>CM068980.1:26796183-29196183 GCA_035357415.1 Ophraella communa
TTACTAGGGCTCATAATTTTTGCTGTAACCATATTATGTACTGGGTCTCTTACATGTTACAACTTCCTGCATTCTCAAACTCTTTAGGCTTAGCATGATATTTTTTATCATGATAACTTTTATATTCTTCCGCCGTTTTTGCAAATAAGATTTGAAGGAATCTTGAACATCTAGATTATTTTTAGGTTTAATACCAAAATCTTTAGGTATTGGCAAGAAGATACATTTACCTGACGGCCAAAAACTAATTCAGAAGGCGATTTCTTTATTTTTGAATCTATTGGTGTGTTGCGATATTTAATTAAAGCTATATAGGGATCTAATCCTGAATGAACCACTTTTTTAAGCATAGTTTTACATATACCTACATAACGTTCTACCATACCATTGGATTCCTTGATAGTAAGAACTGGACATAACATACTCCAAATTGCCAGGTTTTGCTAAACTCTTTAAAATTTATAACATTTTAAACTGTGGGCCAACATCTGAATATAACAATCTTGGTTTTCCAAATCTTGCAAAAATTGATTTTAGTGTTACAATTACAGTTTCTGCTGTTTCAGAATTTAAAATAACAAAATCAATATATTTACTGAAATAATCAACTATTAATAAGTATGTTTTTGTTCATAAAATAAAATATGTCCACTCCTACTATATCCCAAGGTTTTTCTGGTACCCCTCTAAGTAAAAGTTCTTCCCTAGAGTGTCTTTTTTGAAACTTAGCACAACTTTTACAATTTACAATAAATTAAGTCTTCTATTTCTTTTTTTCATGTGTGGCCAGAAAAGAATAGATTTTTGCCCTATTTAAACATTTTTCAGTCCCTAAATGAGTACAATTAATATATTTTAACATTTCTTTCTTTTCTTAATGACTTTGGAACTACAACTGTATTATTTTTAAAAAGTAACCCATTCACTGAAAATAATTCATCTTTAATGTTGTTATAAAACTTTAAATGATCAGGTATTTTAGTAAAATCTGGCCACCCTTCCCAGTAATATATTTTACAATTAAAGTCAAATCTGGGTCATTTAAAGTTTCACGTGCAAAAATATCTTTTTTACTTTCTGAAAGTGGTAAGTTATTAACTAAAAGCAAGTGTGAAGACATTAACCTCTTCATCAATATCAAATAAACATGTGTCTTTTGCTACTTTTTAAATATGACCTTGACAGACAATCCAGCCAATAGAAGATCTTTACCCGGTTTATATTTGGACAACAAAATCATATGGCTGTAGCCTTAACCTTAGTCTCTGTAGTCTTAAAGGAAGTATCAATTAAAGGTTTTTTTTAAAGATATTTTCTAATGGCTTATGGTCTGACTCAATAATAAATGTTTTGCCATACAAATATTGCTGAAATCCCTCTCACAGCCATGGACTATAGCAAAGCAATTCTTTTTCTATCTGGAGCCCAGGACTGTTGAGTGGCTGTCAAAGCTTTAGAAGCATAGGCAATAGGTAAGTTTTCCTGTAATATAACAGCACCCAAGCCTTTACTACTGCTATCTACTGACAAGACAATATCTTTTGCCTGATCATAAGAAATTTTAATACAGGTGTTTTTGTCAACAATTTTTTAAGTTTCATAAAATCCAGCTTTGTAAGTTTCCAGTCCAACAGAACTGTACATCATTTTTTTAACAATTGTCTTAAAGAGTAGGTAACATTAGACAAATTAGGAATAAATTTACTAACATAAGTAATCATACCCAATATTGTTTGCAAACTCTTTTTTATCCTTTGGTTCTTCCATTTGTAAAATTGCACTTACTTTTTCTGTATCGGGTTTTAAACCTTTCACTCAAGTTGAACAAATGCCCTACATATTTGACCTCCGAAAGACCAAACTTGCACTTTTTCTTGTTAAACCGCACGTTACACTTTTTTTGCTCTTTCCTAACTTACAGCACTCCAACCTCTCACTATGTTTGCTTTTTCATCACGCCCCCACACAATGATGTCATCTATGTAAACTTCGACGCCATCTAAATCCCCTTGAAAACATCTTTGAACTTACGGTGAAACACCTTCTGGGGCTGGAGGCAAATACCATATGGTACTCTTCTGTACGCGTACCTTCCAAAATTTTCTGCATGAAAAAGTTGTTAACAGCTGACTATCCTCTGCTAACTTAATTTGATAGAACCCCTTGTTTCCATCTAATATAGAAAAAACTGTAGCACCAGACATTTTTGATGCTAATTCTTCGAAAGTTGGTAGGGAATATCTTTCCCTTACCACTGCATCGTTTAGATTTTTTGGGTCAATACACAGTCTCAGAGATCCATCAGAGCTTTTTACAGTGACCAGTGAAGAACACCATTCAGTTGGTTCTTCTACTTTTTTATTATACCCATTTTTTCCATTTTATCCAGTTCATCTTTCACTCTTACCTTGTAAGTTATATGGAATTTTTCTTTGAGGTGCATGGCAAAACAGGCTCTGCATTTTTCTTTAACTTAATTTTTGTACTCTCCCTGCAGTTCTCCAATTCCTACAAAACAGGTTTTTATACTTCTCTACTAGCTTATTTAGTGATAGGCTATTTATTTGAGTCTTAGATTCTATTATATCTATTTTTCTCCAACAAATCAAACTTTTGATCAATGGAAGACCAATAATGTGCATGGAGCATCATAATTTACCACATGGAATTGGGTTTCATAAATTTTTTCTTTAATTTGACATTTTGCCAAGAACTTTACCCAGAGCACTAATTTCTAGGAATCCATTTGTAGCTCCTTAACTTTTGCATTTGTTGGAAGAAATTGTCAATCTTAACTGGTCTACCCATTTTTTAGTTAGAATATTTACATCTGCTCCTGTGTCCACCTTTGCACTCAATCTCTCTCCCATTGATAAGTTTATTTTTTGTAGCCACTCTGATATACTACTAACATGCCTGATCAACTTTTGGTTTCACTTTTCACCATGCCAATGAAAAAATCTGTTTCTTCATCTTCTTCAGTGTCTAAATTTGGTTGTGAATCTACTGCATGTACTTTTTTATCAGTGTTAGGACACATCTTATAGAAATGATTAAATTTCCCACAGCTTTTGCATATTTTCTGATAAGCAGGGCACCTTTTACCATGGAAAAGTCCACAAAACTTGCATCTTTTTTTTAGCCTTATGATTAATATCTTCTTTACTCTCTTGTCATCTTATTATTAAAAAATGCTTATGCTTTCCCTGTCCTTGACTTTTAAAACCTTTTTGCTTTGTATAGCTTGGACACTACTACTGCCTCCTATTTCTAACTTTTCAGACAGCTGTCCTGCTAGTTCTGAGGCTTTGCCAGAAATATTTATGCATGTTGTCAAGCTTAAAGTGGCTTTTTGTAGTAAAGTATTTCTTACTGCTTATCATCTGTGATGCCACAAACTATCCTATCTCGAATCAAACTATCTTTGAGAGTATCAAAGTTGCAGTTTTCTGCCATCTTTTTTAAATTTGTCACAAAGGACTCTATGGTCTCACCCTCCTGCTGCTTTCGAGTGTTAAACATGTGCCTATTAATGGTTTCATTTTCCTGGGGCTTAAAGTGTTCTTCAAACTTTTTCAGGACTTGTTCACAGTCTTTTTCTTTCTGCAGCAGTAAGTTCTAAAAGTACCATAAGTCTCCTGTGCCTCTGGGCCTATAGCATGCAGTAATATAGCTACTTTCCTTTCACCCACAATGACGCCTCTATACTTTCCTTATAACCTGATGCTAGCATGTAGATTTCCAAACTGGCTTTTCCACTTCTTAAAACTAACAGCTACTTCTCCATCTACAGACAAGGGTGCAGGTGGTTTTAACTCCATATTATTAGCCCTTTCTCTGCACTTTTTTATCGGCTTTTTTTTGAACACTTGGGCCAAAACTGGAAATACTAAGTTTTTTAACGTGAAGCAGTCTTTGCGTTGTATTACGGCCTATGTCCGCAGAGCCATGTCAGACTGTTATTAATAAAACGATGTATTTATTAAACACTTTATTCTTAGTATCTGTTAAAACATAAACATACGATACATAATACATGACATCAAGCTGACTAACAGTATAACCGCCAAAACTATATATGACAACTGACACTTTTCTCCGAATAAGGTGCGTTCATGAAAGATACTCTAAGCCAGTGTCAAACATCCTAACAACCCCAGGACGTTTACATGAATTGTATGAGCATGTCCTATTTCACCACAATTCCAGCGCCTGATGGTCTTATTCTTTTTCTTATCAGCAAAGTTCTTCATCCATATTTACTAATATCTAAACTTATTTTCATCTTCCTCTTCCGTTACAGATCCTTACTTTACTGTATCCTCCACAAGCTTTCGAAGCCGCTTCTTCATACTCAAGCGCGGCAGACAAGATGTCAACTAATCGTTTTGTGGTGGGCTAAACGTGGAGTGTCTTTGCCATTTCGTGGTCACGAAGTCCATCAAGAAATGCTTCAACAGCTAAACACTCCATCATTTGTTCTGGAGCTGAAGAGGTAAGCAAATCTTACCAATCTGGCAATATCTACTTCGTACTCTTGAAGTGTCTCCCTCTCACTTCTGTTTTCCGAGTCTTTAACTGCGATCGGTACAAGTTCTCCAAGTGTTCGTGACCATATCGCATGTTCAAGCTTTCTTTCTTCAGTTGCACAAAATCATCTGTGTCCTCCACTGGTATGGTCTGAAGAACATCCAAAGCAGCAATCTCCTCTCAGAGCGATGGTAGAGGTTTATTTTGCCTTCTCTTTTTGGGACCATCCGGAACAGCTCTTTTGCAGCTGTTTCCGAACTGTTTGAGATAATTATCCCAAGACATCTTTCCGTCAAAGGTTGGGGCCTTAACACGAACAGGAACTTTCGTTGCCTTCCAATTTCGGTTTCCGCTCCACTTTGTAGCTTCTCATTTCGTCCTCGTTTTCCTCTCTCTAAATCTTCCATATCTTCTTTACCTCCTTTTTCCATCTTCTTCCATTTGCTTTTCCATTTCTCTTATTTTTATCTTCAATTTTTTTTCAAATGAAGACATTTTATTTTCCATAGAAGAAAATATCCAAAGAAACTTTGATTTCCAAAGAAGAAATGTCAGAAGAAACTTTTTATTTATTTTCCAAAGAAAAAATATCAAAAGATACTTTATTTTTCCAAAGACAAAATATCATTTTTTAAGAGAAGACATATCAGTAGAGACTTTGTTTTCCAAAGAAGAAATATCATTTTTCAAAGAAGACATATCGCAAGAAATATCATTTTTTAAACAAGACATTTTCGGAAGAAATATCACTCTTCAAAGAAGACATGTCAGAAGAGATATCACTCTTCAAAGAAGACATGTCGGAAGAGATATCACTCTTCAAAGAAGACATATCGGAAGAAACTTTATTTAAGGAAGCAAGAAATAATTGTAGCTTGTAGAAGAGTCGTCTACGAAAATATGATTTTCTGGATCTAAACCATCATTTTCCAATGCTTGCTTAAGTCGCTCCAACAACTCAGTCTTCCTTCCTGTTGTTTCCAATTCACGATCCTCCAGCTCTTGACGCCAATTCTGTCACTTTCAAGTCCCAAAGTTTTTTCTTGACATATTTTTTTTTTACACTATATTTATTTACAATATCCCACTTCTGACACCAATGTAACGTTTATTTATTTTTACTAGTCTTTTTTAATTTATATTTATACTATTTAAATCACTAACACTGTTTAATTTATATAACACAATTTATTTACAATACTTTAATTTATGTAAGACAATATTTCTATTCGCATTTACCTAACAACATACTACTAACTAACTTAAAATATTCGAATTGGTCCTTTATATAGGTAAATATGATTCGAGTATACTCCAGTCTATTCTGGAAATAGTCTCGAAGATTCCCCGCTTCGCTCATCAAGCGCCGTTGAAAGAAACGTATATTCTGGAATATTCTCGCGTCATCTGTCTGCTTCGCGTCTGGGTCATAGCGCCAGAGGCGTACTCGCACAACAATATACTACTTATTGAAAGAAGATACTACAAGCAGTGTAATACATACTTCTACGACAAGTAAATACTACTGAAACTTATAACATGCTTAATGGTGGAGCAGATACTTCTAAGTAAATTCTTTAATTTGTAGTATTAGCATTTACTTCATTTTTATTCATAAGACCCATTATATAAACTTCCTTTGTATAAACCTTCAGTATCTGAAATTAAAATAAAAGCATTGGATTCATTGAATCATATAATTAGTTGATTATGAAAGTAGACATACTTTTGTTCACATTCATTTTTGAAATAAGTTGATCCTGTACAATCTGTTTTTCTCTAGGTTTTTCTTTCTGCTGTCAGTTTGATAATTTTCCTTTTGAGACCTGTAAAAAGTATAATGATATACAATCTAGTTTGTATTACATTCCATTTAGATTTTTTAAGTATTTTATGCACCTTTCTCCAGTATCACTATTATCTCCATGAGCTGCTAGAGGTCCCTATTAAGTTTAAATTGTGTTTTCTCTAATATGGAGAGAGTTTTATTATGAGGACCTGCACCAGTACCACATGATGATATATTAATATATTTCAGCCGATTTGGCTTTAGTTTTTAGATTTCAGTCTGCAAGTTCATTCCATTCTTCTACAGTCGTTTCACCTTGGCCCAAACTATTCAATTCTCGTGGTAAATTCTTTCCATAACTTCGCATTTTTTTGTTTTTTATGTGTAAAAGCTAAATCTATTCGTAATAATTTTATTATGCACTTCGGAAAATATTAATAATGTTGCCCAATGATCATTTGATACATTATTTGGAAGATTGTCGAAATAAAAACCACACAACTAATTAAATAAATATAAACTTTCTTCCAATTTTCCAATATCCAGCATGGCAATCGAGACAACTTATTTTTAACTAAAAGGTTATTACCATTCTTCCGTATTGCTGCCTGTGGCCTTGGCTACTGGCATTACTTCAGCACAACAATAAAAAAATATAGATACTAAAATTACAGAGGTTTAGTAATGCAACAATATAACACAAGGCCAAAATATATAAGAACAAACAAAAATTTATTGGAAAAAACGCTTCCCTTCTGGGACTAACATTTTTAAATATTTTTTTGTTCTTTTTGTTGGATCTGTTGGCAGCCTTTGCCCTTTGTATAGAACTCATGCATTTTGTAACTGTTAATTTTTTAGGTTGGTTGTCTTTGACCTACATAAAAATGGTGTCAAAAAAATATTGAATTGACACATTTACGTTCTCACTGTATAATTACATATTTTTATATGTCTCTTTACTAACTATTTTAATTTAAAAAATTATACCGCTTTTAAAAATATCTTCTTTAGCTTTCTTAATTTATATATATTTTTATATCTTACTTGCTCTAAGATTATTTTTCGGATATTTTGATTCTGGGCCTGGGTCGTAGAAACAAAATCGTCTTCTTCCTGGCCTTCATAATTGAGAATTCCTCCGATAAATAATGTTAAGAGCAGTTGCGAGGAAAAGGTAACACTAAGCACCCAAAGTAATGAACTGGTACGACACTAGGCGCCGGTAAGTTACTTTGGGGTTTGTGGTACTTTTTCTTGCAACTGGCTAACTCTAAACATTATTTGTCGGAGATTCTCGATTCTGGGCCAGGAAAGACGATTTCGCTCTTACAACTCAGGCCCAATCTTCGGGATTCTAGTTGGAGAACTAGTAACTTTCTTTAATTGTGTGTGTTGGCAGTAGTTAAAAAGTAAATTTAAATAAGTAAAATATATTCCTTTAAAATAATTTTTAATTTGTGTGATAACATTGCAGTACAATGTTTCCCCATATTATGCATGTAGCTGATAATGAAAAATCGTAGAGCCATCTAATACCAAAGAGTTTTATCTTCGACGACGACCTATGAGGGATGCTGCAGATCCTTTTTCTTTAACTGATGAACACTTCTGTTCAGGTTGAATAAGGAGCTAGTTCGTTTCTTGTTTGATGAAATAGTTCCATGTATGAGAAATTCCAATAACTGCAATGCTATAGGTATAACCGTTGGGAAAAACATTTGCAGCCTTATCATTCTATACAACAGGAACATATCAGAGAGTTATTGGACAGTCATTTAATGTATTGTAACGTTTATTTATTTTTACTAGTCTTTTTTAATTTATTTTTAAGTACTATTTAAATCACTTCAACACTGTTTAATTTATATAACACAATTTATTTACAATACTTTTAATTTATATAAGACAATATTTCTATTCGCATTTATCTAACAACATACTACTAACTAACCCAAAATATTCGAATCAGTCCTTTATATAGGTAAATATTGTCGAGCATATTCCAGTCTATTCTGAAAATCATCTCGATGATTCCCCGCTTCGCTCATCAAGCGCCGTATATTCCAGAACGTTTTCGCATCATCTGTCTGCTTCGCGTCTGGGTCACTTAGCGCCAGGGGCGTACTCGCACAACATTGCCCCCTCCTTAAGAGATAGTTCCTCCTGGAACTTTTAAGGAATTGAGACTGGATGGAGATACTTGCAACTGAATCCTCGTCTACAATTTCCAGTTGCATGGAAATAACATGGAATGGTCTTTGATGTCAGCTGGACACGGGGCGAATGGCTGCATACCAACACTTGGACTTCGGTATCTTGAAAGATTACTTCTCTATTTTCGGCATGGCTAGCTTCTGTATGTTGGACTCCAATACGTGCTCTCTGCCAAGTTAAGTAATGATTCCCTATATATTTCGATAAGTGGGCTGGTCTTGGTAGGTATTCTTGGTAATCAGATAGAAGAGGCAACCAAGAAGTCATCTCAAAGTATCAAAGCCTTCCCAGTGGCTGGTAACTGATTTCGAAGTTCTGACAGTCGACCAAACTAACCTAACCTAACCTAACCTAACCTAACCTAACTCCAACCTAACCTAACCTAACCTAACCAAACTTCCTTCGAAAGACAGACGCTTAATCCTCGGCCGTCGCTGATATTGGCGGAAAACGCTATGGGCCAATGAGTAGTCATCAGGGAAGTGTGAACAGGTCTTGCTCCTCTTAATAGTCACGCCGTATCTAGCTTTCCCAGTACCTCCATATGCACCCATAAATTCTTCGAAAGCAAAGGTCGGGTGTATCTTGAACTTGATTTACGACTCCTTCTTCCTGGTTATGATCTCCTACAAATTTCGCCAGTCGGTTTCGGTGTACTACCTTAGGCTTTCCATTCGGAGTCTTTATTATACGGTATATGATGTCATTGATTCTTTTCTTAATGATGTATGGTCCCTCCCAAGATTGTTGTACGCTTTGGTGAGTACCCATTCTGTCTTTTCGGGTTATGGAGCCAGACTTTGTCACCTTCTTAGAAACATCCCTCTATAGCTTGGGTATCATACCGTTTCTTCATCCTGTCACTGGCAACTTGGAGATGGGAGCGAACCAAATCATGCATGTCGTCCATTTTTCTTCGTAACTGGATTCACATAGTCTTCTCCAGCTATATCCCTTCCAGGTCGGCATCCAAACTCGAGGTCGCATGGTAACCTCATCTCATCGTCCAAACAAGACTTTCGCTGGTGTTTGACCTGTTGATTAATTGACGGCGGATCGATAAGCCACATTGCAAAGGAAAGCGAAATATACTGGTCCCAGTCTCTTTGGTGATCGGATACTACTTTTTGATAGATATTTGCCAATGGTTTTGTATTCATGCGTTCTACCTTTCCATCCGATTGTGGGTGCAATGCTGTAGTTCTTGTTTTCTTCTATTCCTTAATTGTCGCAAAATTCCTTGAAAGAGTAAACTTTCAGAAGTTCTCTTCACTTGGTCACTGTGAATCTCCAAGGCACTCCATATCGGCAAATAAAACTCCTTCACTAGCACGTCTGCGACAGTTGCTGCCTCTTGATTTGGAATGGCGTAGACTTCAAGCCCACTTCGTAAAATAATCCATTACCACCAACATGTATTTATTCTTATTCTCAGTAGTGGGAACGGTCCAGCAATATCTAAAGCAATTCTCTCTAATGGGCTACCAACGTTATATTGTTTCATGGGAGCCTTTCCTCTTTTCTGAGGTCCATTACTAGCAGCACAGATGGTACTACTTCTTACACCAGTCCTTAACATCATCGGAACTATTCATCCAATAAAACCTTTCAGGAACTCTCTGCAGGGTTTTCTTAACACCAAGATGACCTCCTGATGGACTGTCGTAGTACTTCGGCTACTCTACTCTTTGGTATAACTAATTGCTTTCTGTTAACGGAACCGTTGTCATTTTCCAATTATTCTCTTTAATAAATCGCCTTCCAAAATGAAAGACTCCCACTGAGCCCAATATGATTTAAGGACTGTAGAGAATTTTGACACTTCTTGCCAAGTAGGTCGACGATCTTCTATCTTCCATTCTCTCTATTTTCTTCTTTAATTCTAGTAGGTGCCCAGTCGTCGTTAACTACAGTTGTTCGTAGTATTGCAGTTTCAGTTTTCAATTCTGTCTTTACTGCGAGTGAGAACACTTTCTTCTGGGCAACACCGGTTTTTCTGGAAAGGGAGTCTGCATTTCTGCTTGACTTATCCCAGCCTCGATGTTCGATCCTAAAGTCGTACTCTTGGAGTCGTGTCTGATCCCACCTTGGCAATTTGAACCTTCAGGGTTCTTAAACTGCATTAGCCATTTTAGGGCTGCATGGTCCGTCCGGATTAAGAATTTTCTTCCATAAAGGATACATATTGGTAGAAGTGTTCAACCGATTTCCACAACTGCCAGAAGTTCTCTTCTCGTAACGCAGTAATTCCCTGCCTCCAGGTTTGGAGAGTACTTTACTAAAATAAATTCCCAGGACTCTCTCTTTTGTCCATCTTGAATCCTGTGAAAAGGACTCCTCCAATTCCGATTATTACTGGCATCTGTATCCAAAATAAATTCTCCTTCCGGTTGTGGGTAGCCTGATATCGGTGCTGCGGTTAAATGCTTCTTCAGAGTTTCAAAAGCCGTTAGACAGTTTTCATCCCAGCAGAACTCTCTTCCGTTTCCTCTTGTAAGGCGTGTTAATGGCTTTGGCAATGTCTTGAAAACTTTCTGATAAATCGGCGGTAGTATGTACATGTAGACCAAAGAAAACTTCTTATTTGATGTTTATCAGTTGGTCGTACAGCCATTTTTTCGTTTGATAGATAATTAACTTTGTCTTTGAATAACTGACATTTCTTTGGATTCAGCATCAGTTGGGCAGCTTGAAGCTCTTTTAAAAACATCTAAGTTTTTCAGATGTTCTTCGAATGTCTCCCCCAAGACTCATGATGTCAGTTCTAAGTAGACTAGGCATCGTTTTCCAAGACAACCCCTCTCAATACGTTCTCCATCAGTCCCTTTCAAATGTCGCAGGAGCATTACATAGTCCGGAATGGCATCGGACATTGAACTGAAATAATACAGAACCGGTGGTAAAGGCTGTCTTTTTCTTTGTCTCTTGGGTCCATTTCTACCTGCCAATAACCAGACTTCAAATCTAAGGTAGAAAATAATTTACTTCCAGCTAGAGTGTCCAGGGTATCGTCGATTCGAGGCGAGAGAGTGATAACTGTCCTTTCTTGGTAACATTGTTCAACTGACGGTAGTCTACACAGACGGCAACCTCGTAGTTCCATCCTTTTTCTGACCTGACCAAGACTACCGGAGAGACCCATGGACTGGTAGAAGGTTCTGCATCACTTCCATCTTCTTCCATTTCTCGAACAATCCTTTCAGCTTTCTTGCCTCTTTTGCCTGTGGTAATCTTCTAGCTGATTGACGAATTGGCTTTGGCATCACCCGTGTCGATTTTATGTTTTACAGCAGAGGTACAAAAATGTTGCGATACCGATGAAGAAAATCTTTCATTTTTCTTTTTCTCTTTTCGGTTTAAAGATGTACCAGCAAACTCGCCACTCATTTGTTTAAACGTATCGTAATGCCGAATTATCGGAAATAGTTGTCTGTCGAATTATAGATGTTACTGGTACGGAGGTTCCAACTTTGGCTTCTCCTTTTTCTTGATCGTAATTGGGTGATCATTGACATTTATAACTCGGTACTGGAATTTCTTTAGCAGGAAGTGACCAATCCTTTCTTCCTATCAAAATTCCTCGACCGACACTCCCTCATCATGGTTCCATCATCACAGGTATTCCTTCGTCAATAGTTCCTTTGCAGTCTGGCCACTATGATCGTTTCTGGCTTCTACCAGGTACCACTTTAGTATCCTCCTGGACAACGGCTTTCGGCACGGTTTTGTCCTCATATAGATGAAGGAATATTTCTTCAGAACCAACTTTGATAACTCTGTTCTTGAAATCCACAGTTGGAAACCATGTTGAGTTCATCACATCCATTCCTAATATCACATATTCCTCAATATCAGCTGACAATAATGGAAGTATGCTTGAACTTTTCTGAGCCAATTCCTTATTTGAACCTGGACTTCTCCAAGGATGTTTAGGCTCTATCACCTGTAAGGCAGTTCGCAGTCGTGCAAGTCTTGTTGGTAAAAGCTTCTCTACGGCGTATTTATAGTTGCTGGCCGTATAATCGTTCCTGGTCGCTCCAGTAATCCACCATAATAGTTGTATACTTTTTTACCGTTTCGACTTCACCATCTACATATACACGCCGCTTTGTCTTCGCGGCGTATTTCCAAAGAGGCTATTAAGTATAAGAGGGTCTTTGGAAATGTTCAGGTCGGCTTCCAGCTGCCGCCTCTAGGCCCGCCCGTTTTAGTTTTTCCTGTGGGTTGTTGTTCTTGATTCGTAGTGACCCCAGCAGACGCCATTCATGATGAAATTCGGCGAGCATGTCCTATTTCACCAGCCAATTCCAGCGCGCTGATGGTCTTATTCTTTTTCTTATCAGTAAAGTTCCTTCTTATCATATTTACTAATTGGTCTAACTTATTTTCATCTTCCTCTTCCGTATTACAGACCTTATTTTACTGTATCCTCCACAAGCTTTCGAAGCCGCTTCATACTCAAGCGCGGCAGACAAGATGTCAACTAATGTTTTGTGGTGGGCTAAACGGAGTGTCTTTGCCATTTCGTGGTCACAGAAGTCCATCAAGAAATGCTTCAACAGCTAAACATTCACCATCATTTTGTTCTGGAGCGCTGAAGGGTAAAGCGCAAATCTTACCAATCTGGCAGCAATATCTACTTTCGTACTCTTGAAGTGTCTCCTCTCACTTCTGTTTTTCGAGTCTTTAACTGCGATCGCGTACAAGTTCTCCAGAGGTGTTGCCGTGACCATATCGCATGTTTCAAGCTTTCTCTTCTCAGTTGCACAAAAATCATCTGTGTCCTCCACTGGTATGGTCTGAAGAACATCCAAAGCGTCTCACCTCTCAGAGCGATGGTGAGGTTTTATTGCCTTCTCTTTTTGGGACCATCCTGTCTCGCTCTTGGCAGCTGTTTCGAACTGTTTTGAGATAATTTTCCCAAAGACATCTTTCCGTCAAAAGGTTGTGGGCCTTAACACTAGAACAGAACTTTCGCGTTGCCTTCCAATTTCGGTTTCCGCTCCACTTTGTAGCTTCTAACATTTCTGTCCTCGTTTTCCTTCTCCTAAATCTTCCATATCTTCTTTACCTCCTTTTTCCATCTCTTCCATTTTGCTTTTCCATTTCTCTTATTTTATCTTCAATTTTTTTCAAATGAAGACATTTTATTTGTCCATAGAAGAAATATCCAAAGAAACTCTTGAGATTTTTCCAAAGAAGAAACAAGTGTCAGAAGAAACTTTATTTTTCCAAAGAAAAAATATCAGAAGATACTTTATTTTTCCAAAGACAAAATATCATTTTTTAAAGAAGACATATCAGTAGAGACTTTGTTTTTCCAAAGAAGAAATATCATTTTTCAAAGAAGCAACATATCGCAAGAAATATCATTTTTTAAACAAGACATTTCGGAAGAAATATCACCTCTTCAAAGAAGACATGCTCAGAAGAGATATCACTTTCTTCAAAGAAGACATGTCGGAAGAGATATCACTCTTCAAAGAAATAGACACATATCGGAAGAGATATCACTCTTCAAAGAAGACTTATTATTATCGGGAAGAAATCTTTATTTACAGGAAGAAATAATTTGTAGCAGAAGAGTTCGTCTACGAAAATATGATTTTTTTGGATCTAAACCATCATTTTTCCAATGCTTGCTTAAGGAGTCGCTCCAACAACTCAGTCTTCCTTCCTGTTGGCTGTTTCCAATTCACGATCCTCCAGCTCTTGACGCAATTCTGTCACTTTCCAGTCCCACAGTTTTTGCGCCATATTATTTTTTTTACACTATATTTATTTACAATATCCCACTTCTGACACCAATGTAACGTTTATTTATTTTTACTAGTCTTTTTTAATTTATTTTTATACTATTTAAATCACTAACACTGTTTAATTTATATAACACAATTTATTTACAATACTTTAATTTATGTAAGACAATATTTCTATTCGCATTTACCTAACAACATACTACTAACTAACTAACTCAAAATATTCGAATTGGTCCTTTATATAGGTAAATATGATTCGAGTATACTCCAGTCTATTCTGGAAACCGTCTCGAAGATTCCCCGCTTCTCATCAAGCGCCGTTGAAAGAAACGTATATTCTGGAATATTCTCGCGTCATCTGTCTGTTTCGCGTTCACAATAATAGCGCCAGAGGCGTACTTTGCACAACAATATACTACTTATTGAAAGAAGATACTACAAGCAGTGTATACATACTTCTACGACAAGTAAATACTACTGAAACTTATAACATGCTTAATGGTGGAGCAGATACTTCTAAGTAAATTCTTTAATTTGTAGTATTAGCATTTACTTCATTTTTATTCATACCACCCATTATATAAACTTCCTTTGTATAAACCTCAGTATCACTATTATCTCCATGAGCTGCTAGAGGTCCTATTAAGTTTAAATGGTGTTTTCTCTAATATGGAGAGAGTTTTATTATGAGGACCTGCACCAGTACCATGATGATATTAATATATTTCAGCCGATTTGGCTTTAGTTTTAGATTTCTAGTCTGCAAGTTCATTCCATTCTTCTACAGTCGTTTCACCTTGGCCCAAACTATTCAATTTCGTGGTAAATTCTTTCCATAACTTCGCATTTTTTTGTTTTTCATGTGTGCTAAATCTATTCGTAATAATTTTATTATGCACTTCGGAAAATATTAATAATGTTGCCCAATGATCATTTGATACATTATTTGGAAGATTGTCGAAATAAAACCACACAACTAATTAAATAAATATAAACTTTCTTCCAATTTTCCAATATCCAGCATGGCAATCGAACAACTTATTTTTAACTAAAAAAAAGGTTATTCCCATTCTTCTGTATTGCTGCCTGTGGCCTTGGCTACTGGCATTACCAGCACAACAATAAAAAAATATAGATACTAAAATTACAGAGGTTTGTAATGCAACAATATAACACAAGGCCAAAATATATAAGAAAAACAAAATTTATTGGAAAACGCTTCCTTATGGGACTAACATTTTTAAATATTTTTTGTTCTTTTTGTTGGATCTGTTGGCAGCCTTTGCCTTGTATAGAACTCATGCATTTTGTAACTGTTAATTTTTAGGTTGGTTGTCTTTGACCTACATAAAAATGGTGTCAAAAAAATATTGAATTGACACATTTACGTTCTCACTGTATAATTACATATTTTTTATGTCTCTTTACTAACTATTTTAATTTAAAAATTATACCGCTTTTAAAAATATCTTCTTTAGCTTTCAATTTATATATTTTTATATCTTACTTGCTCTAACATTATTTTTCGGATATTTTGATTCTGGGCCTGGGTCGTAACAAAATCGTCTTTCCTGGCCTATAGAATTCCGATAAATAATGTTAGAGCAGTTATGAGAAAAGTAACACTAAGACCCAAAGTAATAACTGGTACGACACTAGGCGCCGGTAAGTTACTTTGGGGTTTGTGGTACTTTTTCTTGCAACTGCTCTTAACATTATTTGTCGGAGATTCTCGATTCTGGGCCAGGAAAGATGATTTCGCTCTTACAACTCAGGCCCAATCTTCGGGATTCTAGTTGGAGAACTAGTAACTTTCTTTAATTGTGTGTGTTGGCAGTTAAAAGTAAATTTTAATAAGTAAAATATATTCCTTAAAATAATTTTTAATTTGTGTGATAACATTGCAGTACAATGTTTCCCCATATTATGCATGTAGCTGATAATGAAAATCGTAGAGCCATCTACCAAGAGTTTTATCTTCGACGACGACCTATGAGGGATGCTGCAGATCCTTTTTCTTTAACCGATGAACACTTCATACAGCTGTTCAGGTTGAATAAGGAGCTAGTTCGTTTCTTGTTTGATGAAAATGTTCCATTTATGAGAAATTCCAATAACTGCAAAGCTATAGGTATAACCGTTGGGAAAACATTTGCATCCTTATAATTCTATACAACAGGAACATATCAGAGAGTTATTGGACAGTCATTTAATGTATCAATGTCCCAACAAAGTATCAGTCGATGTGTCACTGAAGTCCACAATTGATTATTGATCAGCTTGCTGATAGATATATAAAGATCCCACAAACTCTGTTGGAGAAAGATCGAATAAAGGAAAGATTTATGATTAAAACGGATTCCCAGGGTTATTGGTGCAATAGATTGTACACATATTGCAATTTTTTAGACCCACAGAAGAATAACATAATTACTTTAACAGGTAATAAGATTTTTCATAATTCTGAATACTATAATTTGCATTTTATTTTTTTAGATATGTGACTATGATTTAAAAATCTTAAATATAAATGCGAGATATCCAGGGTCCTGTCATGATGCTTTCATTTAGAGAAATTCCATTATACATGACGAGTTGAGTCAATGTTATAATGCTGGAGATCAAACTTCATGGTTATTAGATGATTCAGGATATCCCCAACAACAATGGCTCATGACTTCTATATTGAATCCTGCAATAGATTCACCTCAGTATCATTACAACATAAGACATGCCAGTGCAAGAAATTGTATTGAGCATTGTACTGGGGTTTTGAAAAGTCGGTTCAGATGTTTGTTACAAAAATTGCAATATAACCCTGAAAATTAGGGAATATAGTTGTAACATGTGCAGTACTGCATAATTTGTGCACAACACAGAATTTTGAACACCCTATACTAAATCAGCTAGAAGAAAATGAAGATTATTTGATAGTTGCTGATGATTGTAATCAGCTATAAATTAATGAAAATAATAAAAATTTATGGATTCAAAGATATTTCTCATGAGTTTTCTGTTAATATAAATATTTATTACATGTCTCATATATTTGATTACACTGTTTGCTTGAGGAGGAGATAAAGAAAAATTCAAAATTAATTATTTATTTATATATATATATATATATATATATATATATATATATATATATATATATATATATATATACATAAATATAACAAACCCTTAAATCTAAAATAAAAAGAAACTCAAAAATCCAAAATAATAATAGCTCTCAACTAAAATACCCAGTAATACAAAAAATAAAATATTGGTATCTTAGTTGTGACAATTAAATTATTGTTCACAAACAAAAATGGTCCACAAGTACTTGAAAAGAATATGCCATTCTATTAATATTTTCAAGTGACCTCAAAATATCTTCATGCATACTGTTCAGATCAACTTTGCGATTTTTTGAACTATTTTTGGTTTTTTCACTATTTCTTTTAGGGTGACTATTTGTTGTAGACTCTATTTCTGACTGCACATTGTTCTCTATTGACAGGCCATCAAAGATTTCCTCTACTCTATTCTGATCTGCTTCTTGATTTATTCCATGAGACATTGGGTGGTATGAATAAAAAACGAAGTACATGCTAATACTAGAAGTATTAACATCTTCTTTGTAGTATTTACTTCAAATGTAAGAAGGTACTACATTTCAAAGTAGATACTTTTAATTTTTCCGGAATTTACTATACTAAGTAGAATTCACGCGAAAACGGCTGAAGTATTTACTATAATTTGAAGTAGTGACTTCATACAGCAGATACTTCAATTACTTGACGTTAGCGAAGTTGGTAAAATAGCAGCTTCACCGAGAATGCTAAATGCTACGATATGAAAATGATTATTATTATCATTAATAATTAATAATAATAAAGACTTATTATTTATTTTCGTCTAATTTCAGCAATATTTTGTTCAGCATATAATTTAGGCATAACTGGTTCATCTTCTACATCAATTTGTTGAAAATCTTCATGTGGATCTCAAAAACTTACCACAGTTATATATGTAAACTCGTAAAATTTTTGTTGCCATTGGTTTAATTTAATTTTTCCGATTCCCTGTTTTCTTCTTATCCACGATACTCTTAATTTTACTTTTCATGTTATTGATTTTCTTCATCACTTGTTTACAATCTAATGTTTGTTTAGTATTTTTATTGTAAATATACGACCAATCCCTAAGTACCTTGTCTTTTGTTGATTTAATTGCAGGTGTCATTTTTTTATCTAAAATTATTTTATGGTCTTCCAATGTAATAACAAAGGCTAACTGTAAATCTTCATTATGGGATTCTTCTTGTTGGGGCATTTCTTCATCTGAAGATATTTTAATAACCACACCTACACACCTGACTACTTATTTCAAATGAAATTAAACAAATTTGATAAACATGTCTTAATATTGTAATTCCCAACTAGGTCAAAGTGGTAGATGCTACACCTTTTGAAGCATATACTACTTATTGAAAGAAGATACTACAAGCAGTGTAGTACATACTTCTACGACAAGTAAATACTACTGAAACTTATAACATGCTTAATGGTGGAGCAGACACTTCTAAGTAAATTCTTTAATTTGTAGTATTAGCATTTACTTCATTTTTATTCATACCACCCATTATATAAACTTCCTTTGTATAAACCTTCAGTATCTGAAATTAAAATAAAAGCATTGGATTCATTGAATCATATAATTAGTTGATTATAAGTAGACATACTTTTGTTCTACATTCATTTTTGGAATAAGTTGATCCTACAATCTGTTTTTCTCTAGGTTTTTCTTCTGCTGTCAGTTTGATAATTTTCCTTTTGAGACCTGTAAAAAGTATAATGATATACAATCTAGTTTGTATTACATTCCATTTAGATTTTTTAAGTATTTTATGCACCTTTCTCAGTATCACTATTATCTCCATGAGCTGCTAGAGGTCCTATTAAGTTTAAATGGTGTTTTCTCTAATATGGAGAGAGTTTTATTATGAGGACCTGCACCAGTACCATGATGATATTAATATATTTCAGCCGATTTGGCTTTAGTTTTAGATTTCCAGTCTGCAAGTTCATTCCATTCTTCTACAGTCGTTTCACCTTGGCCCAAACTATTCAATTTCGTGGTAAATTCTTTCCATAACTTCGCATTTTTTTGTTTTTCATGTGTGCTAAATCTATTCGTAATAATTTTATTATGCACTTCTGAAAATATTAATAATGTTGCCCAATGATCATTTGATACATTATTTGGAAGATTGTCGAAATAAAACCACACAACTAATTAAATAAATATAAACTTTCTTCCAATTTTCCAATATCCAGCATGGCAATCGAACAACTTATTTTTAACTAAAAAAAGGTTATTCCCATTCTTCCGTATTGCTGCCTGTGGCCTTGGCTACTGGCATTACCAGCACAACAATAAAAAATATAGATACTAAAAATTACAGAGGTTTGTAATGCAACAATATAACACAAGGCCAAAATATATAAGAAAAAACAAAAATTTATTGGAAAAAACGCTTCCTTCTGGGACTAACATTTTTAAATATTTTTTGTTCTTTTGTTGGATCTGTTGGCAGCCTTTGCCTTGTATAGAACTCATGCATTTTGTAACTGTTAATTTTTTAGGTTGGTTGTCTCTGACCTACATGAAAATGGTGTCAAAAAAATATTGAATTGACACATTTACGTTCTCACTGTATAAGTACATATTTTTTATGTCTCTTTACTAACTATTTTAATTTAAAAATTATACCGCTTTTAAAAAATATCTTCTTTAGCTTTCAATTTATATATTTTTTATATCTTACTTGCTCTAAGATTATTTTTCGGATATTTTGATTCTGGGCCTGGGTCGTAGGAACAAAATCGTCTTTCCTGGCCTATAATTGAGAATCTCCGATAAATAATGCTAGAGCAGTTGCGAGGAAAAGTAACACTAAGACCCAAAGTAATAACTGGTACGACACTAGGCGCCGGTAAGTTACTTTGGGGTTTGTGGTACTTTTTCTTGCAACTGCTCTAACATTATTTGTCGGAGATTCTCGATTCTGGGCCAGGAAAGATGATTTCGCTCTACAACTCAGGCCCAATCTTCGGGATTCTAGTTGGAGAACTAGTAACTTTCTTTAATTGTGTGTGTTAGCAGTAGTTAAAAAGTAAATTTAAATAAGTAAAATATATTCCTTAAAATAATTTTTAATTTGTGTGATAACATTGCAGTACAATGTTTCCCATATTATGCATGTAGCTGATAATGAAAATCGTAGAGCCATCTACCAAGAGTTTTATCTTCGACGATTTGACCTATGAGGGATGCTGCAGATCCTTTTTCTTTAACTGATGAACACTTCTGTTCAGGTTGAATAAGGAGCTAGTTCGTTTCTTGTTTGATGAAATAGTTCCATGTATGAGAAATGCCAATAACTGCAAAGCTATAGGTATAACCGTTGGGAAAAACATTTGCAGCCTTATCATTCTATACAACAGGAACAGTTCAGGGAGTTATTGGACAGTCATTTAATGTATCAATGTCCCAACAAAGTATCAGTCGATGTGTCACTGAAGTCCACAATTGATTATTGATCAGCTTGCTGATAGATATATAAAGATCCCACAAACTCTGTTGGAGAAAGATCGAATAAAGGAAAGATTTATGATTAAACGGATTCCCAGGGGTTATTGGTGCAATAGATTGTACACATATTGCAATTTTTTAGACCCACAGAAGAATAACATAATTACTTTAACAGGTAATAAGATTTTTTCATAATTCTGAATACTATAATTTGCATTTTATTTTTTAGATATGTGACTATGATTTAAAAATCTTAAATATAAATGCGAGATATCCAGGGTCCTGTCATGATGCTTTCATTTAGAGAAATTCCATTATACATGACGAGTTGAGTCAATGTTATAATGCTGGAGATCAAACTTCATGGTTATTAGGTGATTCAGGATATCCTCAACAACAATGGTCATGACTTCTATATTGAATCCTGCAATAGATTCACCTCAGTATCATTACAACATAAGACATGCCAGTGCAAGAAATTGTATTGAGCATTGTACTGGGGTTTTGAAAAGTCGGTTCAGATGTTTGTTACAAAAATTGCAATATAACCCTGAAAAGTAGAATATAGTTGTAATTACGTGCAGTACTGCATAATTTGTGCACAACACAGAATTTTGAACACCCTATACTAAATCAGCTAGAAGAAAATGAAGATTATTTGATAGTTGCTGATGATTGTAATCAGCTATAAATTAATGAAAATAATAAAAATTTATGGATTCAAAGATATTTCTCATGAGTTTTCTGTTAATATAAATATTTATTACATGTCTCATATATTTGATTACACTTGTTTGCTTGAGGAGGAGATAAAGAAAAATTCAAAATTAACATTAATTATTTATATATATATATATATATATATATATATATATATATATATATACATAAATATAACAAACCCTTAAATCTAAAATAAAAAGAAACTAAAAATCCAAAATAATAATAGCTCTCAACTAAAATACCCAGTAATACAAAAAATAAAATATTGGTATCTTAGTTGTGACAATTAAATTATTGTTCACAAACAAAATGGTCCACAAGTACTTGAAAAGAATATGCCATTCTATTAATATTTTCAAGTGACCTCAAAATATCTTCATGCATACTGTTCAGATCAACTTTGCGATTTTTTGAACTATTTTTGGTTTTTTCACTATTTCTTTTAGGGTGACTATTTGTTGTAGACTCTATTTCTGACTGCACATTGTTCTCTATTGACAGGCCATCAAAGATTTCCTCTACTCTATTCTGATCTGCTTCTTGATTTATTCCATGAGACATTGGGTGGTATGAATAAAAAACGAAGTACATGCTAATACTAGAAGTATTAACATCTTCTTTGTAGTATATACTTCAAATGTAAGAAGGTACTACATTTCAAAGTAGATACTTTTAATTTTTCCGGAATTTACTATACTAAGTAGAATTCACGCGAAAACGGCTGAAGTATTTACTATAATTTGAAGTAGTGACTTCATACAGCAGATACTTCAATTACTTGACGTTAGCGAAGTTGGTAAAATAGCAGCTTCAATGAGAATGCTAAATGCTACGATATGAAAATGATTATTATTATCATTAATAATTAATAATAATAAAGACTTATTATTTATTTTCGTCTAATTTCAGCAATATTTTGTTCAGCATATAATTTAGGCATAACTGGTTCATCTTCTACATCAATTTGTTGAAAATCTTCATGTGGATCTCTCAAAAACTTACCACAGTTATATATGTAAACTCGTAAAATTTTTGTTGCCATTGGTTTAATTTAATTTTCCGATTCCCTGTTTTCTTCTTATCCACGATACTCTTAATTTTACTTTTCATGTTATTGATTTTCTTCATCACTTGTTTACAATCTAATGTTTGTTTAGTATTTTTATTGTAAATATACGACCAATCCTAAGTACCTTTGTCTTTTGTTGATTTAATTGCAGGTGTCATTTTTTTATCTAAAATTATTTTATGGTCTTCCAATGTAATAACAAAGGCTAACTGTAAATCTTCATTATGGGATTCTTCTTGTTAGCATTTCTTCATCTGAAGATATTTTTAATAACCACACCTACACACCTGACTACTTATTTCAAATGAAATTAAACAAATTTGATAAACATGTCTTAATATTGTAATTCTAACTAGGTCAAAGTGGGGGTAGATGCTACACCTTTTGAAGCATATACTACTTATTGAAAGAAGATACTACAAGCAGTGTAGTACATACTTCTACGACAAGTAAATACTACTGAAACTTATAACATGCTTAATGGTGGAGCAGACACTTCTAAGTAAATTCTTTAATTTGTAGTATTAGCATTTACTTCATTTTTATTCATACCACCCATTATATAAACTTCCTTTGTATAAACCTTCAGTATCTGAAATTAAAATAAAAGCATTGGATTCATTGAATCATATAATTAGTTGATTATAAGTAGACATACTTTGTTCACATTCATTTTTGGAATAAGTTGATCTTACAATCTGTTTTTCTAGGTTTTTCTTCTGCTGTCAGTTTGATAATTTTCCTTTTGAGACCTTGTAAAAGTATAATGATATACAATCTAGTTTGTATTACATTCCATTTAGATTTTTTTAAGTATTTTATGCACCTTTCTCAGTATCACTATTATCTCCATGAGCTGCTAGAGGTCCTATTAAGTTTAAATGGTGTTTTCTCTAATATGGAGAGAGTTTTATTATGAGGACCTGCACCAGTACCATGATGATATTAATATATTTCAGACGATTTGGTTTTAGTTTTTGATTTCCAGTCTGCAAGTTCATTCCATTCTTCTACAGTCGTTTCACCTTGGCCCAAACTATTCAATTTCGTGGTAAATTCTTTCCATAACTTCGCATTTTTTTTTTTTCATGTGTGCTAAATCTATTCGTAATAATTTTATTATGCACTTCGGAAAATATTAATAATGTTGCCCAATGATCATTTGATACATTATTTGGAAGATTGTCGAAATAAAACCACACAACTAATTAAATAAATATAAACTTTCTTCCAATTTTCCAATATCCAGCATGGCAATCGAACAACTTATTTTTAACTAAAAAAAGGTTATTCCCATTCTTCCGTATTGCTGCCTGTGGCCTTGGCTACTGGCATTACCAGCACAACAATAAAAAAATATAGATACTAAAATTACAGAGGTTTGTAATGCAACAATATAACACAAGGCCAAAATATATAAGAAAAAACAAAAATTTATTGGAAAAAACGCTTCCTTCTGGGACTATTCTATTCTATTCTATTCTATTCTTCTGGGGTGCGTTTCATGCATGTACTGGAGCTCTAGGCTCATTGTACCCCCCTGAAGTAATCATACCAGGTTCGTTTCCTTCATGTATTCTAGAATGTCCCTGATATTCGCTTTCACGATTTCCTCTGGCTCAGGAAACTGAATGCCAAAGTGTCTCTGTCTAAGCCACTTAAGGCTCGGACAGTGACATATTACGTGAAGAGGAGTTTCGTCTTCCTCACCACATTTTCTGCATAATGGGTCCTCAGCGAGTCCTATTATGTTCATGTGTTTTTCGGAGATGGCAGTGTCCTGTAAGCAGTCCCACTGCCTTTCTCCAATTGGGTTCTACTTAGGCTGAGTAGTTCTGTAGTTTTCTCCCTGGATGGACCTGTTATGAATAATCTGGATTGCCTGAGTCCAGGCAGTTCCATCCAGAGTTTCTTATGTTGTTCCCTTTAGTCGTTCCTCTATTGTTTCCCTTACATGTTGGTATGAGACCCCACATGTGGGAAGAGGTCCGATCAGGGTTCCTTCTGAAGCCTCCCTGGCTAGGAGGTCAGCTTTTTCATTTCCAAGAATCCCTGTGTGTCCTGGTACCCATTCAAGGATAACCTTGTGGCGTTTTGCCAGTTCAGCTACAGTTCCTTGGCAGTGCTTCACTGTTCGTGACGCAGTGTGCACGATCTCTATTGCTTTGAGAGCTGCTTGGCTATCACTTCTGATCCTGACAGTCCTGTTAGGGACTGTCTCGCTCAGGATGATTTCCGAGCATGTATTGATGGCAACCACTTCAGCTTGCAGGATAGTCTCTACTGAACCCAGGTTGAGACTATACGTCTTCCCTGTATTTTCATTGTAGATTCCAATCCCAGTGCTGGTGCTTGTTTTGGATCCGTCTGTGTACCAAACGGATTCATGTTGTTGCGAATATTGGTACGAGCCTCGTCCCTATCCGGAATGTGAACCGTATATGGTTTGGAAAGGTCGTAGCAGATATGTGTTCTATCTGAGGGCATGCTCAGTAATTGATTATGTTCAATCTCTTTCGAGATTGTGGAATGGTACCTAGGGATCGCCCTGCCCCATTCGTTGTTTATTTTCAGCCTGTAAGCAGCTGCCAGTGCTTCCCTTTCCACAATAAGATGTAGTGGAGGTAGTCCCAGCATAGCTTCCAGGGCCGCCGTGGGCGTTGTTCTCATCGCCCCGGTTATGGCTAGACAGGCTACTCTCTGTACCCTGCCTAGCTGTCTAGATGCTACTGAGCATCTCGCTTTATGCCACCACACAACAGAACAATAGGTTATGATAGGAGCCACCACCCTCGTATAAAGCCAGTGCATCATACTGGGTTTAAGCCCCCACGTATTGCCCACAGCTCTTCTGCATGCCCAGAGAGCTCTTAGGCCTTTATCTGTTGTGTTTCTAATGTGGTTGGAAAGGGTTAGTTTGCTGTCTAGGGTTACCCCTAGGTATTTGACTTCCCCTTTAAACTTTAGCGTTAGGCCCCACATACGAAGTTCCCTCAAGTCAAGGTTCCTTCTGAGGGTGAACGCTATCACGGAGGTTTTTGCCGGATTAGTTGACAATCCCTCTTGTCTGCACCATTTTTCGGTAATCCTCAGTGCCAGCTGCATTCTCTCGGACACAGTGGCCCCGAATCTACCGTTTACAACTATGCTGACGTCATCAGCAAAGGCTTGGGCATAGATACCCTCGTCATTGAGTCTACAAAGGAGCTCGTCAACCACCAGGTTCCACAGAAGAGGAGATAACACCCCTCCTTGCGGACACCCCTTAGTGGCTGAGACCATCCTCGTCTCCCCAAAGAGCGTACCTATTATTGTTCTTTCCTGTAACATATTACCAGTCCATTTTACAATGTCCTGGTCAATGCTACGATTCTGCATGGCCCTAAGTATGATATCGTAGGAGGCAACAATAAACGCCCTTCAATATCCAAAAACGTACCTAGGGCTATCTCTTTATTTAAGAGTGCCTGCTCCGCTTTCAGGAGCAGCTTGTGTACCGCGACTTCGCAGGACACCCCACTCTTATACGCAAACTGGTTTCGATGCAGAGGTTTTACCCTCAAAGCACCGTCCCGTAGGTACCTGTCCACCAGTTTTTCCAAAGTTTTAAGAAAAAGGAGGTCAGGCTGATAGGTCTGAAGGAGCCCGTCTCAGCATACGTGGCCTTACCAGGCTTCGGTATGAAGACTACTCTTCCAGACCTCCAGTTCATAGGGGATATAGCTCAGTGCCAAGCTAGCCCTGAGTAGTCGGCACATTGGTCCCTCGATGATTTCCCTGCCCTGTTGCAACAGTGCCGGGAAGATACCGTCTGGTCCCGCGGCTTTGTATGGGTGAAAGGATTTTATCGCCCATGCAAGTCTGGTTCTGTTCACGATTTTGTTGGCAAGGGCCCAGCTGTCCTTGGATGCCCTCCTACGGAGTGCCCCTGAACAGATGTGCCCCCTGCTCCGTGACAGGTTCACATCCCGGGAAGTGTGATTTTAGAAGAAGATCTAAAGTCTCCTCACCGGTCGTTGTGTATTCCCCTTTTTCATTCTTCAGAGATCCTACCCTACCCATGGTGTCCCTCTGAGAGTTTTCTCAGCTTGGAGCATTCTGGAAGGCTGTCAATGTCCTCACAGAATTTTCTCCAAGAGTTTTCTTTGGCTTTGCGAATCGCATAACCATATTCTCTCCTTTTAGCCTTATAGGCTTCCCAGCCATTTGTTCTTTTGGCCAGGTTGAAGAGTCTTCTCACTTCTGTCCTGAGACTCGAGAGGTCTTTGGTCCACCATACAGTGTCCCTATTAGCCCTCTTCCTTTTCTCTGGGCAGTTTCTGTTATAGGCCTCCATAAGACCTCCAGTCAGTTGTTCTGAGAGGAAGTCTATTTCAGCCTCATTCTTTGGGGCTGGGAGGTATTCGCTTAGACCCTGCTCAAGGTGCTCCCTGAAGGAGTCCCAATCACAGGTTCTAGGGTTGCGATATGTGACCTCCTCCTTCCCCGTTTCACAGGTTAGGTTGTAGAGGACATGCCTATGGCTCGGACATAGACATCTCCCTAGAGACATGCCATCCGTCCACCCACCTGCACACCTCTCTTGTACCTACTGTGATATCAATGACCTCCTCCCGCGATTCAATCACAAAAGTGGGGTCATTCCCAACGTTAGCCACTTCTAGATTATTGCAAGCAATGTATTCCAGAAGTGACTCCTCTTGAGTTAATGTCTGTGCTCCCCCATATGATATGGTGAGCATTGGCGTCGCACCCCAGAAGGAGTTCGATCCCTTTGTCCCTACAGTGTGTAACCAGTTTTCTCACCTCTTTGGAAGGAGGGGGACCTGATTGGTCGTACGGTAGGTATGCCGAGCCAATAACAATCTGCCTCGACATATTATTTCTTTTAATCTTGACTGTAATTGCCACTAGGTCTCCTGTGCACAGGTTCCATTGTGGAAAAACATCAAGATTTCTCTTGGCTACTATACATGCCCGAGGGTGGCCATTCGTCGAATAGATCAAGTCGTAGCCTCCGCGCATGGTAGCCCTTTTGACCGCTCTCCCAACGACATAGGGTTCCTGCACAAGAGCAAGATCTATGTCTTGTTTGAGTAGACATCTCTGTAGTACAGCCGTGGCTGCCTTACAGTGATGTATATTTGCTTGTATTATTTTTACCACCTTTTCAGGTGGTGTTCGCCCGTCCGGTTTGGGCCTCTTCTGAGTCCCCTGCCGGTCTCGGTTTTATGGGCTTCTCAGCCCTCTCGCCTTCTTCCGCTGGTTCCTTGCCCCTCGATTGAGGTGCCGGACCCTAACGGAGTTGGTGTCAATACCGGAGCTGGCTGTCCCTCTACGGTTCCACCATCTCCGGTAAGAAGTCTTCGGGCGCGCCCCATCTTTCGACGGTGCGCTCCCGATCTTTTCGTCTTTTGTATGGTATCCATATCTGGTCCCACGAGCAGCTAGGGAAGGGGTGGTCGCCCCTGACAGAGCCCCGCATGCCAGGGGAAGGCTAAATACAATGGGGTTTCGCCCGGTGCCCCAAGGTGACTACCAGTCGCTGCTGATCTTCTGTTCAGCCACGCATCCCCTTGGCCTGGTGTCCCACCGTGAGATTCAGGTTTTTATTGAGGTTGTCTCCTCTTGGTCCAGGTTGTTAAGCCCAGACCCCCGTAACCCTATCTGCGAGACATGGTTACTGGTTTTTCGGTTCGGTCAATGGACCTCGCCGGCATCGTGTACCCCTGTGCAATCCCTTAGCCACGACACGACAGCTGGGAAGGGGTGGTTGGTCCGCGGTGCGACCTTAGGTACGACTCGTCCGACAATCTTGCGGGTTTTACACCGCTCATGCAAGACTCGCCGTCCGTATAGTACGCACAACCCCAGTGTTGCATCTAGCCTGCCATGTTGCAGTGTTAGCTGCTCAAGCAGACCAGATACTTTTCTGGGGGGCCCCTATCCGCCACTTGGGGACGCGCCCGATAGGCTCCAAACCCAGTACCATGATGATATTAATATATTTCAGCCGATTTGGCTTTAGTTTTAGATTTCCAGTCTGCAAGTTCATTCCATTCTTCTACAGTCGTTTCACCTTGGCCCAAACTATTCAATTTCGTGGTAAATTCTTTCCATAACTTCGCATTTTTTTGTTTTTCATGTGTGCTAAATCTATTCGTAATAATTTTATTATGCACTTCGGAAAAAAAATATTAATAATGTTGCCCAATGATCATTTGATACATTATTTGGAAGATTGTCGAAATAAAACCACACAACTAATTAAATAAATATAAACTTTCTTCCAATTTTCCAATATCCAGCATGGCAATCGAACAACTTATTTTTAACTAAAAAAAGGTTATTCCCATTCTTCTGTATTGCTGCCTGTGGCCTTGGCTACTGGCATTACCAGCACAACAATAAAAAAATATAGATACTAAAATTACAGAGGTTTGTAATGCAACAATATAACACAAGGCCAAAATATATAAGAAAAAACAAAAATTTATTGGAAAAAACGCTTCCTTATGGGACTAACATTTTTAAATATTTTTTTGTTCTTTTTGTTGGATCTGTTGGCAGCCTTTGCCTTGTATAGAACTCATGCATTTTGTAACTGTTAATTTTTTAGGTTGGTTGTCTCTGACCTACATGAAAATGGTGTCAAAAAAAATATTGAATTGACACATTTACGTTCTCACTGTACAATTACATATTTTTTATGTCTCTTTACTAACTATTTTAATTTAAAAAATTATACCGCTTTTAAAAATATCTTCTTCAGCTTTCAATTAATATATTTTTTATATCTTACTTGCTCTAACATTATTTTTCGGATATTTTTGATTCTGGGCCTGGGTCGTAGGAACAAAATCGTCTTTCCTGGCCTATAATTGAGAATCTCCGATAAATAATGTTAGAGCAGTTGCGAGGAAAAGTAACACTAAGACCCAAAGTAATAACTGGTACGACACTCGGCGCCGGTACGTTCCTTTGGGGTTTGTGGTACTGTTTCTTGCAACTGCTCTAACATTATTTGTCGGAGATTCTCGATTCTGGGCCAGGAAAGATGATTTCTGCTCTACAAACTCAGTCTATACTGCAAATCATCTCGATGATTCCCCGCTTCGCTCATCAAGCGCCGAATATTCCAGAACGTTCTCGCATCATCTGTCTGCTTCGCGTCTGGGTCATAGCGCCAGGGGCGTACTCGCACAACATTGCCCCCTCCTTAAGAGATAGTTCCTCCTGGAACTTTTAAGGAATTGAGACTGGATGGAGATACTTGCAACTGAATCCTCGTCTACAATTTCCAGTTGCATGGAAATAACATGGAATGGTCTTTGATGTCAGCTGGACACGGGGCGAATGGCTGCATACCAACACTTGGACTTCGGTATCTTGAAAGATTACTTCTCTATTTTCGGCATGGCTAGCTTCTGTATGTTGGACTCCAATACGTGCTCTCTCAAGTTAAGTAATGATTCCCATATATTTCGATAAGTGGGCTGGTCTTGGTAGGTATTCTTGGTAATCAGATAGAAGAGGCAACAGAAGTCATCTCAAAGTATCAAAGCCTTCCCAGTGGCTGGTAACTGGTTTCGAAGTTCTGACAGTCGACCAAACCTAACCTAACCTAACCTAACCTAACCTAACCTAACCAAACTTCCTTCGAAAGACAGACGCTAATCCTCGGCCGTCGCTGATATTGGCGGAAACGCTATGGGCCAATGAGTAGTCATCAGGAAGTGTGAACAGGTCTTGCTCTCTCTTAATAGTCACGCCGTATCTAGCTTTCCCAGTACCTCCATATGCACCCATAAATTCTTCGAAAGCAAGGTCGGGTGTATCTTGGACTTGATTTACGACTCCTTCTTCCTGGTTATGATCTCCTACAAATTTCGCCAGTCGGTTTCGGTGTACTACCTTAGGCTTTCCATTCGGAGTCTTTATTATACGGTATATGATGTCATTGATTCTTTTCTTAATGATGTATGGTCCCTCCCAAGATTGTTGTAGCTTTGGTGAGTACCCCTTCTGTCTTTTCGGGTTATGGAGCCAGACTTTGTCACCTTCTTAGAAACATCCCTCTATAGCTTGGGTATCATACCGTTTCTTCATCCTGTCACTGGCAACTTGGAGATGGGAGCGAACCAAATCATGCATGTCGTCCATTTTTCTTCGTAACTGGATTACATAGTCTTCTCCAGCTATATCCTCTCCAGGTCGGCATCCAAACTCGAGGTCGCATGGTAACCTCATCTCACGTCCAAACAAGACTTTCGCTGGTGTTTGACCTGTTGATTAATTGACGGCGGATCGATAAGCCATTGCAAAGAGCGAAATATACTGGTCCCAGTCTCTTTGGTGATCGGATACTACTTTTGATAGATATTTGCCAATGGTTTTATTCATGCGTTCTACCTTTCCATCCGATTGTGGGTGCAATGCTGTAGTTCTTGTTTTCTTCATTCCTTAATTGTCGCAAATTCCTTGAAAGAGTAAACTTTCGAAGTTCCTTCCTTGGTCACTGTGAATCTCCAAGGGCACTCCATATCGGCAAATAAACTCCTTCACTAGCACGTCTGCGACAGTTGCTGCCTCTTGATTTGGAATGGCGTAGACTTCAACCCACTTCGTAAAATAATCCATTACCACCAACATGTATTTATTCTTATTCTCAGTAGTGGGGAACGGTCCAGCAATATCTAAAGCAATTCTCTCTAATGGGCTACCAACGTTATATTGTTTCATGGGAGCCTTTTCCTCTTTTCTGAGGTCCATTACTAGCAGCACAGATGGTACACTTCTTACACCAGTCCTTAACATCATCGGAACTATTCATCCAATAAAACCTTTCAGGAACTCTCTGCAGGGTTTTCTTAACACCAAGATGACCTCCTGATGGACTGTCGTAGTACTTCGGCTACTCTACTCTTTGGTATAACTAATTGCTTTCTGTTAACGGAACCGTTGTCATTTTCAATTATTCTCTTTAATAAATCGCCTTCCAAAATGAAAGACTCCCACTGAGCCCAATATGATTTAAGGACTGTAGAGAATTTTGACACTTCTTGCCAAGTAGGTCGACGATCTTCTATCTTCCATTCTCTCATTTTCTTCTTTAATTCTAGTAGGTGCCCAGTCGTCGTTAACTACAGTTGTTCGTAGTATTGCAGTTTCTTTTAATTCTGTCTTACTGCAGTGAGAACACTCTTCTGGGCACGGTTTTCTGGAAAGGGAGTCTGCATTTCTGTGACTTATCCCAGCTCGATGTTCGATCCTAAAGTCGTACTCTTGGAGTCGTTCGATCCACCTGGCAATTTGACCTTCAGGGTTCTTAAACTGCATTAGCCATTTTAGGGCTGCATGGTCCGTCCGGATTAAGAATTTTTTTCCATAAAGATATTGGTAGAAGTGTTCAACCGATTTCACAACTGCCAGAAGTTCTCTTCTCGTAACGCAGTAATTCCGCTCAGGTTTGGAGAGTACTTTACTAAAATAACCCAGGACTCTCTCTTGTCCATCTTGAATCTGTGAAAGGACTCCTCCAATTCCGATATTACTGGCATCTGTATCCAAAATAAATTCTCCTTCCGGTTGTGGGTAGCCTGATATCGGTGCTGCGGTTAAATGCTTCTTCAGAGTTTCAAAAGCCGTTAGACAGTTTTCATCCCAGCAGAACTCTCTCGTTTCCTCTGTAAGGCGTGTTAATGGCTTGGCAATGTCTGAAAACTTTCTGATAAATCGGCAGTAGTATGTACATAGACCAAGAAAACTTCTTATTTGATGTTTATCAGTTGGTCGTGGCCATTGTTTGATAGATAATTAACTTTGTCTTTGAATAACTGACATTTCTTTGGATTCAGCATCAGTTGGGCAGCTTGAAGTCTTTTAAAAACATCTAAGTTTTTCAGATGTTCTTCGAATGTCTCCCCCAAGACTATGATGTCGTCTAAGTAGACCAGGCACGTTTTCCAAGACAACCCTCTCAATACGTTCTCCATCAGTCTTTCAAATGTCGCAGGAGCATTACATAGTCCGAATGGCATGACATTGAACTGAAATAATACAGAACCGGTGGTAAAGGCTGTCTTTTCTTTGTCTCTTGGGTCCATTTCTACCTGCCAATAACCAGACTTCAAATCTAAGGTAGAAAATAATTTACTTCCAGCTAGAGTGTCCAGGGTATCGTCGATTCGAGGCAGAGGATAACTGTCCTTCTTGGTAACATTGTTCAACTGACGGTAGTCTACACAGAACCTCGTAGTTCCATCCTTTTTCTTGACCAAGACTACCGGAGAGACCCATGGACTGGTAGAAGGTTCTATCACTCCATCTTCTTCCATTTCTCGAACAATCCTTTCAGCTTCTTGCCTCTTTGCCTGTGGTAATCTTCTAGCTGATTGACGAATTGGCTTGGCATCACCCGTGTCGATTTTATGTTTTACAGCAGAGGTACAAAAATGTTGCGATACCGATGAAGAAAATCTTTCATTTTTCTTTTCTCTTTTCGGTTTAAAGATGTACCAGCAACCGCCACTATTTGTTTAAACGTATCGTTGGAATTATCGGAAATAGTTGTCTGTCGAATTATAGATGTTACTGGTACGGAGGTTCCAACTTTGGTCTCTTTCTTGATCGTAATTGGGTGATCATTGACATTTATAACTCGTACTGGAATTTCTTTAGCAGAAGTGACCAATCCTTTTCCTATCAAAATGCCTCGACCGAATGGTTCCATGGTTCCATCATCACAGGTATTCCTTCGTCAATAGTTCCTTGCAGTCTGGCCACTATGATCGTTTCGCTTCTACCAGGTACCACAGTATCCTCCTGGACAACGGCTGGCACGGTTTTGTCCTCATATAGATGAAGGAATATTTCTTCAGAACCAACTTTGATAACTCTGTTCTTGAAATCCAGTTGGAAACCATGTGAGTTCATCACATCCATTCCTAATATCACATATTCCTCAATATCAGCGACAATAACAGTATGCTTGAACTTTTCTGAGCCAATTCCTATTTGAACCTGGACTTCTCCAAGGATGTTAGCTCTATCACCTGTGGCAGTTCGCAGTCGTAGTCTTGTTGGTAAAAGCTTCTTACGGCTATTTATAGTTGCTGGCCGTATAATCGTTCTGGTCGCTCCAGTATCCACCAATAGTGTATACTTTTTACCGTTGACTTCACCATCTACATATACACTGTCTTCGCGGCATTTCAAAGAGGCTATTAGTATAAGAGGGTCTTTGGAAACGTTCCGGGTCGAAGCTGCCGCCTCTAGGCCCGCCCGTTTTAGTTTTTCCTGTGGAGTTGTTTCTTGATTCGTAGTGACCCCAGGACGTTTACATGAATTGCGAGCATGTCCTATTTCACCACAATTCCAGCGCCTGATGGTCTTATTCTTTTTCTTATCAGTAAAGTTCTTTATCATATTTACTAATTGGTCTAACTTATTTTCATCTTCCTCTTCCGTTACAGACCTTATTTTACTGTATCCTCCACAAGCTTTCGAAGCCGCTTCATACTCAAGCGCGGCAGACAAGATGTCAACTAATGTTTTGTGGTGGGCTAAACGGAGTGTCTTTGCCATTTCGTGGTCACGAAGTCCATCAAGAAATGCTTCAACAGCTAAACATTCCATCATTTGTTCTGGAGCTGAAGGGTAAGCAAATCTTACCAATCTGGCAATATCTACTTCGTACTCTTGAAGTGTCTCCTCTCACTTCTGTTTTCGAGTCTTTAACTGCGATCGGTACAAGTTCTCCAAGTGTTCGTGACCATATCGCATGTTCAAGCTTTTCTTCAGTTGCACAAAATCATCTGTGTCCTCCACTGGTATGGTCTGAAGAACATCCAAAGCGTCTCCTCTCAGAGCGATGGTGAGGTTTATTGCCTTCTCTTTTTGGGACCATCCGTTCGCTCTTGCAGCTGTTTCGAACTGTTTGAGATAATTTTCCCAAGACATCTTTCCGTCAAAGGTTGGGGCCTTAACACGAACAGAACTTTCGTTGCCTTCCAATTTCGGTTTCCGCTCCACTTTGTAGCTTCTCATTTCGTCCTCGTTTTCCTCTCCTAAATCTTCCATATCTTCTTTACCTCCTTTTTCCATCTCTTCCATTTGCTTTTCCATTTCTCTTATTTTATCTTCAATTTTTTTCAAATGAAGACATTTTATTTTCCATAGAAGAAATATCCAAAGAAACTTTGATTTCCAAAGAAGAAATGTCAGAAGAAACTTTATTTTCCAAAGAAAAAATATCAGAAGATACTTTATTTTCCAAAGACGAAATATCATTTTTTAAAGAAGACATATCAGTAGAGACTTTGTTTTCCAAAGAAGAAATATCATTTTTCAAAGAAGACATATCGCAAGAAATATCATTTTTTAAACAAGACATTTCGGAAGAAATATCACTCTTCAAAGAAGACATGTCAGAAGAGATATCACTCTTCAAAGAAGACATGTCGGAAGAGATATCACTCTTCAAAGAAGACATATCGGAAGAGATATCACTCTTCAAAGAAGACATATCGGAAGAAACTTTATTTAAGGAAGAAATAATTGTAGCAGAAGAGTCGTCTACGAAAATATGATTTTTTGGATCTAAACCATCATTTTCCAATGCTTGCTTAAGTCGCTCCAACAACTCAGTCTTCCTTCCTGTTGTTTCCAATTCACGATCCTCCACCCAGATAACAATTTTACATTCTTTGCACATAATAAGAACATTCTTTTTGGAACAAGGATGTTCTATTAACATGCGTAAATACCGTTCAGTACATGATCAGAATGTGATAGTCACCTCAAAAGGCCGTACCAAATTACTTGATATGTATATGCAAAGAATGTTCTGAAGTATGTAAAGATCAAATTCTCAGCATTAGATGGTAATATTCTATTTTAGTCTAAACAAGAACGTTCTTAGAATATGTCTTGATCTCAGTGCATGATAAGTATATTATATTCATGTGATAAAAATGTTCTGGTAGTACGTAAATAGCATATTCTCAGTATTACCATATATTTTTACTGTACACAGTTTAGACTACATACCCTTTTTTCCTGTCTATCGCGAGTTTCGATAACCAAGTTGTATTCTTTAAATATCAAAAGTAATCTTGTAACTTGCTCATCCAAACAAAAGGAATGAATATCGCACATTATATTCATGTCCCCAAAAGAATATTCCTTTCATCGTTTGTACAACATATTCTTATCATATCACTTTCAGTGGAATGATTGTTGGGTATTTAAAAATTACATGATACGAACATGTTAAGAATGTACCATAAAAAACATACAAATTTTCAAGAAAAGGAACGTGAAATGGAATTGTTTAGCACATACCTTTCAGAATGTTCGAAAACGTAATTCATGGGCATATTCTTAGAATGTGAATGTACCATTAGTGTTATGTGGGCAGCTCTTGACGCAATTCTGTCACTTTCAAGTCCCAAAGTTTTTTCGACATATTTTTTTTTTACACTATATTTATTTACAATATCCCACTTCTGACACCAATGTAACGTTTATTTATTTTTACTAGTCTTTTTTAATTTATTTTTATACTATTTAAATCACTAACACTGTTTAATTTATATAACACAATTTATTTACAATACTTTAATTTATGTAAGACAATATTTCTATTCGCATTTACCTAACAACATACTACTAACTAACTAACTCAAAATATTCGAATTGGTCCTTTATATAGGTAAATATGATTCGAGTATACTCCAGTCTATTCTGGAAACCGTCTCGAAGATTCCCCGCTTCGCTCATCAAGCGCCGTTGAAAGAAACGTATATTCTGGAATATTCTCGCGTCATCTGTCTGTTTCGCGTCTGGGTCATAGCGCCAGAGGCGTACTCGCACAACAATATACTACTTATTGAAAGAAGATACTACAAGCAGTGTAGTACATACTTCTACGACAAGTAAATACTACTGAAACTTATAACATGCTTAATGGTGGAGCAGATACTTCTAAGTAAATTCTTTAATTTGTAGTATTAGCATTTACTTCATTTTTATTCATACCACCCATTATATAAACTTCCTTTGTATAAACCTCAGTATCACTATTATCTCCATGAGCTGCTAGAGGTCCTATTAAGTTTAAATGGTGTTTTCTCTAATATGGAGAGAGTTTTATTATGAGGACCTGCACCAGTACCATGATGATATTAATATATTTCAGCCGATTTGGCTTTAGTTTTAGATTTCTAGTCTGCAAGTTCATTCCATTCTTCTACAGTCGTTTCACCTTGGCCCAAACTATTCAATTTCGTGGTAAATTCTTTCCATAACTTCGCATTTTTTTGTTTTTCATGTGTGCTAAATCTATTCGTAATAATTTTATTATGCACTTCGGAAAATATTAATAATGTTGCCCAATGATCATTTGATACATTATTTGGAAGATTGTCGAAATAAAACCACACAACTAATTAAATAAATATAAACTTTCTTCCAATTTTCCAATATCCAGCATGGCAATCGAACAACTTATTTTTAACTAAAAAAGGTTATTCCCATTCTTCTGTATTGCTGCCTGTGGCCTTGGCTACTGGCATTACCAGCACAACAATAAAAAATATATATACTAAAATTACAGAGGTTTGTAATGCAACAATATAACACAAGGCCAAAATATATAAGAAAAAACAAAAATTTATTGGAAAACGCTTCCTTATGGGACTAACATTTTTAAATATTTTTTGTTCTTTTTGTTGGATCTGTTGGCAGCCTTTGCCTTGTATAGAACTCATGCATTTTGTAACTGTTAATTTTTTAGGTTGGTTGTCTTTGACCTACATAAAAATGGTGTCAAAAAAATATTGAATTGACACATTTACGTTCTCACTGTATAATTACATATTTTTTATGTCTCTTTACTAACTATTTTAATTTAAAAAATTATACCGCTTTTAAAAATATCTTCTTTAGCTTTCAATTTATATATTTTTTATATCTTACTTGCTCTAACATTATTTTTCGGATATTTTTTGATTCTGGGCCTGGGTCGTAGGAACAAAATCGTCTTTCCTGGCCTATAATTGAGAATCTCCGATAAATAATGTTAGAGCAGTTGCGAGGAAAAGTAACACTAAGACCCAAAGTAATAACTGGTACGACACTAGGCGCCGGTAAGTTACTTTGGGGTTTGTGGTACTTTTTCTTGCAACTGCTCTAACATTATTTGTCGGAGATTCTCGATTCTGGGCCAGGAAAGATGATTTCGCTCTTACAACTCAGGCCCAATCTTCGGGATTCTAGTTGGAGAACTAGTAACTTTCTTTAATTGTGTGTGTTGGCAGTAGTTAAAAAGTAAATTTAAATAAGTAAAATATATTCCTTAAAATAATTTTTAATTTGTGTGATAACATTGCAGTACAATGTTTCCCCATATTATGCATGTAGCTGATAATGAAAATCGTAGAGCCATCTACCAAGAGTTTTATCTTCGACGACGACCTATGAGGGATGCTGCAGATCCTTTTCTTTAACTGATGAACACTTCTGTTCAGGTTGAATAAGGAGCTAGTTCGTTTCTTGTTTGATGAAATAGTTCCATGTATGAGAAATGCCAATAACTGCAAAGCTATAGGTATAACCGTTGGGAAAAACATTTGCAGCCTTATCATTCTATACAACAGGAACAGTTCAGGGAGTTATTGGACAGTCATTTAATGTATCAATGTCCCAACAAAGTATCAGTCGATGTGTCACTGAAGTCCACAATTGATTATTGATCAGCTTGCTGATAGATATATAAAGATCCCACAAACTCTGTTGGAGAAAGATCGAATAAAGGAAAGATTTATGATTAAAACGGATTCCCAGGGGTTATTGGTGCAATAGATTGTACACATATTGCAATTTTTTAGACCCACAGAAGAATAACATAATTACTTTAACAGGTAATAAGATTTTTTCATAATTCTGAATACTATAATTTGCATTTTATTTTTTAGATATGTGACTATGATTTAAAAAATCTTAAATATAAATGCGAGATATCCAGGGTCCTGTCATGATGCTTTCATTTAGAGAAATTCCATTATACATGACGAGTTGAGTCAATGTTATAATGCTGGAGATCAAACTTCATGGTTATTAGGTGATTCAGGATATCCCCAACAACAATGGCTCATGACTTCTATATTGAATCCTGCAATAGATTCACCTCAGTATCATTACAACATAAGACATGCCAGTGCAAGAAATTGTATTGAGCATTGTACTGGGGTTTTGAAAAGTCGGTTCAGATGTTTGTTACAAAAATTGCAATATAACCCTGAAAAAGTAGGGAATATAGTTGTAACATGTGCAGTACTGCATAATTTGTGCACAACACAGAATTTTGAACACCCTATACTAAATCAGCTAGAAGAAAATGAAGATTATTTGATAGTTGCTGATGATTGTAATCAGCTATAAATTAATGAAAATAATAAAAATTTATGGATTCAAAGATATTTCTCATGAGTTTTCTGTTAATATAAATATTTATTACATGTCTCATATATTTGATTACACTGTTTGCTTGAGGAGGAGATAAAGAAAAATTCAAAATTAACATTAATTATTTATATATATATATATATATATATATATATATATACATAAATATAACAAACCCTTAAATCTAAAATAAAAAGAAACTCAAAAATCCAAAATAATAATAGCTCTCAACTAAAATACCCAGTAATACAAAAAATAAAATATTGGTATCTTAGTTGTGACAATTAAATTATTGTTCACAAACAAAAATGGTCCACAAGTACTTGAAAAGAATATGCCATTCTATTAATATTTTCAAGTGACCTCAAAATATCTTCATGCATACTGTTCAGATCAACTTTGCGATTTTTGAACTATTTTTGGTTTTTTCACTATTTCTTTTAGGGTGACTATTTGTTGTAGACTCTATTTCTGACTGCACATTGTTCTCTATTGACAGGCCATCAAAGATTTCCTCTACTCTATTCTGATCTGCTTCTTGATTTATTCCATGAGACATTGGGTGGTATGAATAAAAAACGAAGTACATGCTAATACTAGAAGTATTAACATCTTCTTTGTAGTATATACTTCAAATGTAAGAAGGTACTACATTTCAAAGTAGATACTTTTAATTTTTCCGGAATTTACTATACTAAGTAGAATTCACGCGAAAACGGCTGAAGTATTTACTATAATTTGAAGTAGTGACTTCATACAGCAGATACTTCAATTACTTGACGTTAGCGAAGTTGGTAAAATAGCAGCTTCACCGAGAATGCTAAATGCTACGATATGAAAATGATTATTATTATCATTAATAATTAATAATAATAAAGACTTATTATTTATTTTCGTCTAATTTCAGCAATATTTTGTTCAGCATATAATTTAGGCATAACTGGTTCATCTTCTACATCAATTTGTTGAAAATCTTCATGTGGATCTCTCAAAAACTTACCACAGTTATATATGTAAACTCGTAAAATTTTTGTTGCCATTGGTTTAATTTAATTTTCCGATTCCCTGTTTTCTTCTTATCCACGATACTCTTAATTTTACTTTTCATGTTATTGATTTTCTTCATCACTTGTTTACAATCTAATGTTTGTTTAGTATTTTTATTGTAAATATACGACCAATCCCTAAGTACCTTGTCTTTTGTTGATTTAATTGCAGGTGTCATTTTTTTATCTAAAATTATTTTATGGTCTTCCAATGTAATAACAAAGGCTAACTGTAAATCTTCATTATGGGATTCTTCTTGTTGGGGCATTTCTTCATCTGAAGATATTTTAATAACCACACCTACACACCTGACTACTTATTTCAAATGAAATTAAACAAATTTGATAAACATGTCTTAATATTGTAATTCCCAACTAGGTCAAAGTGGGGTAGATGCTACACCTTTTGAAGCATATACTACTTATTGAAAGAAGATACTACAAGCAGTGTAGTACATACTTCTACGACAAGTAAATACTACTGAAACTTATAACATGCTTAATGGTGGAGCAGACACTTCTAAGTAAATTCTTTAATTTGTAGTATTAGCATTTACTTCATTTTTATTCATACCACCCATTATATAAACTTCCTTTGTATAAACCTTCAGTATCTGAAATTAAAATAAAAGCATTGGATTCATTGAATCATATAATTAGTTGATTATAAGTAGACATACTTTGTTCACATTCATTTTTGGAATAAGTTGATCCTACAATCTGTTTTTCTCTAGGTTTTTCTTCTGCTGTCAGTTTGATAATTTTCCTTTTGAGACCTGTAAAAAGTATAATGATATACCATCTAGTTTGTATTACATTCCATTTAGATTTTTTTAAGTATTTTATGCACCTTTCTCAGTATCACTATTATCTCCATGAGCTGCTAGAGGTCCTATTAAGTTTAAATGGTGTTTTCTCTAATATGGAGAGAGTTTTATTATGAGGACCTGCACCAGTACCATGATGATATTAATATATTTCAGCCGATTTGGCTTTAGTTTTAGATTTCCAGTCTGCAAGTTCATTCCATTCTTCTACAGTCGTTTCACCTTGGCCCAAACTATTCAATTTCGTGGTAAATTCTTTCCATAACTTCGCATTTTTTTGTTTTTCATGTGTGCTAAATCTATTCGTAATAATTTTATTATACACTTCGGAAAATATTAATAATGTTGCCCAATGATCATTTGATACATTATTTGGAAGATTGTCGAAATAAAACCACACAACTAATTAAATAAATATAAACTTTCTTCCAATTTTCCAATATCCAGCATGGCAATCGAACAACTTATTTTTAACTAAAAAAAGGTTATTCCCATTCTTCCGTATTGCTGCCTGTGGCCTTGGCTACTGGCATTACCAGCACAACAATAAAAAAATATAGATACTAAAATTACAGAGGTTTGTAATGCAACAATATAACACAAGGCCAAAATATATAAGAAAAAACAAAAATTTATTGGAAAAAACGCTTCCTTCTGGGACTAACATTTTTAAATATTTTTTTGTTCTTTTGTTGGATCTGTTGGCAGCCTTTGCCTTGTATAGAACTCATGCATTTTGTAACTGTTAATTTTTTAGGTTGGTTGTCTCTGACCTACATGAAAATGGTGTCAAAAAAAATATTGAATTGACACATTTACGTTCTCACTGTATAATTACATATTTTTTATGTCTCTTTACTAACTATTTTAATTTAAAAAATTATACCGCTTTTAAAAATATCTTCTTTAGCTTTCAATTTATATATTTTTTATATCTTACTTGCTCTAAGATTATTTTTCGGATATTTTTGATTCTGGGCCTGGGTCGTAGGAACAAAATCGTCTTTCCTGGCCTATAATTGAGAATCTCCGATAAATAATGTTAGAGCAGTTGCGAGGAAAAGTAACACTAAGACCCAAAGTAATAACTGGTACGACACTAGGCGCCGGTAAGTTACTTTGGGGTTTGTGGTACTTTTTCTTGCAACTGCTCTAACATTATTTGTCGGAGATTCTCGATTCTGGGCCAGGAAAGACGATTTCGCTCTTACAACTCAGGCCCAATCTTCGGGATTCTAGTTGGAGAACTAGTAACTTTCTTTAATTGTGTGTGTTGGCAGTAGTTAAAAAGTAAATTTAAATAAGTAAAATATATTCCTTAAAATAATTTTTAATTTGTGTGATAACATTGCAGTACAATGTTTCCCCATATTATGCATGTAGCTGATAATGAAAATCGTAGAGCCATCTACCAAGAGTTTTATCTTCGACGACGACCTATGAGGGATGCTGCAGATCCTTTTTCTTTAACTGATGAACACTTCTGTTCAGGTTGAATAAGGAGCTAGTTCGTTTCTTGTTTGATGAAATAGTTCCATGTATGAGAAATTCCAATAACTGCAATGCTATAGGTATAACCGTTGGGAAAACATTTGCAGCCTTATCATTCTATACAACAGGAACATATCAGAGAGTTATTGGACAGTCATTTAATGTATTGTAACGTTTATTTATTTTTACTAGTCTTTTTAATTTATTTTTATACTATTTAAATCACTAACACTGTTTAATTTATATAACACAATTTATTTACAATACTTTAATTTATATAAGACAATATTTCTATTCGCATTTATCTAACAACATACTACTAACTAACCCAAAATATTCGAATCAGTCCTTTATATAGGTAAATATTGTCGAGCATATTCCAGTCTATTCTGAAAATCATCTCGATTATTCCCCGCTTCGCTCATCAAGCGCCGTATATTCCAGAACGTTCTCGCATCATCTGTCTGCTTCGCGTCTGGGTCATAGCGCTAGGGGCGTACTCGCACAACATTGCCCCCTCCTTAAGAGATAGTTCCTCCTGGAACTTTTAAGGAATTGAGACTGGATGGAGATACTTGCAACTGAATCCTCGTCTACAATTTCCAGTTGCATGGAAATAACATGGAATGGTCTTTGATGTCAGCTGGACACGGGGCAAATGGCTGCATACCAACACTTGGACTTCAGTATCTTGAAAGATTACTTCTCTATTTTCGGCATGGCTAGCTTCTGTATGTTGGACTCCAATACGTGCTCTCTCAAGTTAAGTAATGATTCCCATATATTTCGATAAGTGGGCTGGTCTTGGTAGGTATTCTTGGTAATCAGATAGAAGAGGCAACAGAAGTCATCTCAAAGTATCAAAGCCTTCCCAGTGGCTGGTAACTGATTTCGAAGTTCTGACAGTCGACCAAACCTAACCTAACCTAACCTAACCTAACCTAACCTAACCTAACCTAACCTAACCTAACCTAACCTAACCAAACTTCCTTCGAAAGACAGACGCTAATCCTCGGCCGTCGCTGATATTGGCGGAAACGCTATGGGCCAATGAGTAGTCATCAGGAAGTGTGAACAGGTCTTGCTCTCTCTTAATAGTCACGCCGTATCTAGCTTTCCCAGTACCTCCATATGCACCCATAAATTCTTCGAAAGCAAGGTCGGGTGTATCTTGGACTTGATTTACGACTCCTTCTTCCTGGTTATGATCTCCTACAAATTTCGCCAGTCGGTTTCGGTGTACTACCTTAGGCTTTCCATTCGGAGTCTTTATTATACGGTATATGATGTCATTGATTCTTTTCTTAATGATGTATGGTCCCTCCCAAGATTGTTGTAGCTTTGGTGAGTACCCCTTCTGTCTTTTCGGGTTATGGAGCCAGACTTTGTCACCTTCTTAGAAACATCCCTCTATAGCTTGGGTATCATACCGTTTCTTCATCCTGTCACTGGCAACTTGGAGATGGGAGCGAACCAAATCATGCATGTCGTCCATTTTTCTTCGTAACTGGATTACATAGTCTTCTCCAGCTATATCCTCTCCAGGTCGGCATCCAAACTCGAGGTCGCATGGTAACCTCATCTCACGTCCAAACAAGACTTTCGCTGGTGTTTGACCTGTTGATTAATTGACGGCGGATCGATAAGCCATTGCAAAGAGCGAAATATACTGGTCCCAGTCTCTTTGGTGATCGGATACTACTTTTGATAGATATTTGCCAATGGTTTTATTCATGCGTTCTACCTTTCCATCCGATTGTGGGTGCAATGCTGTAGTTCTTGTTTTCTTCATTCCTTAATTGTCGCAAATTCCTTGAAAGAGTTGACTTTCGAAGTTCCTTCCTTGGTCACTGTGAATCTCCAAGGGCACTCCATATCGGCAAATAAACTCCTTCACTAGCACGTCTGCGACAGTTGCTGCCTCTTGATTTGGAATGGCGTAGACTTCAACCCACTTCGTAAAATAATCCATTACCACCAACATGTATTTATTCTTATTCTCAGTAGTGGGGAACGGTCCAGCAATATCTAAAGCAATTCTCTCTAATGGGCTACCAACGTTATATTGTTTCATGGGAGCCTTTCCTCTTTTCTGAGGTCCATTACTAGCAGCACAGATGGTACACTTCTTACACCAGTCCTTAACATCATCGGAACTATTCATCCAATAAAACCTTTCAGGAACTCTCTGCAGGGTTTTCTTAACACCAAGATGACCTCCTGATGGACTGTCGTAGTACTTCGGCTACTCTACTCTTTGGTATAACTAATTGCTTTCTGTTAACCGAACCGTTGTCATTTTCAATTATTCTCTTTAATAAATCGCCTTCCAAAATGAAAGACTCCCACTGAGCCCAATATGATTTAAGGACTGTAGAGAATTTTGACACTTCTTGCCAAGTAGGTCGACGATCTTCTATCTTCCATTCTCTCATTTTCTTCTTTAATTCTAGTAGGTGCCCAGTCGTCGTTAACTACAGTTGTTCGTAGTATTGCAGTTTCTTTTAATTCTGTCTTACTGCAGTGAGAACACTCTTCTGGGCACGGTTTTCTGGAAAGGGAGTCTGCATTTCTGTGACTTATCCCAGCTCGATGTTCGATCCTAAAGTCGTACTCTTGGAGTCGTTCGATCCACCTGGCAATTTGACCTTCAGGGTTCTTAAACTGCATTAGCCATTTTAGGGCTGCATGGTCCGTCCGGATTAAGAATTTTCTTCCATAAAGATATTGGTAGAAGTGTTCAACCGATTTCACAACTGCCAGAAGTTCTCTTCTCGTAACGCAGTAATTCCGCTCAGGTTTGGAGAGTACTTTACTAAAATAACCCAGGACTCTCTCTTGTCCATCTTGAATCTGTGAAAGGACTCCTCCAATTCCGATATTACTGGCATCTGTATCCAAAATAAATTCTCCTTCCGGTTGTGGGTAGCCTGATATCGGTGCTGCGGTTAAATGCTTCTTCAGAGTTTCAAAAGCCGTTAGACAGTTTTCATCCCAGCAGAACTCTCTCGTTTCCTCTGTAAGGCGTGTTAATGGCTTGGCAATGTCTGAAAACTTTCTGATAAATCGGCGGTAGTATGTACATAGACCAAGAAAACTTCTTATTTGATGTTTATCAGTTGGTCGTGGCCATTGTTTGATAGATAATTAACTTTGTCTTTGAATAACTGACATTTCTTTGGATTCAGCATCAGTTGGGCAGCTTGAAGTCTTTTAAAAACATCTAAGTTTTTCAGATGTTCTTCGAATGTCTCCACCAAGACTATGATGTCGTCTAAGTAGACCAGGCACGTTTTCCAAGACAACCCTCTCAATACGTTCTCCATCAGTCTTTCAAATGTCGCAGGAGCATTACATAGTCCGAATGGCATGACATTGAACTGAAATAATCCAGAACCGGTGGTAAAGGCTGTCTTTTCTAACTTTTCTTTGTCTCTTGGGTCCATTTCTACCTGCCAATAACCAGACTTCAAATCTAAGGTAGAAAATAATTTACTTCCAGCTAGAGTGTTCAGGGTATCGTCGATTCGAGGCAGAGGATAACTGTCCTTCTTGGTAACATTGTTCAACTGACGGTAGTCTACACAGAACCTCGTAGTTCCATCCTTTTTCTTGACCAAGACTACCGGAGAGACCCATGGACTGGTAGAAGGTTCTATCACTCCATCTTCTTCCATTTCTCGAACAATCCTTTCAGCTTCTTGCCTCTTTGCCTGTGGTAATCTTCTAGCTGATTGACGAATTGGCTTGGCATCACCCGTGTCGATTTTATGTTTTACAGCAGAGGTACAAAAATGTTGCGATACCGATGAAGAAAATCTTTCATTTTTCTTTTCTCTTTTCGGTTTAAAGATGTACCAGCAACCGCCACTATTTGTTTAAACGTATCGTTGGAATTATCGGAAATAGTTGTCTGTCGAATTATAGATGTTACTGGTACGGAGGTTCCAACTTTGGTCTCTTTCTTGATCGTAATTGGGTGATCATTGACATTTATAACTCGTACTGGAATTTCTTTAGCAGAAGTGACCAATCCTTTTCCTATCAAAATTCCTCGACCGACCTCCTCATCATGGTTCCATCATCACAGGTATTCCTTCGTCAATAGTTCCTTGCAGTCTGGCCACTATGATCGTTTCGCTTCTACCAGGTACCACAGTATCCTCCTGGACAACGGCTGGCACGGTTTTGTCCTCATATAGATGAAGGAATATTTCTTCAGAACCAACTTTGATAACTCTGTTCTTGAAATCCAGTTGGAAACCATGTGAGTTCATCACATCCATTCCTAATATCACATATTCCTCAATATCAGCGACAATAACAGTATGCTTGAACTTTTCTGAGCCAATTCCTATTTGAACCTGGACTTCTCCAAGGATGTTAGCTCTATCACCTGTGGCAGTTCGCAGTCGTAGTCTTGTTGGTAAAAGCTTCTTACGGCTATTTATAGTTGCTGGCCGTATAATCGTTCTGGTCGCTCCAGTATCCACCAATAGTGTATACTTTTTACCGTTGACTTCACCATCTACATATACACTGTCTTCGCGGCATTTCAAAGAGGCTATTAGTATAAGAGGGTCTTTGGAAACGTTCCGGGTCGAAGCTGCCGCCTCTAGGCCCGCCCGTTTTAGTTTTTCCTGTGGAGTTGTTTCTTGATTCGTAGTGACCCCAGGACGTTTACATGAATTGCGAGCATGTCCTATTTCACCACAATTCCAGCGCCTGATGGTCTTATTCTTTTTCTTATCAGTAAAGTTCTTTATCATATTTACTAATTGGTCTAACTTATTTTCATCTTCCTCTTCCGTTACAGACCTTATTTTACTGTATCCTCCACAAGCTTTCGAAGCCGCTTCATACTCAAGCGCGGCAGACAAGATGTCAACTAATGTTTTGTGGTGGGCTAAACGGAGTGTCTTTGCCATTTCGTGGTCACGAAGTCCATCAAGAAATGCTTCAACAGCTAAACATTCCATCATTTGTTCTGGAGCTGAAGGGTAAGCAAATCTTACCAATCTGGCAATATCTACTTCGTACTCTTGAAGTGTCTCCTCTCACTTCTGTTTTCGAGTCTTTAACTGCGATCGGTACAAGTTCTCCAAGTGTTCGTGACCATATCGCATGTTCAAGCTTTTCTTCAGTTGCACAAAATCATCTGTGTCCTCCACTGGTATGGTCTGAAGAACATCCAAAGCGTCTCCTCTCAGAGCGATGGTGAGGTTTATTGCCTTCTCTTTTTGGGACCATCCGTTCGCTCTTGCAGCTGTTTCGAACTGTTTGAGATAATTTTCCCAAGACATCTTTCCGTCAAAGGTTGGGGCCTTAACACGAACAGAACTTTCGTTGCCTTCCAATTTCGGTTTCCGCTCCACTTTGTAGCTTCTCATTTCGTCCTCTTTTTCCTCTCCTAAATCTTCCATATCTTCTTTACCTCCTTTTTCCATCTCTTCCATTTGCTTTTCCATTTCTCTTATTTTATCTTCAATTTTTTTTCAAATGAAGACATTTTATTTTCCATAGAAGAAATATCCAAAGAAACTTTGATTTCCAAAGAAGAAATGTCAGAAGAAACTTTATTTTCCAAAGAAAAAATATCAGAAGATACTTTATTTTCCAAAGACGAAATATCATTTTTTAAAGAAGACATATTAGTAGAGACTTTGTTTTCCAAAGAAGAAATATCATTTTTCAAAGAAGACATATCGCAAGAAATATCATTTTTTAAACAAGACATTTCGGAAGAAATATCACTCTTCAAAGAAGACATGTCAGAAGAGATATCACTCTTCAAAGAAGACATGTCGGAAGAGATATCACTCTTCAAAGAAGACATATCGGAAGAGATATCACTCTTCAAAGAAGACATATCGGAAGAAACTTTATTTAAGGAAGAAATAATTGTAGCAGAAGAGTCGTCTACGAAAATATGATTTTTTGGATCTAAACCATCATTTTCCAATGCTTGCTTAAGTCGCTCCAACAACTCAGTCTTCCTTCCTGTTGTTTCCAATTCACGATCCTCCAGCTCTTGACGCAATTCTGTCACTTTCAAGTCCCAAAGTTTTTTCGACATATTTTTTTTTTTTACACTATATTTATTTACAATATCCCACTTCTGACACCAATGTAACGTTTATTTATTTTTACTAGTCTTTTTTAATTTATTTTTATACTATTTAAATCACTAACACTGTTTAATTTATATAACACAATTTATTTACAATACTTTAATTTATGTAAGACAATATTTCTATTCGCATTTACCTAACAACATACTACTAACTAACTAACTCAAAATATTCGAATTGGTCCTTTATATAGGTAAATATGATTCGAGTATACTCCAGTCTATTCTGGAAACCGTCTCGAAGATTCCCCGCTTCGCTCATCAAGCGCCGTTGAAAGAAACGTATATTCTGGAATATTCTCGCGTCATCTGTCTGTTTCGCGTCTGGGTCATAGCGCCAGAGGCGTACTCGCACAACAATATACTACTTATTGAAAGAAGATACTACAAGCAGTGTAGTACATACTTCTACGACAAGTAAATACTACTGAAAATGTTATGGAAATTCTTTCCATAACTTCGCATTTTTTTGTTTTTCATGTGTGCTAAATCTATTCGTAATAATTTTATTATGCACTTCGGAAAATATTAATAATGTTGCCCAATGATCATTTGATACATTATTTGGAAGATTGTCGAAATAAAACCACACAACTAATTAAATAAATATAAACTTTCTTCCAATTTTCCAATATCCAGCATGGCAATCGAACAACTTATTTTTAACTAAAAAAAGGTTATTCCCATTCTTCTGTATTGCTGCCTGTGGCCTTGGCTACTGGCATTACCAGCACAACAATAAAAAAATATAGATACTAAAATTACAGAGGTTTGTAATGCAACAATATAACACAAGGCCAAAATATATAAGAAAAAACAAAAATTTATTGGAAAAAACGCTTCCCTTATGGGACTAACATTTTTAAATATTTTTTTGTTCTTTTGTTGGATCTGTTGGCAGCCTTTGCCTTGTATAGAACTCATGCATTTTGTAACTGTTAATTTTTTAGGTTGGTTGTCTTTGACCTACATAAAAATGGTGTCAAAAAAAATATTGAATTGACACATTTACGTTCTCACTGTATAATTACATATTTTTTATGTCTCTTTACTAACTATTTTAATTTAAAAAATTATACCGCTTTTAAAAATATCTTCTTTAGCTTTCAATTTATATATTTTTTATATCTTACTTGCTCTAACATTATTTTTTGGATATTTTTGATTCTGGGCCTGGGTCGTAGGAACAAAATCGTCTTTCCTGGCCTATAATTGAGAATCTCCGATAAATAATGTTAGAGCAGTTGCGAGGAAAAGTAACACTAAGACCCAAAGTAATAACTGGTACGACACTAGGCGCCGGTAAGTTACTTTGGGGTTTGTGGTACTTTTTCTTGCAACTGCTCTAACATTATTTGTCGGAGATTCTCGATTCTGGGCCAGGAAAGACGATTTCGCTCTTACAACTCAGGCCCAATCTTCGGGATTCTAGTTGGAGAACTAGTAACTTTCTTTAATTGTGTGTGTTGGCAGTAGTTAAAAAGTAAATTTAAATAAGTAAAATATATTCCTTAAAATAATTTTTAATTTGTGTGATAACATTGCAGTACAATGTTTCCCCATATTATGCATGTAGCTGATAATGAAAATCGTAGAGCCATCTACCAAGAGTTTTATCTTCGACGACGACCTATGAGGGATGCTGCAGATCCTTTTTCTTTAACTGATGAACATTTCTGTTCAGGTTGAATAAGGAGCTAGTTCGTTTCTTGTTTGATGAAATAGTTCCATGTATGAGAAATTCCAATAACTGCAAAGCTATAGGTATAACCGTTGGGAAAAACATTTGCAGCCTTATCATTCTATACAACAGGAACATATCAGGGAGTTATTGGACAGTCATTTAATGTATCAATGTCCCAACAAAGTATCAGTCGATGTGTCACTGAAGTCCACAATTGATTATTGATCAGCTTGCTGATAGATATATAAAGATCCCACAAACTCTGTTGGAGAAAGATCGAATAAAGGAAAGATTTATGATTAAAACGGATTCCCAGGGGTTATTGGTGCAATAGATTGTACACATATTGCAATTTTTTAGACCCACAGAAGAATAACATAATTACTTTAACAGGTAATAAGATTTTTTCATAATTCTGAATACTATAATTTGCATTTTATTTTTTTAGATATGTGACTATGATTTAAAAATCTTAAATATAAATGCGAGATATCCAGGGTCCTGTCATGATGCTTTCATTTAGAGAAATTCCATTATACATGACGAGTTGAGTCAATGTTATAATGCTGGAGATCAAACTTCATGGTTATTAGGTGATTCAGGATATCCCCAACAACAATGGCTCATGACTTCTATATTGAATCCTGCAATAGATTCACCTCAGTATCATTACAACATAAGACATGCCAGTGCAAGAAATTGTATTGAGCATTGTACTGGGGTTTTGAAAAGTCGGTTCAGATGTTTGTTACAAAAATTGCAATATAACCCTGAAAAAGTAGGGAATATAGTTGTAACATGTGCAGTACTGCATAATTTGTGCACAACACAGAATTTTGAACACCCTATACTAAATCAGCTAGAAGAAAATGAAGATTATTTGATAGGTAGTTGCTGATGATTGTAATCAGCTATAAATGAATGAAAATAATAAAAATTTATGGATTCAAAGATATTTCTCATGAGTTTTCTGTTAATATAAATATTTATTACATGTCTCATATATTTGATTACACTGTTTGCTTGAGGAGGAGATAAAGAAAAATTCAAAATTAACATTAATTATTTATATATATATATATATATATATATATATATATATATATATATATATATATATATATACATAAAAATAACAAACCCTTAAATCTAAAATAAAAAGAAACTCAAAAATCCAAAATAATAATAGCTCTCAACTAAAATACCCAGTAATACAAAAAAATAAAATATTGGTATCTTAGTTGTGACAATTAAATTATTGTTCACAAACAAAAATGGTCCACAAGTACTTGAAAAGAATATGCCATTCTATTAATATTTTCAAGTGACCTCAAAATATCTTCATGCATACTGTTCAGATCAACTTTGCGATTTTTTGAACTATTTTTGGTTTTTTCACTATTTCTTTTAGGGTGACTATTTGTTGTAGACTCTATTTCTGACTGCACATTGTTCTCTATTGACAGGCCATCAAAGATTTCCTCTACTCTATTCTGATCTGCTTCTTGATTTATTCCATGAGACATTGGGTGGTATGAATAAAAAACGAAGTACATGCTAATACTAGAAGTATTAACATCTTCTTTGTAGTATATACTTCAAATGTAAGAAGGTACTACATTTCAAAGTAGATACTTTTAATTTTTCCGGAATTTACTATACTAAGTAGAATTCACACGAAAACGGCTGAAGTATTTACTATAATTTGAAGTAGTGACTTCATACAGCAGATACTTCAATTACTTGACGTTAGGGAAGTTGGTAAAATAGCAGCTTCACCGAGAATGCTAAATGCTACGATATGAAAATGATTATTATTATCATTAATAATTAATAATAATAAAGACTTATTATTTATTTTCGTCTAATTTCAGCAATATTTTGTTCAGCATATAATTTAGGCATAACTGGTTCATCTTCTACATCAATTTGTTGAAAATCTTCATGTGGATCTCTCAAAAACTTACCACAGTTATATATGTAAACTCGTAAAATTTTTGTTGCCATTGGTTTAATTTAATTTTCCGATTCCCTGTTTTCTTCTTATCCACGATACTCTTAATTTTACTTTTCATGTTATTGATTTTCTTCATCACTTGTTTACAATCTAATGTTTGTTTAGTATTTTTATTGTAAATATACGACCAATCCCTAAGTACCTTGTCTTTTGTTGATTTAATTGCAGGTGTCATTTTTTTATCTAAAATTATTTTATGGTCTTCCAATGTTAAAACAAAGGCTAACTGTAAATCTTCATTATGGGATTCTTCTTGTTGGGGCATTTCTTCATCTGAAGATATTTTAATAACCACACCTACACACCTGACTACTTATTTCAAATGAAATTAAACAAATTTGATAAACATGTCTTAATATTGTAATTCCCAACTAGGTCAAAGTGGGGTAGATGCTACACCTTTTGAAGCATATACTACTTATTGAAAGAAGATACTACAAGCAGTGTAGTACATACTTCTACGACAAGTAAATACTACTGAAACTTATAACATGCTTAATGGTGGAGCAGACACTTCTAAGTAAATTCTTTAATTTGTAGTATTAGCATTTACTTCATTTTTATTCATACCACCCATTATATAAACTTCCTTTGTATAAACCTTCAGTATCTGAAATTAAAATAAAAGCATTGGATTCATTGAATCATATAATTAGTTGATTATAAGTAGACATACTTTGTTCACATTCATTTTTGGAATAAGTTGATCCTACAATCTGTTTTTCTCTAGGTTTTTCTTCTGCTGTCAGTTTGATAATTTTCCTTTTGAGACCTGTAAAAAGTATAATGATATACAATCTAGTTTGTATTACATTCCATTTAGATTTTTTAAGTATTTTATGCACCTTTCTCAGTATCACTATTATCTCCATGAGCTGCTAGAGGTCCTATTAAGTTTAAATGGTGTTTTCTCTAATATGGAGAGAGTTTTATTATGAGGACCTGCACCAGTACCATGATGATATTAATATATTTCAGCCGATTTGGCTTTAGTTTTAGATTTCCAGTCTGCAAGTTCATTCCATTCTTCTACAGTCGTTTCACCTTGGCCCAAACTATTCAATTTCGTGGTAAATTCTTTCCATAACTTCGCATTTTTTTGTTTTTCATGTGTGCTAAATCTATTCGTAATAATTTTATTATGCACTTCGGAAAATATTAATAATGTTGCCCAATGATCATTTGATACATTATTTGGAAGATTGTCGAAATAAAACCACACAACTAATTAAATAAATATAAACTTTCTTCCAATTTTCCAATATCCAGCATGGCAATCGAACAACTTATTTTTAACTAAAAAAAGGTTATTCCCATTCTTCCGTATTGCTGCCTGTGGCCTTGGCTACTGGCATTACCAGCACAACAATAAAAAATATAGATACTAAAATTACAGAGGTTTGTAATGCAACAATATAACACAAGGCCAAAATATATAAGAAAAAACAAAAATTTATTGGAAAAAACGCTTCCTTCTGGGACTAACATTTTTAAATATTTTTTTGTTCTTTTTGTTGGATCTGTTGGCAGCCTTTGCCTTGTATAGAACTCATGCATTTTGTAACTGTTAATTTTTTAGGTTGGTTGTCTCTGACCTACATGAAAATGGTGTCAAAAAAAATATTGAATTGACACATTTACGTTCTCACTGTATAATTACATATTTTTTATGTCTCTTTACTAACTATTTTAATTTAAAAAATTATACCGCTTTTAAAAATATCTTCTTTAGCTTTCAATTTATATATTTTTTATATCTTACTTGCTCTAAGATTATTTTTCGGATATTTTGATTCTGGGCCTGGGTCGTAGGAACAAAATCGTCTTTCCTGGCCTATAATTGAGAATCTCCGATAAATAATGTTAGAGCAGTTGCGAGGAAAAGTAACACTAAGACCCAAAGTAATAACTGGTACGACACTAGGCGCCGGTAAGTTACTTTGGGGTTTGTGGTACTTTTTCTTGCAACTGCTCTAACATTATTTGTCGGAGATTCTCGATTCTGGGCCAGGAAAGACGATTTCGCTCTTACAACTCAGGCCCAATCTTCGGGATTCTAGTTGGAGAACTAGTAACTTTCTTTAATTGTGTGTGTTGGCAGTAGTTAAAAAGTAAATTTAAATAAGTAAAATATATTCCTTAAAATAATTTTTAATTTGTGTGATAACATTGCAGTACAATGTTTCCCCATATTATGCATGTAGCTGATAATGAAAATCGTAGAGCCATCTACCAAGAGTTTTATCTTCGACGACGACCTATGAGGGATGCTGCAGATCCTTTTTCTTTAACTGATGAACATTTCTGTTCAGGTTGAATAAGGAGCTAGTTCGTTTCTTGTTTGATGAAATAGTTCCATGTATGAGAAATTCCAATAACTGCAAAGCTATAGGTATAACCGTTGGGAAAAACATTTGCAGCCTTATCATTCTATACAACAGGAACATATCAGGGAGTTATTGGACAGTCATTTAATGTATCAATGTCCCAACAAAGTATCAGTCGATGTGTCACTGAAGTCCACAATTGATTATTGATCAGCTTGCTGATAGATATATAAAGATCCCACAAACTCTGTTGGAGAAAGATCGAATAAAGGAAAGATTTATGATTAAAACGGATTCCCAGGGGTTATTGGTGCAATAGATTGTACACATATTGCAATTTTGAGACCCACAGAAGAATAACATAATTACTTTAACAGGTAATAAGATTTTTTCATAATTCTGAATACTATAATTTGCATTTTATTTTTTTAGATATGTGACTATGATTTAAAAATCTTAAATATAAATGCGAGATATCCAGGGTCCTGTCATGATGCTTTCATTTAGAGAAATTCCATTATACATGACGAGTTGAGTCAATGTTATAATGCTGGAGATCAAACTTCATGGTTATTAGGTGATTCAGGATATCCCCAACAACAATGGCTCATGACTTCTATATTGAATCCTGCAATAGATTCACCTCAGTATCATTACAACATAAGACATGCCAGTGCAAGAAATTGTATTGAGCATTGTACTGGGGTTTTGAAAAGTCGGTTCAGATGTTTGTTACAAAAATTGCAATATAACCCTGAAAAAGTAGGGAATATAGTTGTAACATGTGCAGTACTGCATAATTTGTGCACAACACAGAATTTTGAACACCCTATACTAAATCAGCTAGAAGAAAATGAAGATTATTTGATAGGTAGTTGCTGATGATTGTAATCAGCTATAAATGAATGAAAATAATAAAAATTTATGGATTCAAAGATATTTCTCATGAGTTTTCTGTTAATATAAATATTTATTACATGTCTCATATATTTGATTACACTGTTTGCTTGAGGAGGAGATAAAGAAAAATTCAAAATTAACATTAATTATTTATATATATATATATATATATATATATATATACATAAAAATAACAAACCCTTAAATCTAAAATAAAAAGAAACTCAAAAATCCAAAATAATAATAGCTCTCAACTAAAATACCCAGTAATACAAAAAATAAAATATTGGTATCTTAGTTGTGACAATTAAATTATTGTTCACAAACAAAAATGGTCCACAAGTACTTGAAAAGAATATGCCATTCTATTAATATTTTCAAGTGACCTCAAAATATCTTCATGCATACTGTTCAGATCAACTTTGCGATTTTTTGAACTATTTTTGGTTTTTTCACTATTTCTTTTAGGGTGACTATTTGTTGTAGACTCTATTTCTGACTGCACATTGTTCTCTATTGACAGGCCATCAAAGATTTCCTCTACTCTATTCTGATCTGCTTCTTGATTTATTCCATGAGACATTGGGTGGTATGAATAAAAAACGAAGTACATGCTAATACTAGAAGTATTAACATCTTCTTTGTAGTCATAGGCGCAACTAGGGGGGGGCTAGGGGGGGCTTAGCCCCCCCTAGCTCACCATTAGCCCCCCTTGAAATTTTAAATTTTTTGACCAGATTGTACAGCTAAATATTGTGTTGAAATCATTTTAAAAATATAAAATTAAACTTTAGAATAGAAATCAAGCAGTATCATCCGCCAATATCTGATACTACGAAATTGCTACCAGATATTGGCGCCACAATGTACTGAAATTTGGACATTTCTATCAGCCGGCCATCCCGCGACTTCAGCGCTGGCACGGCGCGGCGCTTACATACACTATCACCGGCACGAATGCTCAATCTATGTGAATATCGGTGTCGCAGTTTTAATAATTTGATTTTCTAATCTGGCTATGTTGTACATTGAAAGAGACATTTGTTTAGATTTAGTTGTAGACGACTTTTCAAAGAAACAAAGAAAGTTAAAGTTAACTTTAAATTAAAAAAAATACATGTATTCGAGTCCCCCTGAATAAAATTTGTTCAATTTTGCACTGATAACTAGTCTTATTTTTGTTAAAATATTAATTAAAACAAATTTAGTTTCGACATTTTTTTATTGGGGTGATTCGCAATGAAACGGGACAAAGTGCCATGTCTAGACTCTTATTATTTTTATTAATTAACTTAATATAATAATTACACTATGTAATCCTTTACTAAAAATGTAACATGCATGTCATTGGTATTTTTTTTTTTCAAAACTCTACTGAGATCTGAGATTAGTATGGTGGCTGGTTAGACGTAGTGGGTGACAATGTTTTTTATACGAAAAGCTATGTGATTAATTTTTTTAGGGATTTTGGGGTAGTTTGGGCGTGGCACCTAAACAAAAATTTGCCACCTGAAAAAATGGCGGGCTGTTTGGGTTCTATTTTTATTCCATATATAGCCTTGGGGCTTAAGCCCCCCCAAAAAACCGACTCTAGTTGCGCCTATGTTTGTAGTATATACTTCAAATGTAAGAAGGTACTACATTTCAAAGTAGATACTTTTAATTTTTCCGGAATTTACTATACTAAGTAGAATTCACGCGAAAACGGCTGAAGTATTTACTATAATTTGAAGTAGTGACTTCATACAGCAGATACTTCAATTACTTGACGTTAGCGAAGTTGGTAAAATAGCAGCTTCACCGAGAATGCTAAATGCTACGATATGAAAATGATTATTATTATCATTAATAATTAATAATAATAAAGACTTATTATTTATTTTCGTCTAATTTCAGCAATATTTTGTTCAGCATATAATTTAGGCATAACTGGTTCATCTTCTACATCAATTTGTTGAAAATCTTCATGTGGATCTCTCAAAAACTTACCACAGTTATATATGTAAACTCGTAAAATTTTTTGTTGCCATTGGTTTAATTTAATTTTCCGATTCCCTGTTTTCTTCTTATCCACGATACTCTTAATTTTACTTTTCATGTTATTGATTTTCTTCATCACTTGTTTACAATCTAATGTTTGTTTAGTATTTTTATTGTAAATATACGACCAATCCCTAAGTACCTTGTCTTTTGTTGATTTAATTGCAGGTGTCATTTTTTTATCTAAAATTATTTTATGGTCTTCCAATGTAATAACAAAGGCTAACTGTAAATCTTCATTATGGGATTCTTCTTGTTGGGGCATTTCTTCATCTGAAGATATTTTAATAACCACACCTACACACCTGACTACTTATTTCAAATGAAATTAAACAAATTTGATAAACATGTCTTAATATTGTAATTCCCAACTAGGTCAAAGTGGGGTAGATGCTACACCTTTTGAAGCATATACTACTTATTGAAAGAAGATACTACAAGCAGTGTAGTACATACTTCTACGACAAGTAAATACTACTGAAACTTATAACATGCTTAATGGTGGAGCAGACACTTCTAAGTAAATTCTTTACAATCTAGTTTGTATTACATTCCATTTAGATTTTTTTAAGTATTTTATGCACCTTTCTCAGTATCACTATTATCTCCATGAGCTGCTAGAGGTCCTATTAAGTTTAAATGGTGTTTTCTCTAATATGGAGAGAGTTTTATTATGAGGACCTGCACCAGTACCATGATGATATTAATATATTTCAGCCGATTTGGCTTTAGTTTTAGATTTCCAGTCTGCAAGTTCATTCCATTCTTCTACAGTCGTTTCACCTTGGCCCAAACTATTCAATTTCGTGGTAAATTCTTTCCATAACTTCGCATTTTTTTGTTTTTCATGTGTGCTAAATCTATTCGTAATAATTTTATTATGCACTTCGGAAAATATTAATAATGTTGCCCAATGATCATTTGATACATTATTTGGAAGATTGTCGAAATAAAACCACACAACTAATTAAATAAATATAAACTTTCTTCCAATTTTCCAATATCCAGCATGGCAATCGAACAACTTATTTTTAACTAAAATAAGGTTATTCCCATTCTTCCGTATTGCTGCCTGTGGCCTTGGCTACTGGCATTACCAGCACAACAATAAAAAAATATAGATACTAAAATTACAGAGGTTTGTAATGCAACAATATAACACAAGGCCAAAATATATAAGAAAAAACAAAAATTTATTGGAAAAAACGCTTCCTTCTGGGACTAACATTTTTTGTTCTTTTTGTTGGATCTGTTGGCAGCCTTTGCCTTGTATAGAACTCATGCATTTTGTAACTGTTAATTTTTTAGGTTGGTTGTCTCTGACCTACATGAAAATGGTGTCAAAAAAAATATTGAATTGACACATTTACGTTCTCACTGTATAATTACATATTTTTTATGTCTCTTTACTAACTATTTTAATTTAAAAAATTATACCGCTTTTAAAAATATCTTCTTTAGCTTTCAATTTATATATTTTTTATATCTTACTTGCTCTAAGATTATTTTTCGGATATTTTTGATTCTGGGCCTGGGTCGTAGGAACAAAATCGTCTTTCCTGGCCTATAATTGAGAATCTCCGATAAATAATGTTAGAGCAGTTGCGAGGAAAAGTAACACTAAGACCCAAAGTAATAACTGGTACGACACTAGGCGCCGGTAAGTTACTTTGGGGTTTGTGGTACTTTTTCTTGCAACTGCTCTAACATTATTTGTCGGAGATTCTCGATTCTGGGCCAGGAAAGACGATTTCGCTCTTACAACTCAGGCCCAATCTTCGGGATTCTAGTTGGAGAACTAGTAACTTTCTTTAATTGTGTGTGTTGGCAGTAGTTAAAAAGTAAATTTAAATAAGTAAAATATATTCCTTAAAATAATTTTTAATTTGTGTGATAACATTGCAGTACAATGTTTCCCCATATTATGCATGTAGCTGATAATGAAAATCGTAGAGCCATCTACCAAGAGTTTTATCTTCGACGACGACCTATGAGGGATGCTGCAGATCCTTTTTCTTTAACTGATGAACACTTCTGTTCAGGTTGAATAAGGAGCTAGTTCGTTTCTTGTTTGATGAAATAGTTCCATGTATGAGAAATTCCAATAACTGCAATGCTATAGGTATAACCGTTGGGAAAAACATTTGCAGCCTTATCATTCTATACAACAGGAACATATCAGAGAGTTATTGGACAGTCATTTAATGTATTGTAACGTTTATTTATTTTTACTAGTCTTTTTTAATTTATATTTATACTATTTAAATCACTAACACTGTTTAATTTATATAACACAATTTATTTACAATACTTTAATTTATATAAGACAATATTTCTATTCGCATTTATCTAACAACATACTACTAACTAACCCAAAATATTCGAATCAGTCCTTTATATAGGTAAATATTGTCGAGCATATTCCAGTCTATTCTGAAAATCATCTCGATGATTCCCCGCTTCGCTCATCAAGCGCCGTATATTCCAGAACGTTCTCGCATCATCTGTCTGCTTCGCGTCTGGGTCATAGCGCCAGGGGCGTACTCGCACAACATTGCCCCCTCCTTAAGAGATAGTTCCTCCTGGAACTTTTAAGGAATTGAGACTGGATGGAGATACTTGCAACTGAATCCTCGTCTACAATTTCCAGTTGCATGGAAATAACATGGAATGGTCTTTGATGTCAGCTGGACACGGGGCGAATGGCTGCATACCAACACTTGGACTTCGGTATCTTGAAAGATTACTTCTCTATTTTCGGCATGGCTAGCTTCTGTATGTTGGACTCCAATACGTGCTCTCTCAAGTTAAGTAATGATTCCCATATATTTCGATAAGTGGGCTGGTCTTGGTAGGTATTCTTGGTAATCAGATAGAAGAGGCAACAGAAGTCATCTCAAAGTATCAAAGCTTTCCCAGTGGCTGGTAACTGATTTCGAAGTTCTGACAGTCGACCAAACCTAACCTAACCTAACCTAACCTAACCTAACCTAACCAAACTTCCTTCGAAAGTTAGACGCTAATCCTCGGCCGTCGCTGATATTGGCGGAAACGCTATGGGCCAATAAGTAGTCATCAGGAAGTGTGAACAGGTCTTGCTCTCTCTTAATAGTCACGCCGTATCTAGCTTTCCCAGTACCTCCATATGCACCCATAAATTCTTCGAAAGCAAGGTCGGGTGTATCTTGGACTTGATTTACGACTCCTTCTTCCTGGTTATGATCTCCTACAAATTTCGCCAGTCGGTTTCGGTGTACTACCTTAGGCTTTCCATTCGGAGTCTTTATTATACGGTATATGATGTCATTGATTCTTTTCTTAATGATGTATGGTCCCTCCCAAGATTGTTGTAGCTTTGGTGAGTACCCCTTCTGTCTTTTCGGGTTATGGAGCCAGACTTTGTCACCTTCTTAGAAACATCCCTCTATAGCTTGGGTATCATACCGTTTCTTCATCCTGTCACTGGCAACTTGGAGATGGGAGCGAACCAAATCATGCATGTCGTCCATTTTTCTTCGTAACTGGATTACATAGTCTTCTCCAGCTATATCCTCTCCAGGTCGGCATCCAAACTCGAGGTCGCATGGTAACCTCATCTCACGTCCAAACAAGACTTTCGCTGGTGTTTGACCTGTTGATTAATTGACGGCGGATCGATAAGCCATTGCAAAGAGCGAAATATACTGGTCCCAGTCTCTTTGGTGATCGGATACTACTTTTGATAGATATTTGCCAATGGTTTTATTCATGCGTTCTACCTTTCCATCCGATTGTGGGTGCAATGCTGTAGTTCTTGTTTTCTTCATTCCTTAATTGTCGCAAATTCCTTGAAAGAGTTGACTTTCGAAGTTCCTTCCTTGGTCACTGTGAATCTCCAAGGGCACTCCATATCGGCAAATAAACTCCTTCACTAGCACGTCTGCGACAGTTGCTGCCTCTTGATTTGGAATGGCGTAGACTTCAACCCACTTCGTAAAATAATCCATTACCACCAACATGTATTTATTCTTATTCTCAGTAGTGGGGAACGGTCCAGCAATATCTAAAGCAATTCTCTCTAATGGGCTACCAACGTTATATTGTTTCATGGGAGCCTTTCCTCTTTTCTGAGGTCCATTACTAGCAGCACAGATGGTACACTTCTTACACCAGTCCTTAACATCATCGGAACTATTCATCCAATAAAACCTTTCAGGAACTCTCTGCAGGGTTTTCTTAACACCAAGATGACCTCCTGATGGACTGTCGTAGTACTTCGGCTACTCTACTCTTTGGTATAACTAATTGCTTTCTGTTAACCGAACCGTTGTCATTTTCAATTATTCTCTTTAATAAATCGCCTTCCAAAATGAAAGACTCCCACTGAGCCCAATATGATTTAAGGACTGTAGAGAATTTTGACACTTCTTGCCAAGTAGGTCGACGATCTTCTATCTTCCATTCTCTCATTTTCTTCTTTAATTCTAGTAGGTGCCCAGTCGTCGTTAACTACAGTTGTTCGTAGTATTGCAGTTTCTTTTAATTCTGTCTTACTGCAGTGAGAACACTCTTCTGGGCACGGTTTTCTGGAAAGGGAGTCTGCATTTCTGTGACTTATCCCAGCTCGATGTTCGATCCTAAAGTCGTACTCTTGGAGTCGTTCGATCCACCTGGCAATTTGACCTTCAGGGTTCTTAAACTGCATTAGCCATTTTAGGGCTGCATGGTCCGTCCGGATTAAGAATTTTCTTCCATAAAGATATTGGTAGAAGTGTTCAACCGATTTCACAACTGCCAGAAGTTCTCTTCTCGTAACGCAGTAATTCCGCTCAGGTTTGGAGAGTACTTTACTAAAATAACCCAGGACTCTCTCTTGTCCATCTTGAATCTGTGAAAGGACTCCTCCAATTCCGATATTACTGGCATCTGTATCCAAAATAAATTCTCCTTCCGGTTGTGGGTAGCCTGATATCGGTGCTGCGGTTAAATGCTTCTTCAGAGTTTCAAAAGCCGTTAGACAGTTTTCATCCCAGCAGAACTCTCTCGTTTCCTCTGTAAGGCGTGTTAATGGCTTGGCAATGTCTGAAAACTTTCTGATAAATCGGCGGTAGTATGTACATAGACCAAGAAAACTTCTTATTTGATGTTTATCAGTTGGTCGTGGCCATTGTTTGATAGATAATTAACTTTGTCTTTGAATAACTGACATTTCTTTGGATTCAGCATCAGTTGGGCAGCTTGAAGTCTTTTAAAAACATCTAAGTTTTTCAGATGTTCTTCGAATGTCTCCCCCAAGACTATGATGTCGTCTAAGTAGACCAGGCACGTTTTCCAAGACAACCCTCTCAATACGTTCTCCATCAGTCTTTCAAATGTCGCAGGAGCATTACATAGTCCGAATGGCATGACATTGAACTGAAATAATACAGAACCGGTGGTAAAGGCTGTCTTTTCTTTGTCTCTTGGGTCCATTTCTACCTGCCAATAACCAGACTTCAAATCTAAGGTAGAAAATAATCTACTTCCAGCTAGAGTGTCCAGGGTATCGTCGATTCGAGGCAGAGGATAACTGTCCTTCTTGGTAACATTGTTCAACTGACGGTAGTCTACACAGAACCTCGTAGTTCCATCCTTTTTCTTGACCAAGACTACCGGAGAGACCCATGGACTGGTAGAAGGTTCTATCACTCCATCTTCTTCCATTTCTCGAACAATCCTTTCAGCTTCTTGCCTCTTTGCCTGTGGTAATCTTCTAGCTGATTGACGAATTGGCTTGGCATCACCCGTGTCGATTTTATATTTTACAGCAGAGGTACAAAAATGTTGCGATACCGATGAAGAAAATCTTTCATTTTTCTTTTCTCTTTTCGGTTTAAAGATGTACCAGCAACCGCCACTATTTGTTTAAACGTATCGTTGGAATTATCGGAAATAGTTGTCTGTCGAATTATAGATGTTACTGGTACGGAGGTTCCAACATTGGTCTCTTTCTTGATCGTAATTGGGTGATCATTGAAGTAGATAGGCAACACTGATTCGGTGACATGGCGGAGGCGCTAACATGGGAATCTCCATAAGAAAATCATCAAAAAAGCTAAGGTCTAAAAACGTCGAAATTGGCTCATTCAAGGTCACGAGTGATCAACGGACAGTCCCCCTCCACTCACATGACCGGGCCGACGATCGCTATCAAAACGATTAGATTATAGACCGCTAGGTGCTGGCCGCCATTTTTAATCCATCATTTTTACCTATATTCCAAAGACGTGTTAGTAGATATACTAGGACAGTTCTACTATAGATATAGGGAAATCAATGTGTTAGAGAGAGACAGATAGACAAATCAATGTGTATGAGAGAGACAATCGGTTCTGGAACGGTTCTGAACTGTCGGACTGTGGTTCTGAATTGTGGACCAGTTGTTTATTTGGAATAGTTGTGTTATATTATAGTGATTAAATAATTGAGCGACTGAAACGAATTTTATTAGAATTGTTAAAGAATTGAACGAGTTTGTATTGCGGGTTGCCTGGGGATGAGAGAGCGCCATCTCCCTGCCATTAGCCACGGTAATGTAGATCGCGTTGGGAGTGCATCCCCTATCAACCGCTAGGTGCTGACCGTCATTTTTAATCCTCCAGCGTGACGTCATTCGGTTCTCGGCATGCCAGTCCTTCAGCGTCAGATGAGAGAGACAATCGATGTGTATTGTGGGTTGCCTGGGGATGAGAGAGCGCCATCTCCCTGCCGTTAGCCACGGTAATGTAGATCGCGTTGGGGAGTGCATCCCCTATCAACCGCTAGGTGCTGACCGCCATTTTTAATCCTCCAGCGTGACGTCATTCGGTTCTCGGTCCTTCAGCGTCAGAACGGTTCTCGGCATGCCAGCGTGACGTCATTCCAACGGTTCGGACCAAAAGGCATTACCAGCGCGATCGCCCTTCAAGACAGAATCCTTATGGACCACCAACGACAAAAGATGACGTCACTCACAAGTCAAAAAGGCATTACCAGCGAGAGAGCCGAAGTAGCGAAGCTACTGAATCCGCCCTTTGCGCATAATTTTCAATAGTGGATATATGAAAAAGACGCGTTTAGGTATACTGCACACCAAAACCATTAGGGCGCTCTCTTCTCTTAAAATGATTTGCAATAAATTTGGTAAATTGTTTTTTCGAGCGGAAAAGATGTTATCTACAACATAGGATGTGCATCAACCGCAACCAGAATGTTAAAATGTGTGTATACAGAGTATAACAGAAAAGTCGCAAGAATGCAGAGGCTTAACATTGGTATGGTATGGTACGAGTCCTGTTACGATAGGGTCCTAAGGATACGAGGTACGACCAAAAGACCAAAGCCAGACTATGATGTGCAACGTTGCCATTCAATATAATCCTCAAAGGATTACAACAACCGATTTCCAACATCAAAGAGCGGGTGGCAACAAGCCAACGCGACAACAAAAGAACGGGCAAGCAAAGACACTTTCTATGATCAAAAGGGCATTAGCCGGAATAGCGCATTGGTATGGTACGAGTCCTGTTACGGTAGGGTCCTATCCACCCTATTCGCATAATTTTCAATAGTGTATGTGCACACCACACCATTTTAGGTACTAGCAAATTAAAAATTATCGATAAGAATGTTAAAATGATTTGCAAACCTCGATAAGAAAAACCACAGATTCTCTTTGCAGTCAAAAACCGACACGTGTATACAGAGAAAAGTCGCAAGAGAAAGATAAACCAAAATTATTAAAAATTTTTGTGTAATATTTTGTGTAATCAAGGTCATCCAAAAAGTATATCGTTAGGTAAAATTTTACCCTGATGAGAATAAATAAACTTCTAAATAATAATCGTTATTAATAGGATTGCATACACACCACTAGATAACAGCAAAGGAAATTAGATCATCCAAATATCGTCGCAGATGTGAAAAATGTTTTATTTGTTATCTGTTTGGGGGGTATAGTACAAATAGAGGTAAATTCTGATCGAACAGTCTTCATCGAATTTGATCATCTTCTATGATAGATATCTTGTATACAGGGCATGTCGAGATACTAAGAAATTTTAGAAATATCAGTTTGATCATTTATAAGTGGATATGGTACGGGCCTAGATACGGGATATACAGGGAAAAGTCGCAAGAGAAAGATATGAAAAAACCAAAACGCATGGTTATGTAAATTTCACCATCAAAATTATGAGTTACATGATAACCACACATACTAATTCTACAGCTATCAGACGATTAACCATCAACATTAAATTTATATAGAAATATTGTAACGTACACAGAGATAAATACGAAAATTCTTATTAACCCTATATTTAATTTATATAAACGGATGATGTAGTAATAAAACACGCAGAAATTAATAAATTATATTTACTAAAATATAAAAATATATGTACAAAAAAGGTAATATACAATCAGCATAGAATAGTGGGTGTTTATTAAAATAAAAAAGTGATATAAAAAAACAGTGTAAATATAGGATATTTATAAATATACAAAGGTAATATAAGTAATAAAAAGAACATTATTTTAGTATGCTATAATGCCCCCATGGTAACGTTTCATCTGAACTGGAAATCAGATAGCGTTTATCATCTTCGGGGCTAAGGGCCACTTTTCTTGTTTGATGGAGAATACCTGATGGTTAGTTGAGCGTATTAAATTTTGTTGAACAGTTTTTCGTTGCCAGCTATCTAAGCATTCAACATAATCATCAAAGGTAATATTATTTTTAACAACCGATGACTTAACCCCCTTAGCTTTCTTTCCAACGCCAAAGTTCACGATTTCTGCATCCATTTCATCCTCTTCATACCCCTCATCAACCATCTTATTGCGCTTCTTTGCTATATCCTCAACAGTTTTCAACACTCTAGTGGTATATAGTTTGGATCTTAACCCAACATAATCAGTCATCAGTACCCCATTATTTTCATCTTTCATCATCCCAAGAACTTTTTATTAACTCGAGGTATGTCAAAGATGTTATTTTCAGGATAATCAGACGTATCAAAGCGCGAGCGACAATCTTGTCTTATAACTACGTAAGGATCCTGATGTAGCTCGTAAATTAGAGAGTCGGTGTCCGTATACAAGACTGAACAATGTGGAAAAGCAGCGATCATATAGCCATAATGAAAATCATATATAGTAGTCTTTGCCAAATCGAGGATAGTTTGTCCAACATATATGGGTTTATTAAGGTAAATCTGCAACTTGCCAAGTTCTACTGCTACAAGATTTTCATTGAATATAGTGCAGTTTTTGAATTCAGGCTTGGCAATGTACGCTTCTGCTCCATACCGACCATTCCACTCACTCAATAGATGAATGTCTACTCTTTTGCGTATATTTTCCATGGTTTTTCCTGTAACAATAAATGTAATTCCATATTAATCGTTTAGAGGTTATTAAGAATTACAACTTACCGAAAACGGCATTATTCATTAACTTGAACAAGTTCTTCTCAAAATCGTTAGTGGCTGCAGTCCTCAATCGTGTGTTTAGCTCGATGTAGGGCTTTAACCAGGGAGATTGTTTAAATTTGAGTACTCGATGAATTTTAGTAATAACCAAACCATGGGTTAGCGCCTGTTTTAACGCACGGTAATGGATAACATACTTTGTCTTGTTGTTCAAGGTAGCCATCAACTTAGTTAATTCTCGCGCATTTTCAGGGTGTTTCATTGTCTTGGGATTAATATGCTCCGGACAGAAAGGAATATCTTTGTGTAGATCATGTAAATGTGGAGGATATTCAAGATCAACTTCAAGCATATAACCTTCAGAAGCATCATCTGGGACTGTGGTAACGTCAATATTGGTATCATCCACCCATTCGAATCCTCTATAAGGCAGAGGCTCGCACATTGCCCATCCATACTGAAAACGTAAATAATAATGAAAAATATTTACATAGTTTAAAAAATTACTCACCTGATTATTAATATCAAAATACATCAAGTATGACTCGGGTTTTGCAGAATCGTATGTTGGTATGTACTTATTATTAGCAGTAGCTCGACGTTTGAACAGACTTGACTTAGACCCCACGAATACCGCGTTCAACGAAAAAACATATCCAAGTCGGTTAGTAGCATCAATTCAATCTTGGTATATTTGAGCATCGCATCCCACGTAAATCCAGGTAGCGTGAAATAGTGAGCTGGATCCAAGTTGTAAGTTTTCAGACAGCTTGCTCGAAATCGTTCAAATACATCAGCCAAAAACTTATATCGGTTTTCATATATAAATCCACATACTGACCTAAATTTAAACAGTTAAAGGTATCCCATACAAGTTTTGCACGTTGGTAAAGTCTTCTGGGGCATGGTTTGTTATCTAATTTGCTGTAAAATGAGTCTTGTGATGGTAAAGACGTGTCGTTAAATCGATCGAAGGAATTAATATAATCATAAGGCATGATTCCTTTTAGTTATAAGTTTAAATTGTTCTTCGGTCAAGTTAGGAAACTGAGACTTGAGGTTAGGATATTCAGTCAGGTACGATGCTAACTTATCTAAGGAGGAAGCCATAAATCGATATGAATCAATAAAACGGAATTGTATCGGATATTCATTGATGTGCTTCGTAAATGAGATATATTTTTCCTTAGTGATAGGTAGCAGATCTATTTTACCACCTATCTTTGTAGCTATATCTGTAATAATGAAATGTGCATCGTAACCGGATAAGTTATGAAACACTACAGGAACCACGTGACTATCCTTATAGTTAATATTACATTTTCCATGAGCAGCACCTCTATAATTGTTGGTTGGAATCAGATGATTATGATCTCGCACTTTCTTATCATAAGAGGTAAAAGGCAGTTCACAAATGTGGCAGTGTGTAGCTCTTCTATACTCAACTTCCTGCAACCATGTCATATTAATGTCATAAGGACACCAAAAGACTGTAGCCATATCTTCAGCTAAACTATTCATTTCCATAGCAAACCATTCCATGCAATCTTGACCGCGGTATGATCGATAAAAACTCAAAGAATCATCATAACTGCATTTGAGATAGTAACCAACGGCTGCTGGGATGTGATGTTGAAGCTTATTAGAATCATTGTCGGGTTCGAGAACGCTTTCCAAGTCTGCATATACTATGAATGGTGCTTTTTCCTTGTTCTTATAGTTCTTGAATTTAAGAACATTTTCCCCTACTTCAGGCATTTTTATGGCTGTCTCATTCATTTTAATACAGACCTCGACATGCTTTTCCAACTTATCTTGTGACCTGAAGTAGTGGAGACATCTATCGCAAAAGAATTTTTTATCACCTTCTTTACTAAGCTGTTGGGATACTAGTCTAGATAAATTTTTAATCCAAACGTAGTGATATTTGGTTGGACCATCATCATATTTATCCTGAACCAGTAGAAGATTTACATGTTTTTCTTGTTTATTTCTAGTTAAATATGTCGGAAGGGTTTCAAATGTTTTCTTATTCTTCTGCAGGATGTAAACGTTTATTGAAATATTATTTTGTTTTTCAAAATTAGGTATCTGCTTCATAGTCATTGGAAATTGTATGCCCTTTAATTTTAGTACCGAGGAATAGTGGGGGTATGAAGATAATCGAGCAGGATTTTTTGACCACAAGGATACAAGGCTGATGTAACTGCCCACGCAAAACATACCTGGTCTTCATTTTTCACGTTGATGCAAGCCTCTTTCCTCTTAATTTGATTTGGAAGTTTGACGTATGAGGAGCCAAGTTGAGGGTGTACTTGTTGATATTTATACCAAGATTGAGAACATTCTTCAATGCCAATCCTGAATCACGCTCTTGAAACTCTTCAAGTTCCTTGAGGATGGGGGCTATAACTTTACTGTCAAACCAATCATCAAGGTTGGTATCGCGGTAGATTGGAGAGTTTGAAGTAGTAAAGTACTTATACTCAGTCTGTATACTATCTCCCTTTACTATTTCAAACCCCCACAAAAGGTGGCGTTAACCTTCACTGCTGCATCCTTTTTTAAGGCGTTGCGAATCTTTCTTTAAAAACAGCCTTACAATCCTTAAGGAAAGAGCCTGGGTCTTTATGCTGGAGGTTGGAGATGACTCCGGTGAGTATGCGACTATTAAATACCGACTCTGAATCTTCCCAATGAACTCGCTCAACCAATCGAGCAGTCCGTGGTGACAGCCCCGACCCCTTCTTTTGAGCAGCTTTGAATTGAACCCTAAGACTTTTAATGTTTCTTAAGCAAGCCTCCAAATGTTGCCTTTCGCCTATAGTATTAGCAGACCTCATCGAATTCCGAATCCTCTTTATACCCTTATGACATTCCACCAGTCCTTCCTAATCTTTGCATCATCATTTGGGGTTAGTAATCCCAGCAAAGCACCAATGTATTTTACCAAATCCGTGAAAAGATGCATACTAAATTAAAAAAATTATTAGTGATTGATAGAACAACATAACCTCAAACTTACTTTTAAATTAATAGGAAGAGCTTTCGGAGAGTTGATCGCTTCAAAGTCCTGAAACAGAATAATAATTAAGGATAGGAATACTTTTATTTTAGCAATTGTTTTACGACTTAAATACATAACCTCAAATATTATGTTAAGGTATAATTGATAGAACAAACTTACTTCTAAATTATTATGAAATTTGACAATATCGACTGGACACAAGCTTATTTAGAAATGAAACTCTGCAGTCGTTAAGAAAAAATTCAGTCGGACCGAGAACTGGAAGGTAACCTTTTAAAAAATAAACATAGCAGCAAAAGTTATTAGCTATTTATGTACAACGGCTGTTGTTAACAAATTATTGATCTTCTCTCTAGTAGATCTCAATGGGTTACGTCCCTTTGTTACTGCTGATAAGAAACTTTTGAAGCAAACATGAAACAACGTTATTGAATAAAAACAGAACTATCATACTACGTAAAATAAGCGATATTTTTGATAAATGTAAATGAAATTTTAAAAAGCAAAAAAAAACAATTATTTAAATTAATCCATTAAGGATAAACAATTATATAAAAATTGATACATACCTGTTGTTAACATTTACAAAACAACAAATTAAAACGTAATAAAAAATCACTAATAATAAAAATTTTAATATGATGACGTCACAGTTTCAAGATTGAACTTGTTAAAAATGCTGAATATGTTTAATTGCTTATTTAGAAATGAAAACCTTAGGAAGCTGCAAGTCGTTAAGAAAAATTCAGTCGGACCGAGAACTGGAAGGTAGCCCTTTCATAAGATAAACATAACAGTAAAAAAGCGCACAGTTTTGAACGCTCGGAAGATTGCAGATGTGACGTCACGTACCCATTATACAAGTCTTGACAAGTCAAGCTCCGTAATTTATAAAATAAGATACTACTATGATGATGGGTATGTAATTTTTACTACTTAATGCATGTTAATTATTTATACACCTATAAATACTAACAGATAAATTTTTTAAAACAAGTTTTAAAACTACGCTTAATTTTTCAAAATACACCAAACTTTAATAATTAGTGGTTTTTTTGTTGAACATTTAGGAGATTCTAAAAAACTATAATTCCCCATTATACATTTAGATTGATTAATTTAAATATTTTTATCTTAACCAATATTTCCTTCCTTATCTCGTTCATTTCATGTGATTGTTTTTTTATATGTGTCAAAACTGTGCGCTTTTTTACTGTTATGTTTATCTTATGAAAGGGCTACCTTTCAGTTCTCGGTCAGACTGGATTTTTTCTTAACGACTTGCAGCTTCCTAAGGTTTTCATTTCTAAATAAGCAATTAAACATATTCAGCATTTTTAACAAGTTCAATCTTGAAACTGTGACGTCATCATATTAAAATTTTTATTATTAGTGATTTTTTATTACGTTTTAATTTGTTGTTTTGTAAATGTTAACAACAGGTATGTATCAATTTTTATATAATTGTTTATCCTTAATGGATTAATTTAAATAATTGTTTTTTTTTGCTTTTTAAAATTTCATTTACATTTATCAAAAATATCGCTTATTTTACGTAGTATGATAGTTCTGTTTTTATTCAATAACGTTGTTTCATGTTTGCTTCAAAAGTTTCTTATCAGCAGTAACAAAGGGACGTAACCCATTGAGATCTACTAGAGAGAAGATCAATAATTTGTTAACAACAGCCGTTGTACATAAATAGCTAATAACTTTTGCTGCTATGTTTATTTTTTAAAAGGTTACCTTCCAGTTCTCGGTCCGACTGAATTTTTTCTTAACGACTGCAGAGTTTCATTTCTAAATAAGCTTGTGTCCAGTCGATATTGTCAAATTTCATAATAATTTAGAAGTAAGTTTGTTCTATCAATTATACCTTAACATAATATTTGAGGTTATGTATTTAAGTCGTAAAACAATTGCTAAAATAAAAGTATTCCTATCCTTAATTATTATTCTGTTTCAGGACTTTGAAGCGATCAACTCTCCGAAAGCTCTTCCTATTAATTTAAAAGTAAGTTTGAGGTTATGTTGTTCTATCAATCACTAATAATTTTTTTAATTTAGTATGCATCTTTTCACGGATTTGGTAAAATACATTGGTGCTTTGCTGGGATTACTAACCCCAAATGATGATGCAAAGATTAGGAAGGACTGGTGGAATGTCATAAGGGTATAAAGAGGATTCGGAATTCGATGAGGTCTGCTAATACTATAGGCGAAAGGCAACATTTGGAGGCTTGCTTAAGAAACATTAAAAGTCTTAGGGTTCAATTCAAAGCTGCTCAAAAGAAGGGGTCGGGGCTGTCACCACGGACTGCTCGATTGGTTGAGCGAGTTCATTGGGAAGATTCAGAGTCGGTATTTAATAGTCGCATACTCACCGGAGTCATCTCCAACCTCCAGCATAAAGACCCAGGCTCTTTCCTTAAGGATTGTAAGGCTGTTTTTAAAAGAAAGATTCGCAACGCCTTAAAAAGGATGCAGCAGTGAAGGTTAACGCCACCTTTTGTGGGGGTTTGAAATAGTAAAGGGAGATAGTATACAGACTGAGTATAAGTACTTTACTACTTCAAACTCTCCAATCTACCGCGATACCAACCTTGATGATTGGTTTGACAGTAAAGTTATAGCCCCATCCTCAAGGAACTTGAAGAGTTTCAAGAGCGTGATTCAGGATTGGCATTGAAGAATGTTCTCAATCTTGGTATAAATATCAACAAGTACACCCCTCAACTTGGCTCCTCATACGTCAAACTTCCAAATCAAATTAAGAGGAAAGAGGCTTGCATCAACGTGAAAAATGAAGACCAGGTATGTTTTGCGTGGGCAGTTACATCAGCCTTGTATCCTTGTGGTCAAAAAAATCCTGCTCGATTATCTTCATACCCCCACTATTCCTCGGTACTAAAATTAAAGGGCATACAATTTCCAATGACTATGAAGCAGATACCTAATTTTGAAAAACAAAATAATATTTCAATAAACGTTTACATCCTGCAGAAGAATAAGAAAACATTTGAAACCCTTCCGACATATTTAACTAGAAATAAACAAGAAAAACATGTAAATCTTCTACTGGTTCAGGATAAATATGATGATGGTCCAACCAAATATCACTACGTTTGGATTAAAAATTTATCTAGACTAGTATCCCAACAGCTTAGTAAAGAAGGTGATAAAAAATTCTTTTGCGATAGATGTCTCCACTACTTCAGGTCACAAGATAAGTTGGAAAAGCATGTCGAGGTCTGTATTAAAATGAATGAGACAGCCATAAAAATGCCTGAAGCAGGGGAAAATGTTCTTAAATTCAAGAACTATAAGAACAAGGAAAAAGCACCATTCATAGTATATGCAGACTTGGAAAGCGTTCTCGAACCCGACAATGATTCTAATAAGCTTCAACATCACATCCCAGCAGCCGTTGGTTACTATCTCAAAATGCAGTTATGATGATTCTTTGAGTTTTTATCGATCATACCGCGGTCAAGATTGCATGGAATGGTTTGCTATGGAAATGAATAGTTTAGCTGAAGATATGGCTACAGTCTTTTTGGTGTCCTTATGACATTAATATGACATGGTTGCAGGAAGTTGAGTATAGAAGAGCTACACACTGCCACATTTGTGAACTGCCTTTTACCTCTTATGATAAGAAAGTGCGAGATCATAATCATCTGATTCCAACCAACAATTATAGAGGTGCTGCTCATGGAAAATGTAATATTAACTATAAGGATAGTCACGTGGTTCCTGTAGTGTTTCATAACTTATCCGGTTACGATGCACATTTCATTATTACAGATATAGCTACAAAGATAGGTGGTAAAATAGATCTGCTACCTATCACTAAGGAAAAATATATCTCATTTACGAAGCACATCAATGAATATCCGATACAATTCCGTTTTATTGATTCATATCGATTTATGGCTTCCTCCTTAGATAAGTTAGCATCGTACCTGACTGAATATCCTAACCTCAAGTCTCAGTTTCCTAACTTGACCGAAGAACAATTTAAACTTATAACTAAAAAGGAATCATGCCTTATGATTATATTAATTCCTTCGATCGATTTAACGACACGTCTTTACCATCACAAGACTCATTTTACAGCAAATTAGATAACAAACCATGCCCCAGAAGACTTTACCAACGTGCAAAACTTGTATGGGATACCTTTAACTGTTTAAATTTAGGTCAGTATGTGGATTTATATATGAAAACCGATATAATGCTTTTGGCTGATGTATTTGAACGATTTCGAGCAAGCTGTCTGAAAACTTACAACTTGGATCCAGCTCACTATTTCACGCTACCTGGATTTACGTGGGATGCGATGCTCAAATATACCAAGATTGAATTGATGCTACTAACCGACTTGGATATGTTTCTTTTCGTTGAACGCGGTATTCGTGGGGGTCTAAGTCAAGTCTGTTCAAAACGTCGAGCTACTGCTAATAATAAGTACATACCAACATACGATTCTGCAAAACCCGAGTCATACTTGATGTATTTTGATATTAATAATCAGGTGAGTAATTTTTTAAACTATGTAAATATTTTTTCATTATTATTTACGTTTTCAGTATGGATGGGCAATGTGCGAGCCTCTGCCTTATAGAGGATTCGAATGGGTGGATGATACCAATATTGACGTTACCACAGTCCCAGATGATGCTTCTGAAGGTTATATGCTTGAAGTTGATCTTGAATATCCTCCACATTTACATGATCTACACAAAGATATTCCTTTCTGTCCGGAGCATATTAATCCCAAGACAATGAAAACACCCTGAAAATGCGCGAGAATTAACTAAGTTGATGGCTACCTTGAACAACAAGACAAAGTATGTTATCCATTACCGTGCGTTAAAACAGGCGCTAACCCATGGTTTGGTTATTACTAAAATTCATCGAGTACTCAAATTTAAACAATCTCCCTGGTTAAAGCCCTACATCGAGCTAAACACACGATTGAGGACTGCAGCCACTAACGATTTTGAGAAGAACTTGTTCAAGTTAATGAATAATGCCGTTTTCGGTAAGTTGTAATTCTTAATAACCTCTAAACGATTAATATGGAATTACATTTATTGTTACAGGAAAAACCATGGAAAATATACGCAAAAGAGTAGACATTCATCTATTGAGTGAGTGGAATGGTCGGTATGGAGCAGAAGCGTACATTGCCAAGCCTGAATTCAAAAACTGCACTATATTCAATGAAAATCTTGTAGCAGTAGAACTTGGCAAGTTGCAGATTTACCTTAATAAACCCATATATGTTGGACAAACTATCCTCGATTTGGCAAAGACTACTATATATGATTTTCATTATGGCTATATGATCGCTGCTTTTCCACATTGTTCAGTCTTGTATACGGACACCGACTCTCTAATTTACGAGCTACATCAGGATCCTTACGTAGTTATAAGACAAGATTGTCGCTCGCGCTTTGATACGTCTGATTATCCTGAAAATAACATCTTTGACATACCTCGAGTTAATAAAAAAGTTCTTGGGATGATGAAAGATGAAAATAATGGGGTACTGATGACTGATTATGTTGGGTTAAGATCCAAACTATATACCACTAGAGTGTTGAAAACTGTTGAGGATATAGCAAAGAAGCGCAATAAGATGGTTGATGAGGGGTATGAAGAGGATGAAATGGATGCAGAAATCGTGAACTTTGGCGTTGGAAAGAAAGCTAAGGGGGTTAAGTCATCGGTTGTTAAAAATAATATTACCTTTGATGATTATGTTGAATGCTTAGATAGCTGGCAACGAAAAACTGTTCAACAAAATTTAATACGCTCAACTAACCATCAGGTATTCTCCATCAAACAAGAAAAAGTGGCCCTTAGCCCCGAAGATGATAAACGCTATCTGATTTCCAGTTCAGATGAAACGTTACCATGGGGGCATTATAGCATACTAAAATAATGTTCTTTTTATTACTTATATTACCTTTGTATATTTATAAATATCCTATATTTACACTGTTTTTTATATCACTTTTTTTATTTTAATAAACACCCACTATTCTATGCTGATTGTATATTACCTTTTTTGTACATATATTTTTATATTTTAGTAAATATAATTTATTAATTTCTGCGTGTTTTATTACTACATCATCCGTTTATATAAATTAAATATAGGGTTAATAAGAATTTTTTCGTATTTATCTCTGTGTACGTTACAATATTTCTATATAAATTTAATGTTGATGGTTAATCGTCTGATAGCTGTAGAATTAGTATGTGTGGTTATCATGTAACTCATAATTTTGATGGTGAAATTTACATAACCATGCGTTTTGGTTTTTTCATATCTTTCTCTTGCGACTTTTCCCTGTATATCCCGTATCTAGGCCCGTACCATATCCACTTATAAATGATCAAACTGATATTTCTAAAATTTCTTAGTATCTCGACATGCCCTGTATACAAGATATCTATCATAGAAGATGATCAAATTCGATGAAGACTGTTCGATCAGAATTTACCTCTATTTGTACTATACCCCCAAACAGATAACAAATAAAACATTTTTCACATCTGCGACGATATTTGGATGATCTAATTTCCTTCGCTGTTATCTAGTCGTGTGTATGCAATCCTATTAATAACGATTATTATTTAGAAGTTTATTTATTCTCATCAGGGTAAAATTTTACCTAACGATATACTTTTTGGATGACCTTGATTACACAAAATATTACACAAAAATTTTTAATAATTTTGGTTTATCTTTCTCTTGCGACTTTTCTCTGTATACACGTGTCGGTTTTTGACTGCAAAGAGAATCTGTGGTTTTTCTTATCGAGGTTTGCAAATCATTTTAACATTCTTATCGATAATTTTTAATTTGCTAGTACCTAAAATGGTGTGGTGTGCACATACACTATTGAAAATTATGCGAATAGGGTGGATAGGACCCTACCGTAACAGGACTCGTACCATACCAATGCGCTATTCCGGCTAATGCCCTTTTGATCATAGAAAGTGTCTTTGCTTGCCCGTTCTTTTGTTGTCGCGTTGGCTTGTTGCCACCCGCTCTTTGATGTTGGAAATCGGTTGTTGTAATCCTTTGAGGATTATATTGAATGGCAACGTTGCACATCATAGTCTGGCTTTGATCATCCTTTTGGTCGTACCTCGTATCCTTAGGACCCTATCGTAACAGGACTCGTACCATACCATACCAATGTTAAGCCTCTGCATTCTTGCGACTTTTCTGTTATACTCTGTATACACACATTTTAACATTCTGGTTGCGGTTGATGCACATCCTATGTTGTAGATAACATCTTTTCCGCTCGAAAAAACAATTTACCAAATTTATTGCAAATCATTTTAAGAGAAGAGAGCGCCCTAATGGTTTTGGTGTGCAGTATACCTAAACGCGTCTTTTTCATATATCCACTATTGAAAATTATGCGCAAAGGGCGGATTCAGTAGCTTCGCTACTTCGGCTCTCTCGCTGGTAATGCCTTTTTGACTTGTGAGTGACGTCATCTTTTGTCGTTGGTGGTCCATAAGGATTCTGTCTTGAAGGGCGATCGCGCTGGTAATGCCTTTTGGTCCGAACCGTTGGAATGACGTCACGCTGGCATGCTGAGAACCGTTCTGACGCTGAAGGACCGAGAATCGAATGACGTCACGCTGGAGGATTAAAAATGGCGGTCAGCACCTAGCGGTTGATAGGGGATGCACTCCCCAACGCGATCTACATTACCGTGGCTAACGGCAGGGAGATGGCACTCTCTCATCCCCAGGCAACCCACAATACACATCGATTGTCTCTCTCATCTGACGCTGAAGGACTGGCATGCCGAGAACCGAATGACGTCACGCTGGAGGATTAAAAATGACGGTCAGCACCTAGCGGTTGATAGGGGATGCACTCCCCAACGCGATCTACATTACCGTGGCTAATGGCAGGGAGATGGCGCTCTCTCATCCCCAGGCAACCCGCAATACAAACTCGTTCAATTCTTTAACAATTCTAATAAAATTCGTTTCAGTCGCTCAATTATTTAATCACTATAATATAACACAACTATTCCAAATAAACAACTGGTCCACAATTCAGAACCACAGTCCGACAGTTCAGAACCGTTCCAGAACCGATTGTCTCTCTCATACACATTGATTTGTCTATCTGTCTCTCTCTAACACATTGATTTCCCTATATCTATAGTAGAACTGTCCTAGTATATCTACTAACACGTCTTTGGAATATAGGTAAAAATGATGGATTAAAAATGGCGGCCAGCACCTAGCGGTCTATAATCTAATCGTTTTGATAGCGATCGTCGGCCCGGTCATGTGAGTGGAGGGGGACTGTCCGTTGATCACTCGTGACCTTGAATGAGCCAATTTCGACGTTTTTAGACCTTAGCTTTTTTGATGATTTTCTTATGGAGATTCCCATGTTAGCGCCTCCGCCATGTCACCGAATCAGTGTTGCCTATCTACTCATTGACATTTATAACTCGGACTGGAATTTCTTTAGCAGAAGTGACCAATCCTTTTCCTATCAAAATTCCTCGACCGACCTCCTCATCATGGTTCCATCATCACAGGTATTCCTTCGTCAATAGTTCCTTGCAGTCTGGCCACTATGATCGTTTCGCTTCTACCAGGTACCACAGTATCCTCCTGGACAACGGCTGGCACGGTTTTGTCCTCATATAGATGAAGGAATATTTCTTCAGAACCAACTTTGATAACTCTGTTCTTGAAATCCAGTTGGAAACCATGTGAGTTCATCACATCCATTCCTAATATCACATATTCCTCAATATCAGCGACAATAACAGTATGCTTGAACTTTTCTGAGCCAATTCCTATTTGAACCTGGACTTCTCCAAGGATGTTAGCTCTATCACCTGTGGCAGTTCGCAGTCGTAGTCTTGTTGGTAAAAGCTTCTTACGGCTATTTATAGTTGCTGGCCGTATAATCGTTCTGGTCGCTCCAGTATCCACCAATAGTGTATACTTTTTACCGTTGACTTCACCATCTACATATACACTGTCTTCGCGGCATTTCAAAGAGGCTATTAGTATAAGAGGGTCTTTGGAAACGTTCCGGGTCGAAGCTGCCGCCTCTAGGCCCGCCCGTTTTAGTTTTTCCTGTGGAGTTGTTTCTTGATTCGTAGTGACCCCAGGACGTTTACATGAATTGCGAGCATGTCCTATTTCACCACAATTCCAGCGCCTGATGGTCTTATTCTTTTTCTTATCAGTAAAGTTCTTTATCATATTTACTAATTGGTCTAACTTATTTTCATCTTCCTCTTCCGTTACAGACCTTATTTTACTGTATCCTCCACAAGCTTTCGAAGCCGCTTCATACTCAAGCGCGGCAGACAAGATGTCAACTAATGTTTTGTGGTGGGCTAAACGGAGTGTCTTTGCCATTTCGTGGTCACGAAGTCCATCAAGAAATGCTTCAACAGCTAAACATTCCATCATTTGTTCTGGAGCTGAAGGGTAAGCAAATCTTACCAATCTGGCAATATCTACTTCGTACTCTTGAAGTGTCTCCTCTCACTTCTGTTTTCGAGTCTTTAACTGCGATCGGTACAAGTTCTCCAAGTGTTCGTGACCATATCGCATGTTCAAGCTTTTCTTCAGTTGCACAAAATCATCTGTGTCCTCCACTGGTATGGTCTGAAGAACATCCAAAGCGTCTCCTCTCAGAGCGATGGTGAGGTTTATTGCCTTCTCTTTTGTGGACCATCCGTTCGCTCTTGCAGCTGTTTCGAACTGTTTGAGATAATTTTCCCAAGACATCTTTCCGTCAAAGGTTGGGGCCTTAACACGAACAGAACTTTCGTTGCCTTCCAATTTCGGTTTCCGCTCCACTTTGTAGCTTCTCATTTCGTCCTCGTTTTCCTCTCCTAAATCTTCCATATCTTCTTTACCTCCTTTTTCCATCTCTTCCATTTGCTTTTCCATTTCTCTTATTTTATCTTCAATTTTTTTTCAAATGAAGACATTTTATTTTCCATAGAAGAAATATCCAAAGAAACTTTGATTTCCAAAGAAGAAATGTCAGAAGAAACTTTATTTTCCAAAGAAAAAATATCAGAAGATACTTTATTTCCAAAGACGAAATATCATTTTTTAAAGAAGACATATCAGTAGAGACTTTGTTTTCCAAAGAAGAAATATCATTTTTCAAAGAAGACATATCGCAAGAAATATCATTTTTTAAACAAGACATTTCGGAAGAAATATCACTCTTCAAAGAAGACATGTCAGAAGAGATATCACTCTTCAAAGACGACATGTCGGAAGAGATATCACTCTTCAAAGAAGACATATCGGAAGAGATATCACTCTTCAAAGAAGACATATCGGAAGAAACTTTATTTAAGGAAGAAATAATTGTAGCAGAAGAGTCGTCTACGAAAATATGATTTTTTGGATCTAAACCATCATTTTCCAATGCTTGCTTAAGTCGCTCCAACAACTGTCTTCCTTCCTGTTGTTTCCAATTCACGATCCTCCAGCTCTTGACGCAATTCTGTCACTTTCAAGTCCCAAAGTTTTTTCGACATATTTTTTTTTTTACACTATATTTATTTACAATATCCCACTTCTGACACCAATGTAACGTTTATTTATTTTTACTAGTCTTTTTTAATTTATTTTTATACTATTTAAATCACTAACACTGTTTAATTTATATAACACAATTTATTTACAATACTTTAATTTATGTAAGACAATATTTCTATTCGCATTTACCTAACAACATACTACTAACTAACTAACTCAAAATATTCGAATTGGTCCTTTATATAGGTAAATATGATTCGAGTATACTCCAGTCTATTCTGGAAACCGTCTCGAAGATTCCCCGCTTCGCTCATCAAGCGCCGTTGAAAGAAACGTATATTCTGGAATATTCTCGCGTCATCTGTCTGTTTCGCGTCTGGGTCATAGCGCCAGAGGCGTACTCGCACAACAATATACTACTTATTGAAAGAAGATACTACAAGCAGTGTAGTACATACTTCTACGACAAGTAAATACTACTGAAACTTATAACATGCTTAATGGTGGAGCAGATACTTCTAAGTAAATTCTTTAATTTGTAGTATTAGCATTTACTTCATTTTTATTCATACCACCCATTATATAAACTTCCTTTGTATAAACCTCAGTATCACTATTATCTCCATGAGCTGCTAGAGGTCCTATTAAGTTTAAATGGTGTTTTCTCTAATATGGAGAGAGTTTTATTATGAGGACCTGCACCAGTACCATGATGATATTAATATATTTCAGCCGATTTGGCTTTAGTTTTAGATTTCCAGTCTGCAAGTTCATTCCATTCTTCTACAGTCGTTTCACCTTGGCCCAAACTATTCAATTTCGTGGTAAATTCTTTCCATAACTTCGCATTTTTTTGTTTTTCATGTGTGCTAAATCTATTCGTAATAATTTTATTATGCACTTCGGAAAATATTAATAATGTTGCCCAATGATCATTTGATACATTATTTGGAAGATTGTCGAAATAAAACCACACAACTAATTAAATAAATATAAACTTTCTTCCAATTTTCCAATATCCAGCATGGCAATCGAACAACTTATTTTTAACTAAAAAGGTTATTCCCATTCTTCTGTATTGCTGCCTGTGGCCTTGGCTACTGGCATTACCAGCACAACAATAAAAAATATAGATACTAAAATTACAGAGGTTTGTAATGCAACAATATAACACAAGGCCAAAATATATAAGAAAAAAAAAATTTATTGGAAAAAAAGCTTCCTTATGGGACTAACATTTTTAAATATTTTTTTGTTCTTTTTGTTGGATCTGTTGGCAGCCTTTGCCTTGTATAGAACTCATGCATTTTGTAACTGTTAATTTTTAGGTTGGTTGTCTTTGACCTACATAAAAATGGTGTCAAAAAAATATTGAATTGACACATTTACGTTCTCACTGTATAATTACATATTTTTTATGTCTCTTTACTAACTATTTTAATTTAAAAAATTATACCGCTTTTAAAAATATCTTCTTTAGCTTTCAATTTATATATTTTTTATATCTTACTTGCTCTAACATTATTTTTCGGATATTTTTGATTCTGGGCCTGGGTCGTAGGAACAAAATCGTCTTTCCTGGCCTATAATTGAGAATCTCCGATAAATAATGTTAGAGCAGTTGCGAGGAAAAGTAACACTAAGACCCAAAGTAATAACTGGTACGACACTAGGCGCCGGTAAGTTACTTTGGGGTTTGTGGTACTTTTTCTTGCAACTGCTCTAACATTATTTGTCGGAGATTCTCGATTCTGGGCCAGGAAAGATGATTTCGCTCTTACAACTCAGGCCCAATCTTCGGGATTCTAGTTGGAGAACTAGTAACTTTCTTTAATTGTGTGTGTTGGCAGTAGTTAAAAAGTAAATTTAAATAAGTAAAATATATTCCTTAAAATAATTTTTAATTTGTGTGATAACATTGCAGTACAATGTTTCCCCATATTATGCATGTAGCTGATAATGAAAATCGTAGAGCCATCTACCAAGAGTTTTATCTTCGACGACGACCTATGAGGGATGCTGCAGATCCTTTTTCTTTAACTGATGAACACTTCTGTTCAGGTTGAATAAGGAGCTAGTTCGTTTCTTGTTTGATGAAATAGTTCCATGTATGAGAAATGCCAATAACTGCAAAGCTATAGGTATAACCGTTGGGAAAAACATTTGCAGCCTTATCATTCTATACAACAGGAACATATCAGGGAGTTATTGGACAGTCATTTAATGTATCAATGTCCCAACAAAGTATCAGTCGATGTTACACTGAAGTCCACAATTGATTATTGATCAGCTTGCTGATAGATATATAAAGATCCCACAAACTCTGTTGGAGAAAGATCGAATAAAGGAAAGATTTATGATTAAAACGGATTCCCAGGGGTTATTGGTGCAATAGATTGTACACATATTGCAATTTTTTAGACCCACAGAAGAATAACATAATTACTTTAACAGGTAATAAGATTTTTTCATAATTCTGAATACTATAATTTGCATTTTATTTTTTTAGATATGTGACTATGATTTAAAAATCTTAAATATAAATGCGAGATATCCAGGGTCCTGTCATGATGCTTTCATTTAGAGAAATTCCATTATACATGACGAGTTGAGTCAATGTTATAATGCTGGAGATCAAACTTCATGGTTATTAGGTGATTCAGGATATCCCCAACAACAATGGCTCATGACTTCTATATTGAATCCTGCAATAGATTCACCTCAGTATCATTACAACATAAGACATGCCAGTGCAAGAAATTGTATTGAGCATTGTACTGGGGTTTTGAAAAAGCGGTTCAGATGTTTGTTACAAAAATTGCAATATAACCCTGAAAAAGTAGGGAATATAGTTGTAGCATGTGCAGTACTGCATAATTTGTGCACAACACAGAATTTTGAACACCCTATACTAAATCAGCTAGAAGAAAATGAAGATTATTTGATAGTTGCTGATGATTGTAATCAGCTATAAATTAATGAAAATAATAAAAATTTATGGATTCAAAGATATTTCTCATGAGTTTTCTGTTAATATAAATATTTATTACATGTCTCATATATTTGATTACACTGTTTGCTTGAGGAGGAGATAAAGAAAAATTCAAAATTAACATTAATTATTTATATATATATATATATATATATATATATATATATATATATACATAAAAATAACAATCCCTTAAATCTAAAATAAAAAGAAACTCAAAAATCCAAAATAATAATAGCTCTCAACTAAAATACCCAGTAATACAAAAAATAAAATATTGGTATCTTAGTTGTGACAATTAAATTATTGTTCACAAACAAAAATGGTCCACAAGTACTTGAAAAGAATATGCCATTCTATTAATATTTTCAAGTGACCTCAAAATATCTTCATGCATACTGTTCAGATCAACTTTGCGATTTTTTGAACTATTTTTGGTTTTTTCACTATTTCTTTTAGGGTGACTATTTGTTGTAGACTCTATTTCTGACTGCACATTGTTCTCTATTGACAGGCCATCAAAGATTTCCTCTACTCTATTCTGATCTGCTTCTTGATTTATTCCATGAGACATTGGGTGGTATGAATAAAAAACGAAGTACATGCTAATACTAGAAGTATTAACATCTTCTTTGTAGTATATACTTCAAATGTAAGAAGGTACTACATTTCAAAGTAGATACTTTTAATTTTTCCGGAATTTACTATACTAAGTAGAATTCACGCGAAAACGGCTGAAGTATTTACTATAATTTGAAGTAGTGACTTCATACAGCAGATACTTCAATTACTTGACGTTAGCGAAGTTGGTAAAATAGCAGCTTCACCGAGAATGCTAAATGCTACGATATGAAAATGATTATTATTATCATTAATAATTAATAATAATAAAGACTTATTATTTATTTTCGTCTAATTTCAGCAATATTTTGTTCAGCATATAATTTAGGCATAACTGGTTCATCTTCTACATCAATTTGTTGAAAATCTTCATGTGGATCTCTCAAAAACTTACCACAGTTATATATGTAAACTCGTAAAATTTTTGTTGCCATTGGTTTAATTTAATTTTCCGATTCCCTGTTTTCTTCTTATCCACGATACTCTTAATTTTACTTTTCATGTTATTGATTTTCTTCATCACTTGTTTACAATCTAATGTTTGTTTAGTATTTTTATTGTAAATATACGACCAATCCCTAAGTACCTTGTCTTTTGTTGATTTAATTGCAGGTGTCATTTTTTTATCTAAAATTATTTTATGGTCTTCCAATGTAATAACAAAGGCTAACTGTAAATCTTCATTATGGGATTCTTCTTGTTGGGGCATTTCTTCATCTGAAGATATTTTAATAACCACACCTACACACCTGACTACTTATTTCAAATGAAATTAAACAAATTTGATAAACATGTCTTAATATTGTAATTCCCAACTAGGTCAAAGTGGGGTAGATGCTACACCTTTTGAAGCATATACTACTTATTGAAAGAAGATACTACAAGCAGTGTAGTACATACTTCTACGACAAGTAAATACTACTGAAACTTATAACATGCTTAATGGTGGAGCAGACACTTCTAAGTAAATTCTTTAATTTGTAGTATTAGCATTTACTTCATTTTTATTCATACCACCCATTATATAAACTTCCTTTGTATAAACCTTCAGTATCTGAAATTAAAATAAAAGCATTGGATTCATTGAATCATATAATTAGTTGATTATAAGTAGACATACTTTGTTCACATTCATTTTTGGAATAAGTTGATCCTACAATCTGTTTTTCTCTAGGTTTTTCTTCTGCTGTCAGTTTGATAATTTTCCTTTTGAGACCTGTAAAAAGTATAATGATATACAATCTAGTTTGTATTACATTCCATTTAGATTTTTAAGTATTTTATGCACCTTTCTCAGTATCACTATTATCTCCATGAGCTGCTAGAGGTCCTATTAAGTTTAAATGGTGTTTTCTCTAATATGGAGAGAGTTTTATTATGAGGACCTGCACCAGTACCATGATGATATTAATATATTTCAGCCGATTTGGCTTTAGTTTTAGATTTCCAGTCTGCAAGTTCATTCCATTCTTCTACAGTCGTTTCACCTTGGCCCAAACTATTCAATTTCGTGGTAAATTCTTTCCATAACTTCGCATTTTTTTGTTTTTCATGTGTGCTAAATCTATTCGTAATAATTTTATTATGCACTTCGGAAAATATTAATAATGTTGCCCAATGATCATTTGATACATTATTTGGAAGATTGTCGAAATAAAACCACACAACTAATTAAATAAATATAAACTTTCTTCCAATTTTCCAATATCCAGCATGGCAATCGAACAACTTATTTTTAACTAAAAAAAGGTTATTCCCATTCTTCCGTATTGCTGCCTGTGGCCTTGGCTACTGGCATTACCAGCACAACAATAAAAAAATATAGATACTAAAATTACAGAGGTTTGTAATGCAACAATATAACACAAGGCCAAAATATATAAGAAAAAACAAAAATTTATTGGAAAAAACGCTTCCTTCTGGGACTAACATTTTTAAATATTTTTTTGTTCTTTTTGTTGGATCTGTTGGCAGCCTTTGCCTTGTATAGAACTCATGCATTTTGTAACTGTTAATTTTTTAGGTTGGTTGTCTCTGACCTACATGAAAATGGTGTCAAAAAAATATTGAATTGACACATTTACGTTCTCACTGTATAATTACATATTTTTTATGTCTCTTTACTAACTATTTTAATTTAAAAAATTATACCGCTTTTAAAAATATCTTCTTTAGCTTTCAATTTATATATTTTTTATATCTTACTTGCTCTAAGATTATTTTTCGGATATTTTTGATTCTGGGCCTGGGTCGTAGGAACAAAATCGTCTTTCCTGGCCTATAATTGAGAATCTCCGATAAATAATGTTAGAGCAGTTGCGAGGAAAAGTAACACTAAGACCCAAAGTAATAACTGGTACGACACTAGGCGCCGGTAAGTTACTTTGGGGTTTGTGGTACTTTTTCTTGCAACTGCTCTAACATTATTTGTCGGAGATTCTCGATTCTGGGCCAGGAAAGACGATTTCGCTCTTACAACTCAGGCCCAATCTTCGGGATTCTAGTTGGAGAACTAGTAACTTTCTTTAATTGTGTGTGTTGGCAGTAGTTAAAAAGTAAATTTAAATAAGTAAAATATATTCCTTAAAATAATTTTTAATTTGTGTGATAACATTGCAGTACAATGTTTCCCCATATTATGCATGTAGCTGATAATGAAAATCGTAGAGCCATCTACCAAGAGTTTTATCTTCGACGACGACCTATGAGGGATGCTGCAGATCCTTTTTCTTTAACTGATGAACACTTCTGTTCAGGTTGAATAAGGAGCTAGTTCGTTTCTTGTTTGATGAAATAGTTCCATGTATGAGAAATTCCAATAACTGCAATGCTATAGGTATAACCGTTGGGAAAAACATTTGCAGCCTTATCATTCTATACAACAGGAACATATCAGAGAGTTATTGGACAGTCATTTAATGTATTGTAACGTTTATTTATTTTTACTAGTCTTTTTAATTTATTTTTATACTATTTAAATCACTAACAGTGTTTAATTTATATAACACAATTTATTTACAATACTTTAATTTATATAAGACAATATTTCTATTCGCATTTATCTAACAACATACTACTAACTAACCCAAAATATTCGAATCAGTCCTTTATATAGGTAAATATTGTCGAGCATATTCCAGTCTATTCTGAAAATCATCTCGATGATTCCCCGCTTCGCTCATCAAGCGCCGTATATTCCAGAACGTTCTCGCATCATCTGTCTGCTTCGCGTCTGGGTCATAGCGCCAGGGGCGTACTCGCACAACATTGCCCCTCCTTAAGAGATAGTTCCTCCTGGAACTTTTAAGGAATTGAGACTGGATGGAGATACTTGCAACTGAATCCTCGTCTACAATTTCCAGTTGCATGGAAATAACATGGAATGGTCTTTGATGTCAGCTGGACACGGGGCGAATGGCTGCATACCAACACTTGGACTTCGGTATCTTGAAAGATTACTTCTCTATTTTCGGCATGGCTAGCTTCTGTATGTTGGACTCCAATACGTGCTCTCTCAAGTTAAGTAATGATTCCCATATATTTCGATAAGTGGGCTGGTCTTGGTAGGTATTCTTGGTAATCAGATAGAAGAGGCAACAGAAGTCATCTCAAAGTATCAAAGCTTTCCCAGTGGCTGGTAACTGATTTCGAAGTTCTGACAGTCGACCAAACCTAACCTAACCTAACCTAACCTAACCTAACCAAACTTCCTTCGAAAGACAGACGCTAATCCTCGGCCGTCGCTGATATTGGCGGAAACGCTATGGGCCAATGAGTAGTCATCAGGAAGTGTGAACAGGTCTTGCTCTCTCTTAATAGTCACGCCGTATCTAGCTTTCCCAGTACCTCCATATGCACCCATAAATTCTTCGAAAGCAAGGTCGGGTGTATCTTGGACTTGATTTACGACTCCTTCTTCCTGGTTATGATCTCCTACAAATTTCGCCAGTCGGTTTCGGTGTACTACCTTAGGCTTTCCATTCGGAGTCTTTATTATACGGTATATGGTGTCATTGATTCTTTTCTTAATGATGTATGGTCCCTCCCAAGATTGTTGTAGCTTTGGTGAGTACCCCTTCTGTCTTTTCGGGTTATGGAGCCAGACTTTGTCACCTTCTTAGAAACATCCCTCTATAGCTTGGGTATCATACCGTTTCTTCATCCTGTCACTGGCAACTTGGAGATGGGAGCGAACCAAATCATGCATGTCGTCCATTTTTCTTCGTAACTGGATTACATAGTCTTCTCCAGCTATATCCTCTCCAGGTCGGCATCCAAACTCGAGGTCGCATGGTAACCTCATCTCACGTCCAAACAAGACTTTCGCTGGTGTTTGACCTGTTGATTAATTGACGGCGGATCGATAAGCCATTGCAAAGAGCGAAATATACTGGTCCCAGTCTCTTTGGTGATCGGATACTACTTTTGATAGATATTTGCCAATGGTTTTATTCATGCGTTCTACCTTTCCATCCGATTGTGGGTGCAATGCTGTAGTTCTTGTTTTCTTCATTCCTTAATTGTCGCAAATTCCTTGAAAGAGTTGACTTTCGAAGTTCCTTCCTTGGTCACTGTGAATCTCCAAGGGCACTCCATATCGGCAAATAAACTCCTTCACTAGCACGTCTGCGACAGTTGCTGCCTCTTGATTTGGAATGGCGTAGACTTCAACCCACTTCGTAAAATAATCCATTACCACCAACATGTATTTATTCTTATTCTCAGTAGTGGGGAACGGTCCAGCAATATCTAAAGCAATTCTCTCTAATGGGCTACCAACGTTATATTGTTTCATGGGAGCCTTTCCTCTTTTCTGAGGTCCATTACTAGCAGCACAGATGGTACACTTCTTACACCAGTCCTTAACATCATCGGAACTATTCATCCAATAAAACCTTTCAGGAACTCTCTGCAGGGTTTTCTTAACACCAAGATGACCTCCTGATGGACTGTCGTAGTACTTCGGCTACTCTACTCTTTGGTATAACTAATTGCTTTCTGTTAACGGAACCGTTGTCATTTTCAATTATTCTCTTTAATAAATCGCCTTCCAAAATGAAAGACTCCCACTGAGCCCAATATGATTTAAGGACTGTAGAGAATTTTGACACTTCTTGCCAAGTAGGTCGACGATCTTCTATCTTCCATTCTCTCATTTTCTTCTTTAATTCTAGTAGGTGCCCAGTCGTCGTTAACTACAGTTGTTCGTAGTATTGCAGTTTCTTTTAATTCTGTCTTACTGCAGTGAGAACACTCTTCTGGGCACGGTTTTCTGGAAAGGAGTCTGCATTTCTGTGACTTATCCCAGCTCGATGTTCGATCCTAAAGTCGTACTCTGGAGTCGTTCGATCCACCTGGCAATTTGACCTTCAGGGTTCTTAAACTGCATTAGCCATTTTAGGGCTGCATGGTCCGTCCGGATTAAGAATTTTCTTCCATAAAGATATTGGTAGAAGTGTTCAACCGATTTCACAACTGCCAGAAGTTCTCTTCTCGTAACGCAGTAATTCCGCTCAGGTTTGGAGAGTACTTTACTAAAATAACCCAGGACTCTCTCTTGTCCATCTTGAATCTGTGAAAGGACTCCTCCAATTCCGATATTACTGGCATCTGTATCCAAAATAAATTCTCCTTCCGGTTGTGGGTAGCCTGATATCGGTGCTGCGGTTAAATGCTTCTTCAGAGTTTCAAAAGCCGTTAGACAGTTTTCATCCCAGCAGAACTCTCTCGTTTCCTCTGTAAGGCGTGTTAATGGCTTGGCAATGTCTGAAAACTTTCTGATAAATCGGCGGTAGTATGTACATAGACCAAGAAAACTTCTTATTTGATGTTTATCAGTTGGTCGTGGCCATTGTTTGATAGATAATTAACTTTGTCTTTGAATAACTGACATTTCTTTGGATTCAGCATCAGTTGGGCAGCTTGAAGTCTTTTAAAAACATCTAAGTTTTTCAGATGTTCTTCGAATGTCTCCCCAAGACTATGATGTCGTCTAAGTAGACCAGGCACGTTTTCCAAGACAACCCTCTCAATACGTTCTCCATCAGTCTTTCAAATGTCGCAGGAGCATTACATAGTCCGAATGGCATGACATTGAACTGAAATAATACAGAACCGGTGGTAAAGGCTGTCTTTTTCTTTGTCTCTTGGGTCCATTTCTACCTGCCAATAACCAGACTTCAAATCTAAGGTAGAAAATAATTTACTTCCAGCTAGAGTGTCCAGGGTATCGTCGATTCGAGGCAGAGGATAACTGTCCTTCTTGGTAACATTGTTCAACTGACGGTAGTCTACACAGAACCTCGTAGTTCCATCCTTTTTCTTGACCAAGACTACCGGAGAGACCCATGGACTGGTAGAAGGTTCTATCACTCCATCTTCTTCCATTTCTCGAACAATCCTTTCAGCTTCTTGCCTCTTTGCCTGTGGTAATCTTCTAGCTGATTGACGAATTGGCTTGGCATCACCCGTGTCGATTTTATGTTTTACAGCAGAGGTACAAAAATGTTGCGATACCGATGAAGAAAATCTTTCATTTTCTTTTCTCTTTTCGGTTTAAAGATGTACCAGCAACCGCCACTATTTGTTTAAACGTATCGTTGGAATTATCGGAAATAGTTGTCTGTCGAATTATAGATGTTACTGGTACGGAGGTTCCAACTTTGGTCTCTTTCTTGATCGTAATTGGGTGATCATTGACATTTATAACTCGTACTGGAATTTCTTTAGCAGAAGTGACCAATCCTTTTCCTATCAAAATTCCTCGACCGACCTCCTCATCATGGTTCCATCATCACAGGTATTCCTTCGTCAATAGTTCCTTGCAGTCTGGCCACTATGATCGTTTCGCTTCTACCAGGTACCACAGTATCCTCCTGGACAACGGCTGGCACGGTTTTGTCCTCATATAGATGAAGGAATATTTCTTCAGAACCAACTTTGATAACTCTGTTCTTGAAATCCAGTTGGAAACCATGTGAGTTCATCACATCCATTCCTAATATCACATATTCCTCAATATCAGCGACAATAACAGTATGCTTGAACTTTTCTGAGCCAATTCCTATTTGAACCTGGACTTCTCCAAGGATGTTAGCTCTATCACCTGTGGCAGTTCGCAGTCGTAGTCTTGTTGGTAAAAGCTTCTTACGGCTATTTATAGTTGCTGGCCGTATAATCGTTCTGGTCGCTCCAGTATCCACCAATAGTGTATACTTTTTACCGTTGACTTCACCATCTACATATACACTGTCTTCGCGGCATTTCAAAGAGGCTATTAGTATAAGAGGGTCTTTGGAAACGTTCCGGGTCGAAGCTGCCGCCTCTAGGCCCGCCCGTTTTAGTTTTTCCTGTGGAGTTGTTTCTTGATTCGTAGTGACCCCAGGACGTTTACATGAATTGCGAGCATGTCCTATTTCACCACAATTCCAGCGCCTGATGGTCTTATTCTTTTTCTTATCAGTAAAGTTCTTTATCATATTTACTAATTGGTCTAACTTATTTTCATCTTCCTCTTCCGTTACAGACCTTATTTTACTGTATCCTCCACAAGCTTTCGAAGCCGCTTCATACTCAAGCGCGGCAGACAAGATGTCAACTAATGTTTTGTGGTGGGCTAAACGGAGTGTCTTTGCCATTTCGTGGTCACGAAGTCCATCAAGAAATGCTTCAACAGCTAAACATTCCATCATTTGTTCTGGAGCTGAAGGGTAAGCAAATCTTACCAATCTGGCAATATCTACTTCGTACTCTTGAAGTGTCTCCTCTCACTTCTGTTTTCGAGTCTTTAACTGCGATCGGTACAAGTTCTCCAAGTGTTCGTGACCATATCGCATGTTCAAGCTTTTCTTCAGTTGCACAAAATCATCTGTGTCCTCCACTGGTATGGTCTGAAGAACATCCAAAGCGTCTCCTCTCAGAGCGATGGTGAGGTTTATTGCCTTCTCTTTTTGGGACCATCCGTTCGCTCTTGCAGCTGTTTCGAACTGTTTGAGATAATTTTCCCAAGACATCTTTCCGTCAAAGGTTGGGGCCTTAACACGAACAGAACTTTCGTTGCCTTCCAATTTCGGTTTCCGCTCCACTTTGTAGCTTCTCATTTCGTCCTCGTTTTCCTCTCCTAAATCTTCCATATCTTCTTTACCTCCTTTTTCCATCTCTTCCATTTGCTTTTCCATTTCTCTTATTTTATCTTCAATTTTTTTTCAAATGAAGACATTTTATTTTCTATAGAAGAAATATCCAAAGAAACTTTGATTTCCAAAGAAGAAATGTCAGAAGAAACTTTATTTTCCAAAGAAAAAATATCAGAAGATACTTTATTTTCCAAAGACGAAATATCATTTTTTTAAGAAGACATATCAGTAGAGACTTTGTTTTCCAAAGAAGAAATATCATTTTTCAAAGAAGACATATCGCAAGAAATATCATTTTTTAAACAAGACATTTCGGAAGAAATATCACTCTTCAAAGAAGACATGTCAGAAGAGATATCACTCTTCAAAGAAGACATGTCGGAAGAGATATCACTCTTCAAAGAAGACATATCGGAAGAGATATCACTCTTCAAAGAAGACATATCGGAAGAAACTTTATTTAAGGAAGAAATAATTGGGAAAAATTTCGGTATAGGGGAATAACTCCGATTTTAACGAATTTTTTTTTGGACACTCCCTAAACATCCCTGAGCACTACTGTGAAGTTTTTTTTTCCGGAAATGAAAACGAAAATTTTAAAATTTTTTTCCAAAAAAATTTTTTGGCTCCAATTTGCACAAAAATTTTTTTGGAGAACCCGATAAAATGTAAGTTAAAACCTAACCTAACCTAACCTAACCTAACCTAACCTAACCTAACCTAACCTAACCTAACCTAACCTAACCTTACCTAACCTAACCTAACCTAACCTAACCTAACCTAACCTAACCTAATCTAACCAAACCTCACCTAACCTAACCTAACCTAATCTAACCTAACCTAACCTGTGCAAATTGGAGCAAAAAAAATTTTTTTTTTTCAAAATTTTAGTTTTCATTTCCGGAAAAAAAACTTCACAGTAGTGCTCAGGAATGTTTAGGGAGTGTCCAAAATAAAATTCATTAAAATCGGAGCTATTCCCCTATACCGAAATTTTACCAATAATTGTAGCAGAAGAGTCGTCTACGAAAATATGATTTTTTGGATCTAAACCATCATTTTCCAATGCTTGCTTAAGTCGCTCCAACAACTCAGTCTTCCTTCCTGTTGTTTCCAATTCACGATCCTCCAGCTCTTGACGCAATTCTGTCACTTTCAAGTCCCAAAGTTTTTTCGACATATTTTTTTTTTACACTATATTTATTTACAATATCCCACTTCTGACACCAATGTAACGTTTATTTATTTTTACTAGTCTTTTTTAATTTATTTTTATACTATTTAAATCACTAACACTGTTTAATTTATATAACACAATTTATTTACAATACTTTAATTTATGTAAGACAATATTTCTATTCGCATTTACCTAACAACATACTACTAACTAACTAACTCAAAATATTCGAATTGGTCCTTTATATAGGTAAATATGATTCGAGTATACTCCAGTCTATTCTGGAAACCGTCTCGAAGATTCCCCGCTTCGCTCATCAAGCGCCGTTGAAAGAAACGTATATTCTGGAATATTCTCGCGTCATCTGTCTGTTTCGCGTCTGGGTCATAGCGCCAGAGGCGTACTCGCACAACAATATACTACTTATTGAAAGAAGATACTACAAGCAGTGTAGTACATACTTCTACGACAAGTAAATACTACTGAAACTTATAACATGCTTAATGGTGGAGCAGATACTTCTAAGTAAATTCTTTAATTTGTAGTATTAGCATTTACTTCATTTTTATTCATACCACCCATTATATAAACTTCCTTTGTATAAACCTCAGTATCACTATTATCTCCATGAGCTGCTAGAGGTCCTATTAAGTTTAAATAAAGTTTATCTTCGACGACGACCTATGAGGGATGCTGCAGATCCTTTTTCTTTAACTGATGAACACTTCTGTTCAGGTTGAATAAGGAGCTAGTTCGTTTCTTGTTTGATGAAATAGTTCCATGTATGAGAAATTCCAATAACTGCAATGCTATAGGTATAACCGTTGGGAAAAACATTTGCAGCCTTATCATTCTATACAACAGGAACATATCAGAGAGTTATTGGACAGTCATTTAATGTATTGTAACGTTTATTTATTTTTACTAGTCTTTTTAATTTATTTTTATACTATTTAAATCACTAACACTGTTTAATTTATATAACACAATTTATTTACAATACTTTAATTTATATAAGACAATATTTCTATTCGCATTTATCTAACAACATACTACTAACTAACCCAAAATATTCGAATCAGTCCTTTATATAGGTAAATATTGTCGAGCATATTCCAGTCTATTCTGAAAATCATCTCGATGATTCCCCGCTTCGCTCATCAAGCGCCGTATATTCCAGAACGTTCTCGCATCATCTGTCTGCTTCGCGTCTGGGTCATAGCGCCAGGGGCGTACTCGCACAACATTGCCCCCTCCTTAAGAGATAGTTCCTCCTGGAACTTTTAAGGAATTGAGACTGGATGGAGATACTTGCAACTGAATCCTCGTCTACAATTTCCAGTTGCATGGAAATAACATGGAATGGTCTTTGATGTCAGCTGGACACGGGGCGAATGGCTGCATACCAACACTTGGACTTCGGTATCTTGAAAGATTACTTCTCTATTTTCGGCATGGCTAGCTTCTGTATGTTGGACTCCAATACGTGCTCTCTCAAGTTAAGTAATGATTCCCATATATTTCGATAAGTGGGCTGGTCTTGGTAGGTATTCTTGGTAATCAGATAGAAGAGGCAACAGAAGTCATCTCAAAGTATCAAAGCCTTCCCAGTGGCTGGTAACTGGTTTCGAAGTTCTGACAGTCGACCAAACCTAACCTAACCTAACCTAACCTAACCTAACCTAACCTAACCTAACCTAACCAAACTTCCTTCGAAAGACAGACGCTAATCCTCGGCCGTCGCTGATATTGGCGGAAACGCTATGGGCCAATGAGTAGTCATCAGGAAGTGTGAACAGGTCTTGCTCTCTCTTAATAGTCACGCCGTATCTAGCTTTCCCAGTACCTCCATATGCACCCATAAATTCTTCGAAAGCAAGGTCGGGTGTATCTTGGACTTGATTTACGACTCCTTCTTCCTGGTTATGATCTCCTACAAATTTCGCCAGTCGGTTTCGGTGTACTACCTTAGGCTTTCCATTCGGAGTCTTTATTATACGGTATATGATGTCATTGATTCTTTTCTTAATGATGTATGGTCCCTCCCAAGATTGTTGTAGCTTTGGTGAGTACCCCTTCTGTCTTTTCGGGTTATGGAGCCAGACTTTGTCACCTTCTTAGAAACATCCCTCTATAGCTTGGGTATCATACCGTTTCTTCATCCTGTCACTGGCAACTTGGAGATGGGAGCGAACCAAATCATGCATGTCGTCCATTTTTCTTCGTAACTGGATTACATAGTCTTCTCCAGCTATATCCTCTCCAGGTCGGCATCCAAACTCGAGGTCGCATGGTAACCTCATCTCACGTCCAAACAAGACTTTCGCTGGTGTTTGACCTGTTGATTAATTGACGGCGGATCGATAAGCCATTGCAAAGAGCGAAATATACTGGTCCCAGTCTCTTTGGTGATCGGATACTACTTTTGATAGATATTTGCCAATGGTTTTATTCATGCGTTCTACCTTTCCATCCGATTGTGGGTGCAATGCTGTAGTTCTTGTTTTTCTTCATTCCTTAATTGTCGCAAATTCCTTGAAAGAGTTGACTTTCGAAGTTCCTTCCTTGGTCACTGTGAATCTCCAAGGGCACTCCATATCGGCAAATAAACTCCTTCACTAGCACGTCTGCGACAGTTGCTGCCTCTTGATTTGGAATGGCGTAGACTTCAACCCACTTCGTAAAATAATCCATTACCACCAACATGTATTTATTCTTATTCTCAGTAGTGGGGAACGGTCCAGCAATATCTAAAGCAATTCTCTCTAATGGGCTACCAACGTTATATTGTTTCATGGGAGCCTTTCCTCGTTTCTGAGGTCCATTACTAGCAGCACAGATGGTACACTTCTTACACCAGTCCTTAACATCATCGGAACTATTCATCCAATAAAACCTTTCAGGAACTCTCTGCAGGGTTTTCTTAACACCAAGATGACCTCCTGATGGACTGTCGTAGTACTTCGGCTACTCTACTCTTTGGTATAACTAATTGCTTTCTGTTAACGGAACCGTTGTCATTTTCAATTATTCTCTTTAATAAATCGCCTTCCAAAATGAAAGACTCCCACTGAGCCCAATATGATTTAAGGACTGTAGAGAATTTTGACACTTCTTGCCAAGTAGGTCGACGATCTTCTATCTTCCATTCTCTCATTTTCTTCTTTAATTCTAGTAGGTGCCCAGTCGTCGTTAACTACAGTTGTTCGTAGTATTGCAGTTTCTTTTAATTCTGTCTTACTGCAGTGAGAACACTCTTCTGGGCACGGTTTTCTGGAAAGGGAGTCTGCATTTCTGTGACTTATCCCAGCTCGATGTTCGATCCTAAAGTCGTACTCTTGGAGTCGTTCGATCCACCTGGCAATTTGACCTTCAGGGTTCTTAAACTGCATTAGCAATTTTAGGGCTGCATGGTCCGTCCGGATTAAGAATTTTCTTCCATAAAGATATTGGTAGAAGTGTTCAACCGATTTCACAACTGCCAGAAGTTCTCTTCTCGTAACGCAGTAATTCCGCTCAGGTTTGGAGAGTACTTTACTAAAATAACCCAGGACTCTCTCTTGTCCATCTTGAATCTGTGAAAGGACTCCTCCAATTCCGATATTACTGGCATCTGTATCCAAAATAAATTCTCCTTCCGGTTGTGGGTAGCCTGATATCGGTGCTGCGGTTAAATGCTTCTTCAGAGTTTCAAAAGCCGTTAGACAGTTTTCATCCCAGCAGAACTCTCTCGTTTCCTCTGTAAGGCGTGTTAATGGCTTGGCAATGTCTGAAAACTTTCTGATAAATCGGCGGTAGTATGTACATAGACCAAGAAAACTTCTTATTTGATGTTTATCAGTTGGTCGTGGCCATTGTTTGATAGATAATTAACTTTGTCTTTGAATAACTGACATTTCTTTGGATTCAGCATCAGTTGGGCAGCTTGAAGTCTTTTAAAAACATCTAAGTTTTTCAGATGTTCTTCGAATGTCTCCCCCAAGACTATGATGTCGCCTAAGTAGACCAGGCACGTTTTCCAAGACAACCCTCTCAATACGTTCTCCATCAGTCTTTCAAATGTCGCAGGAGCATTACATAGTCCGAATGGCATGACATTGAACTGAAATAATACAGAACCGGTGGTAAAGGCTGTCTTTTCTTTGTCTCTTGGGTCCATTTCTACCTGCCAATAACCAGACTTCAAATCTAAGGTAGAAAATAATTTACTTCCAGCTAGAGTGTCCAGGGTATCGTCGATTCGAGGCAGAGGATAACTGTCCTTCTTGGTAACATTGTTCAACTGACGGTAGTCTACACAGAACCTCGTAGTTCCATCCTTTTTCTTGACCAAGACTACCGGAGAGACCCATGGACTGGTAGAAGGTTCTATCACTCCATCTTCTTCCATTTCTCGAACAATCCTTTCAGCTTCTTGCCTCTTTGCCTGTGGTAATCTTCTAGCTGATTGACGAATTGGCTTGGCATCACCCGTGTCGATTTTATGTTTTACAGCAGAGGTACAAAAATGTTGCGATACCGATGAAGAAAATCTTTCATTTTTCTTTTCTCTTTTCGGTTTAAAGATGTACCAGCAACCGCCACTATTTGTTTAAACGTATCGTTGGAATTATCGGAAATAGTTGTCTGTCGAATTATAGATGTTACTGGTACGGAGGTTCCAACTTTGGTCTCTTTCTTGATCGTAATTGGGTGATCATTGACATTTATAACTCGTACTGGAATTTCTTTAGCAGAAGTGACCAATCCTTTTCCTATCAAAATTCCTCGACCGACCTCCTCATCATGGTTCCATCATCACAGGTATTCCTTCGTCAATAGTTCCTTGCAGTCTGGCCACTATGATCGTTTCGCTTCTACCAGGTACCACAGTATCCTCCTGGACAACGGCTGGCACGGTTTTGTCCTCATATAGATGAAGGAATATTTCTTCAGAACCAACTTTGATAACTCTGTTCTTGAAATCCAGTTGGAAACCATGTGAGTTCATCACATCCATTCCTAATATCACATATTCCTCAATATCAGCGACAATAACAGTATGCTTGAACTTTTCTGAGCCAATTCCTATTTGAACCTGGACTTCTCCAAGGATGTTAGCTCTATCACCTGTGGCAGTTCGCAGTCGTAGTCTTGTTGGTAAAAGCTTCTTACGGCTATTTATAGTTGCTGGCCGTATAATCGTTCTGGTCGCTCCAGTATCCACCAATAGTGTATACTTTTTACCGTTGACTTCACCATCTACATATACACTGTCTTCGCGGCATTTCAAAGAGGCTATTAGTATAAGAGGGTCTTTGGAAACGTTCCGGGTCGAAGCTGCCGCCTCTAGGCCCGCCCGTTTTAGTTTTTCCTGTGGAGTTGTTTCTTGATTCGTAGTGACCCCAGGACGTTTACATGAATTGCGAGCATGTCCTATTTCACCACAATTCCAGCGCCTGATGGTCTTATTCTTTTTCTTATCAGTAAAGTTCTTTATCATATTTACTAATTGGTCTAACTTATTTTCATCTTCCTCTTCCGTTACAGACCTTATTTTACTGTATCCTCCACAAGCTTTCGAAGCCGCTTCATACTCAAGCGCGGCAGACAAGATGTCAACTAATGTTTTGTGGTGGGCTAAACGGAGTGTCTTTGCCATTTCGTGGTCACGAAGTCCATCAAGAAATGCTTCAACAGCTAAACATTCCATCATTTGTTCTGGAGCTGAAGGGTAAGCAAATCTTACCAATCTGGCAATATCTACTTCGTACTCTTGAAGTGTCTCCTCTCACTTCTGTTTTCGAGTCTTTAACTGCGATCGGTACAAGTTCTCCAAGTGTTCGTGACCATATCGCATGTTCAAGCTTTTCTTCAGTTGCACAAAATCATCTGTGTCCTCCACTGGTATGGTCTGAAGAACATCCAAAGCGTCTCCTCTCAGAGCGATGGTGAGGTTTATTGCCTTCTCTTTTTGGGACCATCCGTTCGCTCTTGCAGCTGTTTCGAACTGTTTGAGATAATTTTCCCAAGACATCTTTCCGTCAAAGGTTGGGGCCTTAACACGAACAGAACTTTCGTTGCCTTCCAATTTCGGTTTCCGCTCCACTTTGTAGCTTCTTATTTCGTCCTCGTTTCCTCTCCTAAATCTTCCATATTTTCTTTCTCTCCTTTTTCCATCTCTTCTATTTTCTTTTCCATTTCTCTTATTTTATCTTCAATTTTTTTCTAATGAAGACATTTTATTTTCCATAGAAGAAATATCCAAAGAAACTTTGATTTCCAAAGAAGAAATGTCAGAAGAAACTTTATTTTCCAAAGAAAAATATCAGAAGATGCTTTATTTTCCAAAGACGAAATATCATTTTTTAAAGAAGACATATCAGTAGAGACTTTGTTTTCCAAAGAAGAAATATCATTTTTCAAAGAAGACATATCGCAAGAAATATCATTTTTTAAACAAGACATTTCGGAAGAAATATCACTCTTCAAAGAAGACATGTCAGAAGAGATATCACTCTTCAAAGAAGACATGTCGGAAGAGATATCACTCTTCAAAGAAGACATATCGGAAGAGATATCACTCTTCAAAGAAGACATATCGGAAGAAACTTTATTTAAGGAAGAAATAATTGTAGCAGAAGAGTCGTCTACGAAAATATGATTTTTTGGATCTAAACCATCATTTTCCAATGCTTGCTTAAGTCGCTCCAACAACTCAGTCTTCCTTCCTGTTGTTTCCAATTCACGATCCTCCAGCTCTTGACGCAATTCTGTCACTTTCAAGTCCCAAAGTTTTTTCGACATATTTTTTTTACACTATATTTATTTACAATATCCCACTTCTGACACCAATGTAACGTTTATTTATTTTTACTAGTCTTTTTTAATTTATTTTTATACTATTTAAATCACTAACACTGTTTAATTTATATAACACAATTTATTTACAATACTTTAATTTATGTAAGACAATATTTCTATTCGCATTTACCTAACAACATACTACTAACTAACTAACTCAAAATATTCGAATTGGTCCTTTATATAGGTAAATATGATTCGAGTATACTCCAGTCTATTCTGGAAACCGTCTCGAAGATTCCCCGCTTCGCTCATCAAGCGCCGTTGAAAGAAACGTATATTCTGGAATATTCTCGCGTCATCTGTCTGTTTCGCGTCTGGGTCATAGCGCCAGAGGCGTACTCGCACAACAATATACTACTTATTGAAAGAAGATACTACAAGCAGTGTAGTACATACTTCTACGACAAGTAAATACTACTGAAAATGTTATGGAAATTCTTTCCATAACTTCGCATTTTTTTGTTTTTCATGTGTGCTAAATCTATTCGTAATAATTTTATTATGCACTTCGGAAAATATTAATAATGTTGCCCAATGATCATTTGATACATTATTTGGAAGATTGTCGAAATAAAACCACACAACTAATTAAATAAATATAAACTTTCTTCCAATTTTCCAATATCCAGCATGGCAATCGAACAACTTATTTTTAACTAAAAAAAGGTTATTCCCATTCTTCTGTATTGCTGCCTGTGGCCTTGGCTACTGGCATTACCAGCACAACAATAAAAAAATATAGATACTAAAATTACAGAGGTTTGTAATGCAACAATATAACACAAGTCCAAAATATATAAGAAAAAACAAAAATTTATTGGAAAAAACGCTTCCTTATGGGACTAACATTTTTAAATATTTTTTTGTTCTTTTTGTTGGATCTGTTGGCAGCCTTTGCCTTGTATAGAACTCATGCATTTTGTAACTGTTAATTTTTTAGGTTGGTTGTCTTTGACCTACATAAAAATGGTGTCAAAAAAATATTGAATTGACACATTTACGTTCTCACTGTATAATTACATATTTTTTATGTCTCTTTACTAACTATTTTAATTTAAAAAATTATACCGCTTTTAAAAATATCTTCTTTAGCTTTCAATTTATATATTTTTTATATCTTACTTGCTCTAACATTATTTTTCGGAGATTTCTGGGCCTGAGTCATAGAAAAGAAAATCGCCTTTCCTGGCCCAGAATCGAGAATCTCCGACAAATAATGTTAGAGCAGTTGCGAGGAAAAGTAACACTAAGACCCAAAGTAATAACTGGTACGACACTAGGCGCCGGTAAGTTACTTTGGGGTTTGTGGTACTTTTTCTTGCAACTGCTCTAACATTATTTGTCGGAGATTCTCGATTCTGGGCCAGGAAAGATGATTTCGCTCTTACAACTCAGGCCCAATCTTCGGGATTCTAGTTGGAGAACTAGTAACTTTCTTTAATTGTGTGTGTTGGCAGTAGTTAAAAAGTAAATTTAAATAAGTAAAATATATTCCTTAAAATAATTTTTAATTTGTGTGATAACATTGCAGTCATAGGCGCAACTAGGGGGGGGCTAGGGGGGGCTAAGCCCCCCCTAGCTCACCATTAGCCCCCCTTGAAATTTTAAATTTTTTGACCAGATTATACAGCTAAATATTATGTTGAAATTATTTTAAAAATATAAAATTAAACTTTATAAATCAAGCAATATCAGATAAGCAGTATCAGCCGCCAATATCTGATACTACGAAATTGCTACCAGATATTGGTGCCACAATGTACTGAAATTTGGACATTTCTGTCAGCCGGCCATCTCGCGACTTCAGCGCTGGCACGGCGCGGCGCTTACACACACTATCACCGGCACGAATGCTCAATCTATGTGAATATCGGTGTCGCAATTTTAATAATTTGATTTTCCAATCTGGCTATGTTGTATATTGAAAGAGACATTTGTTTAGATTTAGTTGTAGACGACTTTTCAAAGAAACAAAGAAAGTTAAAGTTAACTTTAAATTAAAAAAAATACATGTATTCGAAACACCCTGAATAAAAATTTTTTTAATTTTGCACAGATAACTAGTCTTATTTTTGTTAAAATATTAATTAAAACAAATTTAGTTTCAACATTTTTTTATTGGGGTGATTCGCAATGAAACCGGACAAAGTGCCATGTCTAGACTCTTATTATTTTTATTAATTAACTTAATATAATAATGTAATCCTTTACTTAAAATGTAACATGCTTGTCCTTGGTATTTTTTTTCAAAACTCTACTGAGATCAGAGATTAGTATGGTGGCTGGTTAGACGCAGTGGGTGACAATGTTTTTTATACTAAAAGCTATGAGGTTAATTTTTTAGCGATTTTAGCGAAAAAATTTGCCACCTGAAAAAATGACGGGCTATTTGGTTTCTATTTCTATTCCATATATAGCCTTGGGGCTTAAGCCCCCCCAAAAAAAGGACTCTAGTTGCGCCTATGATTGCAGTACAATGTTTCCCCATATTATGCATGTAGCTGATAATGAAAATCGTAGAGCCATCTACCAAGAGTTTTATCTTCGACGACGACCTATGAGGGATGCTGCAGATCCTTTTTCTTTAACTGATGAACACTTCTGTTCAGGTTGAATAAGGAGCTAGTTCGTTTCTTGTTTGATGAAATAGTTCCATGTATGAGAAATGCCAATAACTGCAAAGCTATAGGTATAACCGTTGGGAAAAACATTTGCAGCCTTATCATTCTATACAACAGGAACATATCAGGGAGTTATTGGACAGTCATTTAATGTATCAATGTCCCAACAAAGTATCAGTCGATGTGTCACTGAAGTCCACAATTGATTATTGATCAGCTTGCTGATAGATATATAAAGATCCCACAAACTCTGTTGGAGAAAGATCGAATAAAGGAAAGATTTATGATTAAAACGGATTCCCAGGGGTTATTGGTGCAATAGATTGTACACATATTGCAATTTTTAGACCCACAGAAGAATAACATAATTACTTAAACAGGTAATAAGATTTTTTCATAATTCTGAATACTATAATATTAATTTTATATTTATATATATGTGACTATGATTTAAAAATCTTAAATATAAATGCGAGATATCCAGGGTCCTGTCATGATGCTTTCATTTAGAGAAATTCCATTATACATGACGAGTTGAGTCAATGTTATAATGCTGGAGATCAAACTTCATGGTTATTAGGTGATTCAGGATATCCCCAACAACAATGGCTCATGACTTCTATATTGAATCCTGCAATAGATTCACCTCAGTATCATTACAACATAAGACATGCCAGTGCAAGAAATTGTATTGAGCATTGTACTGGGGTTTTGAAAAGTCGGTTCAGATGTTTGTTACAAAAATTGCAATATAACCCTGAAAAAGTAGGGAATATAGTTGTAACATGTGCAGTACTGCATAATTTGTGCACAACACAGAATTTTGAACACCCTATACTAAATCAGCTAGAAGAAAATGAAGATTATTTGATAGTTGCTGATGATTGTAATCAGCTATAAATTAATGAAAATAATAAAAATTTATGGATTCAAAGATATTTCTCATGAGTTTTCTGTTAATATAAATATTTATTACATGTCTCATATATTTGATTACACTGTTTGCTTGAGGAGGAGATAAAGAAAAATTCAAAATTAACATTAATTATTTATATATATATATATTATGATTTTATTATTTTATTTGTTGTTGGGTTCTTATGTTTTCTTTTTTTTTGTTTTATTATTTTAATTTTTTCTGATGATTGAATGTTATTTTAGTAAATTCACGTTAATTTTGACATGATATTATTAGTGGTTTGTTTTTATTTGATTTGACGTAATTGTTAAAGTTTTTTACTACAATAATAATGTTTTTTTAGCCCCTTAAATAATATGTTGTATAATGATGACTAGCTCAAATAAAATTAAATGTTTCTTGAAAATAGACACTATCGTTAATCGAAAAATTATATCTCAGGTCGTACAGGTTTCACCACAGATTTACGCTCAAACAAATTATAAATTTTCTATCAAAATGAAATTCAAAAATCTTTACAATAAAGTAGTATAAATGTTCTCTAGCGGCTAATAATTATTATCGCTTTAAAACAGTTTATACGCACACTTAATACAAATTAAATAACGGTACCTTTTTTTAACTTTGTCTCTCGAGTGTTCGCCATTCACATGTAGGTGTCGCTGGAACTGGTGGTTTATCTTCTCTTCTGGTAGACACGTGGTATGCAGAAACTTCCAATCAATGGTTTAATTAAAGACAGAAACTCTTACGATGTAGAATTCATTATTGTTTACTTGTGGATTTTTTTTATACAATTTACTGGTTGATAAGACTCCCTTTTTACAAGTGGTGTGTTACAAAGTTTTATACTAGGATTATTTCTGATATAAAGTAAGTCAAGCTTCTTATATTAATTTAATACTAACTTTTGTATCATTAAAATTACAGTTGAAACTGTTATATTATAAGATTGCTCTGCTCGATTCAACAAACCGATTTTCGATTCAAAGTCGAATACTGTTAACTTATAAAGTTAATAAAATTTATGACTAATCAAAGTCTTTTTTAAAAATGTAGATTACGAGTTGAATATTATAATAACTGTTGTTGAATGTTTTGAGAATGAGTCTTGAATCTTTTTTTTTAAATTAAACTTGAGTATTGAGTTGTGAAAGTTTTTTAAAATTAAATCTTAAATGTTTGTTGAAAAATTTTTTTTTAAACGAAGCCTTAATGTTTGTATAAAGGGTCTTGACTCTCTTAAAATTAGGCTTGAATCTCCTTTTATTCTTTCTGACTGGTTCTTTTACGTAAAGACTGAGATCCCTCTCTCATTATTCTCTGACCAATAAAAATGCTTCATTTAAAAACTCCACGAGAACCAATCAGAAGGAACTATTTCTTAATTTGCTTATTTCTAACTAACTACTTATATTTTACAAACAATTTTTTTACATAATATATACAATAATCATTTTTAATGTTCAATAATTTTTTATAATTTATTATGGTCGGAAAAGCTCTCAAATTATATTATCACTGAGGCTTGAAGTCATAAATTCGACCGATATACTTCCGAGTAACTCATACGTCACAACGTGCACCTGCTATTCTAAGCTCTTGGAGTTCGAGGAAACTAAACATTTCAAACACGCGATGTGTTGTGTACGAGCACTCGTAGTTCTGATAATTTGACGTCACACAGGCACAGGTGCGTTTCTAAAGTTTTGGAGTTCATGGAAAACTAAACATTTCAAACACGCGATGTTAGCAGTCGTAGTTCTGATAATTTTACGTCACACATATGCACAAGTGTTATTCGTAGAAGAACTTTTTATACACTTTTGTAGATCTTTGAAAATCCTTTTATATATTTAACAGAAAAATATTTTACAAAAATTTATAATTTGTTCGTTTGTTTTATTTTACATTTAGAATTATATTTTCATTATTATTTATTTTTTTAACGGTGATTTTGATTATTTTTATGTAATGTGATTACTTTTTTATTATTTATTTTTACTTTTAATTGACTTAACGATTTTGTTTTTGATTTAATCATCATAATACACATTCTTATTGAAATTAATATTTTTTTTAATGAATAAATTTTTTATGATAATAAAACTTCGTCTCAATATATATACATAAATATAACAAACCCTTAAATCTAAAATAAAAAGAAACTCAAAAATCCAAAATAATAATAGCTCTCAACTAAAATACCCAGTAATACAAAAAATAAAATATTGGTATCTTAGTTGTGACAATTAAATTATTGTTCACAAACAAAAATGGTCCACAAGTACTTGAAAAGAATATGCCATTCTATTAATATTTTCAAGTGACCTCAAAATATCTTCATGCATACTGTTCAGATCAACTTTGCGATTTTTTGAACTATTTTTGGTTTTTTCACTATTTCTTTTAGGGTGACTATTTGTTGTAGACTCTATTTCTGACTGCACATTGTTCTCTATTGACAGGCCATCAAAGATTTCCTCTACTCTATTCTGATCTGCTTCTTGATTTATTCCATGAGACATTGGGTGGTATGAATAAAAAACGAAGTACATGCTAATACTAGAAGTATTAACATCTTCTTTGTAGTATATACTTCAAATGTAAGAAGGTACTACATTTCAAAGTAGATACTTTTAATTTTTCCGGAATTTACTATACTAAGTAGAATTCACGCGAAAACGGCTGAAGTATTTACTATAATTTGAAGTAGTGACTTCATACAGCAGATACTTCAATTACTTGACGTTAGCGAAGTTGGTAAAATAGCAGCTTCACCGAGAATGCTAATTAATAATTAATAATAATAAAGACTTATTATTTATTTTCGTCTAATTTCAGCAATATTTTGTTCAGCATATAATTTAGGCATAACTGGTTCATCTTCTACATCAATTTGTTGAAAATCTTCATGTGGATCTCTCAAAAACTTACCACAGTTATATATGTAAACTCGTAAAATTTTTGTTGCCATTGGTTTAATTTAATTTTCCGATTCCCTGTTTTCTTCTTATCCACGATACTCTTAATTTTACTTTTCATGTTATTGATTTTCTTCATCACTTGTTTACAATCTAATGTTTGTTTAGTATTTTTATTGTAAATATACGACCAATCCCTAAGTACCTTGTCTTTTGTTGATTTAATTGCAGGTGTCATTTTTTTATCTAAAATTATTTTATGGTCTTCCAATGTAATAACAAAGGCTAACTGTAAATCTTCATTATGGGATTCTTCTTGTTGGGGCATTTCTTCATCTGAAGATATTTTAATAACCACACCTACACACCTGACTACTTATTTCAAATGAAATTAAACAAATTTGATAAACATGTCTTAATATTGTAATTCCCAACTAGGTCAAAGTGGGGTAGATGCTACACCTTTTGAAGCATATACTACTTATTGAAAGAAGATACTACAAGCAGTGTAGTACATACTTCTACGACAAGTAAATACTACTGAAACTTATAACATGCTTAATGGTGGAGCAGACACTTCTAAGTAAATTCTTTAATTTGTAGTATTAGCATTTACTTCATTTTTATTCATACCACCCATTATATAAACTTCCTTTGTATAAACCTTCAGTATCTGAAATTAAAATAAAAGCATTGGATTCATTGAATCATATAATTAGTTGATTATAAGTAGACATACTTTGTTCACATTCATTTTTGGAATAAGTTGATCCTACAATCTGTTTTTTCTCTAGGTTTTTCTTCTGCTGTCAGTTTGATAATTTTCCTTTTTGAGACCTGTAAAAAGTATAATGATATACAATCTAGTTTGTATTACATTCCATTTAGATTTTTTAAGTATTTTATGCACCTTTCTCAGTATCACTATTATCTCCATGAGCTGCTAGAGGTCCTATTAAGTTTAAATGGTGTTTTCTCTAATATGGAGAGAGTTTTATTATGAGGACCTGCACCAGTACCATGATGATATTAATATATTTCAGCCGATTTGGCTTTAGTTTTAGATTTCCAGTCTGCAAGTTCATTCCATTCTTCTACAGTCGTTTCACCTTGGCCCAAACTATTCAATTTCGTGGTAAATTCTTTCCATAACTTCGCATTTTTTTTTTTTCATGTGTGCTAAATCTATTCGTAATAATTTTATTATGCACTTCGGAAAATATTAATAATGTTGCCCAATGATCATTTGATACATTATTTGGAAGATTGTCGAAATAAAACCACACAACTAATTAAATAAATATAAACTTTCTTCCAATTTTCCAATATCCAGCATGGCAATCGAACAACTTATTTTTAACTAAAAAAAGGTTATTCCCATTCTTCCGTATTGCTGCCTGTGGCCTTGGCTACTGGCATTACCAGCACAACAATAAAAAAATATAGATACTAAAATTACAGAGGTTTGTAATGCAACAATATAACACAAGGCCAAAATATATAAGAAAAACAAAAATTTATTGGAAAAAACGCTTCCTTCTGGGACTAACATTTTTAAATATTTTTTTGTTCTTTTTGTTGGATCTGTTGGCAGCCTTTGCCTTGTATAGAACTCATGCATTTTGTAACTGTTAATTTTTAGGTTGGTTGTCTCTGACCTACATGAAAATGGTGTCAAAAAAAATATTGAATTGACACATTTACGTTCTCACTGTATAATTACATATTTTTTATGTCTCTTTACTAACTATTTTAATTTAAAAAATTATACCGCTTTTAAAAATATCTTCTTTAGCTTTCAATTTATATATTTTTTATATCTTACTTGCTCTAAGATTATTTTTCGGATATTTTTGATTCTGGGCCTGGGTCGTAGGAACAAAATCGTCTTTCCTGGCCTATAATTGAGAATCTCCGATAAATAATGTTAGAGCAGTTGCGAGGTAAAGTAACACTAAGACCCAAAGTAATAACTGGTACGACACTAGGCGCCGGTAAGTTACTTTGGGGTTTGTGGTACTTTTTCTTGCAACTGCTCTAACATTATTTGTCGGAGATTCTCGATTCTGGGCCAGGAAAGACGATTTCGCTCTTACAACTCAGGCCCAATCTTCGGGATTCTAGTTGGAGAACTAGTAACTTTCTTTAATTGTGTGTGTTGGCAGTAGTTAAAAAGTAAATTTAAATAAGTAAAATATATTCCTTAAAATAATTTTTAATTTGTGTGATAACATTGCAGTACAATGTTTCCCCATATTATGCATGTAGCTGATAATGAAAATCGTAGAGCCATCTACCAAGAGTTTCGACGACGACCTATGAGGGATGCTGCAGATCCTTTTTCTTTAACTGATGAACACTTCTGTTCAGGTTGAATAAGGAGCTAGTTCGTTTCTTGTTTGATGAAATAGTTCCATGTATGAGAAATTCCAATAACTGCAATGCTATAGGTATAACCGTTGGGAAAAACATTTGCAGCCTTATCATTCTATACAACAGGAACATATCAGAGAGTTATTGGACAGTCATTTAATGTATTGTAACGTTTATTTATTTTTACTAGTCTTTTTAATTCATTTTTATACTATTTAAATCACTAACACTGTTTAATTTATATAACACAATTTATTTACAATACTTTAATTTATATAAGACAATATTTCTATTCGCATTTATCTAACAACATACTACTAACTAACCCAAAATATTCGAATCAGTCCTTTATATAGGTAAATATTGTCGAGCATATTCCAGTCTATTCTGAAAATCATCTCGATGATTCCCCGCTTCGCTCATCAAGCGCCGTATATTCCAGAACGTTCTCGCATCATCTGTCTGCTTCGCGTCTGGGTCATAGCGCCAGGGGCGTACTCGCACAACATTGCCCCCTCCTTAAGAGATAGTTCCTCCTGGAACTTTTAAGGAATTGAGACTGGATGGAGATACTTGCAACTGAATCCTCGTCTACAATTTCCAGTTGCATGGAAATAACATGGAATGGTCTTTGATGTCAGCTGGACACGGGGCGAATGGCTGCATACCAACACTTGGACTTCGGTATCTTGAAAGATTACTTCTCTATTTTCGGCATGGCTAGCTTCTGTATGTTGGACTCCAATACGTGCTCTCTCAAGTTAAGTAATGATTCCCATATATTTCGATAAGTGGGCTGGTCTTGGTAGGTATTCTTGGTAATCAGAGGGAAGAGGCAACAGAAGTCATCTCAAAGTATCAAAGCTTTCCCAGTGGCTGGTAACTGATTTCGAAGTTCTGACAGTCGACCAAACCTAACCTAACCTAACCTAACCTAACCTAACCTAACCTAACCAAACTTCCTTCGAAAGACAGACGCTAATCCTCGGCCGTCGCTGATATTGGCGGAAACGCTATGGGCCAATGAGTAGTCATCAGGAAGTGTGAACAGGTCTTGCTCTCTCTTAATAGTCACGCCGTATCTAGCTTTCCCAGTACCTCCATATGCACCCATAAATTCTTCGAAAGCAAGGTCGGGTGTATCTTGGACTTGATTTACGACTCCTTCTTCCTGGTTATGATCTCCTACAAATTTCGCCAGTCGGTTTCGGTGTACTACCTTAGGCTTTCCATTCGGAGTCTTTATTATACGGTATATGATGTCATTGATTCTTTTCTTAATGATGTATGGTCCCTCCCAAGATTGTTGTAGCTTTGGTGAGTACCCCTTCTGTCTTTTCGGGTTATGGAGCCAGACTTTGTCACCTTCTTAGAAACATCCCTCTATAGCTTGGGTATCATACCGTTTCTTCATCCTGTCACTGGCAACTATATCCTCTCCAGGTCGGCATCCAAACTCGAGGTCGCATGGTAACCTCATCTCACGTCCAAACAAGACTTTCGCTGGTGTTTGACCTGTTGATTAATTGACGGCGGATCGATAAGCCATTGCAAAGAGCGAAATATACTGGTCCCAGTCTCTTTGGTGATCGGATACTACTTTTGATAGATATTTGCCAATGGTTTTATTCATGCGTTCTACCTTTCCATCCGATTGTGGGTGCAATGCTGTAGTTCTTGTTTTCTTCATTCCTTAATTGTCGCAAATTCCTTGAAAGAGTTGACTTTCGAAGTTCCTTCCTTGGTCACTGTGAATCTCCAAGGGCACTCCATATCGGCAAATAAACTCCTTCACTAGCACGTCTGCGACAGTGGCTGCCTCTTGATTTGGAATGGCGTAGACTTCAACCCACTTCGTAAAATAATCCATTACCACCAACATGTATTTATTCTTATTCTCAGTAGTGGGGAACGGTCCAGCAATATCTAAAGCAATTCTCTCTAATGGGCTACCAACGTTATATTGTTTCATGGGAGCCTTTCCTCTTTTCTGAGGTCCATTACTAGCAGCACAGATGGTACACTTCTTACACCAGTCCTTAACATCATCGGAACTATTCATCCAATAAAACCTTTCAGGAACTCTCTGCAGGGTTTTCTTAACACCAAGATGACCTCCTGATGGACTGTCGTAGTACTTCGGCTACTCTACTCTTTGGTATAACTAATTGCTTTCTGTTAACGGAACCGTTGTCATTTTCAATTATTCTCTTTAATAAATCGCCTTCCAAAATGAAAGACTCCCACTGAGCCCAATATGATTTAAGGACTGTAGAGAATTTTGACACTTCTTGCCAAGTAGGTCGACGATCTTCTATCTTCCATTCTCTCATTTTCTTCTTTAATTCTAGTAGGTGCCCAGTCGTCGTTAACTACAGTTGTTCGTAGTATTGCAGTTTCTTTTAATTCTGTCTTACTGCAGTGAGAACACTCTTCTGGGCACGGTTTTCTGGAAAGGAGTCTGCATTTCTGTGACTTATCCCAGCTCGATGTTCGATCCTAAAGTCGTACTCTTGGAGTCGTTCGATCCACCTGGCAATTTGACCTTCAGGGTTCTTAAACTGCATTAGCCATTTTAGGGCTGCATGGTCCGTCCGGATTAAGAATTTTCTTCCATAAAGATATTGGTAGAAGTGTTCAACCGATTTCACAACTGCCAGAAGTTCTCTTCTCGTAACGCAGTAATTCCGCTCAGGTTTGGAGAGTACTTTACTAAAATAACCCAGGACTCTCTCTTGTCCATCTTGAATCTGTGAAAGGACTCCTCCAATTCCGATATTACTGGCATCTGTATCCAAAATAAATTCTCCTTCCGGTTGTGGGTAGCCTGATATCGGTGCTGCGGTTAAATGCTTCTTCAGAGTTTCAAAAGCCGTTAGACAGTTTTCATCCCAGCAGAACTCTCTCGTTTCCTCTGTAAGGCGTGTTAATGGCTTGGCAATGTCTGAAAACTTTCTGATAAATCGGCGGTAGTATGTACATAGACCAAGAAAACTTCTTATTTGATGTTTATCAGTTGGTCGTGACCATTGTTTGATAGATAATTAACTTTGTCTTTGAATAACTGACATTTCTTTGGATTCAGCATCAGTTGGGCAGCTTGAAGTCTTTTAAAAACATCTAAGTTTTTCAGATGTTCTTCGAATGTCTCCCCCAAGACTATGATGTCGTCTAAGTAGACCAGGCACGTTTTCCAAGACAACCCTCTCAATACGTTCTCCATCAGTCTTTCAAATGTCGCAGGAGCATTACATAGTCCGAATGGCATGACATTGAACTGAAATAATACAGAACCGGTGGTAAAGGCTGTCTTTTCTTTGTCTCTTGGGTCCATTTCTACCTGCCAATAACCAGACTTCAAATCTAAGGTAGAAAATAATTTACTTCCAGCTAGAGTGTCAGGGTATCGTCGATTCGAGGCAGAGGATAACTGTCCTTCTTGCTAACATTGTTCAACTGACGGTAGTCTACACAGAACCTCGTAGTTCCATCCTTTTTCTTGACCAAGACTACCGGAGAGACCCATGGACTGGTAGAAGGTTCTATCACTCCATCTTCTTCCATTTCTCGAACAATCCTTTCAGCTTCTTGCCTCTTTGCCTGTGGTAATCTTCTAGCTGATTGACGAATTGGCTTGGCATCACCCGTGTCGATTTTATGTTTTACAGCAGAGGTACAAAAATGTTGCGATACCGATGAAGAAAATCTTTCATTTTTCTTTTCTCTTTTCGGTTTAAAGATGTACCAGCAACCGCCACTATTTGTTTAAACGTATCGTTGGAATTATCGGAAATAGTTGTCTGTCGAATTATAGATGTTACTGGTACGGAGGTTCCAACTTTGGTCTCTTTCTTGATCGTAATTGGGTGATCATTGACATTTATAACTCGTACTGGAATTTCTTTAGCAGAAGTGACCAATCCTTTTCCTATCAAAATTCCTCGACCGACCTCCTCATCATGGTTCCATCATCACAGGTATTCCTTCGTCAATAGTTCCTTGCAGTCTGGCCACTATGATCGTTTCGCTTCTACCAGGTACCACAGTATCCTCCTGGACAACGGCTGGCACGGTTTTGTCCTCATATAGATGAAGGAATATTTCTTCAGAACCAACTTTGATAACTCTGTTCTTGAAATCCAGTTGGAAACCATGTGAGTTCATCACATCCATTCCTAATATCACATATTCCTCAATATCAGCGACAATAACAGTATGCTTGAACTTTTCTGAGCCAATTCCTATTTGAACCTGGACTTCTCCAAGGATGTTAGCTCTATCACCTGTGGCAGTTCGCAGTCGTAGTCTTGTTGGTAAAAGCTTCTTACGGCTATTTATAGTTGCTGGCCGTATAATCGTTCTGGTCGCTCCAGTATCCACCAATAGTGTATACTTTTTACCGTTGACTTCACCATCTACATATACACTGTCTTCGCGGCATTTCAAAGAGGCTATTAGTATAAGAGGGTCTTTGGAAACGTTCCCCGAAGCTGCCCCCTCTAGGCCCGCCCGTTTTAGTTTTTCCTGTGGAGTAGTTTCTTGATTCGTAGTGACCCCAGGACGTTTACATGAATTGCGAGCATGTCCTATTTCACCACAATTCCAGCGCCTGATGGTCTTATTCTTTTTCTTATCAGTAAAGTTCTTTATCATATTTACTAATTGGTCTAACTTATTTTCATCATCCTCTTCCGTTACAGACCTTATTTTACTGTATCCTCCACAAGCTTTCGAAGCCGCTTCATACTCAAGCGCGGCAGACAAGATGTCAACTAATGTTTTGTGGTGGGCTAAACGGAGTGTCTTTGCCATTTCGTGGTCACGAAGTCCATCAAGAAATGCTTCAACAGCTAAACATTCCATCATTTGTTCTGGAGCTGAAGGGTAAGCAAATCTTACCAATCTGGCAATATCTACTTCGTACTCTTGAAGTGTCTCCTCTCACTTCTGTTTTCGAGTCTTTAACTGCGATCGGTACAAGTTCTCCAAGTGTTCGTGACCATATCGCATGTTCAAGCTTTTCTTCAGTTGCACAAAATCATCTGTGTCCTCCACTGGTATGGTCTGAAGAACATCCAAAGCGTCTCCTCTCAGAGCGATGGTGAGGTTTATTGCCTTCTCTTTTTGGGACCATCCGTTCGCTCTTGCAGCTGTTTCGAACTGTTTGAGATAATTTTCCCAAGACATCTTTCCGTCAAAGGTTGGGGCCTTAACACGAACAGAACTTTCGTTGCCTTCCAATTTCGGTTTCCGCTCCACTTTGTAGCTTCTCATTTCGTCCTCGTTTTCCTCTCCTAAATCTTCCATATCTTCTTTACCTCCTTTTTCCATCTCTTCCATTTGCTTTTCCATTTCTCTTATTTTATCTTCAATTTTTTTTCAAATGAAGACATTTTATTTTCCATAGAAGAAATATCCAAAGAAACTTTGATTTCCAAAGAAGAAATGTCAGAAGAAACTTTATTTTCCAAAGAAAAAATATCAGAAGATACTTTATTTTCCAAAGACGAAATATCATTTTTTAAAGAAGACATATCAGTAGAGACTTTGTTTTCCAAAGAAGAAATATCATTTTTCAAAGAAGACATATCGCAAGAAATATCATTTTTAAACAAGACATTTCGGAAGAAATATCACTCTTCAAAGAAGACATGTCAGAAGAGATATCACTCTTCAAAGAAGACATGTCGGAAGAGATATCACTCTTCAAAGAAGACATATCGGAAGAGATATCACTCTTCAAAGAAGACATATCGGAAGAAACTTTATTTAAGGAAGAAATAATTGTAGCAGAAGAGTCGTCTACGAAAAATATGATTTTTGGATCTAAACCATCATTTTCCAATGCTTGCTTAAGTCGCTCCAACAACTCAGTCTTCCTTCCTGTTGTTTCCAATTCACGATCCTCCAGCTCTTGACGCAATTCTGTCACTTTCAAGTCCCAAAGTTTTTCGACATATTTTTTTTTACACTATATTTATTTACAATATCCCACTTCTGACACCAATGTAACGTTTATTTATTTTTACTAGTCTTTTTTAATTTATTTTTATACTATTTAAATCACTAACACTGTTTAATTTATATAACACAATTTATTTACAATACTTTAATTTATGTAAGACAATATTTCTATTCGCATTTACCTAACAACATACTACTAACTAACTAACTCAAAATATTCGAATTGGTCCTTTATATAGGTAAATATGATTCGAGTATACTCCAGTCTATTCTGGAAACCGTCTCGAAGATTCCCCGCTTCGCTCATCAAGCGCCGTTGAAAGAAACGTATATTCTGGAATATTCTCGCGTCATCTGTCTGTTTCGCGTCTGGGTCATAGCGCCAGAGGCGTACTCGCACAACAATATACTACTTATTGAAAGAAGATACTACAAGCAGTGTAGTACATACTTTTACGACAAGTAAATACTACTGAAACTTATAACATGCTTAATGGTGGAGCAGATACTTCTAAGTAAATTCTTTAATTTGTAGTATTAGCATTTACTTCATTTTTATTCATACCACCCATTATATAAACTTCCTTTGTATAAACCTCAGTATCACTATTATCTCCATGAGCTGCTAGAGGTCCTATTAAGTTTAAATGGTGTTTTCTCTAATATGGAGAGAGTTTTATTATGAGGACCTGCACCAGTACCATGATGATATTAATATATTTCAGCCGATTTGGCTTTAGTTTTAGATTTCTAGTCTGCAAGTTCATTCCATTCTTCTACAGTCGTTTCACCTTGGCCCAAACTATTCAATTTCGTGGTAAATTCTTTCCATAACTTCGCATTTTTTTGTTTTTCATGTGTGCTAAATCTATTCGTAATAATTTTATTATGCACTTCGGAAAATATTAATAATGTTGCCCAATGATCATTTGATACATTATTTGGAAGATTGTCGAAATAAAACCACACAACTAATTAAATAAATATAAACTTTCTTCCAATTTTCCAATATCCAGCATGGCAATCGAACAACTTATTTTTAACTAAAAAAGGTTATTCCCATTCTTCTGTACTGCTGCCTGTGGCCTTGGCTACTGGCATTACCAGCACAACAATAAAAAAATATAGATACTAAAATTACAGAGGTTTGTAATGCAACAATATAACACAAGGCCAAAATATATAAGAAAAAAAAAATTTATTGGAAAAAAAGCTTCCTTATGGGACTAACATTTTTAAATATTTTTTGTTCTTTTTGTTGGATCTGTTGGCAGCCTTTGCCTTGTATAGAACTCATGCATTTTGTAACTGTTAATTTTTTAGGTTGGTTGTCTTTGACCTACATAAAAATGGTGTCAAAAAAATATTGAATTGACACATTTACGTTCTCACTGTATAATTACATATTTTTTATGTCTCTTTACTAACTATTTTAATTTAAAAAATTATACCGCTTTTAAAAATATCTTCTTTAGCTTTCAATTTATATATTTTTTATATCTTACTTGCTCTAACATTATTTTTCGGATATTTTTTGATTCTGGGCCTGGGTCGTAGGAACAAAATCGTCTTTCCTGGCCTATAATTGAGAATCTCCGATAAATAATGTTAGAGCAGTTGCGAGGAAAAGTAACACTAAGACCCAAAGTAATAACTGGTACGACACTAGGCGCCGGTAAGTTACTTTGGGGTTTGTGGTACTTTTTCTTGCAACTGCTCTAACATTATTTGTCGGAGATTCTCGATTCTGGGCCAGGAAAGATGATTTCGCTCTTACAACTCAGGCCCAATCTTCGGGATTCTAGTTGGAGAACTAGTAACTTTCTTTAATTGTGTGTGTTGGCAGTAGTTAAAAAGTAAATTTAAATAAGTAAAATATATTCCTTAAAATAATTTTTAATTTGTGTGATAACATTGCAGTACAATGTTTCCCCATATTATGCATGTAGCTGATAATGAAAATCGTAGAGCCATCTACCAAGAGTTTTATCTTCGACGACGACCTATGAGGGATGCTGCAGATCCTTTTTCTTTAACTGATGAACACTTCTGTTCAGGTTGAATAAGGAGCTAGTTCGTTTCTTGTTTGATGAAATAGTTCCATGTATGAGAAATGCCAATAACTGCAAAGCTATAGGTATAACCGTTGGGAAAAACATTTGCAGCCTTATCATTCTATACAACAGGAACATATCAGGGAGTTATTGGACAGTCATTTAATGTATCAATGTCCCAACAAAGTATCAGTCGATGTGTCACTGAAGTCCACAATTGATTATTGATCAGCTTGCTGATAGATATATAAAGATCCCACAAACTCTGTTGGAGAAAGATCGAATAAAGGAAAGATTTATGATTAAAACGGATTCCCAGGGGTTATTGGTGCAATAGATTGTACACATATTGCAATTTTTTAGACCCACAGAAGAATAACATAATTACTTTAACAGTGTTATATGCATGTTAAATCACAACAATGTTCTGTGTCAATATTATATGTTCCATGTCAGTTGTTGGAGTCGGTGACTAGCCACTTTGATGTCAGACTAGCTACATGGTCGTCAGTGTTAAACTTATTAATAAATTTAATATTAAGAATTTAGTCAGTCTTTTTATAGTCATCAATGCCCAGAAACAGAACCACATTAAAGTACAAAAGATAACATGGTGTCAGAAGTGTGCAGTTATAAGAAATAGAACAATATAGATTGGTCCTGTAAAAACACGTGGTAATTAAAAATGGAAACCATAAATACTGAGGAGGAAAACCTTCAAAGTGATAATCAGACAGTCACAATAAATATGCAGAGTGCAGGTATGAGCCATATGGTAACGTCGCTATCACTCGAAGGCAATCTAAGTAAGAATTGGGAAAACTGGATTATCAATTTTAAAATTTATCTAAGAGCCAGTGGTCTAGAACACGAATCAGAAGCGAGAAAAAGTAGCATTGTTTTTACATCATATTGGAAGTGAATCACGTGAAGTTTTTAAATCATTTGAACTAGATATGGACACATGTACTTACCAAGAAATTGTAAATAAGTTTGAGAAATACTGTAAACCTAAAAAAAACCTTACAGTAGAGAGACATAATTTCTTAACAAGAACACAAAAAGATAATGAGTCATTAGAAGAGTTTATAACGTCCTTAAAAAATTTAAGCCAATCATGTGAGTTTGGCGTAATTAAAGACAGTTTAGTATGTGACATGTTCATTATAGGACTAAAACCTTTACTGCAGTCAATCAAACAAAGGCTATTACAAGAGGAGAATTTAACTGTAGAGAAAGTGGTACAAATTTCTAAGTCAATACAAGTCACTCAGCTACAGGCGCAGCAGTTAAACAAAAGTCAACAAGCAGTTGTATACAAGATGGATAGTCAAGGCAGTCAGTCAAAAGGAACAAGATACAACTACAGAGAGAAGAATCAGTTTGAAAGAAGGTAGTAAAGTCACAAGAAGTCCTAGCAATGGTAACTATGGTCACAATAGACCTTCACAATATAAAGGTAAAAGTAATCAGTATAATTTTAAAGCAATCAATGATAAAAACTGTAAATTTTGTGGACAAATTCATAGAGAAAGATGTCCAGCTTTTAATGCTGTATGCTATAATTGTAATAATAAAGGTCATTTTGCTAAATATTGTAAAAGTTCACAAGTAAGAAAAATTAATTTAGACAGTCAGGAAACTAATGAGAACAATGAACATTTCTTTACTATAAAGTCAATTAATGAAAGTGATATGTCAATGAATGGTTGGTTAGTTGATTTTAGTATAAACAATAATAATGTAAAATGTATATTAGATACAGGGGCTGATTGTAATGTAATGTCAATAAGTGTTTTTAAAAACCTAAATGTTAAAAACAAAATTTTAAGTACACCTGTAAAACTGAAGTCATTTTCTAATAATGTAATACCAGTTATTGGTAGAGTCAAATTACATTGCTTCATGGATAACAAAATGCATGATATAGATTTTATATTAGTAGATATGATATGTCAAACAATAATAGGCCTTAAAACATGCCAAACACTAGATTTAATTAAAAGAGTGTCACAGATTAGTCATGAAAAAGTATTAAATGATTTTCAAGATGTTTTTTCTGGCTTAGGTTGTTTAAGCAATGAATGCCATATTGAAGTTGATAAAAATATTAGTCCAGTGGTCAACCCTCCTAGAAGAATACCATTTAGCCTTCATGATAGATTAAAACAGGAAATTGAAAGAATGTTATCAGTAGGGGTTATTCAAAAGGTCACAGAACCCAGTGAGTGGGTAAGTTCTATAGTCATTGTAGAAAAGAAAAATAAGTCTCTTAGAGTATGCTTAGATCCAAGAAACTTAAATAAGGCAATTAAGCGTTGTCATTATCCTCTTCCTACTGTGGAAGAGATTCGTTCAAAATTGTCAAAAACCAGTCCCCAAATGTCTAGCTGATATTAGAAGGTTTTTAGGTATGGTTAATTATCTTGGTGAGTTCATAGATAATTTGTCTGAACGTACTGTCAATCTTAGAGTTTTACTGAAGAAAAATGTATCATTTCATTGGTCTGAAGAACACCAAAAAGAGTTTGACACCTTAAAACAAGTCATTAGTCAAACGCCTGTTTTGACTTACTTTAACAGCAACATGCCGCTTACCCTGTCAGTAGATAGTTCGAAGTATGCAGTCGGTGCAGTCATCCGTCATGATAAGAAACCCATAGCATATGCATCAAAGTCCTTGTCAAAGTCACAGTCGAATTATGCACAAATAGAAAAGGAGTTGTTTGCCATTCAATTTGGTTGCACACGTTTTAAACAATATTGTTATGGAAGGAAAGTTTTAGTTGAAACTGACCACAAGCCTTTAGTCAATCTGTTCAAAAAACCTTTAGCCGAGGTACCTTCAAGGTTACAAAGAATGATGCTAAACCTTCAACTTTATGACTTAGATGTTCAGTATACACCTGGTAAGTATTTATTTATAGCAGATACGTTAAGTAAGTATTTATTTATAGCAGATACGTTAAGTAGGGCACCAGCCGAAAGTTCAGATACTACAGAAGACAATGAAGAAGAATTAAGTATCCATGCAAATTTATTATTTAACAATTTAATGATTTCAGAAAAGAAGTTAAATGATATAAAGTCAGCTACAAAATCTGATCAAACTTTGCAGTCAGTCATAAAATACTTTTATAATGGGTGGCCAAAATCGAAAAATGATTTGGATCCCGACGTCAAACCTTTCTTTAATATAAGTCATGAATTACATTGTATTAATGATATACTTTTCAAAAATGAACAAGTAGTGATACCCAAGTCTATGCAAAATGATATTGTAGAAGTTCTACATGAAGGTCATTTAGGGTATGACAAATGTATGAAACAAGCTCGAACAGTAGTCTATTGGATTAATATGTCGAGTGATATTAAAAATAAAATTGAACAGTGTCAATCTTGTATTAAGTATCGCAGGTCTAACAGTTCAGAATCTCTAATGTCACACGATTCAGGTACACTTCCTTGGCAAAAAGTCGCCATTGATTTTTCTCCTACTGCAAAGTCACCTACATTGTTTTAGTCGATTACTATTCCAAGTTTTTTGAAATTGCTCCTATGAACAATACGTCAGCTAGTGAAACCATAATGACACTAAAATCTATGTTTGCGAGACATGGTATCCCTAGCATACTTATGTCAGACAACGGTCCTCCATTTTCTTCTAGAGAATTTCAATTATTTCTGTCCCAATGGGATATTACTCATCAAACTTCCAGTCCACACTATGCACAAAGTAATGGTTTAGTTGAGAGAACAGTCCAGACAATCAAAAACATTTTTAATAAGTGCATAGAAAGCAAGTCAGATCCATACATAGGCATTCTTCAGTACAGAAATACTCCTTTGGAATGTGGGTACTCACCTGCTCAGCTATTAATGTCAAGAAATTTACGTACTAAATTACCAGTCAGTGAGAACATACTGAAGCCAAAGACCATTGATAGTGGTCAATACAGCAAGTATTTAGAAAGGAAGAGAGTAAATGTAAATAATAAAAAGTCAAAGAATTTGCCAAATCTGAAATTGGGAGAAGACGTGTATTATAAAAAGCACCCAACTTCGCCTTGGTTCCCTGCTACAGTGGTGCAGATAGGTCCATTTCCGCGTTCCTACATTATACGAACTCCTAATGGTACGGAGTATCGTAGAAACAGAAAACACATTTTGAAAACAGTAAACAATAATCACCCATCACCCAGTCGTCCTAATCCTAGCAGCCCCATGCCATCTACTTCTACCCAAAATACCCAATCAAATCACAATCCAACTAGAGAAACAGTACCGGCGTTATATAAAACTAGAAGTGGCAGAACAGTTAATAAACCCAGAAGGTTTACATTCGTTGAAGATGACTCAGTTTAATTTGTAATTATTGTAATTATTTTTTTTATAAAAAGGAGCGTGTTATATGCATGTTAAATCACAACAATGTTCTGTGTCAATATTATATGTTCCATGTCAGTTGTTGGAGTCGGTGACTAGCCACTTTGATGTCAGACTAGCTACATGGTCGTCAGTGTTAAACTTATTAATAAATTTAATATTAAGAATTTAGTCAGTCTTTTTATAGTCATCAATGCCCAGAAACAGAACCACATTAAAGTACAAAAGATAACAAACAGGTAATAAGATTTTTTCATAATTCTGAATACTATAATTTGCATTTTATTTTTTTAGATATGTGACTATGATTTAAAAATCTTAAATATAAATGCGAGATATCCAGGGTCCTGTCATGATGCTTTCATTTAGAGAAATTCCATTATACATGACGAGTTGAGTCAATGTTATAATGCTGGAGATCAAACTTCATGGTTATTAGGTGATTCAGGATATCCCCAACAACAATGGCTCATGACTTCTATATTGAATCCTGCAATAGATTCACCTCAGTATCATTACAACATAAGACATGCCAGTGCAAGAAATTGTATTGAGCATTGTACTGGGGTTTTGAAAAGTCGGTTCAGATGTTTGTTACAAAAATTGCAATATAACCCTGAAAAAGTAGGGAATATAGTTGTAGCATGTGCAGTACTGCATAATTTGTGCACAACACAGAATTTTGAACACCCTATACTAAATCAGCTAGAAGAAAATGAAGATTATTTGATAGTTGCTGATGATTGTAATCAGCTATAAATTAATGAAAATAATAAAAATTTATGGATTCAAAGATATTTCTCATGAGTTTTCTGTTAATATAAATATTTATTACATGTCTCATATATTTGATTACACTGTTTGCTTGAGGAGGAGATAAAGAAAAATTCAAAATTAACATTAATTATTTATATATATACATAAATATAACAAACCCTTAAATCTAAAATAAAAAGAAACTCAAAAATCCAAAATAATAATAGCTCTCAACTAAAATACCCAGTAATACAAAAAATAAAATATTGGTATCTTAGTTGTGACAATTAAATTATTGTTCACAAACAAAAATGGTCCACAAGTACTTGAAAAGAATATGCCATTCTATTAATATTTTCAAGTGACCTCAAAATATCTTCATGCATACTGTTCAGATCAACTTTGCGATTTTTTGAACTATTTTTGGTTTTTCACTATTTCTTTTAGGGTGACTATTTGTTGTAGACTCTATTTCTGACTGCACATTGTTCTCTATTGACAGGCCATCAAAGATTTCCTCTACTCTATTCTGATCTGCTTCTTGATTTATTCCATGAGACATTGGGTGGTATGAATAAAAACGAAGTACATGCTAATACTAGAAGTATTAACATCTTCTTTGTAGTATATACTTCAAATGTAAGAAGGTACTACATTTCAAAGTAGATACTTTTAATTTTTCCGGAATTTACTATACTAAGTAGAATTCACGCGAAAACGGCTGAAGTATTTACTATAATTTGAAGTAGTGACTTCATACAGCAGATACTTCAATTACTTGACGTTAGCGAAGTTGGTAAAATAGCAGCTTCACCGAGAATGCTAAATGCTACGATATGAAAATGATTATTATTATCATTAATAATTAATAATAATAAAGACTTATTATTTATTTTCGTCTAATTTCAGCAATATTTTGTTCAGCATATAATTTAGGCATAACTGGTTCATCTTCTACATCAATTTGTTGAAAATCTTCATGTGGATCTCTCAAAAACTTACCACAGTTATATATGTAAACTCGTAAAATTTTTGTTGCCATTGGTTTAATTTAATTTTCCGATTCCCTGTTTTCTTCTTATCCACGATACTCTTAATTTTACTTTTCATGTTATTGATTTTCTTCATCACTTGTTTACAATCTAATGTTTGTTTAGTATTTTTATTGTAAATATACGACCAATCCCTAAGTACCTTGTCTTTTGTTGATTTAATTGCAGGTGTCATTTTTTTATCTAAAATTATTTTATGGTCTTCCAATGTAATAACAAAGGCTAACTGTAAATCTTCATTATGGGATTCTTCTTGTTGGGGCATTTCTTCATCTGAAGATATTTTAATAACCACACCTACACACCTGACTACTTATTTCAAATGAAATTAAACAAATTTGATAAACATGTCTTAATATTGTAATTCCCAACTAGGTCAAAGTGGGGTAGATGCTACACCTTTTGAAGCATATACTACTTATTGAAAGAAGATACTACAAGCAGTGTAGTACATACTTCTATGACAAGTAAATACTACTGAAACTTATAACATGCTTAATGGTGGAGCAGACACTTCTAAGTAAATTCTTTAATTTGTAGTATTAGCATTTACTTCATTTTTATTCATACCACCCATTATATAAACTTCCTTTGTATAAACCTTCAGTATCTGAAATTAAAATAAAAGCATTGGATTCATTGAATCATATAATTAGTTGATTATAAGTAGACATACTTTGTTCACATTCATTTTTGGAATAAGTTGATCCTACAATCTGTTTTTCTCTAGGTTTTTCTTCTGCTGTCAGTTTGATAATTTTCCTTTTGAGACCTGTAAAAAGTATAATGATATACAATCTAGTTTGTATTACATTCCATTTAGATTTTTTAAGTATTTTATGCACCTTTCTCAGTATCACTATTATCTCCATGAGCTGCTAGAGGTCCTATTAAGTTTAAATGGTGTTTTCCCTAATATGGAGAGAGTTTTATTATGAGGACCTGCACCAGTACCATGATGATATTAATATATTTCAGCCGATTTGGCTTTAGTTTTAGATTTCCAGTCTGCAAGTTCATTCCATTCTTCTACAGTCGTTTCACCTTGGCCCAAACTATTCAATTTCGTGGTAAATTCTTTCCATAACTTCGCATTTTTTTGTTTTTCATGTGTGCTAAATCTATTCGTAATAATTTTATTATGCACTTCGGAAAATATTAATAATGTTGCCCAATGATCATTTGATACATTATTTGGAAGATTGTCGAAATAAAACCACACAACTAATTAAATAAATATAAACTTTCTTCCAATTTTCCAATATCCAGCATGGCAATCGAACAACTTATTTTTAACTAAAAAAAGGTTATTCCCATTCTTCCGTATTGCTGCCTGTGGCCTTGGCTACTGGCATTACCAGCACAACAATAAAAAAATATAGATACTAAAATTACAGAGGTTTGTAATGCAACAATATAACACAAGGCCAAAATATATAAGAAAAAACAAAAATTTATTGGAAAAAACGCTTCCTTCTGGGACTAACATTTTTAAATATTTTTTTGTTCTTTTTGTTGGATCTGTTGGCAGCCTTTGCCTTGTATAGAACTCATGCATTTTGTAACTGTTAATTTTTTAGGTTGGTTGTCTCTGACCTACATGAAAATGGTGTAAAAAAAATATTGAATTGACACATTTACGTTCTCACTGTATAATTACATATTTTTTATGTCTCTTTACTAACTATTTTAATTTAAAAAATTATACCGCTTTTAAAAATATCTTCTTTAGCTTTCAATTTATATATTTTTATATCTTACTTGCTCTAAGATTATTTTTCGGATATTTTTGATTCTGGGCCTGGGTCGTAGGAACAAAATCGTCTTTCCTGGCCTATAATTGAGAATCTCCGATAAATAATGTTAGAGCAGTTGCGAGGAAAAGTAACACTAAGACCCAAAGTAATAACTGGTACGACACTAGGCGCCGGTAAGTTACTTTGGGGTTTGTGGTACTTTTTCTTGCAACTGCTCTAACATTATTTGTCGGAGATTCTCGATTCTGGGCCAGGAAAGACGATTTCGCTCTTACAACTCAGGCCCAATCTTCGGGATTCTAGTTGGAGAACTAGTAACTTTCTTTAATTGTGTGTGTTGGCAGTAGTTAAAAAGTAAATTTAAATAAGTAAAATATATTCCTTAAAATAATTTTTAATTTGTGTGATAACATTGCAGTACAATGTTTCCCCATATTATGCATGTAGCTGATAATGAAAATCGTAGAGCCATCTACCAAGAGTTTTATCTTCGACGACGACCTATGAGGGATGCTGCAGATCCTTTTTCTTTAACTGATGAACACTTCTGTTCAGGTTGAATAAGGAGCTAGTTCGTTTCTTGTTTGATGAAATAGTTCCATGTATGAGAAATTCCAATAACTGCAATGCTATAGGTATAACCGTTGGGAAAAACATTTGCAGCCTTATCATTCTATACAACAGGAACATATCAGAGAGTTATTGGACAGTCATTTAATGTATTGTAACGTTTATTTATTTTTACTAGTCTTTTTAATTTATTTTTATACTATTTAAATCACTAACACTGTTTAATTTATATAACACAATTTATTTACAATACTTTAATTTATATAAGACAATATTTCTATTCGCATTTATCTAACAACATACTACTAACTAACCCAAAATATTCGAATCAGTCCTTTATATAGGTAAATATTGTCGAGCATATTCCAGTCTATTCTGAAAATCATCTCGATGATTCCCCGCTTCGCTCATCAAGCGCCGTATATTCCAGAACGTTCTCGCATCATCTGTCTGCTTCGCGTCTGGGTCATAGCGCCAGGGCGTACTCGCACAACATTGCCCCCTCCTTAAGAGATAGTTCCTCCTGGAACTTTTAAGGAATTGAGACTGGATGGAGATACTTGCAACTGAATCCTCGTCTACAATTTCCAGTTGCATGGAAATAACATGGAATGGTCTTTGATGTCAGCTGGACACGGGGCGAATGGCTGCATACCAACACTTGGACTTCGGTATCTTGAAAGATTACTTCTCTATTTTCGGCATGGCTAGCTTCTGTATGTTGGACTCCAATACGTGCTCTCTCAAGTTAAGTAATGATTCCCATATATTTCGATAAGTGGGCTGGTCTTGGTAGGTATTCTTGGTAATCAGATAGAAGAGGCAACAGAAGTCATCTCAAAGTATCAAAGCTTTCCCAGTGGCTGGTAACTGATTTCGAAGTTCTGACAGTCGACCAAACCTAACCTAACCTAACCTAACCTAACCAAACTTCCTTCGAAAGACAGACGCTAATCCTCGGCCGTCGCTGATATTGGCGGAAACGCTATGGGCCAATGAGTAGTCATCAGGAAGTGTGAACAGGTCTTGCTCTCTCTTAATAGTCACGCCGTATCTAGCTTTCCCAGTACCTCCATATGCACCCATAAATTCTTCGAAAGCAAGGTCGGGTGTATCTTGGACTTGATTTACGACTCCTTCTTCCTGGTTATGATCTCCTACAAATTTCGCCAGTCGGTTTCGGTGTACTACCTTAGGCTTTCCATTCGGAGTCTTTATTATACGGTATATGATGTCATTGATTCTTTTCTTAATGATGTATGGTCCCTCCCAAGATTGTTGTAGCTTTGGTGAGTACCCCTTCTGTCTTTTCGGGTTATGGAGCCAGACTTTGTCACCTTCTTAGAAACATCCCTCTATAGCTTGGGTATCATACCGTTTCTTCATCCTGTCACTGGCAACTTGGAGATGGGAGCGAACCAAATCATGCATGTCGTCCATTTTTCTTCGTAACTGGATTACATAGTCTTCTCCAGCTATATCCTCTCCAGGTCGGCATCCAAACTCGAGGTCGCATGGTAACCTCATCTCACGTCCAAACAAGACTTTCGCTGGTGTTTGACCTGTTGATTAATTGACGGCGGATCGATAAGCCATTGCAAAGAGCGAAATATACTGGTCCCAGTCTCTTTGGTGATCGGATACTACTTTTGATAGATATTTGCCAATGGTTTTATTCATGCGTTCTACCTTTCCATCCGATTGTGGGTGCAATGCTGTAGTTCTTGTTTTCTTCATTCCTTAATTGTCGCAAATTCCTTGAAAGAGTTGACTTTCGAAGTTCCTTCCTTGGTCACTGTGAATCTCCAAGGGCACTCCATATCGGCAAATAAACTCCTTCACTAGCACGTCTGCGACAGTTGCTGCCTCTTGATTTGGAATGGCGTAGACTTCAACCCACTTCGTAAAATAATCCATTACCACCAACATGTATTTATTCTTATTCTCAGTAGTGGGGAACGGTCCAGCAATATCTAAAGCAATTCTCTCTAATGGGCTACCAACGTTATATTGTTTCATGGGAGCCTTTCCTCTTTTCTGAGGTCCATTACTAGCAGCACAGATGGTACACTTCTTACACCAGTCCTTAACATCATCGGAACTATTCATCCAATAAAACCTTTCAGGAACTCTCTGCAGGGTTTTCTTAACACCAAGATGACCTCCTGATGGACTGTCGTAGTACTTCGGCTACTCTACTCTTTGGTATAACTAATTGCTTTCTGTTAACGGAACCGTTGTCATTTTCAATTATTCTCTTTAATAAATCGCCTTCCAAAATGAAAGACTCCCACTGAGCCCAATATGATTTAAGGACTGTAGAGAATTTTGACACTTCTTGCCAAGTAGGTCGACGATCTTCTATCTTCCATTCTCTCATTTTCTTCTTTAATTCTAGTAGGTGCCCAGTCGTCGTTAACTACAGTTGTTCGTAGTATTGCAGTTTCTTTTAATTCTGTCTTACTGCAGTGAGAACACTCTTCTGGGCACGGTTTTCTGGAAAGGGAGTCTGCATTTCTGTGACTTATCCCAGCTCGATGTTCGATCCTAAAGTCGTACTCTTGGAGTCGTTCGATCCACCTGGCAATTTGACCTTCAGGGTTCTTAAACTGCATTAGCCATTTTAGGGCTGCATGGTCCGTCCGGATTAAGAATTTTCTTCCATAAAGATATTGGTAGAAGTGTTCAACCGATTTCACAACTGCCAGAAGTTCTCTTCTCGTAACGCAGTAATTCCGCTCAGGTTTGGAGAGTACTTTACTAAAATAACCCAGGACTCTCTCTTGTCCATCTTGAATCTGTGAAAGGACTCCTCCAATTCCGATATTACTGGCATCTGTATCCAAAATAAATTCTCCTTCCGGTTGTGGGTAGCCTGATATCGGTGCTGCGGTTAAATGCTTCTTCAGAGTTTCAAAAGCCGTTAGACAGTTTTCATCCCAGCAGAACTCTCTCGTTTCCTCTGTAAGGCGTGTTAATGGCTTGGCAATGTCTGAAAACTTTCTGATAAATCGGCGGTAGTATGTACATAGACCAAGAAAACTTCTTATTTGATGTTTATCAGTTGGTCGTGGCCATTGTTTGATAGATAATTAACTTTGTCTTTGAATAACTGACATTTCTTTTGGATTCAGCATCAGTTGGGCAGCTTGAAGTCTTTTAAAAACATCTAAGTTTTTCAGATGTTCTTCGAATGTCTCCCCAAGACTATGATGTCGTCTAAGTAGACCAGGCACGTTTTCCAAGACAACCCTCTCAATACGTTCTCCATCAGTCTTTCAAATGTCGCAGGAGCATTACATAGTCCGAATGGCATGACATTGAACTGAAATAATACAGAACCGGTGGTAAAGGCTGTCTTTTCTTTGTCTCTTGGGTCCATTTCTACCTGCCAATAACCAGACTTCAAATCTAAGGTAGAAAATAATTTACTTCCAGCTAGAGTGTCCAGGGTATCGTCGATTCGAGGCAGAGGATAACTGTCCTTCTTGCTAACATTGTTCAACTGACGGTAGTCTACACAGAACCTCGTAGTTCCATCCTTTTTCTTGACCAAGACTACCGGAGAGACCCATGGACTGGTAGAAGGTTCTATCACTCCATCTTCTTCCATTTCTCGAACAATCCTTTCAGCTTCTTGCCTCTTTGCCTGTGGTAATCTTCTAGCTGATTGACGAATTGGCTTGGCATCACCCGTGTCGATTTTATGTTTTACAGCAGAGGTACAAAAATGTTGCGATACCGATGAAGAAAATCTTTCTTTTCTCTTTTCGGTTTAAAGATGTACCAGCAACCGCCACTATTTGTTTAAACGTATCGTTGGAATTATCGGAAATAGTTGTCTGTCGAATTATAGATGTTACTGGTACGGAGGTTCCAACTTTGGTCTCTTTCTTGATCGTAATTGGGTGATCATTGACATTTATAACTCGTACTGGAATTTCTTTAGCAGAAGTGACCAATCCTTTTCCTATCAAAATTCCTCGACCGACCTCCTCATCATGGTTCCATCATCACAGGTATTCCTTCGTCAATAGTTCCTTGCAGTCTGGCCACTATGATCGTTTCGCTTCTACCAGGTACCACAGTATCCTCCTGGACAACGGCTGGCACGGTTTTGTCCTCATATAGATGAAGGAATATTTCTTCAGAACCAACTTTGATAACTCTGTTCTTGAAATCCAGTTGGAAACCATGTGAGTTCATCACATCCATTCCTAATATCACATATTCCTCAATATCAGCGACAATAACAGTATGCTTGAACTTTTCTGAGCCAATTCCTATTTGAACCTGGACTTCTCCAAGGATGTTAGCTCTATCACCTGTGGCAGTTCGCAGTCGTAGTCTTGTTGGTAAAAGCTTCTTACGGCTATTTATAGTTGCTGGCCGTATAATCGTTCTGGTCGCTCCAGTATCCACCAATAGTGTATACTTTTTACCGTTGACTTCACCATCTACATATACACTGTCTTCGCGGCATTTCAAAGAGGCTATTAGTATAAGAGGGTCTTTGGAAACGTTCCGGGTCGAAGCTGCCGCCTCTAGGCCCGCCCGTTTTAGTTTTTCCTGTGGAGTTGTTTCTTGATTCGTAGTGACCCCAGGACGTTTACATGAATTGCGAGCATGTCCTATTTCACCACAATTCCAGCGCCTGATGGTCTTATTCTTTTTCTTATCAGTAAAGTTCTTTATCATATTTACTAATTGGTCTAACTTATTTTCATCTTCCTCTTCCGTTACAGACCTTATTTTACTGTATCCTCCACAAGCTTTCGAAGCCGCTTCATACTCAAGCGCGGCAGACAAGATGTCAACTAATGTTTTGTGGTGGGCTAAACGGAGTGTCTTTGCCATTTCGTGGTCACGAAGTCCATCAAGAAATGCTTCAACAGCTAAACATTCCATCATTTGTTCTGGAGCTGAAGGGTAAGCAAATCTTACCAATCTGGCAATATCTACTTCGTACTCTTGAAGTGTCTCCTCTCACTTCTGTTTTCGAGTCTTTAACTGCGATCGGTACAAGTTCTCCAAGTGTTCGTGACCATATCGCATGTTCAAGCTTTTCTTCAGTTGCACAAAATCATCTGTGTCCTCCACTGGTATGGTCTGAAGAACATCCAAAGCGTCTCCTCTCAGAGCGATGGTGAGGTTTATTGCCTTCTCTTTTTGGGACCATCCGTTCGCTCTTGCAGCTGTTTCGAACTGTTTGAGATAATTTTCCCAAGACATCTTTCCGTCAAAGGTTGGGGCCTTAACACGAACAGAACTTTCGTTGCCTTCCAATTTCGGTTTCCGCTCCACTTTGTAGCTTCTCATTTCGTCCTCGTTTTCCTCTCCTAAATCTTCCATATCTTCTTTACCTCCTTTTTCCATCTCTTCCATTTGCTTTTCCATTTCTCTTATTTTATCTTCAATTTTTTTTCAAATGAAGACATTTTATTTTCCATAGAAGAAATATCCAAAGAAACTTTGATTTCCAAAGAAGAAATGTCAGAAGAAACTTTATTTTCCAAAGAAAAAATATCAGAAGATACTTTATTTTCCAAAGACGAAATATCATTTTTTTAAGAAGACATATCAGTAGAGACTTTGTTTTCCAAAGAAGAAATATCATTTTTCAAAGAAGACATATCGCAAGAAATATCATTTTTTAAACAAGACATTTCGGAAGAAATATCACTCTTCAAAGAAGACATGTCAGAAGAGATATCACTCTTCAAAGAAGACATGTCGGAAGAGATATCACTCTTCAAAGAAGACATATCGGAAGAGATATCACTCTTCAAAGAAGACATATCGGAAGAAACTTTATTTAAGGAAGAAATAATTGTAGCAGAAGAGTCGTCTACGAAAATATGATTTTTTGGATCTAAACCATCATTTTCCAATGCTTGCTTAAGTCGCTCCAACAACTCAGTCTTCCTTCCTGTTGTTTCCAATTCACGATCCTCCAGCTCTTGACGCAATTCTGTCACTTTCAAGTCCCAAAGTTTTTTCGACATATTTTTTTTTTACACTATATTTATTTACAATATCCCACTTCTGACACCAATGTAACGTTTATTTATTTTTACTAGTCTTTTTTAATTTATTTTTATACTATTTAAATCACTAACACTGTTTAATTTATATAACACAATTTATTTACAATACTTTAATTTATGTAAGACAATATTTCTATTCGCATTTACCTAACAACATACTACTAACTAACTAACTCAAAATATTCGAATTGGTCCTTTATATAGGTAAATATGATTCGAGTATACTCCAGTCTATTCTGGAAACCGTCTCGAAGATTCCCCGCTTCGCTCATCAAGCGCCGTTGAAAGAAACGTATATTCTGGAATATTCTCGCGTCATCTGTCTGTTTCGCGTCTGGGTCATAGCGCCAGAGGCGTACTCGCACAACAATATACTACTTATTGAAAGAAGATACTACAAGCAGTGTAGTACATACTTCTACGACAAGTAAATACTACTGAAACTTATAACATGCTTAATGGTGGAGCAGATACTTCTAAGTAAATTCTTTAATTTGTAGTATTAGCATTTACTTCATTTTTATTCATACCACCCATTATATAAACTTCCTTTGTATAAACCTCAGTATCACTATTATCTCCATGAGCTGCTAGAGGTCCTATTAAGTTTAAATGGTGTTTTCTCTAATATGGAGAGAGTTTTATTATGAGGACCTGCACCAGTACCATGATGATATTAATATATTTCAGCCGATTTGGCTTTAGTTTTAGATTTCCAGTCTGCAAGTTCATTCCATTCTTCTACAGTCGTTTCACCTTGGCCCAAACTATTCAATTTCGTGGTAAATTCTTTCCATAACTTCGCATTTTTTGTTTTTCATGTGTGCTAAATCTATTCGTAATAATTTTATTATGCACTTCGGAAAATATTAATAATGTTGCCCAATGATCATTTGATACATTATTTGGAAAATTGTCGAAATAAAACCACACAACTAATTAAATAAATATAAACTTTCTTCCAATTTTCCAATATCCAGCATGGCAATCGAACAACTTATTTTTAACTAAAAAAAGGTTATTCCCATTCTTCTGTATTGCTGCCTGTGGCCTTGGCTACTGGCATTACCAGCACAACAATAAAAAAATATAGATACTAAAATTACAGAGGTTTGTAATGCAACAATATAACACAAGGCCAAAATATATAAGAAAAAACAAAAATTTATTGGAAAAAACGCTTCCTTATGGGACTAACATTTTTAAATATTTTTTTGTTCTTTTTGTTGGATCTGTTGGCAGCCTTTGCCTTGTATAGAACTCATGCATTTTGTAACTGTTAATTTTTTAGGTTGGTTGTCTTTGACCTACATAAAAATGGTGTCAAAAAAAATATTGAATTGACACATTTACGTTCTCACTGTATAATTACATATTTTTTATGTCTCTTTACTAACTATTTTAATTAAAAAATTATACCGCTTTTAAAAATATCTTCTTTAGCTTTCAATTTATATATTTTTTATATCTTACTTGCTCTAACATTATTTTTCGGATATTTTTGATTCTGGGCCTGGGTCGTAGGAACAAAATCGTCTTTCCTGGCCTATAATTGAGAATCTCCGATAAATAATGTTAGAGCAGTTGCGAGGAAAAGTAACACTAAGACCCAAAGTAATAACTGGTACGACACTAGGCGCCGGTAAGTTACTTTGGGGTTTGTGGTACTTTTTCTTGCAACTGCTCTAACATTATTTGTCGGAGATTCTCGATTCTGGGCCAGGAAAGATGATTTCGCTCTTACAACTCAGGCCCAATCTTCGGGATTCTAGTTGGAGAACTAGTAACTTTCTTTAATTGTGTGTGTTGGCAGTAGTTAAAAAGTAAATTTAAATAAGTAAAATATATTCCTTAAAATAATTTTTAATTTGTGTGATAACATTGCAGTACAATGTTTCCCCATATTATGCATGTAGCTGATAATGAAAATCGTAGAGCCATCTACCAAGAGTTTTATCTTCGACGACGACCTATGAGGGATGCTGCAGATCCTTTTTCTTTAACTGATGAACACTTCTTTTCAGGTTGAATAAGGAGCTAGTTCGTTTCTTGTTTGATGAAATAGTTCCATGTATGAGAAATGCCAATAACTGCAAAGCTATAGGTATAACCGTTGGGAAAAACATTTGCAGCCTTATCATTCTATACAACAGGAACATATCAGGGAGTTATTGGACAGTCATTTAATGTATCAATGTCCCAACAAAGTATCAGTCGATGTGTCACTGAAGTCCACAATTGATTATTGATCAGCTTGCTGATAGATATATAAAGATCCCACAAACTCTGTTGGAGAAAGATCGAATAAAGGAAAGATTTATGATTAAAACCAGTTGCGATTCACAATCGGTACCGACAGGTCGTTGTTATTAACGGTCAATAGGTGTTCTGTTTTGAATTTAACGTAATTAATTTTTAAATCCAATAGTTATAGTGTTTATTTATTTACTTTTTTGCCGAGCTACTGTAAGTACCTTTTATCCTTTAATTGTACTACTTCCGCCCCGGACGATGTCCGGCGGCGAAAAAAACATGAGCGGCAAGGACCCGCCAGCTTTACAAGGAAATTATACCACTACCAAACCAAATGTGCATGTTGAGGACATCATTGCTGATGAAATTATGATTGATTCGCCAAATTGTTCTTTTAATAATACATCACAAGAAATTCATAATTTACCTAAGTCTACAATTTATTCAGGTTCTTCTAACGATTCAACACCTAAAAACTTACCAAACGTCGATAAATACAACAGTAATTATCGCCGGTTTAACGATTTTAACAACAGGTTTCGATCAAATGATTCAGGTCCGTATTATGTATTTGTCGAACATCGTGAATTGAATATTGGTCGTTTACACCCCATGAAATTAGGGGAAATGTTGATAAGCTTAGATTTTGATAAATATATTAAAGAAATAAATAGTGTAGGTCGTAATCGTATTAAGATAGAACTTATATCCAGTACCAGCGCAAACAAACTTGTTGAAAATTCTTTTTTTCAAGAAAAAAATTTAATAGCGTACATTCCCAGCCACTTGACAGAAAAAAAAGGTTTAGTGCGTTACGTAGATACTTCATTTAGCGAAGAAACCTTACTCAAGACTATACAATCAAACGTTTCAATAAAAAGAGTTCAACGGATGACTAGATCAGTACAAAAGGAAGACAATAAAGTGGAAAGAATTCCACGACAAATGATTATAATCACTTTTGTTGGTAAACTTATACCTCAATACGTTTACATCAATAAAGTACGTTGCCCAGTCGAATTATATGTTAATCCTGTCATGCAATGTATCAAATGCCTCCGATACGGTCATTCCGCTGCACAGTGTAAGGGAAAGAAAAAATGCCGAAAATGTGGATCTGAAAGTGAAGCGGATTGTACAACTTGTAATGCTTATTGCATCTATTGTGAAAACACCAGCCATAATTCCACTTCCAAAGAATGCCCAGAATTTAAAAATCAAAGAAGAACCAAAGAGGCCATGGCAAACCTAAACATTTCATTTAAAGAAGCTGCGAAAGTAGTCAATAACCCTAGCTACACAAGCCTTATTACTAAGAATAGATTCGCTCCCTTAATCGCTTCCGAAACAGAATTTCCAACACTAAAACCGGTTAATACTGAACCACGTTTATCTATCTCATCGATAGACAACAATGCTAATGCACTATCAACTGCATGTAAACCACTTGCTAAAAAGAGAAAAACAGTGGATACAGCTCCTAACTTCCCACCTATTAGAAGAGAATTTAACACAAGCTTTTGTGCAGGTCCCGTCTTTCAGTTTGGGGAACATAAACCAGACAACGAACTCGATACATTTATTACTAAACTTAGCTCTACCTTAAAGGATACAATTAAACAATTATTCTCCAAAACCAACGGCGCACTAGCAAATACCTTTAATTTGAACGAAAATGAATTAGATAGTAAGATTACAAATGCTATTAAAAGTCTCTTTACATAATCTATGGCCCTTAGGAATTTGAAAATTATTCAGTGGAACTCCAGATCTTTAATTTCTAATAGGTATTCACTATATCAAATATTGGAGGAAGAAAATTTTGATATTGCCATATTTTCAGAAACATGGTTTAAGTCTTCAAATCATGTTACCTTAAAAAACTTTAATATTGTCAAACTTAACAGAGCTGACGGCTATGGTGGAGTAGCCATTTATATATCCAATAAAATGAAATACAATATTATTAACTTTGAAAAAAATTTTAACCCAAAAATTGAAATATGTGGCATAAACGTCTTTATAAACAATACAAAGTTATCGGTAGTAAGTTTATATAGACCGTCTAAAGTAAAAGCTACAGAACTGGACTATACAAATATATTTAAACAAATTCCATTTGATTGCGTAATTGGGGGTGATTTTAATGCTCATCATTATTTGTGGGGCTCACCGACTTCTTCCAAAGAAGGTGATATCCTTACGGAAACCCTTGAACTTTTCTCAAACCTTGTTGTAGCCAATGATGGTAGTGCTACTAGAATTTCAGCGCCAGGACAAGCTAAATCCGTAGTTGATGTCACTATTGTATCGACCAAATTATGTTCCACTTGTTGCTGGTCAGTTCTCCAAGATACGTACGGATCAGACCATTTCCCTATTCGCATCGTTCTTAACGATATAAATATCATCAATAATTCGGCTACCCCAACTTTGAGATGGTCGATGAACAACGTTAATTGGAGTGTATATAAATCAGAGATAGATAAATCAATTTCAACAATGCCTAACCTCACTAACGCAAACTCTATGGCGTCATTTCTCATTTCAGAAATTACCAACGCTGCAAATAAATCGTGCAAAAATCCTAAGACCATTCCGGCCCAAGTCTTATAAAGGAGCACCTTGGTGGGATGAAGCATGTTGCAAATTAGCTAAACAAAGAAAAGATTGTTGTAAAAACTTTAGAGTCAGTATGTCCATACAAAACTACTTGGAGTATAAAAGGGTTAATGCGGTTTGCAAAAAAACTTTTAAAATTAAGGCAAAGGACAGCTGGGCACAATTCTGTTCAAGCTTAAACAGACAAACTCCTCCTACAGATATCTGGAATCGAGTAAATCGGGTACAACGTAAGAAAGGGGCCTTGGTACATAATGAGGCTGTAATCGAAGATCTTTTTTATAAAGTAGCTCCAGATTTTGTACCCTCATATATCAATCCTCCAGTACACAAGGACGAGACTCATTTTCTTTTATCCTCCATTACCACAAATGAACTGCTGATTAATATTAAAATATCAAAAAATCTAGCCCTGGACTTGATGGTATTAACTATCTAATGTTAAGTAATTTACCTAATAGTGCACTACAACTTCTATGTAAAATTTACAACCACATACTTATCAAAGGTGATAATTGCGATGCCCTTAAGAAATCAGTTATTATCCCAATACCAAAGCATACCGATCCAAACTCTGCGAGACCAATTACTTTAATGTCTTGTATCCTGAAAACATTTGAACGGATAATGAAGAATAGATTGGAATGGTGGTGTGAAAGTAAAGGTTACCTTCGTGAGTTTCAATTTGGTTTCCGTAGAGGTAAAGGTACAGTCGACTGTGTATCGCACTTAGTCACAGACATTCAATTAACATTCTCACAAAATAACTACCTTTCTGCTTTATTCGTAGATATTTCTGGCGCTTATGATAACGTGATGCTACCATTACTGTATAATAAACTCACAGAAGTAGAAGTTCCCCCTAAATGTGCATATGTTTTGGTTAATTTGTTCATCAATAGGCAAGTCTTTATTAGGTTCGAAGATAGGCTTTTGGGTCCAAGAGCAGTCTATAAAGGTCTTCCACAGGGCTCTGTACTTAGCCCCTTACTATTTAATATATATTCTACCACCGTACACAATATCAGTTTAGAATGCACTATTTTACAATATGCAGATGATTTTTGTCTATACACAAAGGACACAACTCTAGACCAGTGCAAACTAAAACTTCAAAAAGCAGCTCTAAAATGCCACGCATTATTTGATAACTATAGTCTCGAAATATCACCCGGAAAATCAGGAATTGTAGTCTTCACCAGACACCGTTTACCAACTCTTGACACTATAAAAATCTCCAGCTTCGAAGTTCCCGTATACAGCAAGTTTACCTATTTGGGTATCACGTTAGATACAAAACTAAATTGGAATGATCACATTAACAGTTGTATAACAAAGTGTGAAAAAAGCATTAATATCTTGAAGACGGTAAACCGTTACGCGTGGGGAGCAGATCCTAAAATAAATCTTTTATTTTATAGGGCATATACAAGAGCCATTTTAGACTATGGCAGTTTTTTGTATGGTTCTGCTACAAAATCTCGTTTAATCAAACTTGACAGAGTTCAATACAAAGCACTTCGTTTAGTGCTGGGAGCCTTAAAAACTACCCCAACTGCGGCCCTGTTGACCGAATGCAATGAACCGCCTTTGCACTTAAGACGAGTTTACTTAGCCGAAAAGTTTATTCTCAAATGCAAAGCAAATAATCAAAACTCGTTGTTAGCAAAAATTGCATCACTTGCAACAGAAAATCTAACAAATAAATGGTGGATAAATAAACAATCGCCAGTACTAGCAGATGCATACCCCAACATTGCTAATTACCATTTAATGGCTAACGGTATACCTTTCTTCAAAACAAACTTTGACGTATTAATGTTTAAACCCGTAATTCAGTTTCCCAAATACGACAACTTAAATATGTGCAAACTCCTCATACAAGAAATCCTGGAAGAAAAGCAGTCATCCTGTAAAATATATACGGATGGTTCCAAAAATAAACTGGGAGTAGGTGCCGCTTTTTACATCTCCAACAGCAAGGAATCTTCAATGTTTAAATTACCGTCGGACTGCTCTATATTTACTGCTGAATTAGTAGCAATATATAAGTCTTTAGAATGGATTTACAAGAATTTATCAAACGTCCAAGATTGTATGATATTGTCTGATTCCAAGTCTGCACTATTATGTTTACAAAATCACACAAAACATATTTATTATAATCCATTGGTATCAGATATAATAAATATCTTAACGCAGTTACACAGGGCCGAGAAATCGGTTTCATTTATCTGGGTCAAGGGCCACGCAAACGTACCAGGAAATGAAAGAGCCGACGAGCTAGCTAAAATGTCTATTAACGCTGGATCACTGCTAGATGTATTATATAAATGGGACGTTGTTCCACTAAGAAAAAAAGTATTATCTGGTAACTGGGATATAGAATGGTCCAACGTCTGCAATAATAATAAGAGCTATTATTGTCAAATATATCCTACTCGACCTCAAGACCCTTTCTCGGAACGAAGTCATCCCATAAGGAAGATCAATACGATGTTTTTCAGATGTATCACTGGACACGCAGCTGTTAAGTCTAAACTTTTTAAAATGAAACTTACTGACACAGAACTTTGTGATTGTGATGGAAGTGTGGATACCATAGAACATTGTCTATTTGGATGCCATCATAACAGGCAAGCAATTCAATTCCTAACTCAGTCATTACTAAAAGAAAACGTACCTCTGCCACAAAACGTTATCTCTCTCTTTTATATTGCCTGCAGAAACCATAGTATACGAACTATTTTGTGGGAATTCTTTAAGCGATCAAAACGTAAATTTTGATAGAAAGAATATAAATTGTTGATCTTCGTTGCAGGTGAAGCAGTATTAATGTTGTTCCTTTTGTCTTCCCTTTTGTTTATTTTTATCCTATCTATCCGTTGCCTGTCTTGTTTGTGTACATAAAGTCGCTATGATGGGCACCTTAGCGTGAAGAGAGTACCAACGTATATTCCTATTGTTAGTGAGGTATATTAACATAGTCATTATGGTTTCTCAGTTATTCGTGGCTAAAAGGGTACCCAGGCCCAAAGCCATTAATTGTATAAAAAAAAAAAAAAAAAAAAAAAAAAAAAATGATTAAAACGGATTCCCAGGGGTTATTGGTGCAATAGATTGTACACATATTGCAATTTTTTAGACCCACAGAAGAATAACATAATTACTTTAACAGGTAATAAGATTTTTTCATAATTCTGAATACTATAATTTGCATTTTATTTTTTTAGATATGTGACTATGATTTAAAAATCTTAAATATAAATGCGAGATATCCAGGGTCCTGTCATGATGCTTTCATTTAGAGAAATTCCATTATACATGACGAGTTGAGGCAATGTTATAATGCTGGAGATCAAACTTCATGGTTATTAGGTGATTCAGGATATCCCCAACAACAATGGCTCATGACTTCTATATTGAATCCTGCAATAGATTCACCTCAGTATCATTACAACATAAGACATGCCAGTGCAAGAAATTGTATTGAGCATTGTACTGGGGTTTTGAAAAGTCGGTTCAGATGTTTGTTACAAAAATTGCAATATAACCCTGAAAAAGTAGGGAATATAGTTGTAACATGTGCAGTACTGCATAATTTGTGCACAACACAGAATTTTGAACACCCTATACTAAATCAGCTAGAAGAAAATGAAGATTATTTGATAGGTAGTTGCTGATGATTGTAATCAGCTATAAATGAATGAAAATAATAAAAATTTATGGATTCAAAGATATTTCTCATGAGTTTTCTGTTAATATAAATATTTATTACATGTCTCATATATTTGATTACACTGTTTGCTTGAGGAGGAGATAAAGAAAAATTCAAAATTAACATTAATTATTTATATATATATATATATATATATATATATATATATATACATAAATATAACAAACCCTTAAATCTAAAATAAAAAGAAACTCAAAAATCCAAAATAATAATAGCTCTCAACTAAAATACCCAGTAATACAAAAAATAAAATATTGGTATCTTAGTTGTGACAATTAAATTATTGTTCACAAACAAAAATGGTCCACAAGTACTTGAAAAGAATATGCCATTCTATTAATATTTTCAAGTGACCTCAAAATATCTTCATGCATACTGTTCAGATCAACTTTGCGATTTTTTGAACTATTTTTGGTTTTTTCACTATTTCTTTTAGGGTGACTATTTGTTGTAGACTCTATTTCTGACTGCACATTGTTCTCTATTGACAGGCCATCAAAGATTTCCTCTACTCTATTCTGATCTGCTTCTTGATTTATTCCATGAGACATTGGGTGGTATGAATAAAAAACGAAGTACATGCTAATACTAGAAGTATTAACATCTTCTTTGTAGTATATACTTCAAATGTAAGAAGGTACTACATTTCAAAGTAGATACTTTTAATTTTTCCGGAATTTACTATACTAAGTAGAATTCACGCGAAAACGGCTGAAGTATTTACTATAATTTGAAGTAGTGACTTCATACAGCAGATACTTCAATTACTTGACGTTAGCGAAGTTGGTAAAATAGCAGCTTCACCGAGAATGCTAAATGCTACGATATGAAAATGATTATTATTATCATTAATAATTAATAATAATAAAGACTTATTATTTATTTTCGTCTAATTTCAGCAATATTTTGTTCAGCATATAATTTAGGCATAACTGGTTCATCTTCTACATCAATTTGTTGAAAATCTTCATGTGGATCTCTCAAAAACTTACCACAGTTATATATGTAAACTCGTAAAATTTTTTGTTGCCATTGGTTTAATTTAATTTTCCGATTCCCTGTTTTCTTCTTATCCACGATACTCTTAATTTTACTTTTCATGTTATTGATTTTCTTCATCACTTGTTTACAATCTAATGTTTGTTTAGTATTTTTATTGTAAATATACGACCAATCCCTAAGTACCTTGTCTTTTGTTGATTTAATTGCAGGTGTCATTTTTTTATCTAAAATTATTTTATGGTCTTCCAATGTAATAACAAAGGCTAACTGTAAATCTTCATTATGGGATTCTTCTTGTTGGGGCATTTCTTCATCTGAAGATATTTTAATAACCACACCTACACACCTGACTACTTATTTCAAATGAAATTAAACAAATTTGATAAACATGTCTTAATATTGTAATTCCCAACTAGGTCAAAGTGGGGTAGATGCTACACCTTTTGAAGCATATACTACTTATTGAAAGAAGATACTACAAGCAGTGTAGTACATACTTCTACGACAAGTAAATACTACTGAAACTTATAACATGCTTAATGGTGGAGCAGACACTTCTAAGTAAATTCTTTAATTTGTAGTATTAGCATTTACTTCATTTTTATTCATACCACCCATTATATAAACTTCCTTTGTATAAACCTTCAGTATCTGAAATTAAAATAAAAGCATTGGATTCATTGAATCATATAATTAGTTGATTATAAGTAGACATACTTTGTTCACATTCATTTTTGGAATAAGTTGATCCTACAATCTGTTTTTCTCTAGGTTTTTCTTCTGCTGTCAGTTTGATAATTTTCCTTTTGAGACCTGTAAAAAGTATAATGATATACAATCTAGTTTGTATTACATTCCATTTAGATTTTTTTAAGTATTTTATGCACCTTTCTCAGTATCACTATTATCTCCATGAGCTGCTAGAGGTCCTATTAAGTTTAAATGGTGTTTTCTCTAATATGGAGAGAGTTTTATTATGAGGACCTGCACCAGTACCATGATGATATTAATATATTTCAGCCGATTTGGCTTTAGTTTTAGATTTCCAGTCTGCAAGTTCATTCCATTCTTCTAGTCGTTTCACCTTGGCCCAAACTATTCAATTTCGTGGTAAATTCTTTCCATAACTTCGCATTTTTTTGTTTTTCATGTGTGCTAAATCTATTCGTAATAATTTTATTATGCACTTCGGAAAATATTAATAATGTTGCCCAATGATCATTTGATACATTATTTGGAAGATTGTCGAAATAAAACCACACAACTAATTAAATAAATATAAACTTTCTTCCAATTTTCCAATATCCAGCATGGCAATCGAACAACTTATTTTTAACTAAAAAAAGGTTATTCCCATTCTTCCGTATTGCTGCCTGTGGCCTTGGCTACTGGCATTACCAGCACAACAATAAAAAAATATAGATACTAAAATTACAGAGGTTTGTAATGCAACAATATAACACAAGGCCAAAATATATAAGAAAAAACAAAAATTTATTGGAAAAAACGCTTCCTTCTGGGACTAACATTTTTAAATATTTTTTTGTTCTTTTTGTTGGATCTGTTGGCAGCCTTTGCCTTGTATAGAACTCATGCATTTTGTAGCTGTTAATTTTTTAGGTTGGTTGTCTCTGACCTACATGGAAATGGTGTCAAAAAAAATATTGAATTGACACATTTACGTTCTCACTGTATAATTACATATTTTTTATGTCTCTTTACTAACTATTTTAATTTAAAAATTATACCGCTTTTAAAAATATCTTCTTTAGCTTTCAATTTATATATTTTTTATATCTTACTTGCTCTAAGATTATTTTTCGGATATTTTTGATTCTGGGCCTGGGTCGTAGGAACAAAATCGTCTTTCCTGGCCTATAATTGAGAATCTCCGATAAATAATGTTAGAGCAGTTGCGAGGAAAAGTAACACTAAGACCCAAAGTAATAACTGGTACGACACTAGGCGCCGATAAGTTACTTTGGGGTTTGTGGTACTTTTTCTTGCAACTCCTCTAACATTATTTGTCGGAGATTCTCGATTCTGGGCCAGGAAAGACGATTTCGCTCTTACAACTCAGGCCCAATCTTCGGGATTCTAGTTGGAGAACTAGTAACTTTCTTTAATTGTGTGTGTTGGCAGTAGTTAAAAAGTAAATTTAAATAAGTAAAATATATTCCTTAAAATAATTTTTAATTTGTGTGATAACATTGCAGTACAATGTTTCCCCATATTATGCATGTAGCTGATAATGAAAATCGTAGAGCCATCTACCAAGAGTTTTATCTTCGACGACGACCTATGAGGGATGCTGCAGATCCTTTTTCTTTAACTGATGAACATTTCTGTTCAGGTTGAATAAGGAGCTAGTTCGTTTCTTGTTTGATGAAATAGTTCCATGTATGAGAAATTCCAATAACTGCAATGCTATAGGTATAACCGTTGGGAAAAATATTTGCAGCCTTATCATTCTATACAACAGGAACATATCAGAGAGTTATTGGACAGTCATTTAATGTATTGTAACGTTTATTTATTTTTACTAGTCTTTTTAATTTATTTTTATACTATTTAAATCACTAACACTGTTTAATTTATATAACACAATTTATTTACAATACTTTAATTTATATAAGACAATATTTCTATTCGCATTTATCTAACAACATACTACTAACTAACCCAAAATATTCGAATCAGTCCTTTATATAGGTAAATATTGTCGAGCATATTCCAGTCTATTCTGAAAAATCATCTCGATGATTCCCCGCTTCGCTCATCAAGCGCCGTATATTCCAGAACGTTCTCGCATCATCTGTCTGCTTCGCGTCTGGGTCATAGCGCCAGGGGCGTACTCGCACAACATTGCCCTCCTTAAGAGATAGTTCCTCCTGGAACTTTTAAGGAATTGGAGACTGGATGGAGATACTTGCAACTGAATCCTCGTCTACAATTTCCAGTTGCATGGAAATAACATGGAATGGTCTTTGATGTCAGCTGGACACGGGGCGAATGGCTGCATACCAACACTTGGACTTCGGTATCTTGAAAGATTACTTCTCTATTTTCGGCATGGCTAGCTTCTGTATGTTGGACTCCAATACGTGCTCTCTCAAGTTAAGTAATGATTCCCATATATTTCGATAAGTGGGCTGGTCTTGGTAGGTATTCTTGGTAATCAGATAGAAGAGGCAACAGAAGTCATCTCAAAGTATCAAAGCCTTCCCAGTGGCTGGTAACTGATTTCGAAGTTCTGACAGTCGACCAAACCTAACCTAACCTAACCTAACCTAACCTAACCTAACCTAACCTAACCTAACCAAACTTCCTTCGAAAGACAGACGCTAATCCTCGGCCGTCGCTGATATTGGCGGAAACGCTATGGGCCAATGAGTAGTCATCAGGAAGTGTGAACAGGTCTTGCTCTCTCTTAATAGTCACGCCGTATCTAGCTTTCCCAGTACCTCCATATGCACCCATAAATTCTTCGAAAGCAAGGTCGGGTGTATCTTGGACTTGATTTACGACTCCTTCTTCCTGGTTATGATCTCCTACAAATTTCGCCAGTCGGTTTCGGTGTACTACCTTAGGCTTTCCATTCGGAGTCTTTATTATACGGTATATGATGTCATTGATTCTTTTCTTAATGATGTATGGTCCCTCCCAAGATTGTTGTAGCTTTGGTGAGTACCCCTTCTGTCTTTTCGGGTTATGGAGCCAGACTTTGTCACCTTCTTAGAAACATCCCTCTATAGCTTGGGTATCATACCGTTTCTTCATCCTGTCACTGGCAACTATATCCTCTCCAGGTCGGCATCCAAACTCGAGGTCGCATGGTAACCTCATCTCACGTCCAAACAAGACTTTCGCTGGTGTTTGACCTGTTGATTAATTGACGGCGGATCGATAAGCCATTGCAAAGAGCGAAATATACTGGTCCCAGTCTCTTTGGTGATCGGATACTACTTTTGATAGATATTTGCCAATGGTTTTATTCATGCGTTCTACCTTTCCATCCGATTGTGGGTGCAATGCTGTAGTTCTTGTTTTCTTCATTCCTTAATTGTCGCAAATTCCTTGAAAGAGTTGACTTTCGAAGTTCCTTCCTTGGTCACTGTGAATCTCCAAGGGCACTCCATATCGGCAAATAAACTCCTTCACTAGCACGTCTGCGACAGTTGCTGCCTCTTGATTTGGAATGGCGTAGACTTCAACCCACTTCGTAAAATAATCCATTACCACCAACATGTATTTATTCTTATTCTCAGTAGTTGGGAACGGTCCAGCAATATCTAAAGCAATTCTCTCTAATGGGCTACCAACGTTATATTGTTTCATTGTTTCAAGAGCCTTTCCTCTTTTCTGAGGTCCATTACTAGCAGCACAGATGGTACACTTCTTACACCAGTCCTTAACATCATCGGAACTATTCATCCAATAAAACCTTTCAGGAACTCTCTGCAGGGTTTTCTTAACACCAAGATGACCTCCTGATGGACTGTCGTAGTACTTCGGCTACTCTACTCTTTGGTATAACTAATTGCTTTCTGTTAACCGAACCGTTGTCATTTTCAATTATTCTCTTTAATAAATCGCCTTCCAAAATGAAAGACTCCCCACTGAGCCCAATATGATTTAAGGACTGTAGAGAATTTTGACACTTCTTGCCAAGTAGGTCGACGATCTTCTATCTTCCATTCTCTCATTTTCTTCTTTAATTCTAGTAGGTGCCCAGTCGTCGTTAACTACAGTTGTTCGTAGTATTGCAGTTTCTTTTAATTCTGTCTTACTGCAGTGAGAACACTCTTCTGGGCACGGTTTTCTGGAAAGGGAGTCTGCATTTCTGTGACTTATCCCAGCTCGATGTTCGATCCTAAAGTCGTACTCTTGGAGTCGTTCGATCCACCTGGCAATTTGACCTTCAGGGTTCTTAAACTGCATTAGCCATTTTAGGGCTGCATGGTCCGTCCGGATTAAGAATTTTTCTTCCATAAAGATATTGGTAGAAGTGTTCAACCGATTTCACAACTGCCAGAAGTTCTCTTCTCGTAACGCAGTAATTCCGCTCAGGTTTGGAGAGTACTTTACTAAAATAACCCAGGACTCTCTCTTGTCCATCTTGAATCTGTGAAAGGACTCCTCCAATTCCGATATTACTGGCATCTGTATCCAAAATAAATTCTCCTTCCGGTTGTGGGTAGCCTGATATCGGTGCTGCGGTTAAATGCTTCTTCAGAGTTTCAAAAGCCGTTAGACAGTTTTCATCCCAGCAGAACTCTCTCGTTTCCTCTGTAAGGCGTGTTAATGGCTTAGCAATGTCTGAAAACTTTCTGATAAATCGGCGGTAGTATGTACATAGACCAAGAAAACTTCTTATTTGATGTTTATCAGTTGGTCGTGGCCATTGTTTGATAGATAATTAACTTTGTCTTTGAATAACTGACATTTCTTTGGATTCAGCATCAGTTGGGCAGCTTGAAGTCTTTTAAAAACATCTAAGTTTTTCAGATGTTCTTCGAATGTCTCCCCAAGACTATGATGTCGTCTAAGTAGACCAGGCACGTTTTCCAAGACAACCCTCTCAATACGTTCTCCATCAGTCTTTCAAATGTCGCAGGAGCATTACATAGTCCGAATGGCATGACATTGAACTGAAATAATACAGAACCGGTGGTAAAGGCTGTCTTTTCTTTGTCTCTTGGGTCCATTTCTACCTGCCAATAACCAGACTTCAAATCTAAGGTAGAAAATAATTTACTTCCAGCTAGAGTGTCCAGGGTATCGTCGATTCGAGGCAGAGGATAACTGTCCTTCTTGCTAACATTGTTCAACTGACGGTAGTCTACACAGAACCTCGTAGTTCCATCCTTTTTCTTGACCAAGACTACCGGAGAGACCCATGGACTGGTAGAAGGTTCTATCACTCCATCTTCTTCCATTTCTCGAACAATCCTTTCAGCTTCTTGCCTCTTTGCCTGTGGTAATCTTCTAGCTGATTGACGAATTGGCTTGGCATCACCCGTGTCGATTTTATGTTTTACAGCAGAGGTACAAAAATGTTGCGATACCGATGAAGAAAATCTTTCATTTTTTCTTTTCTCTTTTCGGTTTAAAGATGTACCAGCAACCGCCACTATTTGTTTAAACGTATCGTTGGAATTATCGGAAATAGTTGTCTGTCGAATTATAGATGTTACTGGTACGGAGGTTCCAACTTTGGTCTCTTTCTTGATCGTAATTGGGTGATCATTGACATTTATAACTCGTACTGGAATTTCTTTAGCAGAAGTGACCAATCCTTTTCCTATCAAAATTCCTCGGCCGACCTCCTCATCATGGTTCCATCATCACAGGTATTCCTTCGTCAATAGTTCCTTGCAGTCTGGCCACTATGATCGTTTCGCTTCTACCAGGTACCACAGTATCCTCCTGGACAACGGCTGGCACGGTTTTGTCCTCATATAGATGAAGGAATATTTCTTCAGAACCAACTTTGATAACTCTGTTCTTGAAATCCAGTTGGAAACCATGTGAGTTCATCACATCCATTCCTAATATCACATATTCCTCAATATCAGCGACAATAACAGTATGCTTGAACTTTTCTGAGCCAATTCCTATTTGAACCTGGACTTCTCCAAGGATGTTAGCTCTATCACCTGTGGCAGTTCGCAGTCGTAGTCTTGTTGGTAAAAGCTTCTTACGGCTATTTATAGTTGCTGGCCGTATAATCGTTCTGGTCGCTCCAGTATCCACCAATAGTGTATACTTTTTACCGTTGACTTCACCATCTACATATACACTGTCTTCGCGGCATTTCAAAGAGGCTATTAGTATAAGAGGGTCTTTGGAAACGTTCCGGGTCGAAGCTGCCGCCTCTAGGCCCGCCCGTTTTAGTTTTTCCTGTGGAGTTGTTTCTTGATTCGTAGTGACCCCAGGACGTTTACATGAATTGCGAGCATGTCCTATTTCACCACAATTCCAGCGCCTGATGGTCTTATTCTTTTTCTTATCAGTAAAGTTCTTTATCATATTTACTAATTGGTCTAACTTATTTTCATCTTCCTCTTCCGTTACAGACCTTATTTTACTGTATCCTCCACAAGCTTTCGAAGCCGCTTCATACTCAAGCGCGGCAGACAAGATGTCAACTAATGTTTTGTGGTGGGCTAAACGGAGTGTCTTTGCCATTTCGTGGTCACGAAGTCCATCAAGAAATGCTTCAACAGCTAAACATTCCATCATTTGTTCTGGAGCTGAAGGGTAAGCAAATCTTACCAATCTGGCAATATCTACTTCGTACTCTTGAAGTGTCTCCTCTCACTTCTGTTTTCGAGTCTTTAACTGCGATCGGTACAAGTTCTCCAAGTGTTCGTGACCATATCGCATGTTCAAGCTTTTTCTTCAGTTGCACAAAATCATCTGTGTCCTCCACTGGTATGGTCTGAAGAACATCCAAAGCGTCTCCTCTCAGAGCGATGGTGAGGTTTATTGCCTTCTCTTTTTGGGACCATCCGTTCGCTCTTGCAGCTGTTTCGAACTGTTTGAGATAATTTTCCCAAGACATCTTTCCGTCAAAGGTTGGGGCCTTAACACGAACAGAACTTTCGTTGCCTTCCAATTTCGGTTTCCGCTCCACTTTGTAGCTTCTCATTTCGTCCTCGTTTTCCTCTCCTAAATCTTCCATATCTTCTTTACCTCCTTTTTCCATCTCTTCCATTTGCTTTTCCATTTCTCTTATTTTATCTTCAATTTTTTTCAAATGAAGACATTTTATTTTCCATAGAAGAAATATCCAAAGAAACTTTGATTTCCAAAGAAGAAATGTCAGAAGAAACTTTATTTTCCAAAGAAAAAATATCAGAAGATACTTTATTTTCCAAAGACGAAATATCATTTTTTAAAGAAGACATATCAGTAGAGACTTTGTTTTCCAAAGAAGAAATATCATTTTTCAAAGAAGACATATCGCAAGAAATATCATTTTTTAAACAAGACATTTCGGAAGAAATATCACTCTTCAAAGAAGACATGTCAGAAGAGATATCACTCTTCAAAGAAGACATGTCGGAAGAGATATCACCCTTCAAAGAAGACATATCGGAAGAGATATCACTCTTCAAAGAAGACATATCGGAAGAAACTTTATTTAAGGAAGAAATAATTGTAGCAGAAGAGTCGTCTACGAAAATATGATTTTTTGGATCTAAACCATCATTTTCCAATGCTTGCTTAAGTCGCTCCAACAACTCAGTCTTCCTTCCTGTTGTTTCCAATTCACGATCCTCCAGCTCTTGACGCAATTCTGTCACTTTCAAGTCCCAAAGTTTTTTCGACATATTTTTTTTTTTACACTATATTTATTTACATTATCCCACTTCTGACACCAATGTAACGTTTATTTATTTTTACTAGTCTTTTTTAATTTATTTTTATACTATTTAAATCACTAACACTGTTTAATTTATATAACACAATTTATTTACAATACTTTAATTTATGTAAGACAATATTTCTATTCGCATTTACCTAACAACATACTACTAACTAACTAACTCAAAATTTTCGAATTGGTCCTTTATATAGGTAAATATGATTCGAGTATACTCCAGTCTATTCTGGAAACCGTCTCGAAGATTCCCCGCTTCGCTCATCAAGCGCCGTTGAAAGAAACGTATATTCTGGAATATTCTCGCGTCATCTGTCTGTTTCGCGTCTGGGTCATAGCGCCAGAGGCGTACTCGCACAACAATATACTACTTATTGAAAGAAGATACTACAAGCAGTGTAGTACATACTTCTACGACAAGTAAATACTACTGAAACTTATAACATGCTTAATGGTGGAGCAGATACTTCTAAGTAAATTCTTTAATTTGTAGTATTAGCATTTACTTCATTTTTTATTCATACCACCCATTATATAAACTTCCTTTGTATAAACCTCAGTATCACTATTATCTCCATGAGCTGCTAGAGGTCCTATTAAGTTTAAATGGTGTTTTCTCTAATATGGAGAGAGTTTTATTATGAGGACCTGCACCAGTACCATGATGATATTAATATATTTCAGCCGATTTGGCTTTAGTTTTAGATTTCTAGTCTGCAAGTTCATTCCATTCTTCTACAGTCGTTTCACCTTGGCCCAAACTATTCAATTTCGTGGTAAATTCTTTCCATAACTTCGCATTTTTTTGTTTTTCATGTGTGCTAAATCTATTCGTAATAATTTTATTATGCACTTCGGAAAATATTAATAATGTTGCCCAATGATCATTTGATACATTATTTGGAAGATTGTCGAAATAAAACCACACAACTAATTAAATAAATATAAACTTTCTTCCAATTTTCCAATATCCAGCATGGCAATCGAACAACTTATTTTTAACTAAAAAAAGGTTATTCCCATTCTTCTGTATTGCTGCCTGTGGCCTTGGCTACTGGCATTACCAGCACAACAATAAAAAAATATAGATACTAAAATTACAGAGGTTTGTAATGCAACAATATAACACAAGGCCAAAATATATAAGAAAAAACAAAAATTTATTGGAAAAAACGCTTCCTTATGGGACTAACATTTTTAAATATTTTTTGTTCTTTTTGTTGGATCTGTTGGCAGCCTTTGCCTTGTATAGAACTCATGCATTTTGTAACTGTTAATTTTTTAGGTTGGTTGTCTTTGACCTACATAAAAATGGTGTCAAAAAAAATATTGAATTGACACATTTACGTTCTCACTGTATAATTACATATTTTTTATGTCTCTTTACTAACTATTTTAATTTAAAAAATTATACCGCTTTTAAAAATATCTTCTTTAGCTTTCAATTTATATATTTTTTATATCTTACTTGCTCTAACATTATTTTTCGGATATTTTTGATTCTGGGCCTGGGTCGTAGGAACAAAATCGTCTTTCCTGGCCTATAATTGAGAATCTCCGATAAATAATGTTAGAGCAGTTGCGAGGAAAAGTAACACTAAGACCCAAAGTAATAACTGGTACGACACTAGGCGCCGGTAAGTTACTTTGGGGTTTGTGGTACTTTTTCTTGCAACTGCTCTAACATTATTTGTCGGAGATTCTCGATTCTGGGCCAGGAAAGATGATTTCGCTCTTACAACTCAGGCCCAATCTTCGGGATTCTAGTTGGAGAACTAGTAACTTTCTTTAATTGTGTGTGTTGGCAGTAGTTAAAAAGTAAATTTAAATAAGTAAAATATATTCCTTAAAATAATTTTTAATTTGTGTGATAACATTGCAGTACAATGTTTACACATATTATGCATGTAGCTGATAATGAAAATCGTAGAGCCATCTACCAAGAGTTTTATCTTCGACGACGACCTATGAGGGATGCTGCAGATCCTTTTTCTTTAACTGATGAACACTTCTGTTCAGGTTGAATAAGGAGCTAGTTCGTTTCTTGTTTGATGAAATAGTTCCATGTATGAGAAATGCCAATAACTGCAAAGCTATAGGTATAACCGTTGGGAAAAACATTTGCAGCCTTATCATTCTATACAACAGGAACATATCAGGGAGTTATTGGACAGTCATTTAATGTATCAATGTCCCAACAAGTATCAGTCGATGTGTCACTGAAGTCCACAATTGATTATTGATCAGCTTGCTGATAGATATATAAAGATCCCACAAACTCTGTTGGAGAAAGATCGAATAAAGGAAAGATTTATGATTAAAACGGATTCCCAGGGGTTATTGGTGCAATAGATTGTACACATATTGCAATTTTTTAGACCCACAGAAGAATAACATAATTACTTTAACAGGTAATAAGATTTTTCATAATTCTGAATACTATAATTTGCATTTTATTTTTTTAGATATGTGACTATGATTTAAAAATCTTAAATATAAATGCGAGATATCCAGGGTCCTGTCATGATGCTTTCATTTAGAGAAATTCCATTATACATGACGAGTTGAGTCAATGTTATAATGCTGGAGATCAAACTTCATGGTTATTAGGTGATTCAGGATATCCCCAACAACAATGGCTCATGACTTCTATATTGAATCCTGCAATAGATTCACCTCAGTATCATTACAACATAAGACATGCCAGTGCAAGAAATTGTATTGAGCATTGTACTGGGGTTTTGAAAAGTCGGTTCAGATGTTTGTTACAAAAATTGCAATATAACCCTGAAAAAGTAGGGAATATAGTTGTAACATGTGCAGTACTGCATAATTTGTGCACAACACAGAATTTTGAACACCCTATACTAAATCAGCTAGAAGAAAATGAAGATTATTTGATAGTTGCTGATGATTGTAATCAGCTATAAATTAATGAAAATAATAAAAATTTATGGATTCAAAGATATTTCTCATGAGTTTTCTGTTAATATAAATATTTATTACATGTCTCATATATTTGATTACACTGTTTGCTTGAGGAGGAGATAAAGAAAAATTCAAAATTAACATTAATTATTTATATATATACATAAATATAACAAACCCTTAAATCTAAAATAAAAAGAAACTCAAAAATCCAAAATAATAATAGCTCTCAACTAAAATACCCAGTAATACAAAAAATAAAATATTGGTATCTTAGTTGTGACAATTAAATTATTGTTCACAAACAAAAATGGTCCACAAGTACTTGAAAAGAATATGCCATTCTATTAATATTTTCAAGTGACCTCAAAATATCTTCATGCATACTGTTCAGATCAACTTTGCGATTTTTTGAACTATTTTTGGTTTTTTCACTATTTCTTTTAGGGTGACTATTTTTTGTAGACTCTATTTCTGACTGCACATTGTTCTCTATTGACAGGCCATCAAAGATTTCCTCTACTCTATTCTGATCTGCTTCTTGATTTATTCCATGAGACATTGGGTGGTATGAATAAAAAACGAAGTACATGCTAATACTAGAAGTATTAACATCTTCTTTGTAGTATATACTTCAAATGTAAGAAGGTACTACATTTCAAAGTAGATACTTTTAATTTTTCCGGAATTTACTATACTAAGTAGAATTCACGCGAAAACGGCTGAAGTATTTACTATAATTTGAAGTAGTGACTTCATACAGCAGATACTTCAATTACTTGACGTTAGCGAAGTTGGTAAAATAGCAGCTTCACCGAGAATGCTAAATGCTACGATATGAAAATGATTATTATTATCATTAATAATTAATAATAATAAAGACTTATTATTTATTTTCGTCTAATTTCAGCAATATTTTGTTCAGCATATAATTTAGGCATAACTGGTTCATCTTCTACATCAATTTGTTGAAAATCTTCATGTGGATCTCTCAAAAACTTACCACAGTTATATATGTAAACTCGTAAAATTTTTGTTGCCATTGGTTTAATTTAATTTTCCGATTCCCTGTTTTCTTCTTATCCACGATACTCTTAATTTTACTTTTTCATGTTATTGATTTTCTTCATCACTTGTTTACAATCTAATGTTTGTTTAGTATTTTTATTGTAAATATACGACCAATCCCTAAGTACCTTGTCTTTTTGTTGATTTAATTGCAGGTGTCATTTTTTTATCTAAAATTATTTTATGGTCTTCCAATGTAATAACAAAGGCTAACTGTAAATCTTCATTATGGGATTCTTCTTGTTGGGGCATTTCTTCATCTGAAGATATTTTAATAACCACACCTACACACCTGACTACTTATTTCAAATGAAATTAAACAAATTTGATAAACATGTCTTAATATTGTAATTCCCAACTAGGTCAAAGTGGGGTAGATGCTACACCTTTTGAAGCATATACTACTTATTGAAAGAAGATACTACAAGCAGTGTAGTACATACTTCTACGACAAGTAAATACTACTGAAACTTATAACATGCTTAATGGTGGAGCAGACACTTCTAAGTAAATTCTTTAATTTGTAGTATTAGCATTTACTTCATTTTTATTCATACCACCCATTATATAAACTTCCTTTGTATAAACCTTCAGTATCTGAAATTAAAATAAAAGCATTGGATTCATTGAATCATATAATTAGTTGATTATAAGTAGACATACTTTGTTCACATTCATTTTTGGAATAAGTTGATCCTACAATCTGTTTTTCTCTAGGTTTTTCTTCTGCTGTCAGTTTGATAATTTTCCTTTTGAGACCTGTAAAAAGTATAATGATATACAATCTAGTTTGTATTACATTCCATTTAGATTTTTTAAGTATTTTATGCACCTTTCTCAGTATCACTATTATCTCCATGAGCTGCTAGAGGTCCTATTAAGTTTAAATGGTGTTTTCTCTAATATGGAGAGAGTTTTATTATGAGGACCTGCACCAGTACCATGATGATATTAATATATTTCAGCCGATTTGGCTTTAGTTTTAGATTTCCAGTCTGCAAGTTCATTCCATTCTTCTACAGTCGTTTCACCTTGGCCCAAACTATTCAATTTCGTGGTAAATTCTTTCCATAACTTCGCATTTTTTTGTTTTTCATGTGTGCTAAATCTATTCGTAATAATTTTATTATGCACTTCGGAAAATATTAATAATGTTGCCCAATGATCATTTGATACATTATTTGGAAGATTGTCGAAATAAAACCACACAACTAATTAAATAAATATAAACTTTCTTCCAATTTTCCAATATCCAGCATGGCAATCGAACAACTTATTTTTAACTAAAAAAAGGTTATTCCCATTCTTCCGTATTGCTGCCTGTGGCCTTGGCTACTGGCATTACCAGCACAACAATAAAAAAATATAGATACTAAAATTACAGAGGTTTGTAATGCAACAATATAACACAAGGCCAAAATATATAAGAAAAAACAAAAATTTATTGGAAAAAACGCTTCCTTCTGGGACTAACATTTTTAAATATTTTTTTGTTCTTTTTGTTGGATCTGTTGGCAGCCTTTGCCTTGTATAGAACTCATGCATTTTGTAGCTGTTAATTTTTTAGGTTGGTTGTCTCTGACCTACATGGAAATGGTGTCAAAAAAAATATTGAATTGACACATTTACGTTCTCACTGTATAATTACATATTTTTTATGTCTCTTTACTAACTATTTTAATTTAAAAAATTATACCGCTTTTAAAAATATCTTCTTTAGCTTTCAATTTATATATTTTTTATATCTTACTTGCTCTAAGATTATTTTTCGGATATTTTTGATTCTGGGCCTGGGTCGTAGGAACAAAATCGTCTTTCCTGGCCTATAATTGAGAATCTCCGATAAATAATGTTAGAGCAGTTGCGAGGAAAAGTAACACTAAGACCCAAAGTAATAACTGGTACGACACTAGGCGCCGGTAAGTTACTTTGGGGTTTGTGGTACTTTTTCTTGCAACTCCTCTAACATTATTTGTCGGAGATTCTCGATTCTGGGCCAGGAAAGACGATTTCGCTCTTACAACTCAGGCCCAATCTTCGGGATTCTAGTTGGAGAACTAGTAACTTTCTTTAATTGTGTGTGTTGGCAGTAGTTAAAAAGTAAATTTAAATAAGTAAAATATATTCCTTAAAATAATTTTTAATTTGTGTGATAACATTGCAGTACAATGTTTTCCCATATTATGCATGTAGCTGATAATGAAAATCGTAGAGCCATCTACCAAGAGTTTTATCTTCGACGACGACCTATGAGGGATGCTGCAGATCCTTTTTCTTTAACTGATGAACATTTCTGTTCAGGTTGAATAAGGAGCTAGTTCGTTTCTTGTTTGATGAAATAGTTCCATGTATGAGAAATTCCAATAACTGCAATGCTATAGGTATAACCGTTGGGAAAAATATTTGCAGCCTTATCATTCTATACAACAGGAACATATCAGAGAGTTATTGGACAGTCATTTAATGTATTGTAACGTTTATTTATTTTTACTAGTCTTTTTAATTTATTTTTATACTATTTAAATCACTAACACTGTTTAATTTATATAACACAATTTATTTACAATACTTTAATTTATATAAGACAATATTTCTATTCGCATTTATCTAACAACATACTACTAACTAACCCAAAATATTCGAATCAGTCCTTTATATAGGTAAATATTGTCGAGCATATTCCAGTCTATTCTGAAAATCATCTCGATGATTCCCCGCTTCGCTCATCAAGCGCCGTATATTCCAGAACGTTCTCGCATCATCTGTCTGCTTCGCGTCTGGGTCATAGCGCCAGGGGCGTACTCGCACAACATTGCCCCCTCCTTAAGAGATAGTTCCTCCTGGAACTGTTAAGGAATTGAGACTGGATGGAGATACTTGCAACTGAATCCTCGTCTACAATTTCCAGTTGCATGGAAATAACATGGAATGGTCTTTGATGTCAGCTGGACACGGGGCAAATGGCTGCATACCAACACTTGGACTTCAGTATCTTGAAAGATTACTTCTCTATTTTCGGCATGGCTAGCTTCTGTATGTTGGACTCCAATACGTGCTCTCTCAAGTTAAGTAATGATTTCCATATATTTCGATAAGTGGGCTGGTCTTGGTAGGTATTCTTGGTAATCAGATAGAAGAGGCAACAGAAGTCATCTCAAAGTATTGTAACGAACCGTACGCGCTGCCTCGTCGGCGCACCCATACATTTGATTCCCCCATACCTATCCCCAGTAAACGTGATCGCCCCACTCTCCGAGAGCTGTATAAATTCACGTCCGCTAGCACAGAAAAGACACTTTCCTACGGATCGTCAACCAGGCTAGTAGCTTCCAGCGTGCTGAGCTGAGTGAACACTTGACTGGCTTCTTCCTTAGGAACGACTTACCTCCAGCGTGTTGAGCTGGGTGAGACGTTCAAGGCAAGAACGTATCCGTACTACGAACGCTTCGCCTACAGCGTGCTGAGCTGGGCAACAAGCGAAGGTAGAAAGTCCTGCGTCAGTTCCGCCGCATCGTGGAAGCACGAACGTTTCGTTTCTAGCGTGTTGAGCTAAACGAAACGACGGTGTTCTAGATCGAGGATTGACCGACCGCCGTCCTCCGATACCGACCCGTCCCTTCCTGTCCTGTTTTATCCCCGACTAGGACCGTAGTCCACAGAGTCCGGGATCCGTTGTAATTGCACTCCGATACCGCGGAGCGTGTTAATTAGTATACCGTAGAAGGTTCGTTACGTTCTTTCTGTCACTGTAAAGTATTTGTACATATTGTAAATAGTTGTTTTCATTAGATAAGTTTTAGCGATGTATATAGTCCAGGAATAAATATTTATTTTTACCGACCGTTTGCGTTTCCTTAATTCAGACCTTTCTTGGATAAATAAATAAAGTCCGATACAGATCCAGAACAGAAAACCGGTGACGTCCGGAAAACACGTCACATAATTTGGCGCCCGAGTTTTTTTTTTGAACCGAAAGGAAACGCCCGAGTATTTTTTTTTTTGAACCGAAAGGAAACGCCCGAGTATTCTTTTTTTTGAACCGAAAGGACGCCCGAGTAATTTTTTTAACCAAAAAGGGAACGCCATAATTTGGCGCCCGAGTATTTTTTTTTGAACCGAAAGGAAACGCCCGAGTAATTTTTTTTAACCAACAGGGAACGCCATAATTTGGCGCTTGAATATTTTTTTGAACCGATAGGACACACCCGTGTATTTCCACTGGAACAAACAATAAACGCCATAACTTGACGCCCGCGTATATTTACTAAAAAAGAAAACGCCCGAGTTTTACATAAACCGATATAACAGGAAAAAAGAATGCAGTCAGAAGGCGAAGAAACAGTTGGTTTGGAAATCGCAGATGCCTCTGTTGGTTGGATTTACAAACTAAAAAAGGAAGAACTGCAAGTTGAACTAAGCAGGTATGGTTTCACAACTTCCGGGACGACAGATGAACTGCGACAAAGATTACGAAAGTTTGTTAAAAACGTTTCCAAAAATCAAGAACCGGTAACAAAACCAGAACCAACTACGAACATATTAGACCAGGTACGAAAATGGAATACACGTTTCGACGAGAAAAAAGATCCGATTTCATTTCTGGAACGAATCGAGGAATTGAGAGAAGCATATGGTTTCACTGCAACTCAAATGCAGAAAGCAATACCAGAAATCTTACAGGACAAATCACTTCTGTGGTACCGAAACAACAAACATACATGGAATACATGGGAGGACTTCCTCATAGCCTTTAAAAGTTTTTATGTACGACCAGAACAATACCAGAGAGAACTAGAAAAACAAATTGAAAAACGTAAACAAACACCAGGAGAAAGTGTAAAAGACTATGTGACCGCTATACAAACTTTACTTCGACGCCTAGATAACATCACACCGGAAAGCCAACTAGAACGGATATATTCCAACCTCAAAACAGATTACAAGAAGTACATAAGAAGAAAAGATTTTTCTACAATCTCAGAGCTTATGGAACAAGCTTACGAATATGAGAATTTATGCGAAGAAGAAACAAGTAGTCGAACACAAAAACATGAATCCGAAAAGATAAAAGATACACCAGTCTTCGAAATCCAGAAAAACAAATACCACCGAAACGATCACAGGAAAATAAGTCCAGTATCGTCCAGTTATAACAAACAAAACAATATACAGTTTACGCCGAAAAACCCACAATACATAAAAGGCTTCGATAGAAGAAAAGACTGTTGGAAGTGTGGTGGTAGAAATCATTCCCGTTTCCAATGCCGAAATAAACCAAAAATTTTTTGCTCCCACTGCGGCAAACTAGACATTTTAACAAATAATTGTCGATGTCAGGGAAACGAATTGTCGACTGGACTAAGGCGAGAGACGTCCAGTCGAGTCATAATAAACTCTCGCAGAGAAAAAAATCCAGACGAGTATTAGAACCGGTTACATCGTTGAATTGTTTAGAAAATAGATTAAAATTAAAAATAATATTATCAACTAAAAACACGGTCGAAGCATTAATTGATACCGGATCTTCAAGGTCATATATTGGAAGTAGAATCGCAAATTTAAAACAAGCAAAGGAAATACACTGCCCGCCGTATACCGTTCGGCTAGCGAATAAGTCAGAAGTTCTGATAAACCGCGGTTATATAATCAGGGGACAAGTAGTACAGGAATATTTCGAAGAATTATTTCTATATTTACCAGATTTAGCGTCCGACATGATAATAGGTATGGACCTTTTAAAGAAATGGAATGCCAGTATAGATTTTTCCAAAAATAGTTTAAAAATAATGGGAAAACATGTCAACCAGGAAGGCGACAATGTAGATAATTTCATAACCGAAGAACTTTGTGAGCTGGGACAACTAGAAAAAGAAACCTTGGAAAATTTTCTTGCGACAGAATTAACGAAATTTTCCACATCAAAAGGAATAACCCATCTAGTAGAACACGAAATAAAATTGACAAATCCTACTCCTATTAAACAAAGACATAGACCTTTAAATCCAGCAATGCAGACAATAGTAAACGACGAATTAGACAGAATGCTCGAAGAAGATGTTGTAGAACCATCTAATAGTCCATGGAGCTCCCCCATTGTTATGGTCAAGAAAAAGGACAATAAATTTCGATTTTGCATCGATTTTAGAAAAGTCAATGAAGTGTCAGAAAAAGACGCATACCCGCTGCCGTTTATAAATTCAATCTTAGAACGATTGAGAGAAGCTAGGTACATTTCCACCATAGATTTACGCTCCAGCTATTGGCAAATCCCGTTAAGTATAGACAGCCGTCCTATTACTGCATTTACCGTTCCGGGTAGAGGATTATTTCAATTTAAAGTATTACCGTTTGGCCTTCATGCAGCACCTAGTACTTTCCAGAGGTTGCTAGACAATGTTATTGGTCCAAGTATTAATTTTGCTTTTGCGTATCTCGATGATATCGTTATAATAAGCAAAACTTTCAACGAACATTTACAGCACATACAGACCATTTTCAAACAACTCCGAGAAGCAAATCTTCAGATACAGACAGAAAAAATGCAAGTTTTGCAGAAAAGAATTGAAATATCTGGGACACCTCGTTAGTGAACACGGTATAAAAACCGACCCAGATAAAGTTAAAGCTATTGTATCTATTCCGAGCCCAAGAAAAGTCAAACAGTTACGAAGATTTTTGGGAATGTCATCTTGGTATAGACGGTTTATAGAATCGTACTCGGATATAGCAGCTCCACTCCATCGACTCCTGAAAAAAGATATAAAATGGAGATGGACTGATACAGAAGAGAAGGCATTCCTTGCGTTAAAGAAAGCACTAACCGAAACTCCAGTTCTTGTTTGTCCAGACTTCTCAAAAACTTTCTATTTACAAACCGATGCTTCAGACGAAGGTCTAGGAGCAGCTTTAACACAAAAGATAGACGGTCACGATAGAGTCATAGCTTATGCCAGCCGAACTTTGTCTACTTTAGAAAAGAAGATGTCCACAACCGAAAAAGAATGTGCAGCAATAGTTTTTGGGATCCGTAAAATGAGAGAATACCTTGAGGGTTATCACTTTGTAGTAATATCCGATCACCAAAGCCTTAAATGGCTGCACTCCTTGAAAAATCCAAGCGGACGTCTTGCCCGATGGGCTCTGGAACTACAACAGTACGACTTTGAAATCAAATACCGCAAAGGCGTTCTAAACAAAATCGCCGACGCTTTATCCAGAGACCCTGACCAGGAAGAACCAAGCGCAAACGAAGATTTATTCGCTCTAGAAAAAGCCGAAAATTGTCAATGGTATAAACAAACCATGGAAGCTGTTCAACAAAATCCCGATAAAAAACCAGACTACTGTATCATGGACGGAAAACTATACAGACATTTGTGGGAAAACAAAAATTACACGGACCCAGAATTCTGTAATCCATGGAAACTCTGCATACCACAACCGCACCGTAAAGAAGTTTTAGAGGAAAATCATGACGCACCTACGGCTGGTCATTTAGGCATTGCGAAAACAATATCCAGAATCGCCAGCAAATACTACTGGCCGCGAATGTACCGAGGTATAAGCAACTACGTCCGACAATGTAAGAATTGCCAGAAATACAAACCGTCACAGCAACAACCGACAGGAAAGATGCAACGGTTAAAACTGCTGGGATACCGTTAGTATAGACATAGTCGGCCCATTACCGCGGTCTAGTAAAGGAAACACCAACCTGATTGTTTTCCAAGATAGATTTTCGAAATGGATAGAATGTCAACCTATAAGAAAAGCAACATCTAAAAACGTATGCACAGCATTTACCGAAAAAATTATATCACGGTTTGGATGTCCCAAAACGGTCATTACAGATAACGGAAGACAGTTCGAAAGCAAAGAATTCGAAGACCTGCTGTCACAGTATGGAATAACCCACCGTTGTACTCCGCCGTATTCTCCCCAGTGCAATCCAGTTGAACGACCAAACCGGGTCATAAAAACAATGATTGCCCAGTATACCGACGCCGACCACAGAAAATGGGATCAGTACTTGCCAGAGTTCACTCTTGCCTTAAACTCGTCCAAACACGATTCAACAGGGTTCTCTCCAGCAATGTTAAACTTCGGAAGAGAATTGACCCTGCCCAGTACACTAAACCAGGTTCGATACCCAGAAGATGGGGAAAACATTACTCCGGATGAACAAGTGACAAAACTACAAAAGCTTTCCGATATTTATAGCCTCGTAAGGATAAACCTGGCTAAAGCTTTTGAGTCACAAAGTCATCATTACAACCTAAGACGACGCCAGTGGACCCCAAACGTGGGCGACAAAGTAATGAGAAAGGAACACCCGTTATCCTCAGCTGCAAGAGGATTTAATGCGAAACTCGCACCGAAATACTCCGGACCGTACATTGTTGACCAAATCGTGTCGCCAGTAATTGTAAATTTAAAACACCCTAAAGGAAAAAATTAATCCGCGCCCATGTTAAAGATTTAAAAATAGCTTACTAACTAATACCTAATTTACCACTACCGATAAATTTCCACCACTCCACCAATTTACTCCCACCTACCTTATACCACAAAATGGATATATAAAGCGGCCGTTTCACGGTCTGAGTACTGTAACATCAAGATTAGCAGAAGAACAAGTAGATACTACAAGATGCCGTCACCACTACCATCAACACCGACTAGATGCCACACTCCGGAACCTAGAGTAGATATTCTAGACTTGGAGACGTCCCCACTATCGCCCCAAGCGAAGAAGAGAAAAACCGACGAACTACTGTGGAGGCTGTTCGGCGACTCTCCAGTAGGAAACCACCCACACCGGGCAGAAATATACCGTTTCTGCTTGCCGGAGTCTCCGAAGAAGTAATCCCGAAGTCCATTCCGGCCCGCACAAAGAGGAAGTTCCGGACCAGAAACAAGGATGGGTCAACCACCCGTGTGCAGATAAACGGGATAACGCCACTACCGAACAAGGACCAATAAAAATGTCAATGTTCCTTTTGTATTTTTTTTTTACCGTTTGTAATAAATCTAATTAAGAAAAATAAATTTTTCTTTTGCTATGTAGGGGGATGTAACGAACCGTACGCGCTGCCTCGTCGGCGCACCCATACATTTGATTCCCCATACCTATCCCCAGTAAACGTGATCGCCCCACTCTCCGAGAGCTGTATAAATTCACGTCCGCTAGCACAGAAAAGACACTTTCCTACGGATCGTCAACCAGGCTAGTAGCTTCCAGCGTGCTGAGCTGAGTGAACACTTGACTGGCTTCTTCCTTAGGAACGACTTACCTCCAGCGTGTTGAGCTGGGTGAGACGTTCAAGGCAAGAACGTATCCGTACTACGAACGCTTCGCCTACAGCGTGCTGAGCTGGGCAACAAGCGAAGGTAGAAAGTCCTGCGTCAGTTCCGCCGCATCGTGGAAGCACGAACGTTTCGTTTCTAGCGTGTTGAGCTAAACGAAACGACGGTGTTCTAGATCGAGGATTGACCGACCGCCGTCCTCCGATACCGACCCGTCCCTTCCTGTCCTGTTTTATCCCCGACTAGGACCGTAGTCCACAGAGTCCGGGATCCGTTGTAATTGCACTCCGATACCGCGGAGCGTGTTAATTAGTATACCGTAGAAGGTTCGTTACGTTCTTTCTGTCACTGTAAAGTATTTGTACATATTGTAAATAGTTGTTTTCATTAGATAAGTTTTAGCGATGTATATAGTCCAGGAATAAATATTTATTTTTACCGACCGTTTGCGTTTCCTTAATTCAGGCCTTTCTTGGATAAATAAATAAAGTCCGATACAGATCCAGAACAGAAAACCGGTGACGTCCGGAAAACACGTCACAGTATCAAAGCCTTCCCAGTGGCTGGTAACTGATTTCGAAGTTCTGACAGTCGACCAAACCTAACCTAACCTAACCTAACCTAACCTAACCTAACCTAACCAAACTTCCTTCGAAAGACAGACGCTAATCCTCGGCCGTCGCTGATATTGGCGGAAACGCTATGGGCCAATGAGTAGTCATCAGGAAGTGTGAACAGGTCTTGCTCTCTCTTAATAGTCACGCCGTATCTAGCTTTCCCAGTACCTCCATATGCACCCATAAATTCTTCGAAAGCAAGGTCGGGTGTATCTTGGACTTGATTTACGACTCCTTCTTCCTGGTTATGATCTCCTACAAATTTCGCCAGTCGGTTTCGGTGTACTACCTTAGGCTTTCCATTCGGAGTCTTTATTATACGGTATATGATGTCATTGATTCTTTTCTTAATGATGTATGGTCCCTCCCAAGATTGTTGTAGCTTTGGTGAGTACCCCTTCTGTCTTTTCGGGTTATGGAGCCAGACTTTGTCACCTTCTTAGAAACATCCCTCTATAGCTTGGGTATCATACCGTTTCTTCATCCTGTCACTGGCAACTTGGAGATGGGGAGCGAACCAAATCATGCATGTCGTCCATTTTTCTTCGTAACTGGATTACATAGTCTTCTCCAGCTATATCCTCTCCAGGTCGGCATCCAAACTCGAGGTCGCATGGTAACCTCATCTCACGTCCAAACAAGACTTTCGCTGGTGTTTGACCTGTTGATTAATTGACGGCGGATCGATAAGCCATTGCAAAGAGCGAAATATACTGGTCCCAGTCTCTTTGGTGATCGGATACTACTTTTGATAGATATTTGCCAATGGTTTTATTCATGCGTTCTACCTTTCCATCCGATTGTGGGTGCAATGCTGTAGTTCTTGTTTTCTTCATTCCTTAATTGTCGCAAATTCCTTGAAAGAGTTGACTTTCGAAGTTCCTTCCTTGGTCACTGTGAATCTCCAAGGGCACTCCATATCGGCAAATAAACTCCTTCACTAGCACGTCTGCGACAGTTGCTGCCTCTTGATTTGGAATGGCGTAGACTTCAACCCACTTCGTAAAATAATCCATTACCACCAACATGTATTTATTCTTATTCTCAGTAGTGGGGAACGGTCCAGCAATATCTAAAGCAATTCTCTCTAATGGGCTACCAACGTTATATTGTTTCATTGTTTCAAGAGCCTTTCCTCTTTTCTGAGGTCCATTACTAGCAGCACAGATGGTACACTTCTTACACCAGTCCTTAACATCATCGGAACTATTCATCCAATAAAACCTTTCAGGAACTCTCTGCAGGGTTTTCTTAACACCAAGATGACCTCCTGATGGACTGTCGTAGTACTTCGGCTACTCTACTCTTTGGTATAACTAATTGCTTTCTGTTAACCGAACCGTTGTCATTTTCAATTATTCTCTTTAATAAATCGCCTTCCAAAATGAAAGACTCCCACTGAGCCCAATATGATTTAAGGACTGTAGAGAATTTTGACACTTCTTGCCAAGTAGGTCGACGATCTTCTATCTTCCATTCTCTCATTTTCTTCTTTAATTCTAGTAGGTGCCCAGTCGTCGTTAACTACAGTTGTTCGTAGTATTGCAGTTTCTTTTAATTCTGTCTTACTGCAGTGAGAACACTCTTCTGGGCACGGTTTTCTGGAAAGGGAGTCTGCATTTCTGTGACTTATCCCAGCTCGATGTTCGATCCTAAAGTCGTACTCTTGGAGTCGTTCGATCCACCTGGCAATTTGACCTTCAGGGTTCTTAAACTGCATTAGCCATTTTAGGGCTGCATGGTCCGTCCGGATTAAGAATTTTCTTCCATAAAGATATTGGTAGAAGTGTTCAACCGATTTCACAACTGCCAGAAGTTCTCTTCTCGTAACGCAGTAATTCCGCTCAGGTTTGGAGAGTACTTTACTAAAATAACCCAGGACTCTCTCTTGTCCATCTTGAATCTGTGAAAGGACTCCTCCAATTCCGATATTACTGGCATCTGTATCCAAAATAAATTCTCCTTCCGGTTGTGGGTAGCCTGATATCGGTGCTGCGGTTAAATGCTTCTTCAGAGTTTCAAAAGCCGTTAGACAGTTTTCATCCCAGCAGAACTCTCTCGTTTCCTCTGTAAGGCGTGTTAATGGCTTGGCAATGTCTGAAAACTTTCTGATAAATCGGCGGTAGTATGTACATAGACCAAGAAAACTTCTTATTTGATGTTTATCAGTTGGTCGTGGCCATTGTTTGATAGATAATTAACTTTGTCTTTGAATAACTGACATTTCTTTGGATTCAGCATCAGTTGGGCAGCTTGAAGTCTTTTAAAAACATCTAAGTTTTTCAGATGTTCTTCGAATGTCTCCCCCAAGACTATGATGTCGTCTAAGTAGACCAGGCACGTTTTCCAAGACAACCCTCTCAATACGTTCTCCATCAGTCTTTCAAATGTCGCAGGAGCATTACATAGTCCGAATGGCATGACATTGAACTGAAATAATACAGAACCGGTGGTAAAGGCTGTCTTTTCTTTGTCTCTTGGGTCCATTTCTACCTGCCAATAACCAGACTTCAAATCTAAGGTAGAAAATAATTTACTTCCAGCTAGAGTGTCCAGGGTATCGTCGATTCGAGGCAGAGGATAACTGTCCTTCTTGCTAACATTGTTCAACTGACGGTAGTCTACACAGAACCTCGTAGTTCCATCCTTTTTCTTGACCAAGACTACCGGAGAGACCCATGGACTGGTAGAAGGTTCTATCACTCCATCTTCCATTTCTCGAACAATCCTTTCAGCTTCTTGCCTCTTTGCCTGTGGTAATCTTCTAGCTGATTGACGAATTGGCTTGGCATCACCCGTGTCGATTTTATGTTTTACAGCAGAGGTACAAAAATGTTGCGATACCGATGAAGAAAATCTTTCATTTTTCTTTTCTCTTTTCGGTTTAAAGATGTACCAGCAACCGCCACTATTTGTTTAAACGTATCGTTGGAATTATCGGAAATAGTTGTCTGTCGAATTATAGATGTTACTGGTACGGAGGTTCCAACTTTGGTCTCTTTCTTGATCGTAATTGGGTGATCATTGACATTTATAACTCGTACTGGAATTTCTTTAGCAGAAGTGACCAATCCTTTTCCTATCAAAATTCCTCGACCGACCTCCTTATCATGGTTCCATCATCACAGGTATTCCTTCGTCAATAGTTCCTTGCAGTCTGGCCACTATGATCGTTTCGCTTCTACCAGGTACCACAGTATCCTCCTGGACAACGGCTGGCACGGTTTTGTCCTCATATAGATGAAGGAATATTTCTTCAGAACCAACTTTGATAACTCTGTTCTTGAAATCCAGTTGGAAACCATGTGAGTTCATCACATCCATTCCTAATATCACATATTCCTCAATATCAGCGACAATAACAGTATGCTTGAACTTTTCTGAGCCAATTCCTATTTGAACCTGGACTTCTCCAAGGATGTTAGCTCTATCACCTGTGGCAGTTCGCAGTCGTAGTCTTGTTGGTAAAAGCTTCTTACGGCTATTTATAGTTGCTGGCCGTATAATCGTTCTGGTCGCTCCAGTATCCACCAATAGTGTATACTTTTTACCGTTGACTTCACCATCTACATATACACTGTCTTCGCGGCATTTCAAAGAGGCTATTAGTATAAGAGGGTCTTTGGAAACGTTCCGGGTCGAAGCTGCCGCCTCTAGGCCCGCCCGTTTTAGTTTTTCCTGTGGAGTTGTTTCTTGATTCGTAGTGACCCCAGGACGTTTACATGAATTGCGAGCATGTCCTATTTCACCACAATTCCAGCGCCTGATGGTCTTATTCTTTTTCTTATCAGTAAAGTTCTTTATCATATTTACTAATTGGTCTAACTTATTTTCATCTTCCTCTTCCGTTACAGACCTTATTTTACTGTATCCTCCACAAGCTTTCGAAGCCGCTTCATACTCAAGCGCGGCAGACAAGATGTCAACTAATGTTTTGTGGTGGGCTAAACGGAGTGTCTTTGCCATTTCGTGGTCACGAAGTCCATCAAGAAATGCTTCAACAGCTAAACATTCCATCATTTGTTCTGGAGCTGAAGGGTAAGCAAATCTTACCAATCTGGCAATATCTACTTCGTACTCTTGAAGTGTCTCCTCTCACTTCTGTTTTCGAGTCTTTAACTGCGATCGGTACAAGTTCTCCAAGTGTTCGTGACCATATCGCATGTTCAAGCTTTTCTTCAGTTGCACAAAATCATCTGTGTCCTCCACTGGTATGGTCTGAAGAACATCCAAAGCGTCTCCTCTCAGAGCGATGGTGAGGTTTATTGCCTTCTCTTTTTGGGACCATCCGTTCGCTCTTGCAGCTGTTTCGAACTGTTTGAGATAATTTTCCCAAGACATCTTTCCGTCAAAGGTTGGGGCCTTAACACGAACAGAACTTTCGTTGCCTTCCAATTTCGGTTTCCGCTCCACTTTGTAGCTTCTCATTTCGTCCTCGTTTTCCTCTCCTAAATCTTCCATATCTTCTTTACCTCCTTTTTCCATCTCTTCCATTTGCTTTTCCATTTCTCTTATTTTATCTTCAATTTTTTCAAATGAAGACATTTTTATTTTCCATAGAAGAAATATCCAAAGAAACTTTGATTTCCAAAGAAGAAATGTCAGAAGAAACTTTATTTTCCAAAGAAAAAATATCAGAAGATACTTTATTTTCCAAAGACGAAATATCATTTTTTAAAGAAGACATATCAGTAGAGACTTTGTTTTCCAAAGAAGAAATATCATTTTTCAAAGAAGACATATCGTAAGAAATATCATTTTTTAAACAAGACATTTCGGAAGAAATATCACTCTTCAAAGAAGACATGTCAGAAGAGATATCACTCTTCAAAGAAGACATGTCGGAAGAGATATCACTCTTCAAAGAAGACATATCGGAAGAGATATCACTCTTCAAAGAAGACATATCGGAAGAAACTTTATTTAAGGAAGAAATAATTGTAGCAGAAGAGTCGTCTACGAAAATATGATTTTTTGGATCTAAACCATCATTTTCCAATGCTTGCTTAAGTCGCTCCAACAACTCAGTCTTCCTTCCTGTTGTTTCCAATTCACGATCCTCCAGCTCTTGACGCAATTCTGTCACTTTCAAGTCCCAAAGTTTTTTCGACATATTTTTTTTTTTACACTATATTTATTTACAATATCCCACTTCTGACACCAATGTAACGTTTATTTATTTTTACTAGTCTTTTTTAATTTATTTTTATACTATTTAAATCACTAACACTGTTTAATTTATATAACACAATTTATTTACAATACTTTAATTTATGTAAGACAATATTTCTATTCGCATTTACCTAACAACATACTACTAACTAACTAACTCAAAATATTCGAATTGGTCCTTTATATAGGTAAATATGATTCGAGTATACTCCAGTCTATTCTGGAAACCGTCTCGAAGATTCCCCGCTTCGCTCATCAAGCGCCGTTGAAAGAAACGTATATTCTGGAATATTCTCGCGTCATCTGTCTGTTTCGCGTCTGGGTCATAGCGCCAGAGGCGTACTCGCACAACAATATACTACTTATTGAAAGAAGATACTACAAGCAGTGTAGTACATACTTCTACGACAAGTAAATACTACTGAAACTTATAACATGCTTAATGGTGGAGCAGATACTTCTAAGTAAATTCTTTAATTTGTAGTATTAGCATTTACTTCATTTTTATTCATACCACCCATTATATAAACTTCCTTTGTATAAACCTCAGTATCACTATTATCTCCATGAGCTGCTAGAGGTCCTATTAAGTTTAAATGGTGTTTTCTCTAATATGGAGAGAGTTTTATTATGAGGACCTGCACCAGTACCATGATGATATTAATATATTTCAGCCGATTTGGCTTTAGTTTTAGATTTCTAGTCTGCAAGTTCATTCCATTCTTCTACAGTCGTTTCACCTTGGCCCAAACTATTCAATTTCGTGGTAAATTCTTTCCATAACTTCGCATTTTTTGTTTTTCATGTGTGCTAAATCTATTCGTAATAATTTTATTATGCACTTCGGAAAATATTAATAATGTTGCCCAATGATCATTTGATACATTATTTGGAAGATTGTCGAAATAAAACCACACAACTAATTAAATAAATATAAACTTTCTTCCAATTTTCCAATATCCAGCATGGCAATCGAACAACTTATTTTTAACTAAAAAAAGGTTATTCCCATTCTTCTGTATTGCTGCCTGTGGCCTTGGCTACTGGCATTACCAGCACAACAATAAAAAAATATAGATACTAAAATTACAGAGGTTTGTAATGCAACAATATAACACAAGGCCAAAATATATAAGAAAAACAAAAATTTATTGGAAAAAAAGCTTCCTTATGGGACTAACATTTTTAAATATTTTTTGTTCTTTTTGTTGGATCTGTTGGCAGCCTTTGCCTTGTATAGAACTCATGCATTTTGTAACTGTTAATTTTTTAGGTTGGTTGTCTTTGACCTACATAAAAATGGTGTCAAAAAAATATTGAATTGACACATTTACGTTCTCACTGTATAATTACATATTTTTTATGTCTCTTTACTAACTATTTTAATTTAAAAAATTATACCGCTTTTTAAAAATATCTTCTTTAGCTTTCAATTAATATATTTTTTATATCTTACTTGCTCTAACATTATTTTTCGGATATTTTTGATTCTGGGCCTGGGTCGTAGGAACAAAATCGTCTTTCCTGGCCTATAATTGAGAATCTCCGATAAATAATTTTATAGCATTTGCGAGGAAAAGTAACACTAAGACCCAAAGTAATAACTGGTACGACACTAGGCGCCGGTAAGTTACTTTGGGGTTTGTGGTACTTTTTCTTGCAACTGCTCTAACATTATTTGTCGGAGATTCTCGATTCTGGGCCAGGAAAGATGATTTCGCTCTTACAACTCAGGCCCAATCTTAGGGATTCTAGTTGGAGAACTAGTAACTTTCTTTAATTGTGTGTGTTGGCAGTAGTTAAAAAGTAAATTTAAATAAGTAAAATATATTCCTTAAAATAATTTTTAATTTGTGTGATAACATTGCAGTACAATGTTTCCCCATATTATGCATGTAGCTGATAATGAAAATCGTAGAGCCATCTACCAAGAGTTTTATCTTCGACGACGACCTATGAGGGATGCTGCAGATCCTTTTTCTTTAACTGATGAACACTTCTGTTCAGGTTGAATAAGGAGCTAGTTCGTTTCTTGTTTGATGAAATAGTTCCATGTATGAGAAATGCCAATAACTGCAAAGCTATAGGTATAACCGTTGGGAAAAACATTTGCAGCCTTATCATTCTATACAACAGGAACATATCAGGGAGTTATTGGACAGTCATTTAATGTATCAATGTCCCAACAAAGTATCAGTCGATGTTACACTGAAGTCCACAATTGATTATTGATCAGCTTGCTGATAGATATATAAAGATCCCACAAACTCTGTTGGAGAAAGATCGAATAAAGGAAAGATTTATGATTAAAACGGATTCCCAGGGGTTATTGGTGCACAGAAGAATAACATAATTACTTTAACAGGTAATAAGATTTTTTCATAATTCTGAATACTATAATTTGCATTTTATTTTTTTAGATATGTGACTATGATTTAAAAATCTTAAATATAAATGCGAGATATCCAGGGTCCTGTCATGATGCTTTCATTTAGAGAAATTCCATTATACATGACGAGTTGAGTCAATGTTATAATGCTGGAGATCAAACTTCATGGTTATTAGGTGATTCAGGATATCCCCAACAACAATGGCTCATGACTTCTATATTGAATCCTGCAATAGATTCACCTCAGTATCATTACAACATAAGACATGCCAGTGCAAGAAATTGTATTGAGCATTGTACTGGGGTTTTGAAAAGTCGGTTCAGATGTTTGTTACAAAAATTGCAATATAACCCTGAAAAAGTAGGGAATATAGTTGTAACATGTGCAGTACTGCATAATTTGTGCACAACACAGAATTTTGAACACCCTATACTAAATCAGCTAGAAGAAAATGAAGATTATTTGATAGTTGCTGATGATTGTAATCAGCTATAAATTAATGAAAATAATAAAAATTTATGGATTCAAAGATATTTCTCATGAGTTTTCTGTTAATATAAATATTTATTACATGTCTCATATATTTGATTACACTGTTTGCTTGAGGAGGAGATAAAGAAAAATTCAAAATTAACATTAATTATTTATATATATATATATATATATATATATATATATATATACATAAATATAACAAACCCTTAAATCTAAAATAAAAAAGAAACTCAAAAATCCAAAATAATAATAGCTCTCAACTAAAATACCCAGTAATACAAAAATAAAATATTGGTATCTTAGTTGTGACAATTAAATTATTGTTCACAAACAAAAATGGTCCACAAGTACTTGAAAAGAATATGCCATTCTATTAATATTTTCAAGTGACCTCAAAATATCTTCATGCATACTGTTCAGATCAACTTTGCGATTTTTTGAACTATTTTTGGTTTTTTCACTATTTCTTTTAGGGTGACTATTTGTTGTAGACTCTATTTCTGACTGCACATTGTTCTCTATTGACAGGCCATCAAAGATTTCCTCTACTCTATTCTGATCTGCTTCTTGATTTATTCCATGAGACATTGGGTGGTATGAATAAAAAACGAAGTACATGCTAATACTAGAAGTATTAACATCTTCTTTGTAGTATATACTTCAAATGTAAGAAGGTACTACATTTCAAAGTAGATACTTTTAATTTTTCCGGAATTTACTATACTAAGTAGAATTCACGCGAAAACGGCTGAAGTATTTACTATAATTTGAAGTAGTGACTTCATACAGCAGATACTTCAATTACTTGACGTTAGCGAAGTTGGTAAAATAGCAGCTTCACCGAGAATGCTAAATGCTACGATATGAAAATGATTATTATTATCATTAATAATTAATAATAATAAAGACTTATTATTTATTTTCGTCTAATTTCAGCAATATTTTTGTCAGCATATAATTTAGGCATAACTGGTTCATCTTCTACATCAATTTGTTGAAAATCTTCATGTGGATCTCTCAAAAACTTACCACAGTTATATATGTAAACTCGTAAAATTTTTGTTGCCATTGGTTTAATTTAATTTTCCGATTCCCTGTTTTCTTCTTATCCACGATACTCTTAATTTTACTTTTCATGTTATTGATTTTCTTCATCACTTGTTTACAATCTAATGTTTGTTTAGTATTTTTATTGTAAATATACGACCAATCCCTAAGTACCTTGTCTTTTGTTGATTTAATTGCAGGTGTCATTTTTTTATCTAAAATTATTTTATGGTCTTCCAATGTAATAACAAAGGCTAACTGTAAATCTTCATTATGGGATTCTTCTTGTTGGGGCATTTCTTCATCTGAAGATATTTTAATAACCACACCTACACACCTGACTACTTATTTCAAATGAAATTAAACAAATTTGATAAACATGTCTTAATATTGTAATTCCCAACTAGGTCAAAGTGGGGTAGATGCTACACCTTTTGAAGCATATACTACTTATTGAAAGAAGATACTACAAGCAGTGTAGTACATACTTCTACGACAAGTAAATACTACTGAAACTTATAACATGCTTAATGGTGGAGCAGACACTTCTAAGTAAATTCTTTAATTTGTAGTATTAGCATTTACTTCATTTTTATTCATACCACCCATTATATAAACTTCCTTTGTATAAACCTTCAGTATCTGAAATTAAAATAAAAGCATTGGATTCATTGAATCATATAATTAGTTGATTATAAGTAGACATACTTTGTTCACATTCATTTTTGGAATAAGTTGATCCTACAATCTGTTTTTCTCTAGGTTTTTCTTCTGCTGTCAGTTTGATAATTTTCCTTTTGAGACCTGTAAAAAGTATAATGATATACAATTTAGTTTGTATTAGGTACATTCCATTTAGATTTTTTAAAGTATTTTATGCACCTTTCTCAATATCACTCTTATCTCCATGAGCTGCTAGAGGTCCTATTAAGTTTAAATGGTGTTTTCTCTAATATGGAGAGAGTTTTATTATGAGGACCTGCACCAGTACCATGATGATATTAATATATTTCAGCCGATTTGGCTTTAGTTTTAGATTTCCAGTCTGCAAGTTCATTCCATTCTTCTACAGTCGTTTCACCTTGGCCCAAACTATTCAATTTCGTGGTAAATTCTTTCCATAACTTCGCATTTTTTTGTTTTTCATGTGTGCTAAATCTATTCGTAATAATTTTATTATGCACTTCGGAAAATATTAATAATGTTGCCCAATGATCATTTGATACATTATTTGGAAGATTGTCGAAATAAAACCACACAACTAATTAAATAAATATAAACTTTCTTCCAATTTTCCAATATCCAGCATGGCAATCGAACAACTTATTTTTAACTAAAAAAAGGTTATTCCCATTCTTCCGTATTGCTGCCTGTGGCCTTGGCTACTGGCATTACCAGCACAACAATAAAAAAAATATAGATACTAAAATTACAGAGGTTTGTAATGCAACAATATAACACAAGGCCAAAATATATAAGAAAAAACAAAAATTTATTGGAAAAAACGCTTCCTTCTGGGACTAACATTTTTAAATATTTTTTTGTTCTTTTTGTTGGATCTGTTGGCAGCCTTTTGCCTTGTATAGAACTCATGCATTTTGTAACTGTTAAATTTTTAGGTTGGTTGTCTCTGACCTACATGAAAATGGTGTCAAAAAAAATATTGAATTGACACATTTACGTTCTCACTGTATAAGTACATATTTTTTATGTCTCTTTACTAACTATTTTAATTTAAAAAATTATACCGCTTTTAAAAATATCTTCTTTAGCTTTCAATTTATATATTTTTTATATCTTACTTGCTCTAAGATTATTTTTCGGATATTTTGATTCTGGGCCTGGGTCGTAGGAACAAAATCGTCTTTCCTGGCCTATAATTGAGAATCTCCGATAAATAATGTTAGAGCAGTTGCGAGGAAAAGTAACACTAAGACCCAAAGTAATAACTGGTACGACACTAGGCGCCGGTAAGTTACTTTGGGGTTTGTGGTACTTTTTCTTGCAACTGCTCTAACATTATTTGTCGGAGATTCTCGATTCTGGGCCAGGAAAGACGATTTCGCTCTTACAACTCAGGCCCAATCTTCTGGATTCTAGTTGGAGAACTAGTAACTTTCTTTAATTGTGTGTGTTGGCAGTAGTTAAAAGTAAATTTAAATAAGTAAAATATATTCCTTAAAATAATTTTTAATTTGTGTGATAACATTGCAGTACAATGTTTCCCCATATTATGCATGTAGCTGATAATGAAAATCGTAGAGCCATCTACCAAGAGTTTTATCTTCGACGACGACCTATGAGGGATGCTGCAGATCCTTTTTCTTTAACTGATGAACACTTCTGTTCAGGTTGAATAAGGAGCTAGTTCGTTTCTTGTTTGATGAAATAGTTCCATGTATGAGAAATTCCAATAACTGCAATGCTATAGGTATAACCGTTGGGAAAAACATTTGCAGCCTTATCATTCTATACAACAGGAACATATCAGAGAGTTATTGGACAGTCATTTAATGTATTGTAACGTTTATTTATTTTTACTAGTCTTTTTAATTTATTTTTATACTATTTAAATCACTAACACTGTTTAATTTATATAACACAATTTATTTACAATACTTTAATTTATATAAGACAATATTTCTATTCGCATTTATCTAACAACATACTACTAACTAACCCAAAATATTCGAATCAGTCCTTTATATAGGTAAATATTGTCGAGCATATTCCAGTCTATTCTGAAAATCATCTCGATTATTCCCCGCTTCGCTCATCAAGCGCCGTATATTCCAGAACGTTCTCGCATCATCTGTCTGCTTCGCGTCTGGGTCATAGCGCTAGGGGCGTACTCGCACAACATTGCCCCCTCCTTAAGAGATAGTTCCTCCTGGAACTTTTAAGGAATTGAGACTGGATGGAGATACTTGCAACTGAATCCTCGTCTACAATTTCCAGTTGCATGGAAATAACATGGAATGGTCTTTGATGTCAGCTGGACACGGGGCGAATGGCTGCATACCAACACTTGGACTTCGGTATCTTGAAAGATTACTTCTCTATTTTCGGCATGGCTAGCTTCTGTATGTTGGACTCCAATACGTGCTCTCTCAAGTTAAGTAATGATTCCCATATATTTCGATAAGTGGGCTGGTCTTGGTAGGTATTCTTGGTAATCAGATAGAAGAGGCAACAGAAGTCATCTCAAAGTATCAACCCAGGTAACCAGCTGACTAAACATCACGTCGTGGCGACGTCCTTATTTGGTGATATTTGGTCACAGACGTCAAAGGTCAGTGTATAGACGTTGGTACGACGTCGATGTAACGACGTCTTATGAACGACGTCGGTATAACGTCTGTTTCGTGACTTTAATAAAAAGTTATCTTTCTAAAAAATGTTAGCCAAAGACGATTTGATTCGGCCTTTCAACACCGTGTGTTCACAGTATACCAGCGATAGAAATGCATATCGTAACACACACGTTTTCTTACGGATGCAGATTTCAACACACAATGTTTCCCCTACCCCGGTATATAATTGATTTAAATATGTTCCTACTACACTCTGATTGATTTGTATCTTACATAATTTATTTTATTAGATAGTATCCACATTCGTGATTAATCCTCTATACGTAAATACGTATATTTTACTTTGGAATTCGGAGTGACAGATTTGTTTAAATCTCCCGCTTCATTGTATACATTCCTCGTCATTGGAGTGTTTTCCGTTTCCGTTATTTTTGACAAGTGAAACAACAGCACACGTGAAACAACGACTTGATGGAAGTAGTTGTTATATGTTGTGAAGTTAACGTGAATTGTGCAAGTTGTGTTGTGGCTAGGAGAGTTATCCCAGGAATTAGAAAGAAAAGTAAGTTTTCTAAGATTTATATTAAGAAATACAATATCAAACATTCTACTATGCTCATCGTCAATAAAATAGACAGAAATGAAACATGATAATCACCTTTAAAATATGGCTACCTTTTTGTTTAGATGTACAAGTTGAGGCATGTGCTTTTATTCATCGATGAACTAAGCGTGTTGTTATCGGAAAATAATTAATGTGTATTTTTTTTTGTAGTATCTACATTTTATGAAATATTTTTATATTTGATACTGTAATATGCATTTTATGTGTTATGTATTTTTATTTGTTTTATAATGTATTATTGTTTTATTTTTATGAGTAGAGAATAAAAAATTTTTATTTACTAATTTATTATTATTAATAACTTCTCCTATACATTTTTAAAATCCTATAAATAATTTAGAACTGTGTATATAATGTCTTAATATGACGTCGAGGAGACGTCACCAAATGTCGTCATTACGTCTAAATTATGACGTCGTGGGGACGTCACCAAATGACGTCAAAATCATGTGACTTTTTCACGTCGTGAGTACGTCATAGGGACGTCAAATAATGACGTCATTACGTCTAAATTATGACGTCGTATGGACGTCTTTTGGTTGCTTGGGAAAGCCTTCCCAGTGGCTGGTAACTGATTTAGAAGTTCTGACAGTCGACCAAACCTAACCTAACCTAACCTAACCTAACCTAACCTAACCTAACCAAACTTCCTTCGAAAGACAGACGCTAATCCTCGGCCGTCGCTGATATTGGCGGAAACGCTATGGGCCAATGAGTAGTCATCAGGAAGTGTGAACAGGTCTTGCTCTCTCTTAATAGTCACGCCGTATCTAGCTTTCCCAGTACCTCCATATGCACCCATAAATTCTTCGAAAGCAAGGTCGGGTGTATCTTGGACTTGATTTACGACTCCTTCTTCCTGGTTATGATCTCCTACAAATTTCGCCAGTCGGTTTCGGTGTACTACCTTAGGCTTTCCATTCGGAGTCTTTATTATACGGTATATGATGTCATTGATTCTTTTCTTAATGATGTATGGTCCCTCCCAAGATTGTTGTAGCTTTGGTGAGTACCCCTTCTGTCTTTTCGGGTTATGGAGCCAGACTTTGTCACCTTCTTAGAAACATCCCTCTATAGCTTGGGTATCATACCGTTTCTTCATCCTGTCACTGGCAACTTGGAGATGGGAGCGAACCAAATCATGCATGTCGTCCATTTTTCTTCGTAACTGGATTACATAGTCTTCTCCAGCTATATCCTCTCCAGGTCGGCATCCAAACTCGAGGTCGCATGGTAACCTCATCTCACGTCCAAACAAGACTTTCGCTGGTGTTTGACCTGTTGATTAATTGACGGCGGATCGATAAGCCATTGCAAAGAGCGAAATATACTGGTCCCAGTCTCTTTGGTGATCGGATACTACTTTTGATAGATATTTGCCAATGGTTTTATTCATGCGTTCTACCTTTCCATCCGATTGTGGGTGCAATGCTGTAGTTCTTGTTTTCTTCATTCCTTAATTGTCGCAAATTCCTTGAAAGAGTTGACTTTCGAAGTTCCTTCCTTGGTCACTGTGAATCTCCAAGGGCACTCCATATCGGCAAATAAACTCCTTCACTAGCACGTCTGCGACAGTTGCTGCCTCTTGATTTGGAATGGCGTAGACTTCAACCCACTTCGTAAAATAATCCATTACCACCAACATGTATTTATTCTTATTCTCAGTAGTGGGGAACGGTCCAGCAATATCTAAAGCAATTCTCTCTAATGGGCTACCAACGTTATATTGTTTCATGGGAGCCTTTCCTCTTTTCTGAGGTCCATTACTAGCAGCACAGATGGTACACTTCTTACACCAGTCCTTAACATCATCGGAACTATTCATCCAATAAAACCTTTCAGGAACTCTCTGCAGGGTTTTCTTAACACCAAGATGACCTCCTGATGGACTGTCGTAGTACTTCGGCTACTCTACTCTTTGGTATAACTAATTGCTTTCTGTTAACGGAACCGTTGTCATTTTCAATTATTCTCTTTAATAAATCGCCTTCCAAAATGAAAGACTCCCACTGAGCCCAATATGATTTAAGGACTGTAGAGAATTTTGACACTTCTTGCCAAGTAGGTCGACGATCTTCTATCTTCCATTCTCTCATTTTCTTCTTTAATTCTAGTAGGTGCCCAGTCGTCGTTAACTACAGTTGTTCGTAGTATTGCAGTTTCTTTTAATTCTGTCTTACTGCAGTGAGAACACTCTTCTGGGCACGGTTTTCTGGAAAGGGAGTCTGCATTTCTGTGACTTATCCCAGCTCGATGTTCGATCCTAAAGTCGTACTCTTGGAGTCGTTCGATCCACCTGGCAATTTGACCTTCAGGGTTCTTAAACTGCATTAGCCATTTTAGGGCTGCATGGTCCGTCCGGATTAAGAATTTTCTTCCATAAAGATATTGGTAGAAGTGTTCAACCGATTTCACAACTGCCAGAAGTTCTCTTCTCGTAACGCAGTAATTCCGCTCAGGTTTGGAGAGTACTTTACTAAAATAACCCAGGACTCTCTCTTGTCCATCTTGAATCTGTGAAAGGACTCCTCCAATTCCGATATTACTGGCATCTGTATCCAAAATAAATTCTCCTTCCGGTTGTGGGTAGCCTGATATCGGTGCTGCGGTTAAATGCTTCTTCAGAGTTTCAAAAGCCGTTAGACAGTTTTCATCCCAGCAGAACTCTCTCGTTTCCTCTGTAAGGCGTGTTAATGGCTTGGCAATGTCTGAAAACTTTCTGATAAATCGGCGGTAGTATGTACATAGACCAAGAAAACTTCTTATTTGATGTTTATCAGTTGGTCGTGGCCATTGTTTGATAGATAATTAACTTTGTCTTTGAATAACTGACATTTCTTTGGATTCAGCATCAGTTGGGCAGCTTGAAGTCTTTTAAAAACATCTAAGTTTTTCAGATGTTCTTCGAATGTCTCCCCCAAGACTATGATGTCGTCTAAGTAGACCAGGCACGTTTTTCCAAGACAACCCTCTCAATACGTTCTCCATCAGTCTTTCAAATGTCGCAGGAGCATTACATAGTCCGAATGGCATGACATTGAACTGAAATAATACAGAACCGGTGGTAAAGGCTGTCTTTTCTTTGTCTCTTGGGTCCATTTCTACCTGCCAATAACCAGACTTCAAATCTAAGGTAGAAAATAATTTACTTCCAGCTAGAGTGTCCAGGGTATCGTCGATTCGAGGCAGAGGATAACTGTCCTTCTTGCTAACATTGTTCAACTGACGGTAGTCTACACAGAACCTCGTAGTTCCATCCTTTTTCTTGACCAAGACTACCGGAGAGACCCATGGACTGGTAGAAGGTTCTATCACTCCATCTTCCATTTCTCGAACAATCCTTTCAGCTTCTTGCCTCTTTGCCTGTGGTAATCTTCTAGCTGATTGACGAATTGGCTTGGCATCACCCGTGTCGATTTTATGTTTTACAGCAGAGGTACAAAAATGTTGCGATACCGATGAAGAAAATCTTTCATTTTTCTTTTTCTCTTTTCGGTTTAAAGATGTACCAGCAACCGCCACTATTTGTTTAAACGTATCGTTGGAATTATCGGAAATAGTTGTCTGTCGAATTATAGATGTTACTGGTACGGAGGTTCCAACTTTGGTCTCTTTCTTGATCGTAATTGGGTGATCATTGACATTTATAACTCGTACTGGAATTTCTTTAGCAGAAGTGACCAATCCTTTTCCTATCAAAATTCCTCGACCGACCTCCTTATCATGGTTCCATCATCACAGGTATTCCTTCGTCAATAGTTCCTTGCAGTCTGGCCACTATGATCGTTTCGCTTCTACCAGGTACCACAGTATCCTCCTGGACAACGGCTGGCACGGTTTTGTCCTCATATAGATGAAGGAATATTTCTTCAGAACCAACTTTGATAACTCTGTTCTTGAAATCAGTTGGAAACCATGTGAGTTCATCACATCCATTCCTAATATCACATATTCCTCAATATCAGCGACAATAACAGTATGCTTGAACTTTTCTGAGCCAATTCCTATTTGAACCTGGACTTCTCCAAGGATGTTAGCTCTATCACCTGTGGCAGTTCGCAGTCGTAGTCTTGTTGGTAAAAGCTTCTTACGGCTATTTATAGTTGCTGGCCGTATAATCGTTCTGGTCGCTCCAGTATCCACCAATAGTGTATACTTTTACCGTTGACTTCACCATCTACATATACACTGTCTTCGCGGCATTTCAAAGAGGCTATTAGTATAAGAGGGTCTTTGGAAACGTTCCGGGTCGAAGCTGCCGCCTCTAGGCCCGCCCGTTTTAGTTTTTCCTGTGGAGTTGTTTCTTGATTCGTAGTGACCCCAGGACGTTTACATGAATTGCGAGCATGTCCTATTTCACCACAATTCCAGCGCCTGATGGTCTTATTCTTTTTCTTATCAGTAAAGTTCTTTATCATATTTACTAATTGGTCTAACTTATTTTCATCTTCCTCTTCCGTTACAGACCTTATTTTACTGTATCCTCCACAAGCTTTCGAAGCCGCTTCATACTCAAGCGCGGCAGACAAGATGTCAACTAATGTTTTGTGGTGGGCTAAACGGAGTGTCTTTGCCATTTCGTGGTCACGAAGTCCATCAAGAAATGCTTCAACAGCTAAACATTCCATCATTTGTTCTGGAGCTGAAGGGTAAGCAAATCTTACCAATCTGGCAATATCTACTTCGTACTCTTGAAGTGTCTCCTCTCACTTCTGTTTTCGAGTCTTTAACTGCGATCGGTACAAGTTCTCCAAGTGTTCGTGACCATATCGCATGTTCAAGCTTTTCTTCAGTTGCACAAAATCATCTGTGTCCTCCACTGGTATGGTCTGAAGAACATCCAAAGCGTCTCCTCTCAGAGCGATGGTGAGGTTTATTGCCTTCTCTTTTGGGACCATCCGTTCGCTCTTGCAGCTGTTTCGAACTGTTTGAGATAATTTTCCCAAGACATCTTTCCGTCAAAGGTTGGGGCCTTAACACGAACAGAACTTTCGTTGCCTTCCAATTTCGGTTTCCGCTCCACTTTGTAGCTTCTCATTTCGTCCTCGTTTTCCTCTCCTAAATCTTCCATATCTTCTTTACCTCCTTTTTCCATCTCTTCCATTTGCTTTTCCATTTCTCTTATTTTATCTTCAATTTTTTTGAAATGAAGACATTTTATTTTCCATAGAAGAAATATCCAAAGAAACTTTGATTTCCAAAGAAGAAATGTCAGAAGAAACTTTATTTTCCAAAGAAAAAATATCAGAAGATACTTTATTTTCCAAAGACGAAATATCATTTTTTAAAGAAGACATATCAGTAGAGACTTTGTTTTCCAAAGAAGAAATATCATTTTTCAAAGAAGACATATCGTAAGAAATATCATTTTTTAAACAAGACATTTCGGAAGAAATATCACTCTTCAAAGAAGACATGTCAGAAGAGATATCACTCTTCAAAGAAGACATGTCGGAAGAGATATCACTCTTCAAAGAAGACATATCGGAAGAGATATCACTCTTCAAAGAAGACATATCGGAAGAAACTTTATTTAAGGAAGAAATAATTGTAGCAGAAGAGTCGTCTACGAAAATATGATTTTTGGATCTAAACCATCATTTTCCAATGCTTGCTTAAGTCGCTCCAACAACTCAGTCTTCCTTCCTGTTGTTTCCAATTCACGATCCTCCAGCTCTTGACGCAATTCTGTCACTTTCAAGTCCCAAAGTTTTTTCGACATATTTTTTTTTTTTACACTATATTTATTTACAATATCCCACTTCTGACACCAATGTAACGTTTATTTATTTTTACTAGTCTTTTTTAATTTATTTTTATACTATTTAAATCACTAACACTGTTTAATTTATATAACACAATTTATTTACAATACTTTAATTTATGTAAGACAATATTTCTATTCGCATTTACCTAACAACATACTACTAACTAACTAACTCAAAATATTCGAATTGGTCCTTTATATAGGTAAATATGATTCGAGTATACTCCAGTCTATTCTGGAAACCGTCTCGAAGATTCCCCGCTTCGCTCATCAAGCGCCGTTGAAAGAAACGTATATTCTGGAATATTCTCGCGTCATCTGTCTGTTTCGCGTCTGGGTCATAGCGCCAGAGGCGTACTCGCACAACAATATACTACTTATTGAAAGAAGATACTACAAGCAGTGTAGTACATACTTCTACGACAAGTAAATACTACTGAAACTTATAACATGCTTAATGGTGGAGCAGATACTTCTAAGTAAATTCTTTAATTTGTAGTATTAGCATTTACTTCATTTTTATTCATACCACCCATTATATAAACTTCCTTTGTATAAACCTCAGTATCACTATTATCTCCATGAGCTACTAGAGGTCCTATTAAGTTTAAATGGTGTTTTCTCTAATATGGAGAGAGTTTTATTATGAGGACCTGCACCAGTACCATGATGATATTAATATATTTCAGCCGATTTGGCTTTAGTTTTAGATTTCCAGTCTGCAAGTTCATTCCATTCTTCTACAGTCGTTTCACCTTGGCCCAAACTATTCAATTTCGTGGTAAATTCTTTCCATAACTTCGCATTTTTTGTTTTTCATGTGTGCTAAATCTATTCGTAATAATTTTATTATGCACTTCGGAAAATATTAATAATGTTGCCCAATGATCATTTGATACATTATTTGGAAGATTGTCGAAATAAAACCACACAACTAATTAAATAAATATAAACTTTCTTCCAATTTTCCAATATCCAGCATGGCAATCGAACAACTTATTTTTAACTAAAAAAGGTTATTCCCATTCTTCTGTATTGCTGCCTGTGGCCTTGGCTACTGGCATTACCAGCACAACAATAAAAAAATATAGATACTAAAATTACAGAGGTTTGTAATGCAACAATATAACACAAGGCCAAAATATATAAGAAAAAACAAAAATTTATTGGAAAAAACGCTTCCTTATGGGACTAACATTTTTAAATATTTTTTGTTCTTTTGTTGGATCTGTTGGCAGCCTTTGCCTTGTATAGAACTCATGCATTTTGTAACTGTTAATTTTTAGGTTGGTTGTCTTTGACCTACATAAAAATGGTGTCAAAAAAATATTGAATTGACACATTTACGTTCTCACTGTACAATTACATATTTTTTATGTCTCTTTACTAACTATTTTAATTAAAAAATTATACCGCTTTTAAAAATATCTTCTTTAGCTTTCAATTTATATATTTTTTATATCTTACTTGCTCTAACATTATTTTTCGGATATTTTTGATTCTGGGCCTGGGTCGTAGGAACAAAATCGTCTTTCCTGGCCTATAATTGAGAATCTCCGATAAATAATGTTAGAGCAGTTGCGAGGAAAAGTAACACTAAGACCCAAAGTAATAACTGGTACGACACTAGGCGCCGGTAAGTTACTTTGGGGTTTGTGGTACTTTTTCTTGCAACTGCTCTAACATTATTTGTCGGAGATTCTCGATTCTGGGCCAGGAAAGATGATTTCGCTCTTACAACTCAGGCCCAATCTTCGGGATTCTAGTTGGAGAACTAGTAACTTTCTTTAATTGTGTGTGTTGGCAGTAGTTAAAAAGTAAATTTAAATAAGTAAAATATATTCCTTAAAATAATTTTTAATTTGTGTGATAACATTGCAGTACAATGTTTCCCCATATTATGCATGTAGCTGATAATGAAAATCGTAGAGCCATCTACCAAGAGTTTTATCTTCGACGACGACCTATGAGGGATGCTGCAGATCCTTTTTCTTTAACTGATGAACACTTCTGTTCAGGTTGAATAAGGAGCTAGTTCGTTTCTTGTTTGATGAAATAGTTCCATGTATGAGAAATGCCAATAACTGCAAAGCTATAGGTATAACCGTTGGGAAAAACATTTGCAGCCTTATCATTCTATACAACAGGAACATATCAGGGAGTTATTGGACAGTCATTTAATGTATCAATGTCCCAACAAAGTATCAGTCGATGTGTCACTGAAGTCCACAATTGATTATTGATCAGCTTGCTGATAGATATATAAAGATCCCACAAACTCTGTTGGAGAAAGATCGAATAAAGGAAAGATTTATGATTAAAACGGATTCCCAGGGGTTATTGGTGCAATAGATTGTACACATATTGCAATTTTTTAGACCCACAGAAGAATAACATAATTACTTTAACAGGTAATAAGATTTTTTCATAATTCTGAATACTATAATTTGCATTTTATTTTTTAGATATGTGACTATGATTTAAAAATCTTAAATATAAATGCGAGATATCCAGGGTCCTGTCATGATGCTTTCATTTAGAGAAATTCCATTATACATGACGAGTTGAGTCAATGTTATAATGCTGGAGATCAAACTTCATGGTTATTAGGTGATTCAGGATATCCCCAACAACAATGGCTCATGACTTCTATATTGAATCCTGCAATAGATTCACCTCAGTATCATTACAACATAAGACATGCCAGTGCAAGAAATTGTATTGAGCATTGTACTGGGGTTTTGAAAAGTCGGTTCAGATGTTTGTTACAAAAATTGCAATATAACCCTGAAAAAGTAGGGAATATAGTTGTAACATGTGCAGTACTGCATAATTTGTGCACAACACAGAATTTTGAACACCCTATACTAAATCAGCTAGAAGAAAATGAAGATTATTTGATAGTTGCTGATGATTGTAATCAGCTATAAATTAATGAAAATAATAAAAATTTATGGATTCAAAGATATTTCTCATGAGTTTTCTGTTAATATAAATATTTATTACATGTCTCATATATTTGATTACACTGTTTGCTTGAGGAGGAGATAAAGAAAAATTCAAAATTAACATTAATTATTTATATATATATATATATATATATATACATAAATATAACAAACCCTTAAATCTAAAATAAAAAGAAACTCAAAAATCCAAAATAATAATAGCTCTCAACTAAAATACCCAGTAATACAAAAAATAAAATATTGGTATCTTAGTTGTGACAATTAAATTATTGTTCACAAACAAAAATGGTCCACAAGTACTTGAAAAGAATATGCCATTCTATTAATATTTTCAAGTGACCTCAAAATATCTTCATGCATACTGTTCAGATCAACTTTGCGATTTTTTGAACTATTTTTGGTTTTTTCACTATTTCTTTTAGGGTGACTATTTGTTGTAGACTCTATTTCTGACTGCACATTGTTCTCTATTGACAGGCCATCAAAGATTTCCTCTACTCTATTCTGATCTGCTTCTTGATTTATTCCATGAGACATTGGGTGGTATGAATAAAAAACAGAAGTACATGCTAATACTAGAAGTATTAACATCTTCTTTGTAGTATATACTTCAAATGTAAGAAGGTACTACATTTCAAAGTAGATACTTTTAATTTTTCCGGAATTTACTATACTAAGTAGAATTCACGCGAAAACGGCTGAAGTATTTACTATAATTTGAAGTAGTGACTTCATACAGCAGATACTTCAATTACTTGACGTTAGCGAAGTTGGTAAAATAGCAGCTTCACCGAGAATGCTAAATGCTACGATATGAAAATGATTATTATTATCATTAATAATTAATAATAATAAAGACTTATTATTTATTTTCGTCTAATTTCAGCAATATTTTGTTCAGCATATAATTTAGGCATAACTGGTTCATCTTCTACATCAATTTGTTGAAAATCTTCATGTGGATCTCTCAAAAACTTACCACAGTTATATATGTAAACTCGTAAAATTTTTTGTTGCCATTGGTTTAATTTAATTTTCCGATTCCCTGTTTTCTTCTTATCCACGATACTTTTAATTTTACTTTTCATGTTATTGATTTTTCTTCATCACTTGTTTACAATCTAATGTTTGTTTAGTATTTTTATTGTAAATATACGACCAATCCCTAAGTACCTTGTCTTTTGTTGATTTAATTGCAGGTGTCATTTTTTTATCTAAAATTATTTTATGGTCTTCCAATGTAATAACAAAGGCTAACTGTAAATCTTCATTATGGGATTCTTCTTGTTGGGGCATTTCTTCATCTGAAGATATTTTAATAACCACACCTACACACCTGACTACTTATTTCAAATGAAATTAAACAAATTTGATAAACATGTCTTAATATTGTAATTCCCAACTAGGTCAAAGTGGGGTAGATGCTACACCTTTTGAAGCATATACTACTTATTGAAAGAAGATACTACAAGCAGTGTAGTACATACTTCTACGACAAGTAAATACTACTGAAACTTATAACATGCTTAATGGTGGAGCAGACACTTCTAAGTAAATTCTTTAATTTGTAGTATTAGCATTTACTTCATTTTTATTCATACCACCCATTATATAAACTTCCTTTGTATAAACCTTCAGTATCTGAAATTAAAATAAAAGCATTGGATTCATTGAATCATATAATTAGTTGATTATAAGTAGACATACTTTGTTCACATTCATTTTTGGAATAAGTTGATCCTACAATCTGTTTTTCTCTAGGTTTTTCTTCTGCTGTCAGTTTGATAATTTTCCTTTTGAGACCTGTAAAAGTATAATGATATACAATCTAGTTTGTATTACATTCCATTTAGATTTTTTAAGTATTTTATGCACCTTTCTCAGTATCACTATTATCTCCATGAGCTGCTAGAGGTCCTATTAAGTTTAAATGGTGTTTTCTCTAATATGGAGAGAGTTTTATTATGAGGACCTGCACCAGTACCATGATGATATTAATATATTTCAGCCGATTTGGCTTTAGTTTTAGATTTCCAGTCTGCAAGTTCATTCCATTCTTCTACAGTCGTTTCACCTTGGCCCAAACTATTCAATTTCGTGGTAAATTCTTTCCATAACTTCGCATTTTTTTGTTTTTCATGTGTGCTAAATCTATTCGTAATAATTTTATTATGCACTTCGGAAAATATTAATAATGTTGCCCAATGATCATTTGATACATTATTTGGAAGATTGTCGAAATAAAACCACACAACTAATTAAATAAATATAAACTTTCTTCCAATTTTCCAATATCCAGCATGGCATCGAACAACTTATTTTTAAATTTTTAACTAAAAAAAGGTTATTCCCATTCTTCCGTATTGCTGCCTGTGGCCTTGGCTACTGGCATTACCAGCACAACAATAAAAAAATATAGATACTAAAATTACAGAGGTTTGTAATGCAACAATATAACACAAGGCCAAAATATATAAGAAAAAACAAAAATTTATTGGAAAAAACGCTTCCTTCTGGGACTAACATTTTTAAATATTTTTTGTTCTTTTTGTTGGATCTGTTGGCAGCCTTTGCCTTGTATAGAACTCATGCATTTTGTAACTGTTAATTTTTTAGGTTGGTTGTCTCTGACCTACATGAAAATGGTGTCAAAAAAAATATTGAATTGACACATTTACGTTCTCACTGTATAATTAAATATTTTTTATGTCTCTTTACTAACTATTTTAATTTAAAAAATTATACCGCTTTTAAAAATATCTTCTTTAGCTTTCAATTTATATATTTTTTATATCTTACTTGCTCTAAGATTATTTTTCGGATATTTTTGATTCTGGGCCTGGGTCGTAGGAACAAAATCGTCTTTCCTGGCCTATAATTGAGAATCTCCGATAAATAATGTTAGAGCAGTTGCGAGGAAAAGTAACACTAAGACCCAAAGTAATAACTGGTACGACACTAGGCGCCGGTAAGTTACTTTGGGGTTTGTGGTACTTTTTCTTGCAACTCCTCTAACATTATTTGTCGGAGATTCTTGATTCTGGGCCAGGAAAGACGATTTCGCTCTTACAACTCAGGCCCAATCTTCGGGATTCTAGTTGGAGAACTAGTAACTTTCTTTAATTGTGTGTGTTGGCAGTAGTTAAAAAGTAAATTTAAATAAGTAAAATATATTCCTTAAAATAATTTTTAATTTGTGTGATAACATTGCAGTACAATGTTTCCCCATATTATGCATGTAGCTGATAATGAAAATCGTAGAGCCATCTACCAAGAGTTTTATCTTCGACGACGACCTATGAGGGATGCTGCAGATCCTTTTTCTTTAACTGATGAACATTTCTGTTCAGGTTGAATAAGGAGCTAGTTCGTTTCTTGTTTGATGAAATAGTTCCATGTATGAGAAATTCCAATAACTGCAATGCTATAGGTATAACCGTTGGGAAAAATATTTGGAACTTTTAAGGAATTGAGACTGGATGGAGATACTTGCAACTGAATCCTCGTCTACAATTTCCAGTTGCATGGAAATAACATGGAATGGTCTTTGATGTCAGCTGGACACGGGGCGAATGGCTGCATACCAACACTTGGACTTCGGTATCTTGAAAGATTACTTCTCTATTTTCGGCATGGCTAGCTTCTGTATGTTGGACTCCAATACGTGCTCTCTCAAGTTAAGTAATGATTCCCATATATTTCGATAAGTGGGCTGGTCTTGGTAGGTATTCTTGGTAATCAGATAGAAGAGGCAACAGAAGTCATCTCAAAGTATCAAAGCCTTCCCAGTGGCTGGTAACTGATTTCGAAGTTCTGACAGTCGACCAAACCTAACCTAACCTAACCTAACCTAACCTAACCTAACCTAACCTAACCAAACTTCCTTCGAAAGACAGACGCTAATCCTCGGCCGTCGCTGATATTGGCGGAAACGCTATGGGCCAATGAGTAGTCATCAGGAAGTGTGAACAGGTCTTGCTCTCTCTTAATAGTCACGCCGTATCTAGCTTTCCCAGTACCTCCATATGCACCCATAAATTCTTCGAAAGCAAGGTCGGGTGTATCTTGGACTTGATTTACGACTCCTTCTTCCTGGTTATGATCTCCTACAAATTTCGCCAGTCGGTTTCGGTGTACTACCTTAGGCTTTCCATTCGGAGTCTTTATTATACGGTATATGATGTCATTGATTCTTTTCTTAATGATGTATGGTCCCTCCCAAGATTGTTGTAGCTTTGGTGAGTACCCCTTCTGTCTTTTCGGGTTATGGAGCCAGACTTTGTCACCTTCTTAGAAACATCCCTCTATAGCTTGGGTATCATACCGTTTCTTCATCCTGTCACTGGCAACTTGGAGATGGGAGCGAACCAAATCATGCATGTCGTCCATTTTTCTTCGTAACTGGATTACATAGTCTTCTCCAGCTATATCCTCTCCAGGTCGGCATCCAAACTCGAGGTCGCATGGTAACCTCATCTCACGTCCAAACAAGACTTTCGCTGGTGTTTGACCTGTTGATTAATTGACGGCGGATCGATAAGCCATTGCAAAGAGCGAAATATACTGGTCCCAGTCTCTTTGGTGATCGGATACTACTTTTGATAGATATTTGCCAATGGTTTTATTCATGCGTTCTACCTTTCCATCCGATTGTGGGTGCAATGCTGTAGTTCTTGTTTTCTTCATTCCTTAATTGTCGCAAATTCCTTGAAAGAGTTGACTTTCGAAGTTCCTTCCTTGGTCACTGTGAATCTCCAAGGGCACTCCATATCGGCAAATAAACTCCTTCACTAGCACGTCTGCGACAGTTGCTGCCTCTTGATTTGGAATGGCGTAGACTTCAACCCACTTCGTAAAATAATCCATTACCACCAACATGTATTTATTCTTATTCTCAGTAGTGGGGAACGGTCCAGCAATATCTAAAGCAATTCTCTCTAATGGGCTACCAACGTTATATTGTTTCATGGGAGCCTTTCCTCTTTTCTGAGGTCCATTACTAGCAGCACAGATGGTACACTTCTTACACCAGTCCTTAACATCATCGGAACTATTCATCCAATAAAACCTTTCAGGAACTCTCTGCAGGGTTTTCTTAACACCAAGATGACCTCCTGATGGACTGTCGTAGTACTTCGGCTACTCTACTCTTTGGTATAACTAATTGCTTTCTGTTAACGGAACCGTTGTCATTTTCAATTATTCTCTTTAATAAATCGCCTTCCAAAATGAAAGACTCCCACTGAGCCCAATATGATTTAAGGACTGTAGAGAATTTTGACACTTCTTGCCAAGTAGGTCGACGATCTTCTATCTTCCATTCTCTCATTTTCTTCTTTAATTCTAGTAGGTGCCCAGTCGTCGTTAACTACAGTTGTTCGTAGTATTGCAGTTTCTTTTAATTCTGTCTTACTGCAGTGAGAACACTCTTCTGGGCACGGTTTTCTGGAAAGGGAGTCTGCATTTCTGTGACTTATCCCAGCTCGATGTTCGATCCTAAAGTCGTACTCTTGGAGTCGTTCGATCCACCTGGCAATTTGACCTTCAGGGTTCTTAAACTGCATTAGCCATTTTAGGGCTGCATGGTCCGTCCGGATTAAGAATTTTCTTCCATAAAGATATTGGTAGAAGTGTTCAACCGATTTCACAACTGCCAGAAGTTCTCTTCTCGTAACGCAGTAATTCCGCTCAGGTTTGGAGAGTACTTTACTAAAATAACCCAGGACTCTCTCTTGTCCATCTTGAATCTGTGAAAGGACTCCTCCAATTCCGATATTACTGGCATCTGTATCCAAAATAAATTCTCCTTCCGGTTGTGGGTAGCCTGATATCGGTGCTGCGGTTAAATGCTTCTTCAGAGTTTCAAAAGCCGTTAGACAGTTTTCATCCCAGCAGAACTCTCTCGTTTCCTCTGTAAGGCGTGTTAATGGCTTGGCAATGTCTGAAAACTTTCTGATAAATCGGCGGTAGTATGTACATAGACCAAGAAAACTTATTTGATGTTTATCAGTTGGTCGTGGCCATTGTTTGATAGATAATTAACTTTGTCTTTGAATAACTGACATTTCTTTGGATTCAGCATCAGTTGGGCAGCTTGAAGTCTTTTAAAAACATCTAAGTTTTTCAGATGTTCTTCGAATGTCTCCCCCAAGACTATGATGTCGTCTAAGTAGACCAGGCACGTTTTCCAAGACAACCCTCTCAATACGTTCTCCATCAGTCTTTCAAATGTCGCAGGAGCATTACATAGTCCGAATGGCATGACATTGAACTGAAATAATACAGAACCGGTGGTAAAGGCTGTCTTTTCTTTGTCTCTTGGGTCCATTTCTACCTGCCAATAACCAGACTTCAAATCTAAGGTAGAAAATAATTTACTTCCAGCTAGAGTGTCCAGGGTATCATCGATTCGAGGCAGAGGATAACTGTCCTTCTTGGTAACATTGTTCAACTGACGGTAGTCTACACAGAACCTCGTAGTTCCATCCTTTTTCTTGACCAAGACTACCGGAGAGACCCATGGACTGGTAGAAGGTTCTATCACTCCATCTTCTTCCATTTCTCGAACAATCCTTTCAGCTTCTTGCCTCTTTGCCTGTGGTAATCTTCTAGCTGATTGACGAATTGGCTTGGCATCACCCGTGTCGATTTTATGTTTTACAGCAGAGGTACAAAAATGTTGCGATACCGATGAAGAAAATCTTTCATTTTTCTTTTCTCTTTTCGGTTTAAAGATGTACCAGCAACCGCCACTATTTGTTTAAACGTATCGTTGGAATTATCGGAAATAGTTGTCTGTCGAATTATAGATGTTACTGGTACGGAGGTTCCAACTTTGGTCTCTTTCTTGATCGTAATTGGGTGATCATTGACATTTATAACTCGTACTGGAATTTCTTTAGCAGAAGTGACCAATCCTTTTCCTATCAAAATTCCTCGACCGACCTCCTTATCATGGTTCCATCATCACAGGTATTCCTTCGTCAATAGTTCCTTGCAGTCTGGCCACTATGATCGTTTCGCTTCTACCAGGTACCACAGTATCCTCCTGGACAACGGCTGGCACGGTTTTGTCCTCATATAGATGAAGGAATATTTCTTCAGAACCAACTTTGATAACTCTGTTCTTGAAATCCAGTTGGAAACCATGTGAGTTCATCACATCCATTCCCTAATATCACATATTCCTCAATATCAGCGACAATAACAGTATGCTTGAACTTTTCTGAGCCAATTCCTATTTGAACCTGGACTTCTCCAAGGATGTTAGCTCTATCACCTGTGGCAGTTCGCAGTCGTAGTCTTGTTGGTAAAAGCTTCTTACGGCTATTTATAGTTGCTGGCCGTATAATCGTTCTGGTCGCTCCAGTATCCACCAATAGTGTATACTTTTTACCGTTGACTTCACCATCTACATATACACTGTCTTCGCGGCATTTCAAAGAGGCTATTAGTATAAGAGGGTCTTTGGAAACGTTCAGGTCGAAGCTGCCGCCTCTAGGCCCGCCCGTTTTAGTTTTTCCTGTGGAGTTGTTTCTTGATTCGTAGTGACCCCAGGACGTTTACATGAATTGCGAGCATGTCCTATTTCACCACAATTCCAGCGCCTGATGGTCTTATTCTTTTTCTTATCAGTAAAGTTCTTTATCATATTTACTAATTGGTCTAACTTATTTTCATCTTCCTCTTCCGTTACAGACCTTATTTTACTGTATCCTCCACAAGCTTTCGAAGCCGCTTCATACTCAAGCGCGGCAGACAAGATGTCAACTAATGTTTTGTGGTGGGCTAAACGGAGTGTCTTTGCCATTTCGTGGTCACGAAGTCCATCAAGAAATGCTTCAACAGCTAAACATTCCATCATTTGTTCTGGAGCTGAAGGGTAAGCAAATCTTACCAATCTGGCAATATCTACTTCGTACTCTTGAAGTGTCTCCTCTCACTTCTGTTTTCGAGTCTTTAACTGCGATCGGTACAAGTTCTTCAAGTGTTCGTGACCATATCGCATGTTCAAGCTTTTCTTCAGTTGCACAAAATCATCTGTGTCCTCCACTGGTATGGTCTGAAGAACATCCAAAGCGTCTCCTCTCAGAGCGATGGTGAGGTTTATTGCCTTCTCTTTTTGGGACCATCCGTTCGCTCTTGCAGCTGTTTCGAACTGTTTGAGATAATTTTCCCAAGACATCTTTCCGTCAAAGGTTGGGGCCTTAACACGAACAGAACTTTCGTTGCCTTCCAATTTCGGTTTCCGCTCCACTTTGTAGCTTCTCATTTCGTCCTCGTTTTCCTCTCCTAAATCTTCCATATCTTCTTTACCTCCTTTTTCCATCTCTTCCATTTGCTTTTCCATTTCTCTTATTTTATCTTCAATTTTTTTTCAAATGAAGACATTTTATTTTCCATAGAAGAAATATCCAAAGAAACTTTGATTTCCAAAGAAGAAATGTCAGAAGAAACTTTATTTTCCAAAGAAAAAATATCAGAAGATACTTTATTTTCCAAAGACGAAATATCATTTTTTAAAGAAGACATATCAGTAGAGACTTTGTTTTCCAAAGAAGAAATATCATTTTTCAAAGAAGACATATCGCAAGAAATATCATTTTTTAAACAAGACATTTCGGAAGAAATATCACTCTTCAAAGAAGACATGTCAGAAGAGATATCACTCTTCAAAGAAGACATGTCGGAAGAGATATCACTCTTCAAAGAAGACATATCGGAAGAGATATCACTCTTCAAAGAAGACATATCGGAAGAAACTTTATTTAAGGAAGAAATAATTGTAGCAGAAGAGTCGTCTACGAAAATATGATTTTTTGGATCTAAACCATCATTTTCCAATGCTTGCTTAAGTCGCTCCAACAACTCAGTCTTCCTTCCTGTTGTTTCCAATTCACGATCCTCCAGCTCTTGACGCAATTCTGTCACTTTCAAGTCCCAAAGTTTTTTCGACATATTTTTTTTTTACACTATATTTATTTACAATATCCCACTTCTGACACCAATGTAACGTTTATTTATTTTTACTAGTCTTTTTTAATTTATTTTTATACTATTTAAATCACTAACACTGTTTAATTTATATAACACAATTTATTTACAATACTTTAATTTATGTAAGACAATATTTCTATTCGCATTTACCTAACAACATACTACTAACTAACTAACTCAAAATATTCGAATTGGTCCTTTATATAGGTAAATATGATTCGAGTATACTCCAGTCTATTCTGGAAACCGTCTCGAAGATTCCCCGCTTCGCTCATCAAGCGCCGTTGAAAGAAACGTATATTCTGGAATATTCTCGCGTCATCTGTCTGTTTCGCGTCTGGGTCATAGCGCCAGAGGCGTACTCGCACAACAATATACTACTTATTGAAAGAAGATACTACAAGCAGTGTAGTACATACTTCTACGACAAGTAAATACTACTGAAACTTATAACATGCTTAATGGTGGAGCAGATACTTCTAAGTAAATTCTTTAATTTGTAGTATTAGCATTTACTTCATTTTTATTCATACCACCCATTATATAAACTTCCTTTGTATAAACCTCAGTATCACTATTATCTCCATGAGCTGCTAGAGGTCCTATTAAGTTTAAATGGTGTTTTCTCTAATATGGAGAGAGTTTTATTATGAGGACCTGCACCAGTACCATGATGATATTAATATATTTCAGCCGATTTGGCTTTAGTTTTAGATTTCTAGTCTGCAAGTTCATTCCATTCTTCTACAGTCGTTTCACCTTGGCCCAAACTATTCAATTTCGTGGTAAATTCTTTCCATAACTTCGCATTTTTTGTTTTTCATGTGTGCTAAATCTATTCGTAATAATTTTATTATGCACTTCGGAAAATATTAATAATGTTGCCCAATGATCATTTGATACATTATTTGGAAGATTGTCGAAATAAAACCACACAACTAATTAAATAAATATAAACTTTCTTCCAATTTTCCAATATCCAGCATGGCAATCGAACAACTTATTTTTAACTAAAAAAGGTTATTCCCATTCTTCTGTATTGCTGCCTGTGGCCTTGGCTACTGGCATTACCAGCACAACAATAAAAAAATATAGATACTAAAATTACAGAGGTTTGTAATGCAACAATATAACACAAGGCCAAAATATATAAGAAAAAACAAAAATTTATTGGAAAAAACGCTTCCTTATGGGACTAACATTTTTAAATATTTTTTTGTTCTTTTTGTTGGATCTGTTGGCAGCCTTTGCCTTGTATAGAACTCATGCATTTTGTAACTGTTAATTTTTAGGTTGGTTGTCTTTGACCTACATAAAAATGGTGTCAAAAAAATATTGAATTGACACATTTACGTTCTCACTGTATAATTACATATTTTTTATGTCTCTTTACTAACTATTTTAATTTAAAAAATTATACCGCTTTTAAAAATATCTTCTTTAGCTTTCAATTTATATATTTTTTATATCTTACTTGCTCTAACATTATTTTTCGGATATTTTGATTCTGGGCCTGGGTCGTAGGAACAAAATCGTCTTTCCTGGCCTATAATTGAGAATCTCCGATAAATAATGTTAGAGCAGTTGCGAGGAAAAGTAACACTAAGACCCAAAGTAATAACTGGTACGACACTAGGCGCCGGTAAGTTACTTTGGGGTTTGTGGTACTTTTTCTTGCAACTGCTCTAACATTATTTGTCGGAGATTCTCGATTCTGGGCCAGGAAGATGATTTCGCTCTTACAACTCAGGCCCAATCTTCGGGATTCTAGTTGGAGAACTAGTAACTTTCTTTAATTGTGTGTGTTGGCAGTAGTTAAAAGTAAATTTAAATAAGTAAAATATATTCCTTAAAATAATTTTTAATTTGTGTGATAACATTGCAGTACAATGTTTCCCCATATTATGCATGTAGCTGATAATGAAAATCGTAGAGCCATCTACCAAGAGTTTTATCTTCGACGACGACCTATGAGGGATGCTGCAGATCCTTTTTCTTTAACTGATGAACACTTCTGGTCAGGTTGAATAAGGAGCTAGTTCGTTTCTTGTTTGATGAAATAGTTCCATGTATGAGAAATGCCAATAACTGCAAAGCTATAGGTATAACCGTTGGGAAAAACATTTGCAGCCTTATCATTCTATACAACAGGAACATATCAGGGAGTTATTGGACAGTCATTTAATGTATCAATGTCCCAACAAAGTATCAGTCGATGTGTCACTGAAGTCCACAATTGATTATTGATCAGCTTGCTGATAGATATATAAAGATTCCACAAACTCTGTTGGAGAAAGATCGAATAAAGGAAAGATTTATGATTAAAACGGATTCCCAGGGGTTATTGGTGCAATAGATTGTACACATATTGCAATTTTTTAGACCCACAGAAGAATAACATAATTACTTTAACAGGTAATAAGATTTTTTCATAATTCTGAATACTATAATTTGCATTTTATTTTTTTAGATATGTGACTATGATTTAAAAATCTTAAATATAAATGCGAGATATCCAGGGTCCTGTCATAATGTTTTCATTTAGAGAAATTCCATTATACATGACGAGTTGAGTCAATGTTATAATGCTGGAGATCAAACTTCATGGTTATTAGGTGATTCAGGATATCCCCAACAACAATGGCTCATGACTTCTATATTGAATCCTGCAATAGATTCACCTCAGTATCATTACAACATAAGACATGCCAGTGCAAGAAATTGTATTGAGCATTGTACTGGGGTTTTGAAAAGTCGGTTCAGATGTTTGTTACAAAAATTGCAATATAACCCTGAAAAAGTAGGGAATATAGTTGTAACATGTGCAGTACTGCATAATTTGTGCACAACACAGAATTTTGAACACCCTATACTAAATCAGCTAGAAGAAAATGAAGATTATTTGATAGTTGCTGATGATTGTAATCAGCTATAAATTAATGAAAATAATAAAAATTTATGGATTCAAAGATATTTCTCATGAGTTTTCTGTTAATATAAATATTTATTACATGTCTCATATATTTGATTACACTGTTTGCTTGAGGAGGAGATAAAGAAAAATTCAAAATTAACATTAATTATTTATATATATATATATATATATATATATATATATACATAAATATAACAAACCCTTAAATCTAAAATAAAAAGAAACTCAAAAATCCAAAATAATAATAGCTCTCAACTAAAATACCCAGTAATACAAAAAATAAAATATTGGTATCTTAGTTGTGACAATTAAATTATTGTTCACAAACAAAAATGGTCCACAAGTACTTGAAAAGAATATGCCATTCTATTAATATTTTCAAGTGACCTCAAAATATCTTCATGCATACTGTTCAGATCAACTTTGCGATTTTTTGAACTATTTTTGGTTTTTTCACTATTTCTTTTAGGGTGACTATTTGTTGTAGACTCTATTTCTGACTGCACATTGTTCTCTATTGACAGGCCATCAAAGATTTCCTCTACTCTATTCTGATCTGCTTCTTGATTTATTCCATGAGACATTGGGTGGTATGAATAAAAAACGAAGTACATGCTAATACTAGAAGTATTAACATCTTCTTTGTAGTATATACTTCAAATGTAAGAAGGTACTACATTTCAAAGTAGATACTTTTAATTTTTCCGGAATTTACTATACTAAGTAGAATTCACGCGAAAACGGCTGAAGTATTTACTATAATTTGAAGTAGTGACTTCATACAGCAGATACTTCAATTACTTGACGTTAGCGAAGTTGGTAAAATAGCAGCTTCACCGAGAATGCTAAATGCTACGATATGAAAATGATTATTATTATCATTAATAATTAATAATAATAAAGACTTATTATTTATTTTCGTCTAATTTCAGCAATATTTTGTTCAGCATATAATTTAGGCATAACTGGTTCATCTTCTACATCAATTTGTTGAAAATCTTCATGTGGATCTCTCAAAAACTTACCACAGTTATATATGTAAACTCGTAAAATTTTTGTTGCCATTGGTTTAATTTAATTTTCCGATTCCCTGTTTTCTTCTTATCCACGATACTCTTAATTTTACTTTTCATGTTATTGATTTTCTTCATCACTTGTTTACAATCTAATGTTTGTTTAGTATTTTTATTGTAAATATACGACCAATCCCTAAGTACCTTGTCTTTTGTTGATTTAATTGCAGGTGTCATTTTTTTATCTAAAATTATTTTATGGTCTTCCAATGTAATAACAAAGGCTAACTGTAAATCTTCATTATGGGATTCTTCTTGTTGGGGCATTTCTTCATCTGAAGATATTTTAATAACCACACCTACACACCTGACTACTTATTTCAAATGAAATTAAACAAATTTGATAAACATGTCTTAATATTGTAATTCCCAACTAGGTCAAAGTGGGGTAGATGCTACACCTTTTGAAGCATATACTACTTATTGAAAGAAGATACTACAAGCAGTGTAGTACATACTTCTACGACAAGTAAATACTACTGAAACTTATAACATGCTTAATGGTGGAGCAGACACTTCTAAGTAAATTCTTTAATTTGTAGTATTAGCATTTACTTCATTTTTTATTCATACCACCCATTATATAAACTTCCTTTGTATAAACCTTCAGTATCTGAAATTAAAATAAAAGCATTGGATTCATTGAATCATATAATTAGTTGATTATAAGTAGACATACTTTGTTCACATTCATTTTTGGAATAAGTTGATCCTACAATCTGTTTTTCTCTAGGTTTTTCTTCTGCTGTCAGTTTGATAATTTTCCTTTTGAGACCTGTAAAAAGTATAATGATATACAATCTAGTTTGTATTACATTCCATTTAGATTTTTTAAGTATTTTATGCACCTTTCTCAGTATCACTATTATCTCCATGAGCTGCTAGAGGTCCTATTAAGTTTAAATGGTGTTTTCTCTAATATGGAGAGAGTTTTATTATGAGGACCTGCACCAGTACCATGATGATATTAATATATTTCAGCCGATTTGGCTTTAGTTTTAGATTTCCAGTCTGCAAGTTCATTCCATTCTTCTACAGTCGTTTCACCTTGGCCCAAACTATTCAATTTCGTGGTAAATTCTTTCCATAACTTCGCATTTTTTTGTTTTTCATGTGTGCTAAATCTATTCGTAATAATTTTATTATGCACTTCGGAAAATATTAATAATGTTGCCCAATGATCATTTGATACATTATTTGGAAGATTGTCGAAATAAAACCACACAACTAATTAAATAAATATAAACTTTCTTCCAATTTTCCAATATCCAGCATGGCATCGAACAACTTATTTTTAAATTTTTAACTAAAAAAAGGTTATTCCCATTCTTCCGTATTGCTGCCTGTGGCCTTGGCTACTGGCATTACCAGCACAACAATAAAAAAATATAGATACTAAAATTACAGAGGTTTGTAATGCAACAATATAACACAAGGCCAAAATATATAAGAAAAAACAAAAATTTATTGGAAAAAACGCTTCCTTCTGGGACTAACATTTTTAAATATTTTTTTGTTCTTTTTGTTGGATCTGTTGGCAGCCTTTGCCTTGTATAGAACTCATGCATTTTGTAACTGTTAATTTTTTAGGTTGGTTGTCTCTGACCTACATGAAAATGGTGTCAAAAAAAATATTGAATTGACACATTTACGTTCTCACTGTATAATTACATATTTTTTATGTCTCTTTACTAACTATTTTAATTTAAAAAATTATACCGCTTTTAAAAATATCTTCTTTAGCTTTCAATTTATATATTTTTTATATCTTACTTGCTCTAAGATTATTTTTCGGATATTTTTGATTCTGGGCCTGGGTCGTAGGAACAAAATCGTCTTTCCTGGCCTATAATTGAGAATCTCCGATAAATAATGTTAGAGCAGTTGCGAGGAAAAAGTAACACTAAGACCCAAAGTAATAACTGGTACGACACTAGGCGCCGGTAAGTTACTTTGGGGTTTGTGGTACTTTTTCTTGCAACTGCTCTAACATTATTTGTCGGAGATTCTCGATTCTGGGCCAGGAAAGACGATTTCGCTCTTACAACTCAGGCCCAATCTTCGGGATTCTAGTTGGAGAACTAGTAACTTTCTTTAATTGTGTGTGTTGGCAGTAGTTAAAAAGTAAATTTAAATAAGTAAAATATATTCCTTAAAATAATTTTTAATTTGTGTGATAACATTGCAGTACAATGTTTCCCCATATTATGCATGTAGCTGATAATGAAAATCGTAGAGCCATCTACCAAGAGTTTTATCTTCGACGACGACCTATGAGGGATGCTGCAGATCCTTTTTCTTTAACTGATGAACACTTCTGTTCAGGTTGAATAAGGAGCTAGTTCGTTTCTTGTTTGATGAAATAGTTCCATGTATGAGAAATTCCAATAACTGCAATGCTATAGGTATAACCGTTGGGAAAAACATTTGCAGCCTTATCATTCTATACAACAGGAACATATCAGAGAGTTATTGGACAGTCATTTAATGTATCAATGTCCCAACAAAGTATCAGTCGATGTGTCACTGAAGTCCACAATTGATTATTGATCAGCTTGCTGATAGATATATAAAGATCCCACAAACTCTGTTGCAGAAAGATCGAATAAAGGAAAGATTTATGATTAAAACGGATTCCCAGGGGTTATTGGTGCAATAGATTGTACACATATTGCAATTTTGAGACCCACAGAAGAAAATAACATAATTACTTTAACAGGTAATAAGATTTTTTCATAATTCTGAATACTATAATTTGCATTTTAATTTTTTAGATATGTGACTATGATTTAAAAATCTTAAATATAAATGCGAGATATCCAGGGTCCTGTCATGATGCTTTTATTTAGAGAAATTCCATTATACATGACGAGTTGAGTCAATGTTATAATGCTGGAGATCAAACTTCATGGTTATTAGGTGATTCAGGATATCCCCAACAACAATGGCTCATGACTTCTATATTGAATCCTGCAATAGATTCACCTCAGTATCATTACAACATAAGACATGCCAGTGCAAGAAATTGTATTGAGCATTGTACTGGGGTTTTGAAAAGTCGGTTCAGATGTTTGTTACAAAAATTGCAATATAACCCTGAAAAAGTAGGGAATATAGTTGTAACATGTGCAGTACTGCATAATTTGTGCACAACACAGAATTTTGAACACCCTATACTAAATCAGCTAGAAGAAAATGAAGATTATTTGATAGTTGCTGATGATTGTAATCAGCTATAAATGAATGAAAATAATAAAAATTTATGGATTCAAAGATATTTCTCATGAGTTTTCTGTTAATATAAATATTTATTACATGTCTCATATATTTGATTACACTGTTTGCTTGAGGAGGAGATAAAGAAAAATTCAAAATTAACATTAATTATTTATATATATATATATATATATATATATATATATACGAATGGTAGTAGTATTTTTGCGGGAATGAATTAAATAAAAAAATGAAAATAATGGGTTAAGCCCGCTAATGCAGCCGTAGACACGTGTTTCTGTCTCCTTAGACTTCATCAGTACGGCATAGCTAAGGAGAATATTACCAAAAAAACACTAAATGATGGAAAACAATATAAATCACACAAACGGAGTCAACACAAGGGCCAACCGCACATTTGTGGCTTCAATTGGAATTACCGATTGATTGTCGGCGAAATTCCAACATCGCCACGGAGGCAGATATAACCACCTGCGTGACAAAACCGTTACCCAGGAATAAATCAATCGGTAATTCCAATTGAAGCCACAAATGTGCGGTTGGCCCTTGTGTTGACTCCGTTTGTGTGATTTATATTGTTTTCCATCATTTAGTGTTTTTTTGGTAATATTCTCCTTAGCTATGCCGTACTGATGAAGTCTAAGGAGACAGAAACACGTGTCTACGGCTGCATTAGCGGGCTTAACCCATTATTTTCATTTTTTTATTTAATTCATTCCCGCAAAAATACTACTACCATTCGTATTTATTCCTGGGTAACGGTTTGTCACGCAGGTGGTTATATCTGCCTCCGTGGCGATGTTGGAATTTCGCCGACAATCAATCGGTAATTCCAATTGAAGCCACAAATGTGCGGTTGGCCCTTGTGTTGACTCCGTTTGTGTGATTTATATTGTTTTCCATCATTTAGTGTTTTTTTGGTAATATTCTCCTTAGCTATGCCGTACTGATGAAGTCTAAGGAGACAGAAACACGTGTCTACGGCTGCATTAGCGGGCTTAACCCATTATTTTCATTTTTTTATTTAATTCATTCCCGCAAAAATACTACTACCATTCGTATTTATTCCTGGGTAACGGTTTGTCACGCAGGTGGTTATATCTGCCTCCGTGGCGATGTTGGAATTTCGCCGACAATCAATCGGTAATTCCAATTGAAGCCACAAATGTGCGGTTGGCCCTTGTGTTGACTCCGTTTGTGTGATTTATATTGTTTTCCATCATTTAGTGTTTTTTTTGGTAATATTCTCCTTAGCTATGCCGTACTGATGAAGTCTAAGGAGACAGAAACACGTGTCTACGGCTGCATTAGCGGGCTTAACCCATTATTTTCATTTTTTTATATATATATATATATATATATATATATATATATATATACATAAATATAACAAACCCTTAAATCTAAAATAAAAAGAAACTCAAAAATCCAAAATAATAATAGCTCTCAACTAAAATACCCAGTAATACAAAAAATAAAATATTGGTATCTTAGTTGTGACAATTAAATAATTGTTCACAAACAAAAATGGTCCACAAGTACTTGAAAAGAATATGCCATTCTATTAATATTTTCAAGTGACCTCAAAATATCTTCATGCATACTTCAGATCAACTTTGCGATTTTTAGAACTATTTTTGGTTTTTTCACTATTTCTTTTAGGGTGACTATTTGTTGTAGACTCTATTTCTCACTGCACATTGTTCTCTATTGACAGGCCATCAAAGATTTCCTCTACTATATTCTGATCTGCTTCTTGATTTATTCCATGAGACATTGGGTGGTATGAATAAAAAACGAAGTACATGCTAATACTAGAAGTATTAACATCTTCTTTGTAGTATATACTTCAAATGTAAGAAGGTACTACATTTCAAAGTAGATACTTTTAATTTTTCCGGAATTTACTATACTAAGTAGAATTCACGCGAAAACGGCTGAAGTATTTACTATAATTTGAAGTAGTGACTTCATACAGCAGATACTTCAATTACTTGACGTTAGCGAAGTTGGTAAAATAGCAGCTTCACCGAGAATGCTAAATGCTACGATATGAAAATGATTATTATTATCATTAATAATTAATAATAATAAAGACTTATTATTTATTTTCGTCTAATTTCAGCAATATTTTGTTCAGCATATAATTTAGGCATAACTGGTTCATCTTCTACATCAATTTGTTGAAAATCTTCATGTGGATCTCTCAAAAACTTACCACAGTTATATATGTAAACTCGTAAAATTTTTGTTGCCATTGGTTTAATTTAATTTTCCGATTCCCTGTTTTCTTCTTATCCACGATACTCTTAATTTTACTTTTCATGTTATTGATTTTCTTCATCACTTGTTTACAATCTAATGTTTGTTTAGTATTTTTATTGTAAATATACGACCAATCACTAAGTACCTTGTCTTTTGTTGATTTAATTGCAGGTGTCATTTTTTTATCTAAAATTATTTTATGGTCTTCCAATGTAATAACAAAGGCTAACTGTAAATCTTCATTATGGGATTCTTCTTGTTGGGGCATTTCTTCATCTGAAGACATTTTAATAACCACACCTACACACCTGACTACTTATTTCAAATGAAATTAAACAAATTTGATAAACATGTCTTAATATTGTAATTCCCAACTAGGTCAAAGTGGGGTAGATGCTACACCTTTTGAAGCATATACTACTTATTGAAAGAAGATACTACAAGCAGTGTAGTACATACTTCTACAACAAGTAAATACTACTGAAACTTATAACATGCTTAATGGTGGAGCAGACACTTCTAAGTAAATTCTTTAATTTGTAGTATTAGCATTTACTTCATTTTTATTCATACCACCCATTATATAAACTTCCTTTGTATAAACCTTCAGTATCTGAAATTAAAATAAAAGCATTGGATTCATTGAATCCTATAATTAGTTGATTATAAGTAGACATACTTTGTTCACATTCATTTTTGGAATAAGTTGATCCTACAATCTGTTTTTCTCTAGGTTTTTCTTCTGCTGTCAGTTTGATAATTTTCCTTTTGAAACCTGTAAAAAGTATAATGATATACAATCTAGTTTGTATTACATTCCATTTAGATTTTTAAGTATTTTATGCACCTTTCTCAGTATCACTATTATCTCCATGAGCTGCTAGAGGTCCTATTAAGTTTAAATGGTGTTTTCTCTAATATGGAGAGAGTTTTATTATGAGGACCTGCACCAGTACCATGATGATATTAATATATTTCAGCCGATTTGGCTTTAGTTTTAGATTTCCAGTCTGCAAGTTCATTCCATTCTTTTACAGTCGTTTCACCTTGGCCCAAACTATTCAATTTCGTGGTAAATTATTTCCATAACTTCGCATTTTTTTGTTTTTCATGTGTGCTAAATCTATTCGTAATAATTTTATTATGCACTTCGGAAAATATTAATAATGTTGCCCAATGATCATTTGATACATTATTTGGAAGATTGTCGAAATAAAACCACACAACTAATTAAATAAATATAAACTTCTTCCAATAGCCAGCATGGCAATCGAACAACTTATTTTTAACTAAAAAAAGGTTATTCCCATTCTTCTGTATTGCTGCCTGTGGCCTTGGCTACTGGCATTACAAGCACAAAAATAAAAAAAATATAGATACTAAAATTACAGAGGTTTGTAATGCAACAATATAACACAAGGCCAAAATATATAAGAAAAACAAAAATTTATTGGAAAAAACGCTTCCTTCTGGGACTAACATTTTAAAATATTTTTTTGTTCTTTTTGTTGGATCTGTTGGCTGCCTTTGCCTTGTATAGAACTCATGCATTTTGTAACTGTTAATTTTTTAGGTTGGTTGTCTTTGACCTACATAAAAATGGTGTCAAAAAAAATATTGAATTGACACATTTACGTTCTCACTGTATAAGTACATATTTTTTATGTCTCTTTACTAACTATTTTAATTTAAAAAATTATACCGCTTTTAAAAATATCTTCTTTAGCTTTCAATTTATATATTTTTTATATCTTACTTGCTCTAACATTATATTTTTCGGATATTTTTGATTCTGGGCCTGGGTCGTAGGAACAAAATCGTCTTTACTGGCCTATAATTGAGAATCTCCGATAAATAATGTTAGAGCAGTTGCGAGGAAAAGTAACACTAAGACCCAAAGTAATAACTGGTACGACACTAGGCGCCGGTAAGTTACTTTGGGGTTTGTGGTACTTTTTCTTGCAACTGCTCTAACATTATTTGTCGGAGATTCTCGATTCTGGGCCAGGAATGACGATTTCGCTCTTACAACTCAGGCCCAATCTTCGGGATTCTAGTTGGAGAACTAGTAACTTTCTTTAATTGTGTGTGTTGGCAGTAGTTAAAAAGTAAATTTAAATAAGTAAAATATATTCCTTAAAATAATTTTTAATTTGTGTGATAACATTGCAGTACAATGTTTCCCCATATTATGCATGTAGCTGATAATGAAAATCGTAGAGCCATCTACCAAGAGTTTTATCTTCGACGACGACCTATGAGGGATGCTGCAGATCCTTTTTCTTTAACTGATGAACACTTCTGTTCAGGTTGAATAAGGAGCTAGTTCGTTTCTTGTTTGATGAAATAGTTCCATGTATGAGAAATGCCAATAACTGCAAAGCTATAGGTATAACCGTTGGGAAAAACATTTGCAGCCTTATCATTCTATACAACAGGAACATATCAGGGAGTTATTGGACAGTCATTTAATGTATCAATGTCCCAACAAAGTATCAGTCGATGTGTCACTGAAGTCCACAATTGATTATTGATCAGCTTGCTGATAGATATATAAAGATCCCACAAACTCTGTTGGAGAAAGATCGAATAAAGGAAAGATTTATGATTAAAACGGATTCCCAGGGGTTATTGGTGCAATAGATTGTACACATATTGCAATTTTTTAGACCCACAGAAGAATAACATAATTACTTTAACAGGTAATAAGATTTTTTCATAATTCTGAATACTATAATTTGCATTTTATTTTTTTAGATATGTGACTATGATTTAAAAATCTTAAATATAAATGCGAGATATCCAGGGTCCTGTCATGATGCTTTCATTTAGAGAAATTCCATTATACATGACGAGTTGAGTCAATGTTATAATGCTGGAGATCAAACTTCATGGTTATTAGGTGATTCAGGATATCCCCAACAACAATGGCTCATGACTCCTATATTGAATCCTGCAATAGATTCACCTCAGTATCATTACAACATAAGACATGCCAGTGCAAGAAATTGTATTGAGCATTGTACTGGGGTTTTGAAAAGTCGGTTCAGATGTTTGTTACAAAAATTGCAATATAACCCTGAAAAAGTAGGGAATATAGTTGTAGCATGTGCAGTACTGCATAATTTGTGCACAACACAGATTCAAAGATATTTCTCATGAGTTTTCTGTTAATATAAATATTTATTACATGTCTCATATATTTGATTACACTGTTTGCTTGAGGAGGAGATAAAGAAAAATTCAAAATTAACATTAATTATTTATATATATATATATATATATATATATATATATATTGTAATAAATTACAATTAAAAAAAAATTTATATTTGTTTAAATATAGTTTAAATTGATGTTGTTATCAAATTATTGTTTTTATGTTTTTAAATTTTTATTTTTAAAGTTTTGTGGGGCTATAATTTATATTTATTTGTTTTTCAATTTTATTCTGTATTTATTAATCTCAAAACACCTCAAATCTCTTTATTTTGTTACCATTATATTAAAAAAAATTTTCAAACTCTAAATATGAAATTATTATAGTTTTAGATTTGATCAACTCAAATCAATTTTCAAAATATAAAAGACTCTTATCAACAGAAGTCGGTTCAAAAAAAAATAATAAAATCCAACGATGAAACTATTTATTTTACTTATTTTATCAAATTTTTATTATACCTTATTCCTACTGAATGATGCGACTATGGTTTTTCTTGTGCGCATTTACCCACGCACAAAAGAAACACGTGATATTTTACTGTTATTTCAAAGAGCAAACTGAGAGGTAGGAGATAGCGTGTGCACCAGTATTAACAAGATGTTTAAGCAGTTTGTTTATTCAAAATCGAAATTATATCAAAATGGTGGTCTAAAGATATTGAAATCTATTTTACAAGCTTTATAAGTATTGGGAAAGTGAATGTAATAAGTGATATCAAAAAACATACCGTATTTCACTTGTTGCTTGTGTATAGTGCTGAATTACTCCATTTCCGGCTTCTCACACGGGATATTCTAAACACGTGGAACCATCAACGAGCGGATGCTTGGATTTCGAGTACTTCTAGAATAATTATCTCGTTCTCACCATGTTATAAAATTGTTAGAAAATTTAATTGCTTCTCTAGACGTCCAATGTTTTAAATCACAAGGTTAGTAGAATAAAATTTTATTTTATTTCATGTATATAGTTTTTATTATTATAAAAATCCCATTTCCAGTTATTAGTAGTTTATAAATTCGTTTTAATTTATACATAGGTTGTTATGCTGCCATCTTTATTTTTTAACAATAGTCGGCCATTGATTTATGGTAATTTTTAAAATATACTGACGTGGAGTGGCCTTTTGATCAAATTAGAATGCTCTCGAATTTTCTTTTCCAAGGGCTTATATACCCTCGGTCAAAATTGAATAATGGCTGCCTTTTCGAGCGTATTTTGTTTTTTTTATAACCTCTCTTACATCAAATTTTTGAAAAATTGACCTTTTAATTAGACATTTTCTGACCTTAAAATTGTTACAAATCAAATCTGTATAACTTATTTCATTATAAATTAACATTTTTAGAATTTTAAAATCAATTTTTCCTTATTAAAACAGCTGACTTTGTGGAGTAAACAATGTCGGCCATTTTGACAATTATCAATATTAAATTTAACAATTGTGAGCTAATATCTCTTTTTGGCCATTAATTTTAACAAAAACTGAAATTTTACATATTCAAATATAATCAGATAACTTTTATTTTCAATGACACCGCTTATATTAGCTTTTATTTGCTTTTAAAATTTACTACGTCATAACGATTCAAATACAAAATTTATCAAATAAAAGAGTTAATAATATCCAAAATCATCAAAGAACGACTTAAAATTAATTACCTTACAACAAAATACAATTATAACAAACAGTAATATCAATTAATCATCTAATATTAAGTTCAAATGTCTTTCCACTACAAGCACATCTTTTAAGTTTATAATCCGCAGTTTTTTATCATCACTTCACTATTTACAGTGTTTTTCATTAAATTTATCATTCATAATGTCCTTGACTAAGCTTTAATTAAACAGTCTTAGCTTGTAAACAAACACATCACTTTCTTACAGTTTTGTTTTTACATGTAATATATTTCAATATCTTTATTTTTTAGATTCTGACTTAAGTATTGTATTTTATCAAAAACTGATATGTACCAGAAAATAGGAAGTACTGGACTTGTACTGTCATCCGATACATCAAACTACAGGACTCATCACTTGATGCTTAATTAAATTTGAAAATATTGTTTGAGGTAAGTAAAATCTATTTATCAAATTATAATCATTGTCTATGATTTATTTATTTTGTTCTAACATCTAAATTAACTTGTTGAGGTTTAAATTTTTGTACCTTATATTACTAACTGAATACAGTTGAATAATCTCTATTTTACATGATAAATTTAAATAACCTAAACCTACTTATTCTTATTTTATAGCTACTTATAAAAAAAATTATTGAACTTATTATTCTTAACATTGATTATAAATTATTTGGATTTTAATCTACTAATAATCTTTAATTCTTTAATACTACTTTAATCCTACTAATATTGTATTCTTATGATTCATTATTAACATATTCTAATACTTATTTAATTTTTTATTTTTAGCTTAAACAAAATAGTATCTTGGACTTTGATTCTTGGATCGACTACTGGTGTTAGTGCTCATTCTTTTGAACTCATTTTATCAAGATATTTTTGTGTTCTTGTGTGAATTAAGATTTACTGGATTGGTTTAAATAAAGAAATTTTTTGGTGTATTGATTGTTTAATGAAAAGATTTGAAAATAACATCCCTGTTGAATAGTTTATTTCAATTCAAGTTATATTTTGGGTAAGTTATATTTATTATTATTTTAAAACATTACAATATATATATATATATATATATATGTATATATATATATATGTATATATATATATATATATATATATATACATAAATATAACAAACCCCTAAATCTAAAATAAAAAGAAACTCAAAAATCCAAAATAATAATAGCTCTCAACTAAAATACCCAGTAATACAAAAAATAAAATATTGGTATCTTAGTTGTGACAATTAAATTATTGTTCACGAACAAAAATGGTCCACAAGTACTTGAAAAGAATATGCCATTCTATTAATATTTTCAAGTGACCTCAAAATATCTTCATGCATACTGTTCAGATCAACTTTGCGATTTTTTGAACTATTTTTGGTTTTTTCACTATTTCTTTTAGGGTGACTATTTGTTGTAGACTCTATTTCTGACTGCACATTGTTCTCTATTGACAGGCCAATAAAGATTTCCTCTACTCTATTCTGATCTGCTTCTTGATTTATTCCATGAGACATTGGGTGGTATGAATAAAAACGAAGTACATGCTAATACTAGAAGTATTAACATCTTCTTTGTAGTATATACTTCAAATGTAAGAAGGTACTACATTTCAAAGTAGATACTTTTAATTTTTCCGGAATTTACTATACTAAGTAGAATTCACGCGAAAACGGCTGAAGTATTTACTATAATTTGAAGTAGTGACTTCATACAGCAGATACTTCAATTACTTGACGTTAGCGAAGTTGGTAAAATAGCAGCTTCACCGAGAATGCTAAATGCTACGATATGAAAATGATTATTATTATCATTAATAATTAATAATAATAAAGACTTATTATTTATTTTCGTCTAATTTCAGCAATATTTTGTTCAGCATATAATTTAGGCATAACTGGTTCATCTTCTACATCAATTTGTTAAAAATCTTCATGTGGATCTCTCAAAAACTTACCACAGTTATATATGTAAACTCGTAAAATTTTTGTTGCCATTGGTTTAATTTAATTTTCCGATTCCCTGTTTTCTTCTTATCCACGATACTCTTAATTTTACTTTTCATGTTATTGATTTTCTTCATCACTTGTTTACAATCTAATGTTTGTTTAGTATTTTTATTGTAAATATACGACCAATCCTAAGTACCTTCTCTTTTGTTGATTTAATTGCAGGTGTCATTTTTTTATCTAAAATTATTTTATGGTCTTCCAATGTAATAACAAAGGCTAACTGTAAATCTTCATTATAGGATTCTTCTTGTTGGGGCATTTCTTCATCTGAAGACATTTTAATAACCACACCTACACACCTGACTACTTATTTCAAATGAAATTAAACAAATTTGATAAACATGTCTTAATATTGTAATTCCCAACTAGGTCAAAGTGGGGTAGATGCTACACCTTTTGAAGCATATACTACTTATTGAAAGAAGATACTACAAGCAGTGTAGTACATACTTCTACAACAAGTAAATACTACTGAAACTTATAACATGCTTAATGGTGGAGCAGACACTTCTAAGTAAATTCTTTAATTTGTAGTATTAGCATTTACTTCATTTTTATTCATACCACCCATTATATAAACTTCCTTTGTATAAACCTTCAGTATCTGAAATTAAAATAAAAGCATTGGATTCATTGAATCCTATAATTAGTTGATTATAAGTAGACATACTTTGTTCACATTCATTTTTGGAATAAGTTGATCCTACAATCTGTTTTTCTCTAGGTTTTTCTTCTGCTGTCAGTTTGATAATTTTCCTTTTGAGACCTGTAAAAAGTATAATGATATGAATCTAGTTTGTATTACATTCCATTTAGATTTTTTTAAGTATTTTATGCACCTTTCTCAGTATCACTATTATCTCCATGAGCTGCTAGAGGTCCTATTAAGTTTAAATGGTGTTTTCTCCTACGAATAAAGAATAGAAAGGAAGGAATGTTGTCATATTTTAATTTAGCAAATAATCGCGACGGAAGTCGGCCATATTGAAGAACCAAATATGACTCATTCGAATCGTGACATTTGACATGTATAGTTTTTTCATGCTGTTTTATATATTATTTTCTGATTTAAGTAATTAACCCAACTCTTGAATGGGAATTACTTTTCATCTGTAGGGTTCTATTTATCTGAATTATTAAAAATTAACAAAATATTTTAATGAGAACCACATTGTTATCATAGACGTTCCTTTATTTTTTATATAGACCAACAAGTCAACTATTTATAATTACCTGCTTAGAAGTTTTTAATCTAAATTTATATTCCTACAACCTTATGACAATGTATATTACTGTACAGATAATTACAAGCGGAAAACAGTTGTTTTTTTTTAATAATTAATACGAGCCATAAGTTTATAATACCCTGTGTGTGACACCACTGGTAACCGGAAACTTCAAGTCAGCCATATGCAAGAACCATTGCGGACATCGTCAAATCGTATTATACTCCTTCCTTTTTATTATTTATTCGTAGGTTTTCTCTTATATGGAAAGAGTTTTATTATGAGGACCTGCACCAGTACCATGATGATATTAATATATTTCAGCCGATTTGGCTTTAGTTTTAGATTTCCAGTCTGCAAGTTCATTCCAATCTTCTACAGTCGTTTCACCTTGGCCCAAACTATTCAATTTCGTGGTAAATTCTTTCCATAACTTCGCATTTTTTGTTTTTCATGTGTGCTAAATCTATTCGTAATAATTTTATTATGCACTTCGGAAAATATTAATAATGTTGCCCAATGATCATTTGATACATTATTTGGAAGATTGTCGAAATAAAACCACACAACTAATTAAATAAATATAAACTTTCTTCCAATATCCAGCATGGCAATCGAACAACTTATTTTTAACTAAAAAAAGGTTATTCCCATTCTTCTGTATTGCTGCCTGTGGCCTTGGCTACTGGCATTACCAGCACAACAATAAAAAAATATAGATACTAAAATTACAGAGGTTTGTAATGCAACAATATAACACAAGGCCAAAATATATAAGAAAAAAAAAATTTATTGGAAAAAAAGCTTCCTTATGGGACTAACATTTTTAAATATTTTTTTGTTCTTTTTGTTGGATCTGTTGGCAGCCTTTGCCTTGTATAGAACTCATGCATTTTGTAACTGTTAATTTTTTAGGTTGGTTGTCTCTGACCTACATGAAAATGGTGTCAAAAAAATATTGAATTGACACATTTAAGTTCTCACTGTACAATTACATATTTTTTATGTCTCTTTACTAACTATTTTAATTAAAAAATTATACCGCTTTTAAAAATATCTTCTTTAGCTTTCAATTTATATATTTTTTATATCTTAATAATAATAATAATAATAATAAGTTTATTGCTTTTAAAACTATAGTTTACAGCAAGGGTAGCAACAAATAAAACAAATATAAATATATGAAAAGTAACAGAAATAGATAAGTGTTCCAGGAGAATTAAAGAATACATATACATATTACAGAGATATAAAGATTGTAGTACCTTCTGATTGGATGATTACATCTGGGAGCGTTCATTCATTAATTATAAACGATCTTATTTTCATTGCCCCACTTACGAATCGGTATAGTTGGCAAAGGGTGAAGTTGTCCGTAGATGATAGAAGTGAGTCGTCCCGCAGGGCTAATCAGTTTGTTTCTCAGGTTCTTATATATTGGACAGACCAGCAGTATGTGTTCGAGGGTTTCTGGTTTTAAAAAGTTACAAATTGAGCATATAGCGGTAGTATCAATTTTGTGAGAGCTATTATTTATATATATATATAGTTTTTCTATGTTAGCTGTTCTGAGTTGAGCAATCAGCCTTTTAGTATGTAAAGGAATTGTACTATTTAGATAATTATAATTAATTTCAAGATTATTTTGTAACAAATGTTTATAAAGAGGATGACGGATACTAATTAAAATTTTATTTAAATCCTTTTCGTAATTTCTATGAATGTAACTGTTCAGAATTGTATGCTTTGAATTTAAGTCAATATCATTTACGTTAGTTTCCGTGTTACAGTAGTTAACAAGACAATGTCGTAACTGATCGGCCCAATTGTATTTTAAACTACCAATAGTGGTTCCTTCTAAACTTATTTGTCGAACTAGTGCTCGGTGAACATACCGGTTAGGATTCTTATTTTTTATTCTATGGAGTATTTCTAATGCTTGTTTTATAATAAAGTAACCCATTTTATATAAGCTAATTTCAGTTCCGACTATGTGTTCAGCTGTTGACCTTTGCATAAAAAGAAGGTTTTTCCAAAAATTGTTTTGAACTTTTTCTGACTGTTCCAAGTAACGGAGAGCCCATATACCACTAGCATACGTAAAAGTAGGAATCACAATATTGTGGTATAATAGTTTGATAGAGTCAATACTTGAAACTTTTGACGAATTTATTGTTCTTATCAAAGCTCCTTGAGAGAATCTAGTTTTTTGTTCGCGGTATTTAAGGTTATTTAGAAACAGTCCGTTAAATGAAAAAATAACACCTAGATATTCATACGTATTGACTGAGTTAATTACAATTATCTTTAAATTTATATTGAGGTTGGTGGCCTATATTTGGACTCTTACGAAAGACAACTATTTTGGTTTTCATCGCATTAACCTCTAGCCTTAGCCCATTGCAATAGCGTTCGAGCAATTGTAGGTTTTTTGCGAGTTCAATTTGTGATTCAGCAAATAATACAAGATCATCTGCATAGAGCAACATATTAATGTTTTCTCCGTTATCGAGAATCACGCCTTTAGCCCCATGATTTTTAAAATAGAGATCTATATCGGAAATAAATAAAGAAAATAATAAGGGACTTAGGGTATCGCCTTGTAGGACGCCCTTGGTTATTTTAATTGGGTCAGATTTATTTTCGTTCTGTTCCATAAAGAGAAAGGCCGACTCGTATAACACTTTTACAATTCTAACTATTTTAGCGCTTACTCCACTGTTGTATAGTTTAACCCATAATAAATCATAACTCAAAGAATCGAATGCCTTGCTAAAATCGACAAAGAGAGCAAACACTTTTCTAGACGGTAAACGTAGGTAGTTATTTACAATTGTTGACAATACAAAAATGTCTTCACAACTTCGATTTTTGCGAAAGCCTGCTTGACATTCAGGTAGTAATTCATAGTGTTCAACTAATTTTGTTAGGCGATTATTAATAAGTTGTGTGAATAACTTTGTCTTATGGTTAATTAGTGCTATACTACGATAATTGTTTGGATCATCCTTTGGTCCTTTTTTATGAAGATGTATCATTTTTACATTAGTCCAGTGAGAGGGTATTTGTTCTTCCAAAAGATTTTATTGAAAATATATTTTAGGTGCATGATCCAATCGATGGGTAGATTTTTATAAAATTCATTACACACATTGTCCTCTCCTGGTGCTTTATTATTTTTGCACAGTTTAGTTTTTGAAAGATCTCAGAATTGGTAAATGGTATATCCAAAACTGGGTGGGTTACGCCTATGTATGTATTTGTAATATCTATTTCGGGTTTATAAAAATTTCTATAGTAATTAATCATTAAGTTTATATTAATGTTAGTTTTTTGTTTGTAACATTTTTTCTTTAAGTTAAGGTATTTCCAGAATTCAGTAGGACTATCAATATTTTCAAGTTTATTTTTAATGTTTCTTTCATAAGTAGATTTTTTATTTTTCAAAAGTGATTTATGTTATTTTTTAGTTGTCCTATAGTTTAAAATGGAGTTTTTGTCATAGTTTGTTTTGGTTAAATTTTTTTTGCAATTTTCAGATTACTTTTAGATTCTCTACACATCTGATCAAACCACGGTTTAGAATTAAAAATAGGTTTAGAGTTAAAGGTTCGTTCCGTTTCCATTCCCAGGAATTTAGTTGTTAATTTAATTGCTTCATGTATTTGATTATCTAATTCAGTTACTGAATTAAGTTGTGGGTTAAAATCGTATTGTGAAATTATGTTTCGAAATGAGTTTGCCTTTAACGGGTCCCACTTTGTTATACTCTTAGTATATCTTTGAGGCGGAGTATTAGATTTTATACTCTTGAAATTAATTAATAAAGTTAATATACAGCTCAAATGGTCAGATATTAATCTGTCACTTACAAAAAAATTTGAGATTAAATCGTTACCATTTGTATTTGCCCAAATTAAATCAATCACACTACTACCGGTCTGTCCTAGAAATGTATAATTACCTTTATAATCGTCATATCTTCCATTTAGAACAGAAAAACCAAGGTTTTCAAATATATCTACCAGTAATGTTCCACGTTGGTTAAGTACCTTATCCATGGTTTCGCGTGGTTCTACAGGCAAAACAGAATATTGCAGGTGATAGTCCTCGAAGTTGTTCAAGCAACCTATCCTCGCATTAAAATCACCATAAATAAAAATACTGTCAGTTGGATAATTATTGCAAACGTCACTGATTGTTTCTTCTAGAAGATCTATACAGACATTATCATCCAATCCAGGTTTTAAATATACAACGCCTAAAATAAAAAAATATCATTTATACATAATCTGATAAATAACCACATGTTACATTTTTCAGTTATAGTTACTGATGTGAGGCCTGTTATGTCTTTTGAAATGAGAATTAGGATACCCCCACTACCTCTTCCTTTTTCTTTATCCTTTACTGCTGGGCTGTGATAAATATTGTAATTTGTTAATAGTTGTGGTAATTTGGGTTCATCTGCGGTGATCCAGGTTTCGACGAAGCCGATAATAGGGAAGTGACAGATATAGCTATAATCTTCACTATCTAAATCATTGAGCGTGTTTATTCCCTGACAATTCCAGAATAGTATGTTAAAATTATGTTTTGTATTTTTTGTTTTTTAATTTTTTGTTTATCATATTTTTCTTTGCCCTCGTCATTTTGTGCGGGCGTTTGTGTTAGTTTTTTGAGCTATTAGGTCTATTTATTTTACGTAATTGATCGTCTAGCGATGTTGATCCTGGCGATCTATCACTGGCTGTTCTTTTCTTGCTTATATTTATTTCTTCAATCTTACCTTCTTTATTTTGTTCCATTGGTTTGTTATCTATAATGAGTTTATTATATCTAATAAATGCTTTGTATCCTTTCTCTCTTGCTTCTTTTAGTTGTGGGTATAACTGCTTGCGTTCTTCTAGTATTTCCCTTGAATAGTCCTCATCGATTCGAATATTCGTTCCTTTCAGTTTTTTTGAATTTTTTAGGATTTCTGATTTTTTGTTGTATTTATTTAGTTTTATTAGTATTGGTCTTGTATTTGTTTCTTTGTATTTTCCTAGTCTTCTTGTTTCTTCTAAATCTTTTGTTTGGTCTATTTCAATTCCCATATGTACAAATACTTTTATCACTTTTTCTTGAGTTACTCCTTCGTTCTCATTATCTTCATCAGCAACTCCTTTTATTATTAGATTTTTGATTCTAATTTGCTTTTCTAGGATTTCAATTCGTTGTTCCTGTTTCGCCATGTCTTCCTTTAGTTTTTTGCTTCTTTAGCTTTCAATTTATATATTTTTTATATCTTACTTGCTCTAACATTATTTTTCGGAGATTTTTGATTCTGGGCCTGGGTCATAGGAACAAAATCGTCTTTCCTGGCCTATAATTGAGAATCTCCGATAAATAATGTTAGAGCAGTTGCGAGGAAAAGTAACACTAAGACCCAAAGTAATAACTGGTACGACACTAGACACCGGTAAGTTACTTTGGGGTTTGTGGTACTTTTTCTTGCAACTGCTCTAACATTATTTGTGGGAGATTCTCGATTCTGGGCCAGGAAAGACGATTTCGCTCTTACAACTCAGGCCCAATCTTCGGGATTCTAGTTGGAGAACTAGTAACTTTCTTTAATTGTGTGTGTTGGCAGTAGTTAAAAAGTAAATTTAAATAAGCAAAATATATTCCTTAAAATAATTTTTAATTTGTGTGATAACATTGCAGTACAATGTTTCCCCATATTATGCATGTAGCTGATAATGAAAATCGTAGAGCCATCTACCAAGAGTTTTATCTTCGACGACGACCTATGAGGGATGCTGCAAATCCTTTTTCTTTAACTGATGAACACTTCTGTTCAGGTTGAATAAGGAGCTAGTTCGTTTCTTGTTTGATGAAATAGTTCCATGTATGAGAAATTCCAATAACTGCAAAGCTATAGGTATAACCGTTGGGAAAAACATTTGCAGCCTTATCATTCTATACAACAGGAACATATCAGAGAGTTATTGGACAGTCATTTAATGTAATTTTAATAGTCTTTTTAATTTATTTTTATACTATTTAAATCACTAACACTGTTTAATTTATATAACACGATTTATTTACAATACTTTAATTTATATAAGACAATATTTCTATTCGCATTTATCTAACAACATACTACTAACTAACCCAAAATATTCGAATCGGTCCTTTATATAGGTAAATATTGTCGAGCATATTCCAGTCTATTCTGAAAATCATCTCGATGATTCCCCGCTTCGCTCATCAAGCGCCGTATATTCCAGAACGTTCTCGCATCATCTGTCTGCTTCGCGTCTGGGTCATAGCGCCAGGGGCGTACTCGCACAACATTGCCCCCTCCTTAAGAGATAGTTCCTCCTGGAACTTTTAAGGAATTGAGACTGGATGGAGATACTTGCAACTGAATCCTCGTCTACAATTTCCAGTTGCATGGAAATAACATGGAATGGTCTTTGATGTCAGCTGGACACGGGGCGAATGGCTGCATACCAACACTTGGACTTCGGTATCTTGAAAGATTACTTCTCTATTTTCGGCATGGCTAGCTTCTGTATGTTGGACTCCAATACGTGCTCTCTCAAGTTAAGTAATGATTCCCATATATTTCGATAAGTGGGCTGGTCTTGGTAGGTATTCTTGGTAATCAGATAGAAGAGGCAACGGAAGTCATCTCAAAGTATCAAAGCCTTCCCAGTGGCTGGTAACTGATTTCGAAGTTCTGACAATCGACCAAACTTCCTTCGAAAGACAGACGCTAATCCTCGGCCGTCGCTGATAGTGGCGGAAACGCTTTGGGCCAATGAGTAGTCATCAGGAAGTGTGAACAGGTCTTGCTCTCTCTCAATAGTCACGCCGTATCTAGCTTTCCCAGTACCTCCATATGCACCCATAAATTCTTCGAAAGCAAGGTCGGGTGTATCTTGGACTTGATTTACGACTCCTTCCTGGTTATGATCTCCTACAAATTTCGCCAGTCGGTTTCGGTGTACTACCTTAGGCTTTCCATTCGGAGTCTTTATTATACGGTATATGATGTCATTGATTCTTTTCTTAATGATGTATGTTCCCTCCCAAGATTGTTGTAGCTTTGGTGAGTACCCCTTCTGTCTTTTCGGGTTATGGAGCCAGACTTTGTCACCTTCTTGGAAACATCCCTCTATAGCTTGGGTATCATACCGTTTCTTCATCCTGTCACTGGCAACTTGGAGATGGGAGAGCGAACCAAATCATGCATGTCGTCCATTTTTCTTCGTAACTGGATTACATAGTCTTCTCCAGCTATATCCTCTCCAGGTCGGCATCCAAACTCGAGGTCGCATGGTAACCTCATCTCACGTCCAAACAAGACTTTCGCTGGTGTTTGACCTGTTGATTCATTGACGGCGGATCGATAAGCCATTGAAAAGAGTGAAATATAGTGGTCCCAGTCTCTTTGGTGATCGGATACTACTTTTGATAGATATTTGCCAATGGTTTTATTCATGCGTTCTACCATTCCATCCGATTGTGGGTGCAATGCTGTAGTTCTTGTTTTCTTCATTCCTAAATTGTCGCAAATTCCTTGAAAGAGTTGACTTTCGAAGTTCCTTCCTTGGTCACTGTGAATCTCCAAGGGCACTCCATATCGGCAAATAAACTCCTTCACTAGCACGTCTGCGACAGTTGCTGCCTCTTGATTTGGAATGGCGTAGACTTCAACCCACTTCGTAAAATAATCCATTACCACCAACATGTATTTATTCTTATTCTCAGTAGTGGGGAACGGTCCAGCAATATCTAAAGCAATTCTCTCTAATGGGCTACCAACGTTATATTGTTTCATGGGAGCCTTTCCTCTTTTCTGAGGTCCATTACTAGCAGCACAGATGGTACACTTCTTACACCAGTCCTTAACATCATCGGAACTATTCATCCAATAAAACCTTTCAGGAACTCTCTGCAGGGTTTTCTTAACACCAAGATGACCTCCTGATGGACTGTCGTAGTACTTCGGCTACTCCACTCTTTGGTATAACTAATTGCTTTCTGTTAACGGAACCGTTGTCATTTTCAATTATTCTCTTTAATAAATCGCCTTCCAAAATGAAAGACTCCCACTGAGCCCAATATGATTTAAGGACTGTAGAGAATTTTGACACTTCTTGCCAAGTAGGTCGACGATCTTCCATTCTCTCATTTTCTTCTTTAATTCTAGTAGGTGCCCAGTCGTCGTTAACTACAGTTGTTCGTAGTATTGCAGTTTCTTTTAATTCTGTCTTACTGCAGTGAGAACACTCTTCTGGGCACGGTCTTCTGGAAAGGGAGTCTGCATTTCTGTGACTTATCCCAGCTCGATGTTCGATCCTAAAGTCGTACTCTTGGAGTCGTTCGATCCACCTGGCAATTTGACCTTCAGGGTTCTTAAACTGCATTAGCCATTTTAAGGCTGCATGGTCCGTCCGGATTAAGAATTTTCTTCCATAAAGATATTGGTAGAAGTGTTTAACCGATTTCACAACTGCCAGAAGTTCTCTTCTCGTAACGCAGTAATTCCGCTCAGGTTTGGAGAGTACTTTACTAAAATAACCCAGGACTCTCTCTTGTCCATCTTGAATCTGTGAAAGGACAGATAATAAACTTTGTCTTGGAATAACTGACATTTCTTTGGATTCAGCATCAGTTGGGCAGCTTGAAGTCTTTTAAAAACATGTTTCCCCATATTATGCATGTAGCTGATAATGAAAATCGTAGAGCCATCTACCAAGAGTTTTATCTTCGACGACGACCTATGAGGGATGCTGCAAATCCTTTTTCTTTAACTGATGAACACTTCTGTTCAGGTTGAATAAGGAGCTAGTTCGTTTCTTGTTTGATGAAATAGTTCCATGTATGAGAAATTCCAATAACTGCAAAGCTATAGGTATAACCGTTGGGAAAAACATTTGCAGCCTTATCATTCTATACAACAGGAACATATCAGAGAGTTATTGGACAGTCATTTAATGTAATTTTAATAGTCTTTTTAATTTATTTTTATACTATTTAAATCACTAACACTGTTTAATTTATATAACACGATTTATTTACAATACTTTAATTTATATAAGACAATATTTCTATTCGCATTTATCTAACAACATACTACTAACTAACCCAAAATATTCGAATCGGTCCTTTATATAGGTAAATATTGTCGAGCATATTCCAGTCTATTCTGAAAATCATCTCGATGATTCCCCGCTTCGCTCATCAAGCGCCGTATATTCCAGAACGTTCTCGCATCATCTGTCTGCTTCGCGTCTGGGTCATAGCGCCAGGGGCGTACTCGCACAACATTGCCCCCTCCTTAAGAGATAGTTCCTCCTGGAACTTTTAAGGAATTGAGACTGGATGGAGATACTTGCAACTGAATCCTCGTCTACAATTTCCAGTTGCATGGAAATAACATGGAATGGTCTTTGATGTCAGCTGGACACGGGGCGAATGGCTGCATACCAACACTTGGACTTCGGTATCTTGAAAGATTACTTCTCTATTTTCGGCATGGCTAGCTTCTGTATGTTGGACTCCAATACGTGCTCTCTCAAGTTAAGTAATGATTCCCATATATTTCGATAAGTGGGCTGGTCTTGGTAGGTATTCTTGGTAATCAGATAGAAGAGGCAACGGAAGTCATCTCAAAGTATCAAAGCCTTCCCAGTGGCTGGTAACTGATTTCGAAGTTCTGACAATCGACCAAACTTCCTTCGAAAGACAGACGCTAATCCTCGGCCGTCGCTGATAGTGGCGGAAACGCTTTGGGCCAATGAGTAGTCATCAGGAAGTGTGAACAGGTCTTGCTCTCTCTCAATAGTCACGCCGTATCTAGCTTTCCCAGTACCTCCATATGCACCCATAAATTCTTCGAAAGCAAGGTCGGGTGTATCTTGGACTTGATTTACGACTCCTTCCTGGTTATGATCTCCTACAAATTTCGCCAGTCGGTTTCGGTGTACTACCTTAGGCTTTCCATTCGGAGTCTTTATTATACGGTATATGATGTCATTGATTCTTTTCTTAATGATGTATGTTCCCTCCCAAGATTGTTGTAGCTTTGGTGAGTACCCCTTCTGTCTTTTCGGGTTATGGAGCCAGACTTTGTCACCTTCTTGGAAACATCCCTCTATAGCTTGGGTATCATACCGTTTCTTCATCCTGTCACTGGCAACTTGGAGATGGGAGAGCGAACCAAATCATGCATGTCGTCCATTTTTCTTCGTAACTGGATTACATAGTCTTCTCCAGCTATATCCTCTCCAGGTCGGCATCCAAACTCGAGGTCGCATGGTAACCTCATCTCACGTCCAAACAAGACTTTCGCTGGTGTTTGACCTGTTGATTCATTGACGGCGGATCGATAAGCCATTGAAAAGAGTGAAATATAGTGGTCCCAGTCTCTTTGGTGATCGGATACTACTTTTGATAGATATTTGCCAATGGTTTTATTCATGCGTTCTACCATTCCATCCGATTGTGGGTGCAATGCTGTAGTTCTTGTTTTCTTCATTCCTAAATTGTCGCAAATTCCTTGAAAGAGTTGACTTTCGAAGTTCCTTCCTTGGTCACTGTGAATCTCCAAGGGCACTCCATATCGGCAAATAAACTCCTTCACTAGCACGTCTGCGACAGTTGCTGCCTCTTGATTTGGAATGGCGTAGACTTCAACCCACTTCGTAAAATAATCCATTACCACCAACATGTATTTATTCTTATTCTCAGTAGTGGGGAACGGTCCAGCAATATCTAAAGCAATTCTCTCTAATGGGCTACCAACGTTATATTGTTTCATGGGAGCCTTTCCTCTTTTCTGAGGTCCATTACTAGCAGCACAGATGGTACACTTCTTACACCAGTCCTTAACATCATCGGAACTATTCATCCAATAAAACCTTTCAGGAACTCTCTGCAGGGTTTTCTTAACACCAAGATGACCTCCTGATGGACTGTCGTAGTACTTCGGCTACTCCACTCTTTGGTATAACTAATTGCTTTCTGTTAACGGAACCGTTGTCATTTTCAATTATTCTCTTTAATAAATCGCCTTCCAAAATGAAAGACTCCCACTGAGCCCAATATGATTTAAGGACTGTAGAGAATTTTGACACTTCTTGCCAAGTAGGTCGACGATCTTCCATTCTCTCATTTTCTTCTTTAATTCTAGTAGGTGCCCAGTCGTCGTTAACTACAGTTGTTCGTAGTATTGCAGTTTCTTTTAATTCTGTCTTACTGCAGTGAGAACACTCTTCTGGGCACGGTCTTCTGGAAAGGGAGTCTGCATTTCTGTGACTTATCCCAGCTCGATGTTCGATCCTAAAGTCGTACTCTTGGAGTCGTTCGATCCACCTGGCAATTTGACCTTCAGGGTTCTTAAACTGCATTAGCCATTTTAAGGCTGCATGGTCCGTCCGGATTAAGAATTTTCTTCCATAAAGATATTGGTAGAAGTGTTTAACCGATTTCACAACTGCCAGAAGTTCTCTTCTCGTAACGCAGTAATTCCGCTCAGGTTTGGAGAGTACTTTACTAAAATAACCCAGGACTCTCTCTTGTCCATCTTGAATCTGTGAAAGGACAGATAATAAACTTTGTCTTGGAATAACTGACATTTCTTTGGATTCAGCATCAGTTGGGCAGCTTGAAGTCTTTTAAAAACATCTTCTAAGTTTTTCAGATGTTCTTCGAATGTCTCCCCCAAGACTATGATGTCGTCTAAGTAGACCAGGCACGTTTTCAAGACAACCCTCTCAATACGTTCTCCATCAGTCTTTCAAATGTCGCAGGAGCATTACATAGTCCGAATGGCATGACATTGAACTGAAATAATCCAGAACCGGTGGTAAAGGCTGTCTTTTCTTTGTCTCTTGGGTCCATTTCTACCTGCCAATAACCAGACTTCAAATTTAAGGTAGAAAATAATTTACTTCCAGCTAGAGTGTCCAGGGTATCGTCGATTCGAGGCAGAGGATAACTGTCCTTCTTGGTAACATTATTCAACTGACGGTAGTCTACACATAACCTCGTAGTTCCATCCTTTTTCTTGACCAAGACTACCGGAGAGACCCATGGACTGGTAGAAGGTTCTATCACTCCATCTTCTTCCATTTCTCGAACAATCCTTTCAGATTCTTGCCTCTTTGCCTGTGGTAATCTTCTAGCTGATTGACGAATTGGCTTGGCATCACCCGTGTCGATTTTATGTTTTACAGCAGAGGTACAAAAATGTTGCGATACCGATGAAGAAAATCTTTCATTTTTCTTTTCTCTTCTCGGCTTAAAGATGTACCAGCAACCGCCACCATTTGTTCAAACTTATCGTTGGAATTATCGGGAATAGTTGTCTGTCGAATTATAGATGTTACTGGTACGGAGGTTCCAACTTTGGTCTCTTTCTTGATCGTAATTGGGTGATCATTGACATTTATAACTCGTACTGGAATTTCTTTAGCAGAAGTGACCAATCCTTTTCCTATCAAAATTCCTCGACCGACCTCCTCATCATGGTTCCATGGTTCCATCATCACAGGTATTCCTTCGTCAATAGTTCCTTGCAGTCTGGCCACTATGATCGTTTCGCTTCTACCAGGTACCACAGTATCCTCCTGGACAACGGCTGGCACGGTTTTGTTCTCATATAGATAAAGGAATATTTCTTCAGAACCAACTTTGATAACTCTGTTCTTGAAATCCAGTTGGAAACCATGTGAGTTCATCACATCCATTCCTAATATCACATCTTCCTCAATATCAGCGACAATAACAGTATGCGTGAACTTTTCTGAGCCAATTCCTATTTGAACCTGGACTTCTCCAAGGATGTTAGCTCTATCACCTGTGGCAGTTCGCAGTCGTAGTCTTGTTGGTAAAAGCTTCTTACGGCTATTTATAGTTGCTGGCCGTATAATCGTTCTGGTCGCTCCAGTATCCACCAATAGTGTATACTTTTTACCGTTGACTTCACCATCTACATATACACTGTCTTCGCGGCATTTCAAAGAGGCTATTAGTATAAGATGGTCTTTGGAAACGTTCCGGGTCGAAGCTGCCCCCTCTAGGCCCGCCCGTTTTAGTTTTTCCTGTGGAGTAGTTTCTTGATTCGTAGTGACCCCTGTCAGACTGTTATTAATAAAACGATGTATTTATTAAACACTTTATTCTTAGTATCTGTTAAAACATAAACATACAATACATAATACATGACATCAAGCTGACTAACAGTATAACCGCCAAATCTATATATGACAACTGACACTTTCTCCGAATAAGGTGCGTTCATGAAAGATACTCTAAGCAGTGTCAAACATCCTAACATCCCCTTTTTTCTAAGTTCAAAATATTATTAACTATTCTAAAATGTAATCCGACAAATATTTAGGTTTACAAATATTTCCGCCAGAGCGAGAAACTATTGGTTTATTTTTTGAAACATTAAGATCAGGTTCAGACCTAAACGGTTGCTGAACATTTGGTAACTCTTCACAAGAAACATCTGGTAATCCAGTTGACTCTTCCTTAAAAGTTTGTGAAGGTGAAGCTTTGTATATATTTGAACGATTTCTTTCAACTACATTGCCACTAGGCATTTGAACTCTATATGCTCTAGGTCTTTTACTAGGGCTCATAATTTTTGCTGTAACCATATTATGTACTGGGTCTCTTACATGTACAACTTCACCATTCTCAAACTCTTTAGGCTTAGCATGATATTTTTTATCATGATAACTTTTATATTCCTCTTGCCGTTTTTGCAAATAAGATTTGAAGGAATCTTGAACATCTAGATTATTTTTAGGTTTAATACCAAAATCTTTAGGTATTGGCAAGAATGCATTTACCTGACGGCCAAAAACTAATTCAGAAGGCGATTTCTTTATTTTTGAATCTATTGGTGTGTTGCGATATTTAATTAAAGCTATATAGGGATCTAATCCTGAATGAACCACTTTTTAAGCATAGTTTTACATATACCTACATAACGTTCTACCATACCATTGGATTCATGATAGTAAGAACTGGACATAACATGCTCAAATTGCCAGGTTTTGCTAAACTCTTTAAATTTATAACATTTAAACTGTGGGCCAACATCTGAATATAACAATCTTGGTTTTCCAAATCTTGCAAAAATTGATTTTAGTGTTACAATTACAGTTTCTGCTGTTTCAGAATTTAAAATAACAAAATCAATATATTTACTGAAATAATCAACTATTAATAAGTATGTTTTGTTCATAAAATAAAATATGTCCACTCCTACTATATCCCAAGGTTTTTCTGGTACCCCTCTAAGTAAAAGTTCTTCCCTAGAGTGTCTTTTTTGAAACTTAGCACAACTTTTACAATTTACAATAAATTAAGTCTTCTATTTCTTTTTTCATGTGTGGCCAGAAAAGAATAGATTTTGCCCTATTTAAACATTTTTCAGTCCCTAAATGAGTACAATGAATATATTTTAACATTTATTTTCTTAATGACTTTGGAACTACAACTGTATTATTTTTAAAAAGTAACCCATTCACTGAAAATAATTCATCTTTAATGTTGTTATAAAACTTTAAATGATCAGGTATTTTAGTAAAATCTGGCCACCCTTCAGTAATATATTTTACAATTAAAGTCAAATCTGGGTCATTTAAAGTTTCACGTGCAAAAATATTTTTTTTTACTTTCTGAAAGTGGTAAGTTATTAACTAAAAAGCAAGTGTGAACATTAACCTCTTCATCAATATCAAATAAACATGTGTCTTTGCTACTTTTTAAATATGACCTTGACAGACAATCAGCCAATAGAAGATCTTTACCCGGTTTATATTTGACAACAAAATCATATGGCTGTAGCCTTAACCTTAGTCTCTGTAGTCTTAAAGGAGTATCAATTAAAGGTTTTTTTAAAGATATTTTCTAATGGCTTATGGTCTGACTCAATAATAAATGTTTTGCCATACAAATATTGGTGAAACCTCTCACAGCCACGGACTATAGCAAGCAATTCTTTTTCTATCTGAGCCCAGGACTGTTGAGTGGCTGTCAAAGCTTTAGAAGCATAGGCAATAGGTAAGTTTTCCTGTAATATAACAGCACCCAAGCCTTTACTACTGCTATCTACTGACAAGACAATATCTTTTGCCTGATCATAAAATTTTAATACAGGTGTTTTTGTCAACAATTTTTTAAGTTTCATAAAATCAGCTTTGTAAGTTTCAGTCCAACAGAACTGTACATCATTTTTTAACAATTGTCTTAAAGAGTAGGTAACATTAGACAAATTAGGAATAAATTTACTAACATAAGTAATCATACCCAATATTGTTTGCAACTCTTTTTTATCCTTTGGTTCTTCCATTTGTAAAATTGCACTTACTTTTTCGGTATCGGGTTTTAAACCTTCACTGCTGAACAAATGCCCTACAAATTTGACCTCCGAAAGACCAAACTTGCACTTTTTCTTGTTAAACCGCACGTTACACTTTTTTGCTCTTTCTAACACAGCACTCAACCTCTCACTATGTTCTTTTTCATCACGCCCCCACACAATGATGTCATCTATGTAAACTTCGACGCCATCTAAATCCTTGAAAACATCTTTGAACTTACGGTGAAACACCTCTGGGGCTGAGCAAATACCATATGGTACTCTTCTGTACGCGTACCTTCCAAAATTTTCTGCATGAAAAGTTGTTAACAGCTGACTATCCTCTGCTAACTTAATTTGATAGAACCCCTTGTTTCCATCTAATATAGAAAAAACTGTAGCACCAGACATTTTTGATGCTAATTCTTCGAAAGTTGGTAGGGAATATCTTTCCCTTACCACTGCATCGTTTAGATTTTTTGGGTCAATACACAGTCTCAGAGATCCATCAGGCTTTTTTACAGTGACCAGTGAAGAACATTATTCAGTTAGTTCTTCTACTTTTTTTATTATACCCATTTTTTCCATTTTATCCAGTTCATCTTTCACTTTACCTTGTAAGTTATATGGAATTTTTCGAGGTGCATGGCAAACAGGCTCTGCATTTTTTTTTAACTTAATTTTGTACTCTCCCTGCAGTTCTCCAATTCCTACAAACAGGTTTTTATACTTCTCTACTAGCTTATTTAGTGATAGGCTATTTATTTGAGTCTTAGATTCTATTATATCTATTTTTCTCAACAAATCAAACTTTTTGATCAATGGAAGACCAATAATGCATGGAGCATCATAATTTACCACATGGAATTGGGTTTCATAAATTTTTTCTTTAATTTGACATTTTGCCAGAACTTTACCCAGAGCACTAATTTCAGATCCATTGTAGCTCCTTAACTTTGCATTTGTTGGAAGAATTGTCAATCTTAACTGGTCTACCCATTTTTTAGTTAGAATATTTACATCTGCTCCTGTGTCCACCTTGCACTCAATCTCTCTCCCATTGATGTTTATTTTTTGTAGCCACTCTGATATACTACTAACATGCCTGATGCTTTTGGTTTCACTTTTCACCATGCCAATGAAAAAATCTGTTTCTTCATCTTCTTCAGTGTCTAAATTTGGTTGTGAATCTACTGCATGCACTTTTTTATCAGTGTTAGGACACATCTTATAGAAATGATTAAATTTCCCACAGCTTTTGCATATTTTCTGATAAGCAGGGCACCTTTTACCATGGAAAAGTCCACAAAACTTGCATCTTTTAGCCTTATGATTAATATCTTCTTTACTCTCTTGTCTCTTATTATTAAAATGCTTATGCTTTCCCTGTCCTTGACTTTTAAAACCTTTGCTTTGTATAGCTTGGACACTACTACTGCCTCCTATTTCTAACTTTTCAGACAGCTGTCCTGCTAGTTCTGAGGCTTTGCAAATATTTATGCATGTTGTCAAGCTTAAAGTGGCTTTTTGTAGTAAAGTATTTCTTACCTTATCATCTGTGATGCCACAAACTATCCTATCTCGAATCAAACTATCTTTGAGAGTATCAAAGTTGCAGTTTTCTGCCATCTTTTTTAAATTTGTCACAAAGGACTCTATGGTCTCACCCTCCTGCTGCTTTCGAGTGTTAAACATGTGCCTATTAATGGTTTCATTTTCCTGGGGCTTAAAGTGTTCTTCAAACTTTTTCAGGACTTGTTCCCAGTCTTTTCTTTCTGCAGCAGTAAGTTCTAAAGTACCATAAGTCTCCTGTGCCTCTGGGCCTATAGCATGCAGTAATATAGCTACTTTCCTTTCACCTGACGCCTCTATACTTTCCTTATAACCTGATGCTAGCATGTAGATTTCAAACTGGCTTTTCCACTTCTTAAAACTAACAGCTACTTCTCCATCTACAGACAAGGGTGCAGGTGGTTTTAACTCCATATTATTAGCCCTTTCTCTGCACTTTTTTATCGGCTTTTTTTTGAACACTTGGGCCAAAACTGGAAATACTAAGTTTTTTAACGTGAAGCAGTCTTTGCGTTGTATTACGGCCTATGTCCGCAGAGCCATGTCAGACTGTTATTAATAAAACGATGTATTTATTAAACACTTTATTCTTAGTATCTGTTAAAACATAAACATACGATACATAATACATGACATCAAGCTGACTAACAGTATAACCGCCAAAACTATATATGACAACTGACACTTTCTCCGAATAAGGTGCGTTCATGAAAGATACTCTAAGCAGTGTCAAACATCCTAACAACCCCAGGACGTTTACATGAATTGCGAGCATGTCCTATTTCACCACAATTCCAGCGCCTGATGGTCTTATTCTTTTTCTTATCAGTAAAGTTCTTCATCATATTTACTAATTGGTCTAACTTATTTTCATCTTCCTCTTCCGTTACAGACCTTACTTTACTGTATCCTCCACAAGCTTTCGAAGCCGCTTCATACTCAAGCGCGGCAGACAAGATGTCAACTAATGTTTTGTGGTGGGCTAAACGGAGTGTCTTTGCCATTTCGTGGTCACGAAGTCCATCAAGAAATGCTTCAACAGCTAAACATTCCATCATTTGTTCTGGAGCTGAAGGGTAAGCAAATCTTACCAATCTGGCAATATCTACTTCGTACTCTTGAAGTGTCTCCTCTCACTTCTGTTTTCGAGTCTTTAACTGCGATCGGTACAAGTTCTCCAAGTGTTCGTGACCATATCGCATGTTCAAGCTTTTTCTTCAGTTGCACAAAATCATCTGTGTCCTCCACTGGTATGGTCTGAAGAACATCCAAAGCGTCTCCTCTCAGAGCGATGGTGAGGTTTATTGCCTTCTCTTTTTGGGACCATCCGTTCGCTCTTGCAGCTGTTTCGAACTGTTTGAGATAATTATCCCAAGACATCTTTCCGTCAAAGGTTGGGGCCTTAACACGAACAGAACTTTCGTTGCCTTCCAATTTCGGTTTCCGCTCCACTTTGTAGCTTCTCATTTCGTCCTCGTTTTCCTTTCCTAAATCTTCCATATCTTCTTTACCTCCTTTTTCCATCTCTTCCATTTGCTTTTCCATTTCTCTTATTTTATCTTCAATTTTTTTTTCAAATGAAGACATTTTATTTTCCATAGAAGAAATATCCAAAGAAACTTTGATTTCCAAAGAAGAAATGTCAGAAGAAACTTTATTTTCCAAAGAAAAAATATCAAAAGATACTTTATTTTCCAAAGACGAAATATCATTTTTTAAAGAAGACATATCAGTAGAGACTTTGTTTTCCAAAGAAGAAATATCATTTTTCAAAGAAGACATATCGCAAGAAATATCATTTTTTAAACAAGACATTTCGGAAGAAATATCACTCTTCAAAGAAGACATGTCAGAAGAGATATCACTCTTCAAAGAAGACATGTCGGAAGAGATATCACTCTTCAAAGAAGACATATCGGAAGAAACTTTATTTAAGGAAGAAATAATTGTAGCAGAAGAGTCGTCTACGAAAATATGATTTTCTGGATCTAAACCATCATTTTCCAATGCTTGCTTAAGTCGCTCCAACAACTCAGTCTTCCTTCCTGTTGTTTCCAATTCACGATCCTCCAGCTCTTGACGCAATTCTGTCACTTTCAAGTCACAAAGTTTTTCGACATATTTTTTTTTTTTACACTATATTTATTTACAATATCCCACTTCTGACACCAATGTAACGTTTATTTATTTTTACTAGTCTTTTTAATTTATTTTTAAACTATTTAAATCACTAACACTGTTTAATTTATATAACACAATTTATTTACAATACTTTAATTTATGTAAGACAATATTTCTATTCGCATTTACCTAACAACATACTACTATTTAACTAACTCAAAATATTCGAATTGGTCCTTTATATAGGTAAATATGATTCGAGTATACTCCAGTCTATTCTGGAAATCGTCTCGAAGATTCCCCGCTTCGCTCATCAAGCGCCGTTGAAAGAAACGTATATTCTGGAATATTCTCGCGTCATCTGTCTGCTTCGCGTCTGGGTCATAGAGCCAGAGGCGTACTCGCACAACAATATACTACTTATTGAAAGAAGATACTACAAGCAGTGTAGTACATACTTCTACGACAAGTAAATACTACTGAAACTTATAACATGCTTAATGGTGGAGCAGATACTTCTAAGTAAATTCTTTAATTTGTAGTATTAGCATTTACTTCATTTTTATTCATACCACCCATTATATAAACTTCCTTTGTATAAACCTCAGTATCACTATTATCTCCATGAGCTGCTGCTGCTAGAGGTCCTATTAAGTTTAAATGGTGTTTTCTCTAATATGGAGAGAGTTTTATTATGAGGACCTGCACCAGTACTATGATGATATTAATATATTTCAGCCGATTTGGCTTTAGTTTTAGATTTCCAGTCTGCAAGTTCATTCCATTCTTCTACAGTCGTTTCACCTTGGCCCAAACTATTCAATTTCGTGGTAAATTCTTTCCATAACTTCGCATTTTTTTGTTTTTCATGTGTGCTAAATCTATTCGTAATAATTTTATTATGCACTTCGGAAAATATTAATAATGTTGCCCAATGATCATTTGATACATTATTTGGAAGATTGTCGAAATAAAACCACACAACTAATTAAATAAATATAAACTTTCTTCCAATTTTCCAATATCCAGCATGGCAATCGAACAACTTATTTTTAACTAAAAAAAGGTTATTCCCATTCTTCTGTATTGCTGCCTGTGGCCTTGGCTACTGGCATTACCAGCACAACAATAAAAAAAATATAGATACTAAAATTACAGAGGTTTGTAATGCAACAATATAACACAAGGCCAAAATATATAAGAAAAAACAAAAATTTATTGGAAAAAACGCTTCCTTCTGGGACTAACATTTTTAAATATTTTTTGTTCTTTTTGTTGGATCTGTTGGCAGCCTTTGCCTTGTATAGAACTCATGCATTTTGTAACTGTTAATTTTTTAGGTTGGTTGTCTTTGACCTACATAAAAATGGTGTCAAAAAAATATTGAATTGACACATTTACGTTCTCACTGTATAATTACATATTTTTTATGTCTCTTTACTAACTATTTTAATTTAAAAATTATACCGCTTTTAAAAATATCTTCTTTAGCTTTCAATTTATATATTTTTTATATCTTACTTGCTCTAACATTATTTTTCGGATATTTTTGATTCTGGGCCTGGGTCGTAGGAACAAAATCGTCTTTCCTGGCCTATAATTGAGAATCTCCGATAAATAATGTTAGAGCAGTTGCGAGGAAAAGTAACACTAAGACCCAAAGTAATAACTGGTACGACACTAGGCGCCGGTAAGTTACTTTGGGGTTTGTGGTACTTTTTCTTGCAACTGCTCTAACATTATTTGTCGGAGATTCTCGATTCTGGGCCAGGAAAGATGATTTCGCTCTTACAACTCAGGCCCAATCTTCGGGATTCTAGTTGGAGAACTAGTAACTTTCTTTAATTGTGTGTGTTGGCAGTAGTTAAAAAGTAAATTTAAATAAGTAAAATATATTCCTTAAAATAATTTTTAATTTGTGTGATAACATTGCAGTACAATGTTTCCCCATATTATGCATGTAGCTGATAATGAAAATCGTAGAGCCATCTACCAAGAGTTTTATCTTCGACGACGACCTATGAGGGATGCTGCAGATCCTTTTTCTTTAACTGATGAACACTTCTGTTCAGGTTGAATAAGGAGCTAGTTCGTTTCTTGTTTGATGAAATAGTTCCATGTATGAGAAATGCCAATAACTGCAAAGCTATAGGTATAACCGTTGGGAAAAACATTTGCAGCCTTATCATTCTATACAACAGGAACATATCAGGGAGTTATTGGACAGTCATTTAATGTATCAATGTCCCAACAAAGTATCAGTCGATGTGTCACTGAAGTCCACAATTGATTATTGATCAGCTTGCTGATAGATATATAAAGATCCCACAAACTCTGTTGGAGAAAGATCGAATAAAGGAAAGATTTATGATTAAAACGGATTCCCAGGGGTTATTGGTGCAATAGATTGTACACATATTGCAATTTTGAGACCCACAGAAGAATAACATAATTACTTTAACAGGTAATAAGATTTTTTCATAATTCTGAATATTATAATTTGCATTTTATTTTTTAGATATGTGACTTTGATTTAAAAATCTTAAATATAAATGCGAGATATCCAGGGTCCTGTCATGATGCTTTCATTTAGAGAAATTCCATTATACATGACGAGTTGAGTCAATGTTATAATGCTGGAGATCAAACTTCATGGTTATTAGGTGATTCAGGATATCCCCAACAACAATGGCTCATGACTCCTATATTGAATCCTGCAATAGATTCACCTCAGTATCATTACAACATAAGACATGCCAGTGCAAGAAATTGTATTGAGCATTGTAGGTACTGGGGTTTTGAAAAGTCGGTTCAGATGTTTGTTACAAAAATTGCAATATAACCCTGAAAAAGTAGGGAATATAGTTGTAGCATGTGCAGTACTGCATAATTTGTGCACAACACAGAATTTTGAACACCCTATACTAAATCAGCTAGAAGAAAATGAAGATTATTTGATAGTTGCTGATGATTGTAATCAGCTATAAATGAATGAAAATAATAAAAATTTATGGATTCAAAGATATTTCTCATGAGTTTTCTGTTAATATAAATATTTATTACATGTCTCATATATTTGATTACACTGTTTTGCTTGAGGAGGAGATAAAGAAAAATTCAAAATTAACATTAATTATTTATATATATATATATATATATATATATATATATATATATATATATATAGAGAGAAATATAAAAAACCCTTAAATCTAAAATAAAAAGAAACTCAAAAAATCCAAAATAATAATAGCTCTTAACTAAAATACCCAGTAATACAAAAAATAAAATATTGGTATCTTAGTTGTGACAATTAAATTATTGTTCACAAACAAAAATGGTCCACAAGTACTTGAAAAGAATATGCCATTCTATTAATATTTTCAAGTGACCTCAAAATATCTTCATGCATACTGTTCAGATCAACTTTGCGATTTTTTGAACTATTTTTGGTTTTTTCACTATTTCTTTTAGGGTGACTATTTGTTGTAGACTCTATTTCTGACTGCACATTGTTCTCTATTGACAGGCCATCAAAGATTTCCTCTACTATATTCTGATCTGCTTCTTGATTTATTCCATGAGACATTGGGTGGTATGAATAAAAACGAAGTACATGCTAATACTAGAAGTATTAACATCTTCTTTGTAGTATATACTTCAAATGTAAGAAGGTACTACATTTCAAAGTAGATACTTTTAATTTTTCCGGAATTTACTATACTAAGTAGAATTCACGCGAAAACGGCTGAAGTATTTACTATAATTTGAAGTAGTGACTTCATACAGCAGATACTTCAATTTCAAGAAGAAATTGTAGTATTTACTTGACGTTAGCGAAGTTGGTAAAATAGCAGCTTCACCGAGAATGCTAAATGCTACGATATGAAAATGATTATTATTATCATTAATAATTAATAATAATAAAGACTTATTATTTATTTTCGTCTAATTTCAGCAATATTTTGTTCAGCATATAATTTAGGCATAACTGGTTCATCTTCTACATCAATTTGTTGAAAATCTTCATGTGGATCTCTCAAAAACTTACCACAGTTATATATGTAAACTCGTAAAATTTTTGTTGCCATTGGTTTAATTTAATTTTCCGATTCCCTGTTTTCTTCTTATCCACGATACTCTTAATTTTACTTTTCATGTTATTGATTTTCTTCATCACTTGTTTACAATCTAATGTTTGTTTAGTATTTTTATTGTAAATATACGACCAATCCCTAAGTACCTTGTCTTTTGTTGATTTAATTGCAAGTGTCATTTTTTTATCTAAAATTATTTTATGGTCTTCCAATGTAATAACAAAGGCTAACTGTAAATCTTCATTATGGGATTCTTCTTGTTGGGGCATTTCTTCATCTGAAGACATTTTAATAACCACACCTACACACCTGACTACTTATTTCAAATGAAATTAAACAAATTTGATAAACATGTCTTAATATTGTAATTCCCAACTAGGTCAAAGTGGGGTAGATGCTACACCTTTTGAAGCATATACTACTTATTGAAAGAAGATACTACAAGCAGTGTAGTACATACTTCTACAACAAGTAAATACTACTGAAACTTATAACATGCTTAATGGTGGAGCAGACACTTCTAAGTAAATTCTTTAATTTGTAGTATTAGCATTTACTTCATTTTTATTCATACCACCCATTATATAAACTTCCTTTGTATAAACCTTCAGTATCTGAAATTAAAATAAAAGCATTGGATTAATTGAATCCTATAATTAGTTGATTATAAGTAGACATACTTTGTTCACATTCATTTTTGGAATAAGTTGATCCTACAATCTGTTTTTCTCTAGGTTTTTCTTCTGCTGTCAGTTTGATAATTTTCCTTTTGAGACCTGTAAAAAGTATAATGATATACAATCTAGTTTGTATTACATTCCATTTAGATTTTTTTAAGTATTTTATGCACCTTTCTCAGTATCACTATTATCTCCATGAGCTGCTAGAGGTCCTATTAAGTTTAAATGGTGTTTTCTCTAATATGGAGAGAGGGAAAAAATGTAGAATCCGGTGAACTCTCCGATTTTCATAAAAATTTTATGAGGGGTCTAGGACACCATAATAATTACGAAAATGAATTTTTTTTTCCGCGGAAACAACTAGAAATAGTAAAAATTGCTAAAAATTTCAACCCAAAATAAACATAACCTAACGCTTACCTGTTGTAAATACGAGAATTAATTCATATTCAGCAGCATCAAATGGTTTCCAAATACATTATTTTTTATAATTACATAATTTTTAAATTCAATAACATTTCCACAACTTTAATATTCATATAGTTTTAAATAAATAAATTCCATAATTATTGACTTCATTTCGGACATATGTCAAAATAGTAAGAATATCACCAACTGATGTTGCCATGTTGCCAGACTAAAAAAATATATAGCTTTTCTTGTGTATTATAAACAAATGTTGTAAAATGTACCTTATTATATAGGATATATAAAATATATGCTTGAAATGTGTAGGAAATATTAACCTATCGTACAATACCAAATTTAATGCATTTATGAATAATAAAAAATATTTTTAAAAATAAAATGAATAAAAGCAACAATTCTTAAACAAACTTCTAAACTAGACATAAAATATAAAGAAAACAAAAACATTTAAATCATCTTCCCGACCAACTGACACAGATCAAAGTGTATTATAAATTACTATCGCTCACCTTAATATCTGAAATAAAATACTGAAAAATCCAAATGAAAAACTCTAAATATTTAGTTTTATCCCAACAGCAACAATAGATAAAATAAACATAAACAAAAAATAAGTCGGAGAATAAATAAAAAATAAACCTTCATATTTACAATATATTTGACAAAAATCAAAAATTTCAAAATAAACCTTCATCATCAGAAGGACAAATTTCTGGAGATTGAATTTTGTTTGGATCGTACAGTTTACCTGCTAATTTTAAGAAGGCTTCTGTACGATTCAAAGAAAATTCTTGGCAATGTTTATAGAACATATACCTAGCTAAATTACCCGGTATATGTGCTTTTTTCGGCCATTGGATGTTATTATGGCTTTTGCATGCCTCCATGAACTTTCAATACTATTAGTATTGCAGCCAGTTTCAGGATCTTTAAAAGTTATTGAATGATTAACAGTCAAATGTTTATAGCCATTTTCCGTTAAACAATCATATGCCTTCCAGCAATCCGAGTAGATAGTGGTACCCTTTTCTATCCATTGCTCTATAATGGGTAAAAGAGTATCACTATTACGATGTTCAACGGCGACCATAAATATTTTACCCGTTCCTCTTTCAAAACCTCCAAAGACCCACTGACCTTCTACCGGATGACCCCGATGATATTTTCTTTTTCCAAATTTACTTTCATCAATTTCGACATTTTTACCAGGGCCACCAATTTTCATCGGATTATCCATAAAGGCATACAAAAGTACCTCTCTACAAAAACTTGCCCAATCGACGGCAGTTTTATTTGAAATTTCCATTTCCTGACAAATAAATTGTAATGAACAATCAGATACCCATAAATGCACGAAACCCAATATTGTATATAGAGTTAAATTACTTCTCGCAAAAAATGTTCCAGTCCTAAATTCGACGACGTCTCTACAAAGTTTGGCCTTTTGCTTCCTTACAGAGACTTTATTATGGCAAAGCCATCGCCAACCATCAGGTCTAAAAATTAATCATCATTTTTTGTTGAAATTAAATAATAAATAAATACCTACCTAGAACAATCTTTTGTTAGAGTATAATTCCCTCCACATTTCTTACATTTATAATTATCCCTATGCGGAATTAAGTTCCACTCAATTAATTTTTCGATTAATTTATCGTCATCTTTAACCAATTCATAAATTTTAATTAAATTCATTTTAAAGTTTAAAGTTGAATAAAATCAAATAAACGTTAGGTATATCAATCAACGGTAAAACCAAACTAACATGAAAACGACTGAAATTCGACAGTAAAACAATACGAAAAACTAGCTATTCAAAACTACAAAAACCAAAACTTAAATTTTGAAAAAATTAAAATCGACCAAAAGTATAATCTGTTTTCTTATCAAATACTCGATATATGTATAGTAAATCTTGGCAACATTGTCAAATCATTTGAAGTTTTAACCAAATTGGCCAATAAGAGGTTTTGACAAAATTGACAGTTTGTTAAAATAAACAATAAAGTAGAAGGTTCTGAGCAACAAAATTAATAAGAAAACAAGTTTCCCAATACTAATTTTATGTTTTTTGTGTTTTAAATTATCTTGAGAATGTTTATTTAACACTAAAATGGTCTCAAGCTTAATATAATTGCCACATTTACAACTGGTAAGTGATAGGTTATGTTTACTTTGAACCTACATTTTTAACAATTTTTACTATTTCTCAGTGTTTCCGCGGAAAAAAAACTTTATTTTTGTATTCATTACAATGTCCTAGACCCCTCATAAAATTTTTATGAAAATCGGAGAGTTCACCGAATTCTACATATTTACCAAAAGGGGTTATTCCCATTCTTCTGTATTGCTGCCTGTGGCCTTGGCTACTGGCATTACCAGCACAACAATAAAATATAGATACTAAAATTACAGAGGTTTGTAATGCAACAATATAACACAAGGCCAAAATATATAAGAAAAAACAAAAATTTATTGGAAAAAACGCTTCCTTCTGGGACTAACATTTTTAAATATTTTTTTGTTCTTTTTGTTGGATCTGTTAGCAGCCTTTGCCTTGTATAGAACTCATGCATTTTGTAACTGTTAATTTTTTAGGTTGGTTGTCTCTGACCTACATGAAAATGGTGTCAAAAAAATATTGAATTGACACATTTAAGTTCTCACTGTACAATTACATATTTTTTATGTCTCTTTACTAACTATTTTAATTAAAAAATTATACCGCTTTTAAAAATATCTTCTTTAGCTTTCAATTTATATATTTTTTATATCTTACTTGCTCTAACATTATTTTTCGGAGATTTTTGATTCTGGGCCTGGGTCATAGGAACAAAATCGTCTTTCCTGGCCTATAATTGAGAATCTCCGATAAATAATGTTAGAGCAGTTGCGAAAAAGTAACACTAAAACCCAAAGTAATAACTGGTACGACACTAGGCACCGGTAAGTTACTTTGGGGTTTGTGGTACTTTTTCTTGCAACTGCTCTAACATTATTTGTCGGAGATTCTCGATTCTGGGCCAGGAAAGACGATTTCGCTCTTACAACTCAGGCCCAATCTTCTGGATTCTAGTTGGAGAACTAGTAACTTTCTTTAATTGTGTGTGTTGGCAGTAGTTAAAAAGTAAATTTAAATAAGTAAAATATATTCCTTAAAATAATTTTTAATTTGTGTGATAACATTGCAGTACAATGTTTCCCCATATTATGCATGTAGCTGATAATGAAAATCGTAGAGCCATCTACCAAGAATTTTATCTTCGACGACGACCTATGAGGGATGCTGCAAATCCTTTTTCTTTAACTGATGAACACTTCTGTTCAGGTTAAATAAGGAGCTAGTTCGTTTCTTGTTTGATGAAATAGTTCCATGTATGAGAAATTCCAATAACTGCAATGCTATAGGTATTATAACCGTTGGGAAAAACATTTGCAGCCTTATCATTCTATACAACAGGAACATATCAGAGAGTTATTGGACAGTCATTTAATGTATTGTAACGTTTATTTATTTTTACTAGTCTTTTTAATTTATTTTTATACTATTTAAATCACTAACACTGTTTAATTTATATAACACAATTTATTTACAATACTTTAATTTATATAAGACAATATTTCTATTCGCATTTATCTAACAACATACTACTAACTAATCCAAAAATATTCGAATCGGTCCTTTATATAGGTAAATATTGTCGAGCATATTCCAGTCTATTCTGAAAATCATCTCGATGATTCCCCGCTTCGCTCATCAAGCGCCGTATATTCCAGAACGTTCTCGCATCATCTGTCTGCTTCGCGTCTGGGTCATAGCGCCAGGGGCGTACTCGCACAACATTGCCCCCTCCTTAAGAGATAGTTCCTCCTGGAACTTTTAAGGAATTGAGACTGGATGGAGATACTTGCAACTGAATCCTCGTCTACAATTTCCAGTTGCATGGAAATAACATGGAATGGTCTTTGATGTCAGCTGGACACGGGGCGAATGGCTGCATACCAACACTTGGACTTCGGTATCTTGAAAGATTACTTCCACCATATTTCGGATGACCCTCCAATCCAATGAGTTGCACTCTATTTTCGGCATGGCTAGCTTCTGTATGTTGGACTCCAATACGTGCTCTCTCAAGTTAAGTAATGATTCCCATATATTTCGATAAGTGGGCTGGTCTTGGTAGGTATTCTTGGTAATCAGATAGAAGAGGCAACGGAAGTCATCTCAAAGTATCAAAGCCTTCCCAGTGGCTGGTAACTGATTTCGAAGTTCTGACAGTCGACCAAACTTCCTTCGAAAGACAGACGCTAATCCTCGGCCGTCACTGATAGTGGCGGAAACGCTATGGGCCAATGAGTAGTCACCAGGAAGTGTGAACAAGTCTTGCTCTCTCTCAATAGTCACGCCGTATCTAGCTTTCCCAGTACCTCCATATGCACCCATAAATTCTTCGAAAGCAAGGTCGGGTGTATCTTGGACTTGATTTACGACTCCTTCTTCCTAGTTATGATCTCCTACAAATTTCGCCAGTCGGTTTCGGTATACTACCTTAGGCTTTCCATTCGGAGTCTTTATTATACGGTATATGATGTCATTGATTCTTTTCTTAATGATGTATGGTCCCTCCCAAGATTGTTGTAGCTTTGGTGAGTACCCCTTTTGTCTTTTCGGGTTATGGAGCCAGACTTTGTCACCTTCTTGGAAACATCCCTCTATAGCTTGGGTATCATACCGTTTCTTCATCCTGTCACTGGCAACTTGGAGATGGGAGAGCGAACCAAATCATGCATGTCGTCCATTTTTCTTCGTAACTGGATTACATAGTCTTCTCCAGCTATATCCTCTCCAGGTCGGCATCCAAACTCGTGGTCGCATGGTAACCTCATCTCACGTCCAAACAAGACTTTCGCTGGTGTTTGACCTGTTGATTCATTGACGGCGGATCGATAAGCCATTGCAAAGAGCGAAATATACTGGTCCCAGTCTCTTTGGTGATCGGATACTACTTTTGATAGATATTTGCCAATGGTTTTATTCATGCGTTCTACCATTCCATCCGATTGTGGGTGCAATGCTGTAGTTCTTGTTTTCTTCATTCCTAAATTGTCGCAAATTCCTTGAAAGAGTTGACTTTCGAAGTTCCTTCCTTGGTCACTGTGAATCTCCAAGGGCACTCCTTCACTAGCACGTCTGCGACAGTTGCTGCCTCTTGATTTGGAATGGCGTAGACTTCAACCCACTTCGTAAAATAATCCATTACCACCAACATGTATTTATTCTTATTCTCAGTAGTGGGGAACGGTCCAGCAATATCTAAAGCAATTCTCTCTAATGGGCTACCAACGTTATATTGTTTCATGGGAGCCTTTCCTCTTTTCTGAGGTCCATTACTAGCAGCACAGATGGTACACTTCTTACACCAGTCCTTAACATCATCGGAACTATTCATCCAATAAAACCTTTCAGGAACTCTCTGCAGGGTTTTCTTAACACCAAGATGACCTCCTGATGGACTGTCGTAGTACTTCGGCTACTCCACTCTTTGGTATAACTAATTGCTTTCTGTTAACGGAACCGTTGTCATTTTCAATTATTCTCTTTAATAAATCGCCTTCCAAAATGAAAGACTCCCACTGAGCCCAATATGATTTAAGGACTGTAGAGAATTTTGACACTTCTTGCCAAGTAGGTCGACGATCTTCCATTCTCTCATTTTCTTCTTTAATTCTAGTAGGTGCCCAGTCGTCGTTAACTACAGTTGTTCGTAGTATTGCAGTTTCTTTTAATTCTGTCTTACTGCAGTGAGAACACTCTTCTGGGCACGGTCTTCTGGAAAGGGAGTCTGCATTTCTGTGACTTATCCCAGCTCGATGTTCGATCCTAAAGTCGTACTCTTGGAGTCGTTCGATCCACCTGGCAATTTGACATTCAGGGTTCTTAAACTGCATTAGCCATTTTAGGGCTGCATGGTCCGTCCGGATTAAGAATTTTCTTCCATAAAGATATTGGTAGAAGTGTTCAACCGATTTCACAACTGCCAGAAGTTCTCTTCTCGTAACGCAGTAATTCCGCTCAGGTTTGGAGAGTACTTTACTAAAATAACCCAGGACTCTCTCTTGTCCATCTTGAATCTGTGAAAGGACTCCTCCAATTCCGATATTACTGGCATCTGTATCCAAAATAAATTCTCCTTCCGGTTGTGGGTAGCCTAATATCGGTGCTGCGGTTAAATGCTTCTTCAGAGTTTCAAAAGCCGTTAGACAGTTTTCATCCCAGCAGAACTCTCTCGTTTCCTCTGTAAGGCGTGTTAATGGCTTGGCAATGTCTGAAAACTTTCTGATAAATCGGCGGTAGTATGTACATAGACCAAGAAAACTTCTTATTTGATGTTTATCAGTTGGTCGTGGCCATTGTTTGATAGATAATTAACTTTGTCTTTGAATAACTGACATTTCTTTGGATTCAGCATCAGTTGGGCAGCTTGAAGTCTTTTAAAAACATCTTCTAAGTTTTTCAGATGTTCTTCGAATGTCTCCCCCAAGACTATGATGTCGTCTAAGTAGACCAGGCACGTTTTCCAAGACAACCCTCTCAATACGTTCTCCATCAGTCTTTCAAATGTCGCAGGAGCATTACATAGTCCGAATGGCATGACATTGAACTGAAATAATACAGAACCGGTGGTAAAGGCTGTCTTTTCTTTGTCTCTTGGGTCCATTTCTACCTGTCAATAACCAGACTTCAAATCTAAGGTAGAAAATAATTTACTTCCAGCTAGAGTGTCCAGGGTATCGTCGATTCGAGGCAGAGGATAACTGTCCTTCTTGGTAACATTGTTCAACTGACGGTAGTCTACACAGAACCTCGTAGTTCCATCCTTTTTCTTGACCAAGACTACCGGAGAGACCCATGGACTGGTAGAAGGTTCTATCACTCCATCTTCTTCCATTTCTCGAACAATCCTTTCAGCTTCTTGCCTCTTTGCCTGTGGTAATCTTCTAGCTGATTGACGAATTGGCTTGGCATCACCCGTGTCGATTTTATGTTTTACAGCAGAGGTACAAAAATGTTGCGATACCGATGAAGAAAATCTTTCATTTTTCTTTTCTCTTTTCGGTTTAAAGATGTACCAGCAACCGCCACTATTTGTTTAAACGTATCGTTGGAATTATCGGGAATAGTTGTCTGTCGAATTATAGATGTTACTGGTACGGAGGTTCCAACTTTGGTCTCTTTCTTGATCGTAATTGGGTGATCATTGACATTTATAACTCGTACTGGAATTTCTTTAGCAGAAGTGACCAATCCTTTTCCTATCAAAATTCCTCGACCGACCTCCTCATCATGGTTCCATCATCACAGGTATTCCTTCGTCAATAGTTCCTTGCAGTCTGGCCACTATGATCGTTTCGCTTCTACCAGGTACCACAGTATCCTCCTGGACAACGGCTGGCACGGTTTTGTCCTCATATAGATGAAGGAATATTTCTTCAGAACCAACTTTGATAACTCTGTTCTTGAAATCCAGTTGGAAACCATGTGAGTTCATCACATCCATTCCTAATATCACATATTCCTCAATATCAGCGACAATAACAGTATGCTTGAACTTTTCTGAGCCAATTCCTATTTGAACCTGGACTTCTCCAAGGATGTTAGCTCTATCACCTGTGGCAGTTCGCAGTCGTAGTCTTGTTGGTAAAAGCTTCTTACGGCTATTTATAGTTGCTGGCCGTATAATCGTTCTGGTCGCTCCAGTATCCACCAATAGTGTATACTTTTTACCGTTGACTTCACCATCTACATATACACTGTCTTCGCGGCATTTCAAAGAGGCTATTAGTATAAGAGGGTCTTTGGAAACGTTCCGGGTCGAAGCTGCCGCCTCTAGGCCCGCCCGTTTTAGTTTTTCCTGTGGAGTAGTTTCTTGATTCGTAGTGACCCCAGGACGTTTACATGAATTGCGAGCATGTCCTATTTCACCACAATTCCAGCGCCTGATGGTCTTATTCTTTTTCTTATCAGTAAAGTTCTTCATCATATTTACTAATTGGTCTAACTTATTTTCATCTTCCTCTTCCGTTACAGACCTTACTTTACTGTATCCTCCACAAGCTTTCGAAGCCGCTTCATACTCAAGCGCGGCAGACAAGATGTCAACTAATGTTTTGTGGTGGGCTAAACGGAGTGTCTTTGCCATTTCGTGGTCACGAAGTCCATCAAGAAATGCTTCAACAGCTAAACATTCCATCATTTGTTCTGGAGCTGAAGGGTAAGCAAATCTTACCAATCTGGCAATATCTACTTCGTACTCTTGAAGTGTCTCCTCTCACTTCTGTTTTCGAGTCTTTAACTGCGATCGGTACAAGTTCTCCAAGTGTTCGTGACCATATCGCATGTTCAAGCTTTTCTTCAGTTGCACAAAATCATCTGTGTCCTCCACTGGTATGGTCTGAAGAACATCCAAAGCGTCTCCTCTCAGAGCGATGGTGAGGTTTATTGCCTTCTCTTTTTGGGACCATCCGTTCGCTCTTGCAGCTGTTTCGAACTGTTTGAGATAATTTTCCCAAGACATCTTTCCGTCAAAGGTTGGGGCCTTAACACGAACAGAACTTTCGTTGCCTTCCAATTTCGGTTTCCGCTCCACTTTGTAGCTTCTCATTTCGTCCTCGTTTTCCTTTCCTAAATCTTCCATATCTTCTTTACCTCCTTTTTCCATCTCTTCCATTTGCTTTTCCATTTCTCTTATTTTATCTTCAATTTTTTTTTCAAATGAAGACATTTTATTTTCCATAGAAGAAATATCCAAAGAAACTTTGATTTTCAAAGAAGAAATGTCAGAAGAAACTTTGTTTTCCAAAGAAAAAATATCAGAAGATACTTTATTTTCCAAAGACGAAATATCATTTTTTAAAGAAGACATATCAGTAGAGACTTTGTTTTCCAAAGAAGAAATATCAATTTTCAAAGAAGACATATCGCAAGAAATATCATTTTTTAAACAAGACATTTCGGAAGAAATATCACTCTTCAAAGAAGACATGTCAGAAGAGATATCACTCTTCAAAGAAGACATGTCGGAAGAGATATCACTCTTCAAAGAAGACATATCGGAAGAGATATCACTCTTCAAAGGAGACATATCGGAAGAAACTTTATTTAAGGAAGAAATAATTGTAGCAGAAGAGTCGTCTACGAAAATATGATTTTCTGGATCTAAACCATCATTTCCCAATGCTTGCTTAAGTCGCTCCAACAACTCAGTCTTCCTTCCTGTTGTTTCCAATTCACGATCCTCCAGCTCTTGACGCAATTCTGTCACTTTCAAGTCACAAAGTTTTTTCGACGTATTTATTTTTTTTACACTATATTTATTTACAATATCTCACCTCTGACACCAATGTAACGTTTATTTATTTTTACTAGTCTTTTTTAATTTATATTTATACTATTTAAATCACTAACACTGTTTAATTTATATAACACAATTTATTTACAATACTTTAATTTATGTAAGACAATATTTCTATTCGCATTTACCTAACAACATACTAATAACTAACTAACTCAAAATATTCGAATTGGTCCTTTATATAGGTAAATATGATTCGAGTATACTCCAGTCTATTCTGGAAATCGTCTCGAAGATTCCCCGCTTCGCTCATCAAGCGCCGTTGAAAGAAACGTATATTCTGGAATATTCTGTCTGCTTCGCGTCTGGGTCATAGCGCCAGAGGCGTACTCGCACAACAATATACTACTTATTGAAAGAAGATACTACAAGCAGTGTAATACATACTTCTACGACAAGTAAATACTACTGAAACTTATAACATGCTTAATGGTGGAGCAGATACTTCTAAGTAAATTCTTTAATTTGTAGTATTAGCATTTACTTCATTTTTATTCATACCACCCATTATATAAACTTCCTTTGTATAAACCTCAGTATCACTATTATCTCCATGAGCTGCTAGAGGTCCTATTAAGTTTAAATGGTGTTTTCTCTAATATGGAGAGAGTTTTATTATGAGGACCTGCACCAGTACCATGATGATATTAATATATTTCAGCCGATTTGGCTTTAGTTTTAGATTTCCAGTCTGCAAGTTCATTCCATTCTTTTACAGTCGTTTCACCTTGGCCCAAACTATTCAATTTCGTGGTAAATTCTTTCCATAACTTCGCATTTTTTTGTTTTTTATGTGTGCTAAATCTATTCGTAATAATTTTATTATGCACTTCGGAAAATATTAATAATGTTGCCCAATGATCATTTGATACATTATTTGGAAGATTGTCGAAATAAAACCACACAACTAATTAAATAAATATAAACTTTCTTCCAATTTTCCAATATCCAGCATGGCAATCGAACAACTTATTTTTAACTAAAAAAAGGTTATTCCCATTCTTCTGTATTGCTGCCTGTGGCCTTGGCTACTGGCATTACCAGCACAACAATAAAAAAATATAGATACTAAAATTACAGAGGTTTGTAATGCAACAATATAACACAAGGCCAAAATATATAAGAAAAACAAAAATTTATTGGAAAAAACGCTTCCTTCTGGGACTAACATTTTAAAATATTTTTTTGTTCTTTTTGTTGGATCTGTTGGCTGCCTTTGCCTTGTATAGAACTCATGCATTTTGTAACTGTTAATTTTTAGGTTGGTTGTCTTTGACCTACATAAAAATGGTGTCAAAAAAAATATTGAATTGACACATTTACGTTCTCACTGTATAATTACATATTTTTTATGTCTCTTTACTAACTATTTTAATTTAAAAAATTATACCGCTTTTGAAAATATCTTCTTTAGCTTTCAATTTATATATTTTTTATATCTTACTTGCTCTAACATTATTTTTCGGATATTTTTGATTCTGGGCCTGGGTCGTAGGAACAAAATCGTCTTTCCTGGCCTATAATTGAGAATCTCCGATAAATAATGTTAGAGCAGTTGCGAGGAAAAGAAACTCTAAGACCCAAAGTAATAACTGGTACGACACTAGGCGCCGGTAAGTTACTTTGGGGTTTGTGGTACTTTTTCTTGCAACTGCTCTAACATTATTTGTCGGAGATTCTCGATTCTGGGCCAGGAATGACGATTTCGCTCTTACAACTCAGGCCCAATCTTCGGGATTCTAGTTGGAGAACTAGTAACTTTCTTTAATTGTGTGTATTGGCAGTAGTTAAAAAGTAAATTTAAATAAGTAAAATATATTCCTTAAAATAATTTTTAATTTGTGTGATAACATTGCAGTACAATGTTTCCCCATATTATGCATGTAGCTGATAATGAAAATCGTAGAGCCATCTACCAAGAGTTTTATCTTCGACGACGACCTATGAGGGATGCTGCAGATCCTTTTTCTTTAACTGATGAACACTTCTGTTCAGGTTGAATAAGGAGCTAGTTCGTTTCTTGTTTGATGAAATAGTTCCATGTATGAGAAATGCCAATAACTGCAAAGCTATAGGTATAACCGTTGGGAAAAACATTTGCAGCCTTATCATTCTATACAACAGGAACATATCAGGGAGTTATTGGACAGTCATTTAATGTATCAATGTCCCAACAAAGTATCAGTCGATGTGTCACTGAAGTCCACAATTGATTATTGATCAGCTTGCTGATAGATATATAAAGATCCCACAAACTATGTTGGAGAAAGATCGAATAAAGGAAAGATTTATGATTAAAACGGATTCCCAGGGGTTATTGGTGCAATAGATTGTACACATATTGCAATTTTGAGACCCACAGAAGAATAACATAATTACTTTAACAGGTAATAAGATTTTTCATAATTCTGAATACTATAATTTGCATTTTATTTTTTTAGATATGTGACTATGATTTAAAAATCTTAAATATAAATGCGAGATATCCAGGGTTCTGTCATGACGCTTTCATTTAGAGAAATTCCATTATACATGACGAGTTGAGTCAATGTTATAATGCTGGAGATCAAACTTCATGGTTATTAGGTGATTCAGGATATCCCCAACAACAATGGCTCATGACTCCTATATTGAATCCTGCAATAGATTCACCTCAGTATCATTACAACATAAGACATGCCAGTGCAAGAAATTGTATTGAGCATTGTACTGGGGTTTTGAAAAGTCGGTTCAGATGTTTGTTACAAAAATTGCAATATAACCCTGAAAAAGTAGGAAATATAGTTGTAGCATGTGCAGTACTGCATAATTTGTGCACAACACAGATTCAAAGATATTTCTCATGAGTTTTCTGTTAATATAAATATTTATTACATGTCTCATATATTTGATTACACTGTTTGCTTGAGGAGGAGATAAAGAAAAATTCAAAATTAACATTAATTATATATATATATATATTATTATGATTTTATTATTTTATTGTTGTTGGGTTCTTATGTTTTCTTTTTTGTTTTATTATTTTAAGTTTTTCTGATGATTGAATGTTTTTTTAGTAAATTTACGTTAATTGTGGCATGATATTATTAGTGGTTTGTTTTTATTTGATTTGACGTAATTGTTGAAGTTTTTTACTACAATAATAATGTTTTTTAGCCCCTTAAATAATATGTTGTATAATGATGACTAGCTCAAATAAAATTAAATGTTTCTTGAAAATAGACACTATCGTTAATCGAAAAATTATATCTCAGGTCGTACAGGTTTCACCACAGATTTACGCTCAAACAAATTATAAATTTTCTATCAAAATGAAATTCAAAAATCTTTACAATAAAGTAGTATAAATGTTCTCTAGCAGCTAATAACTATTATCACTTTAAAACAGTTTATACGCACACTTAATACAAATTAAATAACGGTACCTTTTTTTAACTTTGTCTCTCGAGTGTTCGCCATTCACATGTAGGTGTCGCTGGAACTGGTGGTCTATCTTCTCTCCTGGATAACACGTGGTATGCGGAAACTTCCAATGGTTTAATTAAAGACAGAAACTCTTACGATGTAGAATTTATTATTGTTTATTTGTGGATTTGTTTATACAATTTACTGGTTGATAAGACTCCCTTTTTACAAGTGGTGTGTTACAAAGTTTTATACTAGGATTATTTCTGATATAAGGTAAGTCAAGCTTCTTATATTAATTTAATACTAACTTTTGTATCATTAAAATTACAGTTGAAACTGTTATATTATAAGATTACTCTGCTCGATTCAACAAACCTATTTTCGATTCAAAGTCGAATACTGTTAACTTATAAAGTTAATAAAATTTATGACTAATCAAAGTCTTTTTTTAAAAATGTAGATTACGAGTTGAATATTATAATAACTGTTGTTGAATGTTTTGAAAATGAGTCTTGAATCTTTTTAAAATTAAACTTGAGTATTGAGTCGTGAAAGTTTTTTAAAATTAAATCTTAAATGTTTGTTGAAAATTTTTTTTAAACGAAGCTTTAATGTTTGTATAAAGGGTCTTGACTCTCTTAAAATTAGGCTTGAATCCCTTTTATTCTTTCTGACTGGTTCTTTTACGTAAAGACTGAGATCCCTCTCTCATTATTCTCTGACCAATAAAAATGCTTCATTTAAAAACTCCACGAGAACCAATCAGAAGGAACTATTTCTTAATTTGCTTATTTCTAACTAACTACTTATATTTTACAAACAATTTTTTTTACATAATATATACAATAATCATTTTTTAATGTTCAATAATTTTTATATAATTTATTATGGTCGGAAAAGCTCTCAAATTATATTTACACTGAGGCTTGAAGTCATAAATTCGACCGATACATTTCCGAGTAACTCTTACGTCACAACGTGCAGCTGCTATTCTAAGCTCTTGGAGTTCGAGGAAACTAAACATTTCAAACACGCGATGTGTTGTGTACGAGCACTCGTAGTTCTGATAATTTGACGTCACACAGGCACAGGTGCGTTTCTAAGGTTTTGGAGTTCATGGAAACTAAACATTTCAAACACGCGATGTTGTTGTTGTGTACGAGCAGTCGTAGTTCTGATAATTTAACGTCACACATATGCACAGGTGTTATTCGTAGAAGAACTTTTTATACACTTTTATAGATCTTTGAAAATCCTTTTATATATTTAACAGAAAAATATTTTACAAAAATTTATAATTTGTTCGTTTGTTTTTTTTTTACATTTAGAATTATATTTTCATTATTATTTATTTTTTTAATGGTGATTTTGATTATTTTTATGTAATGTGATTACTTTTTTATTATTTATTTTTGCTTTTAATTGACTTAACGATTTTGTTTTTGATTTAATCATCATAATACACATTCTTATTGAAATTAATATTTTCTTTAATGAATAAATTTTTTATGATAATAAAACTTCGTCTCAACTTCCCCCCAAACTTGTAATAAATTTATCGACGGATAAATTTTTATAAGTTTCCATTTTCTACTTTAACTTCAAACTATATCCTATTTTATTTTATTTACATATTTATTTACACTTAACTACTAAATATATTATTTGAGTGAACTTACATGAAACACGCCACGTGAAATTTTTGTGTTAGGAAACATTAGAATTTATTTTCTACCTTTTTTAAACATAAACGCATCGTTTCATTTTTTTCTTAACCACTACCATAGGATTAATATAGGGTGTAGTACTATACTTATAATACCATCTGCCAACAGTTTCTTTAAATGTTTATCTACCGCTTCTTGATATTTATAGGGAATTGGATAACTTTTTGACTGAAAACTCTCTATATTTTTAACTTTTATACTATGTGAATAATTTTTAGCTACTCTAGATTCATCATTAATTAAACTTTTATATCTTTCTACCAATTTTATAACTTCGTTTTTCCATCCTTTATTGCAATTTATCATCACCTCTAAATTCTTTTCATTAACCCTATCATCGGCATCAATTGCCCTTTCATCATAATCATAATTTAATTTATTTTTGGTCTCTAAGACCCTTTCTAAATGATTATCATTTCCATTTTTATTTAAATTTAATTCGGCATCTATGGCCACATTATTAAATATATTTCGGCACCCTTGTACCATTAAATTGCAACTAGATTCACAAATTTCACTTATTTTTTCTTGGCAGAAATTTCTATTACTATTTTCTTATGACTCGTCGAATATACTAATTATATTATAATTACTAGTTAATTTTAAATCATTTATTACCTCAAATTTTATTTCATTATCCCCAAATATTACTGCATTTTTGATATAATTTATTATAATTTTAATCTTTGATAATTCATCGTTACCCAATAATATATCATATTTTAATTTATTGACTATCAATAACTGAACATTTAATTTTACATTATTTATATTCAAAGAAGCAAAAACTGTTTTATTAGAATATCCTAAACTTTTATCATTTATCCCTGTAAAATTTACTTTTGGAATATTGATTATATTGTTTTTTAACATTGAGATTTTATTTACTGTATTTTCTGATATTAAAGAAACTGTAGACCCTGTATCTATTATAATGCTTAATAAATTGTTATCAATATTTGCTTTAATTAATACTAATTCTATTTCTTTATTTTCTAGATGCAGATTATCCTTGTCCATTAAAAATTCACGTGGGTGTACAAAGTCACATCTAGCGCTATTTACATTGTGCACCCCTATTGAAAATTTGTGGTTTGGGCATCATCTACTGGAGATCTGGCCCTAGGAGTTCTACTACCTGAACGTGCAATGTCTCTCGGTGTATTATTTGTCTCATATATCCCCTCATTACTGTTAGTCGTATTAATTGCGTTTACTTGTCTATTATTATTGTTTGTATTTGCTCGATTATTGTTATTTTGTTCAAATCTATTAAAATTTCTATTATTATAATTATTGTTAAAATTTCTAGTGTTCTGATTATTATTGTAATTTCTATTATTATTGTAATTGTTCCTATTTTCATTATTTTGATTTCTGTTTTGATTATTGTAGTTATTGTTAAAATTATTATTATTATTTTGTCTGTTAAAATTGTTACCGTTACTTTGCCTATTAAAACTTCTATCATTGTTATTAAAGTTTCTTACATTATCTCTATTCTGATTGTTGATACTATTACTTAAATTTCTTTCAATTCTCTTCAAATATGTTATTAAATGATCAAATTTATTAATATTTTGTACTGCAATTATCTCAGATATTTCAGGTTTAAAATGTCTTGATAAAAACATTACAATCTCTGCCTCTGGTATAGGAGGAGTTAAATATTGACAAGTAGCATAGAGTTGTAAAACATAGTTGGATAGATTATTCTTTGTATTATCAAATTTGCCAAAATACAATCTTTCCCTGACTTTACTCTGTTGTAATTCTGACCAGAAAGTATCTAGAAATACCTTTTCAAAGGTTTCAAATGAATCTACAAACATTTCTTTGCAATTCCACCACAATAGTGCATTGCCTGTTAAACTTGACCTGATAAATTCTTTAAAGTCTTGTAAATTTTTAATTTTATAGTATTTATTTTTAATTGAATGTAAATAATTTATAGGATGTATCTTCCTATAATCCCCACAAAATTTCGAACTTTCTTCAAACTTCCCCCCTATATTTAAAATTTGAAAACCCAAGTCAGGTGTTACGCGATTGTCTGATAATTCAGAAATATTTTGATTCACTTGTTTTATTTTATTTTCGAGTTCCTCCTTTAATTCCTTGATTTCTTCACTGTTTCCCACGTTTATATTTGTATTTAATTTTTCTTCTATTTCTTTTCTTAATTGTCTCTCTGTTTTTCTGTTTTCCTGTTCGGCTATGTCCAAATTTATTTGTATTCCTCTTTTCACGTTATCTTCCATTTCTGATATTCTTGAGTTTAATTTCAGATTGTTTCCGCTTGTTCTTTTGTCTATATTTTGTACTTGTTTATTTAAAAATTCTTGTTTTTCCTCAATTACTTTAATCTTTTTCTCTTGATTTTCTACTTTCTTGTCCAATTTTTCCGTTATTTCATTCAATTTTCTCGTTATTTCCTCAGAATTTTCTCTATTTAGTTTTTTCATTTCTTCAGAGTTAGCTTCTAATTTTCTTGTCATCTCTTCCGAGTTGGCTTCTAGTTTTTTCGCTATTTGTTCTGAATTGGCTAGGATGATGCTCATCAAATCTGCCAATGTGACATTTCCTCCAGTTTGTGAAGAAGTACCATCTTTTTGTTGAGGTTCATCTTCTTGTTCCCCCCTTTCTTCTGGTTCTTCAGCGTTAGCAAACATGTCTATTAATTCTTGACTTTTTGTCATTCTGTTTATCAAATTTTGTTTGGTTCCTCTGTCGTCCAAATCTCTGTTTCTCAATTCTTGTCTGAGTTCTTCTACCTTCCATGCATCAAAATTATTTTCTTCTTTACCAGACATTATGTTTCGACTTTTTATATTTATAATAAAATGTTAGAAATATTTATTTTATATGTTAATTACAGTTACAATAATCTATTAGTATTTTCATTTTAAATAAATTTTAATGTAATGTTTATTGATTTATTTTTTTGTTATTTAAACTATTAAAATCTGTGATTTTAATCGAGCCCCACGTTGGGCGCCAAGTTATTATGATTTTATTATTTTATTGTTGTTGGGTTCTTATGTTTTCTTTTTGTTTTATTATTTTAAGTTTTTCTGATGATTGAATGTTATTTTAGTAAATTCACGTTAATTGTGGCATGATATTATTAGTGGTTTGTTTTTATTTGATTTGACGTAATTGTTGAAGTTTTTTACTACAATAATAATGTTTTTTAGCCCCTTAAATAATATGTTGTATAATGATGACTAGATCAGATAAAATTAAATGTTTCTTGAAAATAGACACTATCGTTAATCGAAAAATTATATCTCAGGTCGTACAGGTTTCACCACAGATTTACGCTCAAACAAATTATAAATTTTCTATCAAAATGAAATTAAAAAATCTTTACAATAAAGTAGTATAAATGTTCTCTAGCAGCTAATAACTATTATCGCTTTAAAACAGTTTATACGCACACTTAATACAAATTAAATAACGGTACCTTTTTTTAACTTTGTCTCTCGAGTGTTCGCCATTCACATGTAGGTGTCGCTGGAACTGGTGGTCTATCTTCTCTCCTGGATAACACGTGGTATGCGGAAACTTCCAATGGTTTAATTAAAGACAGAAACTCTTACGATGTAGAATTTATTATTGTTTATTTGTGGATTTGTTTATACAATTTACTGGTTGATAAGACTCCCTTTTTACAAGTGGTGTGTTACAAAGTTTTATACTAGGATTATTTCTGATATAAGGTAAGTCAAGCTTCTTATATTAATTTAATACTAACTTTTGTATCATTAAAATTACAGTTGAAACTGTTATATTATAAGATTACTCTGCTCGATTCAACAAACCTATTTTCGATTCAAAGTCGAATACTGTTAACTTATAAAGTTAATAAAATTTATGACTAATCAAAGTCTTTTTTAAAAATGTAGATTACGAGTTGAATATTATAATAACTGTTCTTGAATGTTTTGAAAATGAGTCTTGAATCTTTTTATTTAAATTAAACTTGAGTATTGAGTCGTGAAAGTTTTTTAAAATTAAATCTTAAATGTTTGTTGAAAATTTTTTTAAACGAAGCTTTAATGTTTGTATAAAGGGTCTTGACTCTCTTAAAATTAGGCTTGAATCCCTTTTATTCTTTCTGACTGGTTCTTTTACGTAAAGACTGAGATCCCTCTCTCATTATTCTCTGACCAATAAAAATGCTTCATTTAAAAACTCCACGAGAACCAATCAGAAGGAACTATTTCTTAATTTGCTTATTTCTAACTAACTACTTATATTTTACAAACAATTTTTTTACATAATATATACAATAATCATTTTTTTAATGTTCAATAATTTTTATATAATTTATTATGGTCGGAAAAGCTCTCAAATTATATTTACACTGAGGCTTGAAGTCATAAATTCGACCGATACATTTCCGAGTAACTCTTACGTCACAACGTGCAGCTGCTATTCTAAGCTCTTGGAGTTCGAGGAAACTAAACATTTCAAACACGCGATGTGTTGTGTACGAGCACTCGTAGTTCTGATAATTTGACGTCACACAGGCACAGGTGCGTTTCTAAGGTTTTGGAGTTCATGGAAACTAAACATTTCAAACACGCGATGTTGTTGTTGTGTACGAGCAGTCGTAGTTCTGATAATTTAACGTCACACATATGCACAGGTGTTATTCGTAGAAGAACTTTTTATACACTTTTATAGATCTTTGAAAATCCTTTTATATATTTAACAGAAAAATATTTTACAAAAATTTATAATTTGTTCGTTTGTTTTTTTTTACATTTAGAATTATATTTTCATTATTATTTATTTTTTTAATGGTGATTTTGATTATTTTTATGTAATGTGATTACTTTTTTATTATTTATTTTTGCTTTTAATTGACTTAACGATTTTGTTTTTGATTTAATCATCATAATACACATTCTTATTGAAATTAATATTTTCTTTAATGAATAAATTTTTTATGATAATAAAACTTCGTCTCAATATATATATATATATATATATATATATATATATATATATGTCCAAAGATTACTTCCAGACCATTTTATATGACGTATCGATTACTTCCAGGACAAATGATTGTTACCGGTACTGGACTGGAAAATTTATTTGTCTTACGATTATTTCCAGTCCGTCCCGGAAATAACATATGTTCATCGATTAATTCCGGTACTATTTCAATAGTTATGCCAGTATGTTTGTATTCATGTTAGCGAAATGCGGAATCTATTATTGAAATTTTGAGCATCTTTAAAAAGGTTAATTAAATTTAAATTTTACACACATGTCAAGAACCGATGACAATACAATAACTCCATTAGTATCAGTATAATTAAGTTTCACCTACTTCCAAATGCCTAAAAAAATGAAATTTTAAAGTTTGTTTTGGTTCAAGAGGGAAAACAAGAGGATATATATAAAAATATATTTGGAATCACGGAGAAATCATAAGAAACAATAATGGAAAACGACTTCTCGAATTTTGCCTGCTACATGATTTAATAATAACAAATACCTGGTTCCAACATAAAAATATCCACAAATACACAAGGGAGATGTGTAGTAGAAGGGAAAGATCTATTATTGATTATATAATAGTCAAGAAAACAGATGGCAAAGCAGTTTTGGACACCCGAGTTAAGCGTGGATATGAGATAGGTAATGATCATTTTTTGCTTGTATCAACAAAAAGCATAAGGAGAAATGTAAATTTTGAAATTATAAGGACATACAAACTACGAGAAAGGGATGTTGCAAAACACTATGCAGAGACATTAGTAAAAAATATACGGACAAAACAGTCAAAAAATTCCACAAAAAACTTGGAAGAATTATGAAATATATTTAAAGAAGTATTAATTGATACAGCTAAACAAATATGTGGAATATGTAAAAATATAACAGTAAGAAGCTAACCTCATGGTGGAGTAAGGAATTAAAAGAGGAAATAAAAAACAAAAAAGTTATATGGAAACAATATCTTTCCAACAGAACCACCGAAAATTACTCTAAATATAAGGACCAAAGAAAAATAGTTAAAATCCTGATATTAGAACCAAAAAAAAAAGAACTGGGCCGACTTTGGAAACAAATTGGAAAACGACAGCAAAGGTAACCAGAAACTATTTTATAAAACACTAAACTCTCTAGGAAATGGAAGAAAAACCGACGAAATATCAATAAAAGATGAAACTGGAGTACTTTTAACAGATGAAATATTAATAATGGAAAGGTGGAAGTCATATTATATGCAATTACTTAAGGGTCTAGAAGACAAAAATTACCAAAACCCTGGAAAAAATGATACATGTATGCAGGAGAGCGCTAATAATGACGTAACAAAAACAGAAATAGCAGTAGTTGGTTAAAAAGCGGAAAAGCGGCCGGGCATGATAGAATAACTGCAGAAATGCTAAAGGCTATGGGAGAAGAAGGACTAGACCTCTTCACTAATATATGTAATATCTCCTGGAAGATAGCCAAAATACCTAAAGATTGGGAAATTGCGTTATTGTTGCCCATTTTTTAAATCAGGTGATAGTAAACAATGTTCCAACTATAGAGGAATAACTTTGTTAAGTACGGCGATGAAAGTATTTGAAAAAATACTAGAGAACAGATTAAGACCAAGAGTTAAAAACACATTAAACGAAGCGCAGAGTGGATTAAGAAAAGGGAGAAGTGTACAAGATCATGTATTTACCATCAAACAGCTGATAGACAAAACACACTAACACTCTTCCATTCTTTGTAGATGCCCCCACCAACTAAGCTGTCTCTGCTCAATAAACTCCATTAAAGATACTATACTTAAGTCTTGTCGTATTTGGACATTTGTCATTTTATTCAATTTTGTTACTCCTCTAACCCGCCTTAGATATTTCATCTTAGCCTCTTGTAGTGAGCTTTTTTGCGTACTTGTTAGTGTCCAAGTCTCACATCCATAAGTCAATATTGGCCTATAGATTGCTTTGAAAACATTTAATTTTGTTTTTGTGGAGACTTCCCTTTTATTAATAAAACTATTACTTAAGCTGTAGTAGATATTTAAAGCGTTTTTTATTCTGGTATTGATTTCTAGGTCTTCACTTCCTGTGTTTTCTATTTTATTTCCTAGATATTTAAAATTTTAAATTTTTTCTTATCACATAATTTTCGTTTCGTTTATATAAACTCATTATTGCACTTTTCAGTTTGTGATCTATTTCCCGTTTATCCAAGCTGTCCCATAATTTCTCCCTAGGTACCCAGTCAAACGCTTTTTCCAAATCAGTAACATGTTCTAAACTTAAATAATTAACCCAAATATTTAACAGAAAACCAAATTTTAACAACTTGTAAACAAACTATGAGTCATAAATGGTTATCCAAGATGGGCGACTTCCGTCACCAGATTTTAACATTGCAGATATACCATAAACTCCTTCCTTACTATTTTATGTTCTAAGGTTTCAACACATCTGACACAGCATAAAGTATCAGCACAAAAGTGTGATACAACACAGTGTAACACACGCCTATAATAAATACGGGTACCTACTAAACATTCGTAGCTCGTTACTTTGGTGTTAGATTATAGTAACTCCCTGGTTAACAACATACAAATAATTAATAAAAAATACACATAAAATATTCTTTAAAACGAAATAAAAATATTTTATAGGAAAAATAAATAATTGCAAACTCAATAAAATAAAATAAAAAAGTTTTATTTTTAATGTTCTTAATAAGATAGACTTCCACAAAGTAAAGATTAATACAATAAATTTCATTAAATGCATATATGTTTACAATGAGAGTATAAACAAATCATACTTCATTTTCCCTGCATTTTCACAATAAAAACGACCATATTACAGACAACACAGAAACTCACACTTAAATCTCGTATCCTGTCGTTTTGATTCGAATATTGGGATTTCAAATTAAGATTTCAGCGCCCGGGCGGCGGACAGATGAAGTACTTTCTACCACATTGATTTCTAACCTTGCTTTTTGTTTCATATCGATCTCATTGTTTACTTTTGTTTTTTCGTGTTTAGATTATTTGAAGCATAGTTTATTCCATTTAAACGTTGTTTAAATTTATATATTGTTGTTTATTTAGATATAATAATTATTGGCGTAAGATTCAGTGTTAAGTTATAGTGATATAATACTGTAATCGTATTCTTATAAACAAAGACTAATGGCCCAATTAAAATTAAGTTTATTGGAATTTCTGAGGTATGTTGAAGGTACCGAAAGTTCTCGGTGTGTAATAGAAGGTGAAGAGGTCCTCAATGCAGATCATATAATATTATATGGGAAAACTGAATGGAACTCTTCAGTGACAAAAGTGTGTGCTCTCTGTCTCCAGACAAGCGCTCTGCAATCGGAGCCTCATCAAGTGAGTGGAGAACTCCAAATTATAGATGGATACATTAAGATTAAGCAAATGTTTTGTTCTTGCAAAGCAGGAGCTGGTGGCCGATGTAAACACATTTCAGCTTTTCTAATCCTTTTAAGCAGGTAGGTTATTGTGAATTTACTAATCAACTTTATACAATTTTAAAAATAATTTTAGAAAAAGGTTGTCAGAGTTGGAACATGTTTCCAAAACCGAATTAAAATGTGCTTGGTCATCAACAAAAGGATCAGTTAAAGAAAAATATAAGGCCATTCCAACAGCCGAAATGCCTTGCATCAAGAAAAAGAAGAATTCCCGATGTGACTTGATTCTAGCTGATAATGACTCAGTTTTGGAGTACTATATTAAAAATTTACATAACTCCACAATTGCAAAACATCGGTAAATATATCATAAAATTTAACAAAACCTGTTTTATGTGATTGTATTTTTTCAGAAAAGGACGTACTTCTTCAAATGTCTTTGTACCAACAGAGATACTAATGACAATTGAGGACAAAACTTCGGTAATTTTAAATCATGCCTGTCAATCTGTAATAATGATGGAGTTATCATCGATGATATGTGAGTTTCCATCAGTTTGTTGTGAACAAACTTTTCACAATATCATGAATGAAGAAACTGAAGAAATGATGGGCATGTGTCAAAACTCATCTGAATGGCATAGAGCCAGACAATTTAGGATCACTGGATCAAGGTGCTATGGAATATTTACTTTCAGTAGATCTGACTGGGAAATGAAAAGCAAAAAATTTTTTTGGCCCAAAAGTTTTAGCAATAAATTTACAAAGCATGGATTAACATATGAAAATGCTGCAAGAGCTTTATTTATTGCAAACCATTCTAAAGAAGTCCTAGAGTGTGGAATGATTTCTTTTCCTCAAAATAAATGGTTGGGATTTTCACCAGATGGTGTAATAATTGAAAACGGGAAACCAGTAGCATTATTAGAAATCAAATGTTTGTATTCTGGTAAGTAACAGTATGCATTGATTAATAATCAAATAATGATCAGACTATATTTATCAATCAACCAACCAATGCCTGGAGCTCCTATGTCAACAATAACACCAAGACTAACTTGTTATGGAAACAATTAAACTGTGATATATATATTTATATTTGTTCGTAGGTTCCACATCACCTATTGAAGATGCCATTTTATCATGTAGTTACATTGTCAAAAAAGATGGTGCATACACTTTGAAAGAAAAACATCAGTATTATGGACAAATACAACTGGGGATGAGCATATTAAATGTGCAAAAATGTTTTTTGTTTTTGTATGCATCATTTAATGATACATCAATAACAGTCGAAGTATTGTTTGATTACAATTTCAGCAAAATGATGCTGGAAAAAATAAAATTCAATTATTATACAAAAATGCTCCATGTATTATGTGAAAGTGGAGGTAGTTACCAATAGTAATAAAACAATATATTATATCGAATAATAGTTTTATACTATTAATGCCTTACAAAGTTTTCAAAATATTGGAGAATATCTACCTTGTACTGAGGTGAAAATACACAGAAATCGGTTTACAAGTGATATTGTCCCTTCTAATTGCAAACCAGAATGGTTGGTGTTAAATATCTTGTAGATATACCAACCCCGTTTGACTTTGAAGTGTAATTCATTGTCTGCATGTAATCTAAGAAGTAGAAGTGAATGATCACGTTTTTGAAAATATTTTCAGGCGTTAATAATATAAAACTGTTTTTCTACTCCTATATAATAAGTTGTCAATTAAATGCCAATTTTCAATTCCATAATGATACTCATTATAACACTGGTTTCCATTGTGAAACTGAAAAATTAACCAATAGAAATCTAGATTTTCAAATGACCAAGTAGGCAGATCCAATATTTTCTGTAGAATGTTTGACAGTTTCTAAGAGATTCGTGAGATTTATGACAGTTTGAATCTTTTGCGTTAGTTTTTGAAAGAAATCAAGCACCATAATATACTAATTTTATATCTATTGGTAACGCGCTTTACTAAACAAAATAATGTTACAGAAAACTAATAATCTATTAATAATAAAACATTTTTTCAATAAGACATTTATTTATTTATAAAAAGCACTACACATGATAAAAAAATTGAGTAATCCTAGCTAAATAAAATTAGATAAATCTTTCATCTGTCAGTATAGGACTTGAAAGATTTGTTATACTACAAATAATAGTGAAGATTTCATCAATTTTGGGTACAAGGGACCACTGAAGCTTACCATTAACTATTTTAAAAATTTTTAATCTTTGATTTGATCTCTCAATATGTACCCTTGCTGCAGCAATTTGCTGGTTAAGAATAGCCTCTTCAGGAGAAAGTTGTTTCTTGTTTCTTACAAATGGAGGACGTATTAATTTAATTTTATACATTGCACATATGTCATCTATCAAAAACCCTTTATCAACCATAATGGAGTCTTTGTTAGGACATAATTTGTTAATGAAATTGCTCTGTTCAAAAATTAATTTATCAGATGCTCGTCCACCATAAGATTGACTAATAAAGGTTATCATACCTGCTGGAGAAACACCAGTCATAAATTTGATTGTCGTATTACCTTTATAATGTGAATAAAATTTTATGCGACAGCAAAGGCAACTAGGTTTTTGTACAAATATTTCGATGCAATCCAAAACAGCTCTACATGTTGAAAAATTTTTAAAGCACTTAGGAATATTTTTAGAAATTTCTTCACAGGATGGGAAATAAATGGTAGGCTTAAGAACTGCACTAAGTATAGGGAGCATATCGAAGAAATAAGTTTTACAAAGCTGACTAGATATACCAAACAAGGTGGCAAGAGTAACATAACTGAGATCCAACTTTAATTTAGTCATTGTTAAAATTATTCTTTCTCTAATACCAAGTCTATGAGACCTTGTGTCATGCAGTACCTTTCTCGCCATCTCTTCCAAACAGTTTAAAATTTGGAAATTATTTAAGCCTGTGAAACTTCTCAAAGCACTTTCTGAATTTAAAAGATCACTTAATGTATTAATTTTGTCCATACTAACTTGAACTTCAAAATCATGAACTAGCTTCTGTATTATGTCAGTAGAACTGGCAATATTAGGAATACTTTCACTACTTGTCTCTTGTTCACAAACACATTTTTCTTGTTCTTTTATGTCGTTGTCGCTCTGGCTCCTCTCAGTACTTGTTCCCGCTTGGCTACATACCACTCTTGTTCTTTTAGACAGCCTTTCTGCACGTTTTGAATCTGATTTTTCAATTGATGGTACAACAGACGACGGCAGATTCTGAGATGGTACAGCTGTTTTTTTCAATACACGACCTCGTCTTGTTTTTTCACCTATAAATAAATTATATTTGAGTAAATGAAAACAACATACCATAGACAAAATTATATTTCTCTATGCAACATACCTCCCTACCTTTGTTAATATAATCTTCTTGTTTAAAATGGAGTGAACACACTTTCATAAATTTGCTGATTGGTTTACCAATCCGAACCTTTAATATCCAGGCTTTTCTTCTCGATATTAATTCTCGTCCCATCTCCGTTTCAATATAAACCCTTTGGTCATTTTTATCGGGAAATCTATGGAAAGTTAATTTCTTTTCAGTATCTCTTTTGGCCCAGGAATTGCACTGCGGCACTGAACAATAATCATTATTAGACGCCATTATAAGATCGGAGGTATTGCTTTGCCTTTAAAAGGGCAATTTTTTGATAAATGATAAAATAAGATTAAATGAAAACGATTTAAAGATGGTAAACAAACGATAGGAAAGTGTGGTTAGAAAACAATGTGGCGGAAACTAGTTCACATTAGAGCCACCAGAGTGCGTATCGCTTCTCTTGAAATGCCAATAGTTACGAAACTCATACAAACCCTTGTTTATGATGTAATACCTTTTCTGATATCAATACGAAACATGAAAATAACGACATACGGTTCAGATGCAATATACAAATTTTTGTCTATAATGCGATACCGATACTAGTACCTATTTAGATCCGGTATATCGGACGTACAGATATTATTTTCTAATAATGCGAGGCAGTATACTTAGTATATAACTAGTAAATGATTCCTAATGTATCGTATATATTTGTATTCATACGTATCTAAACTCTTACAAATTCTTACAATCCGATTACAGTCGAACCTGTTTATTGATACATTCAAGTAAAATATCCAAGATTTGAGATTTGTTCTGTGACCATACCGACCTGGACCCTTATTCTCGAATCATTCCTACAAGAGAGTAAGTTTCTCACCTCACTGATACGAAAATAACTCATAGGTACCTCGCAGGAGTGAGAAATTATTTTCTCGTAGGAATGATTCGAGAATACGGATTCCAGATTGATTTGAATTTTTCAGTTAATTCAATGTTTATCTAATGACAATTTAGCTTTAGATTTTTATTTGTGTTTAGTCAACGTTTGTATTAATAGGGAAAATATTGGAAACGATATAAGGTAAATGCCTCATTATGGTCGTTCCGAAAATGGGAGGTACGCATGCGCATTAGAAAATATTTAATAAGGGAACCATAATAATATACTGCGTTCCCTTAAGTATTTAAAGCCTTATGTCCCTAATTTGCCAAACCTTGCCTCCTATAGCAGTTTTTTAACTCAAGTAGTCTGGCTGTATTTTCGGTTTGAGTTTTCTTTTGTGTCGGTATAGATAGTGCTGAAATTGTTTTCCTTCCAAGTAAATCTTTAAACTTTAAATTATAAAATATGTTCTACTCTAAACCTGTATAAAAATTACAATAAAAATTCACCCAGATTTGAACGTTTTTTTAACAAACAATCAAAAGACTATAAAATTAGATAGTTCCGTATTGCTAGGTAGTACTTTTAAATTTTGAATACAATTTAAAAATTCGAATTTATTATTTAATGTATTGTAACAGGTAAACGTTGAAATCATTTTGTTGTATTTAATAACAAGTCGAATTAAAAGTTCCACAATAAACAAAATATACATACTAAACAAATTTAACTAGGTAAATCTACTAATATTATGTAAGGCGCATCCTATAAAGAATTTTTAACAGTGTACCTAGGTAATACAGATAAGAATAAACATTTTTTTGAGTACCTAATTTCTGGTAGGTATAATTCTTTGTCGTTTAAAGCGGTTCTTTAAATATAATTCACAATAGGTATTACGTTACCTAGTCTTGGACTTATTAATAAATGTTTATAAATCCCCCATTGCACAGTAGGTAAGTAAAAAAATTAGATACTAAATTCTAAATTAAACTAATCACAAAATTTTTTAAAAACATGTAACAAATCCTTTATTACTAAGCAACAATATCGATTTTGGGTGGCCTTCAGTCTACGAGACTTTCCGTTACACCTGCGTATATAAAAAACATTGCGTGACCAAGGAATGAATGTTTTTAGAAACACGTATTCGAACTAGGGGTGAAAGTTACGGAATTATTATGTTTAAAATAAATCATAACTTTATACTAAAAGTCTTATTATTATTAATAAATATATATTTAAATCTTTAATAATAATAATAAATCTAGGTACCTAAACAGCATTAAATTTAATAGGTACCTAGTCACAGAAAACAGACACACGTCTGCATTTTGTGTTAATAGTTATCTGTGATTTGTATCTGGACATTTAACAAGCAATGTACCCTTCTTAAAATATAAACACAATTACTTTGTTTTAAAAAAGCAATGATAAATATTGTAATAAAAACAATTTTTTAATATATATACCCATCTTATTCCTTGAGCTCTTAGTAGTATTACTTATTGAAAGCTCTATAAAACCACATACAAAAGATTGTAGGTATAAATTTTATGTTAAGATATTCATTTTTTACTTAAAAATAACTTTAATTTAAAAAATAGTTATGCTTTTTCCAAAAAAAGGTGGTCTGTTAACTGCACTACTGATAACTCTACTTTTTTTTTACTTCTTAGACAGTAAAAACCCATTTTTACATACCAAATAGAGGAAAATCATTTGAAATAGCAACAAAAAACATTTTTAGTTTAGTTTTACCGTTGAGTGATAAATATAAGTTTTATCGCTTAACGGTTTTACGTAGTGGTTGAGTTTGAAAGCAGAGTAGATTTTTATGCGTTGTTGTCAAATGGGTTAGGTAGTTGTTCTAGTTCTACGGTAGGATATTCCAACCTTCACTATAAACACATTTAAACGCCTTGGTTTATTCCTTTTAATTAGCAAATATTATCAAAAAATGATTCAAATGGAAAAGATATATGGGCATTATTTTAAAAATATTTTGTACTATACAGAATATAAAAAAAGTGGAAGTGGTACCAATGTTCGATTTTTTAAATACCTGTCATATGAAATTAAGAAGGATAAGATTGAGTAGATATAGGTATTACGACTGTAAATAAAACAAAAAAGCTGGCAGTAAATAGGGAAAACAAAAATATATTTATATAATAGACATATTATTTACTTCAATTCATTACCTACTTACAACTAATAATAACCCAAATCTAAATCAGTATCATCTTTATTTAAATGCATAAGTAACGTAACAGCATTTCGATATGTACCTTCAACCAATCAACGTGCTGAATCGAATTATTCTAGCTATCAGTAGGAATTTTACTTGTCACACTTCTAATTAACTGAATCACTTGAGTTAAATGTAGGTTTATACATTTTCAGATATTATAACTCTGGATGCCATATGTGTTCAATATGCAATAATACGGGTGAAGCCGTAATACTGTAGTGTGGCCCATATTTTTAGCGATAATATCACAAACGCATTCTTTTTCGATATCGAGTAATTCTTGAAAATAAAGGTAATTTTAAACAAATACTTTTGAATTTCTCGTTGACTGCTGTTGTTTTTTGGTGATAATCTAAACTTGAATCTATCTATTTGATTTAAGTACGATAAAACTCCTATCAGTGTAACTCCTAGCTGCTGGGTGTTTTTCTCTTAAATCAATTATTTTGACGTTAATTTAAATCAAAATATCATGCAATGAACTCTACATACTGGTTTTTTTTATTTAAATCTCCGTGGAGTTTACCTAATGGATTCTTGTTACTTCGCCTATACATTGTGTCCGTAAAGTGTGGAACATTCTTTATTAGTTAAATTAACAATATTATCAAAAATACTTATTGTCTAGCGAACAGAATATGAAAGAAATTATTTCTTATCAAGAATAATAAAAAACTCTTGTTTTAACTTAACTTCCTGGTTTAATTGAACAAATTAGGTATAAAATTACAATTACAGCTGTTTCGCTATATAACTAGCATCGTCAGATTGACATATTGAAGTTACATTTTGTTTGTTTGTAGCTAGGTACCTGATGTTGATTAAGTAGGTAAGGCTAGACCAAGTATGGAAGTAATAAGACATAAATATTAAAGCCTAGATGTTATTAGCCCTAAGGGATTATCCTGGATATATTTCCCTCTAAGATCAGTATAACTGTGCAATGATATAGAAAAACCAGGAAAAAACTATATCATGCTGATCTACAAACAAACAAAATGTAACTTCAATATGTCAATCTGACGATGCTAGTTATATAGCAAATCAGCCGTAATTGTAATTTTATACCTAATTTGTTCAATTAAACTTGGAAGTTAAGTTAATACAAGAGTTTTTTATTATTCTTCGTAAGATGAACTTCCAAAAAGTAAGAGTTAGTACAATAAATTTTATTTCTTATCAATTTAAAAAAATAGATAGTCTTTTAGTCTTTTGTGAAATGTCATTATTTGTTTAGTCATTTATTGATGATCAGTGACAGCTTAGTACAATGTTTTTGGTATTCGTGAATGTTTTAATTATTGCTTAGATTTAATAATTTTCTGTCTGCTACATTATTATATTCTGTTACACGTTACTTTATGAGCACACACAAAACTATTGTGATACATTTTTGGAATCTGTTTAGCTAGAGTAATCCGAAAACGTCATTACGTCATTACTCTAAAGTAATTCACCCAGTATATTATATTATTTTAAAATACCGTAAAATAAAATTAAAAATCGACAGGTTTCAGAATTATTTCTTGAAATGGCTTGTTTAGCTAAAAATGAATTTGTTCTATACTTTTCGGACACAGTGTATAATAGGTATATAGAATTTGATTGTCATGACTGATTCATCAACGCAGAGCCTAATCGAAGCTAGAAACATGGAGTTTAGACAGTAGGTTCATTTTGTAACGTAACCACTCACTAAGAAAGGATTTTTTGTTTTTCGACCCCGAAGGTGATAAAGGTTTAAAGTTTGTATTGCAATTTTCTAATTTCTTATACAATTCGCTTAACTTTGCGTAATAAAATGAATAGATATACCAAAGTATGTTTCAGGCTTTACCCCACTTTCTACAAATAATTTGAACCATATCAACTACTCGTACTAATTATCTTTAGGTAGGTACCTACCTATTCTTATTTAAAATAAATCTCTAATTGTATACTTTCTGAGAAACAATTATGTTCATAAAACAACTATTATAGGTATAACAATTAGATTAATAATAATTGTATATTTTATTATTTTTAACTTTCGCCCTGGTATAATGACAAAATAGTTTATAAATTTTGTATGGTCAGAAACTAACAAAAAATCATATATTTTGTTAAATAAAGTATTTTTCTTAGGCCTGTCCACTGTTTTATTAAATATATGGGAATGTATGAAGTTCCGGGACATCCCCACAAAAACCGTTGTTAATAGACGTACGTTTTTTTTATTCTTTAGTTTTGTTCGTAAATTTATTATAGGAAAGTTTAAGTTTAACATTAAGTATTATATTTCCTATTCTTATGCATATTTGACATTGATAATTAGATAAGTGTTAATTAGATTACATTATAGTGTTTCATTCTTTCTTTACACATGTACAAGTTAAATAATCATAATAATAATAATTAAAAGATTGATCGACTTACCTATAAGAATGATCGATCTTAATTATTTGAGCTATTGTCCGGAATGATTATGAAAACAACCGCCCACCCCTGGTGATCTAATTAACCATACTTACCTACCCCATCAATGCAATGAATCACAAGATAAGTAAGTAAACAATTTTTTGCTTATTCTTTGTATTTGTGCTGGAAACGCATGAGTCAATGCATACTACAAATTAAATAATCATGTAGGATAATAGCTCAAATAATTAAGATCGATCATCCTTACAGGTAAGTCGGTCAATCTTTTAATTAACCTGTTTATAGGTTTGTTGTTCATTATATATTTTTATAGGAATGGTCACTGTCAGTTTTTATTAATTAAAATAAAAAGTCAGTTACAAAGTGATATCTGATTATAAAATAAACATAATATTTTTATGTTTATTGGTACACAATAATATTAGTGTTCTATGGGTTCATGGTTCTATGTTTATAAAAACGTAACCGTAATCATTTTATCCATACTATGCTCCAAAGTAAAACTATTTCTATGAACAGATGGTATAGGTGATATTAATAAATGATTAATAGATTAGAAAAAGGAGTAAGCAGTTGTAGTGAATACCATTTCTCGTGATATAGAAGAACTAATATGATAATGGTGAAACGCAGTCTACAAACATTTACCACCTAAGAAGTAAGGTCATAAGTTTGAGTTAAGTTGCAGAAACTGTGTTCTCCTATTTAAGATGTCTCTAGTCGCTTTGGACGCTTATCTCACCAAATAAAGCAGTTCAGAAATTGGTTGAGAGGGGTTTGCCTGAACCTCAAGAACTAATTTTGGGAAAAAACTATGTTGAAGAAAACTGAATGTCCCCCAGTCCATCGTAGAAGTTTTGTCAACCTCAAATATGACTAATAAAAAATGTAATTCTTTAGTTTAGAAGGGTTTGTCCTAATGGTGGCTTGGATTTTGCTCTCGTGTCATTTCGGTGCAGTATGGTTTGGTATTTTTAACAAGACAGTAATGTTGGAAAAGCCTTTTAGGAAAATAATTTTGTAGGCAAAAGTTTCAAAAGAATTAAGACGATTAAAGATCTTTTATTTTAAGCAATATTTGTAAAAAGCCTTTTGGACATTTGGGGTATGTGGCGGTGAAGGAGATTTTCTTTTCCTTTCTAGCTAATATTCATCTTCATCTAACAAGTCAGGCTAGATTGTGCTGTATTTGTTAGTCCCAATTAAGTGTTTAGTGTAATATTACCTATAAAGCAAGTCTTTGCTATATCAACCCATACTGGACTGGGGTACAGTCCAAATTAAATATTAAACTTCGAAGGGCGAAAAAGGACAACTGTAAGGTTATCCAAATATTTTTCCCAAAAACTTTGATGTTATAGTTTTTACATAATATATAATTGCGAAACTTTTATTATTGTTTTAGCATAATATTAAAAATAACGTCTATAGGGTTTTGTTTTTATTTTGATTTTGGGTTCTTGGATTGAGAGTACTTTCACGATCATGTGTTTCTTCTTTAAAAATTACCCTCTGTATAATTTGTGTACCGGAATCAATCTATACATAAAAATTTTTAAAGAAATATTTTGTACCGGAAGTAATCGATACGTCAATAACTTTAAAAAAATGACATTTTTCAAAAAGTATATATTTTTCCATAATTGAAATGTCAATGTATACCCAATTTTGATGTAATATCAATATGTAAATCTAGGTACCGGAACTAATCGTTGGACATATATATATATATATGTATATATATATATATACATAAATATAACAAACCCTTAAATCTAAAATAAAAAGAAACTCAAAAATCCAAAATAATAATAGCTCTCAACTAAAATACCCAGTAATACAAAAAATAAAATATTGGTATCTTAGTTGTGACAATTAAATTATTGTTCACGAACAAAAATGGTCCACAAGTACTTGAAAAGAATATGCCATTCTATTAATATTTTCAAGTGACCTCAAAATATCTTCATGCATACTGTTCAGATCAACTTTGCGATTTTTTGAACTATTTTTGGTTTTTTCACTATTTCTTTTAGGGTGACTATTTGTTGTAGACTCTATTTCTGACTGCACATTGTTCTCTATTGACAGGCCATCAAAGATTTCCTCTACTCTATTCTGATATGCTTCTTGATTTATTCCATGAGACATTGGGTGGTATGAATAAAAACGAAGTACATGCTAATACTAGAAGTATTAACATCTTCTTTGTAGTATATACTTCAAATGTAAGAAGGTACTACATTTCAAAGTAGATACTTTTAATTTTTCCGGAATTTACTATACTAAGTAGAATTCACGCGAAAACGGCTGAAGTATTTACTATAATTTGAAGTAGTGACTTCATACAGCAGATACTTCAATTTCAAGAAGAAATTGTAGTATTTACTTGACGTTAGCGAAGTTGGTAAAATAGCAGCTTCACCGAGAATGCTAAATGCTACGATATGAAAATGATTATTATTATCATTAATAATTAATAATAATAAAGACTTATTATTTATTTTCGTCTAATTTCAGCAATATTTTGTTCAGCATATAATTTAGGCATAACTGGTTCATCTTCTACATCAATTTGTTGAAAATCTTCATGTGGATCTCTCAAAAACTTACCACAGTTATATATGTAAACTCATAAAATTTTTGTTGCCATTGGTTTAATTTAATTTTCCGATTCCCTGTTTTCTTCTTATCCACGATACTCTTAATTTTACTTTTCATGTTATTGATTTTCTTCATCACTTGTTTACAATCTAATGTTTGTTTAGTATTTTTATTGTAAATATACGACCAATCCCTAAGTACCTTGTCTTTTGTTGATTTAATTGCAGGTATTTTATGGTCTTCCAATGTAATAACAAAGGCTAACTGTAAATCTTCATTATGGGATTCTTCTTGTTGGGGCATTTCTTCATCTGAAGATATTTTAATAACCACACCTACACACCTGACTACTTATTTCAAATGAAATTAAACAAATTTGATAAACATGTCTTAATATTGTAATTCCCAACTAGGTCAAAGTGGGGTAGATGCTACACCTTTTGAAGCATATACTACTTATTGAAAGAAGATACTACAAGCAGTGTAGTACATACTTCTACGACAAGTAAATACTACTGAAACTTATAACATGCTTAATGGTGGAGCAGACACTTCTAAGTAAATTCTTTAATTTGTAGTATTAGCATTTACTTCATTTTTATTCATACCACCCATTATATAAACTTCCTTTGTATAAACCTTCAGTATCTGAAATTAAAATAAAAGCATTGGATTCATTGAATCCTATAATTAGTTGATTATAAGTAGACATACTTTGTTCACATTCATTTTTGGAATAAGTTGATCCTACAATCTGTTTTTCTCTAGGTTTTTCTTCTGCTGTCAGTTTGATAATTTTCCTTTTGAGACCTGTAAAAAGTATAATGATATACAATCTAGTTTGTATTACATTCCATTTAGATTTTTTTAAGTATTTTATGCACCTTTCTCAGTATCACTATTATCTCCATGAGCTGCTAGAGGTCCTATTAAGTTTAAATGGTGTTTTCTCCTACGAATAAAGAATAGAAAGGAAGGAATGTTGTCATATTTTAATTTAGCAAATAATCGCGACGGAAGTCGGCCATATTGAAGAACAAAATATGACTCATTCGAATCGTGATATTTGACATATATAATTTTTCATGCTGTTTTATATATTATTTTCTGATTTAAGTAGTTAACCCAACTCTTGAATGGGAATTACTTTTCATCTGTGGGGTTCTATTTATCTGAATTATTAAAAATTAACAAAATATTTTAATGACAACCACATTGTTATCATAGACGTTCCTTTATTTTTTATATAGACCAACAAGTCAACTATTTATAATTACCTGCTTAGAAGTTTTTAATCTAAATTTATATTCCTACAACCTTATGACAATGTATATTACTGTACAGATAATTACAAGCGGAAAACAGTTTTTTTTAATAATTAATACGAGCCATAAGTTTATAATACCCTGTGTGTGACACCACTGGTAACCGGAAACTTCAAGTCAGCCATATGCAAGAACCATTGCGGACATCGTCAAATCGTATTATACTCCTTCCTTTTTATTATTTATTCGTAGGTTATCTCTAATATGGAGAGAGTTTTATTATGAGGACCTGCACCAGTACCATGATGATATTAATATATTTCAGCCGATTTGGCTTTAGTTTTAGATTTCCAGTCTGCAAGTTCATTCCATTCTTCTACAGTCGTTTCACCTTGGCCCAAACTATTCAATTTCGTGGTAAATTCTTTCCATAACTTCGCATTTTTTTTTTTTTCATGTGTGCTAAATCTATTCGTAATAATTTTATTATGCACTTCGGAAAATATTAATAATGTTGCCCAATGATCATTTGATACATTATTTGGAAGATTGTCGAAATAAAACCACACAACTAATTAAATAAATATAAACTTTCTTCCAATTTTCCAATATCCAGCATGGCAATCGAACAACTTATTTTTAACAAAAAAAAGGTTATTCCCATTCTTCTGTATTGCTGCCTGTGGCCTTGGCTACTGGCATTACCAGCACAACAATAAAAAAATATAGATACTAAAATTACAGAGGTTTGTAATGCAACAATATAACACAAGGCCAAAATATATAAGAAAAAACAAAAATTTATTGGAAAAATCGCTTCCTTATGGGACTAACATTTTTAAATATTTTTTTGTTCTTTTTGTTGGATCTGTTGGCAGCCTTTGCCTTGTATAGAACTCATGCATTTTGTAACTGTTAATTTTTTAGGTTGGTTGTCTTTGACCTACATAAAAATGGTGTCAAAAAAAATATTGAATTGACACATTTACGTTCTCACTGTATAATTACATATTTTTTATGTCTCTTTACTAACTATTTTAATTTAAAAAATTATACCGCTTTTAAAAATATCTTCTTTAGCTTTCAATTTATATATTTTTTATATCTTACTTGCTCTAACATTATTTTTCGGAGATTTTTGATTCTGGGCCTGGGTCATAGGAACAAAATCGTCTTTCCTGGCCTATAATTGAGAATCTCTGATAAATAATGTTAGAGCAGTTGCGAGGAAAAGTAACACTAAGACCCAAAGTAATAACTGGTACGACACTAGACACCGGTAAGTTACTTTGGGGTTTGTGGTACTTTTTCTTGCAACTGCTCTAACATTATTTGTCGGAGATTCTCGATTCTGGGCCAGGAAAGACGATTTCGCTCTTACAACTCAGGCCCAATCTTCGGGATTCTAGTTGGAGAACTAGTAACTTTCTTTAATTGTGTGTGTTGGCAGTAGTTAAAAAGTAAATTTAAATAAGTAAAATATATTCCTTAAAATAATTTTTAATTTGTGTGATAACATTGCAGTACAATGTTTCCCCATATTATGCATGTAGCTGATAATGAAAATCGTAGAGCCATCTACCAAGAATTTTATCTTCGACGACGACCTATGAGGGATGCTGCAAATCCTTTTTCTTTAACTGATGAACACTTCTGTTCAGGTTGAATAAGGAGCTAGTTCGTTTCTTGTTTGATGAAATAGTTCCATGTATGAGAAATTCCAATAACTGCAAAGCTATAGGTATAACCGTTGGGAAAAACATTTGCAGCCTTATCATTCTATACAACAGGAACATATCAGAGAGTTATTGGACAGTCATTTAATGTAATTTTTACTAGTCTTTTTAATTTAATTTTATACTATTTAAATCACTAACACTGTTTAATTTATATAACACGATTTATTTACAATACTTTAATTTATATAAGACAATATTTCTATTCGCATTTATCTAACAACATACTACTAACTAACCCAAAATATTCGAATCGGTCCTTTATATAGGTAAATATTGTCGAGCATATTCCAGTCTATACTGGAAATCATCTCGATGATTTTCCGCTTCGCTCATCAAGCGCCGTATACTCCAGAACGTTCTCGCATCATCTGTCTGCTTCGCGTCTGGGTCATAGCGCCAGGGGCGTACTCGCACAACATTGCCCCCTCCTTGAGAGATAGTTCCTCCTGGAACTTTTAAGGAATTGAGACTGGATGGAGATACTTGCAACTGAATCCTCGTCTACAATTTCCAGTTGCATGGAAATAACATGGAATGGTCTTTGATGTCAGCTGGACACGGGGCGAATGGCTGCATACCAACACTTGGACTTCGGTATCTTGAAAGATTACTTCCACCATATTTCGGATGACCCTCCAATCCAATGAGTTGCACTCTATTTTCGGCATGGCTAGCTTCTGTATGTTGGACTCCAATACGTGCTCTCTCAAGTTAAGTAATGATTCCCATATATTTCGATAAGTGGGCTGGTCTTGGTAGGTATTCTTGGTAATCAGATAGAAGAGGCAACGGAAGTCATCTCAAAGTATCAAAGCCTTCCCAGTGGCTGGTAACTGATTTCGAAGTTCTGACAGTCGACCAAACTTCCTTCGAAAGACAGACGCTAATCCTCGACCGTCACTGATAGTGGCGGAAACGCTATGGGCCAATGAGTAGTCATCAGGAAGTGTGAACAGGTCTTGCTCTCTCTCAATAGTCACGCCGTATCTAGCTTTCCCAGTACCTCCATATGCACCCATAAATTCTTCGAAAGCAAGGTCGGGTGTATCTTGGACTTGATTTACGACTCCTTCCTGGTTATGATCTCCTACAAATTTCGCCAGTCGGTTTCGGTGTACTACCTTAGGCTTTCCATTCGGAGTCTTTATTATACGGTATATGATGTCATTGATTCTTTTCTTAATGATGTATGTTCCCTCCCAAGATTGTTGTAGCTTTGGTGAGTACCCCTTCTGTCTTTTCGGGTTATGGAGCCAGACTTTGTCACCTTCTTGGAAACATCCCTCTATAGCTTGGGTATCATACCGTTTCTTCATCCTGTCACTGGCAACTTGGAGATGGGAGAGCGAATCAAATCATGCATGTCGTCCATTTTTCTTCGTAACTGGATTACATAGTCTTCTCCAGCTATATCCTCTCCAGGTCGGCATCCAAACTCGAGGTCGCATGGTAACCTCATCTCACGTCCAAACAAGACTTTCGCTGGTGTTTGACCTGTTGATTCATTGACGGCGGATCGATAAGCCATTGCAAAGAGCGAAATATACTGGTCCCAGTCTCTTTGGTGATCGGATACTACTTTTGATAGATATTTGCCAATGGTTTTATTCATGCGTTCTACCATTCCATCCGATTGTGGGTGCAATGCTGTAGTTCTTGTTTTCTTCATTCCTAAATTGTCGCAAATTCCTTGAAAGAGTTGACTTTCGAAGTTCCTTCCTTGGTCACTGTGAATCTCCAAGGGCACTCCATATCGGCAAATAAACTCCTTCACTAGCACGTCTGCGACAGTTGCTGCCTCTTGATTTGGAATGGCGTAGACTTCAACCCACTTCGTAAAATAATCCATTACCACCAACATGTATTTATTCTTATTCTCAGTAGTGGGGAACGGTCCAGCAATATCTAAAGCAATTCTCTCTAATGGGCTACCAACGTTATATTGTTTCATGGGAGCCTTTCCTCTTTTCTGAGGTCCATTACTAGCAGCACAGATGGTACACTTCTTACACCAGTCCTTAACATCATCGGAACTATTCATCCAATAAAACCTTTCACGAACTCTATGCAGGGTTTTCTTAACACCAAGATGACCTCCTGATGGACTGTCGTAGTACTTCGGCTACTCTACTCTTTGGTATAACTAATTGCTTTCTGTTAACGGAACCGTCGTCATTTTCAATTATTCTCTTTAATAAATCGCCTTCCAAAATGAAAGACTCCCACTGAGCCCAATATGATTTAAGGACTGTAGAGAATTTTGACACTTCTTGCCAAGTAGGTCGACGATCTTCCATTCTCTCATTTTCTTCTTTAATTCTAGTAGGTGCCCAGTCGTCGTTAACTACAGTTGTTCGTAGTATTGCAGTTTCTTTTAATTCTGTCTTACTGCAGTGAGAACACTCTTCTGGGCACGGTCTTCTGGAAAGGGAGTCTGCATTTCTGTGACTTATCCCAGCTCGATGTTCGATCCTAAAGTCGTACTCTTGGAGTCGTTCGATCCACCTGGCAATTTGACCTTCAGGGTTCTTAAACTGCATTAGCCATTTTAAGGCTGCATGGTCCGTCCGGATTAAGAATTTTCTTCCATAAAGATATTGGTAGAAGTGTTCAACCGATTTCACAACTGCCAGAAGTTCTCTTCTCGTAACGCAGTAATTCCGCTCAGGTTTGGAGAGTACTTTACTAAAATAACCCAGGACTCTCTCTTGTCCATCTTGAATCTGTGAAAGGACAGATAATAAACTTTGTCTTGGAATAACTGACATTTCTTTGGATTCAGCATCAGTTGGGCAGCTTGAAGTCTTTTAAAAACATCTTCTAAGTTTTTCAGATGTTCTTCGAATGTCTCCCCCAAGACTATGATGTCGTCTAAGTAGACCAGGCACGTTTTCAAGACAACCCTCTCAATACGTTCTCCATCAGTCTTTCAAATGTCGCAGGAGCATTACATAGTCCGAATGGCATGACATTGAACTGAAATAATCCAGAACCGGTGGTAAAGGCTGTCTTTTCTTTGTCTCTTGGGTCCATTTCTACCTGCCAATAACCAGACTTCAAACCTAAGGTAGAAAATAATTTACTTCCAGCTAGAGTGTCCAGGGTATCGTCGATTCGAGGTAGAGGATAACTGTCCTTCTTGGTAACATTGTTCAACTGACGGTAGTCTACACAGAACCTCGTAGTTCCATCCTTTTTCTTGACCAAGACTACCGGAGAGACCCATGGACTGGTAGAAGGTTCTATCACTCCATCTTCTTCCATTTCTCGAACAATCCTTTCAGCTTCTTGCCTCTTTGCCTGTGGTAATCTTCTAGCTGATTGACGAATTGGCTTGGCATCACCCGTGTCGATTTTATGTTTTACAGCAGAGGTACAAAAATGTTGCGATACCGATGAAGAAAATCTTTCATTTTTCTTTTCTCTTCTCGGCTTAAAGATGTACCAGCAACCGCCACCATTTGTTCAAACTTATCGTTGGAATTATCGGGAATAGTTGTCTGTCGAATTATAGATGTTACTGGTACGGAGGTTCCAACTTTGGTCTCTTTCTTGATCGTAATTGGGTGATCATTGACATTTATAACTCGTACTGGAATTTCTTTAGCAGAAGTGACCAATCCTTTTCCTATCAAAATTCCTCGACCGACCTCCTCATCATGGTTCCATGGTTCCATCATCACAGGTATTCCTTCGTCAATAGTTCCTTGCAGTCTGGCCACTATGATCGTTTCGCTTCTACCAGGTACCACAGTATCCTCCTGGACAACGGCTGGCACGGTTTTGTCCTCATATAGATGAAGGAATATTTCTTCAGAACCAACTTTGATAACTCTGTTCTTGAAATCCAGTTGGAAACCATGTGAGTTCATCACATCCATTCCTAATATCACATCTTCCTCAATATCAGCGACAATAACAGTATGCGTGAACTTTTCTGAGCCAATTCCTATTTGAACCTGGACTTCTCCAAGGATGTTAGCTCTATCACCTGTGGCAGTTCGCAGTCGTAGTCTTGTTGGTAAAAGCTTCTTACGGCTATTTATAGTTGCTGGCCGTATAATCGTTCTGGTCGCTCCAGTATCCACCAATAGTGTATACTTTTACCGTTGACTTCACCATCTACATATACACTGTCTTCGCGGCATTTCAAAGAGGCTATTAGTATAAGATGGTCTTTGGAAACGTTCCGGGTCGAAGCTGCCCCTCTAGGCCCGCCCGTTTTAGTTTTTCCTGTGGAGTAGTTTCTTGATTCGTAGTGACCCCTGTCAGACTGTTATTAATAAAACGATGTATTTATTAAACACTTTATTCTTAGTATCTGTTAAAACATAAACATACAATACATAATACATGACATCAAGCTGACTAACAGTATAACCGCCAAAACTATATATGACAACTGACACTTTCTCCGAATAAGGTGCGTTCATGAAAGATACTCTAAGCAGTGTCAAACATCCTAACATCCCCTTTTTTCTAAGTTCAAAATATTATTAACTATTCTAAAATGTAATCCGACAAATATTTAGGTTTACAAATATTTCCGCCAGAGCGAGAAACTATTGGTTTATTTTTTGAAACATTAAGATCAGGTTCAGACCTAAACGGTTGCTGAACATTTGGTAACTCTTCACAAGAAACATCTGGTAATCCAGTTGACTCTTCCTTAAAAGTTTGTGAAGGTGAAGCTTTGTATATATTTGAACGATTTCTTTCAACTACATTGCCACTAGGCATTTGAACTCTATATGCTCTAGGTCTTTTACTAGGGCTCATAATTTTTGCTGTAACCATATTATGTACTGGGTCTCTTACATGTACAACTTCACCATTCTCAAACTCTTTAGGCTTAGCATGATATTTTTTATCATGATAACTTTTATATTCTTCTTGCCGTTTTTGCAAATAAGATTTGAAGGAATCTTGAACATCTAGATTATTTTTAGGTTTAATACCAAAATCTTTAGGTATTGGCAAGAATGCATTTACCTGACGGCCAAAAACTAATTCAGAAGGCGATTTCTTTATTTTTGAATCTATTGGTGTGTTGCGATATTTAATTAAAGCTATATAGGGATCTAATCCTGAATGAACCACTTTTTTAAGCATAGTTTTACATATACCTACATAACGTTCTACCATACCATTGGATTCATGATAGTAAGAACTGGACATAACATGCTCAAATTGCCAGGTTTTGCTAAACTCTTTAAATTTATAACATTTAAACTGTGGGCCAACATCTGAATATAACAATCTTGGTTTTCCAAATCTTGCAAAAATTGATTTTAGTGTTACAATTACAGTTTCTGCTGTTTCAGAATTTAAAATAACAAAATCAATATATTTACTGAAATAATCAACTATTAATAAGTATGTTTTGTTCATAAAATAAAATATGTCCACTCCTACTATATCCCAAGGTTTTTCTGGTACCCCTCTAAGTAAAAGTTCTTCCCTAGAGTGTCTTTTTTGAAACTTAGCACAACTTTTACAATTTACAATAAATTAAGTCTTCTATTTCTTTTTTCATGTGTGGCCAGAAAAGAATAGATTTTGCCCTATTTAAACATTTTTCAGTCCCTAAATGAGTACAATTAATATATTTTAACATTTCTTTTCTTAATGACTTTGGAACTACAACTGTATTATTTTTAAAAAGTAACCCATTCACTGAAAATAATTCATCTTTAATGTTGTTATAAAACTTTAAATGATCAGGTATTTTAGTAAAATCTGGCCACCCTTCAGTAATATATTTTACAATTAAAGTCAAATCTGGGTCATTTAAAGTTTCACGTGCAAAAATATCTTTTTTACTTTCTGAAAGTGGTAAGTTATTAACTAAAAAGCAAGTGTGAACATTAACCTCTTCATCAATATCAAATAAACATGTGTCTTTGCTACTTTTTAAATATGACCTTGACAGACAATCAGCCAATAGAAGATCTTTACCCGGTTTATATTTGACAACAAAATCATATGGCTGTAGCCTTAACCTTAGTCTCTGTAGTCTTAAAGGAGTATCAATTAAAGGTTTTTTTAAAGATATTTTCTAATGGCTTATGGTCTGACTCAATAATAAATGTTTTGCCATACAAATATTGCTGAAACCTCTCACAGCCATGGACTATAGCAAGCAATTCTTTTTCTATCTGAGCCCAGGACTGTTGAGTGGCTGTCAAAGCTTTAGAAGCATAGGCAATAGGTAAGTTTTCCTGTAATATAACAGCACCCAAGCCTTTACTACTGCTATCTACTGACAAGACAATATCTTTTGCCTGATCATAAAATTTTAATACAGGTGTTTTTGTCAACAATTTTTTAAGTTTCATAAAATCAGCTTTGTGAGTTTCAGTCCAACAGAACTGTACATAATTTTTTAACAATTATCTTAAAGAGTAGGTAACATTAGACAAATTAGGAATAAATTTACTAACATAAGTAATCATACCCAATATTGTTTGCAACTCTTTTATGTCCTTTGGTTCTTCCATTTGTAAAATTGCACTTACTTTTTCTGTATCGGGTTTTAAACCTTCACTGCTGAACAAATGCCCTACATATTTGACCTCCGAAAGACCAAACTTGCACTTTTTCTTGTTAAACCGCACGTTACACTTTTTTGCTCTTTCTAACACAGCACTCAACCTCTCACTATGTTCTTTTTCATCACGCCCCCACACAATGATGTCATCTATGTAAACTTCGACGCCATCTAAATCCTTGAAAACATCTTTGAACTTACGGTGAAACACCTCTGGGGCTGAGCAAATACCATATGGTACTCTTCTGTACGCGTACCTTCCAAAATTTTCTGCATGAAAAGTTGTTAACAGCTGACTATCCTCTGCTAACTTAATTTGATAGAACCCCTTGTTTCCATCTAATATAGAAAAAACTGTAGCACCAGACATTTTTGATGCTAATTCTTCGAAAGTTGGTAGGGAATATCTTTCCCTTACCACTGCATCGTTTAGATTTTTTGGGTCAATACACAGTCTCAGAGATCCATCAGGCTTTTTTACAGTGACCAGTGAAGAACACCATTCAGTTGGTTCTTCTACTTTTTTTATTATACCCATTTTTTCCATTTTATCCAGTTCATCTTTCACTTTACCTTGTAAGTTATATGGAATTTTTCGAGGTGCATGGCAAACAGGCTCTGCATTTTTCTTTAACTTAATTTTGTACTCTCCCTGCAGTTCTCCAATTCCTACAAACAGGTTTTTATACTTCTCTACTAGCTTATTTAGTGATAGGCTATTTATTTGAGTCTTAGATTCTATTATATCTATTTTTCTCAACAAATCAAACTTTTTGATCAATGGAAGACCAATAATGCATGGAGCATCATAATTTACCACATGGAATTGGGTTTCATAAATTTTTTTCTTTAATTTGACATTTTGCCAGAACTTTACCCAGAGCACTAATTTCAGATCCATTGTAGCTCCTTAACTTTGCATTTGTTGGAAGAATTGTCAATCTTAACTGGTCTACCCATTTTTTAGTTAGAATATTTACATCTGCTCCTGTGTCCACCTTGCACTCAATCTCTCTCCCATTGATGTTTATTTTTTGTAGCCACTCTGATATACTACTAACATGCCTGATGCTTTTGGTTTCACTTTTCACCATGCCAATGAAAAAATCTGTTTCTTCATCTTCTTCAGTGTCTAAATTTGGTTGTGAATCTACTGCATGTACTTTTTTATCAGTGTTAGGACACATCTTATAGAAATGATTAAATTTCCCACAGCTTTTGCATATTTTCTGATAAGCAGGGCACCTTTTACCATGGAAAAGTCCACAAAACTTGCATCTTTTAGCCTTATGATTAATATCTTCTTTACTCTCTTGTCTCTTATTATTAAAATGCTTATGCTTTCCCTGTCCTTGACTTTTAAAACCTTTGCTTTGTATAGCTTGGACACTACTACTGCCTCCTATTTCTAACTTTTCAGACAGCTGTCCTGCTAGTTCTGAGGCTTTGCAAATATTTATGCATGTTGTCAAGCTTAAAGTGGCTTTTTGTAGTAAAGTATTTCTTACCTTATCATCTGTGATGCCACAAACTATCCTATCTCGAATCAAACTATCTTTGAGAGTATCAAAGTTGCAGTTTTCTGCCATCTTTTTATAATTTGTCACAAAGGACTCTATGGTCTCACCCTCCTGCTGCTTTCGAGTGTTAAACATGTGCCTATTAATGGTTTCATTTTCCTGGGGCTTAAAGTGTTCTTCAAACTTTTTCAGGACTTGTTCCCAGTCTTTTCTTTCTGCAGCAGTAAGTTCTAAAGTACCATAAGTCTCCTGTGCCTCTGGGCCTATAGCATGCAGTAATATAGCTACTTTCCTTTCACCTGACGCCTCTATACTTTCCTTATAACCTGATGCTAGCATGTAGATTTCAAACTGGCTTTTCCACTTCTTAAAACTAACAGCTACTTCTCCATCTACAGACAAGGGTGCAGGTGGTTTTAACTCCATATTATTAGCCCTTTCTCTGCACTTTTTATCGGCTTTTTTTGAACACTTGGGCCAAAACTGGAAATACTAAGTTTTTAACGTGAAGCAGTCTTTGCGTTGTATTACGGCCTATGTCCGCAGAGCCATGTCAGACTGTTATTAATAAAACGATGTATTTATTAAACACTTTATTCTTAGTATCTGTTAAAACATAAACATACGATACATAATACATGACATCAAGCTGACTAACAGTATAACCGCCAAAACTATATATGACAACTGACACTTTCTCCGAATAAGGTGCGTTCATGAAAGATACTCTAAGCAGTGTCAAACATCCTAACAACCCCAGGACGTTTACATGAATTGCGAGCATGTCCTATTTCACCACAATTCCAGCGCCTGATGGTCTTATTCTTTTTCTTATCAGTAAAGTTCTTCATCATATTTACTAATTGGTCTAACTTATTTTCATCTTCCTCTTCCGTTACAGACCTTACTTTACTGTATCCTCCACAAGCTTTCGAAGCCGCTTCATACTCAAGCGCGGCAGACAAGATGTCAACTAATGTTTTGTGGTGGGCTAAACGGAGTGTCTTTGCCATTTCGTGGTCACGAAGTCCATCAAGAAATGCTTCAACAGCTAAACATTCCATCATTTGTTCTGGAGCTGAAGGGTAAGCAAATCTTACCAATCTGGCAATATCTACTTCGTACTCTTGAAGTGTCTCCTCTCACTTCTGTTTTCGAGTCTTTAACTGCGATCGGTACAAGTTCTCCAAGTGTTCGTGACCATATCGCATGTTCAAGCTTTTCTTCAGTTGCACAAAATCATCTGTGTCCTCCACTGGTATGGTCTGAAGAACATCCAAAGCGTCTCCTCTCAGAGCGATGGTGAGGTTTATTGCCTTCTCTTTTTGGGACCATCCGTTCGCTCTTGCAGCTGTTTCGAACTGTTTGAGATAATTATCCCAAGACATCTTTCCGTCAAAGGTTGGGGCCTTAACACGAACAGAACTTTCGTTGCCTTCCAATTTCGGTTTCCGCTCCACTTTGTAGCTTCTCATTTCGTCCTCGTTTTCCTCTCCTAAATCTTCCATATCTTCTTTACCTCCTTTTTCCATCTCTTCCATTTGCTTTTCCATTTCTCTTATTTTATCTTCAATTTTTTTTCAAATGAAGACATTTTATTTTCCATAGAAGAAATATCCAAAGAAACTTTGATTTCCAAAGAAGAAATGTCAGAAGAAACTTTATTTTCCAAAGAAAAAATATCAGAAGATACTTTATTTTCCAAAGACGAAATATCATTTTTTAAAGAAGACATATCAGTAGAGACTTTGTTTTCCAAAGAAGAAATATCATTTTTCAAAGAAGACATATCGCAAGAAATATCATTTTTTAAACAAGACATTTCGGAAGAAATATCACTCTTCAAAGAAGACATGTCAGAAGAGATATCACTCTTCAAAGAAGACATGTCTGAGTCGGAAGAGATATCACTCTTCAAAGAAGACATATCGGAAGAGATATCACTCTTCAAAGAAGACATATCGGAAGAAACTTTATTTAAGGAAGAAATAATTGTAGCAGAAGAGTCGTCTACGAAAATATGATTTTCTGGATCTAAACCATCATTTTCCAATGCTTGCTTAAGTCGCTCCAACAACTCAGTCTTCCTTCCTGTTGTTTCCAATTCACGATCCTCCAGCTCTTGACGCAATTCTGTCACTTTCAAGTCCCAAAGTTTTTTCGACATATTTTTTTTTTTTTACACTATATTTATTTACAATATCCCACCTCTGACACCAATGTAACGTTTATTTATTTTTACTAGTCTTTTTTAATTTATTTTTATACTATTTAAATCACTAACACTGTTTAATTTATATAACACAATTTATTTACAATACTTTAATTTATGTAAGACAATATTTCTATTCGCATTTACCTAACAACATACTACTAACTAACTAACTCAAAATATTCGAATTGGTCCTTTATATAGGTAAATATGATTCGAGTATACTCCAGTCTATTCTGGAAATCGTCTCGAAGATTCCCCGCTTCGCTCATCAAGCGCCGTTGAAAGAAACGTATATTCTGGAATATTCTCGCGTCATCTGTCTGCTTCGCGTCTGGGTCATAGAGCCAGAGGCGTACTCGCACAACAATATACTACTTATTGAAAGAAGATACTACAAGCAGTGTAGTACATACTTCTACGACAAGTAAATACTACTGAAACTTATAACATGCTTAATGGTGGAGCAGACACTTCTAAGTAAATTCTTTAATTTGTAGTATTAGCATTTACTTCATTTTTATTCATAAGACCCATTATATAAACTTCCTTTGTATAAACCTTCAGTATCTGAAATTAAAATAAAAGCATTGGATTCATTGAATCATATAATTAGTTGATTATAAGTAGACATACTTTGTTCACATTCATTTTTGAAATAAGTTGATCCTACAATCTGTTTTTCTCTAGGTTTTTCTTCTGCTGTCAGTTTGATAATTTTCCTTTTGAGACCTGTAAAAAGTATAATGATATACAATCTAGTTTGTATTACATTCCATTTAGATTTTTTTAAGTATTTTATGCACCTTTCTCAGTATCACTATTATCTCCATGAGCTGCTAGAGGTCCTATTAAGTTTAAATTGTGTTTTCTCTAATATGGAGAGAGTTTTATTATGAGGACCTGCACCAGTACCATGATGATATTAATATATTTCAGCCGATTTGGCTTTAGTTTTAGATTTCCAGTCTGCAAGTTCATTCCATTCTTCTACAGTCGTTTCACCTTGGCCCAAACTATTCAATTTCGTGGTAAATTCTTTCCATAACTTCGCATTTTTTTGTTTTTTATGTGTGCTAAATCTATTCGTAATAATTTTATTATGCACTTCGGAAAATATTAATAATGTTGCCCAATGATCATTTGATACATTATTTGGAAGATTGTCGAAATAAAACCACACAACTAATTAAATAAATATAAACTTTCTTCCAATTTTCCAATATCCAGCATGGCAATCGAACAACTTATTTTTAACTAAAAAAAGGTTATTACCATTCTTCCGTATTGCTGCCTGTGGCCTTGGCTACTGGCATTACCAGCACAACAATAAAAAAATATAGATACTAAAATTACAGAGGTTTGTAATGCAACAATATAACACAAGGCCAAAATATATAAGAACAAACAAAAATTTATTGGAAAAAACGCTTCCTTCTGGGACTAACATTTTTAAATATTTTTTTGTTCTTTTTGTTGGATCTGTTGGCAGCCTTTGCCTTGTATAGAACTCATGCATTTTGTAACTGTTAATTTTTTAGGTTGGTTGTCTTTGACCTACATAAAAATGGTGTCAAAAAAAATATTGAATTGACACATTTACGTTCTCACTGTATAATTACATATTTTTTATGTCTCTTTACTAACTATTTTAATTTAAAAAATTATACCGCTTTTAAAAATGTCTTCTTTAGCTTTCAATTTATATATTTTTTATATCTTACTTGCTCTAACATTATTTTTCGGATATTTTTGATTCTGGGCCTGGGTCGTAGAAACAAAATCGTCTTTACTGGCCTATAATTGAGAATCTCCGATAAATAATGTTAGAGCAGTTGCGAGGAAAAGTAACACTAAGACCCAAAGTAATAACTGGTACGACACTAGGCGCCGGTAAGTTACTTTGGGGTTTGTGGTACTTTTTCTTGCAACTGCTCTAACATTATTTGTCGGAGATTCTCGATTCTGGGCCAGGAAAGACGATTTCGCTCTTACAACTCAGGCCCAATCTTCGGGATTCTAGTTGGAGAACTAGTAACTTTCTTTAATTGTGTGTGTCGGCAGTAGTTAAAAAGTAAATTTAAATAAGTAAAATATATTCCTTAAAATAATTTTTAATTTGTGTGATAACATTGCAGTACAATGTTTCCCCATATTATGCATGTAGCTGATAATGAAAATCGTAGAGCCATCTACCAAGAGTTTTATCTTCGACGACGACCTATGAGGGATGCTGCAAATCCTTTTTCTTTAACTGATGAACACTTCTGTTCAGGTTGAATAAGGAGCTAGTTCGTTTCTTGTTTGATGAAATAGTTCCATGTATGAGAAATGCCAATAACTGCAAAGCTATAGGTATAACCGTTGGGAAAAACATTTGCAGCCTTATCATTCTATACAACAGGAACATATCAGGGAGTTATTGGACAGTCATTTAATGTATCAATGTCCCAACAAAGTATCAGTCGATGTGTCACTGAAGTCCACAATTGATTATTGATCAGCTTGCTGATAGATATATAAAGATCCCACAAACTCTGTTGGAGAAAGATCGAATAAAGGAAAGATTTATGATTAAAACGGATTCCCAGGGGTTATTGGTGCAATAGATTGTACACATATTGCAATTTTGAGACCCACAGAAGAATAACATAATTACTTTAACAGGTAATAAGATTTTTTCATAATTCTGAATACTATAATTTGCATTTTATTTTTTTAGATATGTGACTATGATTTAAAAATCTTAAATATAAATGCGAGATATCCAGGGTCCTGTCATGATGCTTTCATTTAGAGAAATTCCATTATACATGACGAGTTGAGTCAATGTTATAATGCTGGAGATCAAACTTCATGGTTATTAGGTGATTCAGGATATCCCCAACAACAATGGCTCATGACTCCTATATTGAATCCTGCAATAGATTCACCTCAGTATCATTACAACATAAGACATGCCAGTGCAAGAAATTGTATTGAGCATTGTACTGGGGTTTTGAAAAGTCGGTTCAGATGTTTGTTACAAAAATTGCAATATAACCCTAAAAAAGTAGGGAATATAGTTGTAACATGTGCAGTACTGCATAATTTGTGCACAACACAGAATTTTGAACACCCTATACTAAATCAGCTAAAAGAAAATGAAGATTATTTGATAGTTGCTGATGATTGTAATCAGCTATAAATGAATGAAAATAATAAAAATTTATGGATTCAAAGATATTTCTCATGAGTTTTCTGTTAATATAAATATTTATTACATGTCTCATATATTTGATTACACTGTTTGCTTGAGGAGGAGATAAAAAAAAATTCAAAATTAACATTAATTATTTATATATATATATATATACATAAATATAACAAACCCTTAAATCTAAAATAAAAAGAAACTCAAAAATCCAAAATAATAATAGCTCTCAACTAAAATACCCAGTAATACAAAAAATAAAATATTGGTATCTTAGTTGTGACAATTAAATTATTGTTCACAAACAAAAATGGTCCACAAGTACTTGAAAAGAATATGCCATTCTATTAATATTTTCAAGTGACCTCAAAATATCTTCATGCATACTGTTCAGATCAACTTTGCGATATTTTGAACTATTTTTGGTTTTTTCACTATTTCTTTTAGGGTGACTATTTGTTGTAGACTCTATTTCTGACTGCACATTGTTCTCTATTGACAGGCCATCAAAGATTTCCTCTACTATATTCTGATCTGCTTCTTGATTTATTCCATGAGACATTGGGTGGTATGAATAAAAACGAAGTACATGCTAATACTAGAAGTATTAACATCTTCTTTGTAGTATATACTTCAAATGTAAGAAGGTACTACATTTCAAAGTAGATACTTTTAATTTTTCCGGAATTTACTATACTAAGTAGAATTCACGCGAAAACGGCTGAAGTATTTACTATAATTTGAAGTAGTGACTTCATACAGCAGATACTTCAATTTCAAGAAGAAATTGTAGTATTTACTTGACGTTAGCGAAGTTGGTAAAATAGCAGCTTCACCGAGAATGCTAAATGCTACGATATGAAAATGATTATTATTATCATTAATAATTAATAATAATAAAGACTTATTATTTATTTTCGTCTAATTTCAGCAATATTTTGTTCAGCATATAATTTAGGCATAACTGGTTCATCTTCTACATCAATTTGTTGAAAATCTTCATGTGGATCTCTCAAAAACTTACCACAGTTATATATGTAAACTCGTAAAATTTTTGTTGCGATTGGTTTAATTTAATTTTCCGATTCCCTGTTTTCTTCTTATCCACGATACTCTTAATTTTACTTTTCATGTTATTGATTTTCTTCATCACTTGTTTACAATCTAATGTTTGTTTAGTATTTTTATTGTAAATATACGACCAATCCCTAAGTACCTTGTCTTTTGTTGATTTAATTGCAGGTGTCATTTTTTTATCTAAAATTATTTTATGGTCTTCCAATGTAATAACAAAGGCTAACTGTAAATCTTCATTATGGGATTCTTCTTGTTGGGGCATTTCTTCATCTGAAGACATTTTAATAACCACACCTACACACCTGACTACTTATTTCAAATGAAATTAAACAAATTTGATAAACATGTCTTAATATTGTAATTCCCAACTAGGTCAAAGTGGGGTAGATGCTACACCTTTTGAAGCATATACTACTTATTGAAAGAAGATACTACAAGCAGTGTAGTACATACTTCTACAACAAGTAAATACTACTGAAACTTATAACATGCTTAATGGTGGAGCAGACACTTCTAAGTAAATTCTTTAATTTGTAGTATTAGCATTTACTTCATTTTTATTCATACCAGCCATTATATAAACTTCCTTTGTATAAACCTTCAGTATCTGAAATTAAAATAAAAGCATTGGATTCATTGAATCCTATAATTAGTTGATTATAAGTAGACATACTTTGTTCACATTCATTTTTGGAATAAGTTGATCCTACAATCTGTTTTTTTCTAGGTTTTTCTTCTGCTGTCAGTTTGATAATTTTCCTTTTGAGACCTGTAAAAAGTATAATGATATACAATCTAGTTTGTATTACATTCCATTTAGATTTTTTTAAGTATTTTATGCACCTTTCTCAGTATCACTATTATCTCCATGAGCTGCTAGAGGTCCTATTAAGTTTAAATTGTGTTTTCTCTAATATGGAGAGAGTTTTATTATGAGGACCTGCACCAGTACCATGATGATATTAATATATTTCAGCCGATTTGGCTTTAGTTTTAGATTTCCAGTCTGCAAGTTCATTCCATTCTTCTACAGTCGTTTCACCTTGGCCCAAACTATTCAATTTCGTGGTAAATTCTTTCCATAACTTCGCATTTTTTTGTTTTTCATGTGTGCTAAATCTATTCGTAATAATTTTATTATGCACTTCGGAAAATATTAATAATGTTGCCCAATGATCATTTGATACATTATTTGGAAGACTGTCGAAATAAAACCACACAACTAATTAAATAAATATAAACTTTCTTCCAATATCCAGCATGGCAATCGAACAACTTATTTTTAACTAAAAAAAGGTTATTCCCATTCTTCTGTATTGCTGCCTGTGGCCTTGGCTACTGGCATTACAAGCACAAAAATAAAAAAAATATAGATACTAAAATTACAGAGGTTTGTAATGCAACAATATAACACAAGGCCAAAATATATAAGAAAAACAAAAATTTATTGGTAAAAACGCTTCCTTCTGGGACTAACATTTTTAAATATTTTTTTGTTCTTTTTGTTGGATCTGTTGGCTGCCTTTGCCTTGTATAGAACTCATGCATTTTGTAACTGTTAATTTGTTAGGTTGGTTGTCTTTGACCTACATAAAAATGGTGTCAAAAAAAATATTGAATTGACACATTTACGTTCTCACTGTATAATTACATATTTTTTATGTCTCTTTACTAACTATTTTAATTTAAAAAATTATACCGCTTTTAAAAATATCTTCTTTAGCTTTCAATTTATATATTTTTTATATCTTACTTGCTCTAACATTATTTTTCGGATATTTTTGATTCTGGGCCTGGGTCGTAGGAACAAAATCGTCTTTCCTGGCCTATAATTGAGAATCTCCGATAAATAATGTTAGAGCAGTTGCGAGGAAAAGTAACACTAAGACCCAAAGTAATAACTGGTACGACACTAGGCGCCGGTAAGTTACTTTGGGGTTTGTGGTACTTTTTCTTGCAACTGCTCTAACATTATTTGTCGGAGATTCTCGATTCTGGGCCAGGAATGACGATTTCGCTCTTACAACTCAGGCCCAATCTTCGGGATTCTAGTTGGAGAACTAGTAACTTTCTTTAATTGTGTGTGTTGGCAGTAGTTAAAAAGTAAATTTAAATAAGTCATATATATTCCTTAAAATAATTTTTAATTTGTGTGATAACATTGCAGTACAATGTTTCCCCATATTATGCATGTAGCTGATAATGAAAATCGTAGAGCCATCTACCAAGAGTTTTATCTTCGACGACGACCTATGAGGGATGCTGCAGATCCTTTTTCTTTAACTGATGAACACTTCTGTTCAGGTTGAATAAGGAGCTAGTTCGTTTGTTGTTTGATGAAATAGTTCCATGTATGAGAAATGCCAATATCTGCAAAGCTATAATTATAACCGTTGGGAACAACATTTGCAGCCTTATCATTCTATACAACAGGAACATATCAGGGAGTTATTGGACAGTCATTTAATGTATCAATGTCCCAACAAAGTATCAGTCGATGTGTCACTGAAGTCCACAATTAATTATTGATCAGTTTGCTGATAGATATATAAAGATCCCACAAACTCTGTTGGAGAAAGATCGAATAAAGGAAAGATTTATGATTAAAACGGATTCCCAGGGGTTATTGGTGCAATAGATTGTACACATATTGCAATTTTGAGACCCACAGAAGAATAACATAATTACTTTAACAGGTAATAAGATTTTTTCATAATTCTGAATACTATAATTTGCATTTTATTTTTTTAGATATGTGACTATGATTTAAAAATCTTAAATATAAATGCGAGATATCCAGGGTCCTGTCATGATGCTTTCATTTAGAGAAATTCCATTATACATGACGAGTTGAGTCAATGTTATAATGCTGGAGATCAAACTTCATGGTTATTAGGTGATTCAGGATATCCCCAACAACAATGGCTCATGACTCCTATATTGAATCCTGCAATAGATTCACCTCAGTATCATTACAACATAAGACATGCCAGTGCAAGAAATTGTATTGAGCATTGTACTGGGGTTTTGAAAAGTCGGTTCAGATGTTTGTTACAAAAATTGCAATATAACCCTGAAAAAGTAGGGAATATAGTTGTAGCATGTGCAGTACTGCATAATTTGTGCACAACACAGATTCAAAGATATTTCTCATGAGTTTTCTGTTAATATAAATATTTATTACATGTCTCATATATTTGATTACACTGTTTGCTTGAGGAGGAGATAAAGAAAAATTCAAAATTAACATTAATTATTTATATATATATATATATATATATATATATATATATATATATATATATTTATATATATATATATATATATATATATATACATAAATATAACAAACCCTTAAATCTAAAATAAAAAGAAACTCAAAAATCCAAAATAATAATAGCTCTCAACTAAAATACCCAGTAATACAAAAAATAAAATATTGGTATCTTAGTTGTGACAATTAAATTATTGTTCACGAACAAAAATGGTCCACAAGTACTTGAAAAGAATATGCCATTCTATTAATATTTTCAAGTGACCTCAAAATATCTTCATGCATACTGTTCAGATCAACTTTGCGATTTTTTGAACTATTTTTGGTTTTTTCACTATTTCTTTTAGGGTGACTATTTGTTGTAGACTCTATTTCTGACTGCACATTGTTCTCTATTGACAGGCCATCAAAGATTTCCTCTACTCTATTCTGATCTGCTTCTTGATTTATTCCATGAGACATTGGGTGGTATGAATAAAAACGAAGTACATGCTAATACTAGAAGTATTAACATCTTCTTTGTAGTATATACTTCAAATGTAAGAAGGTACTACATTTCAAAGTAGATACTTTTAATTTTTCCGGAATTTACTATACTAAGTAGAATTCACGCGAAAACGGCTGAAGTATTTACTATAATTTGAAGTAGTGACTTCATAAAGCAGATACTTCAATTTCAAGAAGAAATTGTAGTATTTACTTGACGTTAGCGAAGTTGGTAAAATAGCAGCTTCACCGAGAATGCTAAATGCTACGATATGAAAATGATTATTATTATCATTAATAATTAATAATAATAAAGACTTATTATTTATTTTCGTCTAATTTCAGCAATATTTTGTTCAGCATATAATTTAGGCATAACTGGTTCATCTTCTACATCAATTTGTTGAAAATCTTCATGTGGATCTCTCAAAAACTTACCACAGTTATATATGTAAACTCATAAAATTTTTGTTGCCATTGGTTTAATTTAATTTTCCGATTCCCTGTTTTCTTCTTATCCACGATACTCTTAATTTTACTTTTCATGTTATTGATTTTCTTCATCACTTGTTTACAATCTAATGTTTGTTTAGTATTTTTATTGTAAATATACGACCAATCCCTAAGTACCTTGTCTTTTGTTGATTTAATTGCAGGTGTCATTTTTTTATCTAAAATTATTTTATGGTCTTCCAATGTAATAACAAAGGCTAACTGTAAATCTTCATTATGGGATTCCTCTTGTTGGGGCATTTCTTCTTCTGAAGATATTTTAATAACCACACCTACACACCTGACTACTTATTTCAAATGAAATTAAACAAATTTGATAAACATGTCTTAATATTGTAATTCCCAACTAGGTCAAAGTGGGGTAGATGCTACACCTTTTGAAGCATATACTACTTATTGAAAGAAGATACTACAAGCAGTGTAGTACATACTTCTACGACAAGTAAATACTACTGAAACTTATAACATGCTTAATGGTGGAGCAGACACTTCTAAGTAAATTCTTTAATTTGTAGTATTAGCATTTACTTCATTTTTATTCATACCACCCATTATATAAACTTCCTTTGTATAAACCTTCAGTATCTGAAATTAAAATAAAAGCATTGGATTCATTGAATCCTATAATTAGTTGATTATAAGTAGACATACTTTGTTCACATTCATTTTTGGAATAAGTTGATCCTACAATCTGTTTTTCTCTAGGTTTTTCTTCTGCTGTCAGTTTGATAATTTTCCTTTTTGAGACCTGTAAAAAGTATAATGATATACAATCTAGTTTGTATTACATTCCATTTAGATTTTTTTAAGTATTTTATGCACCTTTCTCAGTATCACTATTATCTCCATGAGCTGCTAGAGGTCCTATTAAGTTTAAATGGTGTTTTCTCCTACGAATAAAGAATAGAAAGGAAGGAATGTTGTCATATTTTAATTTAGCAAATAATCGCGACGGAAGTCGGCCATATTGAAGAACCAAATATGACTCATTCGAATCGTGACATTTGACATGTATAGTTTTTTCATGCTGTTTTATATATTATTTTCTGATTTAAGTAGTTAACCCAACTCTTGAATGGGAATTACTTTTCATCTGTAGGGTTCTATTTATCTGAATTATTAAAAATTAACAAAATATTTTAATGACAACCACATTGTTATCATAGACGTTCCTTTATTTTTTATATAGACCAACAAGTCAACTATTTATAATTACCTGCTTAGAAGTTTTTAATCTAAATTTATATTCCTACAACCTTATGACAATGTATATTACTGTACAGATAATTACAAGCGGAAAACAGTTGTTTTTTTTTAATAATTAATACGAGCCATAAGTTTATAATACCCTGTGTGTGACACCACTGGTAACCGGAAACTTCAAGTCAGCCATATGCAAGAACCATTGCGGACATCGTCAAATCGTATTATACTCCTTCCTTTTTATTATTTATTCGTAGGTTTTCTCTAATATGGAGAGAGTTTTATTATGAGGACCTGCACCAGTACCATGATGATATTAATATATTTCAGCCGATTTGGCTTTAGTTTTAGATTTCCAGTCTGCAAGTTCATTCCATTCTTCTACAGTCGTTTCACCTTGGCCCAAACTATTCAATTTCGTGGTAAATTCTTTCCATAACTTCGCATTTTTTTGTTTTTCATGTGTGCTAAATCTATTCGTAATAATTTTATTATGCACTTCGGAAAATATTAATAATGTTGCCCAATGATCATTTCATACATTATTTGGAAGATTGTCGAAATAAAACCACACAACTAATTAAATAAATATAAACTTTCTTCCAATATCCAGCATGGCAATCGAACAACTTATTTTTAACTAAAAAAAGGTTATTCCCATTCTTCTGTATTGCTGCCTGTGGCCTTGGCTACTGGCATTACCAGCACAACAATAAAAAAATATAGATACTAAAATTACAGAGGTTTGTAATGCAACAATATAACACAAGGCCAAAATATATAAGAAAAAACAAAAATTTATTGGAAAAAACGCTTCCTTATGGGACTAACATTTTTAAATATTTTTTTGTTCTTTTTGTTGGATCTGTTGGCAGCCTTTACCTTGTATAGAACTCATGCATTTTGTAACTGTTAATTTTTTAGGTTGGTTGTCTCTGACCTACATGGAAATGGTGTCAAAAAAAATATTGAATTGACACATTTACGTTCTCACTGTACAATTACATATTTTTTATGTCTCTTTACTAACTATTTTAATTAAAAAATTATACCGCTTTTAAAAATATCTTCTTTAGCTTTCAATTTATATATTTTTTATATCTTACTTGCTCTAACAATATTTTTCGGAGATTTTTGATTCTGGGCCTGGGTCATAGGAACAAAATCGTCTTTCCTGGCCTATAATTGAGAATCTCCGATAAATAATGTTAAAGCAGTTGCGAGGAAAAGTAACACTAAGACCCAAAGTAATAACTGGTACGACACTAGACACCGGTAAGTTACTTTGGGGTTTGTGGTACTTTTTCTTGCAACTGCTCTAACATTATTTGTCGGAGATTCTCGATTCTGGGCCAGGAAAGACGATTTCGCTCTTACAACTCAGGCCCAATCTTCGGGATTCTAGTTGGAGAACTAGTAACTTTCTTTAATTGTGTGTGTTGGCAGTAGTTAAAAAGTAAATTTAAATAAGTAAAATATATTCCTTAAAATAATTTTTAATTTGTGTGATAACATTGCAGTACAATGTTTCCCCATATTATGCATGTAGCTGATAATGAAAATCGTAGAGCCATCTACCAAGAGTTTTATCTTCGACGACGACCTATGAGGGATGCTGCAAATCCTTTTTCTTTAACTGATGAACACTTCTGTTCAGGTTGAATAAGGAGCTAGTTCGTTTCTTGTTTGATGAAATAGTTCCATGTATGAGAAATTCCAATAACTGCAAAGCTATAGGTATAACCGTTGGGAAAAACATTTGCAGCCTTATCATTCTATACAACAGGAACATATCAGAGAGTTATTGGACAGTCATTTAATGTAATTTTTACTAGTCTTTTTAATTTATTTTTATACTATTTAAATCACTAACACTGTTTAATTTATATAACACGATTTATTTACAATACTTTAATTTATATAAGACAATATTTCTATTCGCATTTATCTAACAACATACTACTAACTAACCCAAAATATTCGAATCGGTCCTTTATATAGGTAAATATTGTCGAGCATATTCCAGTCTATTCTGGAAATCATCTCGATGATTCCCCGCTTCGCTCATCAAGCGCCGTATATTCCAGAACGTTCTCGCATCATCTGTCTGCTTCGCGTCTGGGTCATAGCGCCAGGGGCGTACTCGCACAACATTGCCCCCTCCTTAAGAGATAGTTCCTCCTGGAACTTTTAAGGAATTGAGACTGGATGGAGATACTTGCAACTGAATCCTCGTCTACAATTTCCAGTTGCATGGAAATAACATGGAATGGTCTTTGATGTCAGCTGGACACGGGGCGAATGGCTGCATACCAACACTTGGACTTCGGTATCTTGAAAGATTACTTCCACCATATTTCGGATGACCCTCCAATCCAATGAGTTGCACTCTATTTTCGGCATGGCTAGCTTCTGTATGTTGGACTCCAATACGTGCTCTCTCAAGTTAAGTAATGATTCCCATATATTTCGATAAGTGGGCTGGTCTTGGTAGGTATTCTTGGTAATCAGATAGAAGAGGCAACGGAAGTCATCTCAAAGTATCAAAGCCTTCCCAGTGGCTGGTAACTGATTTCGAAGTTCTGACAATCGACCAAACTTCCTTCGAAAGACAGACGCTAATCCTCGGCCGTCGCTGATAGTGGCGGAAACGCTTTGGGCCAATGAGTAGTCATCAGGAAGTGTGAACAGGTCTTGCTCTCTCTCAATAGTCACGCCGTATCTAGCTTTCCCAGTACCTCCATATGCACCCATAAATTCTTCGAAAGCAAGGTCGGGTGTATCTTGGACTTGATTTACGACTCCTTCCTGGTTATGATCTCCTACAAATTTCGCCAGTCGGTTTCGGTGTACTACCTTAGACTTTCCATTCGGAGTCTTTATTATACGGTATATGATGTCATTGATTCTTTTCTTAATGATGTATGTTCCCTCCCAAGATTGTTGTAGCTTTGGTGAGTACCCCTTCTGTCTTTTCGGGTTATGGAGCCAGACTTTGTCACCTTCTTGGAAACATCCCTCTATAGCTTGGGTATCATACCGTTTCTTCATCCTGTCACTGGCAACTTGGAGATGGGAGAGCGAACCAAATCATGCATGTCGTCCATTTTTCTTCGTAACTGGATTACATAGTCTTTTCCAGCTATATCCTCTCCAGGTCGGCATCCAAACTCGAGGTCGCATGGTAACCTCATCTCACGTCCAAACAAGACTTTCGCTGGTGTTTGACCTGTTGATTCATTGACGGCGGATCGATAAGCCATTGCAAAGAGCGAAATATACTGGTCCCAGTCTCTTTGGTGATCGGATACTACTTTTGATAGATATTTGCCAATGGTTTTATTCATGCGTTCTACCATTCCATCCGATTGTGGATGCAATGCTGTAGTTCTTGTTTTCTTCATTCCTAAATTGTCGCAAATTCCTTGAAAGAGTTGACTTTCGAAGTTCCTTCCTTGGTCACTGTGAATCTCCAAGGGCACTCCATATCGGCAAATAAACTCCTTCACTAGCACGTCTGCGACAGTTGCTGCCTCTTGATTTGGAATGGCGTAGACTTCAACCCACTTCGTAAAATAATCCATTACCACCAACATGTATTTATTCTTATTCTCAGTAGTGGGGAACGGTCCAGCAATATCTAAAGCAATTCTCTCTAATGGGCTACCAACGTTATATTGTTTCATGGGAGCCTTTCCTCTTTTCTGAGGTCCATTACTAGCAGCACAGATGGTACACTTCTTACACCAGTCCTTAACATCATCGGAACTATTCATCCAATAAAACCTTTCAGGAACTCTCTGCAGGGTTTTCTTAACACCAAGATGACCTCCTGATGGACTGTCGTAGTACTTCGGCTACTCTGCTCTTTGGTATAACTAATTGCTTTCTGTTAACGGAACCGTTGTCATTTTCAATTATTCTCTTTAATAAATCGCCTTCCAAAATGAAAGACTTCCACTGAGCCCAATATAATTTAAGGACTGTAGAGAATTTTGACACTTCTTGCCAAGTAGGTCGACGATCTTCTATCTTCCATTCTCTCATTTTCTTCTTTAATTCTAGTAGGTGCCCAGTCGTCGTTAACTACAGTTGTTCGTAGTATTGCAGTTTCTTTTAATTCTGTCTTACTGCAGTGAGAACACTCTTCTGGGCACGATCTTCTGGAAAGGGAGTCTGCATTTCTGTGACTTATCCCAGCTCGATGTTCGATCCTAAAGTCGTACTCTTGGAGTCGTTCGATCCACCTGGCAATTTGACCTTCAGGGTTCTTAAACTGCATTAGCCATTTTAGGGCTGCATGGTCCGTCCGGATTAAGAATTTTCTTCCATAAAGATATTGGTAGAAGTGTTCAACCGATTTCACAACTGCCAGAAGTTCTCTTCTCGTAACGCAGTAATTCCGCTCAGGTTTGGAGAGTACTTTACTAAAATAACCCAGGACTCTCTCTTGTCCATCTTGAATCTGTGAAAGGACAGATAATTAACTTTGTCTTGGAATAACTGACATTTCTTTGGATTCAGCATCAGTTGGGCAGCTTGAAGTCTTTTAAAAACATCTAAGTTTTTCAGATGTTCTTCGAATGTCTCCCCCAAGACTATGATGTCGTCTAAGTAGACCAGGCACGTTTTCAAGACAACCCTCTCAATACATTCTCCATCAGTCTTTCAAATGTCGCAGGAGCATTACATAGTCCGAATGGCATGACATTGAACTGAAATAATCCAGAACCGGTGGTAAAGGCTGTCTTTTCTTTGTCTCTTGGGTCCATTTCTACCTGCCAATAACCAGACTTCAAATCTAAGGTAGAAAATAATTTACTTCCAGCTAGAGTGTCCAGGGTATCGTCGATTCGAGGCAGAGGATAACTGTCCTTCTTGGTAACATTGTTCAACTGACGGTAGTCTACACAGAACCTCGTAGTTCCATCCTTTTTCTTGACCAAGACTACCGGAGAGACCCATGGACTGGTAGAAGGTTCTATCACTCCATCTTCTTCCATTTCTCGAACAATCCTTTCAGATTCTTGCCTCTTTGCCTGTGGTAATCTTCTAGCTGATTGACGAATTGGCTTGGCATCACCCGTGTCGATTTTATGTTTTACAGCAGAGGTACAAAAATGTTGCGATACCGATGAAGAAAATCTTTCATTTTTCTTTTCTCTTCTCGGCTTAAAGATGTACCAGCAACCGCCACCATTTGTTCAAACTTATCGTTGGAATTATCGGGAATAGTTGTCTGTCGAATTATAGATGTTACTGGTACGGAGGTTCCAACTTTGGTCTCTTTCTTGATCGTAATTGGGTGATCATTGACATTTATAACTCGTACTGGAATTTCTTTAGCAGAAGTGACCAATCCTTTTCCTATCAAAATTCCTCGACCGACCTCCTCATCATGGTTCCATGGTTCCATCATCACAGGTATTCCTTCGTCAATAGTTCCTTGCAGTCTGGCCACTATGATCGTTTCGCTTCTACCAGGTACCACAGTATCCTCCTGGACAACGGCTGGCACGGTTTTGTCCTCATATAGATGAAGGAATATTTCTTCAGAACCAACTTTGATAACTCTGTTCTTGAAATCCAGTTGGAAACCATGTGAGTTCATCACATCCATTCCTAATATCACATCTTCCTCAATATCAGCGACAATAACAGTATGCGTGAACTTTTCTGAGCCAATTCCTATTTGAACCTGGACTTCTCCAAGGATGTTAGCTCTATCACCTGTGGCAGTTCGCAGTCTTAGTCTTGTTGGTAAAAGCTTTTTTACGGCTATTTATAGTTGCTGGCCGTATAATCGTTCTGGTCGCTCCAGTATCCACCAATAGTGTATACTTTTTACCGTTGACTTCACCATCTACATATACACTGTCTTCGCGGCATTTCAAAGAGGCTATTAGTATAAGAGAGTATTTGGAAACGTTCCGGGTCGAAGCTGCCCCCTCTAGGCCCGCCCGTTTTAGTTTTTCCTGTGGAGTAGTTTCTTGATTCGTAGTGACCCCTGTCAGACTGTTATTAATAAAACGATGTATTTATTAAACACTTTATTCTTAGTATCTGTTAAAACATAAACATACAATACATAATACATGACATCAAGCTGACTAACAGTATAACCGCCAAAACTATATATGACAACTGACACTTTCTCCGAATAAGGTGCGTTCATGAAAGATACTCTAAGCAGTGTCAAACATCCTAACATCCCCTTTTTTCTAAGTTCAAAATATTATTAACTATTCTAAAATGTAATCCGACAAATATTTAGGTTTACAAATATTTCTGCCAGAGCGAGAAACTATTGGTTTATTTTTTGAAACATTAAGATCAGGTTCAGACCTAAACGGTTGCTGAACATTTGGTAACTCTTCACAAGAAACATCTGGTAATCCAGTTGACTCTTCCTTAAAAGTTTGTGAAGGTGAAGCTTTGTATATATTTGAACGATTTCTTTCAACTACATTGCCACTAGGCATTTGAACTCTATATGCTCTAGGTCTTTTACTAGGGCTCATAATTTTTGCTGTAACCATATTATGTACTGGGTCTCTTACATGTACAACTTCACCATTCTCAAACTCTTTAGGCTTAGCATGATATTTTTTATCATGATAACTTTTATATTCTTCTTGCCGTTTTTGCAAATAAGATTTGAAGGAATCTTGAACATCTAGATTATTTTTAGGTTTAATACCAAAATCTTTAGGTATTGGCAAGAATGTATTTACCTGACGGCCAAAAACTAATTCAGAAGGCGATTTCTTTATTTTTGAATCTATTGGTGTGTTGCGATATTTAATTAAAGCTATATAGGGATCTAATCCTGAATGAACCACTTTTTTAAGCATAGTTTTACATATACCTACATAACGTTCTACCATACCACAATTAAGTCTTCTATTTCTTTTTTCATGTGTGGCCAGAAAAGAATAGATTTTGCCCTATTTAAACATTTTTCAGTCCCTAAATGAGTACAATGAATATATTTTAACATTTCTTTTCTTAATGACTTTGGAACTACAACTGTATTATTTTTAAAAAGTAACCCATTCACTGAAAATAATTCATCTTTAATGTTGTTATAAAACTTTAAATGATCAGGTATTTTAGTAAAATCTGGCCACCCTTCAGTAATATATTTTACAATTAAAGTCAAATCTGGGTCAATTAAAGTTTCACGTGCAAAAATATCTTTTTTACTTTCTGAAAGTGGTAAGTTATTAACTAAAAAGCAAGTGTGAACATTAACCTCTTCATCAATATCAAATAAACATGTGTCTTTGCTACTTTTTAAATATGACCTTGACAGACAATCAGCCAATAGAAGATCTTTACCCGGTTTATATTTGACAACAAAATCATATGGCTGTAGCCTTACCTACGTGTTTATATAAAGTTTCACTTTATTATTATATAAATATATGTAAAGACATAATAAACCAGAATGCAATACCTAAATTTTGCTGCTTCCATGACTTGAACCCATGCATTAGGTAAAGTATGATTCAGCCATGTCTGACATAAAGACTTTTGGCTGAATAGGAAATTCAAGTTTTTCTTTAATAGATGACTGGTGATATTTTAAATTAGGCAGATGGTTAAAATTTTTTCCACAAGTCATGCAATGGTAACGACATATTTTTTTAGGAATACTTTCAAGTTCATCTAAAAAAAGTAATCAACTGATCAGCCAAATTATTTTTAAGATACAAACAAAATTTTTAAGTTCATAATCAATTAATGAGCTTCATTACTTTTTAATATTCTATTCTGATCTAAAAGTTTATTTTCCACTATTAGTCCTTTATATCTTAAAATGAAAATCAATCTTATTTAGACTCAAGATTTTTCTTTAAAGATTATCCTACTGAACGAGATTTTACTAAACATATATTTAAATTTAAAAACCTGTCAAGGCAAAAAGTTAAATCAACTATCATAATAAAGAATTAAATAGAAAGATCTACTCTAAAATTACCTACCTGGGTGAAATTTTTTCACATGGGCTGCAAAATTATATCGATTAGAAAAGGATTTCTTGCAGTTTTCACAAAAACAGGTCTTTTCCATTTTTATATTCTGTTACTGCTACAACCAAAAATATAAAAGAAGTTTGATACAAGAACGAAACAGGAAAAAAATAGGTTAACTATAGTTAGATTTGTTTGTGTGCTTCAAATTGCAATACCGCTGTACGAAGCCTACCGAAATGAGTCGAAATAAAAGTAGAATTTGCTGTCGCTAGACACTTGTTGGTAAAAGGTATATTAACTTAAATAATAAATATAAACAAAATGATTCTGATCATTACTTTGTTTTCGTTGAATCAACAGATAAAAACTTGACTCGATTATCACCAGTACGTGTAGGTCATTATCTATTTAAAAACCAGTATTTTAAACACGATGTACTAGATATAAAATCTGTGTGTAGAAATAAAGTTAAAGTAATTTTTAAATCTTACACTTGTGCAAATTCGCTTATAGAACATAAAATTATTACAGAAAATAAATTAGTAGCTTATATCACATCATTTCTTACCCAAAAGAAAGGAATAATAAGAGAAGTTGATACGTTTTTGGACGAGCAGTATATACTAAATAACATTGTATCTGATAAAAAAGTTGTTGCAGTTAAAAGACTGAAACGGAAAATTGTAAATTCGGATTATGAAACAATTCTAGTACCGCGTCAGATGGTCATTTTAGCATTTGAAGGAAATAGCATTCCGCAGACTGTTAACTTAGATTTGGTTAGGTTTAATGTTGAACAATACATAATAATATATCCTGTGGTTCAATGTTTTAAATGTTTTCGTTTTGGGCATACTGCTCTGCAATGAAAATCCACAACCAATCCTTGCAAAAATTGTAGTCAGACTCATGATAATAACCAAACATGTACTAACTCATTATTCTGCGTTCATTTCCACTCTTCTGAACATAATTCTCTAGCAAAGCAATGTCCAGCATATAAACACCAATACAAAATAAAATCTATTATGGCTTTAGAAAATACTACTTTTAAAAAGGCAGAAAAGATAGCAAATAATCCATCATATGCCAAAATATCTACTAATAACAGATTTGATATCCTTAATAATATGAACAACTTTCCTACTTTACCTCCCTTCATTCCTGAAGATAATAAACAGAATCAAACATACACTCCCGCCTCCATAAAAACAAGAAATAAGCGTAAAGCTATATCTCCCACAGAAATACAAAACCCACCTTCCTTTTCAAGAACCAAAAAAGATAAAAATACTTCATTCCAACCCATAATTCCTAACCCCTTCCGAGATGAATTTATAGCTTATACAGAAAAAATAGAGTGCAAAATCTTAAATGAAATTCCTTTCATGGTAGCTAATATTGTTAAAAATATTAATCCTAAATTATTTTTACCTAACCTACAAGAAAATACAAAAGAAGAAATCAAAAAATTGCTTGTAAACTTAATAGATGAAAGTGATGGCGAATAACAGAACTTTTAATATACTTCAATGGAACTGTCAATCTATAAATAAACATAAATGTAGCTTATCTTGAAGATAACATTGTTGACGTTATCTTACTTAATGAAACATGGCTCTCTCATAATAAAAATCTTAATTTAACAGGATATTACGTTGTCAGATCCGATAGATCTGATGGCTACGGTGGTGTTGCTATCCTGATATCGAACAATCTTACTTTTACTGAAGTAAAAGTTACAAAAAATTTTAATAAGGGTATAAAAATATGTGCATTTTTTATAGAACACATTAAATTGGTAATAGTTTGCATATATAAACCCCCCAAAGTGATTGTAACCTCTAGAGATTGGGAAAATCTTTTAACTCAGTTTATTGGAAAGGTCTTTATTGGTGGGGATCTTAATGGACATCACAGATGGGGCTCTCGTAAGGAATCTGCTCAAGGAAAATATATAGCTGATGCATTAGATAACACTAATCTAGTTTTGCTAAATGATGGAAGACCTACAAAAGTTACTAGACCCAAGGAACTCCCATCGATGGTGGATTTATCTCTCGTTTCAGCCAATCTCATTGGATACACTACATGGATCCCACTCCCTGAAACCTTGAGATCAACACATACTCCCATAGTGATTACTATTGACCTGACGTATTAACATCGCACAATGATTCCATCGTCAAAGTGGAAAGAGTCTACAGCAAATTGGGATACCTTTAGATGTCTTATAGAAAGCACATTAGCTAAAAGCTCATTTAATAATTATACCCCAACAGAAAAATTTGATTTTTTCCTAAAGACTGTTGATGACGCCGCGTCCTCTTCTATGAAAATCAAAAATCCATTTCAGCCAAAATCCCGGACTCCTCTCTGGTGGGACAATGAATGTACTAACATAATGATTTCTAGGAAAGGTGCATTCAAAAATTACAAGGAAGTATCAAATTTCGAAAATTATATCAAATTTAAACAGATTCAAGCCAAAAGCAAACGTATGTTCCTTAACAAGCAGAAAAATTCCCAGCTGATTTTCGGATAATATTAAAAAAACCTAAAGTCATTATACCAAAATTTACAGAGTCGCCACAAATAAACAACGTTTTACTTAAATCTATATTGAGTGACATTGATCACATTAACATATATACCGATGGTTCTAAGAAAGAGGATGGTTCCGCAGGTTGTGCAGTTTGCATTCCGCATTCAAAGGTATCGCTTAAAATTAAACTTCCTACAATATGTTCAATATTTTTACTGCAGAATCTGTTGCAATCGAAAAAGCTTTAGATTGGCTACATTTTCGTAACGAACTGGTCGACCGAATTACCAAAGATGCTGCCCACAATGGAATATATTACCCTATTTTCACATTTGAGGACTTATTTCCGCTCTATCAAAAACTAATTTTAGCAAAATGGGAAGAAAAATGGAAGGATATAGCTAAACACTCAAACAGCCATTACTATTCTATTCACCCCACGTTACCAAAAAACAGTCCCTATATTTTTGAATATACAATGCCAAAAAAGTTCTCCTCTACAATTACGCGTTTGAAAGCTAATCATGGTACATTTCCAGCTCACTTAGCCAGGTTAAATATAATTCCTTCTGGATTATGTGCCTGCGATAATTCTACTCAATGTGACATAAATCATATTCTTTTCAAGTGCAACAAACACTTAAACGAGACTTCTCAGCTATACGCAAAACTGGCCGATCTCAATATTCAGACACCCTTAAACATTACCTATCTGCCATCGTTAGACAGAAGAGATATTTATGAGCTGATATGTAACATTCTTTTTAGAGTAGGTTTAAAAATTTAAATATATTGTTACATAATTCTGTGGCTAAAGGACTAGCTTCCAAGCCAATTCTCTACACACACACACACACACATATTGTTTTGTAAAAAGGGTTATCCCGTATAAATAACTAATAAATAAATAAATAAATAAATAAATAAATAAATAAATAAATAAATAAATAAATAAATAAATAAATAAATAAATAAATAAATAAATAAATAAATAAATAAATAAATAAATAAATAAATAAATAAATAAATAAATAAATAAATAAATAAATAAATAAATAAAGATATGATACTGCCAATGATTGTAATTATCCGATATCCGAATAAGTAAGTTCTGCTTATTGTTTTGCCGTTGAATTTCGTTAATGTTTGAAGCCTAAGTTTTTATTAGTTTTTAATATGTATAATCCTGTAAAATTTCATTACAGGATAGTAGCACCTAATGAAATTTATTACGTGCTACTATCCGGTAAAATTCTATTTTCCGGATTGAAATCAAGTACGAAAAGGCATATTTTAGGGTAAAGTATAAAATAAAATGCTTATAATTGCAATATTTCATAAAATCATACCTTTTTCTCGTAACTTTCTCTCAACATAATCAAAAGCCTTGCATACATTAAATGCTTATCTGCATATTCATTAAACGTATATTCAGTCATTTCAAACAATACAGAAATATTGAAGTTAATATTATGAAAATCCCTAACGTCAACAAAAGAAATACTCACACACCACTGATTATATTAACAAAAAGTATCTTGACATATTCCTTGGATCCTTTGCTTTAGTATTGGTTTCTGCATTAGAGTCAATGTAGGAGAAATGGTCAAATAAATTGAAATTTTTATTGTCACAACAGGACCCCTATTCTTGACGGTGATAGAATAGAACTCTCCCTAGGGAGAACTCCCTACTTTCATTCTATCACCTTTCTATTGGTTACATGAAACCGTATTCTTGAGTTCGATAGAAAGAAGTACAGTCGCTGTAGAAAGAAGCAAATTAATAAGAATGTTTGAGCAGGATTGCCAAATAGTTAAACCAATCGGAATAAAGAATTTTTGACTGCAAACGTGGTTATTGTTTATTTTTTACGGTCTCTAAAGTGTTTCAGGAGCTATATTTTATTTCATTTCTACATTTAATTCTATTTCATAGCATAATATTTAGTATTAATATTGTTTGCCTTTATTTCACAGGTGTTTTTACAATTTACAATGGATTTGAATAATGTTTTAATTTACGACGCTATACAAAATGATATACGAGAAGTTTTACCCTTGGTAAACCCATTTGATGAATTAACAGAGTATAGGTTTACAAGGCTTTTCAGATTGAACAAGGAAGTTTGTCGCAACGTTATAGTGTTTCCATTTTTTCTTTTGTATAGGACTGCGTTAATTTGCCGGAGTACATTTCTTCTCTTGCAGAAATAAAGTCAACAAGAATCTGCTTTTGTTGGGTGTTCATAGGAGCACTCTTTTGTTTTTTATTTTCTGCCATTTTCACTATACTGTATATGTCTTATCTATGTTCACTACTGTTACTTTTGATTAAAAAAAAATAAATAAAAGGTTGATAACGGACGAACAATTATTTTTGATTATCTAAGCATGAAACACACATCATATAAAACCAAGAAGCATATGACTACTATGAAAGAAATTACTTCTATACTATTTTTGGTTCGAAAATAAAAATCCCTAACACCTTCTCTTGGTGTTATAGCGGTTCCTTCAGAAATAACCAATAGAAGTAATCGTTCTCTCGGGGAGCAACCCTTCTATCGGTACAGTGAGAGAACGAATTTCAAGAATACGGTTTTGGCATTTTCAATAGAACCACGCCTACTTTCTATTGGCTGTTCTATTCTATCACCGTCAAGAATAGGGGTCCAGGTACTATCGGCTTCAGAATAGCATATACATTTTCAAACTCAAATGGCTTGGCACTGAATACAATTTAAGGATCGCCTATTTTTGTGTATAACCAATCACGGTTTAAATAAAAATAAATTTGAAATCAGTAAAACAGTTGTCCATGCCCACATCTTTAATGTTAAATAGAGAGGGTATTCTATTGACAAATTGCCTGTGTATTATACCTAATTGTAGGCGTTTTAAAAATCACCACTCCTAAGCAGGGTGTTTTTATGACTTCGGTAGGTAAAGGAAATTCACATTTAACATGTATATGCTATTCTAAAGCCGACTGTACATACGTTTTGTACATACGATTTCTTATAACAAACCGGAAATGACCATGTGCGTTTCCAGCGAGAATAAACGCAATAAAAAAATTGAGTAACCCTACGAATATACTATAGCAAAGGGATTTTCATAATAATACCCAAGATGGTTTAAAGATGCTTCTACGTTTGTTGACATTTCACGTTTATAATCAATATAGACATAATTAAAATATTAATATTTAAAACTCCGGTTATGGCAAATAAATTAATAGTTTTCTACTTAATTGATAAAACTGTAGTATCACTTAATAAACAAGTATTCATAGTTTTTATGTTTTATTAATAACTTTTACAAAGAGTTTTTAGTACAGTATAAACATAATAATCAGTGACAATGACACTGTTGGCAGACATCCCAGTTTGTCCGATTCATCATCATTTGGCATTGGGGAAGCTCTTATTTAGAGACAATACAATGGTAGCCTATAACCTGTAGCTTCTGCATAAACGTCATTAACAGAAACAGATAGGGGATAAGCAAAAATAGAAAAAGAGGCATGTGGTAAGTTCTCAGAGTTTATTACTGGTTAAAACTACTATTAAAACTGACTCTAAGCCACTCATTTCCATATTCGGAAAGAAAGAGCTTGATAGTATCGCCCAGAGACTACAACGACTGAGACTACGTTTGTTGCTATACCACCCGGAAAAGAACTACTCTTACCTGATGTACTATCCCACAGCACTCAAAAATGTGATGAAACCATGAAAAAGTTTTGGCCTATGTTCAAAGTGTTATAGAAAATATTCCATCTACAGGGAGGAAATTGGAAGAAGTCAAGAGATACTATGAAAATAACCCTATTTTTGTTAAGAACTAATAAACTACTGTAGAGGGGGATGGCCTGAAATGAAGTACATTTATGATCAATGATCTGGTAGCATCGGTGTGACATTTCCTTAATAGACGGTTTGCTATTAAAGGAATCAAGAGTTATAATACCAGCTTGTATGAGACAGGAGATTAGAGAAAAACTTCATTTAGGTCACCAGGGAGTTACAAAACCTAGGGCACCAGCAAAACAGTGGCCAAACCTATCAATAGAGTTGTAAGAGATGGTAGCAAACTGACTGCAATTTTGTGAACAAAGAAAAAACCCTTCTGAATTTTTGATAAAAACCCAACCACCAGGAAGACCGTGGCAAAATTGATTTAATTAAAGACGATTCATGGTACCTAATTGTTTCCGATTATTTTTCCAGATATCTAAAAATTGCCAAACTAAATTCAGTAAATAGTGACTGTATAATTACTCTATATTCGCCAGATATTTTATAAATCTTGTAAATGCTACATAAAATGAAACTACTAGTTGTCTTTAGTAGATCTGCTTATGAATTAAATGAAAATTTTTATAAAATCATAAAATTATGAGGATTTTTGTACTTAATGAATTTTACTCTTGTTATATTATTTAAGGTGGAGACACTTAGTGATAAAACCATATTGTTAACTAGTGAAACAAACGACTTTATTTAAAAAAAGATATCCATAAATATAGTTAAAAAAAAAGTGAAGCTCGTATTACAATTAAGTCAATTTTTTCCTCATCAGATTCATCAGCTGCCCGTTCAGGTGCTCGTTCTTCTTCTTCTACATTAGATTTAATAGGCAATGACCTATACCAAGCATGCACATCTTCAGGTATAATAGATGAATCACAGCGGTTAATAATATCTTTTTTTTCTTATCAGTAATTGGTAGTTGATCAGAATAGGCGGGCCTAATACCATAAGGCTTTTGGCGGTTTCTACCTCTCCCCTTAATGTAGATTCGTTTAAATTCTGAAAAATGACCATATTTATAGAAAATGTAATCTGGATTCCTTCTTTCCTATTTGAAACACTTTCCTTTTAACCATTCAACTTTATTTCCATCTTCATCCATGTTTCTATTTTTAATCATATTGGATGCAAGGTCTTGAAAATCTAAAAAATCCGTATACTTCAATTCGATGACTTTATAGGGGTTCTTTGATTAGTTTTGGTTCGTGCACTTTTAAAAATCTCCTTCCAATCGTTCATTATAAAAACTGCTCTTCTTTTTTTCCTTTTCTATAGCTGAGTGCATAGAGTCGCAGTCCATAAACGAGTGGCCAGACTCGAAAAATTTGTGCTCAATAATTTCAATTGTGGCATGATTTTTAACACAATATAACATTGCAGCTGCTACATTTTGGTTTCGGTTCTGACCTCTGCAAGTGTCAGAGAACATAGATAAATGTGTAATATTAGAGGGGATCTTATCTATGTACTCGGTCAGTATAGTTGCAATTTCATTGGATCCCCTCTTTCCATTAATTTTATTCCAACAGAAACAAAAACTTCTATTTTCTTTTCCCCCTTCATAAATATAATATAACTGTCCTACGTCTGATGATGGTAGTTGAAGCACACTCTGCAGATTAAACGTAATTGCCTGAAAACTTTCTAACTTATTCGAATCTTCGTTAACCTTTTGAAGGTCCTGTAAAGAATGTTGGATGTTACCTTTCATAACGTTATAATAATGAGCTATCAAAAAAACATAATTAGAGTATGCTTTGAAATTTTGTTGGTTTTGAAGCTACTATGTTTGACTATAGAATAGCATTTTAACCTATAGAGAGTAGGTTTAATCTCATATCATACAACTTACCATTGACTTTTTACACAGTTCAATTAGGTATCTTGCTACTTCTTTTCGACATCACGATAGTAATTTAAAAACATTAACGAAAGTAATAATTCAAAAACTCTTCAAAAACGACAACTCTCTTGAGGTGATCGATGTTAAACTGTTTATTGTTTATCTAGCGATCTCGAGTTGGACTCGTCCGATCGTCAGACACGTGTTTTAAAAATTCACTAAGTGTATAATAATACAGTTAAAATCTCACTAAGTTACTTAATGAATTTTACTATTGTAAAGAAAGTATTATCAATGTACTAAGTGAAATTTACTTCTGAAATAGTATGTTTTTATCTACAATATGCACTTAATGAGTTTTCCATATGAAAGAATGGTAAAAAGTGGACACTTATGTAAATTTAACTATATTTTAATAAAAATTGTACTTAATGAGTTTTATCTTTTAACCGACGTTATGAGGCTTTGTGAAAGATGTCAGATTGGATTAATTATTATTTTCCAAATTATGGTGTGAAATTTTCTTACCAAATACCACGCAAGCTTAAATTATTCCTGAAAATTTTCTTTCGGTCACGAATATTTTTTGTAACTTATTCGAGCCCTCAAAAAAATTTTCGGAAATAAATTAAGCTCTTGTGATATTATAAGTGAAAATTCCTAACGTCAAAAGGAATTCCTACACAGCACTGATTATATTAACCACAACTATTTTAATTTAATTTATTGAACTAACCCTTACTCTGTGGAAGTCCATCTTACTAAGAATAATAAAAAAACTATTCGTTTGAACTCAAATTCCACGTTTTATTATAAAATGAATTCGATTCAACAATTAATTCCTTGTTTGTATGGGGTTTGCATATATCAACTTTATAGAGAAATGAATCCATTGCATTTAGACCTGAACTACTCGGGGGCCATGCAAGTAGACCCCTCTTCCAATCAATTTTTGGGGGTATGCAACGTTTAAGTGATCACGTACCACAATGCTAAAATGAGATGAAGCAACATCGTGCATTTACCACAGATTGATGCTGGATTTCATAGGTACATTTTCCAATAGGTTTAAATGATTTTCCAAACAGTCTATATATAAATAAAACGACCATCAATTATAAATGGGCCAACAAAGTGGTTTCCCAGCCCAAACATTTACCATAAACCTCTGTTGATGTCGTATCTGAATTATGCCGTGTGGATTCTCATAGGCCCAGAAATGTAAATTATGAAAATAGTCAACTCCATTTCTCGTAAATCCAGCAACATTAGTAAACAAAACTGACTTAACAAAATGTATATTAGGTATGTCTTTGTTTTTCTAATAACCAGCGTGCATATTAAAGGCGTGCTGGATAGTCTCCCGGATCCAAATCCTGTACTTTTTGAAAATGGTACGGTAAAAGATTTTCCTGAAGTATTCTATGCCCAGTGGGTTTTGAAACATGTTGGATCCCAAGATTTTTAATACTTGATGTTGGGTTGTTATCTTCTTTATGTGGGATATCCTGCTCTAAAAACTAGTACAGATATTTCTTACCACCAGCCTAAAAGTAATAAATACTTACGTTACTAGTCCAGTAAGTACAGTTTTACAGTGCGAGTGAGATGTTTACGTTCAAGGCAAAAACCCAGTCCGGAATTCGAAACGGAATTTACCGGATGTGTGACGTATAACATTTTATTTCATACTTACTGTACTCTCAAACACAAAAGAACTATGAAAATAATAAAATATTAATATAGTTATTGATGTTCGCTGTTTTTGAAAGTAGGGTATTGGTTTTTGGGCTAATAACTGATGTCAATAAAATGTTTACAGCTTAAATAAAAAATAACATGTCTCAAAATGTTTGACTTTAAAACGGGCTGGAATATACTTACTTTTTAAATTTTTTTAATTGCTCTATATTACAAAATCACAATAAAAACCTGGCAACATTCTTTGATTTATTTGTGTATTGCAAAATGTGTTGCTTACTTGCTGAGTAACCTATTATTTCAGCCAAACATAATAAACCTTAGAACATAAAATAGTAAGGAAGGAGTTTATGTTATATCTACAATGTTAAAATCTGATGACGGAAGTCGGCCATATTGGATAATTATTTATGACTCAGTTTGTTTACAAGTTATAAAAATTTAGTTTTCTGTTAAAAATTTGGATTAATTATTTAAGTGTAGAACATTTTTCGTTTATTTAAATATAAGTAAGTTTTTTAATTCAAAATTTTAGTGGTATATATATTGTAAATAATTTTAAAGACAATGGTTAGTTGTAGCGCTTGTGGGTGCTCAAAGACTAATAAAAACGATCATAAGAAAATTACTTTTCATTGGTAAGTACCTAGCTATTATTATAATAAATATACATTGTATATACGTAAACTATATTTTTATGTTTAAATTAAATTAATACTTCGTATTGATCCCTAACCTATCTATTTAAAGTGACATAGCCATATCAATAATGGAAAGAGGATATTTTATTTTAATTATATGGTTAAATATTGTGGATAAAGCAAACTGGAGTCAAGGCAAGAATAGCTTTTTATGCTCACAACAGTTTACAGAACAATCATTTGACAGAAATTCTGTAGTAATTGTTATACTAGTACCAAATGTTATGCCTACAATTAAAATCGCAAGAATGAAATATGTAAGTAATTATTACATCCACAAATTGCTTTAATAACATTGACCAAATCTATATTTTTTCTTAAATCTATTTACAGATATTTTACTTAAACATATATTTCACTAATACATACCTTTTCTATGCAGGTGAGGACTAATTACCCTTATGCTGAAGAGAAAATAACTACTAGAAGTGAAACTATTTCACCAGTTCCTGGTTCCTGAAACTGTACCATCTACTTCTGAAAGTCCTCGTAGGAAACAACTTATAAAAAGCATCTGTGAAGTATATTTAAAAAAAGCATTTATTATATATGTAAAAGTAAAATAAATAATGTAGAAAAAATTAAACATGTTTACACAAAATTCAATTTAAGGACCAATAGTGGTAGAATGAAAAATTTTAATAAAAACTGTGTAGTATATTACTGGTTTTATTTCCTTAAATCTAGTATCCCCATTTTAGGCAATGTTATACTATTTTTTTTCTACTTTCCTTATTAAAATGGTTATTTTAATATACAATGATTAGTGTCCATACTAAATAATAGATATGTTTCAATAAGGAAATTATTTTTCTATTAATAAAAATATAGGACGCCACTGTTAAAAAGTAACTTCCGGTAGCCATCTTGGATAACCATCCAGGTCAACTGTCCTTAAACGAGCAATACTTCCTTATTATTTTATGTTCTAAGTAATAAACTTAGTATGCACCATAATTATAACAATACGCCACATTATTAGAAACGTCACTGTCGCCATTATATCCAAACAAACTTTTGCCTTATTGTAGTTAATTTGCATTGAAGATTTTTATATTATGTATTTTCTTGTTTATTAGTTATTATAGTGCTGAATGGACACATTATTATCGTTAAAGAATATTTCGAGTAGCAAAAAGAGTACCTACTAGGGATTGTAAACTTGGTAAGTAAGTTTTTTTGCCCACTATATGAACTATTAAGTAAAAATAATTGGGAGATAAATGAGCAACAAGAAGAATCTTTTAACAAGATTAAAACTACGATTACAAGTCCACCGTGCTTAGCACTGTATAGCACAACTAAAGATACTATTATTTCTGCCGATTCATCTTCATCTGGCCTTGAGGCAGCACTTATTTGGAGACAAGACAATGGTAGCCTTTAACCTGTAGCTCTTGCATCAAGGTCACTAACAGAAACAGGAGGGAAAACGCACCACTAGAAAAAGAGGCATTAGCTATTGCTTGGGCATGTGATAAGTTTTCAGAGTTTATTACTGGTTTAAACATAACTGTTAAAACTGACTCTGAACCACTCATTTCCATATTCGGAAAGAAAGAGCTTGATAGTATCACCTCAAGACTACCACGATTGAGAAAACGTTTGTCACGCTATAACTACAAAATCATCCATTCACCCGGAACAGAACTCCTCTTAGCTGATGTACTATCCCGCAGACCTCAAACATGTAAAGAAGAAGCTGAGCTCGGTGAAGTTTTGGCCTATGTTCATATTGTTATAGAAAATATTCCAGATACAGATAGCGAATTGGAAGAAGTCAGGAAATACTATAAAAATGACCCTATTTGTCAAGAACTAATAAAGTACTTGGTTTACATCAAGTCCATATCACAGCTAGAGTAACGGATTCATTGAATCTCAAGTGAAAAATATTAAGATGCACCTTAAGAAGTTGACCCATATCAAATGCTACTGACTATTAGATCTACTTCTATTGAAAACGCATTCAGTCCTGCAGAACTTTTAATTTAATGGGAAGAAAATTAAGAGGTATAGTACCAATAGCGCCAAAATCCCTACAACCTAGCTCCATTGATATGGAAAAATAGAAAAGTAAGAAAAAGAGATTAGAAATAGTCAGAGAACTTTTATAAATCACACAGAGCAGATTTGCCTCAAATAAATGTAGGGCAAAAAATCTGCATATCAGACAGAAAACAGGAAGGAGTAGTTACAGCAAAACACGATTCTCCAAGATCATATGTTGTCTCATCAGGGGGCAGTGAATATCTAAGAAACAGAAAATTCCTTATTCCTATGAGTAGTGAAGAGGAAAACATCGAAATATATTGAAAATAAAACCGAATCAGAAACGGCAAAAACCGCGCGTGGGCCTCATAGACACAACCTGAGATGTCTGTCAACAGTGTCAATGTCACTGATAATTATGTTTACACCTTAGAACATAAAATAGTAAGGAAGTATTGCTCGTTCAAGGACAGGTGACCGGGATGGTTATCCAAGATGGCTACCGGAAGTTACTAACAGTGGCGTCCTATATTTTTATTAATAGAAAAATAATTTCCTTATTGAAACATACATATTATTCAGTAGAGACACTAATGAAATAACCATTTTAATAAAAAAAGTAGAGGAGAAAAAATAGTATAACATTGCCTAAAATGAGGGTACCAGATTTAAGGAAATAAAACCAGTTATATACTACACAATTTTTATTAAAATTTTTCATTCTACCACTATTGGTCCTTGAATTGAATTTTGTGTAAACATGTTTAATTTTTCTACATTATTTATTTTACTGTTACATATATAATAAATTCTTGTTTTTAAATAGACTTCACAGATGCTTTTTATAAGTTGTTTCCTAAGAGGACTGACTTTCAGAGGTAGATGGTAGAGTTTCAGGAACAGGAACTAGTGAAATAGTTTCTCTGCTAGTAGTTACTATCTCTTCAGTATAAGGATAATTAGTCCTTACATGCATAGAAAAGGTATATATTAGTGAAATATATGTTTAAGTAAAATATCTGTAAATATATTTGAGAAACAATATAGATTTGGTCAATGTTATTAAAGCAATTTGTGGATGTAATAGTTACTTACATATTTTATTCTTGCGATTTTAATTGTAGGTATAGCATTTGGTACTAGTATAACAATTACTGAAGAAGTTCTATCAAATGATTGTTCTGTAAAATGTTGTGAGCATAAAAATTATTCTTGCCTGGACTCCAGTTATCTTTATCCACAATATTTAACCATTTCTGTCTAATATTTTCATCCCGTGGAAAACTGTAAATGTAATAATGTGTTAATTAATACACAAATACATTTATTGTACAACGCTGCTTTAGAATACTCCATAGACATAAAAATAAATGACATATACAGTTATGAGATTAACAAAAAAATTGTAAATTAATGATAATTAAAATAAAATATACTCTTTCCATTATTGATACGCCTATGTCACTTTAAGTAGATAGGTTAGGGATCAATACAAAGTATTAATTTAATTTAAACCTAAAAATATAGTTTACGTATATATAATGTATATTTATTATAATAATAGCTACTTACCAATAAATAATGAATCCAAATTTTTAGCAGAAAACTAAATTTTTATAACTTGTCAACAAACTATGAGTCATAAATGGTTATCCAATATGGACGACTTCCGTCGCCAGATTTTAACATTGTAGATATAACATAAACTCCTTCCTTACTATTTTATGTTCTAAGGTTTACACTGTACTTAAATCTCTTTTTAAAAGTTATTAATAAAACATAAAAGCTATGAATACTTGTTTATTAAGTAATATACCACAGTTTCATTTTAAGTAGACAGCTATCAATTTATTTGCCATACCCGGAGTTTTAAATATTAATATTTTAATTATGTCTATATTCATTATAAACGTGAAATGTCAAAAAACGTAGAAGCATCTTTAAACCATCCTGGACATTATTATGAAAATCCCTAACGCCAACAAAAGGAATCCGCACACAGCACTGATTATATTAACCACAACTATTTTGACATATTCCTTGGATCCTTTACTAGTATTCGTTTCTCGGTATCATCGTCAAATAAATCAAAGTCTTTCTTCATTATCGCAACAGGTACAAGTTTGTACATACAATTTGTTATGATATACTGGAAATGTCCATGTTCGCTTGCAGAGAGGTAGTCTCTTCACGATACGATAATATAAAAAATTAGTGGTAGTAAAGAGACTCGCTGGAAACGAACATGTACATTTCCAGTTTATTATTAGAAATCGTATGTACAAACTTGCACCTGTTGCGACAATGAAGATTTTGGATTCATTTGACGATGACTCCGAGAAACTAATACTAGTAAAGGATCCAAGGAATATGTCAAGATACTTTTTTAATCAGTGCTGTGTGCGGATTCCTCTTATTAACGTTAGGCATTTTTATAATATTAACTTCAATATTTCTGTATTGTTTGAAATTACAGATTAAGTATATGTTAAATGAATATGCAGACATGCATTTAATGTATGGAAAGACGAAATTCTCGCGAAGCAGAGACTTTATTCTAAACATTTTCCTAATATAATTTTACCAGGCATTTTACATATTAAAAACGAATAACTCGGTTAGGTTTCAAACGTGTGAATAAAACATTTCATGAAAATCGGATGACAATCACTGACAGTAGAATATTAGATACATATATTTAAAAACAATAATATTACGTTTCTATGGTTACCAACCACAGGACTTCTATCTTGGCATTTAATGTAAAGGAGGGTATCGTTTTAAATGGCTGTTTTTGGATAATACGGAAACATATTAGATCATCTGAGAGGAAACAACAGAGATTTGCTTTTAAATTCAAGTTATGGACTTAAAATTCATTTCTATTATTTTAAAACCTACTTCATATTATATTTAAAGTGTAGAAGAATTTAAAAAAAAACCTATTTAATGCAAGAAAGATCTCTCTATTGGCAAAAAACTCACATAAAATAGATTATTGATAATTTTAATATTACTATGTGTGTCTTAAAGACCCGAATAATTAGTAATATTGAACTAAAAAATGTAAGAATATGACAAAATATTTGACACTTATTAAAATCTAAATTATTGAAATACTGTTAGTTGCAATCGCCCTTAGGATGGTTAATAAATTTAATCGACGTTTTATAATCTCAATTTATAAAATGTTCTGTGTAAATTAATGTGGTACTCCTAGTTAAATAGGTGTTACTGGTCAGAGAAAAATAGTAATATTTTGCAGTTTTTTTGGTACAGTATAACATTATGTTTTACATTGTGGGTATATTAAAAGTAAATAAATTGTAGTTAATTTGCATTGAAAATTTTTATATTGTGTACTTTCATGTATTTTTTCGTGTATGAATTATTATAGTGCTAAATAGACACATTATTATAATTAAGGAATATTTCGAGTCGTATTTAAAGAAGTTTTATTTTGTTTTATATAAAAAAGTTTGCTTTTGAGGTTAAGTAATATTATTTTAATTTTTTGTCACCTTAGAACAAAATAATAAATAAGTTTATATCTTATTTGAACTTGAATAATTAATATCATATTTTAGCGAATTAAGTTATAAAATCATATCGTATAAATTTACATTGTAAAATAGATAAATTAATTTTAAATTAATCAAACATAAATTAAAAAAAATATATATATATAAAATTCCATGTCCCTTGTAGGGACATGGAACCGTAAGATGGAGCATCAGCATCTACAATGCGAACATCAAATAATGCTTCCACTTGTGGTTCCCAGACACCGCGGCATGCCAGATCACCTTTTAGAAAGTTTTGATTTGGTGGAGAGTTATCTTCTTTAATAATGGGTTCACGGATGCAATTTCCCTAGACAGTTTCCATCATATCTCCCAAGACATCACGAAACTCATTATGTCTCTGAATTATAAAACCTCCTCGACGACAAGAAAGGGCGTGATCAATATTGAATGTTTCTCCGCAACCATCACATATTGAGGGAAGATTAATGGCGAGTTTTCTGTATCGAATTGCAAGTGCATCTCGAAATTCCAATGGCGACATATCCAGATTCAATTTCTTTAATGGGATAACATTTAGCCATCCAGAAGATTTTAGTTGTGGATCTGATGCGCGACTTATAACCTTTTTTCTTTCTTGAGGTAAGGCATCAAGGCACAATTTTAAATTTTCTAAATGACGTAACTCATGTATTTTCTTCAACTTCGTTTTTTCTTCTCTCATTTTGGCCGAATGTTCATACACATTTAAGGAAGTTTGAGATTTTATTGATGCAGCAATTTCACTGATTCTTTCTAATGAAGAAGTAAATGTATCTGGCGCATTTTCAACAGGATCAATAAGGCCCAAACCGCCTAACCTAGTAGGCAATTGGAACAAGTCAGCTTCAGTGTTTTGAATTTCGCAACCAAATAGAGCTGGTAAAAAAGATGTTCGAATAGCACTACGTAGTGGATTAAATGAATCTTTGTTTTCGTTTACTACTTTTTGAGTAAACGTCCATTCGTGTTGTAACGATTTTATAAACGCTGCATGAGCAGATTGAGGATGTTTCTTGGCAATCTCAGAAGAAAGAATTTATATGGTTAACCCAAGTTTCTACTTTGTTTTTTAAATAATTATATTTTTCTAAGGGATCACCAATATAACCTCCTAAAAACCGATGACCTTGAAAAACTTTTTTTGCTTCTGATATGTTATCAGGGTGTGTTATTAAAAAAGATTTTGTACCTTGTGGAAAATATCCAATGTGTGGACCATATATATTCAGTTTATTCCACCAAGCTTTTAATGAAGCTAATTTACCTTGACATGACGAGTCATCAGCATACCATGTTTGTATTATGTCTGAGTTTGCAAGACATTTTATCAAAGGCAGTGTGGCTATAGCCTATAGTAACATGGGCAATGGATCTCCTTGAGTTACGCCTTCTTTACTTAATATTTTTTTGGACGACCCTGATACTATTAATTCTGCATGTCCACGATAAGTATATATAGAAATTTTGAACATCTATGCCAATGAACTCGTGCTTCAAGAAGAGCCGAAATCCTATTCAGTGATTTAAAAGCATTATTCGCATCAACTAATAACAAACCCCAGTCATTTTTTGGAATGCAATTTTCTTGAAAAACATTTTCCATAGTATGAATTGCTCCTTCAATACCACCAGGTAATCCACTACATAATTGATGTGAACCACAAATTTCTGTAATATAGCTTCCTGTAATAATAGCCATACTCTTGCATATAATTCTTCGAAGACATTCTCCGATACCAATTGGGCGAACACCTGGATTTTTGTCGAGGGCAATGAGTCTACTAGCCATTAACGCTTTTATGTTTTTCCATGGAACTATTTCATTAGCTAATTTTGTAGTTAATTCAGCTATTTTTAAACGAAGAATAGCACTATGTTTTCCAATGATCTGAAGTTGCTCCACATGGACCACTACCACCATGCAATCTTCGTACAGCCTTTTCTATAACTTCGGCAGTAATTTCAACTGGTTCAAATAAAGGAAATTTTGTATTTTTTTGTAAATGATGATTTTCAGGAATTATTGAATTTGGATGTTTGTCTTCTAGAACGTCCCAGACTGTTTTTGAATCATTAACGATTTTTTCATTTGGGTTTAGAATTCCGCCATTTAAACGATTGGTAACAAGTCGAGTTGCTTCTCTCACTTTGCCATTTAACATCATTCTATTAAAGATTTTTCCAGTTTCATCAAAAGTTTCATCTATTTTTGTTTTCTTGCGGTATAAATGCCGATTACAGCGAATTGCTTCAGAAACTAAGGCATCAAACTGATCTTTTTTCCACATATCGATTCTTCTTGCTAATAATATTCGTATATCCTGGGATTTTTTAACTTGTTTATCACGTTGTAATATTACCGCTATGAAACATAATAATCTTTCGCTCAACATTTTTCCTTTCGTAAGTTGATCGATCTCAAAAGCAAGAGTAAGTATAAATTCTTGGCTTGCCTTTCCACTCGGTAGATCATATAAGTGTCTGTTGAGTTCTATTACTTCATTAAATATAACTCAAACTATTCCTTTATGTTAATAATGTGTTTCTATAGTACTATAATGTCAAAAACTCTACAAAAAACAAGAAAATCCACAATACAAAAAACTTCAATGTAAACTAACTACCAAAAGGCCACAGTTTGTTTGGATATAATGTTATGACATATGTCAAGCAATGGTGACAGTGACGTCACAATAATGTGGCCTATTTTTTGACATTTTATAGCAATCCGGTTTCTTGAACCAACAGTGTAGCCACTACACTATTGGTGTTCTGTGAACGTGTGGTTCATTTTTTGGCAATTTAATACGCCACATTATTTTGACGTAACTGTCACCATTGCTTGACATAATTCATGCCATTATATCTGGTGAAGCAGCTTTTGTTTACGTCTCGGAGGCTTACTTTCGCCGAGATTTGCGATTATAAATTGATAAAAATTAGGTGCTGGTTTAAAACAACTATATTTATTACTTTCGACAATTATTATGAGTCTACATTAAATATTACAAAGTTTGCACCACGTGCCATGTTGATTGACAAGAATCGAGAAGTCGAATGCTAAAAATCGTACACCGCGCACATTGACGGTTGAAAGCCGTTCAAGCCACGGAGAGCGGGAGAGTGGCGGTAATTTAAAAATACCCAGAGGCGTATCCAATATCCAAATAAACTGTGGACTTATAGTAGTTAGTTTGCATTGAAGTTTTTTGTATTGTGGATTTTTTTGTAGAGTTTTTGACATCATAGTGCTATATAAACACATTATAAGGTTTGTTTCAACAGGCAAATTGTAATCGTTCCTGAATCGTTTTCGAAATCGTTCTTGAGGATTTGTTACGCAGACGCCAAGTGTTTACCGTTTTAATAACGGTTCCAAAATAAAGTATGCTTGGAACGGTTTGGTTACTGTTTCAAATCACTAGAACGTATCAAACAGAACATACTATTTTATATGGTACAGGCAGTTAAGCATAAAAAAAAGTTTATTTATATATATACATCTGTACCAAAGGAAACAATGTGAAAGTGTAGATATTGTGGTAAATTATATAGTGACTAAAACGGTTGATGTATAAACTGAAGTATTTTTATTACTAATCTTTAGTTTTAAATAAGTACGCTACCACATAATTCAACAAATACAGAAACAACAAATCAAGCCAAGCCAAGTTGATAGATAGATATATGTACTGCGCAAGTCAGTTACCTTGATACTTGCTTTTAATCGAGTATCGAAATCATTGCTCTTGAACCGGTTCCATAACGATACCGAATCGGGTTGGAACATAGTATATTAAACAACGCATTTCATATGGAATTCTGTTATGACACGAGTTCAAGTTTAAAAAACGAATCGCGAAGCGATGAGTTTTTTAAAGAACGAGTGTTACAGCAGCCATATGAAATAAGTTGTTTATAATATTTTTTATATTTTGCCCTTTTTACCATTTTTTAAATTATTTTTTTATTTTTATGTAATTACGAACATTTTTATTTTAAAAAGTATGTCGGCAGCACTGTGTAATTTATAAAATTTGACAGTTGTGACATTTAGATTATCAAATGTTAATGTTTTAAAATATTTTAAAATGAATAATATACCAATAATAATATATTATATAACTAAAATATTATATTCATATTCACAGATACTTTCTTAAAGAACAATATAAAATTAATAAATTGCTATTAGCCACAAATGTCAATGTCAATAGTCTTGCCTTTAGATACTTCACTCATGTCGCCAACCATTTAAAACAAAAATTTGCGTGCGTAAAAGTTACATTACGATACGCAAATGCGTTTTATAATGAAGATTTTTATAAGTGCAAAATATAAAAAAATAATTATCGTTCGCTAAACGGTTCTCTCGTGCTTGGAACGCATTTTTACTATTGCACATGCGCGTCACCGTTCCAAGAACGGTTATTTTGTGTGTTGGAACAAACCTATTATCATTAATGGATAGTTTCAGTTATATTAAAAGAAGTTTTATTTTGTTCTAAAAATTAAAATAATATTACTTAACCTCAAAAGAAACCTTTTTTAGATATATAAAACAAAATAAAACTTCTTTAAATACGACTCGAAATATTCCTTAATTATAATAATGTGCCTATTTAGCACTATAATAATTCATACACGAGAAAATACATGAAAGTACATAATAAAGAAATGTTCAATGCAAATTAACTACAATAAGGCAAAAGTTTGTTTGGATATAATGGCGACAGTGACGTTTCTAATAATGTGGCGTATTTACTTTTAATATACCTAAAATATAAAACGTAATGTTATACTGTACCAAAAAAACTGCAAAATATTACTATTTTTCTCTGACCAGTAACACCTATTTAACTAGGAGTACCACATTAATTTACACAGAACATTTTATAAATTGAGATTATGAAACGTCGATTAAATTTAGTAACCATCCTAAGGGCGATCGCAACTAACAGTTTGTTGTATTTCAATAATTTAGATTTTAATAAGTGTCAAACATTTTGTCATATTCTTACATTTTTTAGTTCAATATTACTAATTATTCGGGTCTTTAAGACACACATAGTAATATTAAAATTATCAATAATCTATTTTATGTGAGTTTTTTGCCAGTCGAGAGATCTTTCTTGCATTAAATAGTTTTTTTACAATTCTTCTACACTTTAAATATAATATAAAGTAGGTTTTAAAATAATAGAAATGAATTTTAAGTCCATAACTTGAATTTAAAAGCAAATCTCTGTTGTTTCCTATCAGATGATCTAATATGTTTTGGTATTATTCAAAAACAGCCATTTAAAACGATACCCTCCTTTACATTAAATGCCAAGATAGAAGTCCTGTGGTTGGTAACCATAGAAACGTAATATTATTATTTTTAAAAATATGTATCTAATATTCTACTGTCAGTGATTGTCATTATCCGATTTTCATGAAATGTTTTATTCATACGTTTGAAACCTAACCGAGTTATTCGTTTTTAATATGTAAAATGCCTGGTAAAATTATATTAGGAAAATGTTTAGAATAAAGTCTCTGCTTCGCGAGAATTTCGTCTTTCCATACATTAAATGCATGTCTGCATATTCATTTAACATATAAGCTTAATCTGTAATTTCAAACAATACAGAAATATTGAAGTTAATATTATAAAAATACCTAACGTTAACAAGAGGAATCCGCACACAGCACTGATTAAAAAAGTATCTTGACATATTCCTTGGATCCTTTACTAGTATTAGTTTCTCGGAGTCATCGTTGAATGAATCCAAAATCTTCATTGTCGCAACAGGTGCAAGTTTGTACATACGATTTCTAATAATAAACTGGAAATGTACATGTTCGTTTCCAGCGAGGTAGTCTCTTTACTACCACTAATTTTTTATATTATCGTATCGTGAAGAGACTACCTCTCTGCAAGCGAACATGGACATTTCCAGTATATCATAACAAATTGTATGTACAAACTTGTACCTGTTGCGATAATGAAGAAATACTTTGATTTATTTGACGATGATACCGAGAAACGAATACTAGTAAAGGATCCAAGGAATATGTCAAAATAGTTGTGGTTAATATAATCAGTGCTGTGTGCGGATTCCTTTTGTTGGCGTTAGGGATTTTCATAATAATGTCCAGGATGGTTTAAAGATGCTTCTACATTTTTTGACATTTCACGTTTATAATGAATATGGACATAGGTAACCGGATATGGCAAATACATTGATAGCTGTCTACTTAATTAATGAAACTGTGGTATATTACTTAATAAACAAGTATTCATAGCTTTTATGTTTTATTAATAACTTTTAAAAAGAGATTTAAGTACAGTGTAAACATAATTATCAGTGACATTGACACTGTTGACATGCAGACATCTTAGGTGTTGTGCCTATGAGGCCAACGCGCGGTTTTTGCCTTTTCTGATTCGGTTTTTTTTTCAATAGATTTCGATATATTTTCCTCTTCACTACTCATAGGAATCAGGAATTTTCTGTTTCTTCGATATTCACTGCCCCCTGTTGAGACAACATATGATCTTGGAGAATCGTGTTTTGCTGTAACTACTCCTTTCTGTTTTCTGTCTGATATGCAGATTTTTTGCCCTACATTTATTTGAGGCAAATCTGCTCTGTGTGATTTATAAAAGTTCTCTGACTATTTCTAATCTCTTTTTCTTACTTTTCTATTTTCCATATCAATGGAGCTAGGTTGTAGGGATTTTGGCGCAATTGGTACTACACCTCTTAATTTTCTTCCCATTAAATTAAAAGTTCTGCAGGACTGAATGCGTTTTCAATAGAAGTAGATCTAATAGTCACTAGCATTTGATATGGGTCAACTTCTTAAGGTGCATCTTAATATTTTTCACTTGAGATTCAATGAATCCGTTACTCTAGCTTTGATGTGGACTTGATGTAAACAAAGTACTTTATTAGTTCTTGACAAAAAGGGTCAGTATTTCCTGACTTCTTCCAATTCGCTATCTGTACCTGGAATATTTTCTATAACAATATGAACATAGGCCAAAACTTCACCGAGCTCAGCTTCGACTTCTTTACATGTTTGAGGTCTGCGGGATAGTACATCAGCTAAGAGGAGTTCTGTTCCGGGTGAATGGATGATTTTGTAGTTATAGCGTGACAAACGTTTTCTCAGTCGTGGTAGTCTTGAGGTGATACTATCAAGATCTTTCGTTCCGAATATGGAAATGAGTGGTTCAGGGTCAGTTTTAACAGTTATGTTTAAACCAGTAATAAACTCTGAAAACTTATCACATGCCCAAGCAATAGCTTATGCCTCTTTTTCTAGTGGTGCGTTTTCCCTCCTGTTTCTGTTAGTGACCTTGATGCAAGAGCTACATTTTAAAGGCTACCATTGTCTTGTCTCTAAATAAGTGCTGCCTCAAGGCCAAATGAAGATGAATCGGCAGAAATAATAGTATCTTTAGTTGTGCTATACAATGCTAAGCACGGTGGACTTGTAATCGTAGTTTTAATCTTGTTAAAAGATTCTTAATTGCTCATTTATCTCCCAATTCTTTTCACTTAATAGTTCATATAGTGGGCAAAAAATGTGCGTGCGTAAATAGTATATTAAACAACGCATTTCATATGGAATTCTGTTATGACACGAGTTCAAGTTTAAAAAACCAATCGCGAAGCGATGAGTTTTTTAAAGAACGAGTGTCACAACAGCCATATGAAATAAGTTGTTTATAATATTTTTTATATTATGCCATTTTATCATTTTTTAAATTAATTTATTATTTTTATGTAATTACGAAAATTTTTATTTTAAAAAGTATGTCGTTAGCACTGTGTAATTTATAACATTTGACAGTTTTGACATTTAAATTATGAAATGTTAATGTTTTCAAATATTTTAAAATGACTAATACACCAATAATAATATATTATATAAATAAAAGATGATAATCATATTCACAAATACTTTTTTAAAGAACAATATAAAATTAATAAATTGCTAAATTGCATTGCGTAAAAGTTACATTACGATACGCAAATGCGTTTTATAATGAAGATTTTTATAAGTGCAAAATATAAAAAACATATTTTTAGATTGAGGTCCCATTAGATATATTAGTTCATCTGTTCATATGATTATATATTTATAGCCCTGACGCCTTTCTTTCTCCCGCGTTTAAAAGAAAATGGTTTCGGGAGCCGGTATTTGCTAAACCGGGGCCACTGGCAAAATGACTGTTGCATTATTAGTTGTTGATTCTTCGTCGTCATTCTTTTTTCTTTGTTTGTTTATTGTTGTAAAGTTCGCAATCCTCTTACGCTGCCACTTTGTGGTATTACTTAATAAACAAGTATTGATAGCTTTTATTAATTACTTTTACAACTAGTAACAACGAGAATAATCAGTGACATTGGCACTGTTGACAGACATCTCAGACCAACTTTTCTAAACTAAAGGATAGTTATCTAATTAATGATAGAACCTGAATGTGCTCTGCGGTGTCTAGAACACCGCACTGATATAATCGATTTGGACAAAGGGTACCTACCGTTGTTTTAGAAAATGGATTATATAATGAGTTTTACGGACAGTGAACTTTCATCCACATCTCCAAGGGTTGATGTTAAAATTCATGAAATTAGCTTTATCTGTCAAACTTAAAAGTGATAGTGGAGCAGAGATAGAGCGTTCGCTTTGTAAGCAACAGGACTTGGATTCGATTCCCACGTACGACCAGCTAATTTTCCAAAATGTGATACGATTTTATTGTTTTTTATTTATTACCTGTAAAATTAATTGTCAAAAAAATCATAGTTTTATGTAATATCAATATAGTTTGATTTAATTACCCTGGACTCCATCAATAGCTATCGTAATGAAGAAATTTTATGTGATACAAAACATCCCAAATAGATAAATATCCCAAAATAAAGAAGCATGCTTAGGAACAACTTGGTGTAGAGTTTCGGACAACGTAGTTGAATGCAAAAAAATGAATGTTTTTTGTCAGTACTAAGGCGAGAGAAAGCTAACATTAAAAAGAGCCAGGGTACGGGTAAAGGTAAGTTTGATGATATGTACTTATACATAAGCTGCTGCAACAACCTCCATTGCACGCACAAAAAAGACTAATTAATGTTCTGTTTTAGTAAAGACGAAACAGCAAAATGTCCTGTTTATAAGATACACATTGTTACGTTATATATGTTGACATACCGTATCTTCGATACGTAACAACCAATTGTTACGTGACGGCGTTACGATACGAAGTTTTGTTATATGTCTCAACGCACTTTTAACCAACGCGTTACGTAATACAGGGTGATTAATTAGTGTGAGGAAGCTCAGTAGACCTGTTATAATAAAAATGACAAAAAAGTTATTGACAAAAGTTGTAGGCAGGTTTAAACTCCACATTTTAAAATTAGTTACAATCTTACAAGGTGTTTCATAAGATGGTGGCATCCCGTTTTTTTAAATGGAACACCTTGTATTTTATTTTAAATTTGAACTCCGCTTCATTTCCACATCACAACAATGTAAAGTTGAACCGGGTATTTAAAAAGTTATAACCAATATTACCTGAAAATCGCATCAAGTTTAACTCCCTGTATAATTAAAAAGTAGTATAGGAACATTGATCTATTGCAACCATAGTTTTTTAATAGTTGTTTAAAATTATGAAACATATTCGTTTTCATAATATTCGTTAAATCAAATACAGGGTAAGAGAAAATGCAAGTACATTATTTTCGTGGTAATTTTAAATAGAACACCCTGTATTTTATATCACTGTCGAAAAGTACTAATGTCATACTTCAAATTTGATCAATTACTCCCTATACCTAAAGTTATCAGTTTTCTAGATATTTTTATTTTTCCATCAAAGTATTAATTTGGTAGATATTTTACCAATAATTATTATTGTGAGTTGGCTATGATTGGTTTGTCAGAAACTGACAGTTTGACATTCAAGTTCTTCAAGGAAATCTAAATTTTGTTTTTTATTAGCATTTGGATGTCATTAGTGTGTAAGAGTGAGGTTGGATGTTCAAGTAGGTGTTTTGCATAATTTGACTTATCTGGTTGTTTTAATCTATACGCTCTTAAGTGTTCATTGAATCTTACTTCAAAATTTCTTTGTGTTTGGCCTATACAGGGTTAGTATAAAGTATGGAACCCCCTAAGTATCTCCTCAACGGTTTGATATTTTTAAATGAAATTACTTATCCCCTTCTAAGAAGATCCAAGGAATTCAAAAATGCTATCAAATTTAATGTACCATTTGCGGTTAAACCGGAAATGCATATCAACTTTTTTATTTTAAATAGAACACCCTGTATATTTTTCCATTTTTGAATTCCTTGTGAAATTCTGCATACAGCAAAACTTTCCATTCATATTGTTATTGAATAATTGAGGCTTTAATCAATAATTTATCGTGTTTTAAATAAGAGTTTTTTATTATTCTTAGTAAGATGGACTTCCAAAAAGTAAGGGTTAGTACAATCAATTTAAGAACAGAACAAAAAGCTCTCTCCAGTAAGAATAGCAAGTTAAATTTGTTATTCACTAAACACTCTCAAAACTCGTCCCAGATTTTTTAGCATAGCCAGAAGACTAGATCTTGAATATGTCCACTTGTGAAAAGTGCAGTCTCGGCGACTAGTTACAACTTGTCTTTGAGAGTTCTGTCAGACCCATATATATTTGTGAGTGCACTCTCAAGACTGCTTTCGAGACTGTTTTGTCTCAAATAAAATTGATATTAAAAACTAGTTAAGCATTTGATTAATTCTGGTTAAGGTAGATAAGGGTCGTTCTCTGCATTCTTAAGTGGGTAGTTGTAAAATTGCCTCTCTGGGATAGACTCAAAGATAAGTAAAGGTGGAAGTGTCAATATTTTGTATTTATTAAAGAAATCCCTACAGTGAGTTCTACTGCTCAGTTTTAGTGAGTCCCAAAATGGAAGTGCATATCAGAGATGTGATTAAAAAAGGGCAAAATATACTTTTCTGGAAGCTAACAGGTGAACCTTCCTAGAGAATGATCTCAGCGCTGTCATAGCGACTTCTTAGGAAGGCTATTGCTATTAATATGAGAGAGTTTTTGGATTGTTCTCAGGTAGAAAGCCTTCCACCCCTGTTTCTGTCTCAGATTTCCTGCTCGGTAGTTTTTTTAAAGTCGCGGTTGCAGTGGGATGCTTAGAGGAGTTGCGTGCGCAATCCCTGGTTACACTCTTAAATTTTATATTAAACAGACTCTTGGGTTGCATTTAATATTCCAGGACAGCAGATTATGCCCAAAAAGGATTCTATGCCAGGCTAAGATATGCATTTCATGGACACGTACATGTCGATAAAAGATATAATTTCCAGACATTCAGATATACTTTAAACTTAAGTTGCTTGGATACACCCCAAAAAACAACCAACCCCTAAAAAAGGGAGCTATTCCGTCATAAAACTTACCTTTACCAAGCAAACCTCAAAATCTTAATAAAGAAACACATTAATAATAGGGAAAAAAAGTTAATGGAAACTGTTTTTAAAGAGTAAGTATCATAATATTATTAAATCATATTTTAAGTTGTATGATAGAATGATTGTATTATGGATAAATAAAATAGGTATTTTGTTTTTGTCGAGTGGATGTATTTGATGGTGTTCATTACGTTGATAAGTCCTATAATTTATTTGGAATTTACTATCAATCTAAAATACAATAGACCTATATTTTTATATATAAATATACCTTGCCTAATTACTTAATTATTTTACCTAGTCTACGTCTACCATCGTTCTCTTTAATTAAATCTCGAATAAAAATATAATTTAACAATTCTCAATTTCTTTATTCTCAATTTTAAGCCATACATGTATGATTTGAATTTTGTTTTGATAAATAATGTTGAATAACCAACAAATAAAAGTTTTAAACAATAAATTGACCTATATATTAACGCTGAAACGCGCTATAGAATATCACGAGTGACGTCATATGTGCAGATCGGACGAGTTTTGAACCGCTAGATATCATACCTATATTTGTATCATGATCTGTAACTGTAATCCATCTACATTTTTCAGTTAAATATTATATACTAATTATTTGAGTCTTTTAGACACACGTAGTAGTATTAAAATTATCAGTAATCTACTTTATGTGACTTTTTAGCCTGTTGCATTATTTATATTTTTTTTACAATTCTACTACAAGTTAAATATCATTTAAAGTAGGTAATAAATAGTAATAGTAATAAATAATAGATTAGATTAAGAGTCGAAATCGATAGTGAACGAGTGTCACAAACTTTAAATAACTGTTTATAAAATTTGCTATAAACTAAAGTGCTGTAATTCCGTATGTAATATTAATTTATAACATTCTGTTGAACTAGTTCTACATAAATCAAGGTAACCTTACCCTACAGCAAAAATAAAATAACAATTTTTTTCTGGAAAACAATTGAGAATTGAATTAGCTAAAATACCTACTCCAATTCTCTCATCGGATAGGCAACCAATATTACTGATATGGTGTAATCTGGGTATCGGCAAACTCGGTAAAGCACCATTATAAGTAATACTGAAAACGTTGCCTTTGACTACAAGGGCAACAACAGAATGAGTGATAATTACACAGTTAACAATATGTCAAAAAATAACAATTTAGCTTCCACTTCTACCTCCTATGCCTCTGCAGCAAAATTAACTCCGAAGTAGACAATCCCTAAGTTATTCGATTATCTGAAATCAATAGGCGACCTTATTGGACCCAAAAACATGTTTTGCATCCAGAATATCGAACAATAAAATCTGAATTTACCTTAATAAAACTGAGTTAGTCGATCAGCTCGTAAATAACAATCCTACCATTAGTGTATGCGATTCTGATCTACCTTTTTTTTGTTTTTTTTTTCGGACTGAGATGGGAAACTCATGTTCGATGGGTCCTTATCCAGAACCCAACAGTGTTGGACTCACCCTCGAAAGGATGCCTACCAACCAAACCCACCTCAAAACTCGCCGTTACCCCCGCCTCGGAATCACTACCCTAGCATACTTCAAGACGGGCGGCGGTCCCTCACACACTCTTCACCCATTCATACTATTCGCCATCAGAACATTCCCTTCTCCTAACCATTTTCTCCACAACTTCGCTAACCTCTACCCATTCTTTCTCTCCTCTCAACATTATCTCCACCATGTTCTCCCAATACACTGCTACCCCGAGTCTCCTCTCCAACTTCTCTAAATCCTCCTTGTTCTTCCAACATCTAAACACATGACCCTCATCATCCTCCACCTCACACCTCACGCATATTCCAGTCTCTCTCTTCCCAATCTTGTGTAGATACCCCACTCTTGACCCATGCCCAGTGAGCACTTGGGTCAAAAAGTAGTTTACCTCCCCAAACTCTCGGTCCATCCACTCACTCCTACTCCCAATCGCCTTTTTTAATTCACTTTCATATCCTTCCCACTTTCTCGGCATTTCCTCCTCCATCCAATCCTGAGCTTCCTCAGTAGTGCCAGCTTCTTGTTTCTCCAGCTGCCCTCCCTAGCCTTTTCCGCCAAATCCACCACCCTACCTAGCGCTGAGATACACGATTTTTCTTTCGTGAACCCATGCTGGTTTTCTCTAAAACCCCCATTTCTCCTTAGGTCTTCTTCAATCCTTACCTTTATTATTCCTTACCATCACCTTACCCATACAACACAGCAGGCTGATAGGTCTGTAGCCTCTTATCCGCTTTCGTTCCCTACCCGCCTTCCTTACAAGTATAACTTTGGCCACCTTCCATACTTCCGAGAATTCTTTCTCCCTCAGTACCTTGTTAAAGAGCTCCCAGAAATACTCCCCATTCTCCTCCAGTAACCTCTTTATTACATCCCCTTTCAAGCCGTCCACTCCAGGGGCTTTTCTTACCTCCTCCTCAACCTCCCACTTCTCTACCGACCTTATTTCCCTTATTTTACCGGTCACCCAACAATCCCGCCCTTCTCGACTCATGACCTCCCCTCTTCGTTCTTTAATCGTTCATAGTTTTTCTATAATCTCCTTCTCCCACTCTTCTTCTAGCACCACGTTTCGGCTTCCTCCCATCCTTTTCACCGCTATTTCATATGCCTTACCACACGGATTGTTTTCTAGCTCCTCCAGTAACTCCTCCCACTTTTTTCTCTTCTCCCTTCCCACCCTTCGCTCCAGATCCTTCTTCTTCTTCTTATATCCCTCTCTACCCCCATTCTTCTCCGTTCTTGCTTACATTCCTTCCACAACTCCATTTCCTCATTCCACCAGTAATTATCCTTCCATGCACGCCTGTTGTCACCCTTTTCCTCTTTTTAACAACTCCTTATTACATCATACAACTTATACTCGTTGTGTCCGAGACCCCTTTCTATCTCCTTTCTTACTTTATTTCTCATATTCTCCACTTCAGCCTTTGTCCAACTTCTTCTTTTCTCTTCTGGCACCTCAATCTTCATTTTCTTTATATCCGTCTCCACGTACCTATGTAAACTTAAACTATCCTCTTCCTCTATCACTCTCCAACTACTCACTCTTTTTTCCAGCCATTCGTCACATGCTGTTACGTCAATAAACGACGAACCCCCGTCTCCCCTTACGAAGGTGGGCAGCAATCCGTCATTTAGCACCGTTAGCCCGTTGGATGTTAACACCTCCTCCAGGATCTCACCTCTTATATCCATTTTCTTCCCTCCCCAAACCGTATTCTTAGCGTTGAAGTCCCGTCACCATCCTCCTCATGTTTCTTCTTTTCCCTTTTGTTACCCTCAGATCGTCCTCCAACCCAGACATGCTCCTTTTATAACCCTGCAGGCTAATATTGGGGCTAATGTACAAGCTGTACACCACCATGTCACCCATGCACACTTCCACCCATCCGTTTCCCTTCCTCACTTCATCTACCCTCAGTCCGTCTTTCATCAATCTTATTCCTCCTTTCCTGTAACGTCCACATATCTAGCATTTACCTCAGATCCACAGACCACATCCACTTTCCTCCTATAAATCACCTCGTCCAATACATCATGCGCTATTCTGCATTTCTCCAGGTTTATCTGTAAAACCTTCCATTCGCCATTGGTCCTTTCTCCCTCACTCTGCCTTCTCCTACCTCCTATTGTACCAAACTCCCCTCTAAGGGGTCCAGAGGGGCCACCAATTTTTTTTCCTCCTCATGCCCATCCAGCACCTTTTTCCCCATACAACAATTCTCCCCTGTTCTGTGCCCTCTGACCCCACATGTTCCTCGCTTTTGCACAACCAACATCCTCCTTGACCCCTTCTCTTTAGACACCGCAACCTTGTGTCCTTTAGCACCACACCCAAAACATCTACCCTCCTCTCTACCCTCCATAAATGTTACCCTATTCCATCCCAATTTCATTTCCCTTTTTCCCAGTAAAACCTCCGCCTTTTTCCATTCCGCAGTCACCACCGCCATCTTCATCCCATTCCTCTCTCTTACCACCTTAATCACCTTTGTACCTTTCCCAGTTAATTCCTCTATTCCCCTCCTTATCTCTTCATCTTCCATCCACGGGTCTATCCCTATCACCTTAATGGTTTTTGTTCCCCTTCCTGCCTCCACCGCCCTTGCTCCTGTAACCCTTTCCACCTCGCCCAGCATTTTCCTCACCTGAACTCCCTTCTTTGCTTCAATTATCAACTCCCTGCTCCTTGATATTCTGAGTCCATCGACCCACTCCCCCTTCATCAGGGAGGCAGATGTAGTAGTTATAATTGAGCCCAATAAAAAACTAGTGGAAGGACATACATGGATAAAAGACGAAAGGGCGGATGTGGCAATAAAGATGACAAACAGAAATGTGAAATTAAAATGCACAACGAGAGGAAAAGGATTCGTATGTGTGGATACTGGGGAGATAAATATACTGGGGTGTTAGGTAATACCTAACATTCCGAGAATGAAGTGGATGAAATAATGGAATGTATTACTAAAAATAACTCTGAGACTGCTAGTCGGGGACATAAATGTGAAATCACCAGCATGGGGAGCTCAACAAGAAGACACGAAAAGGAGATATTGGACGAGCTATTTCTCAGCCCTGGATATGTAGTGCTAAACGTCGGTGGGGATCCTACATTTGTAAGGGGGTCAACAAAATCACATATTGATGTGAGCGTATCAACGAACACGTTAGCCAGACAAGTTACAAATTGGCAGGTGCTGGGGGAAGATAGTCATATTGAACGCAGGTATATATATGTTAAAGTAGGAATTACTAGAAACGTGGGAAAAATGAAATATAACACAAAAAAACGAATAGACTGGGAAACTTTTAAATGTTCCATGGAACTAAGAATGGGAAGTGGTAACAGGGATGTAACATTTGAAGACTGCACTAAAATAATTAAAAATTCATATAGGGATAGTAAGGAGGAAACCACTAATAGAAGAGAAGGAAATATACCTTACTGGTGGACCATTGATATACAGCGAAAGAGAGAAACGAAGAATAGAATTAGAAGAAAACAAACAAGGCTAGCGCGAAGAAGAAACGTAATCTAGAATGAACTTGGCGAAATTAGTAGGGACCTAAAGGAACATTGGAAAGAACTAGGAAAAATGATAAGGGCTTCGAAGAACAAACACTGGAAAGACATCTGTAACGAGCTGGAAAATATATGGGGGGAAAATATATGGAGCAACGGGTATCAAATAGTGACGAAATTTCTGAGACACGGAATGCCTTTTGAACTACATCCGAGCACAAAGAGGCGAATAATGCTGGAACTGTTTCCTAGAATAAAAGACGCATAGCCAGAGGAGAGGGCAGAAGAACAAATAACCCCTCTTTGTACAGAAGTGTTACATGAGGTAGCAAACAGAATGAAAAACAGTAAGGCGCCGGGTCTGGACGGGTTACCCAATGAAATTATCAAAGAGGTGGTGAAATTATGGCCAGATCGGGTACTAAGAGTCCTAAATGGTCTTTTATCGAAAGAAGAATTTCCAAACGAATGGAAGGTATCAAGGAGTAAGTGGAGTGCGTTAATATTACTGGATATTAAGAATGCGGCCACAGCCTGTAATAGAGGGGAAGAAATAGATGTGAGCACAGAGGTACCGCAAGGTTATGTTTTAGATACCACCCTCTGGAATTTTTTGTACGACGGAGTGTTAAGGGTACCACTAATCGGACAAGCTACAATAGTAGCCTTCGCTGACGATTTAGCGCTTGTGGTAAGCGCGAAAAGTGAGGATGAATGTGCAAATGGATGGAAAAAAATAAATTATGTTTAGCACCTCACAAAACAGAGGCATTCATTTTAAAGGAACCCAGGGGAAAAATTCGGAATATTACATTTAAAGTGTGTGACGAGGAAATAAAAACATCTAGTTCGGTAAGGTTTTTGGGGGTATATTTGGAAGAGAGATAGCGACTAAATTAGAAAAGAAAGTAGAAATTTTGACAAGGATATTACCAAATATAAATGGGCCCACTAGCAATAAAAGAAAATTGCTGTGTTCAATGGTACACATCATTCTATATGGAGCCCCTATATAGCAATAAAAACAAAGAAGTATGCGAGGATCATTAGCGGAATGCAACGCAAAATATTATTACGAGTAGCAACAGCCTACCAGACGGTGTAAAATGTATCCCTTAATGTAGTCACCAGAATTCCACCGATAAATTAATTATTAATTGAAAGAAAGGAAATGCATAGGAAAGAAAATAAATAGGAAGCCAAGATGATATTAAGGGAAAGGGTGATAAAAAAATGGCAACAAAGATAGATAGAAGAAAATTATAAGGAGCAGTGGACAAAAAGGCTTATAGGGGATTTAAGGAAATGGGTAGGGTGTAAACATAGAAGGTTGGGGTATTGGTTAACACAGGCTTTAACAGTGGGTCTTTTGGGTTTTACACAAGGAAAATGAAGCTCAGTAAAAATGATCTCTGTCGTCAGTGGTGCAGTGAATGATACAGAACATACAATATTCGATAGGGACCGATGGGAAGGAATAAGAGAAATCACAGAGAGGACCCTACAGACTCGGTTACAGGTAGAAAACATGGTGAAACTAATTATTGAATCTAAGGAAAATTGGGAGGTGATAGCGGGAATGATAAAAACGGTCATGGAAGATAAAAACGGGAGGAGCAGGAAGATCAGAGAAAAGAGGAAGAGCCATGATGTTATACTTTTCGGCAGTAGCATGGAGTCTACGAATAAGAAAGTTAGGGGGTTTTAGTCAAGGGTAGCGCCCGACACTACCAGTTGCATGGAACCAGCAGCTGGTCCCAAGCGGCTTTCCCCTTGGAAAAAAAATTAATACCCTATTTCGTCCAATCGTTTTCTAAGTTTCTAAGTTTCTAAGAAAACGTACATTCAAAGTCACAGTCAATGGAAAAACCTTCAGAGAGTTTATACAACACAGCGGAGTGCCCCAAGTATCTGTATTGAGCCCAATCCTATTCATACTGGGAATAAATGACATATGCAATCAAATAACACGTCCAGTAAAATGTTCCTTAAACGCTGATGATCTGATTATTTTTTGCCATGGAAGAAATACAGCTGCTACTTCACAACTTTACAATCTGAAATAAATCAACTGAATCAGTGGGCTATTCACGCCGGTCTAAATTTTTCTGCTGAAAAATCCAAAATTATTAAATTCTCAAGGAGAAAAAACAGCATTTTAAACCCACAAATTACACTCAACGGGAAAGTTATACCATTTATAAAAGAACATAAAATACTTAGATTGAAATTGGACACAAAACTTAGCTGGAAACAACACATTAGAAACAATGCCGAAGGGCTGAAAAGACTCAACTTCCTAAAAACACTAGCACACTACCAGTGGAGAGCAGAGGAACACACACTACTGAAGGTCTACAGATCACTTATCTGACACAGACTAGACTATGGTAGCTTTATATTAATATGCCTTTAAATCAAGTGCAATAGATAGTATGTACCAAGAAACAAATAAACTTTCTTTATGGCTCCGACTTCAATAACTACTTCTGGCTTATTCCGCCCGAGTGTCTGCAAATCCCTCGAATCCAGTGTATATGTTACGGCCAATGTTGTTAATATTTCTCATACCAACATCTTTGGCCGGTCAATAACGAGAATGACCGAACACCGCTGGCCAATGTTGTCATCAATCAAAGTGATGATTATTGAAACTAGGCAATATGATATTTTTGATTTTATTCGTTAAAAAAATATAATAACAAACGGTAGAAACACTACTTATCAGTAACCTAACCTAACCTAACCTAACCTAACCTAACCTAACCTAACCTAACCTAACCTAACCTAACCTAACCTAACCTAACCTAACCTAACCTAACCTAACCTAACCTAACCTAACCTAACCTAACCTAACCTAACCTAACCTAACCTAACCTAACCTAACCTAACCTAACCTAACCTAACCTAACCTAACCTAACCTAACCTAACCTAACCTAACCTAACCTAACCTAACCTAACCTAACCTAACCTAACCTAACCTAACCTAACCTAACCTAACCTAAACCAACCCAACCCAACCCAACCCAACCCAACCTAACCTAACCTAACCTAACCTTTTTTTTCTTTCTTTCTTTCTTTCTCAGTAATGTCGATTTATTTAAGAAACACAAAATTTAAATAAATGTGACACAATACTGAAAACAAATAATTCGCGTTGGTCGTTATTTACAAATTAAAAGTTTCTTTATGTTACTTTTAATGCTTTCACGTCGTTGGCCGCTGTGTAATGGGCAATGACGTTATCGCCCGGACAATGATGTTAACTGTTCGCTTAAATTTTAAATTATCAACATTGTCAAAATTACATGGCCATTCACGTTATTGGCCGGTCATTGACGTGAATGTCTAATAAGAATGATCATTCACGTTATGGACCGGGTATTCACGTTATTGGCCAGATTACCGTCATTACCCGTAACATATACATTATTCCTGACCTATTTTAAAACTTTTCTCGTGCTCTCAAATTCTCGCCCCGCTTCTTCTTGACATAAACCTCTCACTCACTAACTCTTACCGAATCTCTCAAATGCCTCCATGGAGTAAGACTCTTCCAGCCATAAACACTTCTTTAACAAAATATTCAAAACACGACACTTCCCATAATTTATTAAGACAAACATTTCTGAAGCTCATAAACAATTTTGATGAAATACTATATACAGATGCATCAAAAAATGATTCAACCGTGGGATGCTCTGTTACTACTTAAAAGAAAATCATACTCCTACATTCTTTCTTCACAAATCACAATTTATACCGGTGAGCTTTTTGCTATTTTACAAGCCCCCAAACACCTCCGTCATGTATACAACAATAAGATAGCTATATGTATTGATTCAATTACTGATTCAATTAACAATCCCTACACGGAAAATTCAATGGTTCAGAATATTCACGATCGCCTTAATTTCCTCTCTGAGTCAGGAAGCACGATCAGCTTAATATGGATCCCGTCACATGTTGCCATCTCTTCAAACTCACTAGTTGAACCCATTCAACTTCACTCAGATCTCAAAGTACACTTCAAATGCTTCATTCGTAATAAATGGAAAAATCATGGGATGCATAGTGCTCCGAATTTGTACCCAATTCTATCCGGCAAAGATAGCAAACTGGTAGAAAATATGTCTAGAAGAGACTTAGAACTCCGCAGACTTCGAATTACTCATACCCGTATGACGCACCAACATCTAATGACAACCCAACATAGACCATCTTGTATTAACTGTGGAAGCCCTCTTACTGTCAAGCATAATATATAATTTCAGATAATTTCAAATAATAAAATTCCTTCAAGATATAAACATATATTAATTAATCTAAAATGTATATAACTTTTGCCCACAAGTTACATTAGTTTTCCTTATTGTATCTGTGTCAATGACCGTAGTCGAGACACGTTAATTATAATAAAAAAATATAATAGAATTTAAAAGCAAATCTCTGTTCTTTCCTCTAAGATGTTTAAGTATTTTTTCGTATCAGCCAAAAACAGCCATTTAAAACGATACCTCCTTTACATTCACTGCCAAGATAGCTGGCCTATAGTTAGTAGTAATCATAGAAACATAATATTGTTTTTAAACATGTAATATGCTACTGTCAGTGATTGTCATTATCCGATTTTCATAAAAGATCAATTAATTGCTGGGAACGAGAATATAACCATTAATATTAATATAGTTAATAAGTAAGTTCTGTTTATTGTTTTGCTGCTGATTTTCAATAAATGTATATTCATACGTTTGAACACTGTGTTATTATTACTTGTTAATATGTAGAATGTCTGGTAAAATTATATTAGAAAAATGATCAGAATAAAGTCTCTTTGCTTCGCGAGACTTTCCAGATGTCTTTCCATACCTATTCTGTCATTTCAAACAATACAGAAATATTGAAGTTAATATTATAAAAATACCTAACGTTAACAAGAGGAATCCGCACACAGCACTGATTTAAAAAGTATCTTGACATATCCTTGGATCCTTTACTAGTATTCGTGTGTCGGAGTCATTGTCGCAACAGGTACAAGTTTGTACTTACGATTTCTATTAATAAACTGGAAATGTCCATGTTCGCTTCCAGAGAGGTAGTCTCTTTACGACACGACAATATAAAAAATTAGTAAACATTTCCAGTTTATCATGAGAAATAGTATGTACAAACTTGTTCATTTTGCGACAAAGAAGAAAGACTTCGATTCACTTGACGGTGACACTGAGAAACAAATACTAGTTAGTAAAGGATCAAGGATCCAAGTAATATGTCAAAATAGTTGTGGTTAACATAATCAGTGCTGTGTGCGGATTTATTTTGTTGACGTTAGGGATTTTCATAATAATATCCAGGGTGGTTTAAAGATACTTCTACGTTTTTTGACATTTCAAGTTTATAATCAATGCAGACATTAAAATATTAATATTTAAAACTCCGGGTATGGCAAATAAATCGATAGCTGTCTACTTAATTCATAAAACTGTCGCATTACTTAATAAACAAGTAGTGATAGCTTTTATGTTTTATTAATAACTTTTACAACCCGTTTTTAGTATAATGTAAACATAATAATCAATGACATTGAGACTGTTGACAGACATCTTAGGTTGTGTCTATAAGGCCACCTCACGGTGTTTTAAGAATGGAAGGTTAATACCACATCTGCTCCTCATAAGTCTAATCTAATAACAGGTTTTTTTATTCTTTGCCTTCTTAGAGGTTGGAGAAAATACTCTTGCTCAAATGTAACTGGATCAGAATCTAAATATTCAGACTTTAGTTCTTCTGATTTGGTATTATTTTCAATAGACATCGATTGGTTTTCCTCTTCACTACTCATAGGAATAAGGAATTCTCTGTTTCTTCGATATTCACTGCCCCCTGATGAGACAACATCTGATCTTGGAGAATCGTGTTTTGCTGTAACTACTCCTTCCTGTTTTCTGTCTGATATGCAGATTTTAAGCCCTACATTTATTTGAGGCAAATCTTTAGCTCTGTGGGATTTATAAAAGTTCTGTGTCTATTTCTAATCTCTTTTTTTCTTTTCTATTTTTCCATATCAATGGAACTAGGTTGTAAAGATTTTGGCGCTATTGGTACTATACCTCTTAATTTTTTTCCCATTAAATTAAAAGTTCTGCAGGACTCAATTCGTTTTCTATAGGAGTAGATATAGTCAATAGTAATTAATATGGGTCGACTTCTTCGTCTTGATATTTTTCACTTGAGATTCAATGAATCCGTTACTCTAGCTGTGATATGGACTTGCAACCACAGTACTTTATTAGTTCTTGACAAATAGGGTCATTTTTATAGTATCTCTTGACTTCCTCCAAGCGAGCTCAGCTTCGGTTTCTTAACATTTTTGAGCTCTGCGAATAGTGCATCAGCTAAAAGAAGTTCTATTTCGGGTGAATGGATGATTATGTAGTTATAGCGTAACAAACGTAGTCTCAGTCGTTGTAGTCTTGGGGTAATACTGTCAAGCTCTTCCTTTCCGAATATGGAAGTGAGTGGTTTTGGGCCAGTTTTAACAGTAATGTTTAAACCAGTAATAAAATTTGAGAACTTAATACATACCCAAGCAATAGCTAATGCCTCTTTTTCTTTTTGTGCGTTTCCCTTCTCTGTTTCTGTTAGTGACCTTGATGTAAAAGCCACAGGTTATGGGCTACAATTGTCTTGTCTCTGAATAAGAGCTGACCCAATGAAGATAAATCGGCAGAAATAACAGTTTCTTTAGTTGTGCTATATAATGCTAAGCACGGTGGAATTGTAATCATAATTAATATTGTTAAAATATTCTTCTTGTTGGTCACTCTATATCTTCCAATTCTTCTAACTTAATAGTTTATATAGTAGTTTTAACTTTGATATATTAGTAGGGGTATTTAAATGTTTATTGCGTTTATTCTTTCACTATCTGGTAATATGCCATCTTTAGTTACAACATGGCCCAATCATTTGATTTGACATCTTCTAAAAGTGCACAACGTGTTTCTTGTAGTTTACTGAGAATAGCATCTAATCTTTTACCATGCTTAACAATGTCTCTCCCTATGACGTCGTCAAAATTTCATAAGACGCCCTCTAGTCCTTCTAGTGTTTCACTTATTTTTCTTTGAAACACCTCAGGGGCAGACGATTTTCCATATGGTAAGCGAGGAATCTGAATCTACCAAATGGAGTTATGAATGTGGTAAGTAAATATGATTCATGGTGAAAGGGGAATCTGCCAAATCTAAGAATTGGTATTTAATCTAAAGAATATCTTTGATCCTTCCAGTTGTCCAAAAGTATAATCTAGATATAGGATAGGAAACAACCCTTTTTTTACAGATTTATTTAATCTAGTTAGGTCAACACATATTCTTAGTCTGTTATTACTTTTAGGTACTAACACTATACCTGAACACCATTCTGTTGGTTCTTCAACTTTTTCTATAACCCCTGTATTTAGCATTCTATTTAGTTTTCTTTTTAAGGCATTTTTTCAAAGGTAGAGCTACTCTTCTAGGTATAGTTAGAGCAAATGGTTGAGCTTTTTCTGTAATTTTAATTTCATAGTTGTCTATTATCTTAACCAATTCCTTAAAAAGTTTAGGATATTTTTTTATTGGTTCTAGGTTAATGTTATAAATTCTTTTGACTAAACCTAGTTTCTCATTTGCTGCATTACTTAATAATATACGTTTAGCTCCTGAAATAACATGGCAAATTTTAATAATCTTCTTTCCCCTATATGCACCTAATAGTTTATATTTGATTCCCACTTACACCAGACAAAACTTTGTTGGAACGTTTTAGTTAAAGATCTGCATAAAGTTTATTATACATAGTTTCTGCTAAAATACACACATCCTCCTGTGTCTATTTTAGTTTTAATAGCCTTTTGGAAAAAGGTTGTATTGACAGTCCATTTAGTAGCTTCATCCACATTACTGATTGTATCTACAGCCAACCCAATAAAATCAGTTTTTTCTTCAGATTGGCTATTCTTTATCTCCTAAGTTAGCATTTTTAAATTATACATTTTACTGAATGTGCTTTATTTTTGCAATTGAAGCGTACACTATTTTTTGCTGGGATTATTTTTCCAATAATTTGTTTTATCTATTTTAGCTGTATTTTACTTATTTACTAGTGTTACTTATTTGTAGCATTAGTTAAAGAACTTCTAAATGTTTCTTGCTGATTTTTCACAATTTTAGTTTGGATGGCATTTATAACAGCTGTTTCTAGAATTCTGGGTCTAGTTGTAGCTTCACGGAAAGATTTTTGTCTAAAATTCCTACCACTACTTGGTCTCTAATTGCTTTCTTCACAAAATTGACTGGAAAGTCACAATTTCGTGCTATGGCATGTAATTCAGTGAAGAAATCTTCTACTGGTTCCTTTTTTGCTGTTTTCGTGTATAAACCAAATATCTTTCATAAATATATAACATTTTTAGTAGGAATGGAATATGTATAAAATTGTTTCAACACTGTGTCAAATGACTCCAATTCATTGGCACATAGTTTAAAAGTATTTAACATATTTTAAGCTTGAGGTCCCATTAGGTATATAAGTGAGTCCACCGGGGCCACTGGTAAAATGACTGTTGCATTAGTAGTTGTATGTGGTATTACTTAATAAACAAGTATTAATAGCTTTTATTATTAACTTTTAAAACGAGTTTTTAGTATGGTACAAACACAATAATGAGTGATATTGGCACTGTTGACAGACCAACTCTCGGCCTTTTTAAGAAAACTACATTTTCTAAACTAAAGGATAGTTACCTAATGCTTTTGACAAATAATTGACAGCAGCCTACTTGGATATAACCCATTTTCTAAATGATAGAACCTGAATGTGCTCTACCTTGTCTTACAAAATTCCGTATTTTTCGGAAACCATTGATGTTATCGATTTGGACAAAGAGTAGCTTTTTTTTCAGAAAAATAGTTGGATCATGATCTGACAGTATTTTAAAGTTTGTTGCCTTGTAACTTTAGAAGTTCTGACCTTTTATCTGGTGAGCCAATTCCTATCCTGACTTTCTGCAGCATTAGTATACTTGGATAAAATAAACGAATTGATGTATTTTACAATCCAAAAAATGTTCATCAAGTTAGAAATTATAGTTTTGAAATTATTTATAAATAAAATGTATTTTCATTTTCTAACATTAAAGCCCTAAAACTCAATAAAGGAGGTCCGTAGAAAAAAAGTTATATGGAGTACTGACATTATTTTAACACTGCCTACTCATTACACAGTATAGGCAATAAGTAAGTTCTGTTTATTGTTTTGCTGTTGAATTTTAATAAATGTTATTCATTATTCATTCATTTGAAACCTGAGTTTTTATTAGTTATTAATATGTAGAACCCTAGAAGCCTGTCAAATGTAATTTCAGGATAGTAATACTTAATGAAATATATTACGTGATACTATCCGGTAAAATTCTATTTTCCGTATTGAAAACAAGTACGTAAAGGTACTTTTGGGTACAGTATAAAATAATAATATATTACATAACGTGTTGGTTTAGGAGTTAATTCGGTGTTTTCCATTTTTTTCAAAATCATGCAGGAAGACAGAGCGGCAATCAATTACCCCAAAAACCAAAAATGCTTAAATTAAAAAAATTTTGTAGCATAGTTATTCCATCCTCAAATTCAAATTCAAAAATTTGCCGCGTAAACGACTGTTGACGTCACTACTCATATGTGTCATTGAAAGCGCCATCATTTTATTGTAAACAGTGTATCTGCGAGATTGTGCGAAGTTTTTTATTTATATTTATTCTCTCTTTTCTTTATTTTTTGTTGATTTTCATAAAAATTTTTTAATTTTTTAATGCAAAAAGCACAAAATAAGTATTTACGCTGTTGCTTTTACATTTCGAAATTCAGCTGCATTGAAACCTAACCTAACCCAACCTAACCTAACCATGAAAATATCTAAAAATGGTAAATTGTTTGACAATGCTTTCACAAACCCTACTGACGACATTTTATGATTGCATAACACAAATAAAACCAATAATTCATAATAAAATCAGAAATAAAGGCCGGTTCATGCAACGAACATTATAATTCCATTAACATTACATTATAATTACACTTTCACTAAAAACTGTTGTCGTTCATGCAAGACTTCATTACATTATAAATTCTGTATTAGCGCATGCTTATATTGTCCACTATTGACACTTGAAACTTATGTTATGTTTTATACATCTGCTACAATAATCAAAAAGTTCAAGTTGTTATACTACTACTCTATTTTTGATTTTGTTAAAATATTTTTTATTGCTTGTAAAACCGGCCTTCATATATCAACATAACCTAAACATAGGAATTTTGACATAAATACGAATTCACATTTCCATGCTATCGTACTGCGCATACGCTTTTACTGTTTCCACTAAGAATATAATGTAATGTAAATGAAAAGTTGAAAGTTCCCAACTTCTTATAGTGGGCTTAATGTAATTGTAATGCCTTAATGTGTTCATGAACGCCTCCACTATAAATTGGGTGCTCAACTTTTCTTAATTATAATGAACGTTGCATGAACCGGCCTTTAAAGTCCAACTCTCTCAATTACCACACATTAAATGTAAACAAACTGTCATCGATATGAGTTTTGACGTCACGACCGTTTCGACTTCTCTATTTGAATTTATCGATTTTAACTTACTTTCAATTTGATATTATATAAAAAATAACCAGAATTGTTGCGTTGTAATGAGTTTAGGATTAAATATTTATAATTTACTAAATGATTACAAAGGAATTTCATTGATTTATTTCTAATGAAAACACCGAATTAGGCACGAGCAACAAAATTGTAAGCACGATTCGAAGCCGTTGCCAGAGCGTAATTGACCTTAACCTACGAGTAACGTATAACATTTTAAAAACTAAGGTGGTTATCTACATGTTTATTTTTAACAAATTAAAGGATTTTTTTAATTATATACCGTATTTAAGAATTTAGAGGCTATGGCTTATACAAGTCTTGTCGTTTAGTTGATCAAAATATGCGAGAAAAACCTTCCCGGAGAAAGATTGCTCCATTGCATTTCATAAATTTTGCATATATTTTTCATACTTTGCCTTGGACTTCGGAGGCAGAAGGTGTTCAATAGCGTTTATCTTTTGAGCAAAACACTTGGAGGTGTGAATGAAAATCACTTTCCCGAAAAACTCATTATACACTTGCATAAATAGTACTAATATACAATTAAACTAAACTAAATTGACATTATTTTTTTAATATCTAATTTGACACGTAATGCTATTTTCATGAATGTTAATATCAACAGATAAATAATATATATTATTGCATCGCTATTACGTATCTCTTATCTACCTATAGTCTTAGCCAGGCACATAATCCAGACAAACAAGACAAACGTAGGTAAAAGGTCGAGAATTGATGTGGATTCACAATCGCACGTGATACTTATTAGCGCATTATAAGTAACACATGATTTTCCTAAATTTCGTCTTAACAATTCTTTAACCATACGTACAACCCTCTCCCAACAACCTTCCCACCAGGCGGCTGTAGGAGGTAAAACGCCAAGTAATTTTGCTAATAGTGAAATATTTTAAAAACAACAATCCACGCCTTCTCTCTATTCCTAAAAAAAAGAGGACCCGCTAAATCTATTCCAGTTACCTCAAAGGCAGCTGTATTGCTTATTCTGTTCGTAGAGGAGCAAAAGGTGTATCAAGAGATTTGGATTTGAATTTTCTACATGTTACACACTTTAAAATAGCGTTTTTAACTCTTTTTCTACCATTTATAATCCAAAATTTCTCTCTCAACTTTCCTAAAACTGTCTAAACTCCACTATGTAATAAGAGTTTTTGTTGCTCAAATCTTAACCTTTCAACTAACTCATGTTTGTGTGGAAGCAAAATGGAAAACTTAAAATCATGGTTATCTTCCCCACAAACAATTTTGGTTCTTACTCTCATTCTCATCTTGAAATATTTGAATATTTAAATCATTCCGATCATGAAAACCTTCATTTTGTATTACGCGTTGTTTCATAAAATCTCATTATCCACGCTATAATTCTTACCTTCTTGGAGTATTGGGAAAATATTGAAATTTTGACGAGTTCAATCACAAACAATTTGGCTAAAGAATTCACATTTTCTTGCTTTTATGTATGCAATAAATACACCATTCATAGATTGCCACTATTCAATTTCTCGATTCAGCCATTTAGGACCACTCCAACACCACTCTTTGGGGCTACACCCCCTTAGGGAAAGATCTGCAATATTAAAATTCCCTGGAACGAAATTCCATCTCTTCACATTAGGTGAAGAAAACTCTCTTATTTTAATATTTCTATTCACATAATTACGCTTATGCGTGTTTCTAAAATATGTTTTTTCTCTTTTCTTTGTAATCTTTGCCGCAAACTTGAGCTTGACACGTGTAGTTTATCCCTTCGACACTGTTAAAGACGGTTATAGTTAAAAATGTTACAATCGGTTTCGTGTATGAGTAGGGAAAGGTATCTCTCTCTCTGTACTCCTCTGTATTCGTTCGGTGAAGTAATTTCTCTAACCGCGCTCATCTCACCTCCTCTCTTTAAGGGTGTAATTTTTTATTACATTATAAATAAAAAAAAAATATTATTCAAGTGCAAAAAAATGTGATATAAAATCAAAAACCTTAAAGTTACATATAATAACCTACATGTTCGAATAAAAAAATAAAAATATATTCCACCATATATATAAAATGCATTATTTTTTTTATAATTGTAAACTGTAAATTGATTTCCAATTAAATGATGTTTTTCGTACCAATAACGTAGTATAAAGGACTTTCCTATGGTATTTGTGTAAAATTGTTCTAATTTTTTTTTTCATTGTGGAATATCTGTCCAATTATCCGTGAAATTATCAGGAAACGAATAACTTCCTCCCTGGACCCGTATTCTTGAATTATTCCTATGAGAGAATCATTACTAATTTCTACAAAAACAATATCTATCTGTCACTCCTACCGAAACTTATCTACCTATCTCTTTGTTTTCATAGGAGTAAGAAAATACTCTCACGTAGGAATTATTCGAGAATACGGGTCCTGCTCGCCCAGCTTTTATTAAAAATTTAGTACCTAAAAATTTATAATATAAAAACTTGAAATTGATTATCTTTAGCAACTTTCTAATTGTTAGAGTTATAAAAATTGTTAAAACATTTAAAATTCTATTTATAAATTAAGAATTTTAATTATTTGACGTTCTTATTAACATGTATGCCAGTAGTTATTTTGTTGACCTGGCACCATGGACCATAATGAAATTTTTATATTTATTTTATTAAAAATAACATAATAGTTTACACTTTAATAAATCCTGCCTCGTTATTATCGTTATTAATATTAATCGTTTTGTTTTTATTATTTTTTTATTTTATTCCATTATTTAACCTATTTTGATATTTACCACATTGTTTAAATTCCCCTAATATTTTTTAACTTTTATAACGTGTTACATTATTTTCTGTTTTAAAAAGATTTCATTTTCTTTACGAAAAACAATGAAATATTTTTATCACGAATGGCTAACTACAGCTTGTTTACCAAAAAGGAAATTTTTTATTTATTTATTATATCCAGATATTATAGTTTTTATTAAATAGGAGTAAGGGAAAAAGGACCGTATCCTACACATAGATAATATTTCGTAAATACAGCTCTGCAAAAGTGGTGGGAACCACTCCTCCGATTACCTCAGAACTTCATAATGATTCTAAAGACAAGCATTCGCCGCGTAAAGTCGACCCAGCTCGGTATTTTGTGCCGTTACAAAAATGTTACTACATTTGTGTGGTATAGAGTGCGTACGAAAAATTTGTGTATGTTTTCAAAAGAACTGACTCACAAAAAAGGTACCTGCTTTTACATAAAGCCAGCACCTCATTTGTCAGGATAAAATTGGAATTCCAAATTTGTGAGGTATGTGAGATTTGATTTAGTGACCTTAAGCCACGTAGAATACCTACATCTACCTGATAAAAGGCAGACTCTCTTTGAAGAATCTTCGATGGTACACGGTTCTTTTACCTGGTTTTAATTGTTGCGTTATGTACAAGGGCTCAGATATACTAATGAACTTCAAAGTTTAGTCTATAGGACAAGTTAACTGACTATATTAAACTTAATTATAAACAGTTATGTTTATATAAAGTTGTATGTTTGCAGTAGGCTATCCGGCAGACCGAAACTAGTTTGTTAAAGAATTCATTAATAAATAGGAAACGAACGATAACATTTCATCTTAAAATTCAAGGACTTGTTAACAGGTGGGTAGATTGTTTACCCGATTTAAATGAATGAATGTATTAAGTATTATGGTTATGGTTTAAATTAACAGAAAAATATTTCTGGCCCTAACTACCAACCAAAACAATAATAATTATTTAAAAAAAGGTAGTTTCATTAAAGTTAACACTATAACCTAAGGATTAAAAATAATACATTAAAATATTATATATGTGATTTCCCATATCTCTTAAGCGATTGATGTCTTGAAATCTTTACCTAATAACTATTATAATATATTCTATTTAAGAACATTTTGCTCAAAACATAATTTTTACTTAATAAACCATTTTTTACAAATTTGCATTATAAATATATGTACCTATGAAAGTAGCAAACATTCTTCAATTGTTTTGTTAACTATTATTATAATATGAAACTGTGGTAAACTATAAATTGTTTTGTAATAATCTAAAAAAATATAGGTTTAATGTTTGTATTTTTAATTAATTGTACCTATAAATTTTGTAAATTTGATTTTATTTGTATGTGAATAAGGAGAAAACGAATTAAAACAAATTACATATATATATATATATATATATATATATATATATATATATATATATTATCTGCCATTATCACAACTGTTTTTTGTATATTTTAAATTCAATTATTGTTTTTAGTCTTATATTAAAGTAAATACGCTTTATAAACCTCAACAAAGACATGTATCAATTAATTTTATGTAATAATCTATATTTAAAAAATATTAGTTATACTCATATGTGCAGGTGTCGTATACCACTTAATTAAGGTATACGACACACTTAATTGAGAATTTATAAACTGATCACCAACATAACATTTTAAAAACCATGTTGTCAGAGAGTTAAAACCCAAGAAATAACAAAATAGTATTTTCATAGACCTATACACAATTTTTTGATAATAATAACATTGTGTAATTATAATTACATAAATTTGTCTATCTAATTGTTATTTTGGTTTTATCGTAAATAACAAGTAAATAACTTTTAATTATAACTTTTAATTATTTAAATATTTTTTTATTCACAAAATCAGTTCAATTCTACAGATAATAGGGTCAATTATACCGTCGTTTTTCTGTAGTAAGTAGTAATATAATATATAGTATAATCTTAATTTTATTATAGCTTTTAAAATTATGAAAATGTGTTTTTGAAGTATTTTTTATTTAAGTACCTATTTAGTCGCGTCCATCAAATGGTTATATTATATTAGCATATATATATTAGCAAAGGTGCAATCCAATGATGCTAAAATAAATTAAAATCGAAGTTATTTTTCTTAGATAAGTGTGTACCTCTAAGATACACACAAGTTTTGTCTTGTCATCTTATTTATGTTTAAACAATTATTTGTATTACCTCCATCTAGGTCAAACAAATTTAAAAAGATTTTTAAGGTATTTTATAAAACTTACCTATTAATAATTATTGGTTTTGCAATCACATATTTAGACATATTTGCCAAAAATATTTTATGTATTTATGCTTTAAGTCAGGAATGTTTGCAGCTTTATCAAAGACACAAATTTAAAAAAATAAAAGTTTTGGTTATTTGCAACCTTTTAGTCTTCACAGAAATAATTTTTTTATAATAATTGAATAATTTATGGCCTTAACTACGATGTTTTTTATTATAATTTTTAATAAGTAATAAGGAAGTTTACTTACCTAACCTAATTAAAAATATTTACATTTAAAGATATTTTTAAATAAATTGGTGTAAAAATAATTATGTGGTTTCAATAAATGTGAGTTGAGGTCAGTAAACATTATTTGAAATCCATTAAAAGTATTGATTATATTAACAGTTTTACTTTTGGTAATATAATTTAAAACTACATTTTTATTTCATAAATGATGATCCAACATGTTATACTTTCTGAGTTGAACTTACATTATTTGACCTTATACGTTATCGTTTTTATAGGTAAAATTAGTAATTTATCGACTGTATTAACGTCCTAAAATATTTAGATATATATACAGGGTGATTGATTAGTGTGAGGAAGCTCAGTAGATCTGTTATAGTAAAAAATACAAAAAAAAGTTGTTGACAAAAATTGTAGGCAACTTTAAACTCCACATTTTAAAATTAGTTACAATCTTACAGGGTGTTCCATAAGATGGTGGCACACCAAACTTATGTTTTTTTAAATGGATTACCCTGTATTTTATTTTAAATTCGAAATCTGCATCACTTCCACATCACAACAATGTAAAGTTTTATTATGTTATACCGGGTATTTAAAAAGTTATAACCAATATTACCTGAAAATCGTATCAAGTTTAACTCCCCGTATAATTCAAAAGGAGTATAGGAGAATTGATCTATTGCAACCATAGTTTTTTAATAATTGTTAAAAATTATAAAACATATTCGTTTTCATAGTATTCGTTAAATTAAATACAGGGTAAGTCAAAATGCAAGTACATTATTTTTTATTTTTCTATCAAAGTATTAATTTGGTAGATATTTTAACGTTTACCAATAATTATTGTGAGTTGGCCATGATTGGGTTGTCAGAAACTGACATAATTTTTTAAATACCCGGTATAACATAATAAAATTTTACATTGTTGTGATGTGGAAGTGATGCAGATTTCGAATTTAAAATAAAATACAGGGTGTTCCATTTAAAAAAAAACATAAGTTTGGTGTGCCACCATCTTATGGAACACTCTGTAAGATTGTAACTAATTTTAAAATGTATTTTGTATTTTTTACTTTAACAGATCTACTGAGCTTCCTCACACTAATCAATCTCCCTGTATAGGTATACGGATACTGAGGTTTCTTCTATTTCTTAATTAATTTTAGCAAATCGTAATTATTTAATGATTTTATTAACAGAATAAATAAAGGATGTTTTATTAGGTAGGTATCTCGGTAGGTATAGTACTTAATATTATCTAGAAGTTAGCAATTTTTCGATTCTAAAAATGTGAAAATCAAAAGTGTTGAATCGTTTATAATACCAATATATTGTTTTTGTCAGTGCAAGAACATGCAAATTAGAGCAATCGATTTTTAGTTAGTATTGTTTACTTCATTCTTATAAACTTCTCGGCCTATAAATTTTAGAATTTTGTTTAATAAAATGAGTGTAATAATTATTGGAAAGCATTTAAGATTGTTTTAAAAATCGTTACAAACCACTCTATAAACAAGTATGCAAATTATTTTTCAATAAATATTAAATGCTTAATCATTTTTAAATACTTATTTTCGATTTTATAACGTTTTATAATCTAAAAATGTACACAGATTTTATAGTCAAGGTCACACTCGAAAAATTTAGCCAAAGATAGGATCAAGCGTTCAAGTTAACGATATTTCGTATTGTAAACATTATACATGTCGGAAAAGTCTAGGCATATTTTTACAAAAGGTCATATTTTTTTCTGAATGGTTTGATAATTATAATCGATTTATGGTGGATAAGTGTTTAATATTGGACAAAATTTATTGAGATTTTAAGTAAATTTTTTTAAAATCACTTTTTTACCGGTACAATTTGTAATTGTACCGTTGATTCGTAGTTCTTGGTTCTTGTAGGTACCCACTACATACTTCGGTGTATGCTCGGGTGTATGGATATTCATATCTTCCTGCCTCTTAAATGTTGATACTTTTATAAGTAAAATCAAAAAGGGAATTGTCTTGTACAAATTTAATCAATTTGATTCTCTTTGAGTTTCGTTAATAAAGTAATTAAGTAAGTTAACCAAAATTTAAAAATATTGGCAACCAACATGAAAAGTTTTTAGGACTAACAACATTTGAATATACACCTACCGATTAAGATAGAAGAAATCGTAAAAAAATTCTCCAATTTTCTTTTATTCTAAAATCTCTTTTTGAACAGAAGATATTTACCAATTGTTATCTGACTGTCAATGTAAACAGTCCACGACCACGAAACAGTCTTATTTTAAAAGAACTTCAATACATTTATCGGTATGTTATCTTTTTAATGTAGGTACCAAATATTTTTATATTATATAATATTTGGAACCATCTTAATTGACTATTGGAATAATCGAATTATTCTATTTAATATAAATTATTCAAATAATTAGGATATTTGAATGGAGGAGTCTCTTTATAGTAGCCAATCTTAAAAAATAAGATGAAAACCCTTGTTTTTGTTTTGGAAATGATACAACTTTAGACATATAGTTTCCTACCTCGTTTCCTACGTATTCAGTATACTGTAAAAGTTTTTCGAGTCACGAAGTCCTCATTTATTAGATAATTGAAAAAATGTTTTTCGTATGGATTTTCGGATTTTATGTTTTCACCTAAGGATAACCAATAGAAACCACTGCCATATATCATTATCTATTTATTTGTCTGCAAATATCTAATCAACATCAACATTTTGACACTTTACCGATAGATGTTGCATACACACTTAGAAAGTTTGAGGTTAAATTAAATTAAATCAGTTTGTGGATTGTTTTCGCTGACATGCAAATCCGACGGACATAATAGGCCTGGTTAGGCCTTGTTCGTCATACAAAACAGCCGATCAGCAACGCAGTCTATGGGTACCTTTATATATTTACCGGTTTTGTGGGATTTAGGTTAACATAGATGCAGTTATACTGGTAATAACTTCCTAATTTGTGTCTATTTTAGAGACATAAATAAAACATTTTTGTTTAACCTATGCATCTACCAACGCGAGAAAGAAAAAAATATTTTCGGCACCGTAGTGTAGTGATATTATTTGCCCTATTAACTGTCCATGTATATTACGTAACGTGTGTGGTAAATAGCATTTTACGCACGAATGGAATAGTTGCGCACGACGCCGCGTAGCGGCGAGTGCGTAATTCCGTGAGTGCGTAAAATGCTTTACAGCAAAAGTTACGTACTATACTTTACCTACGACCTACTTAATTGTACCTGCATTAATAATCTTTTTGTTAATAATAATTGAACAAGAGCAACAATAGATGTTTTTAATCATTTTATTGTATAATAATTAAATACTTAACATTAGTTATATTGGGTGGAGTTAAATTCATTTCACTATCACTTGAAATTTTTTAATAATTGTATAAAACTTCACGCATACAAACAAGTTATAAGAACAATAAAAAATGGGATGTTTATTGATAATCGTTTTTTGATAAATAATAACGTGTGCGCATGCGGTCAGACGTCAGACGCATGCGCAGACGCTCAATGTGTAAAAGATTTTAAATATGTCGGTTCAATTTACTTCTTATTGTGGTAAAACTCATTTTCGTAATATTTGAGTGATTAATTTAGTGTTACTGCTCGGCTTCTTGCGTAATATTAACATTTTTACTGCATTCTCAATATTTAAAACGGTTTCCTATAGTAACTAAAGTGAAATTATAGTACAAAACGAGTAAAAAGTGTCTTTTATATGTTACGATTGTATCCACAAGTTGAAACAGCTTTGTTTAAAAAGTATCTCGGTAATAATAATTTTATAAATGTTAAAATAACTAACTTAATTACATAAAAATAACCTAAATTGATCTGGGAAACGTAATTTAGTACATTTATATTATGATCCATTTATACAGACAGAAAGTAGGGTTAATGGAAACGAATCAAATATATATTTTCAAATAACTCTAAATGTATATATTAAATGCAATCTTATATCTAATAAATGTTATCTGCCATTTGTATGTAGTATTAAATTTACCTTCAAATATGTAAATAGGAAATTTTTAATAAAATAGTGACGTCGATCTATTGTTGCTAAGTGGTTGCTAGGGAAGCCGTGCGTAAAGAGATACCGTGCGTAAAGAGATACATTACATAGGTTGTAGATGTGTGTTATTGACGGTTTAGAGGGGTGGTCGTAGGTAAAATATATGGTGACGATATCGATCAGATTGATTTAAAGTTTTCAATTAAATCCATGTTTATCTAATGATGATTTAGTTTTATATTTTTATTTGAGTTTAATCAACGTTTGTATTATTAGTATTTACTCTGCATTTGAAATTGATTTAAATAAATGAATATCCTCTACAGACTATGACAGAGTTTCCCAAAGTGTGGCTTCGGCTCCAAAATAAGACAAAAACATTTTATTATATAATGTTTTTAATTATTATGAGGTAAATAAAAATTACAATTATTATCAAATGACTATATATTAATAAAATAAAGTAATAGTATAACAACGCATTTCATATGGAATTCTGTTATGACACGAGTTCAAGTTTTTTAAAGAACGAGTGTCACAACAGCCATATGAAATAAGTTGTTTATAATATTTTTTATATTTTGCCATTTTATCATTTTTTAAATTAATTTATTATTTTTATATAATTACGAAAATTTTGATTTTAAAAAGTATGTCGGTAGCACTGTATAATTTATAACATTTGACAGTTTTGACATATAAATTATGAAATGTTAATATTTTTAAATATTTTAAAATGACTAATACACCAATAATAATATATTATATAAGTTAAAGATGTTATTCATATTCACAAATACTTTCTTATAGAACAATATAAAATTAATAAATTGCTATTAGCCACAAATGTCATTGTCAATAGTCTTGTCATTAGATACTTCACTCATGTCGCCAACCATTTAAAACAAAAATTTGCGTGCGTAAAAGTTACATTACGATACGCAAATGCGTTTTATAATGAAGATTTTTATGAGTGCAAAATATAAAAAACATTTTAATTTTAATGAGACCTATGTTCTTGTTTTTTTGAAACCAGTCTTTCAAATATAGGCCTTCTTAAATACACACACAATGATAATCTAATTTTGCTCGTGGCTTTTGATTGTTTGTTAAAAAAATGTTCAAATCTCGGTAATTGTAATTTTTATGGAGATTAAGAGAATAACATATTTCATAATGTAATAGTTATTTACGTTACTAGTCCGGGAAGTGACTTATTACGGTACGAGATAGATGTTAATGGACGAGGCGACGAAGGAGCCGAGTCAAGAATATCTAATCGAGTACCGTAATAATCACTTCACGGACGTGTATCGTATTATATATTTTTTTCAAACTGCCTTTGGTTTTAAACGCAATAAAATATGAAACTGAAATGATATATTTGATCATTTTATTAGGAAGTCATGTAGACTGCTATGAAAAAATTATGTTACTTGATTTATTCTTAACATGGTTGATTTGGTTTATAAATAAAAAATGAACAGCGGAGAAAATGGATCTGAAATTAGATGAAATTGCTGAGAAAACTGCGGAAGAAATAGGGCAAATCATTCCAGTTAAGTCTGCGAAAAGATATGAAAAAGAATATGCGCTGTTTTGCAACTGGTGTGAACAACAAATTTGAAAAGTAGTGCTGATGAAAATGTGATGTTGGCTTACTTTTTGGATGTGGTAAGAAGTTTCTTTAAAGAATATTCTTTTCAACAGTTTAAATTTTCAGTCAAAAACATTCAACCCCTCATTATGGTCCAAATACTCGATGGTAAAATCAATGATTATGGTTAATGAGAATGTCAACATATCAAGTTTCCCAAAGTTGATAGCTTTTTTGAAAAAACAAAATGTAGACCATTAGCCAAACCAGTCGGAGGTGCTGACAAAGGAACAAACTGATAGCTTTATGAGGGACGCTCCAGATAAAGGATATCTATTACTCAAAGTGATAGCATTACTTGGAGTTGCTGGAGGTTGCCGAAGGGAAGATATCTATAATTTAGAAGTTAGTGATGTGGAGGATACGGGTACTCAGCTAGTAGTTAAGATTAACCAGACAAAAACGCATATTCGACGAGCTTTCTCTGTGATTAACAGGTTCACTATTTGGATATGTTTAGAAAATATATGAATTTACGGCAACACGTCTCCCTTAAAGCTCTGTTGGTGGGTTATAGACAAGGAAAATGTCTGTCTCAAAGAGCTGGGATACATACTGTTGGCGGGGCACCTAAGAAAATAGCTGAATTCTTAAAACTCCAACCGAAAATATAGACAGATTACTTCAGTTGAGAAACGTTTTTAGAAGGGTAGGTTTGGCATGTTAGGGAAAATGAATTGTTAGAGTACGAAACGAACTTAAATTACATTTGACTACGTAAATAGTTGAGACTTTAATTACTGCATAATTTTTAACTACACGTCACAAAAAATATTACATTTTTTAACCCAGCTCACTTCACTTTGTTTATTACCTATGGAGTGTTACTGACTTTACGTTGTCTTTTTACCCTTGTGCTACTCTGGCGCCATCTAGTATTTGCTGCTTACCGCTGGACAGTTTTTTGACATTATTCCTATACAATTTGGTGCTCCTCCCTTCTACCCTCTATACTTATGGCATAGACAAACGGAGAGTTGAAAGTTGTTTGTAAACATTTAGTTTGACAGTTCGAAAAACGTGGCGATACTACTCCCCTAGCCTATACATGTTCACAGAAGATATTTACAAATCACTTTCAGAACAGCGACAAGTCCATGATTAGTTTTTACCAACCTATTATATCCAGAACATGTTAGTAGTGTCAGTAGTGATTTTCCGTATGAATAAACTTTATGTTACTTCCTAAATTCTTTCATCCAAAAATAAACGAGGTGGTTACTTTCAGTAAACTAATTTAGAAATCGATAATTACATGTATCTGTATCTTTTACAGTGTAAAATGGATTGTTTTAAAGAGTAATGAAACATGAAATGATGAATACGACAACAAAACACCCAAATAGTTGTATGTATTGTCAAAAGGAATTTCATGACCATTCAATAAGAAACGAGGCTTTGCAGTACTTTTGGAAAAACATATTATTCTGAACTTAGCATTATTTACGCTTAGATTGTTTAATTTAATATATTTTTCAAGAATGTGAAATTTTCTACCAAGGTCAATCTCCGATTTGGCTAAAATAACTAGATCATCTGCATAAAGCATCATTAACAAATCAGATTTGTTGTCAATAGTTATGCCAGTTACTCCAGAGTCTCTAAAATATTCAATATCAGCAATGAAAAAAGCAAATAGAGTAGGTCTTAGAGGTTCTCCTTGCAAAATTTATTTTGTACGATTTTGATAGCTGGTTACTGACTTTTACATGAAAGTTAGCATTTTCGTACAGTAATTTGATCACGCATATTATTTTACCATCAACACCAAACCTATATAATTTTTCCCAGAGAATAGAATGAGTAAGGTAGTGGAATGCTCGCTTCAGGTCAATAAAGGCTGCAAATATTTTTCTTTGTGGTCGATGTAAATGAATGTGTATACAAGTTAAAGTGAATACATTGTCAATACAGCCACGACAAACGACGTTATGGGTATTGTAAATCAATTTTTAACAAAAACATTCAAAAAATTATAATTTTTTTTATTGTCGGTAAAAGAGCTCCATATGTTTGTTTATTTCCGTAGTTGGTTTCATCAGTAAAATTACCAGGTATGCATTAATTGTAAAGTGTATAAAGGCAGGTGCACCGACAGGAAGGATAACAGAAATTCGTTAAAAAACAGTTGCCTGGCTTCTCGGCTTGTATTTCCACATTGACTACACAATGGGTTCGTTTTAGAAAGAACAACTGTTAAATATAGAATATTATGAGTTACCTATCCTTTCATAATTAGTAGTCATAACGAATATTTAATTTCTTTGCTTTAAATATTATCAACACCAGATTGCATTCTAAAAATTTATCTAATTAATTAAGTTAAATAGGTGCAGTGGAATATAAATTTGTTTTTTGTAATATTTTTATTAATTGCTGTTTTAAAGATTCTCATATATAAATATATTTTTGATTTAGACAAGATTTCCTTAAAAAGTGTGAGTCGGTTTCACCGTTGTAGATCAATTTTGTATCGGACTTTTTCCACTTCGATGAATTTAATAATGACTTGAAACAACTAAAACCATTTACTCAATGACCAAAACACTAACAGTCACCGAAAGAAAAGGAATTTATTCAATAAATATACAGGGTGTCCTAGGAATGAGAGGCCAAAACTGGGGAATGAGTAGATAGTGTTAAAATAATGTCAGTACTTCATGTAACTTTTTTTTTCTACGGACCTCCTTTGTTGAGTTTTAGGTTTAGGTTGAGTTTTAGGTTTAAGCTAGAAATTAAAAATACATTTTTATTCATAACCCCAAAACTATAATTTAGAACTTGATTAAAATATGTTGAATTGTGAAGTACATCAATTCATTAAATTTATTTTGTCTATACCAGTAAGTATACTAATGTTGCAGGCAGTCAGGATCGGACTTGGTTCACCGGATAAAGGGTCCAACTATTTTTCTGAAAAAAGTTACCCTATGGAGAACACACATACAAATATTTGGATTTCCCGGGTTTTAAACATAATGTCACTCAACTGATATACCTATTGGTTGTTTTCGTTTGTACTAATCCCGCGAAGTTATTTTAAAGGGCAAAAAGTACAGATGATAGTTGACAAAAATGACAGAAGATCATTGATGTCAATCATTATAGGATTTTTACGATAAGTTGACCATGACGTAATTCCTAGTTAATTATATTGCCAACAAAGTAACTTAAAAATACCTGACAGTAGATGAGATTTACTTGTAAGAGCTAGGAAAATTAAACGTGTCCAGATTGGTAACAATTCGCGCTGTTGCCACGAGCCAATTGCCACGCGTCATTATTGTATTGTACACGTTTCACATTCGATTGTGGATAATTGTTTTATTGATTTTGCGTTTAGTTCCAACATTCCGATTTTTATCAACAATTAATCAGAGACTCGATTCTATTTCACGAATTCGATTATGGAATCGTTCGATGTTTTTTCCGAAATCTGATAAATCGGTGATTCATTATAGAGAGTTCAAATACTTTTTTGGTTCGTTGAATTATAATATGTTGTAGAATTCTGAGTTATTCTTTTATTCATAAATTTTTTTATAAATATGAGATATGTTTTTTGCATTCATTCATAAATGAATTTTATTATCATTATTATTGGAAACCACAATATTCCCATTTGATAACTTAAATATTAGCACAGCACTACCAGTTAACCTAGATGAAGGAAAAACAACTCTGCGTGACAACACCGCAAAATTTTATGCTCTGACGTCATTGTCAACTTATCGTAAAAATCCTATAATCAGATGGGGTATTTGTTTGTTTGTTAAGTTTGTTTGTACGTTCTGCAGTGTAGATTTCGATGCAGGACATCAGGGAAACGGAGTAGAGTAGTAGATGTTGGTTTCCCGGGAAAGTCTAAACATAAATAAATTCATCGATACCAGAATCAACAACCACGTCTGTTTATTCAGCATTATAATAACTTTTTGGCATTGTACCACTATTAAATTATTCATTGGAAATAAATTATTTTCTACGAATTTGCCAGCGTTCATTTTAGTCGTAATATTACCTACAACGTAAATAGGATATTGCGCTAAATACCCTTTGTCCAAAAGGTAAACACATTTGACCATCTTCTCACTCCGAAGTCCAAGGTGGATTGTAAAATACATCAATTCATTTATTTAATGCATACCAGTAAGTATTCTAATGTTACAGAGAGTCGGACTTGGCTCACCAGAAAAAGGGTAAGCACTTGTAAAGTGACAAGACAACAAGCTTTAAAATACTGTCAGTCTATTTTCCAACAATTTTTATAAAAAATACCCTTTTTCCAAATCGATTACATCAGAGGTTTCCGAGAAATATGGAATTTTGTAAGACAGAGCACTTTCAGGTTCCATCATTATTTAGGAAATGGCTTATCCAAGTAGGGTGCCGTTAATTATATGTCAAATCCATCAGGTAACTATCATTTAGGGTTCCGTTATATGCATCCGTTATCCGATGATCCGAAATGAAATTGAATTGCTCAGAAAATTCAAATGTAATTTTACTTACGGTTTCCAACTTTAATACTATATCATACAGATTTAAGGCTGTTTTATCGGTGCACTATTTTAGCTACAGATTGTTCCTTATTTTCCTTCCTTATGAAAACTTAATTGAGTTTTGAGAAAATAATATTTGAAATTATTTAAAGTATCTCGCGCTGTCTAGCCATTTTGCTACTGCTAGTGCGCTATGCGCTAGTGAGAATTATCAAAAGCACCAAGGTTGAACTCTACGATTTGAGTGAAACATTTATTATTTCAATACTCTTTAATGGCATTTAAGATTAAAAAGAAACAACTAAACGAATTTTTACGAAATTTTTACCAAAAATCGAGTATATGAAAATGTGAGAATTAGAAGTTAGTGATGAGCAAATGCAAGACCAATACCAAGACCGGGTTAGTCTTGATCTTGAATACAAGGTCTTGGTCTTGCAGTCAAATAAGCAATCTTGGTATTGGTCTTGTTCTTGCAGGGTCCAGTCTTGGTTTGGTCTTGCACCAAGACTCTTGCAAGTCTTGCATTTTTTTATGCATGTTTACAAAACAAAGAAAAAATAGTTTTTAAAATCATTACAAGTAAAGAAAGATTAAATGAAAGGGATAGTATTTTTCACTATAAAAATTTTGTTTTCTTTATATTACATTGTAGCGATAAATCAAGTATGAAATAGTTATTATAACAACTGCGGAAAAGTTAATTTCCGCAAGAGTTAGGATCAATATTTTTTTAAAAGCAAAATCACCTCGAAAATTATTTAGATGCTTGAAAATCTTTCATAGTGTCAATAAATACAGGCGCGACTGTAGCTATAGCAACCCTACTTAAACAGGTGAGTTAGTTGTTGCTTTGAGTAAGGTTTACAGGGGTGATTTAATAAATTATAATTTTTTTGAAAACAAACATTTTAAAAATCCCTATTTTCATGTAAAATAATCTTAATTTTTTTACTATTTGTATATGTAGTCCAACAAGATAAAGATAATAATACAATAATTTGTCAAAAAGGTTATCGGAAAACATCTCTAATTAATAAAAAAAATGCGTGCGGGAAAAAATCTCCGTGCGGGAAAGAGATATTGTCTGAATTAAAATGTTGTTTTACGCATGCTTGTAGAACATTTTTTTTATTTTTTATTCATTTTGACAATTTTTTTAGAATATAGTTTTATAATGTGTCAATGATAATAATATATAGAATCAGACGTGAAAATCTAACATTTAATAATTTTATTTATGAGTTTGGAAATATATAATATGAAGTCACTGAATTTTGCGCATCTCTATAAAAAATTATTCTTTGCAGGCCTATTAGCTGGGATTTGAAATAAACTAAAACTATGTTTGGTGTTGATGAATAAAAACAATAGGTAGAATACATTACCAATAATGGAGCTTATGTCAATATTTTAGAAAAATATATTTTAACAACAACTACTTAAGTACTAAGTAGTACAATAAATTGTTTTGTCTATTAAATTTGATCTGTGTAAATCGTCACAATATTTTTTAATAATTAAAAGAATAGAAATATGAAGGTTTTTATTCACAACCTCATCTAAATGTTGCTTGCAGGTAAACCAATCGAATGAAGTTGGTTTTTTCAAAAAGTTTAATTTTTTTTAATAAATGTGCCCGAATTTTGGTAAATTATTTATACATATAATTAAAGTATATGTAATTTCTTTGGTGACATAGCAAAGTCTTTTTTCGCTATCGGTGTATTTTTTAAACATAGTAAGTGTGTGTTGAGGCTCAAGTTTATCTGTAATTAAGCTAAACATTCATCACAACTAATAGAAGTTTTAATTTTTTTACTAAATAAACGGCTACATTGCAACAGTAGTACTATCTCCATTCTCAGATTGTATTTTTAGATCAGTGATTTCTATCGAACTTAATTTCTAAATGTTCTAAATGAGAATATTAACTAATAAGGATTAGGATTAGTATTTTGATCAGAAAGATGACGTAAAAGTGAAAACATATTTTCCAAAGGATCCTGATTCAAAGATCTCGTTCTTAAAAAGTTAACAATGCATCCCATAATTGACAGGCTGCATTTATATTATTAATCCAACCGAATTTAAATGCATTTTTGTTTTGCACTAATTTGCAGTAATAAACTCCCAGCTGTTCATTTTTGATTTTGAGACTATTAATATCCTGTATAAACTAAGCAGTGTAGATAGCATCTGCTGTTAATTATTAGAGTTACCAATTGTTTGTTCAATAGAGGCAGCAACAGTATGACTTAAGGTCTTTGCTGCAACACTTATTTCCATTTTAAGTCTATTATTTCTATTTAAATAAAGATATTTTTCTTAAATCTTTTCTGTTTATTGATAAAAAAATCTAATATGTTGTATCTTAGCTACTTTTACTTTGTCATATCTTATATCATAATTAAAAAGTGAATTTCTAATGCACGTTAACAAATGTGACGATTCAAAAAAAGTAAAAATGTTATGATTATTAAATTCAATATATGGATTTGAATTATTTTCTGTTCTTGAGTTTTTAAATGCTAATTGCTTTACGATTGGTAGAACCTTGATCACAAACCTTTGCTAAAACTACAAGGCCAGAGTTCTCTAAATAAATCATTATATTTTTATTTACAGATTTCAATTCATTAAACTGAATTGTGAAGAAAAAGCTATGGGTTAATTTCAAGTTTTATGACGCCCATGGACCATACAAATTAATGCATGCTTAGCCAATTTATTATCACGGCCTAGGTTTCAAGATCTTTATAACCTATTATTATATCTTGAGTGGCGTCAAATTGTAACTGTTTTGTAAGTGACATTTCATCAAACATTAAAGTGCAATAACGATCAATGGGTATCATTTTTTCTACCCTCTTTGACAGTTTGCACATAACTTTTTTATTTATTCCCGGTTTAAAAGGTGTATTTGACATCATTTTTGTTAAAATGCGGTTTGAGGGAAGGTAAACACCGTCTTAAAAAGTTATAGCAATTTAACCTTTATCATTTTTTGTCCAATTTTTTTTCTTACTACAATTTTTTAAAGAATTTTTAAAAAAATAAGCCGCCTTAGAATTTAAATATTTGAATGACTGATCAAATAATTGACAATTTGTAAATTTCTACATATTTTTTTGGCTTTCTAAATAACATTTTGTTGATTTTTACTTAAATTGTATAAAACTTTTTTTCTTGGAGATAAATTGCTCACCCTAGTTTCATTTATTTGGGATAATACACCTTTTATAATTTAACATGGTTACATAATCAACATCTAATAATGGAGGTTTTGTACCTCGTGGTGGTGTGACATTCCTTATCAGAATAAGTCAAATTCGTTATTTGAAACGATTTTTTACGTCTTTCAAAGTCTTTGACTGGAAATTTAATTTTTTTTTATTTTATAAAGCCCAGTGTGCGAATACAAATATTGGCTACTGCAACCTGGTGCTATACATTTATATAAGAAATGAAGGCTGGTGAAGACATTGTAATACTATTACATATAAATATACACATTTACAATACACCCAAATTTTATATAGGTACTTAAATGCACTGCATGAATCCAAATGAAATAAATAAAGTTTAATTTAAAATATTTTAGCTTATCTGAATTTAGGTCAATTTGTCGATTTTGGATTAGCTTCAAATTTCTGTATAGCAATTAAGTAAATATAATTTTACTTAAATTTTAATTTACCTAGAATTTTTTCAAATATCAACAATAGAAATTATATTATTCCTAAAGAATGGGTCTTGGTAATTCAGATTTCAAATGCGGATTTATGGCGGTTGTTTATGACTATGGAGGGTAGAAGGAAGGAAAAACAACTTAATGTACATTGGTGGCGCCACAGTAGCAAGAGTAAGTGCCACAGGAAGTTACAAAGAGTAGTAAAGAAGAATTTGTCCTATGATCTTCTATGTCAAAACTAAGTGTTAAAGTAAGTGTTAGAGTAACAAACGAAATTAAATTACATTTTACTACTTAAATAGTTAAAATTTTAAATTCTGCGTAATTTTTAACTACACAAAAATATTACATTTTTCAACCTAGCTCACTTCACTCTGTTTATAAACTATTAAGTGATACTGACTTCACGTTGTCTTTTTACCCTTCTGCTACTCTCGCGCCATCTACCATTTGGTGCTTACCGCTGGACAGTTTTAGGAAATTACTCCTATACAAGTTGGTCCTCTTTCCTTCTACCCTCCATATGACATGACAAATGGAGGAAGTTTTGCACAGAACACAAATATTACGGCAGACCGACCCGTTTCAACGTAGCTACCGGAGAATCCACTTTCATAGATCTCACCATCTGCGACTCATCGATAACACCTCTTATAACCTGGGAAACATCAGACTATACATATATAGCGACCACTTTCCCATTTTAATAAATAATATTGGCAACCAGAAAAACAGTTACAATTTTTCTCCAACATGGAATTTAAAAGCAGCGACTGGGATCTCTTTGCAAAAATTATTGAAGATAATATTTTTTCATGCAAATATCTCCGGATATAGACAAAACATTGACAGACTTTACAGATGTAATAAGTCAATCAACTAACCTGTCTATCGGTAAAACATCCCATCTTAAAAAACGCAACCCTGTTCCATGGTGGAATAACAAGTGCAAACTCGCTATTAAGGCTAGCAAAAAAGCTTTTAACAAGTGCAAAAGATACAAAATCACAGCTCTCTCTAGACTGGTAGTTGTACAGCGCGAAAACAAGTGGGGTACACACGCGACTTGTTGACGGCTTTTAATGGTCCGCTGTATTCTGTTGCGTGCAGGGGTCTCGGGGTGGTTTTTTGCAGCAGTTCTTTTATATCTTATAAAGTCGGTGTCTAGTGCGGAGGCGGAGAGTCCAGATTTTTTATTTGGGGCAGTTAAGTATTAACTTTAGATATATCTTTGTTTCGGTAATTCAATTGGTTTACGTATTGTAATTTATGCCCATATTAATTGATAACCTTAAATTAGTTACATATATTATGGCAGCGTTTTGTAGACCTTTTGAAAATGGAAATCCAGATCAAAATTTAAATTCAGAAGATATGATATCGCCAACAGGTGAGGTTAGTAGCGAAGTTTGCAATAAAGATTTACACATTCAGTGTCAGAGGGTTATTTTAAAAATGAAGATAATAAAAAATCAGATGCGGTTATAATAAAGCGAATTAATACGTTAACTAAAATTTCTATTTACACTATTTTTCGGGTTATTAAGCGCAGTAACGTTATAGATCATTCGCAGGAAAAACAAAATTTGCAAATGTTGACTATTCTACAAAAGATATTATAAAGCGAACGGTTTATAATTTATATCAAGAAAATATTGTACCGACTTTAGAAATCGTTCAAGAGAAATTACGAGATTATCCTGATTATAATTATAAAAGCTTAGAAACTTTACGCAGTATACTATTAGAATGCGCTTAATTATAAGAAATTAGATAAACGAATGGTTATAATGGAATCGCGGCGGATTGTTGTACTCCGTGAAGAGTATTTAGATAAAATAAGGAAGTATCGTTAATTAAAAAGGCATATAGTATACCTAGATGAGAATTGGTTTGACACACATGATACTGGGTAGATCAGTCTCAAAAGTGTAGTTTAAATGCGTCATGTTCGAGAGGAAAGCGTATAATAATTCTTCACGCCGGAAGTGAAAACGATTTTGTACCAAATGCGTTACTACTGTCTGCGAAAAATATTAAGCAATGTTCAGCCGACTATCATGAGGATATGACTGTAGATTTTTTCGAAAAATGGTTTCAAGAGCAGCTTCTTCCTAACATTCCTCCAAATTCAGTAGTCGTTATGGACAATGCTTCCTATCATTCATATTAAATAAAATTCCAAATTCTAGTTCAAAGAAGGCAGATATTTTAGAATTTTTGAAAAATAGGAACATTAGTCCGGAAAAGGTAACGACAAAGAAATAATTACTACGCTTAATTTAAAAAACGATTATGTGATCGACAATATTTGTAATACACACGGACATACACGCCTATAGAGACAATGTTCCGACAAAGGAAAATTTGTAGCACCCTTTGTAGCAAGTATAAGTATAGTTTTTAAATAATATTTTATAACATTTTTGTTTTCATTCAAAATGAATTTAAAATGATGTTTTTTATCATCCACTAATTATCATGTTTCCTCCGTATTTGAATGTATTATGTGCGAGCGTTCAATTTTACAAACAACTTGGTGGTCGACAATGGATTTTTATGCGCTGTTGCCAAATGGGTTGGTTGTCGTAGTTCTACGGTAGGGCTAGCTTCACCCCGATGGTATGGCAGTACCTATAACGCACCTAAAAAAGTTAGGGGTGTAAGTATAAAACATAAAACAATTATTGTTTTCACTTTTATTAGTTGTTACGGTTGCAATATCACTGTCATTCAGTTTTTTGTAAATTGTTAGTAATAAATTATACTGAATACGAGTTGATATCATTAAACTAAAATACAGTCCACATCCTCGAAGATAAATTAAAGGGAACTTGTTAATTCTCAAACACCAGGGGGTCAATTCTCAAATGTCTATTTACAAATCTCGTATGCGACTTGGGTCAAATGTCTACTAAAATATGATCAATGGTATTCTCGAATGACGAATCGACAAATTTTAGTAGACACAGAAGTCGAATGATAAAAACCGGTAGACATTCAGTTTGTCGACTGTCAAGTATATTTGCTGTACCTACCTACTCTTTTAAAAATTTCTTTTGTTGATATTTAGTTTATTGTATTGGATTGTGGAAATATTTTCATAATCATGAACGAAGGGTTGGAAATAGTCGCCGCAATAGAAAACTTAGAAAACCAAGAACAAGCGAATTTTGAAAGACAGAGACATTATTATCAAGATTGTTTTGAGGTGTTGACCTAAACTGTGGCCCAAATTTGCCAGACATTAAATCTGCATTTTCTTTTAAACTTAAAATTTCAATTAGAGCGTCTTTCTGTTTTTTCGAACAATAACTTTTTTTATCCATGTTTCTAATTAGTATTCAATGGAACCCTTTATATTATATATTGTCAGAGACAAGTCTGATATTATATATACATCCTTTTACCCTGCCCTAAAATAATCTTAACCTTTATTTTCTACTTCTCTTTTAATTATTTAAGACATTTGTACATTGTTGTCAGGTTGTATTATTCGAAATAATATGTCGACCATTTTTCTAAGTCGAATGGAGATTGGGAATACCTTTTATAAAAAGTAATAGACATTAGTAACCGACAATTTCTCGAATTCGACATTTTTCATAGACATTTGAGAATTGACCTGCACGTTTAAAATAATCTTAGTTTTATTATTTACTTGCATGAATCCACCTTTAGTAAATATTTATAATTTGTTGTGATTATTTACATATCTATTTATGTTTTTGGCCATTTTTAAATACCCGGTCCCAGCACTGCACTTCTTGACCCTACCTCAGACCTAGGGCAGCGAGTGCACTGAACTTACTGCACTGCAATAAAGAACAAGTTCGTTCTACGTTGCACTGCAACAAGAACTGCACTACACAAGAACGATTCGGTGTCACTAGTGTACACAAGTGCAGAAAGTTCAGCAATAAAGAACAAACCTAATGAAGCTTTTGCACTAAAAGCTAAATGTCTTCTTTGATATAGCCGGAGCATTTAATTCCGTCTGGCTTGAATATGTAATTAAAAAACTCCATAGTTGGAATATACAAAGCCACTGTCTAGGCTTTATTAAAAACTTTCTGCAAAACAGAAATTTCAGAGTTTTGTTTTGATGTTTTGGTTAGATTAATAACAATAATACATATTCTGATACAATGGGAAAAATATATTTTCTTTAAATCATGCACTTACACGATTTCCTTGTTCTATTAAGGGTTCTAGAATAATTATAAGTCTCTAGCTAATCTGAACGTTTTAATAAACTTTTTATCAGATGAAAATGTAACAACACTTCTACATAATCCTCGTCTCTCTCGATGCCGTTAATACATTTTTTGATTTTTCTTCCATAGCAACTAATAAAACTGCAATTTTCTCTTTACAAAAAGATCTGGAAAGGTATAGTTTTTCCAATATTAATTGCTAAAATCCATTTAAAAGTGTCATACAGAGTGAGTTAATTTACTAGGCTTCAAAGTAGAAAGAATGGCATAAAAACGACATATTTCTCCCGTTAAACATCCAATATATATCGTCGAAATCCATCTCTCTCTAGACTGGTAGTCTATGGATTTTAGCAATTAATATTAGAAAGACTATACCAAACAAAACTATTGATATTTGTATGTTCCTTGTGGTGTATTTATTTTGTTTTGTTAATTTATTTGGGAAATTAAACCACAATACTTTTTTAAGTTGAAATAAATAAATAAAATGAAAAAAAGTAATTATTTCAACACTCAGACATGCACCAAATTCATCGGAAGAAGTTGGTATCGCAATTGTCACACCGAACTGCTCTTAGTACAAACTCCATTCCACATACTCCATCTTTTCAGCAGTAATTTACGCTCTTTATAAAGCTCTAACTTACATCTCTAACTCCACACTCGACACAAAATACATAATCGTCACCGACTCTTTTAATTCAATAAAAGCCATTCAACATATTTTTTCTAAACAGTCACTGGGGGTCTATTCTCGAATGTCGAACAAAATATGTCGCATTCGACGATGAAAATTGTCGCACAACTTTAAATTGTGGTATTCTCGATTGGATTCGTCTTCCAATTCGCATGCGACATATTTTGTCGAATAACAGGAGCTGGCAACACCGATTTAACGATTCTCAAATATGTTTTATGCCATTTGTGAGAGTGAAAGGTACGTTTTATAGTTTGCGTGTGGTAGATTTGTGGTTTTTTGAAGCTGTTGATTTTTTTATTGTTTTGCTGTTTATTATATTAAATTGATTGTACTAACCCTTACTTTTTGGAAGTCCATCTTATTAAGAATAATAAAAAACTCTTCGTTTTAACAAAACTTCCACTATTTATTTAAAAAATTGCTTTTTTAAACTCAATGACAGCCGTTTCGCTATACAACTAGCATCGTCAGTTATGTTATGGCAGTGGAAGTAAAAAAAAGTTATTGCACACAATCCCAAAAAGAAACTCTTATCAAGGTGATGAAAGAAAAAGAAAATGAGCAGCTATTATCTTGCAAATTTTCATTTAAAGACGCAAAAAGTAAGTGGCAAACTATTGCTTCAATTTTAAGTTCTGCCCCAGGTGCCTCCAAAGACTGGAAACAATGGAAAAAGGTAAATAATAACCACTCAAATGCTACAGATAGATATTAATGTTTTATTTCCAGACATGGCAGGTTCTTAGATAAGGTGAAAAAAAAGAAGTTTATGTACTTGTTCTGCTTTGCTAATCTTTTTTAATTAGTTTTTAGTTCCACTTTTGTTTTCTAGTTTTGCTTTTAAATTTTAGTTTTTAGTTGAAATATGGGTTGAACAGTTAGTTTCAATATAATGTGATAAAAAATAAATGATCTCATTTGTCATATCATTGTTTAGTTTAAGTGTAATTATTAATAAGCCTCCTCCTTAGACTCATACCCTCTGTTAGTAATACGAGGAAGACCAAAATCCACTTCTCTGAATGTAGTAGTAGTTTGAAAGTATTTTGTGTACTATAGATAGGTAAATTTATTTAACTATTTTACATTTGTACCAAATCAATATTCAAAAGAATTGAACATAAAAAAATAAGTAAGATATTAAAAAATATAATATATAAAAAATTATTATTATTATTAAAAGACATAAAATGTAAAATTAAAAAAAAATTAAAGTAATAGAAAAACAAGATTCTAAAATAGAACAGTGCATAAAAAACAGTATACTACATTGTATCTTAAATATTAGAGACAGTCATCTGAGAGTTTCGATTCTACTAATTCAATTAATTATATTTATCTTTAATAATTGATGAGATAACGCATTTGCATGATTCCCTTGCTCTATTAATGGTTCTAGAATTATTATTAGCTCTTTAGCTAATCTTTAGTTAATCTGAACGTTTTAATAAACTTTCTGTCAGATAAAATTTGTAAAAGCACTTCTATATATATTCCTCGTCTCTCTCGAGGCCGCTAATACATTTCTTGATTTTCTAAATTTTCTATAGCAATTAATATTAATAAAGCTGCCATATTCTCACTGCAAAAATGTCTGAAAAAATAAAATTGAATTTTTTGAGTGTTTTGACTTTTGACATGTAAAACGATAACCTATACACCTCGAAAGTTATGAAATTTTCGCATTCGACATAAATTGTCGACTACCTTTGACCATTCTACAATTTGTCTACCAAAGATTTGCGTAGGCGACATTTGAGAATAAGGATATTCAGATTTTCTTTGACAGAGAAGATTTCTCGCATGCGACAAAATATGTCACGGTTTAAGAATAGGGTCCCTGGTAATAAAAATTAGGGAAGAACTAAACGTTGCCCAACGAAAAGGAAAAGATGTGTTATCTTTTTGACACTAAAACTCCACCAAAGTGTGACTATTGCAGGATGATTTTAACCATAAAACATTTACTTATTGACTGCTGTGCATTAAAAGCAAGGCGCCTACAAGAAAACCGATACAATAAAAATATTCTGGGTGGAACAAGCAACATAAACAACATAAAAACTTTTCTGAAATCAATTAACGTTCTTAATTTAATGTAAAAATAGTGAACTGTAAACATACTGTATAAAAATTGTAATTATTATATTATATTGTATGTAATTACACTCACCGACTTAAAATTCGCTCCATTCAAAATATTGATTTATTTAAAAATGCTCTAACTTCCGAACGCGAAGACTTATTTCTTTGAATATTTTGCAATTTGTAGATAAAAAACTGTACTTTTAAGATTATTATTCTGACGTCTCATAATTTTATACTCCCCTCGTATACAGGAGAGAAAAGAAAACAATGTTTTCCTCTACTTTTGACTCACCCTGTAGGTTAATTCTGCTAGTATATGAGCACATATTGAACTTTATTAAGATTTGTTTCCAACACTTCGTTTTTTTATTTACCCAGATATCTTCATTTGTTTGTGAAATGTGACGATTTAAAGAAAATGAAACTAAATTTTTTTATTCAATATAAACAAAGGAATACATAATTTTCTAAACAAATCATTAACAATAATAAGCAAATCATTAACAAAAACTAGAAATTCGAATATAAATACCGGGTATTTCCCCTACGAGCGCGAATAACCTCCTCAATACGTCGTGGTACCCTCTATTAAATGTCGAATCTCCATCTGGTCAATCTGATTCCATTGATGGACCAAAGCATCTTTCAATTAAGTTAAATTAGTTGGAGTAGGAACTCGGTTACGAACTTGTCTACCCAACATATCCCAGACGTGTTCAATTGGATTGAGGTCTGGGCTACATGATGGTCAGTTCATCCTTTGAATTTCTGTTTCGTCATAATATAGAGATACAGTCCTTGCAATATGTGGACGAGCGTTGTAATGCATAAACATGAATTCATTTCCTACAAATGGTGCAAATGGAATGACATGTGGGACATCACGAATATATCGGTCAGCTGTCATTGCTTCGCCGCCAACAATGACTAAATCAGTACCTACGAGCGTCCATGCTTATGCCGCCCATACCATTACCAATCCTCCTCCATAACTGTCTTTTAGAAAAATTTGGTTGATCGAACCGTTCGCCTCTTCTTCGGTATATTCTTTCACGGCCATCAAGTGAACGTAAACAAAATCTTCACTCGTCAGAAAATAAAATCTTACTCCAATATTGATGCTCCCTGGCAAATCGAAGACGCGCTGTTCTGTGATTTCTAAGTGACTACGGACCAGTTGCAGGTCTTCTGGAGCGTAATCCATTTTCTCTTAATCGCCTTCGGGTAGTTATTTCGTTAACAGCTACTTGACGTACATCTTCTAAACGATTTCGAGCCATGATAGCAGTAGTATGTCTTTCTCCCAAAACTTTTAATGTTACAAGCATTTGTAGCTCGTCGTCTGCCAGATCCTCTTTGTCTCGAAAAACTACCAGTTTTATTGAAACGTTTTATAGCTCTCTGGGCGCTACACCTAATATTCTAGCAGCATAATATCGAGACCTACCGTCTTGTACTAGAGCAACTTCTCGTGCTGCATCAGTAGCCGTTCAAACCATGATATGGTGATAGTTCAAACAGCAATTATTGCCAAAAAATGAATATTTGTTATGTAGACAATTAAACTGCAATTGACAAGTAATAAATATTGACAGTTGTCAAGTTGTGAGTTGGCCGCAGCACTCTACTAGCATTTTGTAGTTTATTCTCTAGTCTATTCTCTTCGCAATTTCATTGCGATGCCATAAGGAACAATCCATTAATGTTGTTTCAAGTATAACGAAACATTATTCGTTGGCTCAATAAATGTGTAGATGTTTAAACAATTATTAGATTAAAATTCTTGTTTGTGTTTTTTTATTATGTTACCCTAAATAATTCTTACTTTTAATTTTTAATATACGTTTTTATACAAATTTCGCGTTAATTTGTTCTGCTGAACATTACATAGCATATGATACATACATAGACAGCTACCTACTTAATAAAATAACATTTTTTTTAAATGGTTAATACATTTGACAAATAATTGAAGTCTACTTGGTTATAATCCATTTCCTAAGGGTGAAAACATAGTGGAGCGGCGAGGCTAGAGTGTAGCGGAGAGCGTAGCTGAGAGGGTTTTGACCCCCGATGGTACCGGCGCTGTACATACACATAGTGCTGCGTGTGGGAACACGTAGCGAGCCAAGAGGGTTCAGTTTGCAAAATGTCGTTGGACATTGATGACGATGTGTTGTATGAAAATGATTGTTTTAGGTGGTAATCGACAATGTGCAGTGCACCCAGTAAATAGGGAACGTAAAGAGTTTGGGGAGTATCACCACCTGTTTCCAAAGTTAAAACAACAATACCCAGATCGCTATCGAAGAATAGAATATCGAAGCGGAGAGGCTATAGTCTGGTCGAGAAGTCATTTAAATCGGATTTGGGTTACACCGATCGGAAAAATCTGATTTTGGTAAAAAATTAAAAAAAAAACGTGGAATTTTTTTTTTTTAATTAAACGTATACTATGGTATTCAGTATGTTGTTAGGTGTTATAAAAAAATATTAATTGTTGATGCAATTGTTGATAACAAATTAATAAACAATTAAATAATTAACTGACAAATTCGAAAAAAATACTATTTTGTAGAGAAGAGAAAATTATGATTTTTTTCATTTCTTATTATTAAATTTAAACAATTGTTAATAAACAAAAACGTTGATTAACAATTAGAAAATTTTTTGAAGAAATTTTTTTTTCTAAAAATCATGGTTTTTAATAAACAATAGAATGGTAAAAAAAATTTTTAAAATTATTAAATAAGCCATTTGTTTATAAAAATTTTTTAAACAATTGGTCACAAACAAAAAGTTTAAATTTTTCACATCTAAAATCGCATTTGTTTACTTTGCTTGTTCATAACAAAGAACAAATAACAAAGAAATTTGTTCTCTGATATGTTCTGTTAGTACTAGAATTTTTTAAAAAATTTTTATTAATATTTACTTATTGAAAAAAAATAATTTATGCCGTTTGGTCGTTGCGAAGGTGACGCGCCGCCCGTTTTTTATGCCATTTTCAACATTAATTTAGACCTATAAATAATTGAGCTACAATTCGGGGAGTTGGGACTTTTTTGTTGGAAATTTCCTGTCCTTTAAGAATCCGTTCAGTTTTTTGTTCTAGCTATTATAGTTGATGAGTTATTAGCAAAAATATAAACCCCCTTTTTGTAAAATCTTAAATTGTTAATAATAGGAAATTTTTTAAAACGGATTTTGATATTCAGAAACATTTTTATATTTGTCATTTCGAATCAATTGACACCAAAATCAGATTTTTCGGATCGGTGTAACCCAAATCCGATTTAAATGACTTCTCGACCAGACTACTAGCGGGTCGACGCGGAAACCAGCGACCATCCCCGCTCCATTATGTTTTGGCGAGTCTGACTCAGTGTTGCCAATTGGCGCATAATTATGCGATTTTCGCATCTTTTAATCCGAATGCGGATAATTTTCTAACCCTAAAAAAAATCCGCATAATTCCGCATATTTTTATTAGACAAACTATTGATTGATATTTTAATAGATAAATATAATTTTAATAAAAAAAAATTATTTTCTGTTACTAAAATAAGAGTTACTGTAAAAGCAAGAAACGAATCTCTATCCCACATTTGGAAGTATCGATATATCGATGATACTATTTACATTAGAATAAATGCATATTTTGCCGGTAGACGACAAGAATCCAATTTTAAATAATTTTATTGCACATGAGTAGTATCAATATGTTGCGAATGCTAGAGGGAGTAAATCTTAGATTAGGAAAACATTTCCTTGTCTAAGGAGTAAATACTATAGGTCGGGCTAACGGAAAATCACGAAGCGCATCTTTTCGTATATTTTCCACTCAGCCAGTGCATCTTTTTATTATTTTGGATTGGCAACACTGGTCTGACTACATGTAGTAGGGTCTGCGGTGTCTTCGAAATTCAATATTTCTCCGAAACCACTAGTGCTATCGGTTTGGAAAAAGGGTAACATTTTTCAAAAAAAATGGTTGGAGAATAAACTGACAATATGTTAAAATTTGTTTCCTTAGCATTCTAAAAGTTCTGACCTTTCATCCGATGATGTTCTGTTCTTTCATCCGATCCTGACTTTCTGCATCAATAGTATTGTAATGTTTTTCTTATTTATTTATTCTTTTATTTTATTTTATTTTATTTTATTTTATTTTATTTTATTTTATTTTATTTTATTTTATTTTATTTTAGTTTATTTTATTTTATTTTATTTTATTTTATTTTATTTTATTTTATTTTATTTTATTTTATTTTATTTTATTTTATTTATTTATTTTTTTTGTGTGTGGGATAAATTATACACACTATGGCTAACTACTGTATATTTATGTAAGAAAATACACATTTAAGTTAATTAATTTATATACACACCTAATATCTACTTTATTTATATACACCCGGTATATCAGTTCTAATTCTCGGCATTTGAACGACTTACTGGTATGAACAAAATAAATGAATTAATGTACTTGACAATCCACCAAATTTTTATGAAGTTCGAAATTTTAGTTTTGGAGTAGGTATGTATTTTTAATTTCGAACATTAAAGCCCTAACAAAAGAGGTCCGTGGAAAAAAGGTTATATTTATGAAGAAATATAATTATTTTAACACCACCTACTCATTTTTGTTTTGGCCTTTCATTCCTGTATATTTATTGAATACATTGTTAGCGTTAGGTTGGTTGGCTGCAAGAACGATAAACATTTACCAGGATTGCTTAATCCCATAAGACGTACATTCGCCAAAAAATCGATTGCACGTGGTGGCCTGTGACGTCACTGCAGTCCTCGGCCGTATTTTTCCTATCTTGACAGTGCATTTTAGGTCGTTTTCAATCGTCGTTTTTAGATTTATTATAAAAATATTCAAAATTTTGACTGGTAGATATTGTGGATACATTAGTGTACGTTGCATTTTTGTGTAAAATTTTTAAAAAACTGTTCTTTTAAACTCCAGTTCGGACTTTTAAATTTCATGTGTTACACTGCTTGGCTGGACATTGCTTGGTTAGTATCGTTGAGTGTCAACGTTAATATTCAATAGTGAATACATTTTTTATTTTACGTTTTTAGTGGGATAGTTTACTTACTTACTATTTTTTTTTATTTTTTGTTAATTTTAAATTTGTAATTAAAAATTCTCTATAGAATACATATTATGTCGCTCCATAAAAGATTCACGGATTGTACTAGTAATATGCTGCAAATTGTTTATTGTTTCTTTGTTTGTCAAAAAACACTAAATTTATTTGAATGTATTTTTTAAAATAAAAATAGAACTAAATAGTGTTTTCTTTACTCTACCTATTTCCCAAATAATATTCAATAAATTAATTAAATATAAGTATTAAAACGATTTTATGGGATTATTTATTATAAATTATAAGTGTTTAATCTTAAAAATCCAAATAGTGGTACGTTAGTATTTCAGAAATCATAAAAATACTGTTTAATTCCTATTATTTCCATGCATTTATATGGTAAACGTTATAATGAAGGACTGCAATGACGTCACACAGCTGGCGGACAAATCAGGCCGATTAGGCAATCCTGGTAAATGTTTATCGTTCTTGGGTTGGCTGTATTTTTTCTGAATCAGCGTCTACCAGTATTTTTGGTATACTTACATTTAAAGAATCTAACAATACATTCAAAAATTAAAATAAAACACTTGCAAGCAATTTGTTTCGATTAAAATAACATCCTTTTAAAGTAACACTTGTGCAAACAAATGCATTAATTTCTAAATGGCATTTTATACACATCTCTGACTTTTTTAAAACGAATTATTTTGTAACCCGTTTATGATTTTAGTTTGCGTAGGTACACGTTTGAATTATTTGGAATTTAAAATAAATAAATAATATAATTTGCAATGTAAGTAGTACTTATACGGGTTAGTACAATAAATTTCAATATAATTGAATCTATTAAAAACCCGACAAAATGTTGCGGGCAAATACATGTAGGTACGAAATCATTGCAAATCAGAAAATATATTTCCAGCTTTTCATATATTTTATAACAGGGTTGCATTAATTAAAGCGGAAGTTAGTTTTGTAGTTTTAGGAAGGACGCTGTAAATTTTATTTCATAAATTTAAAGATATTGACAAATAATTATGAATATTTTTTTCATAAAATGCTTGGGTATTATTACTTTACCATTAATTTGTAATATACATATACTCAAAAATGTTTTGCATAATTTTATATGCACTAAATATAATGAAATAATTTTAAATTTAGTACCCCTAACTAGTGACGTATCATTGTACAAAGATAGACATTAGGAATACGTACTGAAAAATATTGCAATATTAAGAAGTAAAACAACTAAAAAATTATTAAAAATAATTATTTATTTAAATACTTTAAGTATTATCACTTATCATTTTTTTTTTATTTCAGACATTTCATTGCAAGTAGAAGAATGAAGTATGGTATGGCGTTTTAAGAATTTGATTCGAAAAGTATGTTCCTGATTTGTATAACAGGTAAACATAATGAGGAGTAAGAATGACATACAAAATTCTCAGATAAAATAGAAAACATGCAGATAGAATATGAGGAAACTATACATCAGTGAGATCAACTATCTCATCGCTCAAATGATTCTAAAAGATGTTGAAACATATAACAAATGGAGGTATCTCAAACCGAGGTACCAGACCAGACAGCAGTATGGTCTTAGAGAGTCGAATAGACCACCGCTACCGATCTCCAAATGCAAACACCTCCAGAACATCACAGCAATATCCTCTAAATGTCTCCCATCTTCATTCAACAAATTTAGACACATCAAAACACTCTCTTTACAGTAACACGGTATTGTCCCCCGGAAATAAAAGCTTAAATGGGGGGCTGAACATTTCTCGCGTTAGGAACCAAAGCACTGTGAATAAATTCATCGCCAAGTCAAAAGAAGTAGGAATCAAAGAAATGCTTGTTAGTTTAGGCTTATTGTGTTTAGTAAGTTTATTACTCGCATTATTATCGCTAATATTTTTATTAAAAATATCACCGGTAACTACCAATGACGTTCGCGAATTATTAAGGTCGGAACAATTAACTGTGATAACAGCTGAAGAATACGTTGTGGTTTACGAAGTTACTTTAGCGTTGTGTGCTTTGACATTATCACTTAATTTATGCTGTTTGCTGGTCTGTGCTATTCAGTTCTTATTCGCTGTAAAGCTAGTTAAAAGTCCACATGGAGGAAATGACAGGTATGTTACATTTTAATTCTGCATTTGAAGTTTTATAATATCTAAGAAAAACGTTTAAATTTAATATAAAAGTAAGTCTACATAATAACATAAAAAAGTACATATTACAGTTGTTATAACTTTTTTAGAGACTATAACTGGTATAACAAAAATATCAAACCTCTAAATGTTGGTTATGCAAGTCTTCGTAAATTACATAATGTAAAGTAAATGGCCCATAATTTTTATGCTGTATGGCGTATTTTATTTTATTTGACCCTCGTAAAACTAGAAGAACCACTTTGGAATTTAAAAAATTTGCTTAGGCTATAATTTTAGGCTAATTTATTACCCCATTCCCGATTTTTTGTGGGAGATATCGCTGGTTGTGCTGGTTTAAGCTCAAGCAGTTTTTGTCGGGCTGAGAGGAGTCCTTATCCAGAACCCAACAGTGTTGGACTCCCCCCTAAAAGATCCCCACCAACCACACCCACCTCAAAAACTCGCCCTTACCTCCGCCTCGGAATCACTACCCCAGCATACTTCAAGACGGGCGGCGGTCCCTCACACACTCTTCACATTATATTCATACCATTTACGCCGTCAAGAATGTTCCCTTCCCCTAATCACTCTCCACTGCTTACCTCCACCTATTATTTGTCCCCTCTCAACATTATTTCCTCCATGTTTCCCCAATACACTGCTTTTCCAAGTTTCCTTCTTTAACACTTCCTCGTTCTTCCAACAACTAAACACGTGTTCCTCATCATCTTCTACCTCACACCTCTGGCACATTCCAGTTTCCCTCTTCCCAATCTTATGTAGATACCCCACCCTTGACCCATGTCCAGTGAGCACCTGGGTCAAGAAGTAGTTCACTTCCCCAAACTTCCGGTCCATCCACTTACTTATACTCCTAATTGCTATTTTTAATGCACTATTTCCTTCTCAATCCTAACTTCCTCTCTTGTCACCCCGTTCCACCGTCTTCTCTTTGCCCTAGCCATCAAGTCTTAAAGGTATGACCTTGACGGTACAGCTACTACTATTGCACCCATTGTTCTGTACCCCTGCATCACCCTCAACAGAATCCCTTTCTGCACCCCACCCTTTCGCTCCGTACAGAATAGTCTGCTCAATCGCCCTACCAATAACTCTCCTCTTCCATTCTCCCGTCCCTTTCAAATTACACATCTGTCTCCCCAGCCATGCTACCCGTACTTTTGCTTCTAGCTTAACCTCAAGCTAGCAGAAAGAACCAAACCACTAAAGAAATGTTTGTGAAAAATTTGATCACACCACAATTTTTGGCACATTTTAGGCTTACGATTGCACCCATTGCAGATTCTTTTAGATTTTTAAATCCTGGGTTCTGCTAGGTACTTATATATTTTTTTGCTCTAGAGTTATTATAAAACCAATCTAATGCTACACTATTTTATATATTAGTAATCAGGAAATGCAGTGCTATTCAAAACTATAAAAAATACAGAGTGCCAATAATTTTGAAGATTATTTGATTGAGCACTCCCTTTGTTCAAATTTCTGTCTGTTGCTACATTTTTGGTTGGTACAGATAAAATAATATAATTTTTTTTGTATTCCCAAAACTAATGAATATAAGTGGGGGTCAAAATATAATGAGAAACCCTGTATAGCATGCTCCTAAGTACTAAGGCTAAGTACAGTACATAAATTAGTGTCGTATGGAGTCTCAGTGTCGCTTAAAATGTTTAACTATAATTTCAGCCTTATTTCCAATCTTCATAGGTTTAGGCCTCGGTTTAGGTATTTAAAGCTTTATGTGCTATAAAGAATGGTCTATGTTTCGATTGTCAAAAAAACATTATTTTCTTTAATACGAATTCTTTTAAAGAAAATAAAATATATTTTTATTTCAATATAAATTTAATAAATAAAATTCATGGAGGAGGTTCTTAATAATAAGATGAAGTTATGGTGAAATTATTATGTTAACTAAATATTTTCTAGGAACTCTAATCTATGTTATCCAAAATTTGTCCTTTTTATTAACCCCACTCTACCCCTTAGACGGCTTGCGATTCGATAAAATTCATGGAGGAGGTTTTTAAGAATAAGAAGAAATTATGGTAAAAATATTAAGTTGGCTTCTTAGGAAATCTAATTCGAGCTCTAATCTATGTTTTTCAAAATTTCTCTATTTTAATTACCCTACTCTACCCCTTAGACGGCTTCGGATTCCTAAGGACTCTAATATACATTTTTGTACTTTCGTCATTTAACTTTTCTCTGCTTTTGTCACTTTGTCTTATATATTAACAAGGATGGCTTTTTGTGAATTTTTAGTTCATAAACCGTTATTTACTAAAAGTTTTTACACAAAATTACAAGATTTCATTTAATCAACTCTTATATACATACGACGCCACTGGTCATTTGGCGGCTAGACTTCTTCTTCTCTTCTTCTTCTTATAAGTTACCATGGCCTCTTATCCCACAGGACATCCTGTGTTTTATTTCTTATTGAGGAGTGCACTTTGCAGTGCGTCTGGGTACTAGCCCATTCTCTTCAAATTGCTCTGTGTTAGAAAGGATTCGGGTTTAACAGAGGACTAATACTCTTCTCGTTCTGTGGCGTATCCAGAACATTTCGCATGGGTTTGCGCCAGGTTTAAGGGATTCTGGTGGGTATGATGTGGTTCTGAAATTTAATATTTATTTTATTATACCTATTCTAATGCATTACTGATGTTTGTATTGCAACGACTTGTTTTTCAGCTATTCAGGTTCTATAAGCGAGGGTTTCATGCAGGATCATGTATTTATATACTGAGGTTATTTGCTACTATACGATTTACTACTATTTTAGCTACTTTGGATGTGGGTTGTTGGAGTATTTCATTTATACTTATTGGCCCCTTCATAATTGTTACCAATTTTCTGTACAGCGCCTCGTTTTGTTGTACTCTGTTGTTGCAGCCCAGGGTAATGTGATTGAGATCCCCGTCCTCACCACATTCACATGTCGGATTGTCTTTTATCCCGATTTTGTATAATTGTGCTGGTATGAGGCAATGTCGTGTTCTCATTCTACACATTAGCGTAATATGTCTTCTTGTGGTAAATTTTACCTCGTAGAACCATGGTTTCTTACTTGGTTCTCCAGCTATTTGGTTGTACTTTCTTCCTTTTTGTGTACCAATTGTTTATAGTTCTGTATCCAATTTTTCCAAATACTTTCATTTATTATTTTAAATACTTCTGTATGATGCCTTTTCATGCCTTGTTCCATGTTTCTTTCTTCTGCTGAGGCTTTATTTGGTCTTCGTTTCCTGTTATTCCAGAGTGACTTGGTACCCACATTAGTCTTATGTCAATTATATTTTTCTCAGCTGTTAGTAAACTTTCCTTAGTCTTTAATATGGTTTGTGATTTTTTTGAGGAGATGCCTGACTTTGTTATTGCTTCTATTGCACTTCTAGAATCGGAGATGATGATTGTTGACATTTCGTCTTCTACAGAAACATGCTTAAGTTATTTTTCTTGTCATATTTAATTTAAAGAAAGCTGACGCGATAACACACATTTGGGGCCAGTCTGTATTGCACAAGATGTGCGAGATGAAGTTCAACCTCATTGAGCGTTGAAATTGTAGGTATTCGCACTAAGCAAATGTTACGCACAGAGATATTTTCTAGGATAGATGAGGAACCTCTCAACTTCGCTCGACGGAAAAGCGATGGAAAGGCTCTCGACAGAGATGGGCAGTGTTTTCATTTCATTTCTCAGAAATGTAATTTCAATACTGAAAAACAAAAAGCAGGTAACTTTGATGAACCTCAAATACGTCAATTAGTGAGAGACACCACAAGACTTTTTTGGATAAAATGCAAAGAAACTTTTATAAAAGTTACGTAAAATTTCCTCTGAAATCATAAGACGGACAAATATATATATATAGAATTAATAGAGGAAATGCTACTTCATTTCAAAGATTTATATCTCAATAGTTATCTTGATCAATTTTACTACAATTTAGGAGCACTCAGCAAAGAACAAGGAGAAAGTTTCCTCCAAGACATAAAAACGATGGAGAATAGATACCAAGGAAGGCGAGACACTCTTATGATGGCCGACTATCGTTGGGAAATTATGTGAGATTGCCCAAGTCAGTTTTATTGTAGGAAATCGCTCAAAAGCGATTTATTGATGTTTAATGACAATACAGTATCATTTTGTACAATGTGTATTTTTATCTCTAGAATTAGTGCTGATAGCAAAAAAACCGGTGACATTTTTTATATCGCCATGTAAGACTTACTTAAAATAAGGTTTAAAATCACCAGCACCAAAATCGTTGTGTTGTATTGATAAAATCTACAAATGTGTAAATAAATTAAATTAATTCAAGAAGTCTTATCCAGTACAGTTTATCAACGGAGACCAAATAGTTTCTCACTAACAAATTAAGTAGGAAAAGCATAACAAATAGTCTGAACCACATTCGTTAGCTCTAAAATTTATAACGGCGCTCGTCCCTAATAATTTAAATTAGAGATTAATTGAAAAATGGCTTTTAAAATTACGAAATAAAATGTAAATTTAAATTTTATGGATTTATTTCAGGCTAGGTTAAATAATCCGGTGAATTTTATTTATTATTATTTTCTTATTTAACTTAAAATATTACCCATGAATAGTTGTAGAGTCAAGTTATAGATTTTTAAACGTTATGTGCATCTTTCTAGTAGATTATCAAAAACATCTACGAGCTACTATAGGTACACGGTATCAATAGGTATCAATTTAATAAGATCTATTAAAATACTTAACCAGTTTTTTATAGTAACTAGATTATTCATACACTTGTATGGAAAATTACCCATTTCCTGATAGAGCAATACATTGTGTAATTAAGATTATATTAAGTAGTTATTCAACGGAAATAGTTGGATTATGTGAGATTTAAATCCATTCATTTTATAGATTAATGTAGTTGGAGAACAACAACCTGTTCAAATTAATTAACCGTAGAGGATAATCTGACACCTGTGATAAGATACTTTGGTGTTTTTTAAATATATATATATATATATATATATATCTATATATATATATATATATATATATATATATATATATATATATATATATTATATATATATATATAAAAATTGTAATAAATGTGACATGAAAATGAACCCATAGAGGTTCGAAAGCTCGGTTAATAAATTCTAAAAAGAGTACACTTTGGTTTTATTGCCACATCCCCAAAAACATTCGGATTATACAAATAGTTGGCAAATATTTCTATTTAAATTATATATATAGATATATATATATACATATATACCCTATCCATCCTAACCTATCCTTACTATCTCTTGATAACTAGGTACTGGTTCTACCACCTCCCATTTTTTATCTTCAATAAAAGAGGTAAATGCATTCAAATCTCTTGAACCCTTATATTGTCGAAATTGACCATTTATTACATGATATATTGTAGGCAATGCAGTAACCATAAATCTGCCACTAAGCCCTGGAGATGTAGTTACATCAACTGCACCAATCTTTATGCCTAAGCCAGGTCCTAGCTGAGCAAATTCCTTCCATTTTTGTTCTAATGCTTTGCAAGCAGGGCACCAGGGAGCATAAAATTCCACCAACCATTCACCAATTAAAATTTCATTCCAATTATCTTCATCAAGCTCTATAACAGTTTTCTGGCTGTTTGTATAATACAACTGAAATTATAAATTATTATGTATCTTTACCATATATAAAAGAACTAACACCAAAATTAAAAAGAATTTTTAAACCATTAACGAATATTAAAATTGCAAATAAGACGTGTTTTACAATAAAATCAGTATTCACAAAAGTAAAAGATAAAACTCCAATTCTTGAATTATAAAATTTAGTATATTGTGTTCCATGTAAAAATTGTGAAAAAAAGTATATTGGCCATACAAGTCAAAAATTAAAAAGTCGATTATCTTTACATAAAAGTGATTGCAGATTACACCCTGAAAGGTGTGAATTGGCCAAACATGTATTTGAAAATGATCATATCATGGATTTCGTATCTGTTAGTATTTTAGATATACAACCTGTTTTAAAAAAGAGACTCTTCTTAGAAATGTCTTTTATTTCTCAAGAAGAAAATATTATTAACAAAAAAAGTGACCATAAAAATCTTAGTGACATTTATTATTATTTATTATCCGAAGATAAACATAAAAACAAAAAGAAAATTTAAATAATCAAACATCTTATAAATTACTGTTAAACAAAATAATTTTTTTGAGATTTTATTTTGATTACTTTCTGACTTTGACAATTATATTGACATATTATTTTAACATTGTAAAAAGTGACATTATGAAATTCAAAATTAACCTAAAAATATCTTCTTTTATTTTAATTTGATAGAAATAAGTAACTAGCTAGGACTTAATTAAAAAATAACGAATGCCTAAACAATTTCATAAGTGTCATTCTGACAATTTTTGTTGTAAAAAAATTTTCTTTATAAATAATAGTTTTAAGTTTTTACATATTTACCATTATAAAATCAAAATTTAATATTCTCACATACATACCTGGATAATGGAAATAAATTTTCCGAAAGCTCGGTAAAAAGTATAAAGAGTTTACTTTTTCTAATTGCTGTACACCCCAATATATCTGGTTTAATATATATATATACAGGGTGATTGATTAGTGTGAGGAAGCTCAGTAGATCTGTTATAGTAAAATTTACAAAAAAAAGTTATTAACAAAAGTTGTAGGCAGCTTTAGACTCCACATTTTAAAATTAGTTACAATCTTACAGGGTGTTCCATAAGATGGTGGCATACCAAACTTATGTTTTTTTAAATGGAACACCCTGTATTTTATTTTAAATTTGAAATCTGCTTGACTTCCACATCACAACAATGTAAAGTTTTATTATGTTATACTTGGTATTTAAAAAGTTATAACCAATATTACCTGAAAATCGTATCAAGTTTAACCCCCTGTATAATTAAAAAGGAGTATAGGAACATTGATCTATTGCAACCATAGTTTTTTAATAATTGTTAAAAATTATAAAACATATTCGTTTTCATAATATTCGTTAAATCAAATACAGGGTAAGTCAAAATGCTAGTACATTATTTTCTTGGTAATTTTAAATGGAACACCCTGTATTTTATATCACTATCGAAAAGTACTAATATCATACTTCAAATTTTATGAAGTACTCCCTATACCTAAAGTTATCAGTTTTCTAGATATTTTTATTTTTCCATCAAAGTATTGATTTGGTAGATATTTTAACGTTTACCAATAATTATTGTGAGTTGGCCATGATTGGTTTGTCAGAAACTGACAGTTTGACATTATTGTTTATTAATTCCTTAGACCATATACAAATAGACGTCAATTTTCTGTCCTTATTGTGAAGCCAAAATAACTTTGTGTTGTGTTCTATAACTATATGTTTACAAACAAATCCACGTTTGAATAAAACTTCTTCGGTTGTTTTCGTATATCTTCGACTGCACTGTCTCTTATAGCATGGAACATTGCGAATCATATGTAAACATTAATCTTACCCTGTTCATAAACTATTTGTGTTATTGTTTTCGTTGTATTAATTTTGGGTTAAAGTTATGATTTAAGAATTTTGATTAGAGTTAAAACCTTGTTAGGTACCTATTAAAAGACCTTTGCGCCGCTGGTATTTGTTGTTTGTAAACAGTACTGCCCACACACCTCATCCCGTAGCTCCACGAACTTCATGCGACAAAGAGAGATAATATTGGCTTCAGTATGTTGTTCAGAAAAATGACGTCACAGCCAGTCTATTTGTATATGGTCTAAGATTAATTCAGTATTGTGGTACACCGTAAATTAGCAACAATTATTATTAGCAACAATATCAATTTAATTTAAATTAGAAATAATGAATTTTACTACTAATGAATTGGTAGATATGATCTGGATTTTGGGGGAATGCAATAAAAATTCATTACTCTCCGCTAGAATTTATCAAGAACGGTTTCCAGATAGGCGGCAACCTAGACAAGATACATTTGAAAAATTGAAAAATCGATTTAACCGCACTGGTTCAGTGAAATATGAAAAACATGAACGAACAAAACCGAGTGTGACAGAGGAAAACGAAATGAGTGTGTTGATGGCAGTTACAGAAAACCCACACACAAGTATAAGGAGCATTTCCCATGAACAAGAACTTAGTTACTACTCTGTTCAAAACATTCTATCTAAAAACAAGATGCACCCTTACCATATTCAAAAGCATCAAGAATTAAACAATGATGATTTTCAGAAACGAAGAGTGTTTTGTGAATGGGCTTTAGAAAAAATTAATGAGCAGAGAGATTTTTTTGATTATGTCCTATTTGGTGATGAAGCTACATTCCATCGAAACGGTTCTGTTAATAGGCATAACTTTCACTACTATTCAACAAGTAATCCATGCCACATAGTAACACATAGTCAAACAAGATGGTCTCTAAATGTGTGGGGAGGTATTGTCGGTAACTATGTAATAGGTCCATATTTTTTTGAAGATAACTTAAATGGTGAGATTTATTCAGATTTTATCGTAAATCAGTTACCGATATTATTAGAAGAGGTTCCACTTAATATACGTGAACAAATGTGGTTTCTACATGACGGTGCTCCTGCGCACCACAACGAATTAGTACGTGGTGAACTTAATGATCAGTTTGGAGAAAGATGGATCGGAAGGGATGGACCGGTCAGGTGGCCCCCAAGGTCACCAGATTTCAATAAAATAGACTCATTTTTTTGGGGTTACGTTAAGAACGAAGTGTATAAAATACCTCCAACAACAAGGGATGATATGAAAGATAGAATCCGAATTGCATTTCAAAATATTTCTTTACAAATACTTAATAATGTAAGCAACTCTTTCAATGACCGCTTTCAAGCATGCATAAATGTTTTAGGAGGTCATTTTGAACATCTTACTTAAGTAAGATAAGTTAAAATTACTGTTGTTTTTTATTTTTCTCTGTTGTAAATTTTTTTTTTCTTAATTTTCAGTCGGTTATTTTATATAAAATTTATTTCAAATAAATTGTTTTCTTTTCTGTAACGCTATTACTAAATTAATAAACAATAATGTCAAACTGTCAGTTTCTGACAAACCAATCATGGCCAACTCACAATAATTATTGGTAAACGTTAAAATATCTACCAAATCAATACTTTGATGGAAAAATAAAAATATCTAGAAAACTGATAACTTTAGGTATAGGGAGTACTTCATAAAATTTGAAGTATGATATTAGTACTTTTCGATAGTGATATAAAATACAGGGTGTTCCATTTAAAATTACCAAGAAAATAATGTACTAGCATTTTGACTTACCCTGTATTTGATTTAACGAATATTATGAAAACGAATATGTTTTATAATTTTTAACAATTATTAAAAAACTATGGTTGCAATAGATCAATGTTCCTATACTCCTTTTTAATTATACAGGGGTTAAACTTGATACGATTTTCAGGTAATATTGGTTATAACTTTTTAAATACCCAGTATAACATAATAAAACTTTACATTGTTGTGATGTGGAAGTTAAGCAGATTTCAAATTTAAAATAAAATACAGGGTGTTCCATTTAAAAAAACATAAGTTTGGTATGCCACCATCTTATGGAACACCCTGTAAGATTGTAACTAATTTTAAAATGTGGAGTCTAAAGCTGTCTACAACTTTTGTTATAACTTTTTTTTGTAAATTTTACTATAACAGATCTACTGAGCTTCCTCACACTAATCAATCACCCTGTATATATATATATATATATAAGTGGCTAACCCCCCGTGAGGGTTATGACGGTTTAGGCTTTCTAGATCTAGGTATTTTATTTAATTTCTCTGTAATATTTCTCCATAGTTTTCTTTCTCTTTGTTTTATGTTTTCCGTTAATAACACCAGCCCTATTTAGGTTTCATCTGTTGCAAACTTTTTATTTCTAGGTATGCCGCCCCTTCTTTTGCTTCCTGGTTCCCATTTCAATTTGCAATATACATATTGCTGTCTCGGTTCTTTCTTTCCATACGTGTCCCAACCACTTAACTCTTTACATCGTTCCCGTGTTATATTTACATTTACTTTACACCTGTAAATTTTATTTGCATTAGTTTTTATTTCTTGCTAAAATCTTTTTGTTCTTTTATTACTTTCTCTCTTGATTTCTTTTATGTTGCTTTCAATCAAGGCTTTTTTTACTTTTTTATTATTTTTTTTACTTTCTTATTCTTAAATATTCCTCCATGTTCATATCTATATTTATTTTTATTCACTTCTTCCTTGCTTTTGACTTGACATATCTTTTTCATGTATTTAAATTCGCTATTGTAAACATTGTACTAGTTTGCACTTGTTTTGAACTAACCTAACCAATCTTAGGCATTTGAGAAATGCAAAAGAAACTCGAAAAAAATCTTTTTTTGGAGTAGCAACTCCATTTTTCCAAATTCATTATTTTGAAGGTTTTACCAACTTGTACCTACCCATTGTTCCCTACAAAGTACCCAATATTATGCATAAATTACAAAAAATGCAAAAAATGCATAAAATATTTTCAAGGTTGCAAGAATAAACGGACACTTCCGGTTCTGTACTGATTACCAACTTTTTGTACTGAGATGTATTCGTCAAAAAAGCGTATTCTATTGGGAAAAAGTTTGACACTGCGGGCAAAACTGACACTGGTTGCGTGCAGTTAAAAACCGCACTGGTACGGTGTCAATAGATTGTGCATTTGGCCTTGAGGGCAAGTGCTTTTATTTCTCTCCGCTTCGAAACTTTTCGGCTCCTTTTTTTATTATCTTCTGAAGTATATTCTTCCTTACTATCCATTTCCACTTTTTCTATTTTGTGCGTAAATTATACGATTTTATTTTTTGTATATTAATAATGCAAGCCATAGGTCCAATAATTGCTCCGTTCAACCCTTCGTAGGTACTAGAACCTCTCAAGCCATAATTCAGATTAATACTTTCTGAATTCGTTTATTTGACATGAAATGCTATCTTTTTTCTATTAAAAAACTTTTATTTATATTAATCTATTTACTTTTAAAAATTGTATTATTTTATGTTCAGCTTATGCATTGTTGAATTGTTTTTGTTATTATTACTTATTCTTCCCTCGAAATTATTGATTTACTTGATATGCACTTATCAATAAGCTTTACTAATTTTAATAAGAATTTTAAAAATACTTCTAAATTTATACATTATACCAAAAAAATTGGGCTAAACGGCAATGTTTAAAAAAGTCCTTCCAAATAGATTTATTTTATTTTCAATGATTAAAGTTTAACTCTATAAATTAATTGGTGTTAAAAACAGGTGAATATAACATGAAAAAAAAAGTTTAAAAATTTAATGTCAGAAAATATTTACAAAACAAATGTTATAAAGTGACAAAGAAAGTCTAGTTTTTTGCGAACAAAATGAATTGTTTTTTATAATTAAATATTATTTTTATAATATTTTACTATAAAAAAACAATTAATTTTGTTAGTGATAATTAACATTTTTGCCACTTCCTCAACAGGTCTTATTTGTTCCACATTTCCAGATCGTCTCCACCCTTTTATTTGATGAACATCTTGATTAAATCCAAATATCTTGATTCGTTGGTAAATAGAACTGTAGCCCAATCATTTTCTTTTCTGTAATTAATACACCATTGTAATTCTACTATAAATTTACAATCGCTTTGACACACGTATAACGTTCTTAAAAATTCACATTAGACTAAAGGGCCCCATTCACGTTGAGATCGGTATCGATACGTGTATCGCGACAGGTGGCAATACATGTATCTGAGATTTGTATCCATGTGTCAACTGCTCCTACACGTTGAGATGAACTCATGAAACATCAGTTCAGTCGCTGGTTCAGTAACAAAATGGTGCCACCTGCCATACCTGCGCTTGTAGCAGTGGCAGTTGTTTTATCAGATGTTTTAAAGAAGAAAAAAAAAGAATATGGGCAAAGAATTGAATTCCACAAGCACGGATATAATTTGTACAAATTTAAAAATTCCTCCCAAAACTCCCGATCTTCCATGTTGGAAACAATACTGTCTTTATATTTTGGTAGCGCGATACATATTCGTCAACATACACGTTGCAACAAGTATCAGTTGCATGCGTTCGGTATCGGAGTTTCAGTACAGTGATACAGCCGACGATACCATCTGATACCGATACCGCGATACCGAGACAGACAAATACACTGTGAGATTTGTATCAAGATACTGATACTTGCAACATGTATCGATACCGATCTCAACGTGAATGGGGCCCTTAAAGTAAATCAAAAACATGGTCCATATATTTTTTGCACATAAAAGTAATCCTTTTTTTGACAACAAATGATAAACTAATTACCTTTGAAATGTGTCGGATACGAATAAATTCTCGACATAAATTCTCCACATTGCCTCTTTCACTAGCTGTCTTCAAAATGAGGTATCACAACAATTTAATTTTAACGAAAGTTTATTTGATTTTAGTATGAATCTAAATATCACAACAAAAAATCTTTGGGCTGTGTGAAGTTTTTACATATATTTAAAAATATAGCTACATCATTAGGGGTCAGAATTTTCCACTTGCGAAAGCTGGAGTTCATTATTATACTATTCTAATAATTGTATATATCAGTAAATTTCTACTTCTATCAATAACTATAACTTCACTTTTAACAAAATAAAAGGGATTATAAATGGTAATTATTTGGGTACTTTTATTTATGTCTTAAAACTTTAAAATTATTAAGAACAATTAATAACTGCACAGTTAAACTAAACTTCCACTATTTATTTGAAAAATTCGCTTTAAAATCAATTACAGCTGTTTCGCTATCACTAGCATCGTCAGATTGACATATTGAAATTACATGTTGTTTGTTTGTAACTAGGTGCTTGATGTTGATAAGGAGTTAAGGCTAGACCAAGTAAGGAAGTAATAAGACATAACAATATTAAAGCCTAGATGTTATTAGCCCTAAGGGATTATCCTGGATGTATTTCCCTCTAAGATCAGTATAACTGTGCAATGATATAGAAAAACCTGGTAACATGTAATTTCAATATGTCAATCTGACGATGCTAGTGATAGCGAAACAGCTGTAATTGATTTTAAAGCGAATTTTTCAAATAAATAGTGGAAGTTTAGTTTAACTGTGCAGTTATTAATTGTTCTTAGTAAGATGAACTTCCAAAAAGTAGAGGTTAACACAATAAATTTCTTTAAAATTATTGTAAAACTCTATATTTAAACTCATAATTGACTCATAAATGGAGTGTTTTTGTTAAAGATGGGCATAATTGGGCGTTTCTTTAAAAGACAGCATTACAGCATTTCTGTATAAGAGAGGTGTAGTGAGCTTTTCTGTTAGAGACAGAAAAAATTTAATTTTCTGAAAAAGACAGGTATAATTTGGATATAAAACAAAATTAAATAGAATTTTATAGATTATTTTTTGACGTTCCTTAGATACTGGCTTAGCAAGTGTCAAATAGTTGTCAAAATAATTACTTAATTGTGTCAACGAGATATATACAGTGGGTGAAAATAATCGGTTTAGTACCTTTTCTGATGCATGAATAACAAAACATATTTTAGAAACTACTTCGAGAAACATTCGAATAAGTAATCTGTATGTAGACATTTTAAGATCTTCACCAAAGAAAAAATTATATTCTGGATCAATCTACTACAACAGCTATTATAGCATTGATTTTGAATGATTGGGCTTATGACATGAAAGAAAAGGACAATGTGGAATAGAACGGCAAAATTATTGATCTTTTTTAGTGTAAAAATTTGTGAATCAAAAAGTAATCTAGTCAAATATAACTCGCGAGTTTGATAAATTATAAAATAATTTGACAGAAATAGCCACTCGTGACTATTGCCTGGTAACAAGTTTTCAAAAAATCTGTAGAATTATTTTCAATTTATTCTCACTGTTTTGTTATGTTAGTAGGGAAAATAATGTATCTTAACATTCAAACTTACAGTAAATACTTAAAAATTTATAAAGAATGGAAGGATATGATATTAAGATTCATGCAAGAAATAAAAGAAGAGATGATGAATCCCTACAAAAAATGCAATAGTTAGTAAATAAAAGGAATTAATTATAGGAGGGATTTAAACACAAAACAAGGAAATACAAGAAAAGATGGAAAATAAAAAATAAGAAAAACATAAAGAAATATTTGGGAAAATATAGGTATTTCGGAAGTAAATATGGCTACATGGCCATATTACAATTTAAAATTCAAGAAGATTCAACTCTTTGATATTGTATATGAGAACAGTGTTATTTAGGAGACGAATGACTGTCGGTAAAAGTTCCTAATAATAGTTATTGATTTTTATTTTCACAGCTTTTGACTATATTAAATTTTTATTTATGTTCTTTGATTCTAATGATTTCCAAATTTTGTACCTTGGCATGCCAAATCACTAGGTTTAAACCTCGTTGCAGTTTGATGATGTAGAGTTGGTATAATCGTAAGTAAAAATACTTAAGGTCATTTTAACAGTAGGTAGTAGCAATAGTGGAAACCTATAGTGTTGAATATATAGTGTTGAATTGTGTCCTTAAATTTTATCCATGTAAAACTGGGACAGCCAACTAATAAAAAAATTACAACGTTCTGAACATTTTTTTATTTATTTGGAAACAACTATTATAAATTAAAAAGACAAACATTTGCAAATTTAAAAAGCGGAAAAATGTATCACAGCGATAGTCCTAATTCTTAATAAATGTATGCCAAACATGTTACAGACTTTTAAAGTTGGAAGGGCAAAAAATTAGAAGTATATGGATAAAGAAAACTAACCTGATTGATTTAAAAACAAAATGTATGTTTATTAGGTTTTAAATGCAAAAATTATAGTTAAGTGGAAAATAAATATTACTTCTTTATTTCAGAACTAATAAATATTTGCAAAAGTCATCAATAAGCAGAGTATGTGCAGTAGGAGGATTTTTTGTTTCAATTCCGGTTTTTCTTACGGGTAAGTTGTTTTTTATTTACTATTAACATGTATACTTTAATAAATTATAAAAATATAAGTGGTATTTTTTTAATTTCTATACTATAATAGTATATTAAACAACGCATTTCATATGGAATTCTGTTATGACACGAGTTCAAGTTTAAAAAACGAATCGCGAAGCGATGAGTTTTTTAAAGAACGAGTGTCACAACAGCCATATGAAATAAGTTGTTTATAATATTTTTTATATTTTGCCCTTTTTACCATTTTTAAATTAATTTTTTATTTTTATGTAATTACGAAAATTTTTATTTTAAAAAGTATGTCGGCAGCACTGTGTAATTTATAAAATTTGACAGTTGTGACATTTAGATTATCAAATGTTAATGTTTTAAAATATTTTAAAATGAATAATATACCAATAATAATATATTATATAAGTAAAATATTATATTCATATTCACAGATACTTTCTTAAAGAACAATATAAAATTAATAAATTGCTATTAGCCACAAATGTCATTGTCAATAGTCTTGCCTTTAGAAACTTCACTCATGTCGCCAACCATTTAAAACAAAAATTTGCGTGCGTAAAAGTTACATTACGATACGCAAATGCGTTTTATAATGAAGATTTTTATAAGTGCAAAATATAAAAACATATTTTTATGTTTAACGAATGAAAATATATTACGGCGCAAATAAAAAATTTGAAATACTATTTAAGTAATATTAATATTAATATATATGGCTTGTCCATATATATTGCAAACGAAGTCTTTGACAGTTGCAGGTTGTAAATAGTTTCCAGCTGAATTCTTTTAAATCGTTACAGTTTATAAATAAATTCTGAAGTCCTCACAAGAGTGTAAATTGGTGTCAGGTGTGGGGTGAAGAATGCTTGGAGACCAGTTTCGTGAATTATTGGTGTCTGAATTCAGAAGAGAGCTCCAACAATTAGATTTAGAAACCACCGGGGGCAAAACCGTTTAGGTAAATAGGCTACGTGAGTACTACTTAAGTATAAATATAGATTCTGACGTGACGGAATTTGAAGATCCGATTCAGAAGGCAATTTCCAAGCTAACAAATCAGATGTCGAGACAGCAAGAGGAGCAAGGGCAACAACTAACCCAGCTTACACATCGAATTACTAGTCAGCAAGAGGAGCAACCGCCACAACTTGCCCAGCTTTGGAGACAGGTGAAGGACCAACAAGAGGACCAGATGAAGAAACAAGAAGAACTTGCCAATCAGATGCGGGAAGAATTGTCCAACTATTTTTTCCAACAAAGATCGTCCCTACGTAGTGAGCAATCCCAGCAAGTGACCGAACTACCTTGTTGACGCTTTAACCATTGCACTCGAATACGATGCGGCAAAGGTAGCATCAAGGGGAGATGCTCGTCTAAGAGAGGTGGCCGGAGATAACAAAAACGCGATACCACCCGCAAGTAGACAACTCCCCATAAGATAGAAGAGTTGTGAGAAGCTCTTGCCCACAAGAGAAGGAGAAATCTTCTACTGCCGTATTTCCATACCAGGAAAACTAGAAAGGGTCGATATCGATCCCAATGCATTGAAAAGCCCCTCCTACGGCCTACGGCCTTATTGATGGGAAGAGTTACAACATGCTGGTGGATATTGGAGCCACAAAAACTATTGTCCGGTCAACAGTTGTCATGATAAGGAAGAAGTCGCCTACCATTTGGAGACTATGCCTTAATCGTTATAATCCTGGGTGGAAACAATATAGTTAAGCACTAGATTGACACTGGCGATGCATGTCCGATTCGACAGGTACCTCGACGACTGCCTCAAGTTAAAAAGGAAGAAGCAGACAAGGCCCTCCAAGAAATAATCCGAGATGGAATAGTTAAACCATCCAATAGTGTCCGTGGGTTTCTCCTGTGTTATTGGTCAGCAAAAGGAACAAATCGATATGCTTCTGCGTCGACTATAGGAAGCTTAATGACGTTGCAAAGAATGACAGCTTCTGCCAAGGATTGACCATGTCATAGACGCTTTAGTTGGCTCCACACTTTTTGCAACACTAGACTCAAAGAACGGATACTGGCAGGTTGAAATGGATCCTTCGGGAAATGAGAAGACGGCCTTCAGTAGTGGATCAGGTCTATGGCAATTTACCCTCCTTCCATTTGGCCTGTGCCATCTTTAAACGTCTTTTGGAAACTGTTCTTCCAGGTTTATCCTGGGAAGCTTGTTTGGTCTACCTAGATATCATTATAATGGGTAAGAGTTTTAAAGAACATTTAGCTAACCTGGAAGAAATTTTTAAGAGACTGCAAAAAGCCAATTTAACTTTAAATGTGAAGAAATGCCACTTAGTTCAGAGGCAGGTCAGTTACTTAGGACATGTTGTGACTAAAGATGGCGTTGCTGTAGACTCCGCTAAGATTCAAGCCATTCAAGAGATCTTTTGTTGGTATGACTAATGCCAAACGGCCTTTGAATTATTGAAGAAGGAATTGACATCAGCCCTTGTTCTTGCCTATACGCTTCCTGAGGGTATGCTCATTCTGGACACCGACGCTAGCGATGGGCGAATTGGAGGTATCTTATCGCAACTGCAAGGCGAAAAGGAAGGAGTTCTTGGAAATTTCGGCAAGACATTACTATAAGCTTAAAGGAACTACTGCGTTACTAGATGTGAACTCCTCGCAGTTGTAAAGTCTGTGGAACTCGTCTACAAATACTTATACGAGACACTTTCAAGAAGGCCATGCCGACTTGATAACATACAATGCAGTCGCCACGAACAAAACGAGAAGCTCGCCCTAAAAATAGTGGTACCACACGACTGGTTCTCCAGAATTGAAGAACAGAAAACCGATCCCGTTATTAGAAAAATTCTAGAGTGGAAAAGGTTGGACCGTCGCCCACTATGGCGAGAAATATCGTCGTACTCTCCGCGACATGCGCTGCCAGTAATGGACCTAACCATAAGTGGTCGGAAGTCCGTTCGAAAGAATCGCCTTAGATGTGTTGGGCCCACTACCAAGAAGTAAGGCTAGAAATAAATACATCGTCGTTGTGATTGACTACTTTTCTAAATGGGTGAAAGCCTACCCTGTTTCCAACCAAGAAGCCCCCTACCTTAGCCGATGTTATGGTCAATGAGTTTATCAGCAGTTTTTGTGTACCATTAGAGCTATACACAGATCAAGGAAGAAATTTTGAAAGTAAACTATTTCAAAAAACCTGCAAAAAATTTGGTATCCATAAAACTAGAACCGGTGCAATGCTCCCTTGGTCTGATGTAATGATGACGAATGAACCGAACCATTACAAATTTTCTATCGAAAGTGATCTCGAAACACCAGAACTATTATGATAAACATGTTTCACTATGTCTAATGGCTATCCGATCAGCTGTCAACGAATCTACTAATGTAACGGATTGACAGTTAGGATAGCGACCTTAAAAAGAGGTCAGATGAATCTGACGGTTTAGTGACGTAAAATTTGTTATTTAATAGTTAAAGTTAGAGTAAATAGTGTTTCTGGAATGATCTCGAATTCCGTTTAAAATTTAAACAAACAGAACTGATAATCTTCGTCAACTACAAAATCTAATTAGCCAAGAAATACAGAACATTACAGAATGTTAAAGAAAAAATAGTAATTGTCTATCGATAAATTAAAAACAAATTTTCGTTTATTTGTTTTTGTTATTTTATTGTTTTCATAAACAATTTTCATAATTATATCATTATTTTTGCCACTCTGTACCACCCTGTTAACTTAATTTCGCTCTTCTCGGGTATCGAGACAGATAACAGTAACATCACCGCTTTGCCACTCTTATCAGTCCTTAATCTACGATCAGGAATATTTTCTTGAAATCTAGCTGGATCCCTCTGTAATTCATAATGTCCATTTCAATAACTTTTTCAATATCTGCTTTTTAAAGCATTTTATTTTTGAAGTTAGCAGACCTCAGTGCCACTTCCTCTTCACCGTGTATCACATACTTAAAAACAATATACCCCGCAAGAGAGAGGTCCGACAGCCGGAATATAGGGCGCCGCCATACTAGACTACCTTTAAGTACCGGCTTGGCACAGAAGGATCCAAATTAAAATTTTTATGTTTAAATTTTTACTTCCAAAAAATAGCGAAAAAATATTTATTAATTAAAGAGGAAAATAATAGGGAACCACAAAATTTAATTACATGTAGTATAAAATTAATTAAGTAAAATTAATTGTTTGTTAAAAATAGGAATAATATATTATTCTAAATAAAAAAGTACAATTAAAGGAAGGGTTGTGTTTGGTGTTTTTAAATAATTTAAATTAATACCCAAAAGAATTAAATCCCAATCCAAATACATAATAAAATAATATATGATTTTACTACCAGTTAATTAATTAATGAGTGTTAGAAAAATTGTTAATAAAAACGGAATAGGTAACTTAATCAACATGTTTGCTTTTTAAAAGTTTATTAAACTTGACAACATTTAATATTTTTAAGGTAATGACAGCTGTTTCAATCAAAATCATCGTCAGATTGACATATTAAAGTTACATTTTGTTTTGATTTATTAAATAGTGTCAAGACTAGACCAACTATTGAAGTAACCAGGTAATATCAAGTTGACAACTAATGACAAGTATAACAAACTATAATAAATGCAACTTGCGTGCGTAATTATTAATTAATTTTTACATAGGACAGCTATATAATTAAAAAGTATAATGAACATTTTTTTTATTTCCATTTTTAATCTTAACTAGTTCTTGTTAATTTCTACTGGTGCCGAAAAAGAATTAATTTGCTAAGCTGTTTCCTAATTAAATCAGTTTGTCCTAAAGCTGTAAACTGCTTTGCCAAATTATTTAATCTAATTTTATAATAACAGCTTAAAATCTGCTTAATTAAAATAAATGAATGTTCTTCGTGTTTAGAAAATATATTTCTTCCTAAGTTAGGCTTTATTCTTCCTGCCACGTTAATAATAAGGTTTGGGAGCAAATCAACAGATGGTAGATAGTTTATTATCAGTGATGAACATAAACTTCCTTATGAATATCTCACTCTCATAACAAATCTTCACTAAACTTACTAAACTATCGGAAGGAAATATATATTGTCCTAAAATAACTTTTAGTACTCTTACACTGTTTCACTAAACAACTCATTATCGTACCTAATCTCTGTCACTAAAATTAGAACATAACACAAACAGAATTTTCGCAATAAGTCAAAATCACTATAAGCTGCTATAATCATATAAGCACGATGGTCAATGATCACAATTGCATAAGCCGGTCCTGAACCTAGATAAATTGTGAAAATTACTACTTTGTTTGAGGTTAAAGCAAGCAAACCCCAGAACAAGTTTGCTCAATTATCATTGGCTGACACAGGCAAGAGTGTTACACAGATTACTCTGATCTACACTAAAAAACAAACAAGTCGCGTTGTCTATCTGCTTTTATTCCATGTGCAGTAGGACTTTACTCGGTATATTGTTTTTAAGTATGTGCCGTGTATCTTGACTCCACTCGCGCTCTTCAAGTTGTCTTTTAAGCTCCTCCACTTATAAATTTTAAAGCGGAACTTGGTTTGTTGCCATTTTTGCCGTATAATTCTTTATTTCAGTTCAATACGAAAATCAGGAACGATTTAATTTTAGTTCCAGCACAAGGCATTTTTAAAGTCCTTGAAACACTAGCCGACATAGTCTTTAAAAGTCTAATGAAAGCTTTAACTCACTAACTTGATTATTTGCGTAGTTATCAAAGTAGATCTGTCAACCTGTTTTTTTATATTAAATTTTTTTCATAATAAAATTGATATAGCGGTCTTATGCTTCTATAATCTGAAAATTTAAATAAATACTTCTGAACAATTTGTTGGATTAATTTTCTCTTCGTAGACAACGTCTAGTTTTCCATAGGTTAACAAATATAACTTGTGAGACAATAAAACACGTGTTTTCAGCTTGGCGATCTTTATTAGAGTTCTGTCACGCAACATCCCTTCTGTGCCTACTGGGGAGATTGCGGAGTTGCCGCTTCAAAATTTTTATCATCAAAAACAAGTATTAACAAATTAAATTAGGATGCGCAAACATACCGCCGCCCTTGGAAGCATCTACTGCTTTCAACAAATACATAAAGAAAAGAAAAGTACATATACAAAATGGAATAAGTAATAATAATGCATAAACAATAAATTTAAAATATTAAAGTTCATTTTCACTTGGCAGCAAACATAACTTGGAGATAGCTCTTTTGAATAGACCATTACACGTTCGGATTTCTGCCACTCGGACGATGCCATCGGAACCAGGAAAAACCCTCTCAATACGTCCCATAGGCCATTTTAAAGACGGAATGTTTTCCTCAATGATAAGCACCAAGGATCCAATTAAGGACGATGCATCCTTTTTAAATTTCCACTTATAGCGCTGTTGCAAATTATGAAGATATTCTGTACTCCAACGGCGCCAAAAGTGTTGGTTCATTTGTTGAATCCTTTTGAAACGATTTGAATTATTAGTCGGGGAGTGTTCCAAATTTAATTCTGGGACAGCGTTTAGTGGTTGTCCAATTAAAAAGTGTCCTGGAGTCAGAGCTTGCATGTCGTTAGGGTCGTCTGACAAAGGATGGAGTGGTCGGGAGTTAAGGGTAGCTTCTACCTGGGTCAATAATGTGTACAACTCCTCAAAGTTTAAATATGAATCAGCTAGGATACGTTTTAAGTGAGTTTTGGTACTTTTAACGGAGGACTCCCAAAGCCCACCGAAATTTGGGGAATGGGGGGGTATGAAATGCCATTCGATGCAATTATTTAAAGAATAAGCTTGAATCACATCAGTTTTATAAATTTCATTCATAATGGTAATCAATTGATTGTTAGCGCCAACAAAATTTGTTCCATTATCGGAGTATATATGTCTGGGCAATCCACGCCTGGATACAAATCTCTTTAACGCTGATAAAAAACAAATTGCGGTTAATTCCGTTACAAGCTCTATGTGCACAGCTTTGACAGCAGTACAAACAAATATACAAATATATGCTTTTATGAGTTTACGATTTCTGGTTTTACCATCCTTTATTTCATAAGGGCCAGCGTAATCTACGCCAATGGAAGAAAACACTCTAGATGGAGTCACTCGAAAATCAGGTAACTCGCCCATTAGTTGAGACATTGGTACAGGTTTTGCCCTAAAACATGGTATGCAAGACCTAAGCACAGCTCTTACTGAGCTTCTGCCATCTAATGGCCAATATTTTCGACGTAAATAACAAAGCGTTGCTTGGTTTCCAGAATGAAGATTTATTATGTGTTCATGTTTTATTAACAATCGGGTGAAGTGGTGTTTGCCGGGCAAAACTATGGGATGCTTATTATTGTACTCTAAGTGGGATTTTTCCAGTCTACCTCCGACGCGTATGATGCCGTCATCATCTAGAAATGGATTTAATGTACTTAATCGACTGGAGGGTTTAACAGATTTATTTGATTTAAGAAGTTTGATTTCTGACCGAAACGCTTCTTTTTGTACTAATTTTATTAAATTTTGATTAATTTTATTCGCGTCATGCCAAGTAACTTTCACAACAATCGCATTTTTAACCTTTTCACTTTTACTGTTTTCAACCTTGATTTTCCAAATGCGTATAAATTTTAAACAAGCTAAAAATACTCTAATCATTTTGGAGTAACTTGAAAATAATTCATAACTGTTAAACGTGTCAATTCTTACCATTAATATTTTTTCTGGCTTGACATCCGGTAATTCGTCAATATTTTGAGGGTAATTATATTTTTTAAAATTGTTTAAATTCATGTTTTGACTTAAATGTGGGGGCCCGTGCCACCATAGGTTAGAAGAAGATAGTTCACTTGGGTGAATTCCACGAGTCAAGAGATCAGCAGGATTTAAATTAGTTTCAATATGTGACCAACTATCCCTATCGGTTAAGCGTAAAATTTCAGCAACCCGATTGCTTACGAATGTTTTGAGTGTACTGGGCTCTCGCGATAACCAGGCCAGAACGATAGTAGAGTCAGTGTGGTAATAGATATTATTTATATTTAAGTTTAAAATTTCAACGCAACTATTTACAAGTTTGGCGAGTAAAACTGCGCCACATAGTTCCAACCGAGGAAGAGTTATTGTTTTTAAGGGGGCAACGCGTGTTTTCGCACATAGTAGGTTACTTTTGATTACATTATTGTTATCGGTTGATACTATGTATAAACATGCTCCGAAAGCACTCTGAGAAGCATCAGAGTATCCGTGTATACTTATATTTATTGGATTCTGTACTAAAACATGACGAGGAATCGATATTTCATTAATTTGAGATAATTGGCTGTATATAGCAAGCCACCGTGTATAAACATCAACAGGCAAAGATTCATCCCAAGCGATCTTTAATTGCCAAAGAGTTTGCATGAAAAGTTTTGACTGTATTAGTACCGGGGCTAGCAACCCCATAGGGTCAAATTGTTTTGAAATTTGTGATAAAATAGTACGTTTAGTTATTTTATTATTAGTGCTTATGTTAGTTGCATTATAAATAAATGTGTCTGATTTTGGTAACCAAGATATTCCGAGAGTTTTTGTGTCACCTTCATTAATGACTTTATGTTCAAGATCATTTTGATTGTCGGTTAAATTAGCTAGAATTTGAGAATCATTTGACTGAAACTTTCTGATATCAAAGCAATATTCTGAGAAAATGGTTATTAAGTTGTTTAGAATTATGATAAGCTCTTCGCGAGTATTACTACCTGTCAACAGGTCGTCTACATAAAAATCATTTGCTATAATACGAGATTCGGTAGGAAAATCATTAAATTTATCTATACTGATTTGTTTTAAACAACGGGTTGATAGAAATGATGCAGAAGCTGTGCCATAGGTTACAGTGTTTAATTTATAATGTTTTATATCTTCTGATGGGTCAGTTCTATATACAATTCTCTGTAAATCCCGTTGATCAGGGCATATTAAAATCTGCCTATACATTTTTACAAGATCTCCAATTAGAACAAAATTATGCGTACGGAATCTTAGTAATATTGTAAAGATGTCGGGCTGTATGGTTGGACCTACCTTGAGAACGTCATTCAATGATAAATTATTTGACGTCTTGCAAGAAGCATCGAAAACTATTCGCGTTTTCGTGGTTATGTGGTCTGGGCGTTCTACGCTATGATGAGGTAAATAGCAAATTGGCAAATTGTTATTTGTATTTTCTGAAATTAAAGTCATATGACCGAGAGATTGGTGTTCATTCATAAAATTCTGATATGCTACTTTTAGATCATTATTATTTGCCAGTTTGCGTTCAACAGAGCGAAGCCTATTTATTGCAGTTGTCTTGGATTCTCCAAGATCTTGTAAATTATCTTTAGTAGGTAGCCTTACAACGAATCTACCATCTGAGTTTCTATAATATGAATTTGCAAATAGCTCTTCACACTGTTGTTCCTCAAGTGAATATTTACTTTGTTTTATAGGTGATTCTTCTATGGCCCAAAACCGTTCAATGTTTTTATTCAATTCTAATGTAGTAATTAAGCATGAAGATTTGGGTGTATTCTCGTGTTGAATGTTACCGGAAATTATCCAACCCAATTTTGTTTTATGTAAAATTGGTAAATTTGGACCTAACTTTATTTGTCCTATTAATAGCAAATCGAAAAATATACCGGCTCCAAGTAACATATCAACTTCAGCCACTTGGTTAAAAGTAGGGTCTGCTAAATTTATAGACTTAGGTATATTTAAGCTGTTAATATTTATGTATTGATTGGGTGTTGCATTAGTTATATTATCGATTGCAAAAAATGGCAATTTAATATTATAGGAATTATTATGTATGGATTGAAAAGATATTTCAACTTGCTTATGTATTTGAGTTAAAGATTGATTTATACCTGTTACAGGAATAGTTACTTGTTTATAATCTAGGTTAAGCCGATTGAAAAGTCTATTTGTAATTAAATTTACTTGAGAACCGCTATCCAATAGCACTCTGCAATTTATAGGTTGATTGTTACGATCAAAAACTTTAACTAAAGCTGTAGACAATAAGACGGCATTAAACTGACTTTTTTGTGCATGATTTACAGAAACATTTGAATTGGTTAAAGAATTAGATTCCGCGGATTGGTCATTGCTCGGAAGTTGCTGATTAATAGGGTTATTATAATTTTGTTGACCTGTTGAGTTAGTGTTAGTGGTTACGTTTAAACCGTGAAGTAAAGAGCTATGTTTTCGGCCACAAATTCTGCAACCATTCGAGCGACATTCGCTGTTTTTGTGCCCAATACGAAGGCAATTTGTACAACATCTTAATTTTTTTAGTTCGTTATAGCGGTCACGTAAACTTAATTGTTTAAATCTTTCGCATAAATGCAACGAATGGGATTCTTTACAATGGAGACAGTTATTTATTTTATTATGGTTATTATTTACGTGTAATGATTTTACAGATTTTGATTTTGTATTAGTATTATTTGTTTTTGCTGATTCTACAGATGCCATGAGTAGACATCGGTCATCTATAAAATCAGTAAAATCCTTAACTTGAGGGTTATCAACATTTTTTATTTTGTTTTCCCAATCTTTGCGCGAATTTGGATCAAGTTTTGAGCTCAATATATATATTATTAATCTAGACCAATCGCAGACATTTTCCCCGAAATTTTGTAAAGATCTATAGTGTATTAAAAATGTATCGCAAAGATTTCTCAGCTCTGTGATCGACTCGTTATTTATAGGTGCTAAATCAAAAATTGCTTTTACATGTGCATTTATAATGGCTTTTTTATTTTCATATCGACCTTTGAGCAAATCCCAGGCTACATCGTAGTTGGCATCTGTTACCTTTAGTGAATTTACTATTTTGGCAGCTTCTCCTTTTAAGGCAGCTAATAGATAATAAAATTTCCGAGTTTTTGATAATTGATTATTTTGATTTATTAACGTGTCAAATATATCATGAAATTGTTGCCACCCTGTATATTCCCCATAAAATTGTGGCAAGCTGAGATCCGGAAGTTTAACGTGCGAAGTTGCCACCTGCGCGCTTGAATTAGCATGATGTGACCCTGAATTTACGTGTACCGGCAAGGGAGCTTTACGCTTTTCGATTATTTCTGTAGCTTGAGAGATTAAAATGCAATATTTATTTTCAAAATCGGGTACTTGTTTGTCGTCTTCAATAGCCGTAATAAGCTCAATTTTACTGTGCACATCAATAAAAGAATCTAAAACACCGTTTATTGTTTCCAGACGCGTTTGCAATAACGTAATACTGCCGTTTTCAATATCAAAACCATTCAAAAATGTTTCAAATCGAGTTAACCTTCCCTTTAGTGTTTTACGTTGTTGTTTTAAAGCATCGAGCTCTTGATCTACATCAATATCCGACATTTTTCTATTAATTAAAAAATATAAAACTGATGAGAAACAAGATTGATTTTTGTAAGCTTATATAGATATGAAATAAAACTTTATGTGCGAAGGTATTGTTTATTATGTCAACCGAGAATTTGTTAAATGATTTGTATAGGTAAACGTGTTATTTTTACATTACAATTAAACAAAGCAAACAAAGCAAAGCCACTCGGTGGCTATAATTATGGGTTAAAAATAAATCGTTAGTAAATAGTCCAGTGTTATATGTAGTTATAATTATCATAAAGTAAAGAGATTCAATAATTATTATGACTTATTAAGATGTATTATAGATTTATAACCTTTAAATTATGATTAAATGAATTATTACTTGAGAGAAATTATGCCGAGCTATTTAAACCATTAGGAAACGTACACACACCGAACCAAGACGATCTACCTGTGGATAAAAGGATATTTTTAAAGTAAAAAAGGATAGACTAACCTTGATTCCGCCGCCCTTGCGGCATGTGTCGTGTAGAAAATTACTAATTATTGGACTCCAAACTCACAAATTAATTTATGCTGCTGATTTATTCGTATCGAAGGACCATGAACAATTTGTTGGATTAATTTTCTCTTCGTAGACAACGTCTAGTTTTCCATAGGTTAACAAATATAACTTGTGAGACAATAAAACACGTGTTTTCAGCTTGGCGATCTTTATTAGAGTTCTGTCACGCAACATCCCTTCTGTGCCTACTGGGGAGATTGCGGAGTTGCCGCTTCAAAATTTTTATCATCAAAAACAAGTATTAACAAATTAAATTAGGATGCGCAAACAACTTCATCGGTTTATTTATTAGAAAGCATTCGATAAAATACTCATCTATCAATGTTAGTTTCTAATAAAATAATATGGGGTTAGGTTCATTTCACATCATTTTTTAATTTATTGTAGCAAACTTTACTTTGTGAAAGTCCATCTTACTAAGAATATTAAAAATAGAACTTTTTAAACAAAACTTAGACATAAAAATATTAAAGCCTAGATGTTATTAGCCCTAAAGGATTATCCTGGATGTACTTCCCTCTAAGATCACTATAACTGTGCCCTAGGTATAACATGTAATTTCAGGTAACGATACCGAAAAAAGAGTAATGGGAAACCGGTTCTCCTGTAAAAGGAGGAAACTCTTTTTGGTACACGGATAGCTCCAAAACCGGGTATACGGCAAAAAGCAAAGGATAGAAGTCCAGCTATGCCGAGGGAACTACGCAACTATATGTCAAGCAGAAATTGCCGTTGTACAATGTGGTTCTACGGAACTGATTACCCGAAAGGTGGAGTACGAGTCTATCGTAATCCACTCTGACAGCTCTACGGGCACTCAGTTCGGTTCAGGTAAACTTAAGCTTGTATGAGACTGCGTTTGTGAGCTCAATCGGGTGGGAAGCAGTAATCGGCTAACACTTATCTGGGTACCGGGGCACAAGGGAATCAGGGGCAATGAGAAGGCTGATAAATCGGCACGGGAAGATGCAAACACCCTATTGATCCTGAACCCGTCCTAGGAATCGCAAATACACTTAAAAAACAGCCAAACGGCGACTATCAAGGCTGTGGAATTTCATCAGAAGAGCAGGCATAGATGGGGTGCTTTAAAAATACAAGGGTGGTGGTGGAGATCTAAATATAAATTTTTTAGATATAGAAGATGTTACAGTTGAAAAGCTTTCATCTGTTATGAAATGTTTTGGTCTTAGTCAGATTATGGGTACTCCCACAAGAATCACTACTAACACAGCTACATTGTAAAATGGTATTATTGCGTCGCCTGATTTGGTAAAGGAAAAGGGTATTATCCATGTTGCAGGTATTATTGCTGATCATGATATGGCAACATGTAAATTAAAATTATTTGTTAAGAAACATGCCCCTAGAGTCGTTACCTACTGATCTTTTAAGTATTTTAATAACGATGATTTTCATAGAGATCTATATAATACGCCGTTTTTTAGAATTTTTGACCAGGAAGGGGTTGATGCCAAAATATCTTTTCTGATTAATTGCTTGATGAATATATTTTGACAGACATATACCTTTAGTTAAATCGCGAGTTACTAAGGAAAGAGCTCCCTGGTTAACTGGAGCTATTAATGAAATGATTGAAATTCGAGATAAAGCATTAAATAGATACAAAAAAAAAACAAAGTTAGAAGCTCATCTACAGTTTTATAGGGATATGAGAAACTATACAAACTCAGCCATTAAACGTGAAAAAAAGCTTTTTTTACGTTTGAACTAAATAATAAAAAAACTAAAACCCTATGGAAAACATTAAAAGCACACAACATTGTACATACAAAGTCCAACACAATACCAGAACATTTAAAAAACCCTAATGCAATAAATGAATTTTTCATCAACTCGTTTACTGTGAGAGAACCTCCTGAACGATTATTATTGTGTTATCGAAATCAAAAATTATTAAATTCAGAATTTAAATGACTTATTTGTTTTCCAGACAATTAATAATATAGCCACAAATGCTGCTGGTAAAGATAGGCTCAATCTACGGCTTTTGAAATTATGCTGCCCACACATAGTTCCTTACATAACTGATATTATTCATTTTTGTCCAATTAATAGCATTTTTCCTGAAAAATGGAAAAGAGCCATAGTAAAAGTTTTACCTAAAAAACATCAAATCCTCTTGAATTTAAGGACTTACGTCCAATTAGTATTTTGCCTACTCTATCTAAAGTTCTCGAAAGAGCTATGGAGGCTCAACTAAAAAAATATGTGGACAACTACTCCCTTCTTCCCATAACTCAGTCTGGTTTTAGGAAAAATTATAGTTGTACAACAGCTCTTCTCCATATCGTTGATGAGCTTGTGAAGGCTGATGACCAGGGAAAATGCAAATTTTAGTTTTACTTGACTTCAGCAGAGCATTTGATACAATTAATTATGATCTAATGTTGGAAATTCTGGGGTATTTGGGTCTTTCTAAACCTGCTGTAGCTCTTTTGGAGTCATACCTTCGTGGTCGAAAGCAAATAGTTGTGGATGGAGAATCTTCTCATTATCTGAATTTAAAGTGTGGGGTCCCTCAGAGCTCTATTCTGAGACCTCTTTTGTTTACTCTATACACTTCGAATCTTGTTAAATGCCTCCTCCAATTTTGTAATTATCACCTTTATGCGGATGATACTCAGATCTATTTTAGCTTTTCCCCTGATGGGATAGATGAGGCTTGCAGTAAAGTGAATGAAGATGTTAATAATTTTATTACCAATGCCGAAAAACATTGCTTGAATATTAATTGTTCAAAATCTAACGTCTTACTTTTTGGCACTAAAAGCAAATTGGATGAAATTAATAGTAATGTATAAATTCTCATAAAAAATGAGACTTTGAAAAAGTAAATGAAGCTAAAAGTTTAGTAATAATTTTGGATTCTAACTTGAAATATGAAAAACACATTAATCAGCTTTTAAGAAAGGCATATGCTATACTTAAATCCCTATACGGTTCCAGGAAGTTTTTACCTATACATATTAAGTCAATGCTTTGTGAATCACTTATTCTTTCCACATTTAATTTCGGTGATGCAATTTATGGCGCTTTTTATCTAAAGTGTATCAACGGAACATTCAAAAAGTGCAAAATTGTTGTTTACATTTCATATATGGAATTCGCAGAAGGGAACATATTTCGCACAAACTGAAAGACTTAAAATGGTTGAATATGACTAATAGAAGATTACTTCATGCTTCCGTACTTTTTCATAAAATAATCATTAATAGAACTCCCTCTTATTTACATAAAAAAATAACTTTCCGGACAGATGTGCACAATATTAATGTTAGACGTAAAGGAACACTTTCACCTCCTCCTTTCAGACTTGAAATCTTCAAGCGCTGTTATACCTATCAGATATGCTCACTGTATAATGATATACCGGATCTTTTAAAAACATACAGTTTGTTAAAATTTAAGGTTGCTTATAGGAATTTGCTTTTTTCTAAACAAGCTTAAATATTTATGGGGATAAAGTTTAAATAAATATAAATATTTTTAGAACTATGTTAAGAAAGAATATTGTAATATATTTAGGTTAAGTGGAAGAACAAGTTTTAAAAAGGGTTCACCCAATCTAAAAATTGAACTTCGCCTTTTGTTTCTGTTAATCTTTCATTTTTTTTTACTGTATCACAACTAAATTATTGAAACAATAAAGTCGTTTATTATTATAAAAGTCGCAGTACATCTGGCTGTCAAGCCGGTCAAATTTTTAATCTTAAAAATAAGGAAACTATATCGAAACTATATCGGCATACAAAAGTCCAATTATTAAGGTCCTCAAAACTATTATCGCATTAGTGGAGTGGTTTTCTGCTGAAATTTGAGCCCACCAAACCAGAGCGCCATACTTAATCATATGGCTAATTACTGTCAGATATAGTCAATACATTTGATTGGGTTTCCCCATGACTTACATCATATTCTACATTCCAAAGGGAGAGCGTTGCTTTATTGCAAATGTTCTCCAAATGAGCGTTGCATGTAAACTTTAAGGCCGGGCATTGGCAGTGTATTTAATATAGGCAAACGCGACGTCCTTTCAAAGAGCTTTTAGCAAAAACTATAAGGCAATGAAAATTGAAAAAAATCAGTAGTATACTAGATATATAAAGTTATTCAATAAAGAATTTTGAAGCTGGAGAGTACAAGGAATCATCCAGAAAAAATTCCCGAAATATGTCTATTTTTACATTTCATAAAATGATTAATATCTCACTTAAACGTGATATGATTTTAAAAATATTTCTTCTTTGAATAGATGATATATCTACTCATAAGTCAGTGTTTTTAAAAATTACAATAAATTCGTTTTTTTCCTTAAAAAGTCTTTGAAAGTAATTTTTAAGAAATCAGAAATGGTGCCATTTTTTACAAATTTAGGCAACTCTTGTCACATATAAAAAGGAATCTTAAAAAATTATTTCCAAATTAGTGTGAGCATTGTCTAATTGAGGGCGTTGTGATAAAACATCTATTAAATCTTATTTATCAGGTCTGCATTAGGAATTTAGCAAATCTTTATTTAATTTAATATACTAATATATTAATACTAATATACAGCGTGTCCACGGATGGGGTACCCTATAGGTGAAAAATGTTTAAATACCTATTAGTTTTAGTGAAAAATGTCATTCTTGATAAAAAGTTTTGCTTGTTCTGAAACACCGTAGAAGATAGATTTTATAATAACGAAAAGAAAGACACTTGTGCCAGAGATCCATTTCATTCTAACAAAGTAAAGTACCTGCGATTTTTTCTAGTCAAATTTTAATCCTCTATAAGTATTTTTACCATGGTCCAAAGATATTCTAACAAGTCTGGTAACTCCTTTGATGTAGTAAAATTTGTCGCTTTTTTTGTGAGCGGCCGTAAATCATCTGTACAATAGCAAAAATACGTTATACGAGGGTCAATGGGGTATGTTTATTCGAAAGTTTGTCTACGAGGGTTATGCGTGGGGAGTTTTGATCACATTCATTATTTATATTTTTGTATTATCTTTTATTGCGATTATTACATATAATATTCTAATAACAACAATGAAGAAACTTTTCGTTGTAATAACTAACATTAATTACCTGATTAAATTGGGACAGGTAAAAGGGTAAAATACTTAAAAAGGGAATTCAGAGAAAAGACACAATGTTTAAGGCTCTTTATTTGCTTATGTTGAAATATGTTGATTTCATCTACAATAGTTTATCTCTGTTAAAATATTACATTATTTATAGTTAAGATTATTTTGATTGAAAAAGTAAAAGTTTCCATTTATTTTAACATTTGGTAAACATGTTGCAAACCTTGTAAGGGTTTATCTTTGTAGTAAGAATAAGGGTACTCGAACACAGTAATAAAACTCAGGTAGACTTGCTTACTCTATTCTAAAATAAAGTAACAATTTTCGTGCAATAAAATCTTCAATTATTTCATAAAAACAAATGATATCGACATCCATAATCTCAAACTCATACTATTATCATTGTTTTCAATTATTACATATTTTGCAAAATTTTATATTTCGGATGTTCTTTATTTAAAGGTTGATCTTTTATTTGTCGGTTTACAAATTTGATTGTATAGTAGATTCGAAGTCTTGTAAACAATGAAAGTAAATAATCTTTATTGCCATATGGGAGGGAGAATTCTGCATTGGAAAAATCTTTAAAAAATATGTTTCCTATACCATCCTGTATACAATAATTATTAAAATTCAAAACAAACATATTCTCTGATCTTATTAAATACTCTGAAAAATTATTGGGAGGTACTGTTAAGCCATCAAAAATATTTTTACTGTGACTGTAAGCTTTGAGTTCACAAAATGAAGTAGAATTGTCTATTTCGGATGATGAACAATATTGTAAACAAGTTTGACATGAATGTTACAGAGACATCTACGTAAAAAATATCCACCAACATAAACCAGTGCATTTCCTTTCTCTGATATCAAGTTCCTATAATCCGTTGACCAATTTTTATAATAGGAGAAATATTTTCGTAAGTTTTTTCCTGAAAACTTTCAATATTTTTCAATGACTTTCTATGTTATATTAAGCAAAATATCGCCACTATCGTCCATAGAATATATCTTAGAATATCTTTGGACGATGTTTTTATTAGTGGAGTTTTACTGGAGTCCTTTACTAGATAGTAAAAAAAAACATAAAAAGGTCGAATATTAGTTCTTAGTGGATCTATTAATCGTGTAATTTTTTTAATCCATTTAAAAGGTAAAACTTTGTTCCTTTTAATTTTTTAAAATGAACTGGTAGTCACTGCTGCTACACATTTATTTTAAGTTTATGCATCATTTTCTTAAATTTCTTTACTAAAAAACTTGTTAATCGAATTTTTGACCATTTTAGTTTTTCCAGTTCGTTACTTTGAACTTTTGGAACCTATTTCAGTTTTTTATGAATATGTAAAGGTAATGGTAACCGAATATATTTAAACACTTAAGATTTTTAAAATAATCCGCTCAACTGCTTTTTGGTAAATTTTAATTTTTGTTTTCTTCTTTTTTCCCTTTTAAAGAGCTTTTCAAAATATTGCCATATATGAATATGTATATCGTGAGTTTTTAATGACCATCCGGTATGTAGTATAAATATTTTCCTTCGCTGTTCGGTCCTTACCTCTACTCGTTATTGCTTAGTTAAGATAAACAAATGATAACATTTTACACTTGAAAAAACTTTAATGATTGCCTTTTTAAAAATAATACCCCAATAAATATTCTATTTATAATTTTGATTTGAGAAAAAAAACATATATAAATAAAAATATTGTGTAAAATCTATAAATTAATATAGTTTAATGTAAATACAAATAGCCAATTCATATTTAACAAAATCAAACATGTTTGTTTTTAAATTAATCCAGCCCTGAAATTTTTAAAGGAAACTGATATACTCCAAGAATGAATATAATATTATTTCGTTTATCGCGGAAGGTCATTGCAAGAGGCAGCACCTCTCGGGTACACTTATTCGCTCTCTTTTTAGGGACGTTTTCTCACTCCCAATGCCCAGCCTTAATTGAACATTGTGGGATCAACTTTGTGTGTTTCTTTTAATCTTTTTTGAGTCTTGATTTATTGGCAGACCCATACAAAATACTACCATTATCTATATAGATCAACTAATTTATTTTCACTGTTAACTAGCGCACTATTTCTGTTACTGTTACTATTCTCGCGTAACGACAGCTTATATATCCTTTTTTTCCTATCCAGGCCAGCTTTGAAAATATCGCACAGAGACGAACTGTATCACTTTATGACCCAATACAATATTTGACAAAAATAGATGGTATACCATCAGAACCTAATTTCATTTTTTTTAGCTTTTTACGTAAGTTTTAGTATCAATTATCTGTTTTTGCTGTACTGAATAAAATTTAATGAGAAGCTAAAATGATTAAACTGAGTTTTAGTTTTTTTTAACAAATCCCACAATTTAGAACTACTTCTATTCACAAAATGCATTGTGCATGAAAGCATGCAGGATACTTTGTTGTCTAGTGATGGCATTTCCTTCGTAACTCATCTCATCGGGAATTCTTATTTTTGCATGAATATATGACCAAAAATACCTTGGGACAATATAATTCTGTATGCATTTTTAAATTCTAGTTTAATTAAGCAGTCTTTGAACTCGTTACCAGCGGAGTTTCGCTGTCTCCCACCAACCCTCGTGAAATCTAAATGAGGTTATTTGCTTTTTTATAGTAATTTTTATACGTTTTTCTTTAATCTCATATCTAGAATATATGGTACATTGTAATTGGATTTACTTTTATAATCCATGGCCAGAACTGCGTAGTTCTTATTAAGGTTATTCTGAAAAAATATTTACAATGTATATGGTAGCTGAATTGATTGTTGTAGAATGTTTTGCTTAACACATTCATCTTCAATTAATAAATATATTATATTTTTGAATCTTTTTTTCAGGAATTATTTTATACACCTTTATCCAGTTCCATTCTACACCAGCGATAGTGACGAGTGTCTTCATTGGATTGGGCATAATCTTCTGTGGCTGTGCGATGGTCCATAACGTCTTCATATGGCAAAAAGAAAAAACAAACGCTGTTAAAGAATTGGCTTTACAACATCAAGAAACGTCATCACAACACCACAACTCTTTCCATAGTATTACCTCCGCTCCGGCGGCCCAATTGAACCATTCCCATGTTAGCAATTTCAATCATAGCTTTGCTCATCCATTAGCATCTGTTCATAATGGTCCTTATATTGTAAGACCATCTACTACGACGCCTCCCACTGGAGAAAACTTAAATCTTACGAAAATGTCACATCCCAGAGAAGCTAGCGGATCGGTTAGTCCGGGTATGCCAAATGTGACTATGGAATTAAGTAGTGTAGGTACTACGAATTCTCCTCATGAACTGTCCACTTTAGTATGACCTAGTGGGAAAAACTTTAAAAAATGTAAAAAATTTAAATTAGTAATTTAAAACTATGTCGTTACATTATAGTGCAAAGCAGTACAAAAACACATTCAAAATGAAAATCCCTTAAGTATTATGTAAATTCATCTGTTTTCTTTCACAAAAACTTTATGTACACAAATTTAGGTTTATTTCAACATACAAAATAACCGTTCTTGGAACGGTGACGCGTATGTGCAATAGCAAAATGCGTTCCAAGCAAAACGTTCCAAGCGAACAATAATTGTTTTGTTCCAACCCGATTTGGTATCTCGTTATGGAACCGGTTCAAGTAGGATGACTGAAAGGAGGTATCAAGGGAACTGACTTGCGCATTACAATATATCCATATCTAGTTAGGTAACTTGGCTTAATGTGTTGTTTATGTATTTATTTAATTTTGTGGGAGCAAACTAAATAATACTAACAAAAATACTTCAGTTTATACATCAACCGTTTTAATCATTATATAATTTACCACAATACCTACACCTCAATACACTATTCATTGTTTCAACTACAGATGTATATATAAATAAACTTTTTTGTGCTTAACTACGGGTACCATGTAAACATAAACATGGTTCTGTTTGATAGGTTCCGGTAATTTCAGTCAGTAACCAAACCGTTCAACCATACTTTATTTTTGAACCGTTATTACAATGGTATACACTTGGCGCCTGCGTAACAAATCCTTAAGAACGATTTCGAAAACGATTCTGGAACAATTATAATTACTATCATCTGTTGGAACAAACCTATAAATTGTAAAATTATGAATTGTAATAAATTAAAATTAACATGATTTATTTTTTATGTAGTTAACATGTCTTTTGTTGACTATTTTATCTTTCATTGCTACAGTGTAGAAACAATGGTATGAATATCTCATATAGTTCCACTAAGAAATGCGTTTTCTTTTACAATGTGCTTTATGAATGTGTAATAATAACTAATATTCTTTCCTGACACCGAATTAAATCACCAAAAATATTTGGTTTGACAAAATTTTGATATACTTTTCTAACTACCTTAGTACTTACTTTCTTAATTTTATATACACTGAATTGTACATACCTTAATAAATATTTTGGTAATGGTGTATTTTAGCTAACCTCCCTATGCGCAGCCATTTTAAATTTATACAAAGTTGCCGGTGCCGTGTTGTCGACACAAATAATTTTTCCGTTAAAACGAATAGTTTGGTTTTAATTTAATAAATTTGATTTTAAAAATGACGCACGTTAATATTTATATATTAAAGGAGTTTTACTGCCGAAATTCATAAATAATAAATTAGATGTTAAAAACAGCAATTAAGAATATAAATAAAAACGTACTTCATTTTCTTATTTCGAATTAAATATTTTGTAATTTGTAAATATAAATGGTATTGTGTGATTTTAATTTATTATCATTTAAAATTAATCAAAAATATATACTACTACAATAAATACCAAAGACATTATAGGTTTGTTCATTATGGCATGAACTATTTACATTTGTAGTGCTACAACAGCACTGGGGCTAAAATACACCATTACCAATATTTTTATGATTTAGTCCATGACTTAACAAATTATGAATTAAACAGTTCATAAACATAATGTACCTCATTTGTAATCTATTCAATATAACAATATTAACTTATTTTAAACCTTGGTTACTTGCAAGACATATTTTTGTATAGACTCATTTAAAACCATTGACAAAACTAATTAATCTGAAATATTTTTTAATTGAATTGTAAATATTTATTTGTACATTTTCTTTTAGAAACTTTTATATTTCATCAATCTGGTGTGCCAACTTTGGTTTAAGTGACTTTTTTACAAACATTAAATTCTGGACCAAAGACGTTGTATTAGTTTTTAGCACGTCATTGAATTTGACAGTGGTATACCTTATGAAGATTTTTAAACAATTTATGACAATTTATATTTCAAAAAATCTTTAGTTCATTTTATGGAAAATCATCTACATTTGGAAATTTCTACGTAAAACTCCGAGAAAACAAACATTTTATCATAAGATCCTGTGTTGATAAAGTGTTGATTATTTCTTTGTTGTTGAATATTTGGTTCTATTTTTTTGATTTAATACCAAAAGCATAGCTTTGATATGAGAAGTAAATAAAAAAATGTTTGTTTAGTGCCACAGTGCAAGAATTATTCATCTGCAAATGTATCCATGCATTGCTTTGCCAGAAACTAGCTAAAACATGGGGAATTAGACTCAAAATCAGGAAACCTATTAGTAAATATATATATGAGTTTGCAGTGAATTTACTTTGGACGATTTCACACTTAGTAAAATGATTTTTGTCAACACCCAACACTAGATATATTAAGGTAATGTTGATGTAGATAAATGACGTTTGCTTTGTTTTCCAGGAGTTTTGGAGCGCCACCTTGTGCCAATGTTGATTGCGAATAGAAAATATTTAGGGAGCCAAATATTTATTAAAAATTCACTATATTAATTTTTTGGAAGGAAGAAATTTCGTAACAATATGGCAACATTTTAATTAAATAAAAATACAAAAGTCATTTAATTTTATCTCTGTGATGATGGCTTGAAAATATGACAAAAACCCATAATATATGAATACAAAAGCCATCGATTAATTTTAAGTTTCAAGTGAAGGTTGAGCTACCATGATAAAATATTCTATTAAGAGATTCTAGTCAAAATAGACGTACATTTTGTACAAAGGTCGTCTTGAAATATTGATATGCCTACAACTACTTAATTTTTTAGCTGATAAAAGTCTTCATAGTGGTATACATTCTTTTAACATCGCATCGCACGGTAATTTAATGTAATGTATCTCCTACTTTATCTTCACTAATTTCGATGAAATTGGTTAATATTTATTTAAATAGTTATATTTACTGTTATTATATGTAAGAAATGAAAACTGTAAATAATCATTATTTAAAAATAATAATAAAAGTGACAAAATGGGTTTAAGAATGTATATACAGTACTTCGCATTTCAAAACAGTGTTTAATAATAGTTGCCCTCCTTACGCAATAGTTCTATGGACTTCCTCAATATATTCCAATATAAGGAATGAGAAGTCAAAACTTGAGATTGAGCAGTTAGTAAGAAAATCATGTTGATAGTTTATACTTTTTTCCTACGCTAGGCTAATGAGCTAAAAAAGTAATATTTTAAAAATATGTTTTTTTTATTATTGTTGGTCGACAGATTATTATAAAATTAGTATTTGATGTTACACTGATATTAGTACAAAATATGTCACTTTTATACCTATATGTAATTATTTTAAGAAACATGGAATTTTTTTGTAATACTTGCCTTTTATATATAATATATATAGATATGTGTGTATATATATACAAATATATTTTAAAAATTACAATATTTTATTTAAACCCTAAAATATATATTTTGGCAGTTTTTAGCATTATGTCAAACTTATTTGCAGATGAAACAACTCCAGTTCCAATTTGTCTATGGATATTAAGATACGGAAAGTGGTATTTTCAAATTGAATTAAAACTGACGTTTGTAGTTGGAAATCTTCTTTGTCAGGGATTACGTATACGGATCTCCGGTAACTTAATATCTGCAAGTAGTCATCTTCTGGAGAAATAGAAAGAATGTGTGAAATAGGAGAAGCAACTTGTAAGCCATGATCGTGTTTTATTGCGTCTTCTATAAGATGGTCTGCAATAGAGGGGCATACATTCGAAATTAACAGTCTTTTAGAAGTGGTAATGAGTCTCCATATAGGAGTAATATTGTCTCACAACACCACAACTCTTTCCATAGTTTTACCTCCGCTCCGGAGGCCCAAATGAACCATTCTCATGTTAGCAATTCTGTTCATAATGGTCCTTATATTGTAAGACCATCTACTACGACGACTCCCACTGGAGAAAACTTAAATCTTACCAAAATGTCACATCCCAGAGAAGCTAGCGGATCGGTTAGTCCGGGTATGCCAAAAGTAACTATGGAGTTAAGTAGTGTAGGTAATACCAATTCTCCTCATGAATTGTCCACTTTAGTATGACCTGGAGGAAAAAACTTTAAATAATGTAAAAAATTTAAATTAGCAATTTAAAACTATGTCCATACATTAAAATTAAATTATAGTGCAAAACAGTACAAAAACACATTCCATAAAATGAAAATCCTATTATTATTATTTAAATTCATCTGTTTTCTTTCACAAAAACTTTATGTACACAAATTTTTTGTGTCCTAGTAATGGTGTCACTTTTAGTTTATTCCAAAGTTAGCTTTCGTATCTTGTAATGTAAATAACTATTTTATTGCCAGTTAGGAAATATTTCAGTTTTCGTAACTGTTTACGAAAAGCAAGACGTTTCATAACGTTTTGACACTTTTTATGTCAAAATTATAAAAATAGTTATTTAAAACTGTCTATTATAGCATGCAAATTGCTAGCCTCAGCTAGCAAGTAGGCGAGACAATGGACAGTTTTTCGCCGAGGTGCATATTACATTTTTTCGTCGTCCTCCACATACCTTTATGAAAGTAAGAACTCACCTATTTACTGACCCCGGCTACGTCCCATTGAAATTACAGTTTGTGCAATTATTAATATTAAAATCTAGGTAATTTAGTAAATACTTCATTTCATAACAGCAAATTGTCACAGATCTACGAAAATGGTCCAATCGCCGTTCTCGAACCTTATATCATAGCAACCACACAGAGTTTGCGGACGTAAATTACCTACTTGTCTTCAAAAATAGTCGATTTTTCATCCGGAAATTAGTACGTAAAATGTAACTTTTTGTAGAGGTCGACGAAAAATGATTTTATGTGTGTTATTTCTCATGACTTTGTTGTTTCAACGGTTGCTCTGATAATTTTGACAGGACCTGTTATGAATTCATTCGTATGTCTCAATCTTGATGAACTTGTCTCGAAACATTGTTATTGTTCATCTATGCGCTAAGTAATACTTAAGGGCATTGGGATCTCCCTAATGTTAGGATGCCTTGCTACGTCGGCCTGAACCATTTAAGAAATTCTTAACCTAAAAAATAGTTTGTTTTCGTCCTTGTTTTGTTGACATTACTTTGACAGTCCATAAAGTTAGCACTGCTTGGCCCGTTTTTCCTTCATTTTAAACATAACTACACTTTAAAACAACACTACGTTACGGTACAACTTTTTATTAAAACCACAACAAATAACGGTAATCGTTCGGTTTTCAAATTAAAATTTCACCGTGCTGACATGCATCTGTCAAAATCTGCATGTAGGTATTAAGAAATTTTTTAGGTTGGTGAAATTCGATTTAGATAACTATCCGATTTAAGTACTTCCTAACTTAGAAATTTCTTACTTAAGAAATACTTAAAATCAGTTTGGTGAAATTGGGCATTAGTTCCGTGTAGGCTTATTATAGGCGTTGTTCTTTTAGTGAGTCTAAAATGCCTAAGAATAACTGTAGGATCAGTATAAGCCCTGGTCTGGTTCCTTTACAGAGACATTAAATTATGAATAAAAACGCACTATAGGACCTTCAACAGGGCTTACTAAAAGTTAACTGTGCCTGGCCTAATAAGGTGCAAAAGAGACATAATTTATTATCTAAGGAAGAGGTGGGACTACATATAGAAGGCTGTAAACACTAAAATGAGCTACCGAACAAAAATACAGCCAAAAATTTGATATTTTTTATATCTACCATTTTTCCTAGAATCCGTCCGTGAGCCGGTCCTACCTCAGCCTCTTTGGCTTATTGTGGATTCTCCTGTATTTGACTACGACCTGGGCCCAATTCTCGACTTTACTAGAAAATATTCCAACGGGAAAAAATTCCATTACTATTTTCCAATAAAAATTTTCCTACGTATTCTCGATTCAAACTGGAATATAGATTCCCAAGGGGATACCTTTACGCGTATGTCGATGATATGGATGTAGGACGAAAGGAAAGTAACCAATGGTAATCGAGTATTTTGAATTTTTTTATTGTTTTCATATTGGTGGGATAAATTTTTATTTGACGTTAGTGAAGTGTATATTATGTGTCTTACATAAAATAATCTTTGGTCTTTTATATTTAAGGTGTAGATTTATATATTTACTATCAGTTACCTGTACCTGTAACCTAATAAAACATGAATTAATTTATTTTTCTGGTTTAGTTATCTTGTGTTATAATCATGACAAAAAATGATAATTTAAGTGAAATTCAAAAAAAACATTTTTCAAACATGGAAAATGACGAGGAATTAAGAAAAAGTAAATTTTCTAGCACATTTACTTTTAAGGAATCACAATTATTTCTAACTGGTTTAGAATTAGTTCATCCATTTTTCGAATTTCTTAGAAATAGAATAAACAAATATTTAACAACTGTAACAAAACACAAAACCAATCTTTTAAAATACGTAACCAAAACTAAATAAACTTCAATTCAACAAAATAAAAAAAGGGTAAAATAAAAACTGCGCAAGATTTGTGTTTGTCATTATCAAAGGAAAAGTACTTTCCCTACATAATAAGCATGGGAAAATTTCTCCACGATTTTTGATGGAAAAAATTCCCATGAAATACGTCGAGAATAGGTTAAACAATTTTCCATAGGGATATTTCGCATTTCCCCATAGGAATAATTTCGAGAACTGGGTCCCTGTCCAGTAATTCAATTCCCTTTATGAACGCATACAGGTTATTTGCTGGTTGGTGGTAAAAGTCTTCTGGGGTCATTTGAGGTTTCTCATATAATATCTGCCTCTGTGATATAGGCTCTCGCAGTGGTATAGTGCGTAGCGCTGTTTCGGTATCATTTTTGCGTTTAAATTTCATTGGAATATTGGCTAGTCTATGGCTTGTCCAGTATAAATATAAGTGCACGTCATCAAAGTGAACAAATCGCTCTGTTCGTTTGCTACTGTCAATCAGTATCTTTTTTCACTGTAAATTTGCTAAATATTTAAATTCGTAGGCCACAAGTTATTACAAATAATAAATAAATGCTTTAAGAAAGGTTACGTAATTAATTTTATATCAAATACAACTCCTGGACTAATAAAATATAAACTTCAAATGAACGTACCTTGTGCTAAAAGGTTTTAGATGTTGGCAAAATTGCGCTCTGTTGCCGAGTTCAAAAATGGTGTAGTATTGTAGTCAAATAAAAAGAATATTAGAGAAACTTCTTTGACATTTATTAGATTCTAATACTATTTTAAATGCTTGGCAACATAGTCCCGTTCTGACAGCTGTGACGTACTGGACAAGTCATAGTGTGTTTACGAGTATTAATGAATTTATTCTCCTGTGAATATTTATCAAATATATTTACACATACTTGGGTGGAAGTCAAATTTTTTGGGGAAATTATGTACCTAAACTAACACTAAGGCACTGAACAAATACATCTCAAATTAGGACGACTGCTCCAATATCCATATACTTTGTAATTGTACCAACTAGCATTCTATAGATCCGACTTATTCGGGCGAAGTCGCCGAGTGGCCGGCGATATCCATGATACAACTAAAAATATTTATAACATATTTATTGTATCATGGGCGATATCGACATTTTTTGGATTGGTCGGACGAGTACGGGCATTTTCAATTAACAGCTTATTGTCTTGTATCTAATTATGGACAGTGAAATACTTATTGCTGAGATAGCAGAAGAGTTCACAAAAAAACAACGCCCAAACTCGGCTAAAACTCCTTTGTCGGATGATAGCAGATGAAGCTCGACACCAAGTCGGACATAAACGGCCAACCAGTACTCCGCCGAGTACGAATCCACTGTCGTCGTGTGAAGATGCGTATTCACTTGCTAGTCCGTCGGCAAATGGTGGTCAAACAGTGTAAGTACGGAGAATTGTCGGTAAAAGTGATTTGATCAAAGTTATTCATCGGTGTTCAATTTGATACGGTGTTTGTTGTGTTTGCCTTGTTTGTTGACGGACAAAATAAACTGGAATTAATAGACAAATTTGAGATGTACCCTGAACTATGTGATCCTTTATTTTTTTCTTTACTACTTCAACTAGTTTCCATAATTACGCCAATTCGTTGCTTGGAAATTTTAAATAAATATTGCAAATTATTACTGTCCTAGTTTCCTGTGGCTAAAAAACGCAGTGTAACAGCCAGGCGGTCGTGAATGGGAATTGCCATTTGAAATGAAGTGTCTTTTTTGGCTATAAATAGGACTACTAGGCATATTAGAGCTTCCGAATCGTCTGCAGCCAACCTCGTAAAATTTGTTAAATTGTTATAATCTATGTCACTGAGTAATCTCATATTTTTACGTCGCAAAAAAAAGCAGTCTTGCCCACATTTTGGGTTTTTCCTTTTTATTTATGGTCGTTAAAGCATCTACAATCAAAAAGCAGCCAACAGCTACTAGTGTATTATCTTCATCCATTTTCGAAGAACACTGATCATTTGTGGAAACGCAACAAACACAACAAGCAGGCGGGACGATCTGAGCAAAATGTTTGCTGGAGCGCGCGCGGCGCGGTTGGTTTGTTCAGAGTGTTTGGCGCAAGTGAATATGCACCTTAGGGAGAATATTTGACTTTTAAATACAGAATTGCTATTGTAACAATATACTTATAGTTTCCCGTTGCAAATAAACAGATTCGGCATTAAGGTGTTGGGGAAGGATTTGCATAGAGTAGAAAGCTCAGAGTAATAAGTAAACAACTCTGAGGTAGAAAGAAATTTTAATTCTACTTCCTTATTTTTTTTCTGTTTTTACCTGGGGTTTCTTTTTTTGTCTGCATATTTTCATAGTTTTCCTATGGTTTTTGTCTTTTTTAAAAGTAGATTTAAATTCGTTTTCATCATTTGACTTAATCCTTTGGCTAACAGTTCTTCCTTTTCCGTTTATTTCTACAGCACGTACACAGTATAAAACATTCCTTTAATTTGCAATTTATTGTAAATAATGTTTGCTCTTTTCTTCCTTCTTGCTTGTGTTAATAAAAAAGGGATAAATAAGCTTTATTGTCAATAAAAAATACAGTGATTTTATAGATAAAGTAAGATAAATCAAATTAAATGATGAATCGAAATATGAAATTCTTATCTTATCTAAGATTTTGATTTTTATCGTTGTTACTGAATTTTCTTCGAATGGTCCTTAGATATTAATTCTTTACTACCTTTTGGTGATTATTTTTTTTCCGGATTCAGTAACATGATAAATTGTCTGTAAGTTTTGCTCTCGACTTTTTTTTACTTCCTATTCTTATAATTAATTGAGTTTCTTTTTGGAACATCTATTTGAACTCTACACTAAAAAAAATGAACATTTCTCCACTATAAAATAATTTTTAAACTCTATATTAAACAGACAGTTGAAAAATAAAATATTTATCAAATCCTTACCTTTTGGTCACTCAGTCTGCGTTAGTTATAAAGTATATAACTAATTTTTTAAATTCATAAATTTGGTTTGAAAAAAAGGTGTAATATAAAATAAAATATGTTTGAATTGTTTTATTATTTGAATATTATTGTTACAGTGGCAGTTAACAAAAAATAAATAAAAGGTGTCTGTAAAGGGATACATTTCAACATCACATCAATTTTAATACTGGCCTTTGTAGGTAACTAAACATTTAAAAACTTAATAAAATAATTTTATTTATATAACTAAGCTAATAATAAAAGCAGTCTTGTGCAACTTAAAATTAAAAAAATTATTAAATAGTAGACTAGAATAAAATTGGCAGCGCACATTAAAAGTATTATTAACATTATCAACGTAGTATAGAAAGTTTTTGATATTTTTAATATATAATAACAACAAAATTATAAAATAAATTTGGATTGGAAACATATTTTGAAATCATATTATTTTAAGCATAAATATTTTAACGTCGAATTGTATTGAAAAAATAGATGCACTTCGCTATAAATATTAATTTACTAAAATTCCCACTGTTGAGCCGTAATTCTGAGTAAAATAAGTTTAATAGGCATGATGACTGATTTTAAAAAACTGATCCACGATGTTTTCACGTATATACTTTATCTAAAATAAATGTTATTTTTGCAAAAAAAGAGTTTTTAAAAATGCATTTTAAATTTTACGCCAAAACGCTAGAATAGTACCTAATGGCGTCTATCTATGACATCATCGAATACCATTTATACTACATTGCGACCCGTGTCATCTGTGGATTCTGTGGTAAAAACGTCAAACTTAAAACATTTTGCAGGTTAAAAGAGAGTGGTTAAAAAAGTTTATTTTGTTTTTACTTATTTTGTGCGATTATAATAGTTATCATAGTCATGAATCCTACTGTTTATCGATGGTGTGCGGTTCCACAATGTAAGAATACATCAATAAAAACTCCGAACAAGATATTTGTTTACGTCAAACCGAAATGTCAACAATATTTACGAAAGTACGACGTCACGCTCTTCTGACTGGTGTTTCAGCTAATATGGCGGATTGTTAAACTTAGTGCTTATATTTTTACTAAAATAAATGTAATCACACATGTAATATAAAAATGAGTAAATTCTTTAGAGTCTCCGTATCTTATATAATTATAACAAATCAATATTTTAGTGATTCTTACTGCATGTCATCATGCCTATTGTTTACAATTTTTGAAAATCTCACAAAACTCTATTTATAAACTTGCAGTTGACGTTGCCGCTCGCAGTTGCCGTTGCCATTGAAAGTTAAAAAGCTGCTTTCTCATTTGCACATTTATATACACCGTTGCCGTTACCGTTCGCCGCTGAGCTTGACGTTTTAACTTTTGCAGTTCGCCGTTCGCGTATTAACCAATCAAAACCCAAGAAGATGTTTTATTTATTCAACTCTGTCTGTCAATGTGCGTGTATTATACATGTTTGCATAATTTAACTTATAGCAATTGTACAAGTATTCCCAGATGACCTAAATAGATATCGTCATCCATTATATCAACAAGTTACTAATATTATAGTAACTTAATAAAACTTCACGAAAATTCAAACTTCAAAATAAAAACAATAAACAAAAATCGCTCAACTTCAGTCATCATCAAACATCTACTTTATAAATTGACACTACGAACGCAACTGCAACGTCAAACAGCAACGGAAACGGTAACGGCAACTGCAAGTTTATAAATTGGCCTTTAGTCTTTTCTTGAAAGTAGTAGAGCGCGTTTAGAGATACCTTACTTCTTTTAACTCTCTTACAACGCTAAAACGTTCATTCAACTGACAAGTAAAGCCTGTTACTCACTATTCGTCGATGAGACGCATTGAACACGAATCTTTACATAGTTTTTGTACAAACCATGTAAAACTAAAATACAAATATCAAACAACAGGTTTTACTTATTTGTTTTAACTATTTTAGTTTGGAATATAATATGGAGTTGACGGATAAATTCGTTACGGATTTAATAAAAAACATTCAGTCATCCGTGTTTATGGAATCCTTTGCAAATTAAGGTAAATGAAATAAAGATAAAAAGAAGACGGTATTTCAAACGTATAGAAACTAAAGAAGAAAAGTAGCCAGCACTCAAAAGTCTGGAGCAGGTACAAATGATACTGTGTCCGTAAAGTATGAAACAAATTCATTTTTAGCTGAACAGACCTTTTAAAAAAATAATTCTGAAACTCGTCGAATTTTCATTTTTATTTACTGTATTTTAAAATAATATTCTAGGGTGAATTACTTTCGAGTAATGACGTGACCGTCATTATTTTTTAATTGGCCACCCTCATTTTACCTCAATTTTCAGATTACTCTAGATGAGCTAATTCCAAAAATGTATCATATATTGATTCCAATTGGTACAGGGTGGACAACAATACAATAGCTTTGTGTGTGCTCATAAAGTTACGCATAACATTATTAATAAGTTAAATTAATTATCAAAAATACATAACTCAATTTCTACTTTAAATTGATCCTAAGCAATGATTAAAACATTCACGAATACCAAAAATATTGTAGTACTAAACTGTCACTGAACATCCAAAAATTACTTAAACAAATTAGTAAACAAAAAACTAAATGACTATGCTTTTTTTAAAAATCATAAGGAATAATTTCTGTCATATTATGTCTGCTACACAATAAGTATGATACAATAAGTATGATACATTTTTGAAATCAGCTTAGCTAGAGCAATCCGATATTTGAGACAAAATGGGGTGTTCCATTTAAAAAAAGGACGGTGACGTCATTACTCAAAAGTATTTCACCCTGTATATTAGAATATTATTTTAAAATACGGTAAATTAAAATAAAAAAATCGATGTTTCAGGATTATTTCTTAAAATGGCCTGTTTAACTAAAAATGAATTTGTTCCATACTTTACGGGCACAGTGTATATGTCTTCTTCCCAATACCTTTAAAAATGAGATTGTTTACAATTATGCACATGCTTTGGCTTCATGAGGGTGGCTTAGAATGATTGACGTAAGTTTTTTGATTAATTAACTTCTAATATTAGCAAAAATTTGCAATTTTTACAGTGAAAATGATCAGATCTTTGTATATATAAAGTCTATAAAGTACAATGTATTCTAAAAAAATCAATGAGAAAGAGGTTCCATTTTATAGGAAAACAAAATATACATAGGAAGTTAAGCTAGTTAATTATTAATTGATTTCTTTATACCTTTTGACAAGGAATTAATTATACACCAGCGTGTTGTTGTTTTATTGATTACCAAAACTCGTTCGATAGAGTTCAACATGTTAAATTTATATATTAAAATCAATGGACTTCCTATAAATAACTTGAGATATGCAGATGATACGGTAATTATGGCGGAAAAAAATTAAGAGGTCCAAAAACTTTTAGGCAGCATGATGATTGCCAGAAGGGAAATGGGACTAAATATAAATACAACGAAAACCAAATTCATGATATTCAGGAGTACATAGCAATCAAAAGTCCAACTAGTGCTGAATGAAGAACAAAATAAAGAAAGCCAAAAAAATTCAAATACCTGGGCACCCTCATAACAGATAACCTGGATTCTGACGTAGAAACCCGGATTGAGATACCACGATCTCCATTCTGAGCAATGAAGCTACTATTTTGTATGGATTAAACATGACTCTGACAACGAATGATTAAATTTTATGTTTGACCTATTCTTATGCACATAGATGAATGACTGATAAAGACCAATATGTTAGTCTCGAAGCATTTGAGCTGTGGATACTGCGCCAGATTCGGAAAATGCTCTGGATTGCAAGAATGGGTGGCGTATCTGGTACACCTAATGCATGGTAAAAAATACTCCCTTGTCGGAAAAATAATGAAAATGTCAGGACAGATATTCTGACTGCGTAACATCTGTGACGCAGAAGCTCTTCAGACTGGCCGAAGACATCGACACGTTTTCCCAAGTGGCAGGGCACAGGGAAGAAGTTTTTGTATAAGCACTTTTAAAATAAATTTTCAGAAACATATTACTTATTAATTGCACAAAATCCTTAGCCAATCATTCTCACAATGCAATCAGTTATCAGTACTTTTCAAAATGAAAATGTTTTTATTTTATTATGATGTCATAATGTTATTGCTAGTTTTAAAACAATCAACGTAATAAAAATTATTTATAAATCGAATGGAAATGTTCTAAAACTTCCATTTGCTTAAAGTTCTATTATTCTACTGTGACTGTGTATGGTTCATAAATCATGTAATATATATTTAATAAATTACTTAATAACAAAAATAAAATAAAAATTATTTATAACTATAGAGGTGCTTCATATTTATATAATGTATAAAGTATAAATATGAAAATAACTAACTTTATCTCAAAATTATAGTGGAACTTAATATGTTAATACCACAAGAAAAATTTGCTTAACCCTATAAAAAAAACTTTGTTTAACAAATTTATAAAAAAATAATTTATATATTATCAATTTTAATCTCATTTTACTACGTTAACTGTCCTTTTGAAAGTTTCATTTTAAAAACTAAATATCACCAGCTAAAGAATTTTAAAAAATATAACCACAAATATTGAACACAAATTACACATTACACCAACACACATTATTATCTGAAGTACGTTTCAATGACCAAGATACTGCAGATAAACTCTTGAAGAACTTGGTTATTGAGAAGTCTATCAGCGGAATACCAGGTATAGTATTAGTGTAATTTGATTCGATTTCACTACCTACGCTACTTTTTATAAGTTAATGATACAATAGTTGTTTCAAAAAAATAAATTAACCTTTTGCAATCATTTAACTAATTCTTATAAAACATTTTCTCAAGCCGACAAAAAATGAATGTGGGTTTCAAAAACAAACATAAAGTATCAGTCGAGTTGCCATAAAAATTTATAATTTGAAATGAATAATAACTCATTTGAAAGATAAGTAAAGGTATTGTGTAAGAAATGCATTTTTACGAACGAAGAATTGCTTGTATAAGAACTAGGCACCATCACAGCACCAAGTGAAATCAATTCTTAACAATACTATCTTCGCTTTCCAAAAATATCACAGCCTCTTTTTTACCAGCTACATGGTTATTTGTCAGATAAATTTCATTTGTTTAAATTCTACATAGAAAATATACTAACATGGTTCTAAGACAAAAACAAAATTGAATTATATTCAAATATATTTATATATTTGGGGGTGCATTCAAAAAAGCGTCAAATGATATTTTTAGCTGCGCTTATTCCATTTAACATTTTGTGTACAGGGTGTGTTGAATGACAGTGGCCAATACCAGCAGACAATTATAATACCAAGTATTTAATCCAATTTTTAAAATATTCAGAATATTCTAGGTATATTTCATGTATAATATCCTAAACTACTATGGAAGTATAGTGTTTCAAATTTATTCTAAAAGTATCAACAGATATAAACAAAATTATTTATTTTCAGAAATTTGCTATAACACATTCAAACTTGTTACTTGGTGATATAATTATTTTATTTTATCTTCGACCACCCCTGTCCTCAATCAATGAAAGATGTCTTATAATGCACGGTAAAAAAACGCACAGCTGTAAATTAAATATCACGACTTCCCTAGCAACCACTTAGCAACTATCACTAAACGTCGCCATTTTATTCAATTATTCATGTATTTCATAGGTAAAGTATACTACATAACGTGTGTTATGCGGGTACATAGCCGCGTAGCGGCGAGTGCGTAATATAATTTTAAATGATGGCAATTTTCGATAAAAATTCGTTCAAGTATACCATGTTTAGTTTGCTGTTGAGTACACTTTTACATTTCACGGTCATGCTTATCGGTAAAATTGCTGATCTTGGTCTAGGGCCTAGGGCTGAGCATATTATAATACCTTAAAAACAATTATATATTTGGTAGGAATTATTGGAAATAATATCATAGGTTTCTTTTTCATTCAATAGAATTTTTCACCAAATCAGCGCGGTGCATCAACCAGATATTCCAAAATCGGTGGAACCACCCTACAAAACTGCGACTCGTTTGGAATTGTAATTATAACTAACTGGCACAAGTACAGTCAAAGACAAATGAAATGCACAACTAGATTCAGGTGGGATTAGTCGCTGACCTCATGTTGCAACGGTGCGAATAGAATTGTGACCAGTTTAGAAAAGGTTTACTGTTATTTTGTTCTTCGGAAATCATAAGTGTTTATTAAATTAATTATTATCATAATTAATAATTCATAATACGACAATGTTCGTTAGTGCCCTATATAATCTAAGTTGTGGAAGAATATTTTATGTAGATGTAATGTAATAAGAATAAATACGTAATAGATATTTACTTTAAGTGAAAAACCTTTGACCAATCGGTAGCTCTCGAAACTTGGGAAAGAGGAAGGAGGAAGAGGTTCAAATATCGCGACAGAATAATTTGTTCTGTGCTTTCACAATAAAGTAATTAAATATTTTTTGTGAAGTAGTATGAAGCTTTTAATACTCCGAGGTTCATGAAGACTAAATAACTGGGTAGTTATTATAAAAATATGCATATGCAAGTAAAAAGATATACCTACTTTGGTCTAATGGATTGAGATTTTAACAGTTTTGGATATACAAATGAACGTTCGAAACTATCTTTTTAAGCGGAGTTAGTGGACGTGAAAAAAAAAGTAAGATCAATATGATATGTTTAACTTTTTGACATGGTCAGGTTCTAGAGATTTAATTTTACTTGTGTTCTAGGTCTAATTGAAACTTATACGACGTAAAAAATAAATCAAAATAATTCTAAAAACTGAGGATTTTGGGGCTTAACCAAATATTGCCAAATGAAACCTACGAAATTTATTCCATAAACTGCAAAAAAGAGGTTTTTTAATTGTAAAAATTAATGGTTAAGACGTTCTGTCGTTTTAGTAAAAATTTTTAAGTGAAAATTTTGGAATTACGTTTATTAGAAAACCGGTTAAATTGCCATAAATACACAAAAAATGCCTCAACCGCACTTCACAAGCATGAAAAAAATGAAAAACAGGAATTTAACTTCAAAAACACTAAAATTTTAACTGAAGATCCAAACTACAAAAAAATAACAATTAAAGAAATGATCTATATTAAAAAAGAACCAAACGCAGTAAACAATAAACGAGATGCCACAGATGGGTCACCCCATGGAACACCCTATACATTTTTGGACTTTCTACATTTCTTTGATGAACTGATTTCAGAAATTATATTGTCCCTCGTCCTCGACTCGGGATAATGATCAAAACCATTCGTTACCTCACTTTAAATTATTTTAAGAGAGTTCATATATATTGAACTTTTTGTCGCATTCGGTGACAAATAAAGACGAGTCGCTCAAAAATATCTTTACACTAGTTAATTATATAAAACAAATCGACAAAATGGAAAACCAACAAAAATCACCGAAAAGTCGAAAAAATAAAAAATATCGAAACTTATAATCGACATACTTCCACCAGCACAAACACAAAATTGTTAGAAAATTAACTATTGTCCTACGGTTTATATTAATTACTATTGAGTAAATATTAATACACCCTCAACTAAGATCTATTTACTAAATCCCAAGCAACGAAAATTTTGTTATAACAATGCAAAATAGTTGAACCAGAGAATGAATATGTAAAAACTATGAAAACTACACAATGGAGGTATTATTTAATATTCGGCCCAATGTTCTCTAAATATGCACAATTAACCATAGACTAATACCAGTGACTATAACAATAATTATTATTGTTATAGTCACTTCTAATACTAAAACTGTGGAATAAACCAAATTTGCCAAAATGTATCGTTGAAACGTCTGCTATCCCCTCCAAATAGATAGATCTACGTTAAGGTTACAATTGATGTATTTCTAATACATTTATCGGCGTTGCCAGGCATATAATAAGTAAATGAAACTAGTTGAATTTTTATGAATTTTGGTGGTTGCCTTGTGCGTTTTATTTATCTTTGGCTGTAAATAATTTCCATTGCCACCTTGAGTGAAGAGAGAAAAAGTTTAGTTAATTCTTTAACTGAAAATTAGAAAATTAATTTCAGGTGCAGTACTAGAATATCAGCGGGACCTGTTGAAGGTTTCTTTATAAAAAAATAGTAACAGTAACAAAAAAACCACATTGCTGACCAGCTGGCCAAAGAGAGTTCGGAAAAAATGCTGTAGATCCAAACCTTGTATAGACCTATAGAATTATCATCGAACCGTAGGTAATCTCAGCCTGTTTCATCACTTTTTTTGAAGCTTTTTTTCAATAAACAGAAACTCGCAAAAGATGAACAAGAAATTATTTTCGCATGCATTCGTTTACTGTTCAAAACAAAATAATGCGTGCATAACATTTCATCTGTTCTTTATAGAACAATATGTTCACAAATATATTTTCTAACCGTAACAACCTTCAATTCTTTAAATCCAGAAACAAGCTTCTAACAAAGGGGTATATACCACTGGCTACGCTAGAGTTAGATAACCTTTGTGGTTACTTCTAACCAAAAGCACTTGAGTAGCAATTTACATTCATATTCTAACGATTTCAGCTGACAAACATGTTTGAAATGAAATAATTCATTACCTAATGCAACAACAACGCAATTCCTTTACTAATCCATTCAACTGCTGGTAAAGAACAAGAGCATTCTTAAAATTATTTTTTTTTTAATTTTAACAGATAATATACTGTTAAGTACACTTATGTGTCTGACCTAAAATTTAACTGGGTAAAAACATAAACTGAGGTATCTGGTATCAACCAGCAATAATCAATATTATAAATCCATGAAAATTATTCTCATGTTTAGAAAAATGTAACAGATAATCACGTCAGCACTTTGAGATATATCAAAATGTATTTATTTTCAACATTAATTAAGGTTAAGTATATAATTTAAATAAAGAGTTTTTTGTATATTTTCACTTATATTAAAAAATTAGCATTCAAGTTTAGTATTAATTCCTTTATAGAATAAGTTCAAACATAATTTATACTTTCAGAATATATTTCCAAAAATTCAATTCAGAAATAAATATTTAGTTTTACCGATATAAAGTTTTGTTAGAATATTTGCTACATTTTTCCACAATGTTTTTCTGATTGCCTCTAGATCCCTTTACATTGTATGTATAATTTACCAACCTTATATGGTATTATTTCTTAAATACCATATAAATACCGCAAAATAAAAAACACAAGCATACAATTTAACTGTTATACAGAACATTTCGTATTTTTGTGGATACAAAATCGGATCTCAAGTAATTTAATTACAATATAATACACACATATTAATTTTTTAACCTTTCTTCGATAGATATTAGGAAATCAGTAATTTATAAGTAAAATATTCAATTAATTTTTGCATTTACTTGGAGTAATAATAGATAGCCACCTAAAATGGGATCAACATGTTAAACATCAAATAAATAAAATAAGAGGACTCTTACCTAAATTTCGCTATCTTGGAAATTTCTTAGAATTAAGAGAATTAAAAATACTATACGAATCCTTGGTGCAATCACAACCATCGTACGGAGTATTAGAATGGGGGGTGTAGTAGAATGCCATTTAAAAAATGTAAATACATTACAAAAATGGATAATGAGAATTATATACAAGAAACCTAGAGTATATTCAAGTGAGAACTTATTTAAAGAACTTAATATATTAGATATACGACAGCTTTTTCGTCAAAGATTACTGTTGTATGTTAATATTAATAAAATAAAAGTTGCCCCTCTAAATCATGGATATGAAACAAGGGCGCAAGTAGATCAAATAATGTACATCAGTAGATCTCAAAAAACTATTGGTCAGCGATGTGCCTATTACTTTGCCCCTCGATTACTGAATCTACTACCTATAGAAATAAAACAGATTACTTCACATAAAAAATATAAAACAAAAATAAAACAATGGATTTTTGCATGTGGAAGAGATGTTTTCAATAATCTAATAAATTTAAAGTATTCACGTTGAAAATATATGAAACGTTGTTTTTGATTGTACATAGAAATAGCAATATCTTATTGGAGTGTTAAAATTGTCTTTTTATTATTAATGCATTTGAAAATTTGTAAGTGTTTTAAAGTATAAATTTGTATTTGTATCACGCACGAGCATTCATTTGCTTCTGTGATTATTCATGTTTATTTATATATGTATTTACAGTCAGATAGCATAAAATACAAATTTATAGCAACCAATAATTTTACCACCACTACCCCAACATTTCATTATCTGATAAGTTTTATTTTATGTTCTAAAAGTAAAAGTTTACAAAAGTTTACAAAAATGTCAATATTGTATAATATTCTAAAATACAATATTGATATATTGTATTAACAGCTGGTTTGACAATCTGTGTTGAACTTAAAACAGATATGGTTATTAAATTTGGTTTCTAAGTCTACAAACTATCGAGGTAAGGTACAATGGGGAGAAAACTTGGTTATTGTAAGGGAAGTGTAATAAAACTTATGGGTTGTATCTTTAAACACTTAAATGTGAATTCATTAAACCATCATAAATAAACATTATTTGAGATCTGATTTACCTAATTTTAAAATTCTAACAATGTATGTACTGTATTACATGTTTTCAGGCAGGATACATGTTTTATTCAGTTACAAGGAAAGATTGAATAAATATATATATATATATTTTGAGTGTAGGTTTTCTTGGACATCAATATTTATATGTTTATTTGAAATTTCTTGGTTTTTTGTCCGTTTTAGAATTTAACAAAATACGTTTTTTTCTTTAACATTTTAATTGTCTAACGTTTCGGTCTAAAGTGACCTTCATCAGAAACATCTACTTGGTTAAAAATAATTTTTTTCTTTTTTTACAAAATCATATTTTTTAAAAACACATGGAAAAGCGGTTTTAACATTTTTATACAACACACATATACATATAGACGGCACATAAACTTTGTAATACAAAGTTTATGTGCCGTCTATATGTATATGTGTGTTGTATAAAAAAATGTTAAAACTGCTTTTCCATGTGTTTTTAAAAATATGATTTTGTAAAAAAGAAAAAAATTATTTTTAACCAAGTAGATGTTTCTGATGAAGGTCACTTTAGACCGAAACGTTAGACAATTAAAATGTTAAAGAAAAAAACGTATTTTGTTAAATTCTAAAACGGACAAAAAACCAAGAAATTTCAAATAAATATATATATATATATATATATATATATATATATATATATATATATATATATATTATATATACTTATTCTATTGTTATCCGTAGCACTGATGAAGTCTAAAGAGACAGAAGCACGTGTCGGCAGCTGCAAATACGGGCTTTACCTAGTATCCTTATTTTTTTAAACTTTAGTAATGGTTAGTTTTTTGTAAATAATCTGTTTTACTTGAACGAACTATCTTGCAACTGAATAAATAATATAAAAATAAGTCTACTGGCGTGACTTTGGAACAGCAGATAAACTTTTAGGTAATTGGCGTTTTTCTCTCGGTTTCTCCTTTTTTCTTTCAGGATATTTATGGTAAGGCTGTTTCATATCAAATCTCACTTGAATTAAAGTTTCAGCACTGGCATTTTGACGTTTTCTCATGTTATTACCGGTATATGCAACTCCCCTCATTTGATATTCTTGACCATCATTGCTCCAAATCATATTGCTTTGGATTTTTCTCTAAATAATAACATTCAATAAATAGTACTTTAAATATCTATGTAAAAATGTTATATGAATCAATACAATTTTATTCATACCAAATCCATTTTTTTAAGTTGGCACAACACACTATAATATATGTATTATTTTTACTTCTTTGAAGTTTTTTTATTTCATATATGTATGTTGAAAAAATGTCTTTATTGTTACTAATAAGAATTAAAGGCTATATAATATGATCAAACACAATCTGTGGAAGCACCCGAGCTGAGTAATGAACAAAAAACTAACTAAAATAATTAGTTCAAGTTCAAAATCAAAAAAATATAGAATAAAGCTTCTAATTCTATAATTAACCTTCAACAAGTAATCTTTAGGTTCACTTTCTATTATAAAAAATACGAAAGTAAGAAAAAAAGTCAAAGTTATACCAAAAGTATTATGGCAATACCGTTGCAAAACAAAATATTAGGATATTGCCATAATGTAGATCACTTCATTTTCTAAAGTAAACAACTTTTTTAATAGCTTAGCCTCCGTTTGTCATCCAAGTATAAATCTGTATACAAAGTAGCAACCTAAAAGCTAAATTTAGAAAAAGTGATCTTTTGAAATCGAATTTCCAAAATTCGTCAAATTAGAATTTGTAATTAGTACTGTTACCATAGCAAAAGAATTGAGGAACTGGGAAAATTCAGAAGCGCTTTTACAGAATATAACAAAAAGATAAGAAGAGCCTAAGGAGAATCTTGGAGAAAGTTCTTTAAGAGTATATCGGACATACCTGCAAGAATTAACAAGATTCTCTTCAAGGATCCGAACCAGGGGCCATGTCTTCCCAAAAGACAGGATGGAACCTATACCGAATCCAAAGCGGAAACACTAGAGTTTTTTATACAAAACCATTTCCCAGATTAACCAATTATTGAGATGCAGTGACGAACTTCAGACCTAGGACGGTTACCTCGACCTAGGAAGGAAAGTTGGAAAATATTTGCGGAAATTATCAAACCGGAGATTTTAAGTGGACTATAAACCACTTGGATTCACACAAATCTCCAGGGGAGGACGAACTTTTTCGCGTCCTACTGCAAAAAGGACTGGACATTCTGCTGCCCATTCTGACTAAGCTTTTTAGAACAAGTTTAGCTCTGGGTTACTTACACGAGGCCTGGTGCACTGTAAGGGCGTTTATATTAAGAAGGTGGGACGAAAGGATAGCGCCCTACCTAAATCCTTCCGGTTAATAAGTCTCACTTCATTTCTGTTGAAAGCACTTGAAAAAATTCTTGATAGGCATATTAAGGTGGGACCACTGAGGGAGTATCCTCTCAGTACCCACCAGCATGCATTACCTAATTCTCTCTATAATGCAGTTTCATCTAGAGGGATATCCTATACAATATGTAACTGGATCAGAGCGATGCAAACTGGTTCTAACATCACTGGAAGGCGAGGAGATGGGAGTAATTTTCCCTCTCCTGTGGTCACTAGTGGTAGACGACCTGATATCTGAACTCGTCAACCAGGGGATAGAGGTACAAGCCTATGCAGCCGATCTGGTGATATTGGTAAGAGGGAAGCATGAAGAGATTATCTCTAAAGTGACTCAACGAGCACTTAACAATGTTACTAAGTGCTGTTACAAAAAACAACTCTCGATCAACCCTAGTAAAGCAACAGTTTTCAGTTTCACTAGGAGGCGGAAACTAGATAAACTCCAAATGCCCGCCCTCTATGGTGATACTATTAAGGAAGCGAATGAAGTCAAATATCTAGGGGTTACGCTGGATTAAAGACTTACATAGAACGCTCATTTGGGAAGAATTTGCAATACAGCAAAGCTCTCTCTTTAGACATGCCATAGACTATGCGGTAAATCATGGGGAATGACCCAAACAAATGTATTGGCTATATCTGACAGTAATTAGGCATATGAAGTATGGCGCTCTGGTTTGGTGGGCTAAATATCAGCAGAAAACCACTAGGGAGAAACTGAATAAGCTTTAACGGCAGTCATGCTTAATCATAACGGGAGCTATGTCCACCACTCCCACCGCTGCCATCGAAATTTTAATAGATCTTCCTCCACTTCATATCTGGTTAGAAAGGTAGGCGATGGCTGGTGCATACAGAAGGCTAGTAAAATGTCAGGATGCAGGACAAAGCGGTGTCAGAACCAGGGCCGGAGAGATAATAAAAAATTATCCAATACTGGAGATGGTACCTAAATACAATTACCACAAGCCATTTACCATCCTTTTCCCAGGAAGGGACGATTGGGAGACGAATAGATCGAATCTTATAACGGTTGACCAGTGTTAGTACACGGACGGCTCTAAGACCGAGAGAGGTGTTGGAGCTGGGGTACAAGGAGCGTGACTGCAGGAAAAAAACTATAAAAATCATTTCCGATAGCCAGACGGCGAGAAAGTAACTGGAATCAAATCGGATCGACTCCAAGTTAGTTTGGAAATGCCTACAGGATCTAATACGTCTAGGGGAAAATAACATAGTAACCTTACTTTGGGATCCTGGGCATACCGGTATTTAAGGGAACGAAAAAGCGGACCTTCTAGCCAGAAAAGGTGCTGAAGGAATATTTATAGACCCAGAGCCATTCCTAAGCATAGCGAATAGCGTATCCAGAGGAACAATATCCAACTGGGTAGATAGGAGGAGACGTTCTTACTGGTTCGAGAGGGTTTAAGACACTCAAAGACATTTGTAAGAGATCTCTCTAAAAAGGGGTCTTAAAAGCTGCTGAATATGAGCAGACAGAACCTACGAATTATGATAGGACTACTGACTGGACACAGTCGCCTTAATGGGCATAGGAAAATAAAGAGAGTGCGTACTGCAGATTGTCAGGTGGAAGATGAAACGGCGGAGCATATCTTGTGTAATTGCCGAGAGCTCGACAAACTAAGGATAAATAAATTTGGTCTGCATCAACTCGAGCCCAAGGACTTTATGGAAGTTTTGCCAACGACCCTGATGTGCTTCATCAGAGGCATAGGGCTGATAGAACGACTATAATCTAGGGGTGAGCCACAATAGATCTTTCAGGTCGCAGTGAAAGGGACATTGAACGACCACTAACATGGAACCTAACCTAAACCTACTGTTACCATCACAGTGTTACAGGTTTGTTGGCTAAACTTAAGATTCTCACCCTCATTGTGCATTCTAAGCAAAAAAACTTACCAAGTATTCTGGAGGTATATAGCTATCTATAATAAGATTAGCAAGTTGAGTTTCTCTAACTAATAACCTGTTATTGTCATAAAGTGCTTCTAAATCTCTTTGGTATTCTCGTTCCTTATCAGAATGTTCTTCTTTAGCTTCCTTTATAAACATCTGAACCTTTTTGAGTTTTTTACTAAGACCAACGTCTTCTTCTTGTAATGAAGAATACTGTTCTTCCACATCTATTTTTTCCAAAGTTTTCTTATTTAACTGTTCTTCTAATTGTTGATGACTTCGGTCTAAATTTTCTAGTTCAGCTGCTGATGATTCTAAGAAAAATGCTTGTTGCTGAGCTTTTTCCAGCAAATTTTCACCACCAACAAGAATTTTCTTTTGAATTAGAGCTACTTTTTCTTCTAATTCATTCTTCATTTTCCTTAAAACATTTTAAAATTAAAACATAATGTTAATTAATTAGTATACATGATACATACTCAGTTTTTTCCAATTCCATTGCAGTTTGCTTGACTCTTTCCTTTTCTTCAGCGCTAACTGCTCTATCTTTTTTCTTTTGTTCTTTTCTCTGTTCTATTATACTTAGTTGAGCAAGTCGCTCTTTCAATTCAGCAATTTCAAGTTCAAAACCTTCGATTAGACCTTTTTCTTCAACATTAATTTTAACACAATTTTTAATGTACTTAACTCTAGATGCATATCTTAATGTACACATGCTTTCTTCATAGTCTATGTCAGCTGGACTAATCATAGCAATCTAAAATAACATATGTGTAATCATTTTATGTATCCATACAAAAATAAATAATGAAAATAAGAAAAAATTACAAATAATATAGCCAAAACATAATCATACTTCTGTAAAATTAAACATAAATATTTAAATATTCAGGCTATGACGACCTATAAGCGAGAGAGGAAACGAATGCTCAAAAAAGGTACAAATTTTTTAAAATAAATCAGCTTTCACCACTAATAATATTACATTTCAAAGCATTGTATTATAATGTAATAAAGTATGTTTTCAGAACATTCAATTTACCATAGCAGTTTTTGAATTCCCTCCTAAAGAATCTTGTAGCAGTCTTGTTAGTTTAGAGTTCCTGTAAGGAATATGAGTACTTTTTCCATCAACTAAGGCAGATATTACATTACCAAGAACAGAGAGAGAAAGATTGATATTACTAGCTTCTTTTAATCGTTCTCCAGTTGCTTGAGTTCTGGATGCTCTTTCAGATCCCTTAAAATATAAAAATATTGATACAGGGTGTCCCATATCGACCTTCACCTAGAAGTTTATGGGGAACGGATAATACTAGATGGATGAAATTTGGTATACAGGAGTTTTCGGTACCTACCTCTGAATTCAACTAAAATATTTTCAAATTTTTAGCACTTTCAGTTATACCGGAAATTTACACCAACTACACTATTTTAAATTGAATACTTCATTTTTTGCCTTTTTTTGGTTCGACAATTAAATTTAAGGACCACTTTATGTAAGGTACAAGGTACCTAAACTTTACAGTTTTAGAGAATTTTAAGTTTTTTTGAAAAAAAAAATGCCAAAAAGACGATTAATAAAATGTTAATTACTTCAATTATATAATTGATAAAATTTAAAAATTATTACATCGTTTTGCACCTAAGGTCCTAAATTACAAGTTATAGTGTTTAAATAAGAAACTAATTATACAGGGTGGTCACAACCTTCAGTTAAATTTTAACTTGAGGAAACGACGATTTCTTCTATTTTTTAAATTGCAACACCCATTTATTATATTTTTATTTGATTCCTCATAGAAAAATAAGGTAAGTTTGTATTTACTTTACAAATAACTTTTATTATTTTTCTATATCGAATAGAGTGCTTCAATACACAATTTTTTTAAATAAATTTTTATAACACATATTCAAAATTTCTTCCATTCACTAAACATTTATTAATTCTAATTAATACTTGAGATGTCGTGGCTTTCTTATTTAAACACTATAACTTATAATTTAGGCCCTTAGGTGCAAAATGATGTAATAATTTTTAAATTTTATCAATTATATAATTGAAATAATTAACATTTTATTAATCGTCTTTTTGGCATTTTTTTCAAAAAAACTTAATTTCTCTAAAACTATAAATTTTAGGTACCTGGTACTTTACATAAAGTGGCCCTTAAATTTAATAGTCTAATCAAAAACAAAATTAGTATTCCTTTTAAAATAGTGATGTTGGTGTCAATTTCCGGTATAACCGGAATTACTATAAATTTGAAAATATTTTAGTTGAATTCAGAAGTATCGAAAACCCCTGTATTCCAAATTTTATCCATCTAGTATTATCTGTTCCCCATAAATTTCTAGGTGAAGGTTGATATGTATATTAAATAAAAGTATGCAAGTATGCAAATATCGAATTTAGCAGGTTATTCTATGCAAATACTTACTGCTAAATCAACCAAATTTAATTTTCCTACTGTAGTTTTGTTGTCTCGCCTATTCTTAGACTCAATAGTAACAGTAAAAATAGCATGTGATCTACTACTAACATCATTCATTAATGTAGATTTAGTAATTCTATTTTTGTTTCCACGATTAATTAGTTCAGTGACAGCTTGTATTGAATCAACTGTAAAGCCCATAAGATCTTTTACATATACTCCAATATCTTTTCTTTCTCTTATTGCTAATTTTTTGGTCGGATTTTGAGCTAAAAGATCTCGAACTTCTTCATTGTAAATTTCTAAGTAGGTAGCTTTCACGACAAATGATTTTTCTTCACTAGCTCTGGAGATTTGGCTAAAAATATGGGAAAAGGTATTTGGTACAATACCTTTAAGCTCTGGGACCAAATGGTTGCCTACCATGGTGTAAGTTTTACCAGTTCCTGTTTGGCCATAAGCAAAAATAGTACCATTATAGCCTTCTAAAACCTTCTCAACTAATGGAAAGGCAGTCATCTTGTACATTTCTAGCTAAAAAAAAAATGTAATAAGCTAAGTTCTGAGAAAATAAGTGCACCCCAATTACAATACAGACAAATATTGTAAAAACTTAGTCAAAAAACAATTAGTTTATAGTCGTTCTCTCATCTCTTTATATCTAACATAAAATTGATTAGAACTTAGTTGCTAAAGCTCATGACCTTTTGCATACAATATGATTCGCCATTTCATCTTTAGTCTAGCAGATTCTGCCTATCATTTTTATATAACCACTAAAGTAACTATGTTGAGGAATAATAAATAGACAGAAATCATGATTAACAATCCTGAGTGTGACCTTTGTAACATAATAGAAAGAAAATCTCTTTCTATTTTAGGAAATTTCTTTGAATGTTGCTAACTCATGCTAACATTGTGACCATAAGATGGTCTGTGCTGTAGGTACATAATAAAGCATTGTTAGTTTATTGTTTCTATTAGAAATTTTATTTTTAGCTAAAAATAAGTATCTTATTCATTTTTCTTAACTTTGTGGCTGCTGTTATTATTAATTTAATAGGCTGATAAAAATGTAAACAATACTTAATTTACTACCTAGCTGATTGTAAAAAAAAATTAGATGGAAGGAATAGAGAATTTAAAACTTCATTAGAGCAGGGGAATCTAATAATAGATGTTTTTGAAGAGTATTCTTCACTGCTTAAAAATAAATTTATAAATTTCAATGGAGATGAAAACAATGTCTTAACTCTGTCAAGAAGTTCAAAGACATTTGTCATGTCTTTTAGATGTCTTCTTTTCAATCCTCAGCATTTTTCTTCAATCTTCTTCTAGGTTGAAAATCTAAAAGTTCCAAAATCTCCCAAAATGTTTTCAGATTCAATAGTACATATTACTCTATATACACTTATCTGAGGGTTTTAGGAAAAAGTCATAGAGAGTAGCATTTTACTATAGAAAGAAATCTCTTTATTGGCAATTTCTTTTCTATTTTTATCTATATCTAGTTAGAGAGTATTGAGGCTGGTATCTCTGAGATCCCAGATCCTTGAAGATTCCTGTACAGAACTAATATTTTTTTATTTGGAACACCCAATTCTTATTTAATAAATTTCAAGTTCTTTCAAATTTATATTTTAAACAGTTGAACTATTTGTTCACTTTAGGTATTTAAAAAAAATTTAACTCTTGGACAAAGATATAATCATTACTAATTGTAAATAAGCTAGATAATCAATTTCTTGAAACAAAGGACTGTTCAAATATATAAAAGCCTCGCTTTAAATGGAAATTACTTACTTAATATTGACCTTATTTGTCAATGTTTATTTTGCAATTAGAAGGATGGTGACCATCAAATAAAATTTAAAGGACATTGAATAAATAAGTATAGGAATATTTAAAAAAAAATTATTGGTACAAATCAAAAATTAAATAAACTAAATAAAGTTGAATTTGTTGTAAATATGTTGGGTAAGAATCTGACTTACTTGTGAGGTTTCTGATCCAAATATGTGGTCAAATTTGAAGGGTTTAGTATGTTCGCCATTTTTCCTTAATGCGATCAAATTTTCTCTATGATCACATAAAACAATGTTTTCATTTCCCTCTGATAATTCTTTTTTACTAAGTGGTCTTACCCTGATAAAGACCCTTACGTTTTCTTGGGATTGTTGACATTCAGAACCTGTACCGTTTTCCATATTTCTAAAAATTACTGGAATAAAACTTACCATTTTTATAAATTTTACAATACTGTTTACCTTGAATTTGACTATTTATTTAGTATTCAATTATGTTCATTTTAACTATTACTTCACGTTTTCACAGAAAACACACACTTACTGCAGTATCTGTCATAACAAAAATCGATTTAAAAATATGCCATATGTCATTATTCTTCTTCCCTTTTTATAATTCTTCTATGCCGTTATTGTTCTTTATTGCTGAACTTTCTGCACTAGTGACAAGTGTATTCACTGCCTGAGGCAGGGTCTGGAAGTGCAATACATAGAGTGTGTTCGGGGAGCACGCTATTTGCGCCATTTGGCGCTATCTAGTACTATTCCTCGTTTGCGTTATATGGCTGTTGGCGCTACATAGCTCGAAAGCGTGCTCCCCGAACACACCCATAGTACTATTTTATGTACTAAGGGTAGGGTGCGCTATACCATAGATAACCTTTCTATACTGCCGTAACTCGCATGTTTATACAATAAACTGAGAAATGGTATATTAATTTATTAGTTTAAATGTAAATCTTAGTTTCTGGCATAAACATGTACATTACATTAGATGGTTTAATTTTTTTAGTTTTACTTTTAAATTAATCTTAGTTTTAATTGTTGTTTGCATAAATCCACCTTAACTTATTTAATATTAAACATTTATTGCAGTGCAACGTAGAACGAACCCGTTCTTTATTGCAGTGCAGTGGTTCAGTGTACTCGCTGCACTATGTCCAGAGACAACCCTCTCTGTGGTGTAGTGGCAAAATTTTCAGTGTAGGAACGCTAAATACTGACTTACCAATGGGAGGAAGTGGTCTGAGGGGATAAGAATGGATGATAAAATTTTCACAGGGAAAAAGGAAAAATAGAGGATGTAACATGTTTTTATGTACATGTTTACTAACAAATTTAAACACAAATATTAAAAACTGAACATATTCAATAAAATTTAATAATGTATTTACAAATAATTGGTAAATGCATCTTCTTCCTCTTTGTCAAGTTGTCATTGTATAATGTATGACGTTGTATAATGGATGACGATATCTATTTAGTTTATCTGGGAATACTTCTTCAGTTAAATTATGCAAAGATGTATAATACTAATACACGCACATTCACAGAGTTGAATAAATAAAACATCTCCTTGGGTTTTGATTGGTTAATACGCGAACGGTGAACTGTAAAAGTTAAAACTTCGTTATCTACGCCGTTATGTCTGAACGTCAGGGAAGGTCAAGCTCAGCGGCCAACGGTAATGGCAACGGTGAATATAAATGTGCAAATGAGAAAGCAGCTTTTTAACTTTCAACGGCAACGGCAACTGCGAGCGGCAACGGCAACTGCAAGTTTATAAATAGACCTTTATTATTCTTATTCCGTCAGAGGTGTCTGTATGGGAACAAACTTAAAATTTGCAACAAAACAGTGACATCTCTATAACATACCTAAACTAAAAGTATTTTGTCATGGACAGCTATCTGTTCCCGGTTCCGTGTCTCTTATCTATGGTCTGTTCTGTAATTGTGATTGGAAAGAGGAGGTTATGATATTAAAAAAATTTATTATAAATAATTTTATTCAAACTAAATTTAGTAAAATATTTCAAAACATAAAATAATTAAAACAATTAATCAGGTTAGTACACTTTTTTAAATATTTTTAATTGTACCAGCAACGATAATTATCATTAGTTTATTGTAACAAACATAAACTCATTAGATTTATGCCTGTTTAAAGCATTGTTACTGGTGAAGGAATTTTCAAAATTGTAAAGTATGATCAACAATGATGTTAAATCTCAAAAGATTATTATTTCAACCATAGATAAAAAGTCCTTATTTACATAATTAATAGCAAAACATCATTTGAATTATATAAAAATTTGAAATTAATTAAAAAAAAACCACCGAAATTAAAAAGTGTTTTTTCAATGAACGAATTGCAAAATAATTAAAATATGTGAAAATCTAAACAACAAATCAGGACATATATTTTATGGCATATACAAAATAATATTTGGTAAAATAAGAAGACCAATCATAAAGAAGATAATTGGATTTTAGAAATATGAAAATGATTCAAAAGTTACATTTTTGTCTGAAGCAGAAATTAATTTATGAGGAAAAAAAAATATTTGTTTTGTATTCTATTGTACTAAAAAAAATAGAATAAATAAACCACCAATTCAATAATTAGGTGTAGAAAAGATGTTCTTAATGTTTTCCACCTCACTAAAAAAATGTTAGTTCATAGGAACAAGAAGAAAAAAAGTGCACTGTTATTAAAAAAATAAGATTTTATTTGTTTGCTAGTACTAATTTGGATAAAAAAGTCCAGGGTGGAGTAGAAAGAGTTGCTACTATTTTAAATAAAAGTCACACAGATACACTATGTAACATTTGAGATCTAACCTATTAAACTATTTGGAAATATTGTATATTAAAATTACATGTATGACATATACAGTGTGGAACAAATGAAAGGAATAAATTCATTGTAATTGAATTGGTTGGTTTTTTGAAAAAAAATTCATGGACAGGTCAATTTTGTTGACTAAAACTGCAATTTTACCTCCACTACCATTCTTGGGCAGTGATGTGATTGACCATTTTTTTAAATAGTAATCACAATTTATTTATTTTTCATGATTTTGATACATCTTGCAATTTCCTACTCGGAAACATATTATTTTTTTTTGAGTAAAAGTTATTTAAAAATCAGACAGATAAATTTTATTTTATTGGGGAACACAATAAATAAATGAAAAATAATAATTAACATAAAATAATTTAATAATAATTTCACAGCAAAGTAAATCATAAATACCACCAAATCTATATCAAGAGCTCACATTGTTGTCCCTCGGCTATAATACGGGAAAGATGAGCGGCAATCTTTTCTTGAGAATGATTTCCAAAAGTTCAGTAGTTATGTTTGCAATATCAACACTTATCCTTTCTTTGAGGTCATTGATATTATGTGGTCTATTTTAATATACTTTACTTTTTAAGTATCCCTATAAAAGTAAAGAGGAGGTGATCTAGGAGGCCATTCAATTGATCCTCTTCACCCTATCCACTGATTTGGTAAGATGTCCAAGTAGTTTTACGCTAGGGCAGCAAAATGTGGAGGCGCACCATCTTGCTGTAACCAAAAATCTTTTCTGTTTGGGAACAATAGTTTCAATTCGGGATCAAGAAGTTTTGCAGAGATTCTAAATATTGCGGACCTGTTAAGGTTTCTTCGAAAAAGTATGACCCAATAATCATGCTACCTATTATTCCCGTCCAAACATTCACTTTCTCTGGATATTGAGTACAGTACTTTGCATCCAGTGGGGATCTTCAGTAGCCCAATAACAAGAAATATGAAGATTGACATGACTGTTTAGTAATAATACTATTAATTACTTGACAGAAAGTTAATTAAGTTTGAATATCCTAATAAAAATGTTAATGTTGATAAGGTAACTAGATGTTTAAAAAGGGTAAAAAGGAGGTAGATAAGACATTTCATTATCAGTGACGGTTTTTAAAAAATTTTTTTTGGGTTTCAATAAATACATCATAGCAATACTAGAGGCCGTGGATTCTGAGTAGACCTGTGACGTCAACCGGCGTAGTACACAAATTTGTGTTTGAAAATTGTCCTATTAACTATACTAATAATTGCAGCCCTTACTGCATGATTCATTCTAGTCAGTCCGCCGTTTACGTCGTATTGTCTCTTTGAATAGCGCAGAAAATGATGCTTATTTTTAAATTATATTATTTAGTTTAGTGTATTTTAATTATAGCAGTTATTCAGTTGTGCGCAACTATTTACGACGTCACCGGTCTACTCAGAATCCACGGCCTCTAAATACATTTTATTAAGAGTTAAAAAATGGTCAATGACGTCACTGCCCAAGAATGGTAAGTGGAGGAAACACTGCAATAAACAAAACAAGGCAGAATCTTAAAGTAATATAAATAAACATTGGTAAATATATAACAATCCTCCCCACTAAATTCCGAAGTTATTCCGCCCTAGTTGTCAAGATTTGGTCTACATATAAGCGCCTTACCGGACCACTATTGTATATTAAAACTACATAAATATGACTTATATAGTATTTATTCATATATATATATATATCAATGTCAAATCGGTATCTACAATCTATACACTGCCATAGCAATATAAACAAAATATGGCAGGATCTTAAAATAATATAAATAAACATGGAAAATATACAGAGTGAGTTTTATGTACGGAACGCCCCAATTATCTCGGAAACGGCTGGCGCGATTTTGATATTTGACGATTTTGTAATACGGCAGAGCTTATGGTGGTGTTTACAGTGTTGTCGGATTTTCTGTTTTCTGGAAGTCTAATAAACTGTTATTTTAAACGGATCATCCTGAATATATTTTATTTTTATTTTTGACGTCCTTGAAAAATACTGAATATTTTTTATGCAATATTTTCTTTACCCAGATGTCATAATTTCGGAGATATAGCTAACTCTTCAATTATTCGCTCAAGTTAAAATAAAAGGGTGATTCGTTTGAAAAAACAAAGTTCATTAGATTTCCAGAAAAACGGAAAATCCGACATCAATGTAAATACTACCATAAGATCGGCCGTATTACAAAATCGTCAAATATCACTGTTGATATTTTGGGCCATCATGGCTTAAGTTGTTCCAAAAGTGCGGGTAGGTTTGCTCGGCATCGTTATTTAAATATTTTACATCGGTCTTTAGTTGTAGCTGACACTCCAAATATTTTTGGAACCGGTTGGAATCTGTAAAAGCGACGGAAAGCGAGCTGATGAGTTGTCTATTTCCCATGGAGGAAGGGTAAACAATTAATTTGGGATGCTACTTGCCGCGACACTTTGGCTCCATCTCCAAAACTTGTGTAAAGGTCGGAGAAGCTGCTCTCTTTATTGCCCAGTTGATTCGTTTAGCTGTTCAACTACATCCTACATCCAATCTTGGGACCCTACCATACCAGCGGGGCTTGGAAGAGACTTTTTATGTAATTCAAAATTTTTAAGTGAGAAATTTCTAAATAAACTTTTAAATTTATTTTAACGTTATAATTTATTTTTAGATTTTTTAGTTTTTGTCATTTACATTTGTATCTAATTATTTAATTGTAAAATAAACATGTTTGATATTTTATCAAAATCTTGCCAGCCGTTTCCGAGATAACTGAGGCGTTCCATACATAAAACTCAATCCTTATAAAAGGAAATAAGAAGTGTGAGGATAATAATAATAGATTTTAGGTTAAGGTTATAAAATAGGTTATATTTAAAAATCTGTAAATAAAGAAAAAGCATTAAAATTAAACAAAGTTTAAAATTATTTCAAGCTATATCAGAAAATGAGCCATACATATATTATAAAATAAACAGATTAAAACAAAATGAACCCCAGCAAATAAAATAAACATAATGCAAACCATTTTTGTGATAAAAAATATGATAGTTTACCCTAAAGATAAGAAGTTAATAAAGAAAAAACACAAATCATCAAACTGACAAGATATGATTACTATGTTGTTAATGTACAAAGAAGAAATAAATGTTCAAAAATTGGTTAATTGCAATTATTTAGGTACCTAATTAAAATTTTGGAGAAGAATAAAACATGTAAACTGTAGCTAGTAAATAAATAAAAGGAATAAATTGAGTAGTAGATGGATTGTTAAAGTTAAATTTGAATGATAATAAAAAAGCCACATTTATACCATGCAACATGTTGTTTAGTAAACATGTTGATATTTACTGACTTGGTCTGTGCATGGTGAAACATGTTTAGTACAAATGCAGCTAAAGATAAACTGGCTTTTTAAAACTGAGCAAAAATATGGAATAAACTTAAACAAAAAATAAAAGTTGCTTTAAGTAGTTTGCTATTAAAACAGTAAGAACTTGAGCTAATTAGATACATAAAAATTAATATTATTAAATTATTTTAAATATAATTCTACTGACTGAAATAAAAATATTTATCATTTACTATTTTGTCATTTACTATTTTTAGTTGCTCTGATAAAAAAAATTATTATTCATTGTGTCTAAAAAAATATATTTACATCTTCATATATATTGTATTAGTCAGCTATTAAACATTTCAGGTGGTGACTTTACTTATTATTTGGCTAATATAGTGTTTTTTATGCTTGAAATTGTTGTAGGTATTATTGAGATGGGTATTATTTTTGGTAAGAAAAAGAAACCTACTAGAATAACAGAACAAGATAAAGCAGTACTACAATTAAAACAACAAAGAGATAAAGTAAAACAATATCAAAGAAGAATTGAAAACACATTAAGTAAAGATAGAGATCTAGCAAAAAAATTACTTAATAATGGTCAAAAAGACAGAGCAAAACTGCTACTTAAAAAGAAAAGATACCAAGAACAATTACTAACTAAACTAGATGGACAACTAGATAATTTAGAAAAAATGACTAATGATATAGAATTTGCCCAAATAGAAACTGAAGTGGTACAAGGTCTAAAAATTGGAAATGTTGCACTTAAGAAGATTAATGATGCTATCAATATTGAAGATATTGAAAATATGTTGGATGAAACAAGAGAAGGAATTAACAAACAAAATGAAATCAATGAACTTCTTAGTGGTCAATTAACTGAAGAAGATGAAGCTGCTGTAGAAGAAGAATTAGCAGCTATCATTAATGAAGAAATGCCTGTAGTGCCTTCTGAAGAACCTGAAGTGGAAGTAAATGATGAAAATATCAAAGAAATAGTTCCAGAGAAAGTGAAAAAGGCAAAGGAAAAGGAGCCCATTGCTATTCTTGCTGTATAAATGTTTTGTTATACCCAAACTCTATTATATCTTTATTTTACATTACTTTATTAATGAAATACATTAAACATTTTATTGTAATAATTATCAATTTATTTATTCTAAATAATGCGTTAATCATTTAAGAAAATAAATTAATAATGTTGGATAAAATAACGTTTCGGAAGGCGTTAAAATATATCGGAAATTGTTGATTATGAAAAAACAACTTTTTTAAACTTTATGAACTTATGTATATATACATACTTGTATAAATAAAATTATATAGGTAAATTTAAAAAATTACGCACAACTCTTGAGGCACTTCACAAATTGTAAAAAGTGTGTTCAAAGGATTTAACAATAACATATAATAATAAGTCTTTCAGAGAGCAAGATATAGAAAATTATATGTACATTAAAACACTGATGAATACTGGAAGAGTTAGGCTGAAACCTGGGGTAGTACCAAGATTTTTTTACTCAAAAAATAGTTAAGACGAATAAGTCAAAACCACTTTCACCGTTTTATATCTGCACAGCAGTATTATCAATACTTTATTTTTAAACTCAAAAAATAGAACCACCAAATGGAATCAAGATGAGAAAGAAAATAAAATGGATATCATATGAGTGGAATCTCTTACTACTACGGAAAAGACACAACCAAATAGTCAAATAGTTAAAAATTCCTCCAAAAATAACTAAAACTGCCAAAGATAATATGGTGACCACCATTCTACCTACTTTAAAAGGTGCAATTCGCACTAATACCCCAGTCAATATTCTAGATACTTGGAAATTTCTGTTTAGTCCAGATATATTGGAAGAAATAATGCTTCGGACCAACGAAAAAATTGAAATTGTGAAAGAGCGATATGGCACATTCAAACGAAATAAAAATTACAAACAGTTATTTGGTCCTGCTTTTATACATCCCGTTGATATTGTAGAGATGGAAGCGTTTATTGGTTTGCTCTACATGCAAGGAGTATTTAAATCTGGTCACGAGGACTTACGCTCAATGTGGGCAACTGATGGAACAGGTCGCGACCTTTTTCGATGTACTATGACATTAGCAAGATTTTCCTTTATAATGTCTTGTCTCCGATTTGATGAAGCTGCGACGAGAATCATTAGAACAAGAGAAACTAAATTGACTCGAATACTTAATATATTCCAACGATTTCTGCAAAACTGTACCTACAACTACTCACCGGGATGTTTTATGACTATCGATGAAATGTTAGCTCCATTCAGGGGACGATGTGGCTTCAGAATGTACATTTCGAATAAGCCAGCTAAATACGGTTTAAAAATACAAATTTTGGCAGATTCAAAGACTCATTACATGTATAACGCGGAAATATACAGTGGTAAAAACGAAAATAAAACTGAAATATCACACTTCTCTCAGCCTACCGAAGTGGTCTTACGGCTTACACAACCAATTTATGGCACAAGACGTAATGTGACAGGCGACAACTGGTACACTTCGGTAGAGATGGTTCGGGAACTAAAAAACAAGGGAAATCACTTACGTGGGCACAATTAAAAAAAAACAAACGCCAAATTCCACCCGAATTTTTACCTAATAGGAAGAGACCAGTCGATTCTTCTTTGTTTGGTTTCACTTCTGATGCCACCATGGTATCCAATGTACCAAAAAAAGCGAAAAGTGTTATACTTATACCTACAATGCATCACGATAATGTTGTCGACGAAAAAACAAAAAAACCAGCCATTATTTTATTTTACAATTCGACAAAGGCCGGTGTGGATGCCTTGGATCACAAATGTGCCAACTATTCTGTATCTCGAAGATCACAAAGATGGCCAGTGACAGTTTTTTTTGCTCTTTTGAATATTGCAGATATTAATGCTAGAGTATTTATCAGTTGGCAAATAAAGGAGAAACTATCCCTAGAGAAAAATTCCTGAAACAATTGGCCCAAAGCTTATACATCCCACACATGAAGAGAATATTATATAACACCAACGTACCCCGACAGATTCGAGATCTTGCGGCAGATATCCTTGGAGCTAAACTTATAAGTCTTCCTAAACCTCCTAAAGCCAATGAGGATCGAAAAAGGAAAAGATGTCATCTGTGTCCGGCCAAAAAAACGAACTATGCCTGTGCGGGGTGAAAAATGGCAGTCTGTTTGCAATGTTGCGTACAAGTATACAAGAAATGCAGGGAATAACTTGAATTTGTGTTTAAACCATTTATATAACTCCACCTTTAATATTTCCTTATAAATAAATAACTTACTAAAAAAAGTTTGTTTATTATAAATTAAAAAAAAATGGGTCTTGTAGTTATATACTTATAGTAGTTAATCGGGTTTATCATTATCTACCTTCTACAATACTTGGCATTTATCAAAGAAAAAAATAAAACAACTAACAAACATATTGTCCAATAAGTGAAGTTTTATATTATACTAATGTAAATCAACAATCAATTGAAATTATTACAGTAGGTATTTATCATAAAATACATTATGATATTGTTATTGCATATATGTAATAATTTTATATTTAGAAAATATCGATTTTTAAATTTTTGCAATTGTTACGGTGTTCATATTATTAAACACTACTATTCAAATATTTTGGTATTTAAAATACAAGTAATTCAACATTGATAAGAGGTGATTCAGATATACCGTTTATAGGACTTAAAGTTCCTGGAATAATAGAATACATTTTTTTCAATAAATAATTTGTAAAAGTTTGTTAAAAAAAGGATTTAAAGCTTGAATAAACATAATTGGCGCAGTCAGTAGAATACTGAAAGCAACGTTATTGTGAATATTCCTTCGGTTCCAATCGTTTGTTCAGTAAAGAATTTCATCGCTCCTTACGAAGAATCTAGATAAAGAAGTCTGTAAGAAATCGAGTACTTCAGATCAACGGTGTGCCAAATTTCTTTTGCCTTTCCTTACCTATTATTTACAGTTTTGGAAAGATATTGTGTTAAGATTATTGTTATTTTGAAAAATTTCGTTCCATTATATATAAAATAATTAATTATTTTATTTTTTTTTATGAACGAACTCAAACATTTATTAAAACAATTTAGTGAATTAAATATTGAAGAATAGGCATGATAACAGTCAGTAAGAATCACTAAAATATTGATTTGTTATAATTATATAAGATACGGAGATTCTATAGTATATTGTGTAACTCGTGTGAATTTCACACTCGTGAGAAATTAGCATTTGCGCACATGTTGCACACTGTACTTTTCCTACGACCACCATCCAGAAAACAAACAAACGATCGTGTTGCACACGATACTTTTTTATGAGCACTTTTTCTAACATGGCATAGCTTTTGGCGGTGAAAATTTCTGCATTTCATTTAAATAAATTACTAAAGATCGTATTTAAAGATTTATTAAATATTACAGTAGGTAACAAATTTACGTTTTAAGAAACGTATTTTAAATTTAACTTTCCTTGCATGGAATTTTTTACTTAAAATTATAATAAACTGTAAAATGGGAACAGTTCTGGATCTTTATCCCTGGTGTTGGTGTTTCCGACAAGTTTTCGGTTATTGTTAATAAGTCATTCGTAGCTGATGTTGAGGGAACAGGAACAGAATCAAATTTCTGTAATGATTCATCGACTCTACTAGATAACGAGATTGACAACTTGCTGCAGGTATTTATTTTGGGTATGCCTAATGTCACTTTGGCTATGCTTTATGTTACTTTGGCCATGCCTTATGTCACTTTTCCCACAACTTTTGTTGCTATGAGAAATTGCTGATTTTACGCACTGTAACCAATGTGCAAAATAGTGTTTTGGATGGTGGTCGTAGGAAAATGGTATTTACGAATCGATGATGTCATAGATAGACGCCATTACTATTCTAGCGTTTTGGCGCAAAATTTAAAATGGATTTTTAAAAAGTAAATTTCTCTTTTAAAAACTCTTTTTTTGCAAAAATAACATTTATTTTAGATAAAGTATATACGTGAAAATATCGTGGATCAGTTTTTTAAAATCAGTCATCATACCTATTATCAAATTCTAATTTTTCTGATAATCTAGATTTATTTGACAATAATTTAAAAATGTAGTAACTACTGCTGCTACTAACTTTCGTACTATAAATTTATCACTCGTTGCGAATATTTAATTCAGAGTTATGCAGTTTATAATGACCCGGATTTAAACAATTACATTATAGAATGTAAGTAGGTAATAAGAAAAGCAGAGGCTATCGTTGTTACTAAAATAGAAGTTAATACATGGCAAAAAATTCAAGATGCTCTAAAGCAATGTTTTTCAGATAGGAGAGATTTAGATTGTTTATTACAATTAACAAGAACTAGACTTTTTAAAAATTAAAATATGATTAACTTTGGTGATAGGCTCAATTATTAAGTCAGGATATTCAAAGAATAAATAATGATGTAGATTTACATATACGATTTTCATGATTTTTACCACGGAATCATAGGCGTAAACGATATGGTCAAAATGAATTTAAATATAGATTTAACCAATAAAAAATCATGTATCGATTCCTATAACATTTAGGTCTCCTACAGATAATAAAATTGAATTTTCAGTAGGTCCAACTAAAAAACGTGATGATTCAAATATTTTTTAGATGTTAATTTAGATGATATGATTCAAAGAGAAATTGATAATTTAACTAATATACCAATGTCATAGTACAACGTTGAAACTTTACCTTATCTAGACGACTTAGATATTTTAAATGATAATAAAAAATATATTTTAAATGACAATAAAAAAATTAATATATCAGACCATTCAGATTTAGAAACGATACACACGTATGTATAAAATCCCATAAGCATTCCCATTATCAATAGTATGGAATGCTTTTATATTTCCAAATTTGGATTCACTTTATAATACAATTTTTATACGATTAGTTATTTAAACAGGATTGAATTCCTCAATTTAGGGATGTTGTGACATATTTGTTCCTTAACACTCAAAGACCCTTACATATATCTTATTTTCTCTGGTTCTCAACCTAAAACCACTAATTTGACACAAGAAATCAAGATCAACAATCCAATATTAGAAGATATTATAATTAGATATATATATACACTGCAAGTTTTAAATAGTAAATTTCAAGAATTCAGTCATTTAATGATTTTTCAATTCATTTCAATATAATTTTTATTTTAAATAATTTAAAATCGATTTAATGTTTGGTTTTAGTAAGTAATTAAGATTATATTTGATATTTAAATGTAGAAATTGTGAAATTATTATATATTCAGATTGCCAAAACTCTTGTAAATCGTTGTAAATTAAATTGTTATTGTTTTTAAAAAGCATCTTTTCCATCTTGGAAACGTAATTTGCACTTACGAAAAAATATATTACGATAAAAAACTTTTAATTGGAACATAATAAAAGAGATTCTTAACTTCATTTTTTAAGCTTACCAACAAGAATGAACAAAAATATAAAAATAGAGAAATCCACTTTATTACAAAAATTAACATATTCCTGGAATTTCTAAAAAAAAAAAATATTGAGAACATCTCAAAAAGTACTTTTATAAATTACACAACATTAATTTTATATTTATAATTCAGTCTTGTCTGATTTAGGAGAACCACTTCTATCATAGCCTTTGAGTTCGTTAGTAGCTTCTTTGGCGATGTATTTAATAAAATCATCAAGTTCTCTTCCACTCTGTAAAAAAAATTTAAAAACTTAGTCTAGACGGATGTTATTATTAATTTTATCATTAATAATCTTCGAGGAAGCTAACGAAGAAGCAAATTTATTCTTATTCCAGTAAAAGTAATTAAATTAAAATTTTATTATATAAACCATGTTATGTATTGTTTACCTCATATTTAACAGGAGAGTTCTTAGAATCTTTAGGTAACCAGAAAATTGTAGGGAAACCACGAACTTCATAAGCTGATGGAACGTCATTAGCAGTGGCATCCATTTTTACAATGGCTACATCTTCATTTTTGAGCTAAAGAAAAAATTATACGGAGTTAAAAATAATATTATATCAATAAAAACAAAAATTTAAAATTCATATTTACTATTTTAAACTTACTTTTTCCGCTAGTTCTTCAAAAACTGGTGCGAGTTTTTTGCAGTGGCCACACCATGGAGCATAGAATTCAATCAGAGTATCTTTTTCGTTGTTAACAACTACTTCATCAAAATTTTTAGCAACTGCTACCTTTAATGGTTGGTCATTGTTTTCTGGAACAGGTTCGGATTTAAGGTATGGTTCAATTGCACCTTCCAAAACATCATTGATGAATACTTCAAAACCTTCAACTCTAAAAAAAATCCATACATGGTATAAAGTTTTATACATTAAATATATATTTATGAGCAGTATACTTACGAGAAGTCTCTAAGGACAAATTTTTGGTTTTTAGCATCTCTAGCTGCTACTACAGGTTTGTCACCTTTAACATAATCTAATCCAAATTCGTTCAATTCATGTTGGAATTCATCATGTGAACTTATAGCGAAGTTAGCTCTATTTTGGAATTCTTTGGCGACCTAAAATATTTAAAAACATAAAAATAAACAAGTTATTAGATTGGTATTCATTTTCAAACCATTGTTCACGTGCGCACTATATATAGAATTAAATTTTATAAAGGGCAATAGCTTAATAGATTAAAATTTTAGAAAAATGTATTCATAGTTTTATAACAATATATTGTATTTCCTGATCGTGAAAAGAGAACAAAAGAAAAAATGAAAATAAATATATGTTTGCAAATTACCTTCAAGATTCTGTTGCGCCAGTAATTAGTTCCTTTGGGATTCTTAACATAGTCTACACCAAAGTAAGCAACAAACAATGGGTTTTCAAATTCTTGTCTGTTGTCAGGTTTACGATGTCCTACCAAACCATGGCTGAAAAATAAATTACGATTTCAATTCAAGGTATCAGACGACTCAATATTGCGGTGGATCGATTATGGTGCGATCTAGCGGAACATGTTAGAAAGAGGTACGAGGTAGAAAACTAGAAAGTTGGAAAATGTAATTTTAATGTCTTTGTTGCCATAGATATTTCATTGTTCGTGGCACAACTATCCCACTTTTATTAATATCACAAATAATTTATTTAAACAAACAATAAAATAATTATTTCTAATTTTGTAGATGAAAATTAACTCTATAATTTTTATTAATATTCGTGAATGTTTTAATTATAGCTTAGATTTAATTTGAAGTAGAAATGTAGTTAAGTGTAAAACAAAAAATTTAAATACTTATGATGATTGGATATGGAGACAGATCGCTAACTCATATGGAAGTGTGCAATTTGGTCATTGATAAATATCCCGAAAGACCTATAACTTGTTCAAGTCAGTAAGATTGAAAAGAAAAGAAACTGGTACTGTTGAAAATGCACGCAAATCAGGTAGTTCCTCTATAAATGCTGATACAGCAGTAGACGTTTTACTTAGTTCTGAATGCACACCTCTGTGCATAAAGTTGGTAGCGATATCGGTGTTAGCAAAACAACGTTACGAAAACTATTATAAATACTGTCTAAAAGAAAACCCCCACTGGATGCTTGAGCATCATAAACAATACGCATACGCGCAAAAGGTAAATGTTATGGGCTGGAATTGTAAGAAATCGAATCATCGGACCCTATTTTATCAAAGATAATTTAAACGGGGCAACGTACCCTTAAGTTTTTAAAGGGGTATCTCGTACCTACTTTACGTAATTTGTTCCCCTCCAGACGTAATCCTGGAGGTTTTGATGAAAACTTATGGGGCTCGATTCTTGAATCTCGACCGAAATTAGTCGAATTCGTAATTTATTTTTAATGTTGATCGATTTGTACACGACTTATTCTTCAGTACGAATCGACATTCGAAATTCAATCGACATTTGATGTCGAAAGATTAAGTGGCAACACCGTATTATTCTGACACGGAATACCATAAACAAGATTCTGTTTACGTCAAGTGTCACATGTATTTTATTAGAAGAAAAAATTATTGTTTGGTTTATGAAGAATAGAAATAATATAATTAAATTAAAAGACAAAAGACAGTGTGGATCTTCATCAAGTGAAAACCTCATCAATTGAATTAAAAAAAATGTTTACGCTTCTTTCAATGGATGGTGCTCTTCGCTCTTTCATATAAGGTGTAACCATTTCGATTAACTCGTGGGTAACAGTTCTTGTTAATCTGAAATTCTTTTTAAAATTATAATCACTCATGTGAAACGCCTCTACATTGTTTATTATTGGTCTGGGAGCATTATCTTCCAAGTTCTCTATTGCCACTCATAATGTTATGTTTGGATTAATTTTGAAGTTAACAGTAAACAGTAATACTAAGGAAAAAAATAATACCAATAACAACTAAATACTAATAAAACGTAATCAAAATAAATTGTAACTAAATAAAATGTCAAGAAAACTTGAAAACTTTTATATATAATATCTGTGTTTATAGAATGAGAATAAAACTCGACAATATATTATGTCGAACGGTTTTACCCATTCGATGCAGTCTAGAACAACAATTGTCGAATTTATCTCGAATTTGACTTTCAAGAATCGCCTTTATACAAAACTATCCACATATGTCGAAAGTAGACATTGATATTTCGAATTCGAGATTCAAGAATCGAGCCCCTGGTTTTATCATTATGGTGCACCTCCACATTATACTGTAGATGTTAGAAGGTAGTTAGAAATTTTTCTGAACAGGTGGATTGGTAAACGTGAATCTATTGAATGGCCAGCGAGGTCATCAGATATCAATCCTTTGGAGTATTTTCGGAGAGCAATAAACAATACTTTTTTTACACTGTAGGGATTTAAACTACTATTTTAGTCCTACATTACAGGGACTAAAGTAAAACATCTGAATTGGATTGAGTTTTGAAGTAAAAAGGCGCAAGTGTACTGTGTCTTATACTTCGAGCATATATACTAACGTAGAGACAGCGTCCAAATGAGCTTTGTTTTGTATCAGGGGGGGAAATAAATGTCATATAGTGTCCAGCAATCTCATTGGTCCGTTTTGAATTTGCGTGTCAAGTCGAATTGTCACATATGCCATTATTGTCAATTTGTTTTGTATTTAGAGTTATTTTTACAATTTAATAGTGTTTGGATATTACTTTTAAAGCGATTTTTTAAATTAATTTGAGTATTATATTATATGGTGAGAGTTTGTGTGATTTGTAAATATAAATATGAAAATGAATCATCAAGGTCGTTTCCCCTCTGATACAAAACAATCACTATTGCTGAAGGTCTTATAGCATACTTTGTAAAACACCAGTAATTAGGTTCAAGTAGGCATACGCTCGGTTCGAACCTCAACGGTGACAGTTATTTTTTAGGTTTTTTTTTCTCTATATGTTTTATTATTTCCTCATTAAATTACTTTTTAAATTTTAGTTTTAAATGTTTATTTCATTTTATTAAGAATAATAAAAAACATAATTTTTTAAATAAACTTGGAAGTTACGTTCAATTGAAGAGTTTTTATTATTCTTAATAAGATGGACTTCCAAAAATTAAGGGTTGGTACAATAAATTTATTTGATCTTGTTTTTAGGCGTCCATTGATTGTCTTTTTTATATTTTTATGGTCAATGATTATTTGAATTTTACAGGTCTTGGGTCCTACGATGTAAAACATTGCGTATATACCACAGGACTAAAGTGTCTTTTAATCCCTCACCTTTGGAATTAAAAGATGCAATTAAGTCCCTTTGTGTATAATATACTATTAAGACACAATAAACAAGGTTCAACAGCTAGGGCTGCAGTTCGAACACTTATAAAGTCATACGCTAGACAATACGTTTTTTTGATATTGTTAATTTTTACCTAATAAAGAATTTTGCGCGTAACTTTAGGAGCACACACAAACCCTGTACCAATTGGAATCAACATGTGATACATTTGTGGAATCAGCTCAGCTAGAGTAATCCGAAAATTGGGACGAAATGGGGGTAATACGCCACATTATTAGAAACTTCACTGTCGCCATTGTTGGAGATATGTCAAAACATTTTATCCAAACAAAATTTTGCCTTATAGTAGTTAGTTTGCATTGAAGACTTTTATATTATGTATTTTCTTGTTTATGAGTTATTATAGTGCTTAATAGACAAATTATAATAGACACATTGCAATAGAAGTTTTATATAAAAAAGTTTGCTTTTGAGGTTAAGTAATACTATTTAAATTTTTTTCTCACCTTAGAACAATATAAAACTCAAACTATTCCTTAACGATAATAATGTGTTTATATAGCACTATATAAGAATATTATTTTAAAATACGGTAAATTAAAATCAAAAATCGACATGTTTCAGGACTATTTATTAAAATAGCCTGTTTAGCTAATAATTAATTGACAACAGGACCCATATTCTTGAAGAAAGCCTACAAGAGTCGTTTCTCATTCCTATCTATCTACCTGTCACTTCTAAGAAAACATACGTATCTATCATTGTCTTTTTTTTCGTAAGAGTGGGAAACAACTATCTCGTAGGAATTATTCTGTAATCCTGTAATTATGAAGTAGAGAATTAAGGAAAATACTTACAAGTTTTTGGTAATGAATTTTTGAATTTCTGCAGCATCGGCTTCTCCAGTATATTTTATACTGTTTTCTTCAAATTTGTTCTGCAAGTGTAATGGGCGGAATAAAATCAAACCATCCCTAAGAAAGTAAAATTTATAATTTTTGAGTGTAAGATATTTTCAAATAAAAATAGTATAAAACTATATAATCTATTGTTTTTATCCATATATCTTCTGGAGAACATATAATACATAAATTATAGATCGGGCTAATAGAAATTGTTTAATGTTCTTTGGTATATGGCGAGTGCGTCCCTGCGAGGTGTTTATGTCGCTAGCCTACAGTTTCAGACATCTAGAAATTACTGTTATAACTCTAATGAAATAATCGAATGATTGCAAATCGGGAAAAAGTATATATCTTTATAGAACAGTCGTTAAGCGAGTAATAGTAATATAAATAGTACGCGAATGAAAATAAATTAGTTGTGGTAACGGTGTACGTCGTATTTATTAGGTGTAAATATTTTTTTTATGACACTACCAAAAGGAAACCCTACGAAAAACGTTAGAGTATAATAAAAAATTTCTTAATATTTTTCATAATTATGAAACAGGATTAATATCAAATAGCAATAAGATTTATACTTTGGACAAGTTAATTGTTTTATATCCAATGTCCTATTCCCTATTCAGTTTTTTTTTGAGAAACTAATACTTATGCCATCTACTTTTTTTATTAAATATGAATACAAATAAAATAAAAATACAATTTCTAAGATGTAAATACTCGATCAAATTTTTTTCGTTACAATCTGCTACAAATAGCATTTTATTTCAAATTTCCAGATTGAATTATGATGCTACTAATGTCGATATTTACTTTACTTTGTGACACTTGAACAAGGAACCTATCTCCACAATAACAGAATAGGCTGAAAAATAACTGGTTTTGGTTTTATTGGAAGAAACCCAAAACTATGTCACTAACATGTTCAATGTCAAAGAGTTTTACACATATAGTAAATTCAAAGTTTTTTAGTATAGATATTTGAAATAATAAATTTTAAAACAAAACTTACTTAATATTGTGGTTATCCAGAAGTTCCTTGAATGAAGTGTGAGCAAACTTAACTTTTTCTCGTAATTTGTCAGCAATTTTAAGGAAAGCAACCTTAAGATCAGATTCTTTTTCGAAAAATCCTACTACTACTGACTCTTTTTCGGACGCCAGTAATTTTTTCAAACATTCCGATGTTTTGAGCTCTACTGAACTTGGGCCAACTTGGGCTTTCATGTACTTAACAATTCCTTCAAAAATAAATTGTCAAATGTGTAAAATATTAAAACAGAACATTATTTAATGCAATCTAAATTATTGTATATATTATCATGGTCTAGTAATCAAATTTTTTGATCAGAGTGATGTACAATTTCTAGGAATTTCTTCAATTTGTTAAAAAATGCTTTAACAGTTAAAAAGAATAAAACAAAATTTGAATATATTGAAATTTTAAAGTTAATTGAGATTATTTAAAAGATAAATAAAAAAAAATAAATCTTAAATTCTTAGAAGAAAAAATGGTTACAGGAAATTGATGTTTGAAACAGAATATATTATTATATTGAAAGAAAAAGTGAAAAGTGATGGAAATATATAGGTACTATAAAATGGTTAGTGCTAGATACGATTAGATATGTTTAGGATTAGATTATAGTTAGATATGTAAATTTAATAAAAATATTTTATTTTCATTTTTTTTTCACCTATCAAAATATCACAGTTTTGTGATTTCGTCCAATGAAAACGCTTAATGTTTAATGATTTGTGCTAAATGCTAGCCAATCATTCCGTTTTATACTGATAAAACCACTAGTCGTTTTACCAGTATTGACAAAATCATATAACTGTCAAAAATTCAATAACAGTATAGAACAATTAATTTTCTTGCTTACAATTAAATATAAATCAACATGAATTTATATTATCTAAACATGTTCTAAAATATATTTTGTAAATATTATCACAATTCAATTCATCTAAATGACGATAAAAATTCAAATGGTAGGTACTTTAAAACTAACGTGGTTCTGTATGCATTTAAAACATTTAGATAGGTACCTACAGATATATGTGGACTTGTAGGTATACTTCAAATACATATGCCTAATAATTTTTATTTTGTGTAATTATGTGAAGAGGTATAAAAATAGATATTTATTCACATTATAACTATGTTTTTACGGTGCTCACAACTGACAACTGTCAATACTATCTAGTGTACAGGTTAAACCTAACACCAAAAATAGAATTAGTGAAAAGATATCGATGAATTATTAAATAAACTGGTTTTTGTAGATAATGGTTCAAAAAATAATCTTCTCAAATACCACTTCTCCTGTAAAATTTTACTAGATAAATTTTTTTTTCCAGATTCAGACTTCTTTATATTAGGCAAAACTACTCAAACAAACTGAATAAGATAAAATCACGAGTCTGTAGGACATTTAAGTTTGTTTTCGTATTTTTGCCAAACTAAAAATTCATCAACAAACTTTTAAGGACTCATGGTATTACCTTTGATAAAAAAATTAAATATATTTTTGAATAAATACAGGCTTAGAATTAAAATCAATAATTACTTTACATTTTAATTCATATTAATATATAGATGCAATATCAGATGTCAAATAGAATAAATAAATATTTAATGCTTAACAAAAGTAAAAACAAGTAAACTTAAAATGGTAGAATTAAAATCAATTGTAACTCTTCTTGCAACTTAATATTTTAAAACAAATTTATATTGACCTAATGTTGATCCATTTCTCAAAAATTACAAAAAAGTAGCAGCATGGGAAAACCTGGTAAATTCTCTCCAAAAACTCCCACCTTGCAATTAGATCGTTGCTAAAATATGGAGCTATTAGGTGCGTTCTTTTTGACTGAGATCTCAGCTCACTTCAATGGAAGTGATCTGATATAAAGTGATGTGAGTAAGCACCAAAAAGAACGACAAACGATTTCTTGCTCCCCACCACTTTATTTCCGACTCAATTCTAACTGATACCCCCGCATAGCACATTCAGCATCGGTAAAGGGGGAGGAAAAATCTCAGCTCACTTCGAAGTGAGTGAATCGAAAAGAACGCGCACTTTACCGATGTGAGCTGAGATTAACTGAGATCTCAGTCAAAAAGAACGCACCTATTGTATTGTTTAAAAAGATAATCATAAAACAGTTATACCAAAACTGTAATAAAATTAAAGATTAGCATGTCTTTATATTTTGGGTGAAAAAAAAACTGCTCCAATAATATCAATTTTAAATCTTATACCTATACTCCGGGTATAAGATTTAAAAGCATAATTATAAATATTCTTAATTACTCACTAAACGATTTTAAAATGAATAATTTAGTCAACATTTAAATCATAATAGTAACACAATGGCAAGTTATATTCCCGCGCCAGTTGGAACCAAATTCAAAGAACATGCCGATATGGCAACGCCGTCGTCCATAAACGTAATGCCACCGTACATAAACAAGACTAGTAGAACAACTCACCCTTCGGCACTTTTGAAGTCACTTTGTAACAATAAGTCGAATTTAAGAAAATGTGACTTGGTCACTTTTCGCAGTATACTCACGATATGGAAGACAAGCACTAATACTGAAATTTATAGAATAATTTTGGGGGAACAGTGCTATAGTCTGGTTCACAGTTATTATGCAGCATTACGTTTATGGACGACGGCGTTGCCATATCGGCATGTTCTTCGAATTTGGTTCCAACTGGCGCGGGAATATAACTTGCATTGTGTTACTATTATGATTTAAATGTTGACTAAATTATTCATTTGAAAATCGTTTAGTGAGTAATGAAGAATATTTATAATTATGCTTTTAGATAAATTTTACCAATAAATTTAACCAAAGCGGCAACAGTGTTGAATATTCGCCCATAAGATTTACATTGGCCTATGCTGGCCACACTGCATAATAACTGTGACCTGGAATATAGAATGTCACCATGCAATGGTTCAGCCAACTATGGACAATAAAATCATAGTAAACTGGATGAATGCACATGCTAACTCAGAAGGTAATAATTTGTTTGGAGACCCTTAGGAAGGATAAAGATTTCTCAAAGAAGAAAAAAAGTTTACCTGCATAAAATTAAGAGAAATATTTATTTATCATTATTATCTGTCACTTTTACATACAAAAATCAACAAATTTTTAATAACACTAAGAGAACTAGTACAATACAACCCAAAAAAACCAATATGCACAATTTTGGCGAAAATGAGAAATTATCACAATAAAAAAGTATAAAAAGGGAAATCCCGCAGCCCGCGATAATATAGAAATAGAAATTTGTGAAGATTTTATTAATTTTTGCTTAAGCACATTGGGAGCTGATACGGTTGTAGCTACACCTGTGTCCGCATCACTGACTTACTGATCAGAGAGGCTGCTCAAACCATGGTGTTTGAATCTGAACCCTTGACATGTTTAATAAAGGCAGCAATAACCATGTTGTGACACTTCCTAGTTATTCTACAGTGTTCAAGGAAAAATATGGAAAAGGGCCCTGGAGGCTTTCCAAAGAAACTACTGAAACAGAAATACAGTAAAGATTCCAGGATATTAGAGAGAATTGTGTCATGCTCCTAGACAACATAAGAGATTTGCCTCAAGTACATAGCCAATTACTTCAATTCAGTAGTTTGGAAAAGAAACCAAGGGGAATGGCTCATGAGGAAGCACAATGGATCTTTTTACTTCACCTTCCTAACTTAAAAATTGCATTTTTTTCATTAATTTTAAAAACAAGTGGGTATCATTATCTATATATATATATATCAAATTTAAACACCAACTAAAACAGCCAATTTGCATACAGAAAGCTAAAATATTGTTTTAGTTATAAATTCTAATTTTGGAGTTTATTTATATCTTTCATTATAGTATAATTAATAAAAATGAGTATAATAAAAAGGTTTCAATAAATACAATTATTGACAATTAATTACCTGCAGCTTCTCTAGGTCCGTTGTATTCTTGGGATAATTCTCCATTTCTGAATATTTTTAAAGTAGGATATCCACTTACACTGTACTTATTACAAGTTTCTTTACCAGCTTCTGTACAGTCTACTTTAACCAAAGCAACTGGAGGATCGTTTCTAAGTAAATCTTCAGCTGCTTTTGCATATTCCGGTTTTAATCTTTTGCAATGTCCGCACCTTTAAATATATTTTCTGTATTCAATTTACTTATCTAATTTTATTATAAATAGTCAAGGTAGATAAAATCAGCTTTGTTTTGTAAAATAAAGAGATACACATGTTTGAATGACAATTAAAAATATAGATTGTTAATTTATAAAAAATCATATATTAATTGAAACCCATAGTTCATATTATAATACAACTAAAAAGGCACTTTTTACATATCAACAGTAATTGAATTTACAATTATTAATAGGATAAAACAGGAGGAAAATAAGATTTTACAAACCGGTAAAAAATTAAATAATCGTTTTTATAACTTGAAAAAAAAGGCTTCAATTGAATTTTGAGAAATATACATATTGAATATCTAACAATTTCGTAAATTAGTTTAATAATTTTAAGTAACATAGACTTACCATGGTGCATAAAACATAACCAGAGCAGTTTGATGTTCGGATATTCTGGAATCAAAATCACTATCAGATAAATCTAAAACATCTTCTTCTCTTGCAGAGCAAGAATATACAAATAATGAAACTGCGAAAATTTTAAGAAAATACATTTTTTTATTTTTTAACCGGCTTTACAATTTTTACGACTGCGACACCTCTCTACATCAAAAAATTGTGAAGGAATCAAACGATACGTGGCTTTTAAAATGCGCAAGACAACGCGTTGTCGATTGTTTATTGGTTGCTATAAAGTATGTAAATAATTCGATTGGCTGAGAACATTGAAATAGGTTTAAAGATATTTATCCACAAACAAGAGATTTAGAAAGAGAGCAAAACTATAAATTACTTCTATGCCACGCAACTTAAGCTATGGTTCCACAGAATGCGGAATTTTCGGCGTGCGGTTCAAATTTTTGGCTGCGTAATGTTTGGTAATGTTATTTGTATGGTAATGCTGTAGTTCCTTGTGTCCGGTTCTACTGACGTACGTTCTCGTTCTCTTAAACCTGAGTTTTAAATAAATAATGAACTTGGTTTTCTATTGGTCGTTTTGTGTATTTAAATCAATATAGATGCATTAAACGTTAACATGTTTATTTAGACAATGATTTTTTCTCTCACCTTTTATCTGAATAAACAATTATTTATATAAAAACTATTTTTAATTCTATAAAGTATATTTTTTATGTTTAGAGCTATAGTAAATATCTTAAATATTTTTCTTAGCAAATATGACGTCAACCACAACCACAAAAATTTGCTTATACAACTAGAGAAAATGCCTAAATTTAAATAAATACTAAAATACAGAAGACCACCAATGGCGATAACATTTTTGACATTGGAAATGGTAAACAGGTGATTACTGTGATTAGTTTTAAAGAAAAGTGTTACTCTGCGATTAGTACCGACACTCAAATAAATAAAAAAATGGTTTTAGATGAGATTATGCACACATAACATTTTAAGATTCTAAAATAATGGAAGAGACAATGACCACCTCTCAGGGTGGCGAATCTGATATGGATTGTTCGGATAATGAATTTTACGATGAATATTACAATTCCAATGATGATATTGATATAGAACAAGTTGATCCTAGAAAAACAGATCCTGAATATTTTGAATTTAGCTGTCTCTTAGAAGAACAGGTGGATAGACTGCTAAATGAAACTGTTGAAACTTTAAGTAACAATTTACAAATATCACCTTCACTTGCAAAAGTAAATAAACTATTAAGTTTCTAAATGTTTACTTCAATTCTTGTCTACAAAATTATGTGGAAAAGGGCAAAATTTAAAATGTCTTTAATCTACTTCCAATGATAATGTAAATTTGGTGAATATGCATGTTATAAGAATCACAATTTATTATATTTTATAACTTACCCATGTGGTTTGGGGCAAAAGGTTTTTTAAAAGTAACTCATTGTGCTTAAAATTTATAAGAAGTTTATAGAAGAATATATTAAAACATTTTATGTTCAAATACTACGTCAATTAGCACTTGGGTTAGGAAGGAAACAACACTACTGGATAATTGGGGTGTATAGGAGTAAAAAATATCAAAATTAAATAAAATTGTAAGATAGTTGAAAACACATTCTAGATTACTAGACAAGCATAACTGTAGGTAACAATATTTAGGTATATAATATTATTTAAATATTTAAGAATTACTTCTGTACAATAAATTTATGTTAGTTAATTTTATTTACTTTTTATTATTTTGTAAAATTTATTATGTGATTTTAGGTCCTGTTACATAGCAATCAATGGAATATTATTGAAGTAACTAAAAAGTTTAATGAAAATTCCACACAAACATTAATTGCAGCTAGAATTGAACCTCCCACTTCTCCAAATAGTATACTTTTAACCAGGTGTGTTAGTTGTCCAGTTTGTGTGACAGTTCAACCATTGGACAAATTCTACAGTTTATCCTGTGCACATATGTTTTGTAAAGAATGTTGGGTTACACATTTTGAAGTACAGATAAACCAAGTGAGTATTAATGATTGAATTAAATTTCCAATTAGCACTTATAGTTTTTAATGTATGGAATCTGGAGCCGATATTAAGCAATGCTACTACAATGACACACTCTTTTAACTGTCTAAGATATGGTGGTTTACTTGGGCCTCTAAAGAAGATAAATTGGTTACCAAAACATGCACTAGACAGTTTAACAAGTTTGTTGCTGTAGTGGTACTGTACACAGTATTTGATAACTGTGACCGTAAAGTATGCACAAGTTCACTAAAGCCATTTTAAGAAATGATTCTGAAACATGTCGATTCTTGACTGTATTTTCAAATAATATTCTAATATACAGGCTGAATTACTTTCAAGTAAATACAGCACCATCATTTTTTTTCATGGAGCACCCCCATTTTGTCTCAATTTCCAGATTACTTTAGCTGAGCTGGTTCCAAAAATGTATCACATGTTGATTCCAATTGGTACAGGGTAAACAAAAATACAATAGTTTTGTGTGTGCTCATAAAGTAACTCATAACATTCTTTATTAGTTGAATTAACAATATTATCAAAAATACTTACTTATTGAACAGAATATGATAAAATGCATGACTTTATAAATGTTTGAACTGCAGCCCTTGACAGTGTACAAATTCTTGTTGAACCTTGTTTATTGTGTCTTGAGAAATATTGTTTATAGCTGTCTGAATTCTTTTTCTCTTCTTCTCTCTTCAGATAGCCCCACATAAAATAATCCAAAGGACTGAACTATGATGACCTCGCTGGCCATTCAATAGATTCATGTCTATCAATCCACCTGTTTGGAAAAATTTCTAGGTACCTGCTAACATCTACATCATAACGTGGAGGTGCACCATCCTGTTGTATGTATGTATGTATGAATTAGGGGTGATAAGTACACTGCGACCTATAGGATCTATTGTGACCCCCCTTACTTGCCAAGTTCTGATGTTTTCTCAGATTTATAGCAGCTTTTCTAGTCCTATTTTCCTGAGGAAGTTTAGGACATCGTCGGGCTTCAAATCGGGTAGATCCCCCTCTTCTATTCCATGTCCTCCTAGGTATCTGGCCCTAGAATTCTGCAAGGCAGGGCATTCTGAGAGTATGTGTATTGAGGTTTCATCCTCTTCCTCACAGAATCTGCACTTTGCTTCATCTGCTAACCCTAGTTTCTTCATGTGGCTTTTTAACCGGCAATGCCCGGTTAGTAGTCCCGTTAAAATTCGGAGCCTTTTTTTACAGAGGTTGAGGCAGCTAAGAGATCTCTTCTGGTCATAGTTCCCCAGTAGTATCTTAGATTGCCTCAGTCCTTCCAGCTGATTCCAGTACTTGGATTTTTCCTTCTCCATTTCTTCCTTTAGTTTTCCTAAGATTACTCTACTGCTGATCCCACAGGATGGTTCTGGTCCCAAATGTGGGATTTCAGCTCCTTTTTTTGCCAGCTTGTCTGCTGTTTCGTTCCCCTTTATTCCTACGTGTCCTGTGACCCATAGTAGGATGACAGTGTTCTTCTGGCCTAGTTCATTTAATTTGCATAGGCATTCCCAAACCATCTTCGAACTGATTATATTTGAGCTCAGCGCTTTGGTGGCTGCTTGCCTATCCGACATGATCACAATCTCTTGTCTGCGGTAGTTTCTTCCAATATTGAATTCCACACATCTTTCGATGGCGCGGACTTCTGCTTGAAAGATACTCGGGTATGTGCCCAAGCTTTCTGAGTATTTGGCTCTCGGTCCAAAAACTCCTATCCCGGTTCCCTCGTCTAGCTTGGAACCGTCCGTATACCACTTTATGGTATTCTGATTTAAATTCTGTATGGTGTCTTCATCCCATTCAGATTTATTACTCAACCTTGTGATGAATTTTCTCACAAAGTTGAATTTCTTTGGCATATCATCTTGGGACATTTCCCAAGTTTGATCAAAATGAAGTGATCGGGGTTTTTCCCTGATAGTTCCTTCTTTGATCATTCTATATATCGTTTTCTTCCTTACACTTTCTAACAGAATGTGCAGTGGGGTCAAGTTTAAAATCACCTCCATTGCAGCAGTGGGGCAAGTTCCCATTGCTCCAGTGATACATGAACAGGCTAGTCTCTGAATCTTCGAGAGATTTTTCCTCGTCGTACTCAGATTAGCCCTTGCTCCCCAAGCCACTGCCCCATATGTGATTATTGGTCTCACTATTGCTGTGTACATCCATTGCAGAATACGTGGGTTGCATCCCCAGTTCTTTCCTGCAATGTTCCTGCACACCATGAGGGCCTTGGTTGCTTTGTGTATTACTTCGTCTTCGTGTTTATTCCAGAGTAACCTGCTATCTAGGATTAGCCCTAGATATTTGACCTCTGTTTTCCACTCGACGATGTTCTCCCCTATTCTTATGATCTTTAGATTAGGTTTCCTTTTCCTTGTAAAGGCTACTATTGTGGTTTTGGTGGGGTTGATGCTGAGTCCCACCGAGTCACACCATTGTTTCGCAATGTTCAGTCCTCTTTGAACAATGTCACAGAGGACATTTTCATACTTCCCTTTTGCCAGGATAACCATGTCGTCGGAATACCCTTGACATGGTATGCCTTCCCTGGTCAATTGATTAAGTAGACTGTCCACAGTGAGACTCCACATAAGCGGGGATGCAACTCCCCCCAGTGGACAGCCTCTAGTCACATTAATGAAGATAGTGTCTTGTCCTGCCTCCATTTCTGCGATTCTTGTAGATAGCAGTTGCGACATCCAGATGGAAGTCGTTCTATCTACTCCTTTCTCAATCAGTGCTCTTTTGACTGCCTCATGTGGCGTATTGTCAAAGGCCCCTTCTAGGGGGTTTTGAACGGCTGGAAGGTGTTCATAGCCCATCTCAGCCGTTCCTCACTGCATATGTGCTTTGCCATTGCAGTGTCTTCCCTGGTAGGTCTTTTAACTTTCTCATTTATTTTTCCGGAAGGGACTATTCCTCCGGGAAAGTGAGTTTCTAACAGGAGCAGAGCTCTTTCTTTTTCGCTTTCTGTGAAGCTTCCATCTGGCTTTCGTAATGCCATTACAGTGTCTACTTTCCCTTTTGCCAAGACTTTGTGTAGTCTTGCTGCAGAGGGTGTAGCATCTATTTCTTCGCAGAATTTTCTGAAGCTGTTTCTTTTAGCTTTTCTAATCTCCTTATTATAGGTTGTAAGTTTCTCGGTGTAGCTCTGCCAATCTCCGTTACGTTTGGCTCTATTGAAGAGCTGTCGCGTTTCGGATCTTAAGTTTGACAGATGACTGTTCCACCATATCGCATCTTTTGCTTTCCTAGTCCTTTGGAGAGGACAACTGGATTCATAGGCATCGATTATTGCCTCGTTCAGCTCTATGAGATCGTTTTCTAATGCCAGTTGATTCCTGGCATTTCTTTTAGTCTTAAGATTTGCAAGATTTACGTTCAGGTTAGTGTTGTAATTTTCCCAGTTAGTTTTCCTGGGGTTTCTCCTGAGTGCTTGCTCAGGAGGATTACACTCTAATCTGAACGTAATCATTCTATGATCAGAGAGGGATGGTTCGTTCGATACTCTCCAATCTTTCACCCTATCCTTAAGATTCGGTGTACTTAGTGTTATATCTAGTACTTCTTTTCTTGTTCTGGTTACAAACGTAGGGGTATTCCCTATATTGTGTATGTTCTAATGGATGGTACTGACACAGAACAATTCAGTTCTGAGAACTCAGAATATGATCGAGAATCAGTCATCAAAATAAAAAATGAAAGATATTATGCCGTTTATTAGAGATGATTCCAAAAGTATCGCGACAGCTCCGGTTTTCCCACCTATCTTTACCGTCGACTCGAACGCTAGCGATTACCCAGTTCGAGAAATAGATTCCAGTGGCCCAGCCGCCGCTGGGACTAACAAACACCGCACACGGAATCCGCTTAGCAATTGTTCTACTAGAATTCTCCGATTGTGCTGCGGCGCGCGCCGATCGGAGATCGTCGGCGAATATCCCCACATTGCCCAATTTTACTGGAGCTGTCGCGATATTTTTGTAATCGTCTCTACATGGAGAACTGGTACTTAGGACGCGTATGATAGCTATTCAAAATGATGAACTCATGAAGGAAGGAATCAAAATAAAATTCTTACAAAATGTTCTCGAGGAATATGAGTGGTCAATATATGATGACATTCAAGTGGTGGATCGAAAGTATATTTTTTATGGGCCAATTCAGATTGTTGGTACATATCCATTTTATTTGAAAAGGTGTGATAGATTTAATATAATAAAAAAGTACAAAACATGAAAAAAATAATTACTATGATTACCTGATATACTTTTACAGTATTATTTATAAATATAAAGATCTCGATAAAGATTTACTAAGTATTATTGTTATTTTTTAAAAAAATATTTTTTATTTTATATTTTACTTATGTACAATGTACAAAAAAATGTCTGTGTTTCTTACTTTTTAAATTATTGTAGACTTTTGTTCCAAAGAAAATGACTGTGTTCAGCCACTCTAGCACAAAGTTAGCTGGCAGTGGCGCTTTGTGAAGGCACTTGAAGGTGGCTGAACGTCTTTGCATCATACATCATATAAAGTTAATTTCCACCTATTATGTTTCCCCCAACATTAAATTCTACAGTTGTATATGTATTCTCCATCATATTTAAACTTTATACACTAATAAAAATCAAATATAGAAATTTTCACTTAACTTAATGGTTATAATTGTTGACATATCCAACCGCTGACCAACTTAGCGGAAAATAAATTCGCTGAAAAAAATGGCGACCGCTAGAGCTGTCACTTAGCGGTCAAATTCGCCCTCCGCTTACTCAACGCTTGTCTAATGCTAGCGTGGCTGAACGCGCCCAATGTTTTGAAAGCGTTTTGTATTGATTACCACCCAACGAAATTATTTGTTTTCATCAACTAATTCTCTATAAAAATCTTACAAAAGATTTAAGTCAACTACTTATTATCTTACAGTCAAAGCTCAAAGAGTGCAAACTGTAATTTTTTCTACATTTTTTTTCTTCTTCAATTCAATATTTTTACCGTTCTGAATAATTTAATATTATTTTGAAATATTATTGAAATATTTGAAATAATTGAAATATATTTGAAATTTTTGAAATATATTTCAAATGTTTGAAATAATGTACACCAAAATAGGGCGTGTCGGCCCCTCTCGTACCTACTTTACGTAATTTGTTTCCCTCCAGGACCCTTATTCTTGACGGTGATAGAATAGAATTCTCCCTAGGGAGCACTCCCTACTTTCATTCTATCACCTTTCTATTGGTTACATGAAACTGTATTCTTGAGTTCGATAGAATAAAGTACAGTCGCTGTAGAAAGAAGAAAATTGATAAGAATATTTGAACAGGGTTGCCAAATAGTTAAACAAATCGGAATAAAGAATTTTTGACAATTGAAGATCATGCAAACAAACGAAACGTGTTTATTTTTTACGGTCTCTAAAGTGTTTCAGGAGCAATATTTTATTTCATTTCTACATTGAATTCTATTTCATGGCATAATATTTAATTCTAGTTTTTTATTTAGTATTGTTTTTAGTATTTGTATGTATTTAGTTTAGTATTAATATTGTTTGCCTTTGTGTCACCGGTGTGTTTACAATTTACAATGGATTTGAATAATGTTTTAATTTACGACGTTATACAAAATGATATACGAGAAGCAGAAGAGGATATCAATATCAGAAGAGAAGTTTTACCCTTGGTAAACCCATTTGATGAATTAACAGATTATAGGTTTACAAGGCTTTTCAGATTGAACAAGGAAGTTTGTCGCGACGTTATAGTGTTTCCAATCTTTGGAAGAGCCCCCAGGTATACTGTTCAATAAAATTGACAGCTCTGTCCATAGCGCTTCCATTTTTTCTTTTGTATAGGACTGCGTTAATTTGCCGGAGTACATATTTCTTCTCTTGCAGAAATAAAGTCCACAAGAATCTGCTTTTGTTGGGTGTTCATAGGAGCACTCTTTTGTTTTTTATTTTCTGCCATTTTCACTACACTATATATGTCTTATCTATGTTTACTACTGTTACTTTTGATTAAAAAAAATAAATAAAAGGTTGATAACGGACGGACAATTATTTTTGATTATCTAAGCACGAAACGACGAAATACATCATATAACCAAGAAACATATAACTACTATGAAAGAAATTACTTCTATACTATTTTTGGTTCGAAAATAAAAATCCCTAACACCTTCTCTTGGTGTTATAGAGGTTCCTTCAAAAACAACCAATAGAAGTAATTGTTCTCTCGTGGAGCAACCCTTCTATCGGTACAGTGAGAGAACGAATTTCAAGAATGCGGTTTTGGCATTTTCAATAGAACCTCGCCCACTTTCTATTGGCTGTTCTATCCTATCACCGTCAAGAATAGGGGTCCAGACGTAATCCGGAGGTTTTGATGACAGTTTATGGTTGGTGCACCTCCACATTATGCTGTAGATGTTAGAAGGTACCTAGAAATTTTCACAAGACACAATAAACAAGGTTCAACAAGAATTTGTACACCGCTTGGGTTGTGGTGTGATTTTAGGCCGTCTGATGAGGTAGGTACCTTGGTATTTTGATTAAAACTCACTTAGTTAACATTTAACATTTTATATATGAACTATACGTAATTACTGGTACATAACTTAAGACTGATAAATTTAATAATATAATAAAAATAAGCTGATTCGACTGAAATCATGAACGGAAGGTAATTGATCTCACCTCCGATCAAACAGATGTATTTATATAGGTTAGTTACTAAACACCCGAGTTATGTTATTCTGTTGAAATCACGTATGTTCATTGCTCGTGAAATTAGTTAAAGGTGGAGTCATTAACCATCCTTCTCTTTGTTTACATACTATTTAATAATTAAATATAAAATGATATACGGGGTGTATTAATCATCACAGGGTTACTGTCAAATAGAGCAAAGGCTGCATTTCGGACATTTATAAAGTCATGTCTTTCATCATATTCTCCCCGCTAGACAATAAGTATTTTTGATAATATTGTTAATTCAACTAATAAAGTATGTTATGCATTACTTTATGAGCACACACAAAACTATTGTATTTTTGTACACCCCGTACGAATTGGAATCAACATGTGATACATTTTTGGAACCAGCTCAGCTAGAGTAATCCAAAAATTGAGACAAAATGGGGGTGTTCCATTAAAAAAAATTACGGTCACGTCATTACTCGACAGTAATTCACCCTGAATATTAGAAGATTATTTTAAAATACAGTAAATTAAAATCAAAAATCGACGTGTTTATTTCTTAAAATGGTCTGTTTAGCTAAAAATGAATTTGTTCCATACTTTATGGGCACAGTGTATATCTTTTACCTCACAGAACAATAATTTTTAAATTTTAGTGCTTTATCATAATGTACATATAATTGATTTTTAAAATAAATGGCAAATTTAAATAAAACTGGACATAAAACTATTAATGTTCCCTAAACATGAGTTGTTCAATTGTAAAAAAATAAAAATTATTAGAGATTCCATGATTACAAAAACTAGTTATACCAATAATCCATACTATTTATAAAAATAAATAAATTGGGACACACCCTCACATATCTATCTTGCCTCACAATAAAACCCGTAGATAAATTCTCCTTGACTTCTCAGGTAGTCTTATGTTGCCTCAATCACTCAGACACAGCTGATCCCCTTCCACAGCACCCAAGCAATATATTTCTCTCACATCGCTATGTCCAAATCCCCTCACTAGAGGACCAAATCCTTTTTCAATGCTCTTCAATTGTAACTTTGTGAAAACTCCCAAATTTATGTTTATGATTTTATTATGTAGTAGGTAACTATTAAAAATTGTTTTAGGGTATTTCCACAGGTATAGCATGCATGGCTAAAGACTGTATAGTGTTGGCTCCAGAAGATTTTGTTTTAAAACATTTACAACGACCCAATATGAGAGAAAAGTATCAACAATTCTCATTTCAAGATTATGTAAAGTCTCATCCTCAGTTGAGATTTTGTCCAGGGCCAAACTGTTCTATTGTAGTGCACAGTAAAGAGGTTAAGGCTAAAAGAGCAAATTGCAATCAATGCAAAACAATATTTTGTTTTAGGTAAGTTATATTAAAAATATTAAGTATTATATTTTTTTAAATTCTAAAATTTTGATTTTTCAATTATTTAATGCAGTTGATATTTTTGTAAATCTACTTTATAAAAATATCTATTTTAAATATATAAATAATAAAGTTTACTTTGTTGATTATAGACCAGTGCGGAAGCCTTAAAAAATAATAAAAAGTAAAAAAAAATAACAGTAGGATGAAACCCATTAGAAAAGGAGGGGAATTTGATAAGACAGACAGAAAAATAAAAAACGGGCGATCCGAGTGCGGGAAGTGGGAGGGGGGAGTTTTAAGGGCAAAAATGGCTTATTTTCATTTTAGGCAAAACTACAAGTCCTATGGAAAAAAGTTAAATAACAATGTTGTAGGTAATAAAAAGATCTACAACTTTAGTATTCACAATTTTTTTACATAACCTCAAATTGTATGCGGAAAATTCAAATAACCAATACCCCAAATATACTGTAATTTATTTGATTTTAAATATTTATTTTTTCACCTTATTTTGAATTAGTATCAAAAAGGCACCCTAATTTTCAATCAAAATCACATGTTAAAATATCAGCTTTTTTCAAAGTCATTGGGCATTCTATTTGTTGAAATCTCTACTTTTTGATGATGTAAAAAAAGTACATTACTGTAGTAAATGTTCTCAGAAAATGCGAAAAAAATAAAAAAAAAATTGAATTCGAAATTCTTAAAACACTTTATTCTTTATATTTTTAAAAATGTTTTTTTTTTATTTATTTACAAAAAACCGCATGGACCAATAAGGTCATTAGCGGGAATATTCTACAATATTACACATTATATAACATGTCCACGTCTTTCAAAAATGATATTAAGTTGACGTTTTGTTGATTTAATAAATTCGTGAGGGAATTGGGTAGATTGTATTTTTGTCTGTAAATATTGTACTTCGCACAAGGTTCCACTAACACATGCTTTACGGTGAACGGCGAACCGCACTCTCTACACACTGGAGGTTCTTCTTTCGTAAGAAGATGCTCGTGTGAGAACTTTGTGTGTCCTAACCGAAGACGAGATAACGTCACTTGTAGATGTCTGCATGCAACTAAAGTTGTCCAAGGTCCTGTCTTTGATTTGACTTCATGAAGTTTAGATGGTTTTGAATTCCATTGGTTATTCCAATTTTCCATGAGGTGGTTTTGAAATATATTCCTTAGATCACTGTTTACAGAACGTGAGATTATGCGAATACTGTTGTCCGTGATAGCTTCTATTTTTATCAGCTGTTTCATTACCTGCTATGCCCATATGTGAGGGAACCCAGAGAAATTTTATTTCGTTGTTTAGGTCTTGAGCTTTCTTGATTTCTTTTCTTATTAATGTTACTAGAGGATGCTGAGAGTAGATTTTTTCTAATAGTTGGATTGAGAACATTGAATCTGTTATAATTAGCAGCTTAGGTTCATTGGTTATATTTGCGTGTGAAATTCCTTTGAAAATTGCATATAGTTCTCCTGTTAGAACTGTAACTGTATCTGGCAGTTTGTATCTAAAAATCTCTACATCAGTAACTACATTGGCTCCATCCCCTTTTTCCGTTTTAGATGCATCAGTGTAGTATGTATTATAGCTCTGATATTGCGCATGTATATTTAGAAAGTGTTGTTTGATTACATTGGGATTAGTGTTGGACTTTTCAAACTGCATTAGTTCTGTATTGATAGATGGAGTTTTTATACTCCAAGGTGGTGGAGAATTTGGGTTATGAAGAGAGTATAAAGGGGGAAACTGTTTCCAATTTAACTGACTTATAGCGTCCTGAATTCTACTAGAAAATGGAAGATTACGTGTGGAATGGTCAACGGTTATGGATTTAAGGCTTAATATAATGCTATTTCGGACTGGAATTGATTTATTAGGAGCTACTTTTGAGGCATATGAGAAGGCCAGCAATTGTCTACGATGATTTAATGTAGGTTCATCTAATTCGAAGTAAATGCTGTCTATGGGAGTAGTCCTATATGCACCAAGTATAGTTCTTAGCGAAGTGTTATGCAGGGTGTCCAGATGTTTCAGGGTTGTTTTACTTGCGGATGCGTAAGCGATGCAACCATAGTCGATTTTGGATCGAATTAAAGATCGATATAACATAAGAAGTATTTTACCATCGGCACCCCAGGTTCTATTTGATAAATACCTTAGTAGATTAAGCCCCCCTTGACTGGAGATAACTATAGTCCAGGAGGAATCGGCGCATGAGTACCGAAAACTATTCCACCTCAATTTTTTTATGTGATCCTTTTCAAATTGCCCTCCTAATGATATAAATGCATGTTGCCATGGCGCAACCCGGTGCCATATTGTTTAAACCGAAATTGTTTAAACAATTACAAGGAATTGTTATTTTTCAAACGGACAAATTTTTTTATATTCTTTATTGAAATGCCAATAAAAAAGGTCCTATGACTTTTCAAGATAAAGTTAATATTTTTAAAGATATGAATTTTTTAAGGTTCGACAAATCTCAAATTTGGGTACTTTTGACCTATGAAAAATATATTAAAAAAACAGATAATGTGAAAGTAATAAATGTTTTTAATTCATTATACAATAGTTAATAATATTGTTAATAGAGATTTAAAAAAATTTCATTGTTTATATCTTTTTTTTAATTGTTAATTTGGCGCGTTCACAAGTATGCATCGCTTACTTTTAAGTATCGTTGTCTCTCTCTGACTCATGCGTTGCGTCGGCCTCTCTGTGTCTTGAATCATTATCATTTATCTTAAAAACTATCAACTTTATCAAAATTGTTAAAGAAAGCAATGTTATTAGATAATAATGAAATTGCCTACAATTTGTTTTTAATAAATTTTTTTCTGAAATCAATTTTTCAAAAGTTAAGCATATGTCATTATATGTCAAAATTACTTTTATCAGTTTATATTACTTTTTTCTTATTATCATAGTAATTTTTGCATTTATATCAACAATAATAAGATATAATGGTAATTGAACATTTTTTGAAATCACAATTATTTATAAATAATAAAAATATATTGGGTATTTAGAAAAAACATTCAAATAAATTGAATAAAACTAATTTTATGTATATGTATCATAGTGGTTGTATGAGTGTTTCTGAGTAAGAAAAAAATTCTTTCTTTTATTTTTTATTCTTTCAATGTTACTCTTTGTATAAATAATAACGTTTAATAGCAAAAAGTAATATAATCTGACAAAAAAGTAATTTTAATGACATGTTCCGATTTATGCTTAAAGAACTTTTGAAAAATTGATTTCAGAAAAAAATTTATTAAAAACAAATTGTAGGCAATTTAATTATTATCTAAAAACATTGATAGTTTTTAAGATAAATGATAATGATTCAAGACACAGAGAGGCCGACGCAACGCATGAGTCAGAGAGGGACAGCGATACTTAAAGGTAAGCGATGCATACAAATTAACAATTAAAAAAAATATATAAACAATGAAATTTTTTTAAATCTCTATTAACAATATTATTAACTATTGTATAGAGAATTAAAAAAAATATTACTTTCACATTATCTTTTTTTTTAATATATTTTTCATGGGTCGAAAGTACCCAAATTTGAGATTTTTCGAATTTTAAAAATTCATATCTTTAAAAATATTAACTTTATCGTGAAAAGTCATAGAACCTTTTTTTATTGGTATTTCAATAAAGAATACAAAAAAAATTTGTCCTTTTGAAAAATAACAATTCCTTGTAATTGTTTAAACAATTTCGGTTTAAACAATATGGCACCGGGTTGCGCCATGGCAACATGCATTTATATCATTAGGAGGACAATTTGAAGAGGATCACATAAAAAAATTGAGGTGGAATAGTTTTCGGTACTCATGCGCCGATTCCTCCTGGACTACTAGTTGTTTAATGTGACTTTTCCAGTTTAATTTTTGATCAAATATCATTCCGAGAAATTTTATTTCATCTGTATAAGAGAGGTTCTTCTTATCAAGGGTAAGAACTGGTTTGGCTTGGCATGATTTTTTTGAAAAAATTATGCATTTTGTTTTATCTGGACAAAGTCTAAATCCTGTAGTTTGGGACCAGTGTACCAGCTTGTTTAAGTGAGATTGTAAATTGGAAGCCATATATCTAACGTCTTTTCCTTTGATGAAAAGAATAAGGTCATCCGCATATAATCTTGCTTGAACTGGCTTTGAAATGATTTCCCACACAGCCAAAACACGTTTCGCAGATGTCTCGAAGATATCTTTAGCGAGATATTGTATATCGCATAGACATCTACAAATATATATGAGACATGTATGAGATATCTCTAAGATATCTTTATGTCCGCCTTGTATACGTCTCAAAGATATTATGCTGAGATATCTCGGAGATATCTTTGCGTACACTTTATTAACGTCTCAAGATATTTTTCTGAGATATCTCGGAGATTTTCCATATCCTTGACAAAAATTCATATCCACTTGATGAAATTATATTAATTGTCAACGTCGTTTCGACCGCGGTTAGTCTTCATCAGGACTTGAAATGTAAAAGAGGTAACATTAACCAATCTTGTAAAATTCAGTACAGTCACTTCAAAGATTTGGTTAAAGTTTTAAAAACATACAAAGCAGATTAAAATACATTTTATTTCATGTTTAAAGCTATTTTGACGAGGTGTTTAAATATTAAAGAACGGTGGACATCACTTATTTGATGAAGACTAACATAATCGAAACGTTGGCAATTAATAACTTCACCTAGTCGAAAATGTGTTTTGTATTGAAGATGCATTTCAATTTTTATACTCAAAAAAAAAACTCATAATAAACAAATAACTTACAGCTCAAAAATCAATTTATTAAAAAAAAAAATTATTAACAGGGCATTATTGCATTAATAGAATCTGAGGCTCAGTCTAAAAAAAAATTGTCGATTTAACATAAAATCACTTCAAAACTATTATTATGAATGTAACTATAATAATTGGTTCAAGTGATTTCAAATAAAACATTAAATCCTGAATTAAAAAAAAACACATATGAATCTATAATATTAAAGCTAATCAGTACTATTTTCTTTTTTCTCTCTATCTCTTCTTAATGTTCCTAATCTCAACCAATTTTTAATAACTTCTGATATTTCAGAGTCGGTTGCCATTTCTTGGTCCTTTTTACTGCGAACGGCAACTACAAACGAATAAATATTATTTATTATCGAAGGGTTGTGACAAAAAATTATTCTTTTAAAGTGTATGTGCGCGCCTATGATTATTTGATTTGGCATTTTTATCAAAATATCTCTAACTTATGGAAAACAAAGCACACAAACTGATTATTTTTTACTTTTTTCATTTATTCACACCTAGGTACAACAATGACACAATCTAAAATAATTTGAATACCAATTTGTAAAAAATTACCAATTGTTTATGTGTGGGTGAAACAACATTAGTGTATACTGTGTGGTCAGAATCCTTACCTTGTATTACTTTAACTATCTCTAGTTCGAAGAATGCTCTCTTTTTCTTTGCTCCGACCCAGCTGTATTGAGCAGCAACTGTATTGGTAATTAAACTCACTAAAATATTCACAATGGAAGTCTTGAGATTTTTCCCTAGCATAAGCCGACTTCTCCGAATCTAAAACAAATATTCAAATTCAGCACAGTTAAGCAACCATCCAATTTTTATGAACGTGATGGAACAAAGTGATTTATTACCACACATTTCCGGAAATTATCATTGGTTTTGATCAGGGTGTCAACATTGTCCATATCTTCACAGTTGTTGATGGGAAATTTCGCATCAAACAATTCATTAAGAGGGTCCTCATTTTCCACCACATCTATCTGCTTAATATTAATCTGTTGTTCAATATTATTGATTCTATCCAGTAATTCATTTTGAAGAAGTGATAGTGCCACAACTTTTCTTTGAATATTTTTCAGGAGGTCTAAACTTTGCTGCTGAAAATCTAGAAAGTAAACTTATGACATAAATTAAATTTTACCAATATGCTGATTACAAAACATTTACTAACTCAGTGATTCTGCTGAATCTTGCTGATCCTGTAGCACTAATTTATTTGATCCTGGGGTTCCAGCCACACGTTTAGCTAAAACAAGTGGAATTTAGCATAGTTTCACAAAATTGTCACCATAAAGAAAATATTAAAATTAAGAAGCAGCCCAAATGACTCACATACATACTGGTCTTGTCTGTTAAACATTTTGTGGATTCAATAGCTTCTTCAATTATTCCATGGCTATTTTTTGGTACTTCCATGCTTAATAAATTTGTTTTCTGTAGTTGCCCTTGACAATCCAGTACCTGAAACAGTCATAAAAATCAATTTAGGTTTAATTCACAATGAATGTCCTCAAAAAAATATAAAATTCATTTTAAAAACTATCCCAAACAATGACTTACATGTGTTTTTTGGAAATTTTGGGTATTTAATTTCTTCGGCCAACAATGTTTGGTCTAACTCATCATCTGATGAGCTGATTACTCTTGACGCTCTAAATCTTCTTTGTTTTCTCTCTTCCTCTTCATCTGTTGTACCAACTTCAGTTTCTTCCTCGGCTTCTTTAGCTTTCTTTAAACCATATTCATAGTCATCTAGAAGAACAGAGTATATTGTATTAGACAGGTTTTTTTCTGTGGTTAATCCCTAAAGTATCACCGACACAGTATTTCAATGTGATCTCACCTGTAGTATATAAGATTCTCAAAATTTTACATTTCTCCCAATCTGGATTCGGTGGTAATTTATTTTTGACGGAGGAATAATATTTAGTCATAGTTTTAAAATTTGGCCAAAAGGCTTCATTACCCTGAATCCATACATTAGGGATCAGCTGCACTCCATCATCAAACTCTACTACAGTGTATTGTTTGTTCATTTTGAAATCTACAACACAAAAATCAGTATGAAGCTGTACATTTTTTATTTCCATTTTTTGAATATACCTAGTTGTAGTTGTAAATTATAAAAAATACATACCTCACTATGAAGCAAAGGGATAACAACAAAATTGTTATTATTGAATGGCAATTTCATAAGCTTCTGCTTAACAGTATTTAAAGGCCAAGTTTTAAGTACCGATAATTGTGAAACTACAAAAATATTAAGAATAGAAGAAGCACATGGTTTTTCATACAAGTTTTCTTTCTTCTCAAATTCCTCCCTATTAACAAAATGCAGTGATTTTCATCAGAGTATGCAATATTTTCTAAAGAAATGACACTTCCATTTTTACTTAAAAACAATTATCTGCAGCCGAAGAACATTTTAAAATAAACAGATCATTTTGTATTACATCATACTGAGGATCTGAACATCCATTTATAAGAGGCCCATGAGTATGTAAAGTTTTATGTAATACTGAAAAATCAGAAGTTTCCTGAGTAGGTAAAATTTTATTTTGAATTCCGACTGCTTCTAATTCAGTAGTACGAAAAAATAACTGTTGAAGGGGACGTTCTGATTTTCGAATTAATTTTTTGATTGAAAACATAAAATTTTCAAACTTGAAAGCACTGAAAAAATCTAAATTACCAAAATGTTTTACATCCTCAGCCAGGTGCAATACATTATGAACATTATGTGACACATTGTATTTTTTATAAATTTTTTCATACATAGACACAAAAATACGCAATAATTTATTTGCATATTCAACTGTTTCATCATCTGCATTTTGAATGCAAAGTATTCTAATTGCCACATGTAGCACAACAAAATTTTCAAAAATTTGATTTCTTAAGATTCCTGAGAAACAAACTGGACCTATATAAAGCAACAACATACGAAATTCTGTTGCTTTATATAACTTCATATATTCTAAGGAACGGGGCTTTCTAACAAACTCTCTCGGTATATGATGCTTTAACAATTCAATTTTCTGTGATATAGCTTTAACATGAGAACTTCTTAATCGGAATGATAAATCACACCCTAACCACAACAACAAAAGTCTTTTAGTAACTCCAAGGCACAAAAGGTGCATATAATCTAATGGAACACCTTTCACTATATCAAAATTGGGAATATTTTTTATAATTGTTTCATGAATATGATATTCCTCATCACTATTAGCCCTAAACGCTGTATGTGTTCTTTTATGAAAGTTATTGCTAGGAAAGCAAACTCGATTATTTAAGAAAACACCATTTATTAAACATTTTGTACAGCTTGAGTATCCACTATGTCCTTTTATGCCTAACACAAATGACTTAGCAGGAACATCACAAATTATACCCTTAAGAGAAAAAGGAATGTTCTTGTTATTTATATATAAGCCATTATTTACTAATTCAACACATTCAGCAACAAAATCAGATAAAAATAGATTAGAATCTTGTGGTTTTTGAGGACCAAAATAAGCCCCTATAATAAAAACATTCGATAAACCATATATATTTCCTAAAATTGGCCATAAAGCATTAGTAGATGATCTACTTAGAGGTAAACCATCAATGTTTATGAATAATTCAATCTGTTCAAAATTTATATTTACAATCTTTTCCAAATTTTTCTTTAAACCAAAATGACAATAATGCCCTGGATACACTGTTTTGAGTGAGCATTTTCTAGCTGTATGTAATAATGTTCTACTATCACGTGGTAGTTCAGAAAAGCACTCATGATTTTGCAAAATTTTCAACAAACCATTTAGGGCCATATGAGATATGTTGTTTGTGACTGCCCAGTTAACTAAACCTAATCTTACATTGTCAGCTTCTGTGTTATTTTGTGTAGTACTATCAGTGGCCACATTTAAAATATGTGTACAATCATTTATTGCCTCTGAGTTAATAAGTAATGAGGTATCTTCACTTTCATGATTTTGATTTATATTACATTCATCATTACTCAATTCATCCATATTAATTTCAGATTCCAATGTATCCAGATTATTATTAGGAGAACAAGGCATTTTTATTGCCCGTTTTTCAGGTTGTGTTACATTAATTTTTCTTTGCACTAGACGACGCAAATGCCTTTTACTTACAGTACTAACCGTTTTATGTTTAGGCATGATTGAATTTTAGAAGAAAGAAAACTAATAGATATAAAAACCTCGATAAAAACAAACCTTCCGAATATCACACTATAGGAAACTTAGCACTTTATTCACTGTAAATTATACTAATTTGTTTGATTCGCAGATATTTGATTGTTTGCCGTTTGCACCTATTCACACGTGCTGTCACAAAAAAGAGAGGTTATGTTTCAATTCCCGATTCCCGTGGCAACTGTGTCGTTACACTAGTTCGTTACACAGCCGTTTCAGGGCTGCATGGGTCATGCGTAGTAGATGTAGAAGTAAAGTCTGTCACAGACTTGATACGTCTCAGAGATATGAAATAAGCCTAGCCTATTAGTGATAGAGAAATATAATAGAGTCCTCTTAAAAAATGAAGATATATTATTTTCAATATGAATTAATAATGACCCCGAGATATCTAGAAAACTGTAATAATCTTCAAACATTTCATAAGAGAAATAACATGAGAAATAACGTTGGACTAATGATGGAACCTTGGGGTATGCCATTTTCTTGTTTCTTAAGATCGGAGAGAGTACCATTCGCGCGTACTTGAAATTTTCTTTTTGATAGGAAATTATTAATAAAACCTAGTATATTACCTTGATAACCCCACGTCTGGAGAATATGTAATATAAGATATTTCCAAGTAGTATCAAACGCTTTGGTTATGTCGAAATAAATTGCCATACATTTCTGATTGTTTTTAAAAGCTTCATGAATAGAATTTTTCAGATCAACAATGTTGTCTGTTGTAGATCTGCCAGGTCTAAATCCGGCTTGCTCACAGTTAAGTTAATCGTTGCATTCTAGGTTCCATATTAATCGTTTGTTAATTATTTTTTCCATAAGTTTACAGGCTGAACATGTAAGGGATATCGGACGAAAAGATTCAGGATTTAATTTATTTTTAGTAGGTTTTAGGATAGGGATAATGATGGATTTACTCCAGATACTGGGAAATTTATTTTGGGTCCAGATAATATTGAAAATTTTTAGTAAAAGGTCTTTTGCTATGTGGGGAAGATTTTTAAGAAATTGTGTAGGAATATCGTCCGGTCCTGAAGAGGTGTCCTTTAGGGAATTAAGTGCTTCTTGGAACTCATCATATGTTAGAGGTAGGTTGATAGGGCCCTGATTGTTAATAATGGATATTGGTACGGATTCTTGAATTTGTTTGTAAGTTAGGAAAGTGTTGTTATAATTTTGATTTGCTGAGTGCTTTTGTTTCCGCTAGTTCATTTACTATTTCAGTTTTGTCAGTTATTATCGTTCCTTGTTTTTCTAGGCTGATAATTGGTTGGTAGGTTTGCTGCCCTGTCATTTTCTTGACTTTTTTCCATACGGAGGATATAGTTGAATTACCGTCGATGCTTGATACATACTTCTGCCATGATTCATTTTTACTTTTTCTAGTAATTTTTCTTGCTTCAGCTCTATATTTTTTGTATTCTGTTAGTAAATCAACTGTTTTATGTTTTTTGTAGAGGTTCCAGGCTGTTTTGCTCAATTTAATAGCGGATTCACATTTTTTATTCCACCAAGGTACGGGTTTATGTTTTTTCAAAAGTTTGGACTTGCCTATGGCTGTCCTAGCAGCTTTGGTTAAAATTTCATTGAATTTTTGAAAAGTTTTGTCAATGTTATTAGAAATTTCTATGTTAGCAATTTCTTCTGTTATGATTTTTTCAAATTCTTCCCAATTAGCCTTTTTTAATCTCCATTTTTGAGTAGGTGTTTTATCTGTGGGTATATCGGAGGTGTTACTTATCACAATTGGGAAGTGATCACTGCTGTATAAATCTTCTAGTGCTTTCCAGCTGAGTTGTAATAAAGAAGGATCACATAAAGATAAATCAATAGAGGAAAATGTTCCATGGGCCATGTTAAATCTAGTAGCGGAGCCATCATTAAGTAGACAAAGGTTCCGAGTATTAAATACATTTTCCAATTGGTTTCCTCTGGGCGTTGTTTTATTAGATCCCCATGCAATGTTGTGACCATTAAAGTCTCCAGTGATAATACATGGAGATGGAATTTGTTCAATAAGATCTTGTAGTTCTTGTTTGTTTAGTGGCTCATCAGGAGGAAGGTATATATGCTGAATTTTATTGGTGCAAGTATTGATGCAGCAACTGCTTCTAAATTGGTTGTCAAAGGTATATGTTTTGTGCTGGTATGAAAGATTTTATATATAATGCAACGCCTCCGCTGGCATAATTTTGATTTTGTCGATTAGTAAAAAGTCCAGAATAGTTATTTAACTTATGTGTTTGTCCGTCTTTAAAATGTGTTTCTTGTATTGATATAATATCGGGTGAGTATTCCGAAAGAAGTATTTGAAGCATATTTAAATGCATTTAAGTTCCATTGTAGTACAGTATTGAATGTGAAAAACTAAATTAAATTATTTGAAGTAGATGAGTCGCTGTTAGGTTCGGAAGTTTGGTTTTATAAAATCTTTTCCAACTTTTTCCGTAGACGTGTAATTCGGGCTTTCAGTTTTGCCTCATTAAAATGGGGTCAAACTTCATTAAGCATGTGAACAAGTGATTTAAGATCTATGGTGTAATCTTTAATAATATTAATAATGTTTTTAGCTTTATAGGTGTCATTTAATAAGTTTCGAAATTGATCATAGTTTAAGTTGTATTTTTTTGACTGATCGTTTATAAAGGCTCTAGCAGATTCTTCATTATCTTTTTGCTTGTTATTGGCACCTGTTTCGTTTTGTGGAGTTTGGGTAGATTGGAGGTGAGAATTGTTTTGGCTAATGCTAGAAACTCATGATCCGATGTCTATATCGGACGAAAAGTCGCTTTCGAGTTTTTGTTTTTTGATGGTTTGGATATTTGTGATGGTTTTGGTATTTTTATCAGTGGGAAAAACGTTTCGTGGCAAGTCTTCTGTTGGAGTCGGAGTTTGCGAGAGTTGTCTTTTGGGGTTAGTTTCCGTTTGTGTTTTCATAGGGCTGTCTTCTAAAATAGGCGCTGTAGATGAAGGGGGTTTTTTGGTAGATTCATTAGAAATTAGAGTGATATTAGAATTTTCTGATGCAATGTTTTGGGAAGAGATATAAGAGAGGCTTTGATTTGGTGTATTTTCGGAAAAGTTAGGTTCAGCGTGTGTGTAGTTTACTGATGTACATTGTGCAGCTACATGACCATTTTGCTTGCATTTAAAACATAGATTATTATCGCTTGATATGAATATTTTGTAGCTTACATCATCGTAGTTGACAACGACAGATTCGGGTAATGCAGTATTCTCTTGAGGTTCTACGTATACCTGACGTCTAAAACTGAGGATATGACTATATTCAGGATTAGTGGCTCCAATTCTTAAGCAGGTTATTGGGGATACCAGTTTTAATCCTAAATTTTGTAATATCTCAGTAAGAATTTCAGATGGTATTGTTGGACTTACGTTAAATAACAGAAGTCGTAACGATGGGGTAATTAATCTGCGAGCTGTCAGCACTTCATTGTTTACTGTTATGGATCCAAAATTATTAAGAAAGTTGTCTACTACCGATTTATTGGATAGATAAACACATACTCGGTTGTTGGAGATTCTTGAGGAGAATATAATATTTTTTGGTTGAACGATAGGGCCTAGTTGTAGAAGATAATCTTGTAATTTTGCACCATTAATTGAGCTGAAAATGATAGCGTCTTCTTTTTGCGGGAGTTTCGGATTTGCTCGTTGGGATAAAACTGAAGAATACAATGCATTGGGTGAATTGTTTGGTGAGTTATTGGATATATCCATTGCTTATTGTGTGATATTCAACGTTTAAATATAGTTGAAAAGTTCGCTTCAAGTATCATACCTGAATACGGTCCTGTCTTTATATCGTTGTCTGCAAAAACCAGACAGGTTTTTTCTTCGATATGGTAAAGTTCTTTGTATTTATTTGCAATGTGGATATATTAATTTTATATTCAATAGCTAACTTTTACTCACTGCGTTGATATCTTCCGATTGCACTTCACTTTATTAAGAGATTTATAACTTTTTGAACGAAAATTTTCGAGTAAAAACTATATAAAACTGCAAAAAATCTTGGAGCTGATTTTAAACACAGTCAACTGTATCGGATCAGGTCCGGCCTTTTAAAAATGTTAATCTTGTTATTTATAAAGATACCTTATCTGATTCTAATCAGTAATCCATTAGTTTTTGTCTCTGATAGCATTTCTTTATCGTTAGAATCTACAAACCTTTTCAACTCTAGGTGATTTTCGAACCATCACCTTCGTCTCCAATGTTATTTCCAGTCTGGTTCTTCATCCAAAATTTCATCTGAATCATTTAATTTCTTGTAAGTTTTTTCTTCCATACTGGAGCAATTTTCAGAAACATGACAATTTGTGCATAAATTTGTACATTTTAAACCATGTTTTCAGCAGCCATATTTTAAAGTGTTATCCAGCTTCATAATTGCAATACTTCTGTAATTGATTCCTTTCCTGTAGATTTGGTCAAAATGCCACTTTGATGTTGATTCCATCCCCAATCAGTTCGTTACACCCAATCAAGTTTGAAGTAGATTTATGTCCTGTCACAATGTTGTTGTGTTGCTTATTATATGGGTGGGAGGTTTGCCAAAATAAAAGATTATTTAATTTTTGCCATTTGATATTTTTGAAACCTTAATTGATAAAATGTAATTTTTCCATTTTTACATTTATTAATAGATTTGATTAGTTGTAATCCATTTATTTAATATTTTCTTAACTTGTATCTTATAAAAAACATTGGCCAAGTCTGACCAAATTTTAAGCGTCTGATAACGAGCTTACCTTACTTTTCTTTCCTTTTCCGGCAAATCCAGATCTTTTCGCAATCGGAGAAATAATACAAAAATGCAATATTTTTGAAGGATTCATGTTTGAAACTATTAAACGTGAAAAATAGATCCTTGACATTTCCATAATTAAGTCTATATTAATAATAAAATTACAATGTAAGTGTTATAATGGGGGATGTTATCTTATTAAATACTTATTGAAACATTTATTGGACCATATAAATTCTTTATTTAACACTAATATCACAGTTACATTGTTCTTTATGGTTAGACCACCAGACAGCAAGTGCCCCCCCATTTCCTACGCCGGTATATATATATATATATAACCTTACATGCGCATGTGCGCTCAACTAACCTGAAGTATATCACACCCCTATTTTTAATTTTTACTTACAATTGCTGATATTTATTTTCCTAACTGATGTAAATGAAATAAATCTAAATACATTTAAAACTAAATTTAAAAATTTGTATTTTCCTACTTTATTTGTATCTAAAATTTGTTTTCGTCTGGGGTCTCTTTACTTTTATCTTACAAGCATTTACAAAGTTATATAATCATCTAATCTTGCCGGCTTCTTTTTCTTTCTCGCACTTCTTCCCTCCTTTTCTATCTGTAGGTGGTTACTTGGTCCTGCCATGGCTGGTGCCTCGACTACTGTCTGGCGTCTATTGGCCCTCTCTTCCGGTCGGTCTTGGGCTTTGGTCCTCTCTTTCGGTTGGTCCTGGATATGGATATTAGGCCCCTCTTCCGGGTGGTCTTGGTCATTGGCCCTCTTTTTTGGTTGGTCTTGGACCTTGGCTATGATGGATGGATTGACTTGCTGGTGGTGGTCCTCCTCCTGCTCTCCATCACTATCTAAAGAAATAAAAGTTTCGTTACTTTCATTGTCATTACTATAATCATTTAAAATTAAATTTTTGTCTGTTTGTGCATTGTCTACTATTGGGTTAATTTTTCCCATATTGTCAATGTCACAGGTTGTGTGGTGCGATTGGATATTAGTCTTACTTGCATCATTTGTCGTACGTTTATAAGCTATCCTTGCTATCGGTCTTTGTATTACCTCTTCAGCTCCATGCCTGTTTTCGTCATTACAGCTTCTTCTGATTAGTTGGTTCATATGCCTTTTCCATATCCTGCCATCTTCTAGTTTGCATAGATATACAGCTCTACCTATTTTTCTTATTATTCTAGCTGCAGCCCATGATATTTTGTTGTTCCCATAGTCTCTGGCCATCACCAAATCATCTTTATAAAACCGTTTTCTTCGTCTTACTCTGTTACTCTTTTTATTTGTATTTTGATTTTCTTGAACTGGGGTGATTGTGGTATTTTGCCTTAAAAGATTGAATCTAGTCTTCAAATCTCTTCCAAACAACAGCTTTGCTGGTGTTTCTTTCGTTGAGCTATGTTTTGCATTACGATAATTCAACAATAATCTTGATACTAGAGTTGACAATTTGACGTTTTTGTTTTCTCTATCTTCAATGGCTGCTTTTATCTTGGCTTTAAACGTCTTCACAGCGTTTTCAGCTTGTCCATTACTCTGCGAATGTCCCACCGGTATTGTTTTGTGGATTATTCCATTTCTTTTATAAAACGCTCTTAGCTGTTTCGACACTAGTTGACTTCCATTATCAGTCACCCATGTCGTTGGTATACCAAACATTGCAAAACATTCTCTCAGTTTTTCTTCAGTTTCCTCTCCTGACAGACTTCTCATTTGATATACAACTGGATATTTGCTATAAGAATCAATTATTATCAAAAAATGTTTACCATTTAAATATAGAAAATCCCCATGAATTCTTTTCCATGTTTCTTCTTCTGGTTCCCAAGGTGTCGGTATATCTCTTGGTGGATTTTGCCTTTGATTTAGACATGGAATACAAGATACTATCTCATTTTCTATGTCTTTATCTATATTTGGCCAATATAGATAAGATCTGGCTAAACTTTTCGTTTTACTTACCCCTAAATGGACAGTATGAAGTTCTTTTAGTAACCTTTTCCTTAATTCTTGAGGAATAATTACTTGATGTCCCCATCTTAATACACCTTGTTCGTATATCAGCTCATATCTCTTATTAAAATAGGCTTTTTCTTCTTCATTTTGATTCTCTGTTGACCATTCATCTTTTAAAACATTTTTAATTATTCTGGTTAGCATTGGATCCCTTTTTGTTGCTTCTGCCACTTCGATACAGTCAATTGGCCCTTCTTCTGAACTGTTAACGAAATTAAAATATTCTCCTTTACCTTCATATTCAGAGTCTATTACTTTTACCTTCAGTGGTGCTCTAGAAAGATAATCACTTATATAATTATGTTTACCTTTAATATATTTAATTTCGTAATTAAATCCTGACAAATATAATGCCCATCGCTGCAGCCTTGCTGCATGCATTACTGGAAGTTGCTTATTTTCTCCAAATATTGTTGTTAAACTTTTTTGATCAGTTTTTAAAATAAATTTCCTACCTGCTAGATATTTTTCAAATTTTCTTACTGCATAGTAGATTGCTAGACTTCTGAACTATACTATAGTTTTCTTCACTAGGCATCAATGTTCTGGATACGCACGCAATAGGTTTCTCAATACCATCGTAAACATGACTTAGGGTTCCTACTATTCCATAGTTACTGGCATCTGTTAATACTAATGGCAATTCTGGATTGTAATGGGCTAATACTATATCTTCCGCTATTTTCCTTTTTATTGTCGTGAATGCTGCTTCGCATGCTTCTGTCCATCTAAAAACTTGATTTTTCTTAAGTAAATTATAAATTGGTTTTAAAATAGCTGATAAATTGCTTAAAAATTTACTATAATAATTAACTAACCCCACAAATGATCTTACTTGATTTTTATCATTTGGTCTTGGTGCACCTATTATTGCTTTTACTTTATCTTCAGATTTTCTAATACCTTCTTGACTAATAACGTGTCCTAAATACTCTATTTGCTCTTGCATAAATGAACATTTTTCTCTTTTAATAGTTAAACCTGCCTCTTTTAGTTTTTGAAAAACAAATTCTAAATTTTCTAAGTGTTTTTGATCATTTTCACCTGTTATTAAAATATCATCATAAAATACACATACATTTTCATGTCCTAGAAATAACTGTTCTATATTTTTCTGGCATATAGCTGCACCTGGAGTAATTCCAAAAGGCATTCGATTACATTTATATAATGATTTATGAGTACTTAAAACACAGAGCATCTGAGATTTTTCATCTAACTGAAATTGGGCATAGATATGCTTTGGACAAATCTATTTTAGAAAATTTCTCACCTTTATGAAGTTTTGCAAAGATGCCTTCTATAAGAGGTATTGGATGGACTATTTGTTCTAGATATTTATTTAGTGTTACCTTGAAATCTCCACACAACCTTAGTTTACCATCACATCGTGGTACTGCAACTATTGGAGTTTTCCATTCACTACTGGTTACTTTTTCTATGATTCCCTCTTTTTCTAAGATATCTAATTCTTCTTCCAACATTTTCTTATAAGCAAAAGGTTCATTTCTGGGCTTACAAAAAATGGGTTTGGCATTTGGCTTCAACTGTAAAGAGACAGTAGCATGTTTAAATAAACCTGGTTTATTATTAAAAATTTCTTTAAAATTTTCACAAAGTCTTCTCTATCTATTGCTACAGAATTTATCATTTTAAATTTCAAATTAAAATTTGTCAAAAAATCTCTTCCTACTATCATAGGTCCTCCTTCTTGAATAACGTAAAAACGAACCTTATTTGTTTTTGCATTAAAAAGTACTTCAGTTTCAAAATAACCTAAAATTTTAAAGTTTTTTCCATTATATCCACTTAAAATTATGTTCTCTTTTTTTAAAATGTGGTTAGAAAAATAATTTTTATATGTTAAAAACTACAACTGAAAATTAATAAGATAAGCGATGCAGTTACTGAATTGAGCGGAAAACTTCAAGATCTTGAAAACAAGTTATCTTTAACTGATCATCATTCCTCAGTAGTCACTGATAAAATTGCAAATGAAGCTCTTGACCGCATTAACCGTGCGAATAATATTTTTATCAGAGGCGTACCAGAATCTACAGGTGATACTAAAACTAAAAAAGACCACGATGATAAGGTTATTTCTGAAATTCTACAGACTGTAGAGTGTAACTCAACTCCGATAACGTTTTTTTAGAGTTGGCAAAAATCAAAGTAAATTTCCAAGGATGATAAAGGTAGTTATGAATAATGAATATGAAGCAAAGCACATCTTACGTAATAAAAAGAAACTCCTTGAAAAAGTTAGTACCAAAAATGTATCCATAATAGATGATAAAACTCCTATAGAAGTTGAACTTTTGAAGGAATTGCGGGTTGAATTGGATACAAGAAAAGAAAAGGGGGAGCGAAATTTGACAATAAAATATGTGCGTGGTGTGCCCAAAATTGTTAATTTTCGTCAATAACTCTCCAAAATCCTGCTTTCATGATTGGCTTTGCTTTTATACTAATTTGGCAACACTTAAATCAAAATTTAATGAACTTGTATGTCATGTTCAGAATTTGAAGCCTACAATAATAATAATAACTGAAACTTGGTTAACTTTGAACGACCCTGACTCTCTTTATGAAATAAATGGTTACAATTTATACAGATATGATCGCGCTGATCGTAGAGGCGGAGGTGTATGTATCTATTTGTCTGTGAAAATTATTGAAACGTTTACCGTTGTTCCAATCAATGTCGTTGTTCCACACATGGAACTTTTATGTTTAAAAATTTCACTAAATTCTTTTAACATTCATGTGGCAGGCGTTTATCGCCCAGGAGATTCATTACTAGTTAATGATAAAATTCTTACCGAAAAATTGGAATATCTCTCTGGTTTGGAGAACCTTCTTTTAATGGGTGACTTTAATTTTAGAGATATATCTTGGCCTTTATCGGAAATACCTATCGATTTAACTAGTGCTAAAAATATATTCACAGATTTTGTTCTAAACGCTAACCTCCATCAATTGATAACTACCCCTACTCGCTTTAGAAACAACAATGTGCCATCAATATTGGACTTGGTTTTTACGAATGACGAACAATTATTAACTAGCCCTGTTATAACCTCACCAGTGGGGAACTCGGATCATGCAGTTATAACAACCCACATTCAATTTAATCTGGAACACGTTAATTTTACTGAGAATACTGTTACTCTTCAAATAGTTGATTTTGTTAATCTTAATCGTCAATTATGTAGTGTTAACTGGGCTGATATCTTACAAAACCAAGACAATCTGGATGAAGTTTGGCATACTTTCACAGGAGTTATTGATATTTATAAGAAACGAAATACGTCATAAAGATCTGTTTATAGAAATAAGGTGAAACCGTGGATTAACAGTGAAATGATCAGTCTAATCAGGCATAAACAAAAGTTGTGGCGAAAATTTAGACGTACAAATAGTTCACATGACTTGCAAATACATAAAAATTTCACTAAGGAAGTAAAAAAATGTTTAAGTGAATCTAGAGCTGCTTATGAAGAATCGATAGCAAATTGTAACAACTCTAAGAAGCTTTATAAATACATCCGATCTTCTTTATCGTCCAAGGTCGCAGTTCCGGTTTTAAGAAAAAATGATGGAACACTTTGCCATAACACTTTTGAAGTGGCTGATATCCTTGCTAGCACTTTTTCTAGTATCTTTACCCCTGAAACCTCTCAAAATCAACTTCCAGATATTCATCATATAAGAGTTGTTAATGCACTTAATAATATCGAGTTTTTAACTGATATTGTTAAACATCATTTACTTAAATTGAAAAATAACTCATCTCCTGGATTGGATCAAATTACACCATTACTTTTGAAAAACTGTTCTGAAGCTCTCGCTTTTCCATTATCGCTTATAATGACTTTATCCTTTAACTCTCATACGAATCTGGAAAACCGCTATAGTTACACCCATATTCAAGAAAGGCAATAAGCTTGATCCGAATAATTATCGTCCGATCAGTCTCACTCCCATTATATGTAAAGTAATGGAATCTATTATTACCAAGTCTATTTCGAAATTTCTTCTTGAGCAATCAATTATTCCTCAACAACAACATGGTTTTGTACAAGGTCGGTCAACATTGACTAATCTTGTCTGGTGTGTTAACGAATGGTCTGCAGCTTTGGATGGGAAGCATCCTGTTGATGTCATTTACTTGGACTTTGCTAAAGCATTTGATCGAGTACCAATCAATCTACTGCTATATAAACTTGAACACCTTGGCATCCGTGGAAATCTTTTAGAATGGATTAGCGCTTTTCTGACCGATAGAAAGTTTTGTGTTAGAGCTGGAAACTCGTTATCATCCGAACGAGAAGTGTTAAGTGGTGTACCACAGGGATCCGTGTTGGGTCCACTGCTATTTGTACTGTACGCGAGTGATGTTCAATTCCATATTAAATCTAAGTATGCTTTTTACGCAGATGATACCAAAGTATTTTCAAACCCGCTTTCAAATCATGTCATTCTTCAAGATGATTTAAACTCAATTTTCAAATGGTGCACAGATTGGTTGCTACCTCTTAATACAGATAAATGTGTTGTACTGCATCTGGGAAAACATAATCCGCGTCTTTCTTACTTTATCGACGGTCAACTTCTTGGCAAAGTTAGTTCTTATAACGATCTCGGTATTACAATTACGGAAAGTCTCAGATGGTCGGAACATATATCAAACATAATAAAAAAGGCTAACAGTAAGATTTACCTCCTTCGTAAAGTATTCGCCAAAATGTCGTTCCGAACTTCCATTTGTTTATATAAAACGTACATTCGGCCGCTCATAGAATATGGTGGTCCTGTGTGGTGCCCAGACTTAGTTCGCGACAAAGATGCGTTGGAAAATATTCAGCGTAAAGCTACAAGGCTATCCTACCATCAGAGGAGACCGAATTATTCTCAGAGATTGGCTATGGCTGGATTATCCACCTTTGAAGATCGTCGACTCCGTGGTGATCTTATAATCACTTTCAGAATTTTAAGATTCAACTTTGGCAACTTAAAACATTTGTTTAAGCTGAACAGTGATGAAAGACTTCGGGGGCATGCGTTCAAGTTAAAAAAGCAGTCTTTTTCAGTGAAAACACGTCAACATTTTCTGTGCAACCGCGTTTTCGATGTATGGAACAATTTACCCACTGAGATTATAACGTCTCAATCCTTAAATATATTTAAAAACAGACTGGACAGATATTTGTTTTCTCACTGACATCTATTTTATGTATTTTCTTTGTGGATACTGTATCTGGATTGTACTATTGCAGAATTTACTTAATTATTGTATCTTATTTTTTCTTTACTTTTTTTTTTTATTAATGTATTAGTAATAATTTTGTCATAATGGGCTTATGGGTTTTCCAACCCCAGCCCTTATTTATTTGTAATAATAATAATAATAATAATTCATTACAAGCACTAATTCCCGCACCACTATCTACTTGTACGTTATGTGCTTTATTATTTATAACAATATTGATCTTATATGGATTTGTTATGGTTCCATTGTTGATATTAAAAAGACTTTCAATGTTGTTTACGTTTTCTGAAATACTGTCATGTTCTGTTTCTATGAAATGATTATTAAACTGTTTCCTTTGTTTACAAATATTTGACAAATGACCTCTGATCTTACATTTATTACAGATATAATTTTCGTACTTACATCTTGACTGATGCTTTTTACCACAATGCTTACACCACAAACCTTTTATGTGACTACCCTTTTCTTTTTGACTATGCAGGTTATGTCCTCCATTTCTGACATCTAGTGCCGACGATAACTTTTGAATTCGTCCGACTTGCGTCTGTCTATTTCGCCCCAAGAATGATAAACATTTTACCAGGATTGCTTAATCCCATAAGACGTACGTTCGCCAAAAAATCGATCGCACGTGACGTCACTGCAGTCCTCGGCCGTATTAAAACGATTTTATGAGAATATTTATTATAAATTATAAGTGTTTAATCTTAAAAATCCAAATAGTGGTACGTTAGTATTACAGAAATCATAAAAATACTGTCTAATTCCTATTATTTCCATGCATTTATATGGTAAACGTTATAATGAAGGACTGCAGTGACGTCACACAGCTGGCGGACAAATCAGCCCGATTAGGCAATCCTGGTAAATGTTTATCGTTCTTGATTTCGCCCCATCATGGAATTTGGTTGCTTTAGTTGGCTCCTCCCACTGCGCGGCAAATTCGAAATTTGGTTGATCTGCGCCTCGCCGTTGTTGACTTTGGATTCCTTTTGAACAGCTATATTTACCGTTTCTTCTAACGTTTTTTTCGTATCTTCTTCACACAGTCTATCAAGCACTTTACCTTTTTTTAGTCCCGTAACGAATTTATCGAGTAATTTAGTTTCTAACATATTACCGAATTCGCAATTAACTGCTAGGCTTTTTATTCGAGCGAACCACTCACTACTATTTTCGTTATTTTCTTGTCGGGCACCATAAAATTTAATACGTTCGCGCCATACCGATGAACTGCTTTTTTAACAGGTCTACTAATTCGTCATAGTTTTTGTCCTTTGGTAACTGCGGAAAACATAAGTCTCTGAGCAATTTATATGTTTCGGATCCAATCAGACTTATCAGTGTTGCTACTTTTACTTTCGGGTCTTCGATCTTATTAGCACAAAAATATTGTTCTAAACGTTCGCTATACACTGTCCAATCTTCTATTTGAAAGTTGAATTCTTGAACACTACCGATAATACCGGCCGCCATTGCTAATGGTTGTACCGACACGCACGTGTTTCTTAAACTTTTCTTATTAATTTCGTTACTTTAAAACTTTTAAAATCACTTTTACCTCGTCGCCATGTTATAATGGATGGGGGATGTTATCTTATTAAATACTTATTGAAATATTTATTGGACCATATAAATTCTTTATTTAACACTAATATCACAGTTACATTGTTCTTTATGGTTAGACCACCAGACAGCAAGTGCCCCCCATTTCCTACGCCGCGCCGGTATATATATAACCTTACATGCGCATGTGCGCTCAACTAACCTGAAGTATATCACAGTAAGCTAATTCGATGGTAGTACATAATTATAGTATTTCAAAAAAACTTTGAATTAAAGTTTTATCATTTTTTTGCATTTTCTGAGAACATTTACTAAAGTAATGTATTTTTTTACAGTATCAAAAAGTAGAGATTTCAACTAATATAATGCCCAATGACTTTTTGAAAAAAGCTGATATTTTGACGTGAATTTTCGATTGAAAATTAGGGTGCTTTTTTGATATTAAGTCAAAATAAGGGGAAAAAATAAATATTTTAAATCAAATAAATTACAGTATATTTGGGACATAATAAGGTGGGTTTTCAATAAAAATAACAAAACCAAAAACTTGATGATTTGAATTTTTAACATACATTTTGAGGTTATATAAAAAAATTGTTAATACAAAGCTTGTAGATCTTTTTGTTACCTCCAACTTTGTTATTTAACTTTTTTCCATAGAACTTGTAGTTTCTTTCATTTTTATCATATTCCCCCAATGTTCTAATGGGTTTTATCCTACTGGTATTTTCTTTGGTTTCAAAAATTATCGAGCTTGGTCTATAAACCTGAAATAATAGATCCTGAAGTTATGAATCTATAATGTTGGAAATGTAAAGTCATAAAGCTCTATCTGCACTTAGATCTCATAAATCACAATTTAACTTATTCTCAAGGAAAGTACTAAAGTAGTTTACCAATGAAAAAAAATTTAGTTCTGTTTTAAGAAGCGTAAAAGCTCTTAAGTTCTCTACTTTCCTTTTTGTAGTGAAGTCAACCATTCCCGTATAATTAGATTAACTCACAATATTACTGTACATTAAATAGAGACACAGGCAATAAATAAAAAATTCTCTCAATATATTTTTTTATATAAAATAAAGTATTAATAACATGGGATCAACAGGAATATTAGTACTTCTAAAATTGTATGAGTTAATATGGAAATTAGAAAAAATACCAAATGTTGGTGAAAGTTAATATCAACAATCTATAAAAAAGAAGATAGGAAATGCTGCAGTAACTATCGAACTATTACGCTTTTAGTTACAAGTATGAAAATATATGAGCATCTACTAAATAAAATAATACAAAGAGTAATAGAAGCTATGCTAAAGACTCACAAAGTCAGAAGGGAAGAGACATACAGGACCTTATATTTACTGCAAAGCTAGTAATCAAAAAATATCAACACCAAAACAAAAATATATTTATAGACTTCATAGACTTAGAGAAGGCCATTGATAAGTACCACATTATGGACAATTCTTGAAAAAAGTGGGATTGATTTGGAACTGATAAGAATAATAAAAAAAATACAAAAGCAATGTAACTGTGCCTTAGGTAATAACATCGGAAACTTGCTCAACAAACAAAGGAATACCCAATAAAAAGTAAACCTCTACGTGTAGGATACAGAAATTTCCAGAGTAAATATATTGAAAGCTGCGTTTGTGGATGACATAGCTATTATTGCGGAAAAAAAGATCTACAAGGAAACCTAAAAATATGGAACGAAGTGCTGAAGAAAAATGGAATGACATTAAATAGTAATAATAATAACAAAAGTTATGACAATTGGATGAAAAAGGAAATCTTTATTGGAATACAAAAATGTTAAAATTATATTAATAAATGAAGTACAATGCAAGTTAAACTGAGCACTCCGAGCACTTGTGCTCTTTTTTAACTTGCATTCAAACATCTTTCCCAAAAGTTTTAGATAATAACTGGAATCTAGACAATCTGTTAGAAGGTATGTTTTGAAAATCGGTATCTTAATAATACGTCCAACGAGAAAATGAGGGGTCGATGGGTTTAGGTCTTGAATTTAATATGCATTCAACCTGAACTATAAATGTATTAAATTCTTCGTATGTTAATATTACGTATGCACACTCGTTTGAAATGAAATTTCATACTTTTGACTGATGCTTCCCACAAGCCGCCAAAATTGGGTAACATGGAGGTATAAAATGCCACATAAATCCTTGGTTTGCTCATACATCGACATCACCATTCCTAACCCAGAACAGAAACCAGACAACCAAAAACCACATAAACCCAAATCACTACCCAACCAAAACCCCAAACTTCCTCACCACCAAAACCAACACAACTCCTTAAAACATCCGAGCCATCCCAAATACCCTGGTCAATAAAAAATCTCTCTTCACTTTTCTCAACAAATATGAGATTCTAAACGGCCAAATCCATATCTTGAAGTATAACTTCAACAAAATGGCCCTACTTAAAACTACCTCCCCAATTGAGCCCGCGGGAGTCGAATCCAGACTCCGACGATTCTCGGGCGCATTCCCTTAAATTCCAATCCCAGAGCCACCCAAAAGGCCAAACCTCTCACTTGTCTGCAGAAATGTAGACAAGACCACCTCCGACGAAGAGTTCTCAGCAATATTGACAGAATTAAATTTCGACCATATCCGTTGCTGGAGAATAATTTCCAGGACCACCAATCAACCCTCAACGATGACGAGAATCATCACTTTTAACGAAATCAATGACCACTGTACCTTAACCCAAGGCATTAAATTCCATGGTCTCAACCAACTCTAATACACTTCCTGCCATACGAAAGTATTGCATTAATTGTACCCAATTAGGTCACATGTCTGCCGAGTGCAGATCTAAACCCCCCTTCTGTGCGATCCAGGTCACAAGGTGGAAACCGGCTCCAAAACCCAATCCACTTCCTGCCCTAACTGCAAAGGCCCGCATTCCATCCAAGATGCCCGAAACGAATAGAACCCCCAATCCTCCGATTGGTAACTGCTCCCTTTACCATACCCCGTCCCAAAAAACTCCTTGAATTCCACCCCAAACCCAAAAACTCATCGAAGTCTTAGGCCCAGCTTCTCTGGATCCCAAACGTTGCACAGAAACAGGGACCAGTCCTCTCGAGGTACCGGTTTTCTTGTCCGCAACGGAATTGCAACCATTATCTACCCAACTTCTAAGCTACGTTTCGACCATCCGCAATTCCGTCATAATGGGCGATTTCAACGCCCGTCACACCATACAACAATCCAGCTGGCACTCTCCTAATGAGGGAACTACTTGCTCTTCCCCTAATTGGATTCAGAAACACTCCCACCTTCTTTAGTCACCAAGGAACATCAATAATAGATCATATTATATGCTCTGCTAACCTCATTCCTCACAACGACCAAGAATGTTATATTGGAACAACAATCACCTCTAACCATCTCCCTTTTTTGGTCAAAACATCACGGTTCGACCCTATAGAACCACCCCAACAACTTACACCTTTTTAAATTTCAAAAAAGCAGATTGGTGATTGTTCCAATACCACATTTCTGCATCTCTTTCTGAAACAGGGACCAGTCCTCTCGAGGTACCGGTTTTCTTGTCCGCAACGGAATTGCAACCATTATCTACCCAACTTCTAAGCTACGTTTCGACCATCCGCAATTCCGTCATAATGGGCGATTTCAACGCCCGTCACACCATACAACAATCCAGCTGGCACTCTCCTAATGAGGGAACTACTTGCTATCGACAAGACAAGCCCAAGACATTCACACTCTAATAATCGATGCACAAAGCAACGCCGTCCAACTCACCACCACCAGAAGTGACCGCCACGCCCTCCCATACTATATCGTCCAAAAAATCCGTCGGAAACTACAACTCTATCGTCTCTTTCTCCAGACAAGAGCCACCCTTGTCAAAACACAGTAAAACAGCCTTGAAATTTACAGTTTCAAACACAGTGGAGAATACCACTGCTGGCCTGAACAACACACAGGGAAACTTGTTTTGGCAAAAATTGAACGCCTTCGTGCCTTCAATCTTTAAGGAGACCGTTCAAACCGCCTTTAACAACCCACTATTTCAAAATAACTTTGTAGCTCAGACAGACCTCCTAATCAGAAATATAACACTAAGTCCACATGTCATCACCTCCTTAAATGAAGATAACTCTCTTCACGCACCTGGCCCCGATTCAATTTCTCTTCAATCTCTCAAAAATCTTCCCGAATCTCTCTTCCCGGTCCTTCAAAATCTATTTAATTCATGCCTCAAATTCTCTTATTTCCCCAAATGTTGGAAAGCCACCAACACCTGGAAAGACTCTACCCTTCCTGAATCCTACAGACCCATTTTTCTTATCAGCGTTCTGAGGAAAGCTCTTGTAAGACTAATCAAGGACAGATCTGGAACTTCTGCGACACCCACAACATTATACTGCCTTGCCAATTAGGATTCAGGCCAGAACACTCCACTCTCACTCCATTGGTTAACTTTTAAACCATTATCTCCAGGCACAAATCCAATGCTTCTGCAGTGCCGCCGTATTCCTGAATGTTCAGAAGGCCTTCGACCAGGCCTGGCATGCCGGACTTGTTGAATCACCCGCCTACCTCTTCCTTTTGTAAAACTCATGTATCCTACCTCACCAACTCAGATCTGGTAGCTCACTCTTCCAACCATTCTCATCAAAGCTGTTCTTATACAGCACCGCATCCACCGATATCACAAGAATAATCCAATCTTGTGAACGAGCCAGATATTGCAAATATCAAATCCGTCTTACTCTCAGCAACGTAGTCTACAAAACCACCAACATCACTCCGGACCTAGACCGATTGAAAAATCTCCAATCGCGCTACGTCCAGCGCACCCTACTTTCCGACAACACATTAGCAAAACATTCCTTAAATATTCCTTTGCTAATCAAACAGCAAACAGACACTCCCGAAAACCAAAAAAAACCTTGTCTCCCACTTCGGCTGCTTCAAGCAACCCCACGAAATACCCTCCCCGAGGAATACAGGGTATATACAAGAGATACTCTCCCCGAGGAATACAAGGTATATACAAATATAATCTGTCATCTTTCTTCACAAAATCCCGGGGCTTCAAAAATCCCCGAACTACCCCGTTAACTCTGCTAACTCCCCGGCGCTATCAGGTTCTAAGTTTTCTGTGGTTCCCTATAACATTTACTGACAGGAAGGGAATAATACAGCCACATTTCTGTCCCCGAACCCCACAAAGTCCGACTCACCACCAAATTGGAGCCCGTTGGATGCGAATTCTTGTACGTCCAGCCTCTCTCTTTTGGTTTGCTGCAAAATTAGAAAACAGAGATTGGCTTTGTTTTAAAATTTTGTATAAGCACCTATAAAGGTAGTACTGTCATCCAATAGTCTGTAACTATTCATTAAGAGCCAAATTATCGTATCATTACATTTTTCAAAAAAAAAAATATATTCCAATAACCTTAATACTTTTATTTTTGTAAAAAGGATTGTCAAAAGAAAAATAATAGAGGAGTATAATATTGTATTCAGACTTAGAATCAATTTCGATAGTAACACTCCTGAACATTTAACAAATTTCTGTTACGTCGTTCTGGTTCTTACCCCTCGATATTACATTATATATATATACAATGCGTCCATAAAGTAACGCATAAATTCACTATTGGCTAAATGAACAATAAAATTAGAAATTCCCAAAACAGGTTATTTTTTGATTTCAATTTACTATTGCTTCAAATCATAATCTAATATACACGGTGAACCACTTTCGAGTAATGACGTCATCACCATTTCTTTCAAATGAAACCCCCCCTTTTTTCAATTTCCAAATTGCCTTTGCTGAGCTGATTCCAAAAATGTTTAATATGTTGCTTCAAATTGGTACAGGGTGGGCAAAAATGCAAAAAAAATGAAAATTGTTTATGGAACGTAATACGTTACTGAATGTAATAAACAATTTTTTTTGCTTTTCTCACTATTTACCTAAAATATTTTATTTTATAATGTGGTCTATGAAAACATGCATTACTTATAGTATCACAAGAGCTTAAATTATTTTCGGAAATTTTTTTGAGGGCACGAATATTTTCACAAAGGAACTAAGGATAATTATCTTAAAGTATTCTTGCCTGAAAAAAATTTCACACCATAATTTGAAAAAAAAAACTGAAAAACTGTTGTACAACCCATTTTATTACAGGCAAATAAGGTGAAAGTAAAAAATAAGTAAAATTTGTGCTATTAAAAGAAAAATTGTTTATCTCATAAACTAACCACTTTAACTTACAAGTATTATACATTTTTGAAATCAGCTTAAAGAGGGGTATCCAAATTTTACGCACTTTGAACATTTAGTTTAATATTATGGTTAGAATTATACTTTTGGAGATTTGTTTTAACTAGAATAAGTTATTTATTACAATTTATTATTTTTAAGGATTGTTTGTTACATTCAATGTTTATTTATTTCACATAATAGGTTAATAATTATGGTTTAAAAGAAATATTACAAAATAACTCTGTTTTCATAAACTTTGGGTATAGGGAATGCTTAACAAAAATTAAAGTTACATAATCGGGTATTCTATTTATGATATAAAATTCCATTTGAAAGAAGAGAGAAAATGAAAGGTTCGAGTTATCGTCCACCCTGTATACAAAAGGGAAAATAATTAATATTTAATAGAATACGGTGATATTGTATCATATTACGAAACTCTGTTAGGCAAAATATTTTTTTTTCTTCAACATACAATAAGATACAGAGCGTTGATTTACCTACGATTTTCACACAAACGTGTCCATAACTTCTGAAGGACTCTGTATAACGTATCAAAACCTTATATCAAAATCTTCAAAAAAATGTGAGCAGTCCGAATTCGGTATAATATACAGGGGTTCCCATTTATAAAACCATTTGTTAGGTTTGTAACGGAGTTATAAAACACTCTGTATAGTTTAAGGTAATTTCAAAATATGGAACCTAAAGACATCTACTATTTTTGTTAATAACATTTGTTGATATCTTCTAAAACAACCCATATACCGAACTTTGTCGTAAGGTACTTACACAATGTGTTCTGCAATCCTCTTAAAATTAAGTTATAATTTTCTTCTCTTGAAAGACAAGACGAGGCGAAATATATAAAATATTTTACCTGCGACCACCCCTCTAAACCGTCAATAACACACAATCTACAACCTATGTAATGTATCTTTACGCACGGTAAAATAAACGCACGTCGTCCCTAGCAACCACTTAGCACCAATAGACGTCGCTATTTTATTCAAAATTTCCTATTTACATATTTGAAGGTGAATTTTATACTACATATAAATGGCAGATAACATTTATTAGATATAAGATTGCATTTAATATATCTATTTAAAGTTATGTGAAAATATATATTTGATTCGTTTCCATTAACCCTACTTTCTGTCTGTATAGATGGATCATAATATAAATGTACTTAATTACATTTCCCAGATTAATTTACGTTATTTTTATGTAATTAAGTTAATTATTTTAAGATTTATAAAATTATTATTACCGAGATACTTTTTAAAAATACTTACAAAGCTGTTTCAACTTGTTGATACAATCGTAACATATAAAAGACACTTTTTACCCGTTTTGTGCTATAATTTCATTTCAGTTACTATACGAAACCGTTTTAAGTATTAAGAATGCACTAAATGTTAATATTACGCGAGAAACCGATCAGTAACACTAAATTATTCACTCAAAAATGACTAAAATGAGTTTTATTACAATAAGGAGTACATTGAACCGACATATTTAAAATCTTTTACACATTGAGCGTCTGCGCATGCGTCTGACGTCTGACCGCATGCGCACACGTTATTATTTATCAAAAAACGATTATCAAAAAATATTTTTTATTGTTCTTATAACTTGTTTGTATGCGTGAAGTTTTATACAATTATTAAAAAATGTCAAGTGATAGTGAAATGAATTTAACTCCACCCAATATAACTAATGTTAAGTATTTAATTATTATACAATAAAATGATTAAAAACATCTATTGTTGCTCTTGTTTAATTGTTATTAACAAAAAGATTATTAATGCAGGTACAAGTAGGTCGTATGTAAAGTATAGTACGTAACTATTGCTGTAAAGCATTTTACGCACTCACGGAATTACGCACTCGCCGCTACGCGGCATCGTGCGCAACTATTCCATTCGTGCGTAAAATGCTATTTACCACACATGTTACGTAATATACTATTATTGAGCAAATTATAAATATACCTATATAATTTTTTTTATATTTCTGTAGCAGAATTTACATCATGAATACATAATCAATTAGATATATAATATATAAAATATTTTGTACCTAATGTAAATATTGAGAATATATAAAAAAAGTTTATAAACATTTTGTTACTTTTATTTGTATGCTGGGACGTGCAACAGGAGTTCCGAAGTTCGCCATTTTTGTTCGATCAGGGGGTCAATTCTCAAATGTCTATTTACAAATCTCGTATGCGACTTGGGTCAAATGTCTACTAAAATATGATCAATGGTATTCTCGAATGACGATTCGACAAATTTTAGTAGACACAGAAGTCGAATGATAAAAACCGGTAGACATTCAGTTTGTCGACTCTCAAGTATATTTGCTGTACCTACCTACTCTTTTAAAAATTTCTTTTGTTGATATTTAGTTTATTGATTGTATTGGATTGTGGAAATATTTTCATAATGGTGAACGAAGGGTTGGAAATAGTCGCCGCAATAGAAAACTTAGATAACCAAGAACTAGCGAATTTTGAAAGACAGAGACATTATTATCAAGATTGTTTTAAGGTGTTGACCTAAACTGTGGCCCAAATTTGCCAGACATTAAATCTGCATTTTCTTTTAAACTTAAAATTTCAATTAGAGCGTCTTTCTGTTTTTTCGAACAATAACTTTTTTTATCCATGTTTCTAATTAGTATTCAATGGAACCCTTTATATTATATATTGTCAGAGACAAGTCTGATATTATATATCGCTGATGGGCGTGAAAAAGGGGACAAGTCAATTTTTTATGAAAACGGGATTAAGTCAAATATGGGTTAAAAAAAGTCTTTTAGTTGTGTGTAAAAGGAGACTAGTCAATGTAGTTGAATATGTATGTTAGGTTGATTGTTCCAAAAGAGGCACTTACGAAATAGTATATATTCCTTTTGGCACTGTCTATAACAGTATTTCTATTAGTAAATAAATAATAAGAGAACTTCCCCTTTTTCACGCCCAACAGCGATATATACATCCTTTTACCGACCTAAAATAATCTTAACCTTTATTTTCTACTTCTCTTTTAATTATTTAAGACATTTGTACATTGTTGTCAGATTGTATTATTCGAAATAACATGTCGACCATTTTTCTAAGTCGAATGAAGATTGGGAATACCTTTTATAAAAAGTAATAGACATTAGTAACCGAAAATTTCTCGAATTCGACATTTTTGATAGACATTTGAGAATTGACCCCCATTTGTACATTGTTGTCAGGTTGTATTATTCGAAATAATATGTCGACCATTTTTCTAAGTCGAATGGAGATTGGGAATACCTTTTATAAAAAGTAATAGACATTAGTAACCGACAATTTCTCGAATTCGACATTTTTGATAGACATTTGAGAATTGACCCCCAGACTTGTTCGTAAAACAAAACAGCTGATTAACAACGCAGTCTATACTACGAATAAAGTATAATACGATTTGACGATGTCCGCGTTGGTTCTTGCATACTAGTGGTGTCACACAGGGTATTGTATAGTTATGCCTCGTATTAATTATTAAAAAAATAACGGGTTTTCGCTTGATTTATCTGTATAGTTTTAACACTTTTTTCTTGGGTATAGATTATATTTAAAACAATTTTCAAAATTTTTTCACAACGTTTCGCTTTTTCAAGTGTATTTCTAAAATGAATATATAATACAAATTAAAAACGGGAACAATACAAATAAATAATTAAAAAGTTTTGTAAAAATATTTTTCATAAATAAAATCTTTAAAATAAGTACGTACCTTGGAGTCAAAAGAGGTTCATTTACAACACAACTACATTATGAAAACTTTTTAATTATTTATTTGTATTGTCCCGGTTTTTAATTTGTATTATATATTCATTTTAGGTATAACCCATACCCAAGAAAAAAGTATAAAAAATAAAGGGACGTCTATGATAACAATTCTATGAAAAAGCTATACATGTCAAATGTCAAGATTGATATGAGTCATATTTGGTTTTTCAATATGGCCGACTTCCGTCTTGATTATTTGCTAGATTAAAATATGGCAAAATATGGATTAAGTTTTTCTTAAATTTTCCAATATTTTTCGCACTGTTTTCTGTGAACAACCATGCTAAGTGCCGCTACCCGAATCAAAAGTTAAAATATTAATTAAAGGCAATTAATTATTTTAAGAAAATTAAAAAAAGAAGTTAGTAAAAATAACGTAATAAATATTTACGTTACTAGTCCGGTGAGTACAATGCATATTTTGACAAGCAAATCGTCGCACAGAGAATTTTTTAGACCATCTTGCAAAAACCTAGCTTAACAAGGGTCAACGAACAGATAGAATTCAGTTTAAATTTCTCCCCCTCTTCACTTAAGACGCCTTTTCTTAGCAGAAAAATGTATAATTAAGTGTCCCCACGCCATTACCAAATTAGTGTCCTGCAGTATCTCAATCAAATATTTCCAAATCAATGGATAGGGAGACTAGGGTCATTGGAATGGCCATCACGATCCCCTGATCTTACGCTGTTAGATTTTTTGATGGAGATATGTTAAAAATATTATTTATAAAACTAAGCCCGTCAACTTAGATGACCTAAAAAGACAAAAAACGCTTGCTGCTAGATCAGTCAGCCTTGATACGTTTAAATAAGGTGAGAAGAAATTTTCATTTATAATTGGGATGTTACCAACACGTTCACGAAGAACATTTCGAACATTTAATACATTCTTTACATTGACATTAAAGTTTTTTATGTTTAATTACAAATTTCGTAAATAAAGAGTTTCTTTAATTAATTGTTATACTTTTTACAATAAATTTTGAAACCCTTAATATTTCTGAAACAGTAAACAGTATAATAGGACATTGTACATGAATTATGTCTAGAATGTTATGAATAATCCAAAAATAAACTAATTTACAGGGTGTTTGAAAAACAAAGTTGGTATTGGCACGGTCACATGACTCACTCTGTACAAAAAAATTATTGATAAAGCAAGCGCACTAGAAATACTGATCGATAGATGTGAAAGTTTATAAACATATTTATAAAGTAAATAAAATAGTATATTAAACAACGCATTTCATATGGAATTCTGTTATGACACGAGTTCAAGTTTAATAAACGAATCGCGAAGCGATGAGTTTTTTAAAGAACGAGTGTCACAACAGCCATATGAAATAAGTTGTTTATAATATTTTTTATATTTTGCTGTTTTATCATTTTTTAAATTAATTTATTATTTTTACATAATACCGAAAATTTTGATTTTAAAAAGTATGTCGGTAGCACTGTGTTATTTATAACATTTGACAGTTTTGACATTTAAATTATGAAATGTTAATGTTTTAAAATGACTAATACACCAATAATAATATATTATATAAGTAAAAAACGATATTCATATTCACAAATACTTTCTTAAAGAACAATATAAAATTAATAATTTGCTATTAGCCACAAATGTCATTGTCAATAGTCTTGTCATTAGATACTTCACTCATGTCGCCAACCATTTAAAACAAAAATTTGCGTGCGCAAAAGTTACATTACGATACGCAAATGCGTTTTATAATGAAGATTTTTATAAGTGCAAAATATAAAAAATATTTTAAAGTTGTATAAAGTAACAAATGCGAAAAAAAGTACTCCAATACACTCCAAATATAAATCATTTGTCAATATAAATTGTCAAGTAGTTTGCCCTTGGCAACCATACTTGATTTGGCACAGGGTTTGGAATGCACTTAAGTCATCCATGTGGAGACCTGTCTTCATAGTTATTTAGATAATATAGGGACGTCCGGGACGAGACGCACGGCAAAATTTTATGAAAATAAAGTTTCATATTATGGTCAGGGTAGGTACTAAAAATTTCAGAAAGCGCTAAAATATCAGTTGTACTAACTGATTACACACAAATACGTATATAAAAAAATTGAAATCATTTGAAAAAAGCAAAATTAATAGAGATATGACAAAGCGTAAAATCAGGCATTAAACAATGAGAAAAAAAAGTTATGAGACAGTTTATAAAATTGAGTAGAAAAAAAATACAAATTGTATGTTACGTTGATAACAGCTGTCTATGGCTTGTCCAGTATAAATATGATGGACTGGGAAAGTGTGACGTCAAAATTTGTGTTCTATGCTGTTGAAATGTGAAATATCAACGAAATGACTCCAAACGGCAACATTATAAATCTCCAGAAAAAACTTTTGTTTGAGTTATTTTGTTATTATTATACTTTGAAATATAAAGGAAGTGTCATAATTAAATACATATAAACAAAATCTTTCCAAATTCGATTTTTAAAGTACCATTTTTGTAAGTATTCTTAAAATTTATGACAATGCACAACATTGAAGGTTATGTTATAATATTTTTACGGAAATTGTTCGTCTATCTACTTTAGTGATATGTAAATCATATGAATAAACACTTACCAATGAAAAAACAGTAATTAACTCCCAAAGATCAAGAAAATACAATAAAATAGTTAGAGGCCGTGGACTCTGAGTAGACCCGTGACGTCGTAAATAGTTGCGCACAACTGAATGGCAGCGGTGCATTAGATCCTTGAAATGTATGAGTATAGTTAATAGGACAATTTACAAACAGAAATTTGTGTACTGCGCCGGTTGACGTCACAGGTCTACTCAGAATCCACGGCCTCTAATAACACCTATAAAACATACCATAAAAAAAAGTTGTTTGGAATCATTTAGTATGACGCTTACGTCACTACTTTCCCAGTCCATTGCACGTCACAGCTGTCAGAATGGGACTATGTTGCCAAGCATTTTAAATAATATTAGAATGTAGTAAATGCCAAACGAAGTTTCTATAAAATTCTTCTTTTTATTTGAGTACAATATTAAGCTAGGTTAGTTATACTGATAAAAAGGTTATTTGTGATGATATTCCAAGCAAAACTTATTTTAATGTGATTTTGTTTAATAAAAGAGTTTTATTTTGATGTTAATACCTCAGCACTAAATTAGAATTTTATAACCATATTTAAGTGCACCATATGGCAAACATATAAACTATTTTAGCCCGAGTTATATTCGTTTGAAGTTTATATTTTATTAGTCCAGGAGTTGTATTTGTTATAAAATTAATTACGCAACCCTTTTTAAAGCATTTATTTATTATTTGTAATAACTTGCGGCCTACGAATTTAAATGTTTAGCAAATTACAGTGAAAAAAGATACTGATTGACAGTAGCAAACGAACGAAGGAAGTCAAACGAACAGAGGCGATTTGTTCACTTTGATGACGTGCACTTATATTTATACTGGACAAGCCATACAAGGGTTTATACATCAATTTAATATGGAGGTAAAAATATCAAATTACACCAACGTAAAATAATAAACAAATGAACAAATAGCAAGTAAATAAAACAGCCAGATGATTTTTTCAGAACGCTTCGAACCTTAGCCACTTAGCCGAACCCAGAGCGTTTCAGAACGCGATGAAATAGGTCGATTATAAATGATATTCTAAGGCCATTATATAAGCGCCAGCATAGGGGGTCGTGAGTTAGTTATACGTTCATAGGTAATTTAAATATATAGTGCACTTCCCTACACATTGAGTACTTATAGTGGGATTCTGAGCATATCTGTAAAAATTAACATGGCAAACCCTATACCTTACAGATTCTGTAGCTTATAGGAAATGCTCAGAATTCCACCATTAAACTATAATAGTATATTGTAAAACAAGTGTCACAAAGACGGATTTTGTAGTACAAGTGCAGTTTGCATAACGAACCACGAAGTCGTGAGTAACGCAAAGTTCGAGTACTGCAAAAACATTGTGATACGAGCTTTACATACTATTTTAATTCACGTCAAGAAACATTTTTAATAAAATAAGAAAAAAATAAATTGCATTTAGAGATTTTAATATTAATTTGTTGATGTTGGTATTACAAATTTGGATTTGACAGCTACATTATAAATACGATTCTAATTAGCTAGATTATAAAAGTTACTTATATTTATATTTTTTGCTGAAATTAATTTGTATTCTCTTAGCATTAACATAAGGATTAAAAATTTTTTTTGATGTGTCCTAGTGTGTTTTGATGATCTCTCTTGGGAACTATTTAACTTGACATTTAGCTCTGAATATGGCCTATTTTATGGTTGAAAGCGATTAGCTATGAAATTTTAAATTATTAATATACACACTTATTAAAAATACAAGTTTCCCTCTTTTTCTCCACTTTATCCGAAGTGTGTACTAAGTACTACAGTCCTTTACTTATATGAATTTAGTTTAAATATAAATAAAGTAACATACATCAAGTTAAATATTTCCCAAGAGAGATCATAAAAAACACACTAACAAATAGGACACATTAAATACGGACATCCAAAACAATTTAAAAGGTGATTTAAAATATAAATAAAATCAAAGTTAAAAACTATGTCTAAGTAATAAATGAAATTAAAACGATATACATGCTTCGAACCAATTGTCATTAAAAATTCAATAATTATATTTAAATTAAAAAATATATGTTGGTTGGTCCAAAATAATGACCGTCAATATTAAAAATGTTTTCAAAGAATTTTCAACAAGCAATCAATAGCAAATCCTTAAATCAAACATATTTATAAGTATTTTTTGACAATTACACTTAAATTATATAAATAAGATAAAATTTGAAAACAAATATAATAAAATGAAAATCAAAATAAAAATAAACAAAAATCCTTATATCACATTAAGCAATCAAACCTGCCTGACAAATTAATCAACATAAGACTATTCATCATGAGAGTTCCAAAGAAACTTAAAAATGGGCATAAATTTACAATTAAGGTGTACTTGAGTGTTAACACAATTAGTGGGATTCTTATTAATTTCTCTGCAAATCTCCAAATCTTCCAAAAGGTAAATTTTATTACAATTGTTGTTCGGTAGTCTGTGAAGAAGAGTGCTATTTTTATTAGGAGAGAAATTGTGGGCACTGAAAGAAACGTGATGGCCAAAACTAGATGTATTGGGTCTATCCAAATGTTCCTTAATCCTAGTCTTTAAAGCCCTGGTTGTTCTGCCAAGATAGGGCGCTTAGCTAAGAAAATTTAAATTATTAATATAAACACTTATTAAAAATACAAGTTTCTCTCTTTTTCTCCACTCTATTCAAAGTGTGTACTAAGTACTGCAGTCCTTTACTTTATAAGTTTATAAAGTTCTAACTTTGATGTTTTACTAATTATGTCTGGTATTAGATGTTTTCTTATACACAGCACTAATTTGAAAAATGTTATTGATCATTATCTAAAATAACTATTTGATAGGAATGCTCCACAAATTAATTCAAGAATTACTAAACCTAAGGATCTGTAGTTTAGATCCAATAAATTAAATAATATAATAAATTCCATTAATTACGTTCACATAATGTTTTAGAGATATTAAAGAAAAATATTGTTTGTAAAAAATATGGATTGTGTAATGTAATTTTTACATTTAATATTTATTATAGATGTGGATGTGATTATCATGCACCCACAGACTGTCAGGTAATCAAGAAATGGTTGACCAAATGTGCGGACGATAGCGAGACAGCTAACTATATAAGTGCACACACTAAAGACTGTCCCAAGTGCCACATCTGTATAGAAAAAAATGGTGGATGTAACCACATGCAGTGCTATAATTGCAAACACGATTTTTGTTGGATGTGTTTAGGTGATTGGAAGTCACATGGGTCTGAATATTACGAATGTTCTCGTTACAGAGAAAACCCAAATATAGCTCATGAATCTGTTCATGCTCAGGTATGTCTGTTACTTATGTTTTATAGTTTTATTATAAACCATTAGTTTAAATGATTTTAGTTAGCTATGTAATTATTTTCGTTTATTTTAATTGTTTTTATTGGCTTTAGAAGTTTGATAGTATTTAGTTTATTTTAGGCAAGGGAAGCACTTAAAAAATACTTACACTACTATGAGAGATGGGAAAATCATTCTAAATCATTAAAATTAGAAGAGCAAGCTTTAGAAAAAATGAGATCACGCATAAACCAAAAAGTAATGTCAGGTTTAGGCACATGGATTGACTGGCAATACCTATTTACTGCTGCCAATCTCCTAGCGAAGTGCCGGTATACTTTACAATATACGTATCCATATGCCTACTATATGGAAATCGGATCCCGTAAAGAATTGTTTGAATACCAGCAAGCTCAGCTAGAGGCGGAAATAGAAAATTTATCGTGGAAAATAGAGAGAGCGGAAACAACAGACCGAGGAGATCTTGAAAACCAAATGGATATTGCTGAAAAACGACGTACTACTCTTTTAAAAGACTTTTTAGATGTGTGATATTTATCCTAGGTGTATCTAATTTATTTATTTTTAATATTTGCGGTATTGCCATTAACACAGCTCATTATTTTAAATATTAGACTGTGATGGAAACACATGCACAAGTTTTTTTAAATTGAATGGTTTTATAATCTTTAAAATTCAACTTATTGTGGTGATTGGCTTATTACTGCTTTGTAATTTAATAATTTTATCACTTTCTCAACTCTTCCTATTTTTACCAATCACACCGGATGTTTCTATTTGGTCTACCGATTTTTATTTTATTTTTTGTGTTTATTTAGCAAACTTAATACTTGTTTTTAAAAGCTTTGAAAAAAATTGTTAACAAATAAGATTTTAATAAAACCATTTAACTTGTAAAATCATGTTCATTACTTTGAAAATAGTATATCTAGCTAAAGCATTAAAAATCGATTTTTGAGCAAAATTATTAAAATAGTTATTGGACTGGCAAAATTTTGGCGAATTAGTATTTTTGTAATGTGTAATGGTGTGTGTATTAAGAAGTTAACTAATTCCTTAGTTATTTAATAAATTTCATGGTGAGCATTTTTCTCAGCTTACAATAAAATGTATACCTCAGACTGTATAGAAAATGTGTGATTATCCAAAATTTTACTATTTTTATGGTTGATTCCAAGATAAGTAAAAGTACAGTATGACCCACTAACCATAATCCTTACAAGTATTCAGTCTTTTTATTTACAAACTCAAATTTATAAACAGGCTATCAATTTAAAAGCCAGTAAGGTGGAAATAGATAAAAGTGTAAGTAATGTACGGCATGGTTTAGTAGTTTTGTACTTTAGTAATAGTAGATAATTCCATGTATAAAAAATATTAAAGAAAATACAAGGTTTTAATATATTTCTTATATCACTAGAAAACAATCTAAAGTTTATTCTTTAAATATTACTAAAAAATATAAACAAATAATTAATATTTATTTTTAAATTTTTTATAACAATAAAAATATGTATGAATAACTGGTGTAGGGTAACTCATGCATATATTGTAGTTTTTATAATATGTAAAGAATTAAAAAAAAAGTTAAATCACCAAGAAATGTAGTTTATTACATAGATTGTCAACATTATAAACAGGCTTATTTATGCATTATCTTAACGAAGTAAATGATCTTAGGTTAATTTACTAAATATTTTTAGGGTTACTATTTCATAACTTTAAAAATATCACTTTATAAATCGTTAACGAGAGCTTCATTTATTTTAATTCAGTTTTTTTTTGGTAACCCAAAATTTTCATCATATTTTCGGTAAAAATAAACTGTAAAATATTGTAGTTGAATATATGTGGGAGGTTATACATTAGATGTACTGTTCTTGGAAATAACCAATGCTGTTGCTTTTTTGCTCTTATACATAAGAAGAGCATAATTTAGAAAATTTATTTTAATAATAAATGCATGTGTTTTGAATTGTACATATAAAATATTTTATTCAACATATTCGTAGACACTTTTTGTGATTCTTTTAAACGTTTTAACAACAAAATCATAATAGTTAGCACATTTATATATTTACGAAATACATGAAAACCGTTTTTATAAAATATTTTTTGTACATAGTTACATCTCGTATATATTATATAATTTTAGTTAGTATTATCTTATAATCGTGATTTAACATTGTTATACTAGAAAACAAAAATGTTTACGAGTGCCTGCATTACAAAAAGAATTGTAATATAGTTGCAATTTTTCTTTTATTACAAATCATAACTTGAAAATATATAATTATAGTAATTTTTCAATAAATATTGTTAATTCACGATAAAAAATCCTTAATATGGTTGTATAAAATTTATTTTTTATTCCAAAGAGGTTGTATAAGAGCTATTGCTTCACTGTTCTATATAATATATATATTTATAAAAAAAGTGAAGATATTGGGTTAAGCCCGCTAATGCAGCCGTAGACACGTGTTTCTGTCTCCTTAGACTTCATCAGTACGGCATAGCTAAGGAGAATAATACCAAAAAACACTGAATGATGGAAAAAAAATATAAATTACACAAACGGAGTCAACACAAGGGCCAATCGCACATTTGTGGCTTCAACTGGAATCATCGATTGATTGTCCGCGTAATTCCAACATCGCCACGAACGCAGATATAACCACCTGCGGGCTTAACCCAATATCTTCACTTTTTTTTTATTTAATTAATTCCCGCAAAAATATTACTACCATTTGTATTCATTCCTGGGTAACAGTTTGTCACGCAGGTGGTTATATTTGCCTCGGTGGCGATGTTGGAATTACGCCGACAATCAATCGGTGATTCAAGCTGAAGCCACAAATGTGCGGTTGGCCCTGTGTTGCCTTCGTTTGTGTGATTTATATTTTTTTCCATCATTCAGTGTTTTTTGGTATTATTCTCCTTAGCTGGCTTAACCCAATATCTTCACTCTTTTTATTTAATTAATTCCCACAAAAATATTACTACCATTTATATATATATATAAACCCGTAGATTCATTGACAGCCGATCGGATAGCCATTAAAAATAGCGGAATATGTTTATCCCAATCTTTCTGATGTTCTGAGACCACTTTCGATAAATAATTTGCAATGGTTCGGTTCATTCGTTCAACCATTCCATCAGACTGTGGATGCATCGCTGTAGTTCTAGTTTTATGGATACCTAATCGTTTGCAGACTTCTTGAAATAGCTTGCTTTCAAAATTTCTTCCCTGATCTGCGTGCAGCTCCAACGGTACCCCAAAACGGCTAATGAACTCGTTGACCAGAATATCGGCCAAGGTAGGGGCTTCTTGGTTGGGAACAGGGTAGGCTTCCACCCATTTAGAAAAATAGTCCATCACAACGAAGATGTATTTATTTCCAACCTCACTGGTTGGTAGTGGCCCCAACACATCTACGGCGATTCTTTCGAATGGACTTCCGACAAGGTATTGCTGCATCTCTGCTTTAGGTTTACGATTAGGTCCATTGCTAGCAGCACACGTCGTGCATTTGCGGCACCAATCTTTAACATCGTTGGAGCAATTAACCCAATAAAATCTATCCCGGACTTTTTGCAGCGTCTTTGTAATACCTAGGTGTCCTCCAGATATGTCATCATGAAGTTGTTTTAAAATTTCCGGCACCGTACTTCTTGGGACCACAATTTGTTCCTTGATTTCTGAGCCATCAGGATTTTCAACTATCCTTTTAAGGAGCCCTCCGTCTAAAGTCAAAGAATTCCATTTGGCCCAATAGGATTTTAAGACCGGAGAGGACGATGATACCTCTCGCCATAGGGGACGCTGACCCGTTCTTTTCCATTCCAGGATCTTCCTAATAACGTGATCGTTGTTTTGTTCCTCCTCCATTCTGGAGCACAAGTCGTCTGGCACCACTTTTATTAGAGCGAGCTTCTCGTTTTGTTCGAGTCGACTGCAATTTGTGCAATTAGGTGGGCATGGCCTTCGAGAAAGTGCATCGGCGTTACGGTGCTTAGTTCCAGGTCTATGTTCGATTTCAAAATCGTATTCCTGGAGTTTTTCCAACCATCTTGCTATCTGCCCCTCTGGATTTCTAAAGCTCAGTAGCCACTTTAAACTGGCATGGTCTGTTCTAATTAGGAATCTTTTGCCATATAAGTATTTGTAGAAATTTTCCACAGACTTCACAACTGCGAGGAGTTCACGTCTCGTTACACAATAGTTTCTTTCGGATTTTGATAATGTCTTGCTAAAATATCCTAGAACTCTTTTCTTTTCCGTCTTGAAGTTGTGAAAGTATAGCTCCGATTCGCACATTGCTAGCGTCGGTATCCAGAATAAGTCTGCCGTCAGGACGAGGATAAGCGAGAACAGGGGTCGAAGTCAATTCTTTCTTTAAAAATTCAAAGGCCTTTTGGCATTCTTCACTCCAACAAAAAGTCTTATCTTGCTCAGTTAGTCTCGTTAAGGGCTTGGCGATGTCTCCAAAATTTCTAACAAATCGTCGGTAATATGAGCAAAGACCCAGGAAGCTGCGAAGTTGATGCTTATCAGAAGGGACCAGCCACTCTTGAACGGCTTGAATCTTGGCGGGGTCTACAGTAACGCCATTCTTGCTTACAACATGTCCCAAATAACTGACCTGTCTCTGGAGCAAGTTACATTTCTTAACATTCAATGTTAGATTGGCCTTTTTCAGTCGTCGAAAAACTTTTTCTAGGTTAGCCAAATGTTCCTTAAAATCCTTACCCATGATAATGATGTCATCTAAGTAGACCAAACAAGATTCCCAGGATAAACCTCGAAGAATAGTTTCCATCAACCTTTCAAAGGTAGCCGGAGCATTGCATAAGCCAAATGGAAGGACGGTAAATTGCCACAAACCTGATCCACTAGTGAAGGCGGTCTTCTCTTTATCAGAAGGATCCATTTCAACCTGCCAGTATCCGCTCTTTAAGTCTAACGTAGAGAAAAGGGTAGATCCACCTAAGGCGTCGAGGGCATCGTCAATCCTCGGAAGGGGATAACTATCCTTCTTCGTAACCTCATTCAACTTCCTATAGTCAACGCAGAACCGCATTGATCCCTCTCTTTTCCTTACCAATACAATGGGAGAAGCCCACGGACTATTGGAGGGTTCAACTATTCCATCCGGAATCATTTCTTGGAGGGCCTTGTCCGCTTCTTCCTTTTCAACTTGAGGCAATCGTCGGGGTACCTGACGAATCGGACGTGCATCGCCAGTCTCAATCTTGTGCTTTACTATATCGGTCCTTCCCAGTTTACTTCCAGAACCGAAGACAGGTTTATAGCGGTAGATTAAATCTCTTACCTGCTTCTTTTCTATTTTTGACAAAGATGGGTCTAACCTAGTCATTAATTGTTCTATGTCGTTGGTTCTGTCTGATTCAAAGGCTCCTACCTGGTGAATCACGGCCGTTACCGGTTCCAAAGTTCCGATTTCGGTGTTCTTTCGCAGAAGAACTGGATGATCATTCATGTTAATGATTCGGATTGGTACTTCTTTGGCTGATCTAACAAGAGCTTTTCCGACCAGAAGTCCTCTTCCCAATATCTGATCATGATTCTTGGGTTCTACCATAGCTGGGGTTCCATCCGGCTCTACTTCCTCTAGTCGTGCTGTTACAACACATTCGCACGTCGCTGGAAGCTCGATGTCGTCAGATAATTTCAACGGGGCGATAGCTTCATGTTTTCGATGTAGAAGCAATTCTTCCTTTTCCGTATGAAGTATTCGTCGTCCCAAATCCAAGCGAAAACAACAGTTGTGCATCACGTCCATACCCAGGATAGCATCTTCATCGATATCAGCCACCAATATCGAATGAGAAAGACAAGTTGAACTAAACTGTAGAGAGACGTTAACCTCTCTGTAGACTTTGGCAGGTTCCCCAGTAGCGGTGCGCAGTCTCCAACTGGTAGGCGACATCTTCCTAGCCACGACAACTGTCGGCCGTACCACAGTTTTTGTAGCTCCAGTATCCACCAGCATGTTGTATCTCTTTCTGTCAATCAGGGCTTCGACGTATAAGCTGACTGCTTGGTGTTTTAATATTGCTACCTTGACCGTAGGAGGGGCTTTGCAATGGTTTGGGGTCGATGTCGCCCTCCAGGAGTCGACCCTTTTTAGTTTTCCTGCTGTTGGGAGACTGTAGCAGAAGACGTCTCCTTGCGTGGACATGAGTTTTTCACGTGCCCTAGTTCTCCACAATTCCAACATCGTATAGGTCGCCGTCTCCTGGTGGGTAATAATTTCATTAGCCTTTCCACTAATCCATCGACGTCGCTGGCGGGTGCTATCACGTTGTTGTCATCAGCAGTCATCTCCCTTATTCGTGCAACTCCCCGTGATGCTTCCGTTGCCGCTTCGAATTCAAGTGCAATGGTTAACGCGTCGCCAAGGTCTTTTGGTCGGGCCAACCGCACAGCTCTTTGTAACTCGGGATCCCTAAGGCCATCGGTAAATGTTTGGACTGCTAGACACTCCAGGAACTCTTCTGCTGCTGTCGGATAAGCAAATCGAACCATTCTAGCTACCTCTGCCTCGAACTCCTGGATAGATTCTCCACTCTTCTGTTTACGGTTCTTCAGCTGTGTTCGGTACACGGGTCTGACCATACCTCATCTCCAGGCGATGTACTAGTAGCTCGAAGTTGTCAGCTTCGTCGAGCTTAAGAGAATGCAAGACATTCAAAGCATCGCCTCGCAACGCTATGGTTAGCGATATTGCCTTCTCCTTGGATGACCATCCGTTCGCCCTGGCCGCCGCGTCGAATTGCTTGACGTAGTTGGACCACGAAGTTGTTCCATCGAAGATAGGAGGTTTCATTGTTGACCGCATCTGTGTAGTGTCTCCGCTTCCCCGTCGTTCGACATCCACGCTGAAGGTTTCCATTCTTTCTGCATCTCCCTCGCCGCGGTGGACGTAGCGATCTTGCCGAAGGACCTCTATTTCTTTCTGAAGTTGTTGAATCATGGCATTCATTTTGGTATCTTCATTGCGTAGTTCGGCTACTTGCTCGGAAACATAGCTTGACAACTCTTCACGCATTTGATGGACGAGTTCTTCTTGTTTTTTTATCTGCTCGTCTTGCTGGCTCTTCATTTGATCTTTCAGCTCTTCTTGTTGACTGGAAATTCTAGTGGTAAGCTCGGCTAATTGTTGTGCTTGGTCTTCTTGCTGGTTTGTCATCCGGTTGGTAAGCTCTTCTTGCTGGCTTTTTATTTGATCTTTCAGCTCTTCTTGTTGACTGGAAATTCTAGACGCAAGCTCGGCTAATTGTTGTGCTTGGTCTTCTTGCTGGTTTGTCATCCGGTTGGTAAGTTCTTCTTGCTGGCTCGTAATTCTATTTGTAAGTTCGGCTAGTTGCTGAGCTTGGTTCTCTTGTTGGCTGGAAATTCTAGTGGTAAGCTCTTCTTGCTGGCTTTTTATTTGATCTTTCAGCTCTTCTTGTTGACCCTTTATCTGACTGGACAGCTCGGACATTGCTTTTTGCATAGGATCTTCGAATTCCACCGAGTCAGGGTCAATATTTATACTTAAATAGTACTCACGTAATCTATTGATTAAAATAGTTTTTCCTCCGGTGGTATCCAAATCCAATTCTTCCAACTCTCTTCTGAGCTCAGCCACCAACAGTTCACGTAACTTCTTTCCAGGCATTCTTGCTTCTTCACCCCACACCTGACACCAATTTGAAACACTTGTGAGGACTTTGAACACAATTTATTTACAAATTGTAAGAATACAAGAATTCAGCTGGTTACAAATTACTAACTGGCACTTTTGACTTTTAAACTTCACAAAAGCTGAACGAACACTAACTCTCTCCCGCGAATGACCCGCTTTATATATCAAAATACTTGACATCTCGATTTTTCTCGAAATAACTATTTACTAAAATCCAAATATTACTAGAATATTCGCGAATAACTACCAACCTAAAATAATTATAAATCATGTCAAGTTCCTGTCAAAACCTTCTTCCTCATTCACGGACTCTACCCTTTATGGCAAGCAGCTACATCAAAATACATGCATTCCTCTCGCATCTGTCACAGTCATCCGTCACATTCATCCGTCACACATCTGTCACCCGTTACAATATATATAACAACAATTGTGTTAACCCCTCGCAATTATTAGTGCAATAAAAATTACTTCTAAAAATATAGAATTACTTACCTTTCGAAAATGAGGTGTGAAACACTCCTGTATTATAATGAAAATTTATGTTTTGTGAACTTATCATTCTGAATCCAAATTACACTATCTAACGTGCGTTTTGATGGCATCCTTTTAGTTTACATTCGGTTTCTTGATTATCGAAACGCTCACCAAATATTTAAAAGCGTATGTGTGTTGGCGTTGTAGTAGTGTAATTTGTATTCGGTATCAATATCGCCAACAGTGTCAGAATTATCACATTATACTTATCCTTTAGTTAAAAAATAAACATTAATGGTTTATGTATTACATTTACACGTTCCGATTCTCCACAAAAAGTCATATTTAATAGTTAATCTTAATCTGTGATTTAAGAAGGTCCAAGTCATCCCTTAGTTCTTGGAATAGTCGTTTTGGTGCCCCATAAATAGCTTTGACCTGAAGGTAACTTGAAAATTATAAATGGATCTTTAATTGCAATCGTTAAAGAATATTACACTTGTGTTATACATTACCAGCTAAGCAGTAGTTCTTGACTAATTCAAAATATACATTTTAAAGTTGGTACAAAATTGTCTTTTGATTGTGGTATTTAATAATTAGATAAAATATTTGTTATACAAAATTGCATGCTGTATTTTCTATTTTAGACTTTTATAAATTTTTATTCATATAGTTTGTCATTGACGTATGTAGAAAACATTATTAACATTTTTGTGGGTGAATTTTATAAAGATTTTATAATTCTAGATTTACCTATAAATTTAAGTAATATATGTATTAATCTTTATAATATTTATTCCATATAAGTATTAAAAATAAGTGGGACTCCATTATGTATTACAAAATTTTCTGTATTTTGTTTTAGTATCAGTAAAATACTTGATAAAATTATGTAATAAAAAAAAGTATGCTAATTTTATAGTTATTTATCAAATTTGCAGTTATTATCTATTGAATGAGTTATTGGCCCAATGAAATTCGAACTATGTTTATGAATGAAATATTTATTCCAGATTTTCAGTATTAAAATATCTAAAGATCTCATAAATATATGAGAAAAAATGCTTCGTTTGATCGCGAAAAACACATATAACCTCTACCAACACATCTTTTAATGGATCTTTAAAGTTACTATAAATTACCGAAAGGAAGGCGAACCGAAAATCTGTTAATAACAAAATATTTTTAATAAAATATCTCAAAATGACAACCAAATAAATAATGTATTAAAACCTTAAGGTTTTGGTAACGTAATAGAGTTTTTTGCCCTTTTCTTTAAGTTATTATATTCTGTTACCATTTTTTATATACTTAGTCTAAATCAACCGACAGGGGTTCTGAACGGTTCAGTTTTAAATAAAATCTAAAAAATTACTATTTCTTTTGTATTACGCTGTACCTGAGAGAGTATTGGGATAATCAAGATTAAGGAAGGAGCAGTTTTAAAAAATATACGTTACAGGTTTGTCATTAAGCACCGCCATTGACGTTTCCCATCGATATGGCCATAGAAAAACGAGTATAAAAAAGTAATTCTTAAATTTCCTTGACGTATTGCCTGGTTCCACTACTATTACCGTTGATTGATAAGTTTGGGAAGATACGCAATGCCTTACTTATTTTTGTCGCAGTCCGTGTTTTTTATTCTCCTTAGGCCGCTTGCCCCAAGACATTTGTAAGGTGGAGCCTTTGGTGGCCCAAGAAAGAAACGTTCATTTTATTTTACGACTCGCCAGATGCTGAAGATTTTAAAATTAACCCATAACCGATTAGGCAAATATTTCTTACATAAGCGGTATGAAGATTGTGAGATTACTATTTTTCGGAAGTCGTAAAAACAGAAATAGTTAAAAAATATTTTAATTATCTTACAAGTAATGGTATTTATTTTAGAAAAATACATTAATACCAAATATTTGAAAATAACAACATGAAAAAAAATAGATATAATACAGCGGAGGAATATCAAATTTTGCACAGTTGCACATATTTCAAATTATATTGCAACATTCTTTAAAGAAAAAACTAAGTTTTTAACATATCTCGGTTATTGATATATGATAATATAAGAGATTTATAATTCATGAATATTTGTATATTTACCATGCAAGTCATTCTAAAAACCAAATAATATTTTCTAATATGATTTAATTAATTTATGTATATCCAATAAAACACATCAGGTATATTGAATAGTATAGAATAGTAAATAAAACAAAAAATCTGTTCATGTTTACTTTATTTTAATTTACAATAATAACTTGACATCATACTTACATATTATAGACAACCCTGTTTACAATAGAAAAACAATTGTAACCACTCTTATTTAGCTAGAAGAAATGCCTAGTTATCCCTGTATTTGCAACTAGGTATTCTTATAATTAATAGATATAATTATCAGAAATATGAACAGAAAAAATCTGTATAAAAAATGGAAGTTTTTATTTATTATTCTATTCAAACAGGTAGGCCTTTCGAGAATTAAAGGGTATTATTTATAAAAATAGTTTTGTAGAATTTTAAAATCAAATAATGATGTTTCGTTTACAAAACATACTTAAATTTATAAGTATAATTATGGGCCTAATAGGTAAATATAATTGCTACCGCTCTTTATATACCTATTTTGTACCATGTCTAAAACTTAAATTATACAATAATAGGAATAATATACAGTAATAATATACAATATAAGTAACGTTTTGGGTATAGTATAACTAAATAAGTTGCTACAAAGGGTACCGCCTAGCGGCAAATTTTCCTTTGTCGGAACATTGTCTCCATAGGCGTGTATGTCCGTGTGTATTACACATAATCACATAATCGTTTTTTAAATTAAGCGTTTTTATACTTCTTAGTAATTCTTTCTTTGTCGTTGCCTTTTCCGGACTAATGTTCGTATTTTTCATAAATTCTAAAATATCTGCCTTCTTTGAACTAGAATTTGGAATTTTATTTAATATCCGCGAATGATAGGAAGCATTGTCCATAACGACTACTGAATTTGGAGGAATATTAGGAAGAAGCTGCTCTTGAAACCATTTTTCATATAAATCTGCAGTCATATCCTCATGGTAGTCACCTGTACATTGCTTAATATTTTTCGCAGACAGTAGTAACGAATTTGGTATAAAACCGTTTTCACTTCCGGCTTGAAGAATTATACGCTCTCCTCTCGAACATGACGCATTTAAACTACACTTTTGAGAGTGATCTACCCAGCCATACTGAACAGTATCATGTGTGTCAAACCAAGTCTCATCTAGGTAAACTATATGCCTTTTTAATTCACGATACTTACTTATTTTATCTAAATACAACAATACGCCGCTATTCCATTATAACCATTCGTTTATCTAATTTCTTATAATTAAAAGCGCATTCTAATAGTATACCGCGTAAAGTTTCTAAGCTTTTATAATTATAATCAGGATAATCTCGTAATTTCTCTTGAACGATTTCTAAAGTCAATACAATATTTTCTTAATATAAATTATAAATCGTTCCCTTTATAACATCTTTTGTAGCATCGTCAACATTTCCAAATTTTGTTTTTCTGCACCTGCAAATGATCTATAACGTTACCGCGCTTAATAACCCGAGAAATAGTGTAAATAAAAATTTTAGTTAAGGTATTAATTCTCATCTATCTTCATTTTTCAAACACTGATACATATTTAAAATAACCCTCTGACACTGAATGTGTAAATCTTTATTGCAAAATTTGCTATTAACCTCACTTGTTGGCGATATCATGTCTTATGAATTTTAATTTTGATCTGGATTTCCATGTTCTGATTCAAAAGGTCTCCATAACGCTGCCATAATATAAGTATTTAAGTTTATCAATTAATATGGGCAAAAATTACAATACGTAAATCAGTTATTAAAAATAAATTACTGAAACAAAGATATATCTAAAGTTAATACTTAACTGCCCCAAATAAAAATCTGGACTTTACGCCTCCGCATTAGAAACCGACTGTATGAGTTATATAAAAACTGCCGCAAAAAATCAACCGGAGACCCCTGCACGCAACAGAGCCATTAAAAGCCGTCAACAAGTCGCGTGCGTACCCCACTTGTTTTTCGCGCTGTACAACTACCAATCTAGAGAGAGGTGGGTTCCGACGATACAGAGTGGATGTTTAACGGGACAAATATGTTATTTTAAATGGTTTTTAGCAATTAATATTGGAAAGACTATACCAGTGCTCCTTTGTGCTGGTTTTTTGGTGTTGTTGTTTTTTAACGGTTGTTTTGATTGTGTTTATCACGAATATAATTAAATAACTGATTGGTAAGTGAAATTATAGAATATTAATGTTAACTCAGTGATATATTTAAATATATAAAATTATTTTTATATGCCTTTAGGCGATTTTTAAAAGATAACCTCAAATTATGAGTACTGTTGCTGCGATATGTTTATTTTTTTGCTCTTATTATTTGAATAGCCTCATTGATGTGAAAGTAAGGAAATATGTAAAAAATATGCTCTTTTTATTAGCAAAAATTTTTTCACCAAAATAATTTCCGCAAATTTTTATAGGCAATGAACCGTTCCCAGAAAGGGCTGACGGAAGCAGACATGGTTCAGTTCGATGGGGATTCTAATGCGGAAGATTTTAAGATTAGTAAGTGCAGAAATAAAACTTTAACACGAAATACCCTGTCTATTGAATCTACAACCAGTCTAATGCCTATAAGAAAAGGAAAGTTCAGAGGAAGAAGATTTAGGGTACACAAAAATACAGTACTAATCATTCCAAGAAAAAGACGTACTTGTGGTTCAAGAAGGGTCCAAAACAACCCTTATTGTTTTCAAATTACAATTTTTAAGAACCAGAACTGACCCTAAAGACTAAAATTTCGAAGGATGCCACTCCTATACGAGGTCTGGCTATTAAATAACGAGACTGCGCGCGCAGAAGGCGTCCTAGACGGGTTGAGTGGAAAACAAATGCAGCGTTAGATAGCTACTATTTCAGTACGAAAACACGTTTTTGTCGCTATAGTAGTATTTTTTCTGTAGAGGTTAGAAACGAACGTGTTTTTTCTTGTGCCGATAATGTGTGACGAAAAACACGAGCAACGGATCAATCTGAAATTTCTCGTTAAATTAAAAAAAAAAACTCCGACTGAGTGCTATAAGTTGTTTCGAATGGTATAAAAGGTGTTCTGAAGGTCGAGAGAGCACCGAAGATGACCAACGTCCAACGTCGACCTGTTTCTTTTTCAACTCTGCAAACAGTGACCAAAATAAATGAAATTGTGCGCGGAGATCGTCGTAAGAGCTTTCGGATGATTGCTGAGACTGTAAACGACGATAAAGAAACTGTCAGAAAAATTTTACATGTCGAATTGAACATGAAGAAAGTCTGTGTGAAGTTGGTCCCAAAACATTTGACCCCTGACCAAAAGCTCGTCCGTCAACAGATCTGCTCAGATTTTCTTCAGAGGTTAGATGAAGAGCCTGAATTGATGGAAAACATCAGCACTTGCGATGAAACCTGGATATTCCAATACGATGTTGAAACTAAGCGGCAATCCATGCACTGGAAAACTCCTGCCGAGAATGAAAAAAGGAAGGATGTCGAAATCAAAATTAAAAGCCATGCTACTAGTTTTTTTCGACATCAACGGCATCGTGATGACTGAATGGGTTCCAGAGGGTCAAACTTACTATTTGAAAGTTTTTGCAACGCTGCGAGAGCGAGTTCGTAAGAAACGGGCGGAGTTGTGGAAAAACAAATCGTGGATCTTGCACCAGGACAACGCACCTGCCATAACGCGCTGTCTGAGAAGCGTTATTTAGCTGCTAGAGGCATTCCAGTGCTCGAAAACGCGCCGTACTCGCCTGATTTAGCATCCTGTGACTTTTTCCTGTTTCCGAAGATCAAATCTGCCTTAAAAGGAACCCGGTTCGAGTCGATGGAAGAGGTGAAGCAAAAATCGGCGGAGCTCCTAAATGCTCTTACAAAAGAAGATTTCCAGCATTGCTTTGACCAATGGAAAAAACGAATGGAACGGTGTGTGGCGAGGGAAGGGGAGTATATTGAGGGGGAGCATTCGATTGTAGAATAAATTTTAAAATAAAACTCTTTTTATAAGCAGTCTCGTTATTTAATAGCCAGACATTATTTTCAGACTTTTCTGGCGTGTCCATTTTTTTATATATAGTAGTTGTATGCTATTCAAAATAATACTACTTTAGAATTATCAAAAGAAGAACTAAGAGCATTCTTAGGAATTCTGGTAATAATGGGATTTCATTCTTTACCAACCATAAAATCCTATTGGCTGATTGACCACGTGAATTTGCCTGTCGTCAAGATGGACAGCAGTGTAAAGGGTCGTATAATAAAATTACAAGACAAAGAAACTGAGAGATTTCTTGAATTGTATGCGAGTGAACCCGTATTGTATGACGCTAGTAACGAAAACTATAGAGATCGAGATTTTGACTCCGTTCTAGTATCCACTTTCTAACCCACCATCGTTTTCTCTTTCGTTTTTCTGTTGGTTCAAGCAACCTATTCATTCTTCGTGTCAAAATTTCACTAAAAAGTGAACCCACCACAGCACAACTCTCAACAAGGACCTCTTCCATAGTCGGCTTTAGGCGATCAACTGAATCAAGCCTTTCGTGGAGACTGAAATACATGTGAACAGTTCACGACCCACGCTGGTGAGATCGCTCCAGCAAATTCACGAATATACATACGAAAGTGTGCCACGTTTTCGTGTTCACTCCCCATGAGAACCTGGCTTTAAGTTAAAACGGTCCTTACCCCTACCTTTCATTACGTTTTGGCGTGTTTGGGTTGGGGTTGTCGGTGGCATTCAGCAGCGTTGGGTTTGTTGGTACAATTGTACTTTTTCTAGTACTATTACGCCTTGCTCAGTACGCTAATACGAAAACAGATAAAACCTCAATAATCTAGTACGTTTTTTGCCCATGGCAGTGGCATTGCGAACACGCAGCATTCAGTGCAGTAAATAGTAGTTCCTGCCACAGATCACATATTTCTATGCCTGAATCGGCTGAACTAGGTGTTCTGTCACCGACGGTCGGTGACAGCAGAGACAAGGTTTGTTATTGACTGAATTACTTTTTTCCCATTTTTATTATAGATTGAATTATTTATTTTATTTTGTTAAATATTTGTTATTTATTTGATTTATTTATTCTGTTTTATTTTTTGTTATGCTTGTGTGAGTATTGTATTGAAAGTAAACATTTCACGTTTTCTATATTTCAATTTTTTTTAATCGCATCTTGAATCAAATCTAAATTTGTAGATAAAATAAAAGTTATTTTCTGTGGTTTATGCAGAATTTTGTAGTAGAAACTAAAACAAGTTCGTGACAAAATGCGTTATATTTTTTTAAAATATACATGAAGTTTATTTCGAGTAACAACGGTCACTATAGTTACAATAAGAGTATAAAGTAGTGTATTGCGTTTTGCATACCGTATTTCTACATTTTCAAGTGTCAGTATTTTCTTTAATCCTAGTAAATTTAATTGCATCCTTTACTTATTTTATTTCTTATAATTATAATTTATATAATCTTACAGTTATAAATAAATTTTATTTGCATCACCTTGCATTTTTGAAATTTCGCGGTTCACTTACTTGCAGCATTGATATTTGACATGAGAGACATGCGCATTTGAATCTAGTACGATCTATTACAATTTGCGTACTAAATTTTAGTACGAAGTGTCGCTACTAAAAACCCAACGCTGGCATTCAGTACTTTGCTACTTGTTAGGAAGTGAAAATAGGGTCGATATTATTTTTTGTGTGAAGTTTCGTTATTACATATTCAACGTATGTGAACAATTTAATCTTAATTATGCTTTTTAATGGACGAAATAACTAAAGTATTGTTAAACGATTGGGGGCTTAACGACCTTATACCTACATTTGAACGTAAGTAACCGTAATGTATCTATGCAAATTAACAGAAACTATTAAAATATTTTTATTTATTACATTTAATTTCAGATTTTTAATTCATTTGTTCATAAAATGTTAAAAGCAACAATATTCTGTCTGCATGAAATTTGTACTCATTTTGTCTTGTATTTTATTTCGTGATTTTCATTTCTTACAGGAGAAGCTGTAGATGTAGATGAATTCAGTCAGTATACCAACTATTGGTATTAGGTCCCGGTTCAGGCAGAAATTAGAAGTTTGGCTTAAAGATAATCAAGCAACTGTAAGTTATTATAAATTTTGTAATTCCTTTTACATGTTTTAACTGGAATTATTTTATAGTTGCCATTTGGTAGACAATTACAAATTAACAATTAATTAAATATATGTAGGTATTATTTGCATTTTCAGGAGCTTAATCAAGCCATAATTACGAATAATAATAATCAACAAAATAAAGAAGAATCATTATTTCCAGAAAATTTTGTGAGTATTTTATAAACATAATTTATTTTAATATTATAGAAAAAATATGTTTAATTTATTACAGTGTCCCAGTATTCTACAAAAAACACAGAGTGGTAAAGCAATTTTGGCCACGGATGAAAGGGATACAGAAGAAAACAGAAAAAACCGAGAATTTTAACGTTATTTAAATAGAAATAAGTAAACCAAGAATTATTTATAATAATGTAGGAATAATTTTAAAGAAGTTATGTTTATGTTTGAATACCATTTGTTTGTATATATAGGTATATATTTTTTGTTCTTGTATGTGTAGTTCAATTTTGATTTTATAGCGACTATCATAACTAAATATATTTTGGATATGAAAATGAATTTTGTTTTTTTGATACCATTATAGATAGTTTTTCTATATAATCCGCATTTTTACATAAAATGTAAGTATTTCCTTAATTTTAATCAGTTGTATATTTGAGTTAAATTATTTGTAAATTTGAGTTAATTTAATTAAAATATTTTATTGTATTAATGTAATTTTAAAATTAACTTTTTTCTAAATTTTATTTATTTAATTCTTCATTTATTCCATTATGTAATCGTGTTTTAGCCCATTGTTAATGGCTCTTTTAATTATCTCAATTGGAATTTAATATAATTATATGATTAATGCAATATAACTACCGACCCACGTCAGTTAAATAAAAATTGTATTTTTGTACGTATATAATTCAATCATGCAAATTTTATTAAGGATTTAAATCCTAAATACAATTAATTATATAAGTATAATACTAAATATAATTATATTAAATAACAATAAATTGCAACTTTAAATGAGCAACAATGGGCTGAAATACGATTACATATATGGAATCAATGAAGAATTAAATATATTAAATTTAGAAAAAAGTTAATTTTAAAATTACATTAATGTAATCAAAAATTTTAATTAAATTAACTCAAATTTACAAATAATTTAATTCCAATATACAACTAAACAATCTTAAAATTAAAGTACATTTATTTAAATCTGATTTAAATTAAAAAGCTTTACAAGGTTATTTTAATATAAAAACACAGTTAAGTTACCAATAAAGTCATTTAATAAAACTAAAAATATGATTATATATAACATCAAACCTTCAAAACTCAAAGTTGAATTTATTTTATCTTAACCGTGTTTTTGTATTAATAACTGAAAATGTATTTGTGACGTCATTAAATCCGTGACGTATATCCTAATCCAAATTTACAGTTAAGCATATTACGGTTAATTTATTCCTGATTTGGAATTAGCAATCCAGGCGATGAATTCTAGTTGCTTAACCGTGATTTTTTTTCCCAGAGTGACGTGTTTACCTTGAAACGATTTTTAAATGCCTATAAAAGGAACGCCAACATTTGATAAGCTTTACAAAATAACCCTTCTTCCTTCCAAAAGAAGAACTAGCTTGAAGCAATCTACCAATGAAGCCGATCAAATGTGGTATAAAGGTGTGGGCAATTGCGTGCTCGAAAACACGGTATATGTTAGATTTTAATATTTATCAAGGAAAATAGCAAAAGCATACACAATCAGAAATGTTAGGAGAAAGCGTTGTGTTAATACTTTCAGAAAATTATAAACAAAAAGGCTACTGTAGGTATTTTCTTTGATAATTTTTTTTTCTACAATTTTTGTTTGAAACTTTACTAGACAAAAAAAAATTGCTTGTGGAACGATCAGAGCCGACAGGAAGAATTTTCCAAAAACTCATTTACGTCTTGACAAGTCTCTGCAAAAGAGTAAATCTGATTTTGTCACTTCAGAAAACCTATCAGTGTACAAATGGGGAGACCGCGGGAAAAAATGTGTAACTTTTGCCAGTAATATGCATCATTTTGATAGTATATCGGAAGTCTATCGAACTGACTCTACAGGTATAAAATAAAAAGTACCTTCTCCGACAGCTATAGCCGATTATAATAGCTATATGGGTGGTGTTGACCGGTTTGATCAGTACCACCCATGTTATACCATTTCATGGAAATCGCGTTGCTGGTGGATGAAAAACTTTTTATTATATGATTGATTCTTCTTTTGTCAACAGCTACATATTATAAGCAGAACATCAAACAAAAAGATGGAAATGTGTGACAGTACCTGTTACCATTTTAAGCACCTGGTATCCTAAATATTAAATTAAATTAGTACCGCGAGCTCCATCTTTCCGAAAGAATTCTTAATAATAAAATAATGAATACGGTCTCTATAATTATAATTGGAAGTTCAAAGTAGCTACGCTACGAGGTGTACTAATGAGTTGCCATTATCTGGTTCAAGTGGTTTTAATAATTATTCCCAGTCTCATTTCTTCTATTGGTTTACTGTCATATACAGGTATCTTTTTTTCCCCATTTTATAATTCCTTTTTGTTAAAATATTTATAAAACATCGAAAGTTATATTATATTTTATTATATCAGATGAGAATTTAAACATATTTCATTATTATTCGAAGAATCTTTTTATGGTAATTACATTTTTATAAGAAGGATACTGAAAGTACATTTCTGGAATTTTGATTAGTGTGTAAGGTTGTTACAACGTAAATTTAATATAAGAATGTATCTTTTGTAATTTATTAGAATACGTTAGCATCTAACTGTAGATTTCGGACTATGCTGATTTGTACTTTTTGTGCCAGAAAAAGTAAATGTGACACGTGTTTGACACTGGTAATTTTCAGAAAGTTGGAATATAACACAGTAAACTCGAAACATCTTGTAAACTCGAAGCATCTTGTAAACTCGAAGAATTTTGTAAACTTGAATATGAAGATTTCGTAAACTTTAAGATCTCTTATGCACGAACATTTTTAACTGGATCATCTCTACAACTTGGGCAGATCATCCCTCCACTCGGGATCGTCCATAGACATTTTGAACCACCTAGACAGTGCTGTAGCGACCCCAAGGTGCGGCGAAGAATCGTCAACTAGTATTAAGTTTATTGTTGTATATCAAGTTTACTGTTCCCATATTTTTTCTCTTTTATTTCCATTTATATCTATCTATATCGTCAACTGTATTAGAATAAGTATTTTTAAAGAACTGTTTGCGGATTATTTTTTTGTAACGTATTCTCAACTTCGTTCATTTTAGCACCAAGGAAATCTATTTATCTTTTATCTGTTTGTACATTTTCATTTCATTTTTTTTCTTCATAGACAGTTTTTTCTGACATTTTTCCGCCCTCTTATGATACTTATTTTAATAACTCAACTTAAAACAACTTTCCTTAGCAATATCATAAAAAATAAAAAGATTTCAGTGGCGCCCATATAATTTCTTAAAGAAATAAATATTATACTATAGTCAGAGCTAATGAACTTACTCACCCCTAGCCGAGGTGTTTAACTATCATAATTTTTGCTGTGATAAACATTTATAAATTTTGTTAATTATTGAAATATCTTTTACAACTAATTAAAGACGAAATTAAGATTAATGGTTGTTTTATTGTAAATTACATTTTTTTTTTGGTATATTGTTATTTTTTAAAAGTTAACTAAATATTTTTATAAATTTACTCTCAACATTTAAATCATATCACAAATTGACGCCCAACGTCATAATGTCATAATAGGTCTTTTACTACAAGGAAAAAACCTGGCGTTCAGAAAAATATTAACACTTATGATGTTGCCGCCCATACCTATTTAAGGCACTTATCGTCGTTGTGCAAAATGCAGTTTAGACAAAAAACAAAAACGATCAAATTTGATCGCAAAAAGTGTAACGTTGCTCTTTTCTAGGCGTGCTTCGAGCCGTTTCATAAAAGTTAAAATTTAATTTTGCTTATGCATTTAAGTATCTTTCATTTAATAGAATATTAGTTTTGTTGTAAAAGAGAGACATGGTAGCTGTATTTAGGGCTGTTTCATAAACAATAACGGTTTACCGGGATGATCCCTGGTAAATATGGCTACCATCATATTTTTTTGTATATGTTCGTTACTTTGCACAATAAATTTTTTTTATTATTTTCTTATTTTTATGTTTGTGTCCTTATCTAATGAAACCACTTTAAAATAAAAACAAAACAAAAAATCATTCTGCCACTTAAAGGGTTAAATACTTTATCAAATTTGGGTTACGTGTCTAGATGCATGAATCAATCAATTCATATAATTTTTTGTTCGGATTTTCGACCGAAAATTCAGAGAATCTTAAAGTTAGCTTAGCAAATAAATCGAAATAATGATTACGAAATATTAGAAATTGGTTCAGATATTGAGAGTGATGAAGAACCACTTCTCCCATTTGCTCCTGCAGCTTATATAGTACATGAAGATTTTGAAGAAAATCTTACTGATGAACCGGTTGAGTTCACGATTTTGAACAACTTACACCTTGATTTTAGAGAACACGAAGAAGCTGAAAACCGAACAGAAAATGACAACGAATCTGATGAAACAATGGAAAATAACATTTTTCTACGGCTGCTATGGAATGTGGTGCTTTTGACACATTTGACAGAACTACAAAGCAAAGATGATATACACCATAGATGAACACCGTTAATGTCATCACAGGCAACGTCTACTGAAGATGTGCGTAACGATTAACAGATGTCGCCATGGGAGGCGACTCTAATATTTTACTCATCGGAAAGGGAACAACTCCATCGTTCATTAATCCGTATATACAACGTTGCCGAGCATACTTTTCTTCAGTAGATATACGACAAATAATGTTGATAATATGATGTTCACGTTGTGGTCCTCTAATAATGAATGAATATATCACAGGTACAAGTGAAGAAAGTGCTTTCATAAAATGATAACTGAAATTTATTTGTATTGAATTATATAGTCATTTAATACCTACCCATTAAACTAGTATCGAGTATAATAAACAAGCACAATATTCGCCTTTTCGAAAGTCTAGACGCCCTCTGGAGGATAAATAATAAACCTACTTTGTGAGTAATCGCAAATTATTTTTAATTTTATTTTGGATTGTTATGTGGAGGTTGATGTTTGATTCTTTTATTTGTATTTGTAAAATTACCACCAAACAATTAAAACACACAACTCAACCACGAAGTTCGACACCTCAAACAAAAAGATTACTCACAATCCTCCATATTTGTTTACGTTTCATAGCGCCCTCAACGGTAGTCGAAATCGCGAATAGAGGAGCTAATAAACAAGTATTTGGGTGGGAGTTTATGAACGAGTTACATACTAACGAAATTTTATTTTAATAAGTTCTCAGTCGGATTCCTCAAATAGGAGATGAAAATAACGCAAAAAAAATATCTATACTTAAGTATGTGTTTTATATATTGCCATGGCAATGTTAATAATATTTCGAATGAATCACAGTTTGTGAATGTGTGATTAATTTATCATTCAGTTGGATATACATACAGAGTGATTGATTAGTGTGAGGAAGCTCAGTAGATCTGTTACAGTAAAATTACCAAAAAAAAAGTTATTAACAAAAATTGTAGGCAGCTTTAAACTCCACATTTTAAAATTAGTTAAAATCTTACAGGGTGTTCCATAAGATGGTGGCAACCAAACTTATGTTTTTTAAATGGAAAACCCTGTATTTTATTTTAAATTTGAAATCTGCTTAACTTCCACATCACAACAATGTAAAGTTTTATTATGTTATACCGGGTATTTAAAAAGTTATAACCAATATTACCTGAAAATCGTATCAAGTTAACCACCTGTATAATTAAAAAAGAGAATAGGAACATTAAACTGTTGCAACCATAGTTTTTTTAATAATTGTTAAAAATTATAAAACATATTCGTTTTCATAATATTCATTAAATCAAATACAGGGTACGTCAAAATGCTAGTACATTATTTTCTTGGTAATTTTAAATAGAACACCCTGTATTTTATATCACTATTGAAAAGTACTAATGTCATACTTCAAATTTTATAAAGTACTCCCTATACCTAAAATTATCAGTTTTCTAGATATTTTTATTTTTTCATCAAAGTATTCATTTGGTAGATATTTTAACGGTTACCAATAATTATTGTGAGTTGGCCCTGATTGGTTTGTCAGAAACTGACAGTTTGACATTATTGTAACATTTTAACTAATTTTAAAATGTGGAGTTTAAAGCTGCCTACAATTTTGTTAATAACTTTTTTTTGTAAATTTTACTATAACAGATCTACTGAGCTTCCTCACACTAATCAATCACTCTGTATATTCGTCAAACTTATAGGATACAATATTATTGAAATCTGCAGTTAATGAAAATACTCAAACTGACCTCAACTAGAATTACTGAAATATAATTTTTTAATGAATACATTGATACATTATGAACTAAGGATAAACAAAACTGTTTAGTATTTGGTTGAGGAAAAGGTTGGAAAGAATTTTCAAATATGAATCAACAAAGTAATCAGAATCAATTTATAAACATTAATTTCACCACAATAAGATTTATTCACGAAATGAGTACATTATTCTCAGTACAATATTCAACAATAATACTACTACTGCTACTGAATAATATATAAAAAATTACTGGGAATACTAGCCTCCCAGGACATTTCAAAGCACTGATGATACCCAAGAACGTTACAAAAAAAATCTAATTTCATAATGGAATTATACATTCATCAGAATATTCAGTTTCATATTTTTGCTGGAATTTTTGTTTTTCTCCTTATCAAATTTTTCAGAGTTCGTCAACCATTTACATTCTTTGTAAAGTTTCACATTTATCAAATGTTGCCGGATGAATTGAAGATGTTCCTCACAATTATCATCTGAAATTTCTGACAAATTTTCATACTTCCCGAGTTGAAAATCAATTTTTTTCGAAATATTCCTAGAACATGCATTTTTAGTTATGTAGTGTTTTATCAACCATAACCCCTTCTCAATGAAGTCGACAAATTGTCGAGTAGGTACTGTTAATCCAATAACTTTTTGTGAACTGGGATGTGTCTTGTGTAATATAAGAAGATCCCGTTTACTCAGGAATTCGTCTTCTGAACTGAAAATGTTTCTACACATAAGGCATTTGAATTTATCGAAGCATTTTTTTGCTATATAATCAGAAAAATAAACATTGGAACAATCTTCTAAGGAACCTTGAGGAATTTTTATATTGAGGTGTAAACTTTCGGAATCAATACTATCAGATAATATTATAACAGATGAACCAGGAGAAGGATACTTGTCCACAGTTTGTCCAATTTCGGAGTGGTGGTCTGCCAGAACTGCCAAGTGATCTGAAGATTCTCTCATTATGACCAGATCATCTTCACAGTTGCTCAAATCTGAAGGTTTCATCAGATTCATCTTCGCATTCATTCAAAATGTTGTTCTGAATGTTCGATCTGTCGGATTGACATTGTATCCTCCTCTCTGCCGGTATCGAGCAAATGTGTTTTCAATAATATCTTGATTCAGCCGATTTTTTAGTATATAGGTGAATCCAAGATTTTTCTGTTCCTGATACAGACCGAGAATGGCATTTATTGACAAAACCAGTCCATCAAATGATGCTGGTCGTGTTGGGCCTTTATTAGTTAAATTTGTCATATTTTCTAATATTTCTTTGACCTCACATATCATTCTCTCAATTAATGGATTTTTATCTGACACTGCCTTTATTGTAAATATTTTTCGAATACAGCATCTCGCTGTTGAGACGGTCAAATAAATTATTGATGATCTCAATAAATTCTGCAGTTGCAATTGCAGTATCACTTTGTAGCTGTCCATTGTCATAAACTGTTCTTTTGGTAGCTGCAACTGAATTGCTGAATATTTGTAATGCTAATTTACAGCTCATTTTCTTGAAGGGCCCAGGATCCAAATGTTCTGGTGTCAGTTTAATAAGACTCCTGCTAGTTGAGTTTCTCATATCGATTTCATAAGTTTTCCTTATATCATTGAAAGAAACAATTTGTCCATTGATTTCCAAATCATGATGTAGAAAATTATTACGAATATTTTTTATGATATGAGGAACAGTAAATATTGAAAATATTTTTTTATCTTCAATCTCAAAATATGGTTTTTGTGACGTGACCCCAAGATTTTTCAGGGCTGCCTGATTATTTGTTCCTTGATCACAAACTATTGCAGTCACATATAAACCAATGTCAATTGCAAGTGGCATTTTCCAATTGGAATAAATTCCTCTGGCAATGAAAACCATTGCCTGAGTTCCAAATTGGTTTGATCTGCCAAATTTTCCCAAGTCTTGAAACCCTTCTATGAGATCCAAGTATTTGGAATATTCCAAATACTTTTTTATTTTCATCTCATCGAATACAATGGTGCAGTATTTTTCTTCTTCACTCATGACCTTCACTTTTTGCTTAATGTGGTAAAATAGTTTGGCACTAAAACCTGGTTTGAATTTAGAATTTCCAATCCATTTTTTGATTATTGAAACACTAGGTAGTATCACATGCTCACTGTTTCTCAGATATTTGTAAGCTTTTGGAGACTTGTAATACAATTTCATTGCAAATTCTTGTTCTTTTTTTGTCCATGGAGTGTTGAAACGATGCATGGTTTGCATTTCAGCAATTATTTTAGAGCTTTCTGAGATATATCTGGTTTTTCCAGTTTTTTTCTCTCGCCAATAGGAGCTGCTTTTGGTTGAGTTTTTTGGAACGTTTGTTGCCAATTATTTTTTTTTTGTTTCTCAATAGTGAGCGCCATACTTTTTGGAGAGTCAAGAAGTTTTCTTTTAATCCTTTTCACTGGTACATCAGGTATTGGCATATCAGTGATCTCCTCAATGACTCTTTGAGTTGCTGGACTAATTAAATGTTCTTGTTCTCTTGAAGTAGAAGCTTGTGGTGAGAATCTGGAATATAAAACTTTTATTATTTTTATGATAGAAAACTTTATTCATTATTTATTTTATTCAGAGGGTGGCAGTCAGGGTTAGAAAAAATCCTAATTAATTATAATGATAAATCATAGTTTTTTTTTGTTTCAGTATTAAAATAATGATATTGATTTCTCAGATGTAAATGACCCTAGTCTACAAAATATAATTGTCCACATATAATCAAATAGTCTCAAACAATCTCAAATGTCTCAAATTACAAGTACTTAAAATAATGAACGGAAATGAATAATCAACTTCTTGGGTGTACACGTACACTAGTCTCAACAAGTTGTCTGCTCGTTGGTTGACTTACTTTTGTTCTTGGAGCACTCGTTTTGCTCGTCGTACTCCAAATATCGCGTGTGATAAAATAGTTCATTATGAAACTTGTATAATAATATGAAAAGATTTTTTTTTAATAATTCAGTAGATATCTTAATATACCTCTGATATAAGAACTCAAGTACTCTAAATATTTTACTCTACTTAATTCATTGTTGATGCGGAAAAGTCGGTATATACAAACCTCGGAAATCCTTCATATTTCTGGTAAACTTTTTTGGGTGTCAGTACTTTGTAATGTTCTGGAGGGCTGGTATTCCCAGAAGTTGATACAGGAGAACTGTGTGGTGAGATGTTGAAGGCAATATGACCGGGTTGATGAAGTACGGTAGTGACTCCGCAGTTTTCTTGAGCCTTTTTTTCGGAGTGAAATCTTCCTCAGCAAAATGGTCTTCACATATTTGTCGTTTTTTCAAAGAATCTGGTGAAAGTGACAACAGTGTCGCATTTCCTGTAATAACAAAACATAAATAATCATACAGGGTGTACCAACCTTACGACAAAGTTCGGTATATGGGTTATTTTAGAAGATTTTAAAAAAATGTTATTAACAAATATAGTAGATGTCTTTAGGGTCCATATTTTAAAATTACCAGAGTGTTGTATAATTCCGTTACAAACAAATGGTTTTTTAAATGGGAACCCCTGTATATTATACTGAATTCGGATTGCTCACATTTTTTGAAGCTTTTGATATAAGGTTTTGATACGTTATACAGAGTCCTTCAGAAGTTATGGAAATGTTTATGTGAAAATCGTAGGTAAATGAACGCCCTGTATCTTATTGTACGTTGAAGAAAAAAATAGTATATTAAACAACGCATTTCATATGGAATTCTGTTATGACACGCTTTTTAAAGCAACAGCCATATGAAATAAGTTGTTTAGAATATTTTTTATATTTTGCCATTTTATCATTTTTTTAAATTAATTTATTATTTTTATGTAATTACGAAAATTTTGATTTTAAAAAGTATGTCGGTAGCACTGCGTAATTTATAACATTTGACAGTTTTGACATTTAAATTATGAAATGTTAATGTTTTCAAATATTTTAAAATTACTTATACACCAATAATAATATATTATATAAGTAAAAGATTATTATTATTCATATTCACAAATACTTTCTTAAAGAACATTCTAAAATTAATAAATTGCTATTATAGCCACAAATGTCACTGTCAATAATCTTGCCATTAGATACTTCACTCATGTCGCCAACCATTTAAAACAAAAATTTCCGTGCGTAAAAGTTACATTACGATACGCAAATGCGTTTTATAATGAAGATTTTTATAGGTACAAAATATAAAAAAGTATTTTGCCTAACAGAGTATCGTAATATGATACAATATCACCGTATTCAATTAAATATTAATTATTTTCCCTTTTGTATACAGGGTGGACGACAACTCGTACCTTTCATTTTCTCTCTTTTTTCAAATGGAACACCCTGTATTTTATATCATAAATAGAATATCTGATTATGTAACTTTAATTTTGTTAAGCATTCCCTATACCCAAAGTTTATGAAAACAGAGTTTGTAATATTTATTGTAAACCATAATTATTAACCTATTATGTGAATGCAATAAATGTTGAATGTAACAAACAATCTTTAAAAATAATAAATTTTAATAAACAATTTATTCTAAAAAAAACAATTCACCAAAAGTATAATTCTAACCATAATATTAAACTAAATGTTCAAAGTGTTAACACTCAATACCGAATTTCATAACAGATGAATTGGAAGAGAATTTCTTTCATAAATATTTCTTATGCTTAACAAAAAAAAGTTACATAATTGGATATTCTATTTATGATCTAAAATACAGGGTAATAACTTTATTCACTTACAATACAAGCTATAACAATATAAAAAATTTCAAAAATGTGTGTTAGTGAATGTAAAAATACATCGATAAGTGAATAAACACTTGTTTCGAACAAAAAAAAAATGTTAGTACACTATATCTACTTCCTTAAAAATAATATATTAAGATATCACTGTATAGTTTAGATAAATATAATCAAAAATCCAACCATATATGTTTTCCCTGTATTTGTAGGTAAATAAATAACGAATCCTGGACTAATAAATAAAACAAACATGAAGTGGTAATCAAAAACTACGAATAATTAAAAAAATTATGGACCATACTACGATGATTGGATATTATGTGTTGCCTTAATTTGGTTTTAAAACGATGAAGATTTTTTATAACTTTTATATTTTCAGGGACTGTATTGTAGAGCTTGGGTGCCATGAACAAGTGTGATCTTTGGGAAATTGTTTTTGTCATTAAAGGAGGAATGTAATAATGTCTTTGGCGAGTTTCGTAATTGTGAGTTGGAAGTTGAGCGCATCGTTTGTTTGTATGATATTTAATGCAAGAGCATAGATAATAAAGTTGTTGCAAGTCCAATATCTTTGTTTCCATATATAAAGCGTCACTAGGGTATCTTATTTTTTTGGAATAGCTTATTTTTATAAATCGTCTCTGAGTGACTTCTAATGGATGCAAGTGGGTTTTTAAAGCTGCGCCCCAGGCAACTATCCCATAACGGAGATGACTTTCCACTAGCGAGAAGTATATAGTTCTGAGCGATTCTACTGGTAACAGATCAGAGTCAGATCTGGTAGTTCCTTATCCCAGCCTTTCACCCCCCTTGCCGGAGTCCCCCAAGGATCCATCCTTGCCCCACTCCTCTACCTAATCTATACCCACGACGTTCCCATCCCACTGAACCCCCATACCCACATCCAGCTCTATGCAGATGACACTGCAATCTTCTCCTCCGCCCCCAACCGAGACAGTCTCCAAACCCGTCTCCAAGTCTATCTTAACTTATTCTCCAACTGGTGTCGCAAATGGAGGGTCACCCTTAACTCTACTAAGTCCCAACTCATCTTTTTCAAACACCCCGACACCATCAAACAAAATCTTCATCCCGGAAATTTCCGAATAATTCTCAACGGGGAGAGGCTCGAACTCCGAAACGAAGCCGTCTACCTGGGGGTGAGATACACTCACACCCTCAGTTGGACGACTGACGTAAAGTCCACTCTGGACTCAGTCAGGAGACGAGCCAATCTCATTAGAGCGTTAGGAGGAAAATTCGGCAGAACCCCCCCCTCCACTCTTCTGCACACCTACAAAACTTTTATTCGCCCACTCCTCGACTACAAAGCAATTCTATATAGCACTGCCCCCACCTGCATCACAAGAACTATCCAGACTTGTGAACGAGCCATCCTCCGATATTGTAAATATCAAAACCGTCTCACCCCCAGCATTGTAGTCTACCAAAACACGAACATCACCCCTGTTCTAGAAAGATTCCAAAATCTCCAATCGCGCTACGTCCAGCGCACCCTTCTCTCCGACAACACACAGGCCAAAAACACCCTAAAACTTCCATGGCAAACAAATCGCCGATCACATAAGCCAAAGAAAAAAATCCCTTATCTCCCACTCCGCCTACTCCAGGCAGCCCCCCGAGACACCCTCCCCGAGGAATACGAAGTATTCCTCGACACATCTCCCCTAGCGATTCGCTAAAACCCACTCCGGGGACCACCCCCCAACACCATCTCCCGCCCCCGGGAGATGCATCAAAACATCATTCTCTAACTCTATAAATCCCGGGTAACTCCTTCGAGGAATCTTCTTAATTCCTCGAATACCCCGCAAACCCCTCCCCGGCGCTCTGTCAGGTTATAGGTTTTCTGTGGTTTCCCTATAACACTTACCGAATGGCTGACAGGAAGGGAACAATACAGCCACAGCTCTGTACCCGACTCCCCACGATGTCCCATCGCCGCCGCTCCCCCAAGGATTTGAGCGCGTTCTCTGCGATTTCTCCAAGTCAAGAAGCCAAACCCCCGCCTCGCTACACTCACTCACACTCACCGGCACTCTTCTGCCACCTTCCACCACACGAGCCATTGTCTATCTATCTATCTACCCCTCAACTCACCCAAACCACCCAGGGCAATACGACTTCCACTCAACTACGCCACCCCAGCCCTGTAGAGGATCTTAAATCCTAAATCTGGGCTCATCTATTTATCTCTCAACCCTCGTATCAATTAAAATCAAATCTCCACCAAATTTCTTTCGCTTATTCATTCATTCATACTGGTAACAGATTCTTTAATGTTTTTACTTTACACAAAATACTTCTTAGTTTGTTGAAGGTATAAGTTATATGCAAATTCCATTTTAAATGGCAATGGATAATAACTCCCAGATATTTTATTTTTGTTTCGGGGAAGATGGTAATAGTTTCTGTATCTGTAATAATATTTAATTGGGTGAAGGTAGGAGCCCCAAAAGAATTACAACTAAATGGAAAGTAATTAGTTTTGCTTAAATTCATTGTTAACAATTTACTATCTAAATACCTTTTAATTACAGCAAAATCCCTTTCAACTTTAAATTTTAACTGGAGCCAGTTTTCAGCACGGTAAAATATGGCCGTGTCATCTGCAAATCCTATTACAACACCCTCAACCCCCAATGAAAACAAACCATTGATATATATATTGAATAATATAGGCCCAAGTATGGAGCCTTGAGGAATGCCGTATTCAATTTCTTCAGGGCTGCTTTTAACATCGTCAATTCTTACAATCTGATTTCTGTTACTTAAATAACTACTAAACAATTCAGGACAACTGCTCCGAATTCCTATTTTCTCCAGAGATTGCAAAAGTAAAGTATGGCTCACAGTATCAAAGGCCTTTGATAAGTCGATAAATACAGTTAAACATGGAATGCTATTATTTAGACAGGCAGTTATTTTTTCTGTTAAAGTTAAGATAGCATCTTCTGTTGATATTTTTTCTTGGAACCCAAATTGTCGTCTCGAAATTATACCATATTTATTCAAATAACTTTGCAGTCTATTTTTAATTATTTTTTCAAAAACTTTTGAGAGGTGAGTTATTAAAGAAATAGGTCGGTAGTTCGTTATTTCACATACATCGCCTTTTTTATACAGTGGACCAATAATGGAATTTTTAAAAGCAGAAGGGTATATTCCTTTATTGACACACTGGTTTATTACGTGTAATTTAAAGGGTCAGAAATGTAAGATGAGATTAATTTTATAGTTTCGGCTTTAATGTCGTCAATACCTACTGCCTTTTTATTTTTTAGTTCCTGAATTGTACTGGTTATTTCTCTTCCATCGACCGGAGCAAAGACGAAAGTATTGGGGATAGATGGTTCCTCGTGCCTAAAATTGGTATCTACTTTAATTTTTTTCGCTAAATTCGTTCCCATTTTAATGAAATTCTTGTTAGCATCTTACCGCTATTGCTTCTAATTTTATCGATGTTTCTCTTGCACTTTTTTGTTTGACTTATTTCTTTTACCACATCCCATAAATTTTTTGAACTATTTTTGTTACTCTCAATTTTTTGCTTGTAGTAGTTAAATTTAGTTTTTTTTATAGCAGCATTAAGTCTATTTCTCATTTGTTTATATTGTGTTTTTAATTCCAAGTTATTAGGTTGTTTTTGTAATTTACTGTGCATTTCATTTTTTTTATTAATTGAGTGCAGTAAATCATTTGTGATCCACGGCAATATTTAAAATGGGTGTTCCATTTGAAAGAAGAGAGAAAATGAAGGGTAGGAGTTATCGTCCACCCTGTTAGAAAAGGGAAAATAATTAATATTTAATTGAATACGGTGATATTGTATCATATTACGAAACTCTGTTAGGCAAAATACTTTTTTTTTTCTTCAACGTACAATAAGATACAAAGCATTGATTTACATACGATTTTCACATAAACGTGTCCATAACTTCTGAAGGAATCTGCATAACGCATCAAAACCTTTAAAAAAATGTGAGCGATATCTCCTATAACAACCTATATACCGAACTTTGTCGTAAGGTTGGTATATATCATCATTTATGAAGCAGTAACAAACAATAGTTTGAAAATAAAAAAAAAAGAATGAGCGTGTTTTATTTATTTCCAACTGAACAAACGCAGGTAAAGGTGTATTTTAGGTCACCCCCTAGGCGCATGGGCGACAATTTCAAATTTATTGATTTTTAGACTAGTTTGAAATTGCGGTGTTGTCGGCTTAAATAATTTTTCCCTTAAACCGAATAGTTTGGGTTTAGTAAATTTGATTTAAAAAAAAAGAAGCTGGTAAATATTTGAAGATTAAAGGAGTTTTATAAATCCATAAATAATAAATTATATGCTGAAAGTAGTAATTAAAAATATAAATAAAAAGCATTCTATTTTAATTTTTTTAATTGGCAAATATACCTATAAATCTCTTGCTTTAATGGTATTCTGTGATTTTAATTTATTATGGTTTAATGATATTAAAAATATATAAAATTCTGCTATAAATGCCATAGAAATCATAAAACAGCAATTAAAAATAGGAATAAAACTAAAAAGAACATGTTTTATGTTTTCATTCATGTAAATGGGACTTATTTTAATTATGGTTTAAAATTCATTAAAAAATATAAACTATTAATATAAAGGCAGTATAGAAAATATTAGTAAAAACTTTTGTGATTCATATGTTTATATGTACCTCAAGTTTAAATCCAGAAATGTTTTCAGATGCAAAATTTATTGTTCTGACTCACTATTTATTTAAAAAAACTGAATTTTCCAGTCAATATCTAATTTGTCTAATTTTTGAAAGAATATCTATGTAATTTTCATCTTTTCAAGATCTTTCACTCGGTTTATTTATTCACAAAAATGTGGCAACGTAGCTTAAAATTCAAAGTTTACCGCTCGGTTACTGCTCTCGTCGACCAATAAAATTAATTTAAGAATTCAAATTGCCGCATGCACCTAGGGGGGTGACCTAAAATACACCTTTACCCAAACGCAGTCAGTGCAGAAGCGCATATTCTAAATTGATCATGTTTTGACAATATATTATTCATTACAAAGGCTAGGCTAGGTACTTACCAGAATTCAAAATCCACTGTTCAGCACGACCATCACTGGGTATAGAGAACATATGTAAATTCTCATCATCTCTCCTAGTCTTTCCGCAGTTGAGAAAATAACACTTGTTACCACTACGACGGTGATTCATCATGAGCAATACCCAGGCGAAACAGCACTAACCAAATAAACAAAATCAAAATGCCGAATGCAACAATCCAAAGTTAAGTGATTTTCGAACAATCAAAACGAAACTCTCAAAACATTAAAACATAAACAGTCGACTTCACACGAACGTGGCAAACTGAATAGTAAATAACATCTAACTAAATAATGATACGAAACAAGATTGCAATTTGGTATGCTTGCTTTGTCCCTTCGATGGTCGGAATTAGGGTCAGGAAGAATTCTATAAATAGACTACGTATTTTTGAATGGCCAAAAATCCCATCCCAATGGCGGGAAAGAAACCGATCTGTTACATCCCAAAGAAGCGTTGCCAATTTAAACAACGGCGGTGTTTATCTATGGTGTATAATATCTTTGTACAAAGTGACGTATTGCTATGAACGGTGGGAAAAATCTACCTCACGGGTCTTTTCCCACACCACGTACATTTAAATGGGAATTCAGCCGTGAGGTAGATTTTTTTCCCACAGTTGATAGCAATACGTTACGAAAAAATGAAACACCAGGAATCTTAATACAAAATTGCAGTACAATTACAATATTAATTAAATTAGTTTTTTTTTCACTTTTCCACCTTGTGGCACTATAATATTTTACTATTTATACTATTTTCCAATTGTTGACAATAAAATTGTCCAACCTATTTATTTAAAAACTAAAAAAATATCCAAGAAAAAAACTGTGGAGCTATATAAATTTTGTTGGGAAAATTAATCTTTTCAATTCGCTGCAACTATTGAAAATAATATATTTCAGTCACATGGTGAACTGTTATCACCTATGAATTACTTTAAAATGTTCTTTGATGAAGATTTACTGGATCTGATAGTAACACAATCGAATTTATATTCTGAACCAAAGACAGGAACTTCGATGCAATTGGATAAAAATCTGTTGACAAATTTTTTGGCCATAGATTCTTACATTTTGCTGACAATACATTTTTAAATGACGATCGTTACTATAAAATCAGACCAGTCATTAACCATGTAAAAAAAAATTGCTCAAAAATTGAAGAAGAAACAAGGATGTCAGTGGATGAAATGATGCTACCCTACAAGGGCAAAAAAGCTGGTTCTCGACGTCAGTACATCAAAAACAAGCCGAAAAAGTGGGGATTAAAACTATGTGTGCGATGTGGCGTATCTGGAATGGTCTATGACTTTATTCCATACAGTGGAGACGACACCTTCAGAGAAATAGAATTTTCTGAAGAAGAAAAATCGTTTGGTATAAGTGGACAAACAGTAATAGCACTTAGTAAAAGTATTTCGTATCCTGCATGTACAATGTTGTATGTTGATATTTTTTTTAGTTCTCCTGCTTTAATTTCTTATTTATGAGAATATAAAGGAATATTTTCATTAGGATTCGAAGCAATAGAGTAGCAGGTTGTCGTATTAAAAAATAAAAAGGAACTCAAATCTCTCGGACGGGGTTCCTTTTTTGAAATGACTGATAACGAGCATAAGTTGGCAATTGTTCAATGGTACGATAATAAGACAGTAAATATTTGTAGCTCATATGTTGATGCATATCCAGTAGAAATTATTAAAAGATGGGTAAAAGGAGAATCTACCGAAAAAACTGATATTGTGTGCCCACAGATAATAAAACATTATAACCACCATATGGGCGGAGTAGATTTGGAAGGAATGTTAGTGTCCTTGTGTAGAACTTCCTTGAGTACTCAAAGGTGGTACATGTCTATATTTTCACAAATACTAGACATTTGCGTTACCAATGCTTGGGTGCTCTATAAAAGAGATCTTTCATTGCTACAGCCTGACGATTCTCCTATGCCTTTAAAAGATTTTCGACCTTTTATTGCCGAAAGTCTTTTACTAAAGAACAAGAAAAGAGGAAGACCTTTACAAGATATGATCAATACACGAAAGAAAAAAATAAAAACGATGTTTAAACCAAAACCTCAAAACGATGTACGATTTGATGCTGTAAGACATTTTCCGATCTTTTCTACAAAAGGACGATGTCGCACCTGCCAAAATACTCAAACACATGTACACTGTTATTAATGGTTGTTACTTTAAATTAATTCTAATATAGCTGGCAAAGTGTATCTGAATACACACACATAATTCTTAGTACACTTGACAGTTTGTTTTCTTAAAAATATATATATATTTTGCAAGGAATATACTAAAAATCATTATAGTTAACTGAACAATTTAAATTTGTTTTTATACATATTTATTTGCTTGCCAAGTTAAGGGTTAATTCTATATTAATCGGAGGTCCGACCGCAGTCTTGGTTTGATAATTTTTTATGAATTATTGTTTTTTTTTAGTAACGGCCTTTAGATCTTGCCAGGTCTACAATAAATACATATTATTACAATGACATAAAGGTACCAGAATATTTAAAATTAATGTTACAATTCGTCATACCTTTCACCACATTCTCCAATCTTTTTTCGCATCCGGTTGTGCATTTAGTTGGCATCCGCTATTGTTCCACAAATTTTGCGCATTTTTTTGGGTAAACGAAAACATCTTTTTCTAATTGACGGTGTAACCTTATAAAATCTATTAGGTGTCTCTTTTGCTCAGGGGTCATATTGGAACCCCTTTTTTTCTTTTAGTTTATATTTATTTCCATTGATAATACCTAATACTTTTAGCAAAAATAACCTAACCTCAAGAATACACACACAAGACAAAAAATTAAGAGGAAGTAATAGGTACTAAGAATAATAAAAAAACTCTTCGTTTTAACTCAACGTCCAAGTTTAATTGAAAAAACTAGCATCGTCAGATTTTAGCGAAACAGCTGTAATTATGATTTAAAACCAATTTTTTCAATTAAACTTGGAAGTTGAGTTATAACAAAGAGTTTTTTATTACTCATAGTAAGATGGACTTCCAAAAAGTAAGGGTCAGTACAATAAATGGAAGTAATAGGGATATTTATATTTACTTTCTGGTTACTAGACTCAAAGCTGAGTTGCCAAATCAAATTGTTTTAATTTATTTTACGTGTACGAAAGTTAAGTGTCAAACTACAAATTTTTTTATTTTAATTGAAAATATTTCGTATAAGAACATTTTCGAATGACTTTGAAAATATGGCCTCGGATATGCTACTACTACTTGTAGTACACACTGGATAACAATAATCATTAAGTGCCTCAAACCTCCAAGTTCGTCCAAAAAATACTATTTTTGAAACGCCAGGGACGCATAGCGGGGGGAGGGCAGAGGCGTAATTCGTACACTTAGTACCTATAGTTGGAGCTGGTGCTGCGTGGCCATGCCACGAAATTTAGCTGCCGTTTTGGTCGAAAAAAAATTATAATGGAAATCCGGCCCCAAGCAACCAAAAGACGTCCATACGACGTCATAATTTAGACGTAATGACGTCATTTTTTGACGTCCCTATGACGTACTCACGACGTGAAAAAGTCACATGATTTTGACGTCATTTGGTGACGTCCCCACGACGTCATAATTTAGACGTAATGACGACGTTTGGTGACGTCTCCTCGACGTCATATTAAGACATTAGATACACAGTTCTAAATTATTTATAGGATTTTAAAAATGTATAGGAGAAGTTATTAATAATAATAAATTAGTAAATTAAAAATTTTTATTCTCTACTCATAAAAATAAAACAATAATACATTATAAATCAAATAAAAATACATAACACATAAAATACATATTACAGTATCAAATATAAAAATATTTCATAAATAGTTCATCGATGAATAAAATCACATGCCTCAACTTGTACATCTAAACAAAAAGGTAGCCATCTTTTAAAGGTGATTATAATTTTTCATTTCTGTCTATTTTATTGAGGATGAGCATAGTAGTTGATATTGTATTTCTTAATATAAATCTTAGAAAACTTACTTTTCTTTCTAATTACTGGGATAACTCTCCTAGCCACAACACAACTTGCACAATTCACGTTAACTTCACAACATAAATGTAACAACTACTTCCATCAAGTCGTTGTTTCACGTGTGCTGTTGTTTCACTTGTCAAAAATAACGGAAACGGAAAACACTCCAATGACGAGGAATGTATACAATGAAGCGGGAGATTTAAACAAATCTGTCACTCCGAATTCCAAAGTAAAATATACGTATAGAGGATTAATCACGAATGTGGATACTATCTAATAAAATAAATTATGAAAGATACAAATCAATCAGAGTGTAGTAGGAACATATTTAAATCAATTATATACCGGGGTAGGGGAAAAATTGTGTGCTGAAATCTGCATCCGTAAGAGAACGTGTGTGTTACGATATGCATTTCTATCGCTGGTATACTGTGAACACACGGTGTTGAAAGGCCGAATCAAATCGTCTTTGGCTAACATTTTTTAGAAAGATAACTTTTTATTAAAGTCACGAAACAGACGTTATACCGACGTCGTTCATAAGACTTCGTTACATCGACGTCGTACCAACGTCTATACACTGACCTATGACGTCTGTGACCAAATATCACCAAATAAGGACGTCGCCACGACGTGATGTTTAGTCAGCTGGTTACCTGGGGGTTTTCGCGAGGAAATGTTTACCAGCATGATTTTCATTATAATTTTCTGAGTTCATACCAAAAAGAATGACGTAAATCGGTCAAGAAATAACGGAGATACAATTAAAAATATTTATATATTTTATAACAATACGGTACCATTATTTCAACAAATACTTAGCGAAATTAATAGGTGTTAGAAAAACCCGGCGTGCATACTTTAAAATTATAAGCAAACAACTGGTCCTACTTTAATAAATAATACAGTGCGGATTTAATTAATACGGGGTTGGGATAAAGTATGGAACCAAGTAAATATCTTTTAAACGAAAAGAACGATATTTATGAAAATTTGCAGGTAAGTGCAATGGAACAAAACGCATCTGATGTACATTTTTTTGATAATAATATACTTCCGGTTTAACCGGAAATGCCATCAACTTTTTTAGTTTAAATGGGACACCCTATATATTTTTACAGATTTTGAAAGAGCTTGTTATTTTGAATTCATACATTAGTGTAAAAAAATTTGTAAAAACGAGGAATATAGCACTTTAACCAACCTCCTTTGAGTTTTTTGCATTAGAGCAAAAAACTATTTAGGTAAACTAATTGTTGTTGTTTGTATGCATAGTAATAAATAAACAAGTACTGTTTAGTGCGTTTTTGTTCTTCAAGTGTCAAATTCTAATTGACGGAAATAAATTGCACAATTAAGAATGGTTCAATTAAGTGAAAAAGAGCGTATTGAAATTTTAATGATGATCGGTTATGGTGATCGTGTTAGAACTCATGAAGAAGTGTGTCATATTTTTAATAATTTGCATCCGGAGAGAAATCCTATATCACGCTCAACAGTAACTAAAACATTACAACGTTTTAATACTACTGGGATGGTAAAAAATTTGCTAAAACCTGGAAGACCGCGGACTGCAACGAACGAAACTGTTAAACAAAATATTGCAATCGATTAAGAAGAATCACCTCAAACTTCTACCACAAATTTGGCACTAAACCATGGTATCAGTCGACGTTCTGTAGGAAAGATATTAAAAAGTGAAAAGTATCATCCGTATAAGATACAGTTGGTTTAAGAATTGTCATACGATGATTTTGACCGACGGCTGGAATTTTGCGAACGGCTAATGGACATCTGTAATGTCGACGAAAATTTTGCTTCTAGCATAGTTTTTTCCGATGAGGCAACTTTTTGTTTAAATGGAACAGTTAATCGCCATAACTCAAGGTATTGGTCAAATGAGAATCCTCATTGGATTCATGAAGCACATACCCAGCATCCACAGAAGTTAAATGTTTGGATGGGAATTGTCGAAAATAAGCTTATAGGCCCATTTTTTATCGACGGAAACTTAAATGGTGACAAGTATTTGGATCTATTAAATAACGAAATTATTCCTGCACTTCAACAGAATGGGCAATTACCACAAAATATTTGGTTTCAACAAGATGGAGTACCTCCCCACTATGATAGACGGGTTAGGGATTTTCTGGATGCGAATTTTCCAAATCGATGGATTGGACGTACAGGATTCATAAAGTGACCTGCTCGTTCTCCGGATCTTAGCCCGGTTTACGTTAGACGACCAACAAACTTACAGGAATTGAGACAAAGAACTATTGATGAATGTGAACTAATACGTGAAGTCTTAGAAAGAGTGACTCAAGAATTTGTTAATAGGATGGCATATTGTCAGCAAGTAAACGGCGAGCATTTTGAACATTTGAAGTAATTTTGTTTCTCATTATTCTAAAATAATGAAATGTACATCTATTGTACTACTAACAGTGAGTTATTCCTTGTTTTTACAAATTTGTTTACATTAAACTCTTTTTCACTTAATTGAACCATTCTTAATTGTGCAATTTATTTCCGTCAATTAGAATTTGACACTTGAAGAACAAAAACGCACTAAACAGTACTTGTTTATTTATTACTATGCATACAAACAACAACAATTAGTTTACCTAAATAGTTTTTTGCTCTAATGCAAAAAACTCAAAGGAGGTTGGTTAAAGTGCTATATTCCTCGTTTTTACAAAATTTTTTACACTAATGTATGAATTCAAAATAACAAGCTCTTTCAAAATCTGTAAAAATATATAGGGTGTCCCATTTAAATTAAAAAAGTTGATGGCATTTCCGGTTAAACCGGAAGTATATTATTATCAAAAAAATGTACATCAGATGCGTTTTGTTCCATTGCACTTACCTGCAAATTTTCATAAATATCGTTCTTTTTGTTTAAAAGATATTTACTTGGTTCCATACTTTATCCCAACCCCGTATACGAAAATAAAACAAAATTTATGTAACTTTGTTGCAAGTGATTTTCCTGGAAATACTTTTGACTGATTAAATAATAGAGTTGAATGTGTTGGTGATAACAAACAAATGGAATGGCTGCGAGACTAGCAAAGAGGGAGCCTAATTCCCGAAAAAACTACTTTGACGGTACCAAGAATGTTTAATATTTCTCGGAAGAATCATCGGAATACTGAACGCCGTTTAGAATAATTACAGTTAGTAAAATGTACCATAATAATCATTTAGTCTTTGTAGGTTAAGTAGAGTAGGGCGTATTGAAAAAAGGATGTTGGAGATAGTTCATAAAGAAGTATGGGTCCATGGAAAGGTAGTCCCTTGGTAAAAGCGAGATAAAATTGTGTTTTTGATGAAGTGATAACCCTCATTATCGTAGTAGGCTGATCTGTAACTTTTAAAATGATGCGCCATCATTTAGTGTATTGTAGTGAAGTAGTTCAATATTTGGGTAAATACATTGATTGAAGTGGATATGTCTACAATCCTGTAGACAAAGGAGTTTATCTTCTGTGAGTTGGGTTGAGTGGCCTGATATTGGCGGTATAGAGCAGTCACAAAGATATTGGATAGTCCGAATTCGTATGTATTTTGGAAAATAGCTCGGAATGCTTGATGATGGGAGTTTGTGAGAATGTAGAGCTAGATAAGTTTGTTTTATCAAAGGGTGGGATTGCTGGGCAGTGGCTTGCGAGTTTAAAGAACTCGCGTTAAATTTTTACGCTTACTGCCAAAACCTACGAATGAGAAGAAGGTCCTTTTAGGGCAGTTTTGGGTTAGAAGACCCCGAAACTCAAATAAAAGAATATTTTAGGAGGACCTGTACTTGAAAAGCGATTATAAGCTTCATGTTGTTTTACTTTTTCTGAAGTAGAAAATCTTGTAACTTTTCGTCTACAATGACCGGCAGTCTTCTTAATCATGCGTGTAAATGAGTCGTCTAATGAGTGAACACTCCCCGGAAATTTTAGTGGACATTCAAACAATCATTTGATTTATAAAAGTGTCTGAAATGTTTCTATCCCGGACTTAAGATTCCGCTTAATAAAAAGTGTATGGAACCAAAAAACGTTTTACCCGATGCTATTATCAATGGTAATACACATAGGCGCAACTAGTGGGGGGGCTAGGGGGTTCTAAGCCCCCCCTAGCTCACCACCCCTTGAAATTTTAAATTTTTTTACCAGCTAAATATTATGTTGAAATTATTTTAAAAATATAAAATTAAACTTTAGAAATCAAGCAGTATCAGCCGCCAATATCTGATACTACGAAATTGCTACCAGATATTGGTGCCACAATGTACTGAAATTTGGACATTTTTATCAGCCGGCCATCCCGCGACTTCAGCGCTGGCACGGCGCGGCGCTTACACACGCTATCACCGCACGAATGCTGTGAATATCGGTGTCGCAGTTTAAATAATTTGATTTTCCAATCTGGCTATGTTGTATATTGAAAGAGACATTTGTTTAGATTTAGTTGTAGATGACTTTTCAAAGAAAGTTAAAGTTAACTTTAAATTAAAAAAAATACATGTATTCGAGTCACCCTGAATAAAATTTGTTGACAATGTTTTTTATACGAAAAGCTATGTGGTTAATTTTTTAGCGATTTTGGGGTAGTTTGGGAGTGGCACGTAAAAAAAATTGCCATCTGAAAATATGGCGGGCTGTTTGTTTGTTCTATTTCTATTCCATATATAGCCTTGGGCCTTAAGCCTCCCCAAAAAAGGACTCTAGTTGCGCCTATGGTAATGTAGAAACGTTATAATGACATTTTTATCCAATGGTTTGGCAGTTTTTATGCATAATAAATATTGAGGGTAAAAATAGAAAATACTGAGTTAATAATAAGGGACTCCTGTCTATTATTCACTAAGTACCGTTGTTAACAATGAAATTCTATTTTAATTTTAATGAAGTTTATGTTCGATGGCAAATTATTTAATGCATAAATAAACATTCAAAGTAATTGGTAATAATAATTTATTTATAAACTTACAGAGCAAAATTAGTAAAAGGTATAGTAGTCGTTTTAGTGATAACTGGTGGATGATTTATAGAATAAGTTTTACATTGCTCTGTTCTTAAAAAAGTAAGAAATTTAATAAAGTATTGATAAAAACATGAAGATACATACAGTATGAATTTAAAAAATATATCAAAAAAGACTAATTTTTCAAAACTATTATAATCACGCTATATACGAATGTGTAAAACTGATGATTTAATTTTTTTTCAATTTTATGTTTTTATGTCTTTCTAGGTTTAGGTTTCTTCTTGGCACTGTTAATGATCTGTACGATCTGATCTATCTGAGCATCATCGTAATAATCAGTAACCGGTTTATGACTAGAATTGGGAACTGGAATGTAATTGCTTAAATCACTGACGTTAAAGTTAAGCTTTTCTCTCAAGAAATTTCCGATTAGTTCAATATTATAAGCAGCTAAGAGTACGACAAATATAAATACCAGATTCCATGCTGAAGTTTGTTTTATCGGTTGATCTGATACGTTATGCTTTAAGCTAAAGTCGAATTCAAAAAATTTGAAAGAAACATTGGCGTTAAAATATTGAATTTGTTGTCTAGGTCCTTGTAATCCTGATTCTAGTTGAACAGAATACGGTTTTTCATCTAATGGTACGGAAGGAAGGTAAAGTAAAATTCCCGGGTTTGTTAGTTTTGTTACTTTTGATGCGGCTGAATCAATTTTTGATGTGTGAATTATAGTTGGAGAACTGATTTCTCGGATTAGTTTAATACGTAGAGATTTGTAGTGTTCTATATTATCAGCATATACCTTAACAAGGATATCCGTTTGTGAAGCTGGACGGAAAACTATAAGACGAAGATCTTTTACATCCTCCTTTACTCTCTGAAAATAAAAACGTGTATGAAATATTTCTTATACCTAAATTAAATATAAAATATTAACTGCGGAAATGATATTTTTTTTAAATGGGAGTACAAAAGAGCGAATAATTTACAACTTTTGTAAAATAATAGAAAATTGGAAACGAAAAACTGAGAACTGTATATTCTTACCATTAGATCTATAAACTCCGGCGCAGATCGTTCAACGACGCTAATATCATTTAAACCTTCCTTAACAACTAATTTGTATGAACAGTAAGGTTGCAATCCTCTGAGTCTGAAATGACCAGTGGTTTCACATGTTGTTTCTTCAGAATGCTCACTACAATTTCCAACACCTTGTGCAACTACTACCATATCAACTTCAGGTTCTCCATTCAAGGATACTACTTGTCCAAATGCACTGTATGCAACTCTTTTAGCTCTGAAAAATGTAACAGATAAATTCAATATTGCAACGATTCACTACATAACTAACAGATGACGGCAGCAAATATATAGAATATTTGACAGGGGCGTCCTTAGAAAATTCTCGAAATCTATTTACACGTTTAAGAGCCAAGCAATAATTTGATTGGACACCATGTCAGTCAGGTTTAACCGTTTGAAGTGACTTTTTAGAGTTTAAAAAAGGTCAAAATATATTAGTATGTCGAGGTGCAAAGAAGCCTAAATAGATTATACAACCTAAGACAATCTAATCCAATCCAAAACCAAGCGAGTAAATCTAGTTGCTACAACTGCATTTTCCAATTTATAACAGATTAGGAATAGTTATGATTTAACTTTTAATTTATCCAAATGTGTAAGAACAAAATTTGTTGTATTTACACCCTATTTAACTTTAATTTTGAATTTTAAAATTTTATTTAATTTATACTGGCACTTATTCCTTGATAATGAAATAATATTTCGAAAGCTTGGAAAACAAGTAAAAGAGTTTTCTGTAAAACATTTCCGTCTACCCCAATAATTCTTGTATAATATTTATTAGTCGGCAACGAGCATTAGTATATTAAACAACGCATTTCATATGGAATTCTGTTATGACACGAGTTCAAGTTTAAAAAACGAATCGCGAAGCGATGAGTTTTTTAAAGAACGAGTGTCACAACAGCCATATGAAACAAGTTGTTTATAATATTTTTTATATTTTGCCCTTTTTACCATTTTTTAAATTAATTTTTTATTTTTATGTAATTACGAAAATTTTTATTTTAAGAAGAGTATGTCGGCAGCACTGTGTAATTTATAAAATTTGACAGTTGTGACATTTAAATTATCAAATGTTAATGTTTTAAAATATTTTAAAATGAATAATATACCAATAATAATAATATATTATATAAGTAAAATATTATATTCATATTCACAGATACTTTCTTAAAGAACAATATAAAATTAATAAATTGCTATTAGCCACAAATGTCATTGTCAATAGTCTTGCCTTTAGATACTTTACTCATGTCGCCAACCATTTAAAACAAAAATTTGCGTGCGTAAAAGTTACATTACGATACGCAAATGCGTTTTATAATGAAGATTTTTATAAGTGCAAAATATAAAAAGTTATTTATTTATATATATATATACAGGGTGTATCAATCTTACGACAAAGTTCGGTATATGGGTTGTTTTGTTGTTTTAGGAGATATAAAAAAATGTTATTAACAAAAATAGTAGATGTCTTTAGGGTTCATATTTTGAAATAACCTTAAACTATACAGAGTGTTGTATAACTCCGTTACAAACCAAACATATGATTTTTTTAAATGGGAACCACTGTGTATTATACCGAATTCAGACTGCTCACACTTTATTGAAGCTTTTGATACAAGGTTTTGCTACGTTATACAGAGTCCTTCAGAAGGTATGGACACGTTTATGTGAAAATCGTAGGCAAATCAACGCTCTGTATCTTATTGTACGTTGAAGAAACTCTGCCTAGCAGAGTTTCGTAATATGATACAATATTACCGTATTCTATTAAATAAATTATTTTCCCTTTTGTATACAGGGTGGACGATAACTCGAACCTTTCATTTTCTCTCTTCTTTCAAATGAAACACTGTATTTTATATCATAAATAGAATATTCGATTATGTAACTTTAATTTTTGTTAAGCATTCCCTATACCCAAAGGTTATGAAAACAGAGATATTTTGTACTACTTATTGGAAACCATAATAAACCTATTATGTGAAAGGAATAAACGTTCAAGGTAACAAACAGTCCTTAAAAATAATAAATTTTAATAAACAATTGTTCACCGTTAAGAGGGGCGTTTCTAATTTGGTAAGACTGCCTGAATTTAGTGAAAAATCTGGTTATTTCTAAATTAGAAGAATGTGGAGTAGATGGCGCTAGTGGTTTCAAATTAGTATTTTTATTATAAATTCAAATATTTTAGAGCCTGTTGACTTTCTTTATCTAAGACAGAGATGAAAATACGAATTTTGCTTCGTAAATCTTTGAATATTTTCACGACATACACATACATTTGACCTTGAGACCATAAACAGATGAAAATACTTGTGTACATTTTTTAATAAAATATTATTTTTATTCCCTTTGGTACTTTGTTGTGTTTCGTGGGCGCAGGTGAACAAATTTATTTTCTTAAGGATTAAAAATGTCAATACCTATATAAAAAAATTTTTTCTGAATATAAATAATTAAAAAATACGATATTTATTATACCTACTAAAAATATTACCTACTTGTAGTAAAAACATTACGGTGTCTAAATATATTAAATTCCACAATGACAATATGTGTTAAAATTTTATAAAATTTCAGTATGTATTTAGTTTTATACATATGAAAATGAAAATATTGTAAAAGTAAATAGATACAATAATATTTACTATTATTTTCCACAAAAGAACTTAAGAATAATAAGCTCTTCAATCGTCTAAAATTGAGATAAAGTGAAATGGTCAATGAATTTTTTATTTAAGACTTTAATATGACTTTAAGTAGGTACTTTGCTAATTATTTACAACCTAAATAAATAAATATTATTTATTTTTTAAAGAGTATTGGACATACCTACGTAAATTACCACCCAAATCCATGATGTAATGAAAAATGGGGTACAAAGTAAAGTACACCCTACAATAAAGCTTATAGTTTATTTTTATTTTGAGAATGTGGCGCAAGAAAAAAATATTTCCATGTTTTCAATAACCTACGATGATAACTAACCAATCTAGTATCTATAGAAATACACTTTGTGCACCTGTTTTCAAGATACCTGAAGAAGTGGGATAAGCTGACTATCAGCAATTGGCTAACAATACTCTTGCAAGTACTAAACATAATTGTTAATGTTATGGGTATATCTTAATAAAATGAATTGCATTATTAAATTATGACTTAATTAATTATATTCCAAAACTGTCAACCCCAGACTTTGTGGAATCAATTGAAATTAAAATGTATCCAATAGGATTATAACTTTAATTTTTTAACTGGTATCTTTCACACAAATGAAAAACTCTGAGCAATACCTATTTATTAAGGTACAGTACATTTATACTTATTCCGTTCTCACTTCTTAAGGCCAATAAACGACCCTTTTGTCCCGTATTCTCGGCCGGCGCTTTAGCCAGGTGTTACCTGCTATAAAATTTGAAAGGAACAGGGTGGAGTTTACTTTTTTTTATAGATGTTTGCACATTTGTACATATTTTTAGACAATTTATATCTATCTATCAATATTTCAATTGCTTCTCAATGTAAAAGTAAAAAGTCCACTCCGGCCCTGCCGGCCGGTAGGAAGATTTATTGGGGGCAATAAAATCGAAGTCCTTAAGTCAGAACGGTAAAGTATGAATGTACTTTACCATATTATATTTATGTTTGAAAGCACTTTCAGTTTTTCAATGTAATAAACATTGTGATATTGATATCCTAGTAAGGTATTGTTTTACTATCTGGTCACAATTTATTTTAATAAACTATTATTACCTACCAACAACTTACAATAAATCAAGTACATATATTTTTATAGATAATTAAAGAAAGGAATTTCATAAAAATGGCTAAGGTACATTTTACTTGAAACCCAAATAGCAGTAATTTCTTTGTAAAATTGACATTTTTTGGTGTCTATTCCCCTGTAAATTTGTTTTTTGTAACTAAAACATAAACATTACCTGGACAGTATATGTCATCTTTAGATACATATAAAAAGCTGTAACTAGGACATCTCAGAGAAGTGTTGATGCTTTATTTTTTCCTTTGTCTACTTTAAAAGCTATGATAAATTTTGAACCTGGAGTAATGGCCCAAACAGGTTATATTCAATTTATATTAAGTACCTAGTATGCATGTAAAATTATAAATCAACATGGAAACCATTTTGCTGTTGCCTACTGTTTTAAATAATAAATGTTTATTTAAGTGTTCAATTTCATTTTAAACATTCCCAAATAATATATACATTCTATTGAATAAAGAAAAAAATTAATGTTTTGTGTTTTTCTTTTTTATGTTTTATTTTCTCATTCATAATATATACAGAGTTCACAATAATATGAGAATATGGAATTAATTCTGACTTGAATATGGAAACCGTTTGTCTGTTCTATTATTTACTGGCAAACTTTTAATGGTGAAAGTAAAGAAAATAAGATGGTATTGCCATGGCTGAATAAAGATAACAGACATATCCAGTATCTTTAATACTTATTATTTTCTAAAGAGAAAGCTATTATATTTATACATATTATTCAACAAATGAAACATTGTAGGAACAATAAGGGCAGTATTATCATGCCTATTTAGAAAAACACTTTTAACAATTAGCTGTTAATACATATGTGTTTTTAATTTAGAGATTGGATTTATGTTATATAACAACTAAAGATATAATAATTACCTTAAAAGATTAAAAAAGTATAAAGAAAAATCAGGTCTCTCAAAACTCACATTTTTACTAATTCGACTAAAATAAGATAACTGTGTTTAAGTAAAAAGTAATTTAGGAAATAACAATGGTTCATAAAACTAAATTCCAACAAAACACCTTCCACATATCACAGTTGGATAATGCTATGTAAATGTTATGTAAAAACCAACGCAAATTGTGAAAATATATTTCAATTTTTTTACTTCTGGTAAATTATAAATATAGACAATTATATATTTAAAAGCAAAAACGAGAAATAAGGTTAGGTTATGTTAAGTGAAGTTTGTGTTTGGATTTGGAGAATTAGAATAGACATACATCTCGGAAATGTTCAAATTTTGCGTGCAACAAATCTTAAAAATTATACCTTTTTTTAACTTCATATTTTGTTAGTCGCATTCTCTATGCTTTCTTTAGGAGTTAAGCTTCTGGCGTTAAAATTAGTGATCACAAATTGTCAAACTTTTTCAAAACATACCATAACTTAAAAGCCAATATCTCTTTTATTACAATATAAAACTTAATTAAAAAAAAAGTCTAAACTATATCCTGTTAAAATTTGAATACGTAATATAAAGGCGTTGTTTAGATTTGTTGTTTACAAAATGATTGAAATTTGGGGTACAATTCAGGCTTGCCACCCGTTTTCTGCCGAAACATTTTAGACGCCCTCTTAACATCAATGCAATGCTGTAAACCATTACATTTTCTCAGTAAGCGTTTACAAAATTTTACATAAACGTCAGTCGTTATTTTTTATATCTTAAATGTAGCACCAAAGAATACACCAACTAACAAGAAGTGAAAGTAAGGGCTCCTGTCAAATTATTTTTTGTTTGCGCATGTCTGAAGATGCCATGATTATAATAAGATAGTTATCAATTCTGACAGAACATCTAATTTTTAAATTGGCTTATTTTGAAAACTTATCTTCATTAAGATTGCGTAGGTTGATCTGTTTATAATTGTAATTATAGGAAGAATAAGTTGTGCTGTTCTTTTTGTGGCTTCGTGTTTGTATAACGCTGTGGAAGCATTTTTTGTATATTTATGTCCGTTAAGTCGATTTTCTAAATGTTGGGTTGTATTTTCCTAGGCAATTTAAACATGGTACAGAATATATAAAATTAGATTTTTTATTAACAGTAGTTTGACTTTTTAGTTTAGTGAAAAATGATGACAAGGTGTTTTGAATTTTATGGCATACGTTGATGTTATGTTTAGATAATATGTGTTTTAATTTTTCTGAGAGTTGGTTGGTATATGGCATTGCTATGTATTTGTGCTGATTTGTTTGAGTTTGTCTGAGATTATTTTGGTTATTATTATATAGAATTTGTTTATGCGTTGTTTAAAAATTCGTTCTATTTTATTTATTGGGTAGTGATTGTCTTTTAGGGTGTCTTTTACATCTTTTAGAACCTCTGGAGGGTATTCAGGAGAAGTGAGTTTAATAGCCCTATCTGTCAATCCAATGATTACACTGTTTTTTTGAGCATTAGGGTGATTAGAATTATAATTGAGATATCGGCTGGACCATGTCTTTTTCTTGTATAGTTTGGTTTTTATTTTGTTATAATTTTTTATCAGTGTCATGTCCAGGAAATTTATTGTATTGTTTTCTTCTGTTTTTATCGTAAATTGAAGTTTCGGATGAAAACTATTAAAAGCTGTCAAAATATCATCAATTTTATTTGATGGGATGGCAGTTATGCAATCATCGACAAAACGTTTAAAGAACAATACATCAAAATCTAAATTATCTAATACATTTTCTTCAAGATGTTCCATTACTACTTGGGCTAAGGTTGAGGAGATGGGAGAACCCATTGTACAACTATCTAATTGTTTGTAAAATTTATTTGGGTATTGAAAGTAATTATTGTTTTAGATTAGTAGGGTAGCTTCGATAAATTCACTACATTTATAAATATACCACTTTTTATAAATATGTTTATTGACTTACGAAATCGATATGAAGCTTGTTTGCGTCGAAATGGTGAACATTTTGAACACTTACATTACAGAAATTAAAAATTATTTTTTTTTTATTTTCGGTGCTGTTTATTTTGGCGGATACTGAATATATATATATATATATATATATATATATATATATATATATATATATATATATATATATATATATATGTATATAATAAAGGAGAAACTCACAACACATTTGGCGAGATGTCATGAGAGTAAATCTAAATAAAACTAATTTAAGAATTATTACAGGACATCGCTACTTCAGAGAACACCGTAGGAAACTGAAACTAGACCAATAAAGAGATTGCAGATTCTGTGCTACATATTTTGGTCACCGTGAAGTTGCAGTCTACCATTTCCAGAACCGTCACAGCTACTAGCCTTCAATAAAGCTATAGAGCTGTATGAGGTATTAAGTTTGAGATCAGCATCAAATAAGTATTATCAAGTGGCACAATAGATCTAGTAGGTCGCAATGCAGTTTTTAATCTAATCTAAGTCTTTGTAGTTGTCTTTTCATGGTCTAATCCTATGGTGAAAAAGAATAACAAATAAAACTTACGTTAATTTCACTTTGACTGTTTCTCCTTCTAAGACTGGTATGATTTTAGAATTTGGTTCAAATTGATACTCTTTCATCATTGGTCTCAAGAAATATTCACTAGGGCTCAAAGAATTAAAAGATATTTTACCATCTTCTCCACTTTGCAAGTTTTTGCGATAGTTCTCTCCTCCAGATAAAGACAATAATACTCCCTGAAATAATAAAATATAATTTTAGACAGAGTAAGATGAAATACATTCAATATCTAAACCAGTTGTATAATTAACAATCACTAGTTATGAAACATATTCCCGATTAACCAAGAGAAACAGCACTTCTATATTTCTTTAATTAATTAATAGACCACCCTATATATTATAATTTTTGAGAGGAATGATGAAAGTTTGTACACTATTTTTTTCGCAATTATTCAAAATATATTAATAACCTAATTTATTTTTATTGTACTAACCCATACTCAGTGGAAGCCCATTTTACTGAGAATATTAAACGAAAAAAACTTTTTTTTTTAATTTCTTTGTTTAATGTTCTTACTAATTTATGTTACTTTATGACTAATTTAAATTTAGTATATTTGATGAAGAACAAACAACCCATTATCGGGAATATTATTTTAAAAGAAAATAGGTACAATAAATCAGTACTTAGTATTAGTTCTTTGAGTAAAGTTGTATGAAGTTGTATGGTTTTCATAATATTGTAAACAGTTGGAATATATTTAAAACATTTGTTGAATGTTAATTGTGCAAGTACCAAACAATGTCGATAAGCCAAGGACCAATTAAACGACCAAAAACAGGTCCATTATCTTTAAATGAAAAAACTCTGATATTGAATTGTTATATATCATTGAAAAACAAGGATCCAAGTGCAAGTGTTGATGTTATTGTGGAATTAACGGTTGCTATGTTGTGTGTTGCTAAATCAACAATTTATAGATTGCTAAAATAATGCAAGAATGGAACTCTTCAACCCCCTAAAACTCCTTCGGGCCGAAAACCAATTGAGATCGATGAGTCATTAAAACAAAGACTAAGGCGTAAAGTCCATGGATTTTACTCACGAAAGGAAATTCCAACACTTGACAAAATTATGACATCAGTGCAAGAAGATACGGACTATACAAAATTCTCCAGAATGACATTATACAAACTTTTGAAAGATGTGGGTTTCAGATATACAAAACATAAAGAAAATCCCTCTTGATAGATAAACCGGAAATAGTTTTTTGGAGAAGAGACTATTTATTTTTCTGTTATTGTTATGGACAACGCAAGTTACCATTCACGGTTACGAGAAGCATTGCCCACAAGTCGTTGGCGTAAAGCAGAGCTTTTGGAGTGGTTATTTCGAAAAATATTAAGTTTCCAATAGATCCACTAAGGAAAGAACTTTACAGAATTGCAAAAATGAACAAGAATAAATACAAAACCTACATTGTAGAAGAAATGACTTCTTCTCGTGGTATATATCATTGTGAACTTAATCCCATAGAATTAATATGGGCTCAGGTAAAGGGGGAAGTTGGAAAAAAATACTACTTTTAAAATAAACGATGTTGTGAAATTGTTTGAGAGTGCTGTAAGTCATGTTAGTAAGGAAAATTGGACAAACTGTATCGAGCATGTTATCAAAGTAGAGGCAAATATGTGGAAAATTGACAATATTTGTGATGATTTAATCGACTCTATTATTATTAATGTCAACAACGATTCTTCCACTTCCGAGTCGGATATAGAATAAAATGTAAGTAATAAATGTATTCCAATAATTATTTCTTTTCATTTTTTATTATATTATAATTTAAAACGTATTTTTTTTCCCAAAATACACACCACTGCATTGCGTTATTGCTTATCTGCTAATCCTTTAACAATAAAGAAACCCTAAACTTTGCTACAACTGAAACAAATACGGGGTCGATCTACCTGGTTTTTAGATTTACGGAAGAAATGTAATTTAAAGTAAGAGATTTATCAAAAATTTCATGGTTTTGCATACTTAATTAGGGTTTATTACTCCTCGTACTTTTTGTACATACTATAGTAAACTACGAAGTTTACGAATAAATAGTGAAAGTTAAATTCTACTGTTCTTAATAAGATGGACTTTCACGTAGTAAGGGTTAGTATAAGTATAACTAAAATAAGTTTCTACAAAGGGTACCGCCTAGCGGTAAAATATCCTTTGTCGGAACATTATCTCCATGGGCGTACAGGAAAACTTTTAAAACAAAAGGATTGCAGTTTTTAAAAATTGTTAAATACCTTTATAAGAAAAAATATTACAGGAAACTAGCTAAAATCCCGTAGAACTCACTTAGTCAGATACATTCTCTATAGATGTACAAAATCTGCATAACTACTTATAGAAAATGCATCTGTCCGGCAAAAACCAACGGGGAGGTGTGAGTCACTTTTGAGGTAATCGTAAGAGTGTATCTGCCTTCTTTGAACTAGAATTTGGAATTTTATTTAATATCCGCGTATGATAGGAAGCATTGCCCATAACGACTACTGAATTTGGAGAAAAGTTTGGAAGAAGTTGCTCTTGAAACCATTCTTCGAATAAATCTGCAGTCATATCCTCATGATAGTCGGCTGAACATTGCTTAATATTTTTCGCAGACAGTAGTAACGCATTTGGTACAAAACCTTTTTCAATTTCGGCGTGAAGAATTGTTATACTCCTCTGGAACATGGCACATTTAAACTACACTTTTGAGACTGATCTAGCCAGCCATATAAATTATAAATCGTTCGCTTTATAACATCTTTTGTATATCTTCCGGACGATATTTAGATTCATTAGTGCATAGTGATGCATAGTAATATATTAAAGTGGACTAATTAAAATGATCTGGCTAAGACATCTTCTTTAAAATTCTTTGATTTGTTAGCTTTTTTTGTGCCAAATTCCGAACAGGTCAAACATGTGTATCTGTTATATTGTATTTTAGTTTACTTAGAAACTTTTAAAAATCATTCTCAAGGTGTTTTGGTTTTTTCTTAGAAATGAATCTAAAACAATTATAAAAACGAGTTGAAATCAGTGGCGTCTCGTAAGTTTGGAGTAAATTCATGAAATCCACCCGTATTTTTGATAGATATTCCTGTTGAATAATCTTTTATAAGTTTGGTTACTACTTGTTAACTAGTCTATTAGTTATTTTGTTTTCAAAAAAGCAGTATCGGATGATTTTGTCATATTTGAATGTCTCAAAAGATGTATTTGAAATTCAGTTAGTTCGCTAGTTCCAATCCCGATGTAAATCTGTTTGTACAAATTAAAAGTTTTTTCATGAGTATTGTTTATAATAATTCGCTGATTCATCATATTGATATGAGGAAATTAAAACACTGTTAAAAACTTGAAATGTGGACTGTATTACTATTATATAACGTACATATACACGTTGCGTAAATATTGTAATACCTAACGTAGAATACATTGTCTTTGAATACTAAATAGATACTGATATTACTGTAAGGGGTGGCGGGTGGCGTGCTACTAAAAATAAACGAATTGTTTTTTGCAGTTCGCTGCGTTGCCACGTACTAAATGTTTTTACGTAATAAATTACATTAAATTTTAACAAGTATCTCATTGTAATACACGGTTGAATTGAAAAAAATAAATCATATTAAATGGAATCTCTTGTGTATTTAATATTTTTCAGTCTATAAAGAAATAACGAGTAAGTCGCTTACACAGGCGAAATAGTTTAATTGTCTGTGTGATTCCGTAAAAATTGATCCTAGGCCGAAATGGTAAAAGGATAGAATCGCCAGGTCAAAAAAATAATTTTGGTAGAGAAGCGACCTCAGCAAGATATAAAAAATGCCAAATTAGTACCAAGGCTAAATTTATTGTACTTTTTGGAAGTCCATCTTATTAAGAATAATAAAAAACTCTTCGTTTGAACGTAACTTCCACAATTTAAAGTTGTTAATGAACAATTAAATCTAGGAAGTTCTCCACTATTAAGCTGTTTACTTTGATTACTACTGCTAGTGATCTAAATTTCCCCTTGATATCACAAAAAAGATAAAATGCCCAAGTAAATAAGCCGTGGTTTAATCGCGATTTTCAGTTAGCTAAGCTCCACCTCCGCAAATGCCTAAAAACTTGCAAATTTAATAATTGTTTTTGTATGTTTTATGTTTTATTACTTTTAGATACTCTTGTATTACTGTTTTAATATGTTTTGTTATCTTGTTCTGTGATTCGTTTTTTTTAAACAGCTTTGTCCAAAATTAAAAAAAAAATTTTTTCGACAATAAAGCTTATCATTATTATTAAAACATTTTGGCGTTGCATAAAAAGATTCAGAGGAAACTCGTCCCATACTACACTCCCGGTGGAAACATGGGAGATTTATTACGGTGACATTTATCCAAAACCAATAGTTGACAATTTTCTTTACTTCGACGCTTCTCACCCTACTTTAGATTGCTCTATAACAACGGATGAAATTTACCAAGTTCTTAACAAATGTCGGAGTAACAGGGCTCCCGGCTGTGATGGCATCACATATGAGTATTATAAAAATCTACCCAACAAATGGATTCTATATATTACTTGCCGATTCTCTAGTAGAGCAATAAGTATAAATGTAGAAGACATTACTGTGAGAGGACTGATCATGAGGAGATGTCTGCAGGGAGGGGTCTTATCGCCCCTTCTTTCTTGCAGACCGGCAAATTTGTTAACACACTATGCGATAGAGCGCAGAATGTCCTCAAATTAATAGAAACATGGTGTAAGGAACACTCACTGTCAATCAATCCCAAGAAGACAGAGATGGTCCTTTTCACTCGGAAAGGAAGCTTATGGGCTTGAAACCCCCCCGAAAAATTTCAAAAGCAAACTAAACTTCTCTGAAGAGGTGAAATACCACGGTATTACCCTCGACAGGAAGTTAACATGGAACTCGCACATTCAGAGCAGAGCAAAAAGAGCATATGTGGCCTATGAGCAGTGTAAGAGGACAGTGGGACGCACTTGGGGTCTCTCGCCCTGGACGTACACTGCAATAATAAGACCTATGCTAACGTACGCAGCCATTGCATGGGGACCTAAAACTCTACAAGCAACGGCCATCCAAAAAATCAAATACAGCGAATGGCTTGTCTGAAAATCACAGGAGCCATGAGAACACCAACCGCGGCAATGGAATTAGTTACTGGTCTGACACCTCTCGACCTGCACGTCAAGGATGTTGCGCTAATGGCCATGCACACGGCTGGTGTAAACCCCGAGGTTGGTTCAACTGAGGCTGGGCCTGTGGAAGGAAGGCACTCACTGCGGTGCCCTGCTACAGGCAGCCTGGCCACAAAGATATACCAGGTAAATATACCAGGTAACATACCAGTGGACACACTGGCAAAGGTTGGGAGAACTCTCTGAATACCGCAAAATATAAAACTCAATAAATATGATTATTTACCATATTTGCAATCAGAAATAAAAAAAACTACATAAAAAGGAATAGAAATAGACACATCTCCTTAATGGCCCAAATTTAATACTCACGCGCGAGCCAACTACCACTCTCGTAGTTCCCCCTAAATGTTCGTGCCCCTTATAAAATTGTGTTGGCAAGCCTATCAATTCGTATATTATTATGCAAAAGACCATAAGAGGTTAGTTTACTGTTTATTTTATTTCAGTGTATCTGTATTTTGTGTTTTTTTTGGACAATCGCAGTATTTTTATTGTTATACGCACTATTATAAATAAACGAAATAAAAATTGGAACTTCTTCTTTTGGGTTATGGCCTGAACTGCCGGGGCTATACGGCAAATATAAGCTAGCTTTAGAAAGCTAAATGGGTTTTTTTTCATTTAATTTGTGGTATTCCTTGGTAACAATACGTTGTGTTCTATGGCAAGAAGTAGTCATATTTTAGCAGTAGAAGGGAAAAATTCAAAAATATTCGCGCATGAGTATTCAATAAAGAGATAGGTCCATTATCGTTGGACAGCAAAGCTAAATGGTATTTAGATTGTCAAAATGAATTTCAACAGGAGCCGTGGTTCCTTAAGTTCCCTTTTACAGACAGAAGACATATTACAGCTATAATCAGACTTGCCCAAATCATCTAAATAAAATAGGTCGCAGAGATGATCCTTCATGTGAATATGGTCAATTGGGTAAATTACACCATATCTTTCTAGGATGTCCCATAAATAAAACAAAGAAATTCGACTCATATCAAGAACTGATTAAATTAGACTACCCTACTCCTATTTCATTACCCTCAACTTTAAATAATCTTAAATATGAAACTGTACTGTTGCTGGTGAAATTTTTAGGAGAATTTACAAGATCAATTTATTAGCTCAGTAATTGTATATATTATTGAATAAATCAAACAAAAATAAACCCATCAAAATGTATATCATATATCCTTCATCCCATCCGGGGCAACCCCCTGGAATTTGAAATGCTCGGCTGTTGCCCCGAGAGAGAAAAGTCTTTACCTATGTTGTCTTGTCTATTAACATGTTTATAGCCCAGAAAATTAGCATCAGAAAGGGAAGGTGGAGAATTCTCCAGACGCTTGCAAGAGCATTCCCATTGAATTTAAACCTGCGCTGGCCAAGTGCTGCAACGGCGGAGGCCAAAAAACAAAACGAAAAGAAGAAGAAACATTCAGTAAACTGTTTGTTGGCTGATTTAATAAAACATTCAGTAAATTGTTTACCGATTCACCTGTGTTATTATCAAAGTTTTCTCAGTTTGCTTGTTTTGTTTCATTTTGTAACAGTAATAGCTTTTTTCGGGTTTACTTGATTACTGTCAAACTGTCAGGATTCTGCGCAGTAAAAAATCCTGTGTTCGGGTTTTTCTTGTACGGTTTTCAAACCGTTCTATAATTTTAGTTTGGTGTTCGGGTTTTATTTCTGATTGTTTTCGGACGATTTGAAAACTGTCAAATCAGTCCAAGGTTAAAAATAAGAATTTTTCGTGGACTAATTGACGCATGCGCTTGGTCATTTGTCAGTCATTGTTTGTAGTGTGCATTTTAAATTCAAATTATTCTTGGTATTTTAATTTATTGAGTATATTATTATGGATTTATTCGCAGAGTTCTCGTCAGATTCATCCTTATCTTTTTCATCAAGTGATGATGGATTGGAGATGGTAGCAAACCTTTTTTTACCCGAATTATTACAGAAAAAAGTAAAAAATGAGAATTATGCCGAAGAAACAGTATCCCTATATAGTGATGAACAGTTTATCCAACATTTTAGGTTTGTGGACAAAATAATTTACTTTTTGTATCAGATATTAAAAAATAAGGCGTTCGGGTTTTTTCATTTGTTGATAGTTTTCAAACCGTACATAAATAGTCCTTGGATTTAGTCTACTGCACATCCAGTTGTGCGCAGTCAGCAAATCGTTCCCAAACCGTCTGAAAAACGAAACCCGAATAAAGCTATTGATTGCTGTGATGTAGGCTATTTTAGAACCCCTTCATAGGAAAATATAAGTTTACTTCAGTAATGATGTTGAGGGTATTGCAGTCACCGGATACAATAAATGGTTTGGACAACTCAGGTGTAAGAGTTAAAAACATAAGCCAAATGGAATAAAGTCATTATTTTGGTCAGTGTTTATATTTATAGGAAATCCCGAAACACGTCAAATTTAAATTATAAATCGACATTCTTTAAAGTGAAAATTTGATCCCTACTTTCAACCTCATTTGAGTGACAATTACAACCCCCAATTTTTTAAACGGAAAGTATGGGCTTGTGATATATAGTTTAAAAGATCTCTTTATTCTCTATCCAAAAATGTTTTTATTTTTATATTTAGTGCAAAAATTAATATATATATATATATATATATCTGCTATGTAATATTTAATTGTTCATAAAGTAAAAAATATGAATATCAATGAAGTAGATGTTCAAAATGTTCACCGCGAACGACTTGGCAACATCTTAATCTTAAATAAAAATGTCTTCTAATGTTAACTAACATACCAGGTGTGACCGATCCAATCGCAAGCGTTATTCGTTCTCTTAAGTCATCTAAATCATGTGGTTTAGTTTTGTAAACAATATTTTTGAAATAGCCCCACAAAAAATCCCAATGGGGTAAGATCCGGTGATCTTGCTGGCCAATCTATTGATCGTCGCCTCCCTATCGTCTTCCATGAGTTCCTGAGTCGGTATCATTTTATAGGGATGATTCCTCAGGTAATAAGTAAACATAGAGGTGCCACAATACAATAACATACAGTTTGTAGTCAATAGCAATGAACCTATAATTGAGAGAGATGGAAAATAAAATTGATATCTAGAGGTGAAGGTAAACACAGCCGTACAGTGACGTGTAATTGGTTAGAGTATCACCGAAATATATATATTAGTTAAATACACAAATACGCATATTTTGGTAAGGAATTTATATCTACACTTATGGCATGGCACCATACTTCTATATTTTTATCGGAAGGAAATCTAAAAGGATATAATGTATTTCATTATTAATTTGATTTTCTTATTTGTAATAAATTTTAATTGAAATTGCTAATTCTACGCCAATGAAGTGAATAACTTACCGGTGATAGGTTAGATTATCATTTTGCGAAGTACCACAAATTATACACGCATTTCGGGTTTTCAATATTGAAAATAAATAAAAACACTTTATAAAGTTCACTTAAATACACAAAAATTCAGCGCTAATCACCTCTAGACAATAACAAACAAAGGCACTGATGCCAAATTTTCGGTGTGGGTATTTGATACAATTGGTGCAGAGCTTTTTTATCAGTACAAAACACAACGTCTGGCAATGCTCTGCTGGTAAACAAATCTGTCTCGACGAGAAGTAGTAGGGAATATGCCTACTCTATGTTTACTTATTACTCTGAGGATGATTCTATTTTGTTTCAATATGTTAAGTTTCGATGTGTGACTGACATTAAATGTTGCGGATGCTTGTCTACTCGATGTATGTGGGTTTTCCTCAAACTCAAGCTTCACGTTTAATTTGATTTTATCACTCAGTGCATTGACAGCTGTTTTTTCCATCTGCTTTACATGTCCAAATTCGCGAAATTGCTTATCTATTTTGCTAATCGTACCTTGCGATATAGGCGGCATTTGGCTTTTCCACATCCTTTTCTATTGATAGTAGAAACACATCAAATAATTATGTACACTTGTCTATAAAGCAATGACACGTTTTTTCAACTCTAATTATGACCTTGGAATGTTGGAAAGAGATAGCGCCAAAAACGTTTAAATTCATAAGAATTTATTTTGACTTCTTGTGACAACTGTCATTATTTTGACATATCGAGTTTTGTTCAAAGCGTTTTATCATTTGCATTCAAATAAATTCAATAAAATCATTTTTTTTAAACCCTTATTTGTTATTTTTATTTTACGGTAAGTTGAAAATGAATTTCAATCAGTAATTATATATAGTTATAACATAAAAAAATACTGACAATATAAACAATGAAAATATTTAAGCACACGATAAAGAAACAATGGCCATTTTGGACACCGATTCATTTTGCGAGGTTTGTAGGTATGGCGTCAGGGTAAAGGTCAATGGACTAGTTTAGTGATTTTTTTTTATGTTAGCATCTTATAAAATAGGTTTTTAGTGGTTCAAAGGTACAAATAAAATTTTTATAAAATTAATCCTCTAGCCATAATCGGCTCTTGAAATTTAAATTTAATGGTTACATACTTCATAAGTGGTAAGTGACGTATTTCAATAAGATTGGTAGAAAATTTGCGATGTTGTCGATATGCTTTAATATTAACCGAGAAACTTATCTCTCTCTCTCTTATTTGTTGTCATTAAAAAGAGATAAACATATTGATATTTTTGTTCTCTGTTTGAAACTTTATCAAATAAGGAGTAAAACACTAAACAAAATATTCTGTCATTTTCGTTAGTTTAATTTGTTGTTTGGTTGTGTTTGGTTTATGAAAGGAATTACTTCTATACTATTTTTGCTTCGAAAATAAAAATCCCTAACACCTTATCTTGGTGTTATAGCGGTTCCTTCAAAATTAACCAATAGAAGTAATTGTTCTCTCGGGAAGCAACCCTTCTATCGGTACAGTGAGAGAACGAATTTCAAGAATACCGTTTTGGCATTTTCAATAGAACCACACCCACTTTCCATTGGCTGTTCCATTCTATCACCGTCAAGAATAGGGGTCTTGTTTTTTTATTACAGATAAACACGATTTTCTCTCCTGTCATATATCTTGTCAACTGGTACAATCAGTTAGTCACAGAACACGGTGTTTTGTGCCGCCAGTTCTTTGAGAATACTTGAAACGAACGTAGCTAAAATGTGACAACGTTGACTTTTAAACACACTTCATTATTGGTTATTAGTTGGCGCTACGTTTAAAACTTACTAATTATTTATTGCTAAATTTTACGAAATGAGAAAAATTAATTGCAAAATGAATACCAATATAAGTAAGTAGGTATCTTATCCTAAATATATATTGCTATCATTTTGATTAATATGATCCTACTAAACTAGTCCATTTTTTCCACTTTATACATTAGGTATCACAATTTTCTGAACATTTCACATAGTATCTGCTATTGCTTCTAGGTTTGTGCTTATGGGAAATTGTTTAGAATATTTCCCTCATGTATAAAATGTTCCACAATAGAATTACAATTATAGAAGCTTTAATTTCACAGCAGAGCGAAAATTGCACGTTGTCACAACACAAATAAATATCAGATAGGCTTCAAAAATAGAAAAAAATGTGCGTTTTGTTGAGTGCTTCATACAATCTATATAGGAAAGTATAAATGAAAGTAAACCAAAAATACCAAATCCAACATATGGCGACAGTTTATGGATTTTCTTTATTCGTGAAATATTCCAATGAATTAAATTCGTGTATAAAAATGACCAGATAATTTTGCATTCGGACTCTGACACTTTAGCCAAAATATGTAATTTTTCTTGCAAAATTATCGGTAATTTCTATGTGCAATTATAATCGAAAATTGTTCTGTAGAAATAAAAATTGATAATCCAACACTGGCTTGCTACATTCATATCTAATGCGATGGTAACTTACGACATTAGTTGTTAGGTGAGAGTTGTTTAAAGTTCGTTTCTTGCAAACAAGGATGATCGGGAGAATTTTCTTATGTAAGTTAATAGACGAATTCCAAACGAGGACAAAACCCGTCGCAATTCCATTGAATCAATTTGAAAATTAATAGATTATCAGTAATAAGACTGAAATTGATTGTATTAACTTTTACTTTGTGGAAGTCCATCTTATTAAGAACATTAAAAATAACTGTTTAAAAAAAATCCACTTTTTATTCAAAATATTGATTTTTAATGTTCTTAGTAAGAAGATTGATGATACTATGTTGACAAGGATATATTACAAAGAACTTGTCCTACACTGTCTATTGTAAAGGTCATTGAAGTTGTACTTGCAATTCTCTCGGTTTCAGTCTTTTAGATGTGTGCTTTTGTGTACAGTTCTAAGAGTTCAAACAGAGCTGGAAGAGGAATTTATCGTGTGGTATATAGATGTGTCCGAAATAGATGAAAACGCTGAAATGGGACGGGACAGACGTTTCAGAGGTCCAAATTCCTTGGTAACGGCCTTTCAATATTTCAGGCAGAATTACATGCAATAGACTAACTAACTAATATACAGATAGAAATGCAGCTTTAAATGCTCTGACTGCTTCAAATTATATCATCATATATATATATATATATATATATATATATATGATGATCTCAGCATTACCAGCTGATAAAATAGATTGCACTCTTCAAATTTTCAATAGTCAAAATACACATCTGAAATTCACATGCGAGGAGGAAGTAGATGAAACCCTACCATTCCTTGACATGATGATCGTAAGAGGTGATGACAATATATTGAAAACTAAATGGTATTGCAAACCTATATGTAGCAATCGTTACATAAGTTACTTCTCTCACCATCCTATCAAGATGAAATATAACTTAATTACAGCATTAAAGGATCGTGTTACAAGGCTTTCCCATCCGGATTTTGCTCAGAATTCTCTTTTCACTCTTAGAAAAATTCTAATAGAAAATTCATACCCATTGAAGTTGATAAATAGATTTTTGTTTAACACATCACATAATAATCATAATAATAATAACAATTCTATAAATTCAGTAATGAACTCTCAACCTAATGTACATCAAAACCAAATTTTCTATTTTTCACTACCGTTCATTCCAGATCTTACTTATAAATTAAAACCTATTTTTAAAGACTTTACTAACATTAGAATAGCTACAAAAAATAATAAGACAATTAATTCACTATATACTAGAACTAAACATCCTTTGAATAAACTGGAAGTGAAAGATGTCATATATTCAATAGCATGCACTAATTGTGAGATGGTTTATATTGGTCAGACTGGGAGAAATTTATCAGGACGTGTTACATCACATAAGAGTGATTGTAAAACACATAAACTTTCTTGTGCTTTGGCAGAACATGTAATAAATAAAGATCACATTATGGATTTTCAAGATCCCCACATCTTAGCTATTGAAAGTAACACATATAAACGTACTTTTTTGGAAATGGTTCATATCAGTAAAACTTCCAATACTTTAAATAAGAGATCAGAAATAGACAATCTAAGTAAGATCTATAATTTACTTTTAAAATTAGAGAATGATAACTAACATAAAATTTTGCTCTTTTTAAATTTCAATAATACTATAGATTAAATAATATTGTTTTATATAAATTTTTTGGTACCACTGATTTTAAGTTTCTTTCTAGTATAAAAATAAATATAATGTATGTTTTTTCCATCTCTTCAATACTTTAAATATTTTTCAATCATTCTTAACCTTCCTTTTAGTTCGTGATGTGCCTCGTAGAGAGTATATCAATGTTATATTACGTTTTTTATAATCATGTTTAACTTGACTTGTTTTTAAAAATTTTAAACTGTTTTTTAAGATTTTTTTCGATGTTCTTATATTTTAAAAATTGATATGTACTACGATTTATTTTACCACAGCCTTTTGCTGTTAATATTCAGTTTTGTAAAGTTGCTTATTTTAATATTAATCTAATCTTTGGTAAGTTATAAATATTCATAATAATTTGATTCCTATTGTAATTTTTGTATTCAATTGTTTTGTAGAACTCCTTGAAAAAGGAAATAAATGTTTCCGAAAGCTTGGATATTCAAAAAATAGTGTGCTTTTATTTAAGCCCTTCATATATTGACTACAATACCCAAAATTAAAGTAAAGAAATTGTGTTTTTTATATATATATATATATATATATATATATATATATAATATCTAATTTTATAAGAAAAATAACTTACCGAAAGAGGATTATTAGTGTTTACATCAAAAACTTCAACAACAACTTCTGCTAATTTGTGAGCTAAGAAATTTCCATCTTTGTCAGGTCCAGTTAAAATATAAGAATCTTTAACAGCTGTTATTTTAAATTCCTTATTAGGATCTAATGGTGGAAATTTAAAAACACCATTTTCGTCTGTATCTATAACAAGTCGTTCTGAATCGGAAGTACTTTCGACTGTAATTGTAACACCAGCTAATGAAGGTATCACTTTACCTTTAAACACTTTACCTATAAACAGGATAACATTTGAATCCAAATTGGATATGTTAGATGTGAATATTTTTAGATAATTGAAATCTTTCGTTTTCAGTTCAAATTTCCAACTTTATTTGATTTTTACTTCAAATCATTACAGTTAAAACTGACAACAATAAATTGTCTTTGCCTTTTTATCCTTAATGATTACATATTTAAATAATGTAATTTTCTACATCCATATAAAGGGCATGGACTATAATTATTATCAACTATTTGGTAAAGTTACAAGAAAAACCTGAGAAAAACTATAGTGGAGGATTTTAAAACCAGGCCTTTATGGTCTGCAGGAATATTGCAGGTTATGTGACGGTTTTTCTGGTTTCAAAGTTGTTAGTCCAAAATTAATAACAAAATCTTGTGAAAGAAAATGTATCAGACATAGTTTAGCAGTTTTCCCCAGCAGAAAATATTTCCTTATCATAATTATAAGCCTTATTTTTAGTGAACTTCCATTTTTTGGAGAACTAAAATACAAATAACTATGGACAGATACATTCTTGAGAGAATAAATCTTAAATGGGATTTTATTACCTATATTTTAGTTTAACTCCATTTACCCATGGAAGGATATATTTTCGTTTTTGTTAAACCTATTTGTACAACCATAGGTTGAACATGAAGTAACCATTTTTAAAAGTCTTTAATAATTTTTTATAAATTAAATAGCTATGATAAGGAAATATTTTCTGCTGGGGAAAACTCCTAAACTATATTTGATACATTTTCTTCCATAAGATTTTGTTATTAATTTTGGACTAAAAACTTTGAAACCAGAAAAACCGTCACATAACAAACATGATGTAACCTAGCTGAAAATGAATTTTGAAGAGCTGAATATGAGTTTTGAAGTGCTGAAAAATTTACTTAATGTTTCCTATAACAAAAAATCAAAGTAGTGTTGCTGGGATTTTACCAAAATTAAACGACTATTTAGATCAATACTTCATAATACTCTATTGCAGTTGATGATATTATTTTAAGATGTTATTTTATTATCATAAAAATAAATGTGTAAATAATAATAATGTTAATTCATTTAAATATAGTAGTACAATATACAAGTACAATATGCAAAGCTAAGATACTTCTTGGAAACTATGACCAGAAGATATCTCTTAACTCCCTTAACCTCAGTAAAAAAAGGCTCCGGATTTTAACGGGAATATTAACTTTAAGCTAGGGTTAGAAGATGAAGCAAAATGCAGATTCTGTGAGGAAAAGGACAACACCTACTGCCTAGAAGAGCTGCTGTAAGTCTGAAGAAACATTAGACCCATGGCAAGTAAGAAGGACATAATAGATCTTATAGGTTACAGTGTAATCACCCCTAATTTCATACACACACAACATAGGGTCTGCACCACCATTAAATTAATGAATTCTCTAAAGGAAGTTAAAAAACTGTCCAACCAAACCAAACGTGTTTTATGTCGACTTTGAAGGAAGATGAATCCTTAAATACCATCATAAATTCAAACTTTGTACTGTTAGCAATGAACTGATTATAAAAAATCAGTCAAAGTAAATATCAGTTATTGTGTGATTGTATGTGTTTTTAAAATTTTATATCAAGGATATGTAATATCAAATATTCAATAAAAGATATGTTGATTTTATGCATGGCAGTTATGACTTGTTTGTTTCAATGTAACTTACCAACTACAGCAACAAATTTATGTCCTAAATGATTGCAATCATCTCCTCCTTGAACAGACAAAATTGGTGGAGTGAAAAATAGTTCTTCAGACTGTGGAACAACAACTGCACTCTCTTCAGGCTCTAACAAAATGTCCAGTTCATAAACACCATTATTGTACTTTAATTTTTTCTCAGTTTTTTCAGTTCCTATTTTAACTGATACTTGTAACAGTCCTAAATCAGAACTGGACTGAATTTCAAGTTTATTAATATGCTTTTGAGCTGTTAAAATAACTTCGTTAACTTCTGTGTTAGTTTTATAAATGACTGTTTGCTGGAGATATTGATGACAACTTTCCAGATTGAAAACATATTCTCCAGATTTTGGTAAGCAAAAGCTTGACCTGCCCTTAGGAATTTTAAAATATATTGGTTTATTGTTTCCTGGAGTTTTAAAATTTAACTAAAATAAAATAAATCAAACAAAATTAAACATGAATTTCATTTAAAAAGTACATATTTACCTGAGTCTCATGTGAAGAAATAAAAACAACAGTATATCCTTTTTGTATAAAAGGTGGTACTTTAACTTTCTCACTATCAACAACAACTATTTGTTTATTAGTTTCCCAGCAAAATTTACTTGTTAATATGCCAATTTCATATGTACCTGGGTATACATCACTAACAGAATATTCTCCATCTAAATGATAAATTTTTGTTAGAGGGCCATAAATTACTTTCTATTAATAAGAATTATATTTACCAATATATGTAAGAAAACTTGTTAAAATATACATATTTTAGAATATGACTTCATTAAATTTGTTATTTGTTCAGAGAAACCTGAAGTATTGAGTTAAAGTACTACGACGAGGCACTTACTTTTGATTTTAACCATTTTTTCATCATTTCCAGTTTTTAAAACAACAGAAAGATCTTCACATTCATTTGGTATCAAACACTGAACTTTACCATGAACAGTAGATTTCAATTGGGAAAACACTATATTTGCAGTTTTTTCATTACTCACTTCTACTGTTTGAACCAAAGGATAAAATCTAAATAAAAATAAATGAGTAAAAATTGATAACAATCGATTTACATTATATACAACAAAAAAAACACGTTTTTAATACAATATTATTAGTGGAAATCTTACTGAAGTCCTTTTTCCTTATTTTTAACAGCTACTCTAACTTCATATTTTCCAGGAGGCAAAAACTCGCAGAATGTACCTCCATTTGGTGAAGATTCCGTTTGGATAAACTTTGTACTGCCTGATTTGGCAAAAGTAATAATTTGTGAATGATCACTTGTTACTGTACCACAAACTTTATATGCAGAGGGTAATATATTGGGTAATTCTGGAAGTGACGGATCAACGTTTACAGATACTTCATCAAATAATAAGTTATCTGAAAAGAAAATGTTGTGCTGAAATGCTGAGTTTTATTCCATTAACAAGCACATAATATAAAAACTAAAGTTGTTAAATGGAAATATGTATAGAAACTGTAAGTCTTTATTTAACAATGGGTTAAACATATCCCTCACTCCAGGTATCTTTCTTTTTTGCATTATATGTATTTTTTGTATATTCTTTTTAGTCACTGTAAATGTTTTGGCACTTTAGGTAAGGATAGCTATTAGATATTAAACACTTTCCGTTTAAGATATATGAGAATATTGAATTCCAAAAATAATACCTTTTTCTTACGTCAATCCATATTTTAACATCTATTGCTTTTTTATCCTATAAAATTATAATATCTTGACAAACTATTAAAGATTTGGAGGCAAAAAGATGAATGATATGTTTCACAATTGAGTGACAAAAATAAGAAAATCTGCCTTAAAGGGTTTTCATTGGAATCTGTATTGTCCATCATTGAAAAGTTTGTCAATTTTAAAATATTACGGATTTAAGTGGGGAATGGTTGTTATTGTTGAACATTTTGAGCAGCAATTGGTATGATACTTGAACAGCATTTTACTAGATATTTTTTTAGAATATCAAGAAAATATGAATCTTTCCAGTTGTTTGTAATGGAGATTGTATTAAAAACACTTTTTATGGTACCTGAGTCATAAAACTAAATAGAATTAATAAAATAAAATATTTACCAGCAACTACTTTTATCTTGTATGTTCCAGCTTTAACTTTTTCCAAAGTATAGATACCTTCTGAATTGGTTCTTGTGTACATCTGCCCATTTATTAATATATTTGCATTAGATAAAGCAGCATCCTTAGATTTAAAAACTTTGCCAGATATACTAAATCCAACAATCTATAAAATAAGAAAAATAAGGAATCAACCAGGAACGCATTGGAAATATATTTACCTCAAAATGATCTTCCAAGATAACATCATCATTGTTAACAGTAAATTTAATTTCTTCTGGTACAACATAAATATTTTGTTTCTCATAATAAGTAACAGCAAAATAATTGCCATTAGGTAATGTTTTAAATTTGAATTCACCATTATTGTTAGTTCTCACATAACATAAATAGTTATCCTTTGTTTTAAAGTGTGGTAAAAGCTCTACATTGCAACCTGTAATACGTGATGGAATTTTCTAGAATATAAGACAAAAATGTAATCATCTGTAAATACTTACCTTATAAATCAAATAATTTTATATTTTGCTAAATTTATTATAATTGTTTATAAAATAGTCTGTAAAATGAAAACTCTTACTTGTTTAGATAACAATACCACAACAGCATCTTTAACAGATTCTCCTTCACTTTTTACTAAACCTGATGCATCATATCCTTGAATAACAAGGCTATTTTTGGGTAATTCTGTGTTACCTTCTTTAACTATAACTTCTACAGATTTTTTTAAAATCTTCCACCTAAAATATACTAAACATTTAGAAACCTCACCTAACAAAATAAAATCATTGTAAAATGTATAATAATATAACAAACAAAAAATTTATTAAAAATAAATAATATACAAAATAGTGTTTATTTTGTAAGAAGTGAATTCTCTCACCTGGGATGCCAAATCACTAATTTATATTTGTTAGGATATACTGGAGTAAAGAAAAAGTTTCCATCTTTATCACTAACAGTGGTTCTTGTTTCTTCTTCAGACTGTAGGGTAACAGTTACACCTTCTGGACCTCCATGGTTAATTTCATTACTCAAACTAGTCACCTATAAATTTAAATACTATAGTCATCATATTAATTGTAACTATATAAGTAACAAATTTGTTATACTAAATATACTTGCCTTTCCAGTGATACCAAACCCTTGAAAAATAAAATTTATATCTGCTCCTTGGGAGCACAAATCTGTTTCTCCATCTATAAACAATGATATACTCTTTGGTTCAAAGCTCCAGCCAGGTGGTGGAGAAAGCTTTAAAAAATATATAGTATTTTTTATAATCACCACACAAAACAAATTAAACTAACAGGTAAAATAAGCATTTAAACTGCATTATATAAGCAATCATTATTAAAATACTAAAACTTACTTCCAACAGAAGTTCTCCTTTATCATATAAAGGAACAAAATAATAACCTGTGTTGGGAGCTGCTGTAGTTTTATCCTTTACAATGCCTTGTTTTGTGATTCTAAAAATTGAAAATATAAGAAATAATTAAATTAATATAATGCATACATACAGTTTAATTTCTACTTTAGAAAAATCCATAGGGACATGGCTTTTCAAGAATCCTCCACATCCTAATACTTCATTAGTTCTTATAGTAGTAACAATCTTTAGAAAAATTGTTAATGTGATAAGCAATTCATTCATATCTTGCTACAAAATTAAAATATATTAAAATAGAACATATATGTGTACGGAAATATTTTTTAATAAGATTTGGCATATAACATGTCATTATACCTACGAAATAATTTAGCACGTGAAAACTGAAATGTCAATATTAAAGTAGATGATATGACATTTTTCGTGTTGTATAACTGACGTTAAACTTTTTATGTTGAAGTTTAGAACCGTTTGACACATTTGTAAAAATTTTGTCCATACATTTTTAATAAATATCGATAACCTTTTGAACACATTAAAATAAAATAACATATCAATAAGTTTAAGTAAATTTTTGTACGATCCTCATAGTCTATGGATTTCCATATTGTTACTAAGTAAGAGACCATTTTAGTGACGTTTTATCATGGTGTTGTTTCTACTTCTTGTATGGTTTAATGGCCTCTGCCACTACAGCATTTGGCCAGCGCAGGTTTTTTATAGGTTAGGATTAGAAAATGCACTTTCGAGCATTGTAATGCTCGATTGCACCAGTTTAGCTTAAATGTAAGGCTTAACAAAGTGCAGCTTAATAATAATTCCAATCTTTCATTGCACCATGTTATGCTTAGTAAAGCCACGCTTACGTACAATATCGTATGTCTTTACTTGAATGGCATAGGGATGTTCATTTTTTTACTAGATTGTCATAGTTTTGGTTGGCAATACCAGTATTTTATCTGACTCTTAGAACATAAAATAGTAAGGAAGTATTGCTCGTTCAAGGACAGGTGACCGGGATGGTTATCCAAGATGGCTACCGGAAGTTACTTTTTAACAGTGGCGTCCTATATTTTTATTTGTAGAAAAATAATGTCCTTATTGAAACATACCTATTATTATTCAGTATGGACACTAATCATAATATATTAAAATAACCATTTTAATAAGGAAAGTAGAGGAAAAAAATAGTATAACATTGCCTAAAATAGGGGTACTAGATTTAAGGAAATAAAACCAGTTATATACTACACAACTTTTATTAAAATTTTTCATTCTACCACTATTATTGGCCGTTAAATTGAATTTTGTGTAAACATGTCTAATTTTTTCTACATTATTTATTTTACTTTAACATATTATATAATAAATAAGTTGTTTCCTACGAGGACTTTCAGAAGTAGATGGTAGAGTTTCAGGAACAGGAACTGGTGAAATAGTTTCACTGCTAGTAGTTATTATCTCTTCAGCATAAGGGTCGTTAGTACTTACCTGCATAGAAAAGGTATATATAAGTAAAATATCTGTAAATAGATTTGAGAAAAAATATAGATTTGGTCAATGTTTTTAAAGCAATTTGTGGATGTAATAATTACTTACATATTTCATTCTTGCGATTTTAATTGTAGGTATAGCATTTTGGTACTGAAGAAAATTCTATCAAATGATTGTTCTGTAAAATGTTGAGCCTAAAAAACTCCAGTTATCTTTATCCACAATATTTAACCATTCCCGTCTAATATTTTCATCCCGTGGGAAACTGTGAATGTAATAATGTGTTAATTAATACACAAATACATTTATTGTACAACGTTGCTTTAGAATACTCCATAGACATAAAAATAATTGACATATACAGTTATGAGATTAACCAAAAAATTGTAAATTAATGATAATTAAAATAAAATATCCTCTTTCCATTATTGATACGCCTATGTCACTTTAAGTAGATAGGTTAGGGATCAGTACAAAGTATTAATTTAATTTAAACATAAAAATATAGTTTACGTATATATAATGTATATTTATTATAATAATAGCTACTTACCAATAAATAATTAATCCAAATTTTTAACAGAAAACTAAATTTTTATAACTTGTAAACAAAGTATGAGTCATAAATGTCCGTCACCAGATTTTAATATTGTAGATATAACATAAACTCCTTCCTTACTATTTTATGTGGAAGTTAGTAGATGTACTATGAGAGTTCTAACCCACGAAAGGAGTGGGGTACAGCATAGGAGTTCTAGAACTGTGAACCAGTTACTAAGAACAATAAATAACTGAACGGTTGAACTAAACTTCCACCATTTATTCGAAAAATACGTTTTAAAATACAATTACAGCTGTTTCGCTTTCAACCGACTTCCACAAAGTAAAGGTTACCACAATCAATTTTTGTGAACCCAGTGTTTATTTCGAATGGTTGTGTTATATTATAATGATTAAATAATTGAGCGACTGGAACGAGTTTTGATTAAATAATTGAATAATTGAACGAGTTTTTGTTGGATGCGGGTCTGGTTTGAAAAAAGTTGGCCGCGGGTGGGATTCAAACCGACGATTGAAATTTACAATGTACTGGAAAAGTGTGACGTCAAAATTTGTGTCCTATGCTGTTGAACTGGGAAACGAAATGATTCCAAACGGCAATATTATAAATCTACAGAAATAATTTTTGTTTGAGTTATTATCTTATTATACTTTGAAATATAACGGCAAAATCTTTCCAAATTCTATTTTTAAAGTACCATTTTTGTAAGTATTCTTAAAATTAATGACAATGCACAACTTTGAAGGTTATGTTATAATATTGAATGAATGAACACTTACCAATGAAAAAACAGTAATTAACTCCCAAAAATCAAGAAAATACAAAAATAGTTAATAACACCTATAAAACATACCATAAAAAAGTTGTTTGGAATCATTTGGTTTGACCTTATGTCACTACTTTCTCAGTCCATTTAAGGCTGTTTTATCGGTGCACTCTTTCAGCGTTTCCCTAATTTCTCGGTTATTTATGAATAAAATCGTTTCATTTTTTGAGGAGACATTCAAAAGAAAACTCCGAACAATCTTTAGGTTTTATTTTTTTGTATTAGGTCTTTGTTTTTTGAAAAAAAATTAAAAACTAATATTTAATTTTGTTAATTTTCAAAAATCAAAATTTGGAAACCTACAGATTGTTCCTTATTTTTATTTTCAATTTTTTTTATTTAAATTTTTTTTCCAAAATGAGAACTGTTGAAAGTATCTCTCGCTCTCTCGCCTTCTGGCTACTGCTACTACATCGAGCTAGTGAGAATTGTCAAATCCACCAGGGTCAAACTCTCGGTTTTGAGTGAAACTTTTATTTTTTCAATACCTTTCAAGGTTTTTTAATATTTAAAAAAAACAAAACCAAAACCAAAAATCGAGAGTATGAAAATGTAATAATTAGATGTGTTTAAAAATAAAAAAAAAACAGAAAAAATAAGGAAACATATCTGATTGAAAAATTAAAAATATATATATAAAATAGATGAGTGTTATTTATTATACAAAATATTAAAAGGTTCTCTAAGAAATTTAAAAATTTTAAAACGAAGTAAAAAGTAATGAAATAAATGGAATAACATTGTTACTAGAGGAGACCTACTTTATCATACACAATAGTAAAGGGGTGACTAGAAGATTTGAAAATCAAAAAGAATTACAAAGTTTATAAAAAACAAAGACATTTAAAAGACAAATCAAATTTAATAGGTCAATTTAGTTTATTTATATTTCAAAATAATAAATTGACTCATTTAAGTTTTTAAAAATTGGCGACATTGGCTTTAGGTAAGAGGGTTTCTCAAATTAAATGGGTACACTTAAAATTTACTGCACAGCCAGGTTGCATTATTTTTTAAATTTACATCTCAAAAAAATAAAATTATCTCCGTTATTTTTGAATAAAATTATTTTATTTTTTGTAGAAATATTCAAAACTAAACTCCAAAAAATATTGATAACTTTAGGTATAGGGAGTACTTTATAAAATTTGAAGTATGACATTAGTACTTTTCGATAGTTACATAAAACACAGAGTGTTCTATGTAAAATTACCAAGAAAATAATGTACTTGCATTTTGACTTACCCTGTGTTTGATTTAACGAATATTATGAAAAGGAATATGTTTTATAATTTTTAACAAATATAAAAAACTATGGTTGCAATAGATCAATGTTCTTACTCCCCTTTTCAATTATACAGGGGGTTAAACTTGATACGATTTTCAGGTAATATTGGTTATAATTTTTTAAATACCCGGTATAGCATAATAAAACTTTACATTGTTGTGATGTGGAAGTTAAGCAGATTTCAAATTTAAAATAGAATACAGGGTGTTCCATTTAAAAAAACATAAGTTTGGTGTGCCACCATCTTATGTAACACCCTGTAAGATTTTAACTAATTTTAAAATGTGAAGTTTAAAGCTGACTACAATTTTCGTTAATAACTTTGTTTTGTAGTTTTTACTACAACAGATCTACTGAGCTTCCTCACACTAATCAATCAGACTGTATATTGTCGTTTCATTCTCCCTTTCTTCATAATCGTGTGAAAAATTACAAATTTCCTGTTACATATTTCTTTAAATATGTAAATTTAATTAATATAATTAAATATAGAAAAATTACAGATTACTCAATATTGTATTAACATTTTAATATGATAGTAAGAACAGCATACATTTACAAACAAGGGGAGATTAAATAAAATACCCAATGTTTAAAATAATACTTATATTTGTCGAGTTGCATTAAAAATAAAATATAAATAATAACAAGAAAATTTTAGGGTTGACATTTTTAACAAAAAATATTTTTTAATAACGTCGACTAGGATGAAGCTATCTCAGACTTGATATCAATACTTCAACATTTTAAAAACTTAATGAAACATTTTAAAGCAATCTCTGATAATACCTTTGGCAAACGAGATACTTAATAGAAAATACAAGTATGTATATATGTATATATATATATATACCATTGCTTATAATTAATTTTAAATCACGAATGGTGATTGTAACATTAATGGGCTTACAATTCTTTTTCAATTTTAATGATTTCTTGGATACCGTCGTACATTTCTTTCACGGCTTCAAATTCAGTAAGACCCATACGTCTCTTGTTTGAAATGTCATAAACACCTCCTTCAGCTTCTGTGTGCTCACCACGTGTACCACGAACTTGTAGGTTGTACTTAGCAGCAACTTCTTCAAGTTTGGCTTTGTTGGCTGCCAATTTCGGTACCTACAATAATTTAAAACCAAAATTTGATTCAAAATAAGTACAAAGATTAGGAAAAAATATAGGTAAATATTAATCTTCTTATTCAAATATGTTTTTGTACGGCTGCTATGGAATGTGGTGCTTTTGACACATTTGACAGAACTACAAAGTGACGTATTGCTATCAACTGTAGGAAAAAATCTACCTCACGGGTCTTTTCCCACACCACGTACATTTAAATGGGAATTCAGCCGTGAGGTAGATTTTTTCCTATAGTTGATAGCAATACGTTACGAAAAAATGAAACACCAGGAATCTCAATACAAAATTGCAGTACAATTACAATATTAATTAAATTAGTGTTTTTTTGTGTGTGCCGTTTATTTTATAACCAATAATAATAATAAAATGTTGTGAATTCACTTCTTCATTTTTATTATTAATATGCAGCCATAGAAAAAGTATGGTGTGCAACACGGTGGAAAGACACTTTTCCACCTTGTTGCACAATATACTATTTACTATTTGATGTCTTGATAAAATCGAATATGTTTCTGGTTCTGTGCTTGAAAACAATTAGTACCTATTCTTAATAATTATTCCTTGGTAGAATTTATAAAACTATTATCATGAAAATATAATAAAGGAAGGAATGTATTTTATGCATGTAAGTTTTTTGAATTATGCATGGAAACAAACTTTAATATTACTTTAATAAAATTTTATCTGATAAAGTATGTTAGACCGCGGCAACATAGCGCAATTGTGCCAACATATAAAATATTTTAGCACGAGTTATGTTCGTTTGAAGTTTAAATTTTATTAGTCCAGAAGTTGTATTTGATATAAAATTAAATACGAAACCTTTCTTAAGGCAATTATTTATTTTTTGTAGTAACTTGCGGCGTACGAATTTCAATATTTACAAAACTTACTGTGAAAAAAGACACTGATTGACGGTAGCAAACGAATGAAGGAAGTGAAAAGAACAGAGAGATTTGTTGACGTTTGATGACGTGCACCTATATTTATACTGAACAAAGTGCAGATAATTATATTAGTTAAAAATATTTTTGCCGACCAGAAATGCTTTCTATGCCAATATCCTTATTACATCCATGCGGAAATGGTAGCTATAAAAGCGTCAGCCAAATGGATACTTCAAACTGGGTCTGAATCTAATGAATTATTTATCCGAACTGACAGCCAAGCTACCATCAATTACCTAAACTTAGTCTTTCTAACCTCAAAGGTCTGGTTTACAATGTCGTAAAAGCTTAAATGAGCTGGCGACTAAAACAAGGGTCAATGCTGACCGGGCACAGGGACATAGCAGGCAACTGTAAGGCGGATGAGCTAATAAAAGCTCAGACAACGCTCAAAGCTATATCCGCCAATACTAGACCAGGGGCACCTAAGAAGGTTGCTCCTACGAAAGGAAGTACTCTATAAAACCAACCTTGGATGGTGAGAGGAGTCCTCCTGCACTAGTGACTGCTCGTGCCCTCAGAACCTGGGTTCTGGGTTGCTCTAGTTCGTTAACTGATTTTTTTTATTATAATGAAAGTGAAAAATGCGAACGTAAAATGGAGGGTCAGCAGCTTAAATAAATTTCAATGGCAAATATTTTTGTATTTTCTGCTCAATCTGAAACCCAAATAAACAATTGTTAACCGCCTTGCGCTAAAAGTGCACATTTTGGTTTAGGTACGAAATATGAACTTTTAAGTAAATGAAATAAAAAGGTAACTATTTTTTTTATAATTTTACAGACTGCATAAATCTTACCTTGATATGGACAGAAGCGCGAACAGTGGTTCCCAAGTTAGTGGGACAGAAAGTGAGAAAACCAAGTCTGTCATTATGAGAGAATGGAATTCTCTTTTCAATATCATTGACAGCGGTGACAAGACGTCTATAGACAGCTCCTAAGTCTCCGCCCATTTGCATAGAAATAATACGAAGGTGATCTTCTTCGTTGCACCAGACCAAGAATGTCTTGGCATCGTTGTGGTAAATACCACGGCCAGTGGGCCAGAACCTACAAGCGTTAGCGGCCTGCAAGAAACGGTCACCTTCCTTGAACAAAAAGTGGTCGTCGATGAGTTTTTGTTGAACTTCTTTGCTCATGCCAGTTAAGGGGTAGAATGTTCCTTTCAATTCACCTAAAAAAATTTAAAACCCTTTTTATGCGTTATCAAATTAATTGTTTTCTATATATCGACCGATTAGTAATTAATACTGCGTATATACCTACTTAGAAAATAAGACAAACTTATATACTACAAACAATATATACAATATTGACACATAAAAAATCTTTTGTGGAAACTACGAACTGAAGATATAGTAACTAAAAAATATTTTAAATAGATAATAAAAATTTACCTTCAAGTCCAGAGAGAGTGCTAGAAACTTTTTGTTCCATTTCTTTATATTGTTCTTCAGTTAAACATGGATTGAATGGATAACCGTCCAAAGAACGTCCGCATCTGACACGGGTAGATACTACAAATTCGCCAGTAGGATCAAGATCTCCAAATACACTTACATCTCCCCAGTTTTTGGGAGGGTGCTTGTCGGTTTTCTTGAATCCTCCATGGTAGTCTTCGATGATAGGATCAAAGAGGTCAGCAAATGTAGTATAAGATTCAGCATCAGGGGCATAGATACCTACTCCAGAATCATGGTTTTCCAAGCCTGCAAAACACGTACGGTAAAATATAATTTTTATAACTAGTAGATGGCAGGCACGATGGAAATCAAAGTTGTGATCCAAGAAGAACTGAAAGGCTTTCTATAGTGTACATACCGGATTGAATGACATCAAGAAGTGTGGAGCCAAATGATGGGGTCTTTTTTGTCTTGAGGTTATCAAAGATTTCTTGGGTAAGATGTTTCTTCAAGAGAGATTTTGAGTTAGAATTCTTAATTTTAGCGTATCCGCTTTCAAGCTTTTCCAAAACTGCAGCGTCAACCATTGTGGATTTTCTGTAATAAAAATCCAATTATTCAAAATTTGTTTTCTTTTCTTTTAAATAGAATCTAGTAAACACAAATATGAAGATAAGTAATGATTTTCTTAGCTAGTTTTAAATTTAAATATGTACATGTATAATGAAAAAAAAAATAACCCGGATAATAATAAAGTGAATTTAAAACTCTAAAATAAAAGCTATAAGTGAGGATAAGGCTAAAAAGGATATATTATATGTATATATAGAAATATTACTTGAACGTGATTCTCGCTGAGTTCTGACACATTGAAGATGAGGAAAACAATTTATTTTTATTATCCTGCACTTTTTTATTACATTTAAGAAATTTCTTTGTTAGCTTAATAAGTTTCAAGGAATCACTAAATAAAATTTAAGCTTATTTCAAATTTTTTAAAATTTCAAAAAGTGATATTACTAATAGATATTTGTTCAATTTACAAATTTACTACGCCGATGATTTCTCTTTTCACAAAATTAAAGTGCTGTAATTCAAAAAGGTAATAAAAATGATTCAAAGAAAAAAATGAAGAGTTGAAAACCAATTACACTGTTATTTATTATTTCCAGAACATCAACTATAAAATTAAAAAATGTATATATTTTTATTTATTGTGTTTGATCTTTTGGTCATTTCGTAGGGAATTTTTATTAATTATATTACTCGAATATAAAAAATTAATTGAAGCTTTATATAAATATCAAAAGGTCGCTTAAAAACACCTAAGGCTATGCTTGCAAATAAAAAAAAATATTACCGCAACCAGAAAGAAATTTGAAAACATAAAGTTCTGACGATTTGGGACTCTTTTTAAGATTTCTAGCAATTAGTTTAAATTAAAATCTAATACCAATATAATCTATTTAATTTGTGTTTACTTTACGATTCTGATAAGAAGACCAGTAAATCGATTATAAATGAAAGTGATTGTTAAATCTTATTTACTGGACTACTTTTTAAGACAGTAACCCCTGCAACATAAACAAATTAACAAAAGCATTTACAAATAGCCAATTTAATTAAACATATTTTACTGTGCCATACTTATTTAATAATTTTAATTAGCAGTAAATTGTAATAATCATTAATTCTGGTATAATATATATATTTAAATTTCAATTCATATTATATATTAAACATTTTTTAAACCACATAACCTTTTTGGTATCATTGATTTTTGTTTTCATTCTACTGTAAATTAATTATAATATATTTTAGGTTTTATAATTATTTTGTAGTCGCCGTCCTGTGTTGGTCAAGTGCGTTGGCTGGTAAAATGTGTTCAAAAATATAGTGCCTACAATAAAAGGGGACTGATGGTAATAAACCACTTTTATTGCGATCGTCTGTCACGATTTATTGCTTATGGTCAAAATTTGCACACAGGATCGGTTCTTGTATTTGTATAATTTGGTTTGAGTATAATCATTTATATTTGTGTTCCCGTAGTGAGAGTTAGTCTGTGTTGTTTAATAATTTTTGTGAAAAATGTCCTTGGGAAACTGCGGCGCCCTGTGTTACTGTTTCTGTTCGACGACGAGTTTTATCCCTTGATGCCAAAGAAATCGTCAGACATGTTCATCAGAAGCTGGTCCAAAGGGGTTAGGCTTTTACTCCTGCTGTAAGATAAACCAGCGATTTGACAGGGATACCGGAATCATCAGTGAGAGTTCACATTTCGAGGCCAATTCATCCGAGACGAAAACGAAACGATAGTGGTGTTTCCAGAACCACTGATAATGTTAATAAATATTTGATAAGAAGAACTATCTACTCTATATACGAAGAAAACTTGGTGTCTTCTATCAGATCATTGCAAACAGGACTAAGGAGCTCCAGTGAGATAAGGATAAGAATTTGCAAATAAACGATAGAGATGGTTTTAAGTATCGACGAAGTCGGTCGCCATCACGTTTTCTATTGAAATGTAATTCAATGTCCGTTGGGGCATATAGCCCAGGAAGTAGTTGTTTTTTCATAGAAAACGGTCAAGCTTGGTATAGAAACTGTTAAGTTTTTTTACCTTGGGTGCAGGTGTAAACAATTTTCTACTTTTTCAGTTTTTTATTGACAGCACCTTATTGAAATTATTTCATGTATTGTTTAATAGGCAAATGGAAAAATTTCTTAAAAATCGTTTTACTATGTAAAACATTTTTCTTGTAATACTATTCCTGTTTATACAACAAAAAAATTTTTTGAATAAAATACCAGCATTGCTTTATCAATAGCTTAGTAGTTAGCACAATCCTTATTCTTCTATTTATAAACTGTTGTTATTTTGGAGAAGATCATTTAATTTTAGAAGTTGGGTGGGATATTCCAAGGGAACTTACTTAGTCCACTGTGGTTCTGTTTGGCAATGAATCCACTGTCTACCATGCTTAACGACACTAAATTTGGCCTCAATCTCAAGATCAATAGAAATACTAACTGTACCTTTTCCCATCTCCTTTATATGGATGACATTAATCAGCAACGAATCCAACATCTTCTGGATATAACCGAAAGGTTTTCCAGTGATGTACGTATGGAATTAGAAAACAACAGATGCTGAAAAACAAGTACAATGGGCCCAAAAAGCTCTACATGGTCGGCATCATCACGACCTAAATCATTGATAAAATTGCATCAAATAGGTGGTTTGCTGACGGTACCTTCATTCAGGATCAAGTAATTAATAATAACAATTTTAAAAAATTTGTCATTAGGGACCAAACTATTACAACGGACAGGTGTAGACGGTGCCAACAAACGTCGGAAACCACACAACACATAACATCAGGATGTTTAACAATAGCCAATACCGATTATTTACGCAGGCACAACCCACTGTGTAATATTATCCACCAGAAACTGGCTCTATTATAAGTACACTCCACAGGCAGTGCTCGAGAATGCAGCTTTTATTGACTATATGCGAGCCTTTGATTCAGCTGATCAACAGTTACTGTGGCCAAAACAATATTATGCAGGTGTTAGTGCTAGAATTGAAACTCTTCTTAAAAATATTTACAAATCAACTAGAATTAGGATATGTGCTACGGAGGGCTTAACAAAGCCTTTTAATGTTACTACTGGGGTCTTCCAAGGAGACTCTGCGAGTCCACTGCTATTCAGTTTATTTTTATTTGACATAGAATCGTTTCTCTTACAAGGAACTAGTCTTGGCAGCAAAAAAGATATAACACTACTTATGTATGCTGATGACTTAATTATTCTCTCGGAGAGAGTAAATAAAATTTTGAGAATACTACAAAAATGTAATACAATTAATAAATTAGTAGTAAACGTAGAGAAAACCAAAGTTTTAGTTTTTAATAGGGGTAATTACAACTTAGATTCCTGTAGATTCTGTTATGATAATAGAATTGAAGTATTAAAGTTTTGTATATTTGGGAGTAACTTTTACATCATCATCATTTTTTAGGGAAATGTCTACTTGTATTAGTTATGGCTAAGTTAAAAATCTGCTCTTGGACACCAAGGATCCATTTATTTGACTCCCTAGTAACCAGCGTATTAACTAGTTGTATACCAGTTTGGGGGCCAGATATTGCGATATACTGGAGCGGGTACAGATAACTAATTCTAGAGATTTTGTTGTTAGAGGTGGGGAGAGTTAAACTATCGTATGTGGTGCTTAAACATAAGATTAACTTGCTGATAAAAATTCTTGACATGGATGATTCTCGTGTTCCGAAAGATATAACTGGGCGCTTCAAGTAAAACAACTACTCGAGACAGCAGATTTCAAACCAGAGTGGTCCAAATAATTAGTTGTCTAAAACGAAATAAAGAAGGTATACCTTCTTCCTCTTAACAAACTTCTCATTCCTTCCACAGCTCCTCTATACACGCCTGCCACTCTTTCTCTATTTTTTTACAACCGGTTATTACATCATACAACTTATTTACCTCATGTCCGAGTCCCATTTCTATCTTCTTTCTTACTTAGTTCCTCGTACTCTCCACGTAATTTTAATGTTATTATTTAATGGTTAAACAATCCTGCTTAATTTCGACATTTTCTTTTATATATGGTAATGATAGTGCTAGCCACTATGACCGATAATTTTCAATGGGATGTTATGGCAAGTGATATCTCTTTTACCTATTCAGTCATACTAATTTTGTTTGGGTTTAAGCTGATTTTTTTGAATAAAATAAATACTAAAATTGTAGTCTCGCATTTAATTAATAAATATTTAACATTCAGTTCTTATATAAAGTGCTCCGTCTACGAAGGTTGCCTTTTATATTTCGGGATTAGAGAACAAAAAGAAATATTAATAATCGAAAATAACTTTATTGTTTTTCAAAATATTCCCTATGAAGATCTATACACTTTTGCATGCGTTACCTCTGATTGAGGTATCTCCAAAACATGCATTCTGAATGCAGCAACCGCTTCTTCAGGTGTCGAGAAACGTTTACCTTTCAGTTTGTTTTTTTACGTACGGGAATAAAGAGAAGTCATTTTCCTGATTTCTTGGAAGACAACTGGCAAACAATTGTTGTGTACCACTCAGAATTGACTGTTCTGCGTTGTTCTAGTGGTACGGTTGCGACATGTCCCGTTTTTCCGAAGAAACAGGCGACCATTTGCTTGGAAGTGCTTCAAGCGCGAACAACTTTTGTTGGATTGGGCTCATCTTGTAACACCCATACAGTCGACTGCTGTTTAGTTGCGGGCTCATACGCGTAAATCCACGATTCATCACCTGTCACGATGTCATAGACGTGTTTCGATGCACCACGATCGTATTTTTTGAGCATTTCCTTCGACCAATCGACACGAGCCTTTTTTTGAGCGATTGACAAATTGTGTGAGATCCAACGCGAACAAATTTTTTTGACTGTCAAATATTTATGCAATATTAAATGTATGCGGGTCCCACTAATGCCTAAGATTGTCTCAATCTCACGATAGGTCACATGACGATCTTGCAATATCAGTTCTCGCACAGCATCAACGGTTTTAGGAACAACTGATGTTGGACGACCTACACGAAATTCCATTTTTGGGCCGAAATGAATCTTTTAAGTTACTGTAAACAACACAAATAGCGCTCGTATGTCAAAACGTTCTGAGTACGTATTACCTCAAAAATGTCAAACTTTACGATAGAGCTATCAGTTGCCAGATTACAGATTAGAGATTATAACACCAGGGTCGCCAAATCCCGAAATATAAAAGGCAATCCTCGTATTTCCTGGCAGTAACGTATTCTATTGCTGAAATCTTGTATTCGTTCACATGTGTGGAGGGAAATCACCATACATTCTTCAACAATTCGTTGTTTTAAAATATCAATACTGTTGGGTGCTTAAGCGTAAACCTTAGATATCATGCAAGTACCCCAGAAAAAAAATCTAATGATGAGAGGCCATTCTTTCGAACCTCCTCGTCCAATTTATTTACTACGGTATTCCTCATCTAGGTAATTTTTCTAGAATTTCTCCAGATACACTTCACCGGTTAAGTTAGCATTGAGTTTTACAGGCCCAACTATGTGATTTCCCAAAATATCTATACAAAAATTTACTTATCCTGGAATTTAAGTATGGTTTTCACGAAGGACTTAAGGATTTGTGTCACTCCAATACCTCTCATTTTGTACATTGAGGAAGAAAGTACTTTTGTCACCAAAACTAATTGTTTTTATGTAATCTGGCTCTTGATTGAACATATTTTCCCAGAATTGTAGACTTCTGTTGCGATCATCATCTGAAAGTTGGTGCACCATTTTTAATTTATATAGATAAAATTTGTTTTTAGCCAATATTCGCTGTACCTACTTCAACACTACCTGTTTATTCAAACTTCCGTAGAAGCTCTCTCAAATAAGCCCAAGATATAGGGCGATCGGGGTACCTCTCATTAAAAAGGCGTTTTGCTGCATGATATTCACCAATTACTAAGACAGCTGTTACTTTATCTGCTACAGCACGTACCATTCTGTTTATGTATTTTAAATTTATTCATCAAAATCAGCTTAAACCCAAACAAAATTAATATGATTGAATAGGTATTTTCAATACATGCCAAACGAGGTATAACTTGCCATAAGATCCCATTCAAAATTATCCCAAACAAAATTAATATGATTGAATAGGTATTTTCAATACATGCCAAACGAGGTATAACTTGCCATAAGATCCCATTCAAAATTATCGGTTATAGCGGCTTCATCTATGACCATCACCCGTTATGACTACGTTCCTTTATTTCCTCCCTCCAAATTTCACTATTATAAGTATTACCGTTCAAAAGACACTAGGGGGAGGGGATTTTTGGCTGGGCACTGTATATAAATATATATATATATTATATATTATACCAAACATATTGGGGTGGACGGTTGTTTTAAAGAAAACTCTATTATTTGTTTTCCAAGCGTCAGCAATAAATGTATTTGATTATCATGGAAAAAATTGAGTATGAATTAAATGGTAAATATAACATATTAAATAACAATAAAACTATTTTAACTTTAATTTTTGAAATTTAATAAAATATTTGGAAAACAAATTAATAGCTATATATTTTTGAATAAATTGAATAAAAAAAGTCGAAACATATAGGTTATAGAATGTTTCCTTTCTCCAACATATGGAAAATGTTAATTTTCAGTAACAGAATTATTTTTTAGGGTAAAATTTTAAAGTAGAAGGAAAACTTTTTCTTTTCATGAATTTACCTATATCAAATTTGAAATAAGCTGTCATAAAAATGTCATAAATTAAATTGTGGCAGATAGAAGTCATAGAACTTATAATATAGGTAATTTTATTTTTATCTATATAACAAATAGTAATAAATATCTCTTAAATTTTTATGGTGACTTTTTTATCAATTATATTATATTCTTATAAAATGAATGCCATTTCCAAAAAGAGTTTCTAGACTATTAAAAGAATGATAATCCATAAAGTGGTCATTAAGAATTCCCTATTTGGCCAACACTTTTCAGGGTGCCATTTAGTTTTACTTTTGAGCAAAGATATACTAATGTTTTAAATTTGTCTATTTTGATCTAAGTATTTTTATAGCAAGTAGTACATGGAATACAATATACTATACATTGGATAAATCTACAAATGGAGTTTTATCGTTTAATGTACTAAAAAACTTGTTTAAATAGTAGTACATGTTCTATAAGTAAGTGTTGGTACATTTTATACATTTTATTAATTTTAATGTTCAGAACAGTAAACAATTAAATAAAACTTTTTACCACTTTAACCACTTTTTATTCGAAAAATAGGTTTTAAACTATAGCTGACGATGCTAGTTTTAAGCGAAACAGCTGTAATTGAATTTAAAACTTATTTTTGGAATAAAAAGTGGAAGTTTCGTTCAAACGTTTAGTTGTTTACTGTTCTTAATAAGATGCACTTTCACATATAGTAAGGGTTAGTGCAATAAATTTTAATGTTATCTAATGGTTTAAAAATTCTGCTTAATTTAGTTGATATTTTCTTAATAAATATCTAAAAATAATTGATTGACAATTTTAAAATCCTTTTCATGAAAAATATGATCCGAAAATAATGTTACTATTTTTTTCATTAACATTATTAAATCAATTTTTTTTATCATACATTTTCATAAACTATACCTACAGGATATGTTAAAGTATTTGACATTGATTACAATTACTAGGTAGAAATACCCCACATATTATTATAAAACTTTAAAGTTATCGAAATCATGAACAGAATAAGCTTACTCCAAATTTGACACCACATCTTTTGGCGGTTTCCAATACTATGTTGTTAAATATTTTCATTTCTATAACTTTGTTATATTTTTTGTTTTAATTATCTCTTTTACTAGATTTTTTAATTTAACAGAATTTTTATATCCATATATTTTTTTGAGCCCTCATTAACTCTATTATTTCTAATTATTGGTCATCCAGTATATGATGAATAATTTGTAACTTCAATAGTTTAAATAAATTAAACGTTAGGTAGGTAGTACATTACTATTTACGTGGATACTTCGCCATTATTAAAACTATTGAGACTCCACCATTTTTTTAAAAAAGCTATGCGTAACCTGATACTACTAATAATAAATTGAAGCAGATAGTAATCATGAGATTTTATTACTAAATAACTCTCACGTCTGACTTATCCTAACTTATAAGTAGCTTTAAAAATGTATTTCCTTAATTTTGTAACGTTAATCTTTAACATTGTAAAAAAAACAAATTTATTTCAATACATATGTACAATTATTTTTTTATATTTCGCACTATAAAAATCTTCATTATAAAACGCATTTGCGTATCGTAATGTAACTTTTTATATTTTGCACTTATAAAAATCTTCATTATAAAACGCATTTGCGTATCGTAATGTAACTTTTACGCACGCAAATTTTTGTTTTAAATGGTTGGCGACATGAGTGAAGTATTTAAGGGCAAGACTATTGACAATGACATTTGTGGCTAATAGCAATTTATTAATTTTATATTGTTCTTTAAGAAAGTATCTGTGAATATGAATATAATATATTACTTATATAATATATTATTATTGGTATATTATTCATTTTAAAATATTTTAAAACATTAACATTTGATAATTTAAATGTCACAACTGTCAAATTTTATAAATTACACAGTGCTGCCGACATACTTCTTAAAATAAAAATTTTCGTAATTACATAAAAATAAAAAATTAATCTAAAAAATGGTAAAAAGGGCAAAATATAAAAAATATTATAAACAACTTATTTCATATGGCTGTTGTGACACTCGTTCTTTAAAAAACTCATCGCTTCGCGATTCGTTTTTTAAACTTGAACTCGTGTCATAACAGAATTCCATATGAAATGCGTTGTTTAATATACTATTTACGCACGCAAATTTTTGTTTTAATTGGTTGGCGACATGAGTGAAGTATCTAATGACAAGACTATTGACAATGACATTTGTGGCTAATAGCAATTTATTAATTTTATATTGTTCTTTAAGAAAGTATTTGTGAATATGAATATTACCTTTTACTTATATAATATATTTTTATTGGTGTAGGTATTAGTCATATTAAAATATTTGAAAACATTAGCATTTCATAATTTAAATGTCAAAATTGTCAAATGTTATAAATTACTCAGTGCTACCGACATACTTTTTAAAATCAAAATTTTCGTAATTACATAAAAATAATAAATTAATTTAAAAAAATGATAAAATGGCAAAATATAAAAAATATTATAAACAACTTATTTCATATGGCTGTTGTGGCACTCGTTCTTTAAAAAACTCATCGCTTCGCGATTCGTTTTTTAAACTTGAACACGTGTCATAACAGAATTCCATATGAAATGCGTTGTTTAATATACTATTATATCCTCCAGTAACTCAATTTTTGAGTTACAAAAAATTTTACACAAATTCATTCTACATATAATTATTTTCTAGAAAAAAACAGAAGTAGTAATTTCCTGTGTGACATCTCACTACTACGTTCAAGCATAAACATGACCAATACAAATTTTTAAAGAAAGTACATACCTATGTTGTACGGTCTAATTTCAATATATTGCCAATGAGTTAAATAAAAAATTCTGTACAATTTGAATATATCCAGATCTGTTTAGAAATATAATAAAAATGGTATTTAAAATATTTAATCAAAAGGTAAAATAATATACGTATGATAATATGTAGGTATAACGTAACCCGTAATAGTAATTATTATTATTTTATAATCATATTAAACATATAAATTACCTTCTTAGGCATTTATTTTATAGAAAATATTAATAAAATATAATTATAAATAAGCAACTTTAAGAAAAGGAAACGATATCAAAAAATAAAATATTTTGAAATTAGATCCTTTAATACAATAGATACAAAGATTGGACGCTTCTCTTGCACAAGATATTTCGAAAATTTTTATTTAATTGTGAATTTGTATTACACTACCTACATTTAATCCAAAATACTAATACAAAAATTTCCATGTTTTCTTTTTTTCAAATAAATATAAATTTTAGCAGTACAATCGGTACAATAAAATCAATGTTAAGTTATCTTTATAATACAAATTAATTATATAGGTATAATTAAAATTAGATCTATTGTAGAACATGTTTAATGACTACATTGATAAAAGCTCAGTCAATTACTGATAAGATGTTTTAAACTTATTTCAATAATAAATATTATGTTATGAATTTGTAAAATGTGCATTTTTTGTCCATGATATAATATACAACACATAGGCAGAAGTAAAATGGACATATGTAAGTGTAGCTCATAAAATAAATATATATTTAATTTATCTTGCAAACAAAAAGGAGCATAAAACTTTATTAATTTAAGAATTTTTGTTTTTGGGTTTTGAATAATTTTAAATGTGCATAATATATGACAAACAAACTTTTCAAATAAAAAATTAAATAGTTTAGGGGTCAAGAAATTCCTGACCTTGTCTAGGACCAACCGGTATAAACAATGCGAAAAAATTCCCCTAAATGTGACAAGAAAAGCGTTAAAATATATAGAACGAATAAAAATATACGTAAAGAGCGAAAAAAATAAAATAATGCATACTTAGGAGCTGAAAGTAGACAATAACATTTACAAAAAGCTGTCGACATATATCCAGGCTCATCCCATATCGTGCATATAGACATCAACAGGATATGTATTTTGTACAAACCCAGTATCATCCTGTTTCTCTTTTTTATTTTCCTTGGATGTACAACCACCCATCTTTGAATTTAGTATCTAGCTAAATGAAAAAACACTTTAACACTATGCTTAAGTGATTGGAATGACTTTTCGGCATGAGTATAAAGGCGACGCCCTTCCGTCTGCTCTTTAGACCTACTGTATAGCCCTTTTAGTCTTCTACTGTCCCTCGTTCCGACTTCACTTAGCGTGGCTATATTTCCGGCCTTTCGATCTAGTGACACTCCACCTACTAACTATTCTACCACCGCGATGCTTCTCGAGTACTCAGTTTTCTGGTACAAGAGCGCAGTTTTCACCCCATAATCGATACAAGATGCATTTTGAACGCGTTCCTTACTGACAAATCGACTTTTTCGCCCGCTCATGGCACACTAACACATCTACCGGCTAGTAAGAGGAATTAAAAATATATCTAAAAAGCTTTGTTCATTCTTAACCTTAAATAAAATTTAAATAGAAATGGCTATTTTTCAATAATAAGGTTATTAGACACAGAAATATGTTTCCTAAACTAATAAAACTTTAGTGAATTCCTTGTCATAACTGTATAAAATGTTCATATTTATCTGTTTTATTTATTAATTTCCTATACTTTATAGTTTATAAACTCACAATGATGTGCAACTCTTTCTAAATGATGATCAAGAGATTTTAAGTAAAGAAATATTAACAACCTATAGGTAGTAATTAGAAATTTTTTTATCTAGGTACATTTTCAATAGTTTTTTAGATAATTATCAATAGAAGACTTAGGAAAGTAGGTCTCAAGAGCTAAACAGTATTATAAACCAAGAAAAATAAATTTTTTATTACAGTTAAACTTTTTGTTTTGGGATCAAAATAATGATTTTTTACTATTTTTGAAAGATTGTTCAAAATAGTTTTTTAAGTATTCTAAATAAAGGTTTATTTAAAAGAAAATTTTGCCTGTGCTTTTTATGGTTAAGACATTTTTAAATTGTTTTACTTTTACGTATAGTGTTGTTTTTAAAAAATATTTAAAAATATAATTTTTATATTCCTGAGCTAATGTGTTTCTGTAATATTTTTATAACCACAACCATTTAACTTGAATAATGTAAGTATTTCTCAAACTTTATCAATTTTCAAGTTTCTCATAATTTTTGAGTTTTTTTTACATTTATATATATTAATTTTTAAAAATGGTTTAAGCATTTGTAATAAAAACCTTACTGGTTTTTAGTTTTATTGTTCCTTTTGGTTAAGAGTTGAGTAATGAGCAATAAATACTATAATTAATAAATATTTTTTGCAATAAAACTCAATTAAATTAATAAAGAGAAATATTTAAAAATATCACTGTTAATAATAACAATTTTAAAATACCCACAATACACATCGACACAAAGTATTTGTACTAATATTAATGTATTTCTTTTATGAAAGTTTTTTTACGTTACTACCTGCTATTGTTGCTTCCAAAACAATTTGTGTTAAAATTTAATTAAATTTCCAGGATATGTTTCGTAATACATTTATCTACTTTCATTTGAAATATTTTTATTAAGTTTACTTACGATAAGGAACTGAATATAAAATTTACTGCCTATCAGACATGGTTAGCTAATAACAGGAGAATTAAGATAAATGGGCAAATAGGCTGCTCGTCAAAAATTAGGTAAGTAATTATCAGAAAATTCTTTAAAAGCAAGCACATTCAAACGTAAATGCACACCCACATCCAAAAGGGGCAATAGAATTCTTAAATGTTGAAGAGGCTTAATGCAAATGAGACAGACATACCTTGAATTTTTATAGCTCTAACTACATTTATTTGTAGAAACTATCAGATTGGTTTAAACACGTTCGCTGAGACTAAATACAGCGAGGAAGAGTACAGATTTTCATTTTTCCTGTCAATTTAGATGTTCCATAGCCCAAACTAGTTTTTAGCGTATGTACTCTTTGGTAATTGGAACCGTTTTTAAAACACGACTTGATATTCAATTATTTTCAGAGTCTTCGTCTTAGAGTTGCTACTGAAATTGCAGTTTCTTCTCATTAAAAACTTCCTTTTTAAAAACTTCGAATATCTAAGAATTATTTAGAATTCTGTTCAGTTCAGGAACAAACAGAACACTTGGTATTTGATGCCTTCTAAATGATTGTGGTAACAAGATTTTTTTGTGAATAAAAAAAGTATTTAATGGGTCTGTTTATTTTCGTTTGATAGGTAAATTAACAAATTTTTCCTTTATTTTAGTATTACCAATATCCTAAACTTTTGACAAGCAGTTCAGTACATTACAAAACATATATCTAGATTTCGGGTGGAAATAATTTTCAAAAACTAATACATGTCTTATGTATACACGTAATATGTTTTTATAAGGATATTCAGTAACTGGTTTGTAGTTAAATATTTATTTTAGTATTTACGTACTTAATATTTAGGTAAATTGGCAGGAAATTATTAAGTATAGCATCCACCATTTTAAAAAAAAATAGAAATGGTGAATTCGATTTATTTAATGTATTTTGAACGACTTTTATTAAAAGTTATAAAATATTAATAAAACTTCTTCTTCTTACATAACATTGGTTCATCCAAATGAATATAAATTTAAATGAAGTATTCGTGTGATAACAAGCTAAAGTAAAAAATGTTCATAGCAAAAATAAGAAAATAACTATTGCTCAAAACTCAACTTTCTTAAATTCATATAAAAGGTCCTTATAATAAATTATTAAATAAGAGTAGCTTTTAAACATACCTTGCTATAGGACAGCTAGAACAAATTAAAGTATGCCAGTCAAAAACTTTGTATAGAGTGAGTAAGTATGAAATACAGAAATAATAATCATTTGTTTGAAAAACGTCTTATCACATACTCCTAACAAACTTTAATTTTTTGAGATTTTTAACGATACATCTTTAATTAGCTGATAATATACATATTACGTGCGTTATTCTAAGGTCGAGTTGCACACCTAGCAACAATATATGATCATTTTTATATCAATCGGAAATTATTATAGTTATGATAAATGATAATGATTTTCGCTATACAAATTAGTTTAAACATATTTGGAAGCATAAAAAAATTAAATCAAATAAAATAATAAATAATTAGATAATAATAAAACAATAAAAATATTTTTTACATGTATAATAACGTGGGGTTAAAATACCCTTAATTTATTGAGCAGACTGGGTGTGTATCAGAAGTGAACACTTTCATTTAGCCACTTTTTAATCGGACAGAAACGAAACTGTTTACATTAATTTTATGTGTTGTATATTTTAAGTTTTATGAAAATTTTTTTGAATTATGCTCTTTAGAAGTAGTATTTGTTTATATAAAATAATAAAATTAACTATATTTTTTTAATAGCAGCTGTTTCGAGAAAAATTCACCGTCAAATTGGCCTAAAAAAAGTTTATTTTGTTTTATAAGGTAACTATTTTAAATTGAAATAGTTGTATTTAGACTCGACCAAAAATATTAATATTAATTAATATTAATTCATAATAATGTTAAAGCCTAGATATTATGTATCTGTAAGATCAATATAAGTATGTAAGGAAATAGAAAAATTAATAAAAAACTATCGTGCTCCCACGTTAACAGTGACGAACCTGACATATTTATCTACTCATTGTCAACTTCCTACTGGTGTTCGGCTAAATGTACTTATTTTAATTTCTAACTCTTTAAAAGAATCCAATTCTTCTTTTCTGTCGCAAACGTGCTGTTTAATGTGAATTAATAAATTAATAAAAAAGAGACATTATCGCTATAACTAATCTTTTCTAAATAAAATAGGAAAATTGAAAGTTATAAAAACATTACAATTCGTGGAAATATTTCAAAAAAATTTTATAAATAATATGGGTATACAGGATCTTCATAAATTTTATTTGCAATAAAAATTATGTTATAAAAAAAAGTAAAGTAAAAAATACATAAAATAAAAAATCTGGTATGTACAAACTTGAACTTCCAAAAATATAATGCTGTATACATAAATCAGGCAATGCAAAATTTTAAGTAAAGATAGATGCATTGAATACTTGAAGAATGAATATTTACAACAACCGTAAGTCAATTTCTACAAAACACCTACCGGAACACTAACACTTCCTTACACGAATCTAAGAAATGTCAGCTGATTATTTCCAAAATGAAAGCTATTGGATTTACTTAAGAGCTAGATTAAACTGGATTTTCTGAGTGCCCAATTGCTGAACTGTTTCCTTTGAATAATGCTGATTTACGACAAGTACAGTTATATTGTAAAAAACAGCATGATATATATTTTTTTGATTTTTCTATATATCCAGAATAATTATTCAAGGCTACTAATATCTAGGATTTAATATTGCTTTATTTTTTTTTCTTCATTCATTGGTCGAGTCTAAATACTATTTATCCAATAACAAATAATTTTTATCTTTACTTAAATGTTAAGTCTATTCTATAATTCTGTAATTTAAGTCTATTCTATAATTCTGTAATTTAAGTCTATTCTATAAAAAATTGTTTTTGTTTTCCAATTGTTTTAATAAATACTATAGTCTAATATGTTGAATTATTAAATTAAAAATCTTAATCTCACTATTTTACATACACCAAAAAAATTTGTAATAGTTAGAAATGATGTACTCAGTTATATTTGCTACATCACTACTATATTGTTTCCTTGGCCGTGACTACTCAATCAATACGAAGCTGAAACCTTAAAGTAGAGTAGGTCAGATTCACCCAATTTTTATATTATGTACCTACTGAATTTAAATAGTTTAATGCCAATTTTTGTGTAATCTAATATTATTTTTATTTTAGAGATAATAAGCTTTCAAAATCACACATTTCAGATTCACAGAGGCAATATTTTATCATAGGAGTTTTACAGCATTTTCATTGCCAATTAAATAAACAATGTTATTATAAAAAAATAATATTAAAAGTGTATCAGCTGCATAAAAAAGTTGGTAGATACATAATACCATTAATTGTGATTCCCGGTTGTGGAAACTGTATAGTAAAAAATAATAAAATGCTTTAACTACGAGTAATTTTAAAATATTAAAAAAAATTTCCAGGATACGAGGAGAAATAGATGTAATTGGTATAAGAAATGAAAACACTAAACTCCTATTTGTAGTTTATATAATAATGTATACCAACAATAGTTAATAAAATATTTTTGATCACGATCATGATCATAATACTTAATTAATTTTTAAAAATTAGTAAGTGTGGATGGAAATCATTAGAAAAAAAAATGTATCTTCTGAAATATATATAACATGATATGCCAATTTCCAGAATGTACTATAAAGAATCTATTGATCTTAGACTTTGCTACCACTGGATTATTCACAATTGATTTATATTTTCAAATTTAGAAAAAGAGTTTATTTATTATATAGGTACACTCAATTTTTGGTTAAATAATCAGACTAATTATCATTCATTAAAATTTAACTAAAATATTGATTTTGATAAACATAATTTTCTGCTAATTTTTCTGAAAAAATAAATTGAAAGATTAATTAATCCTAATTTGGAAGATGTTTATAAAAAAATATTTACAAATGTTCACTGTTCTAGTTATTCCTATAATTTTTGAACTAAATTTACTTTTTTAAGATTATAAAAGGAATATATTATGAGTGTACATTTATTTCACTACAATTTAGATTTTTGTTGGGTTACACATGTTAAATTTTAATGTTCCGGTCGAGTTAATTTCGGACGTTTTGTATTAACAACTGCAATCTAATTTAATCAACATCTATTAACATTGAAATTGTTGACTAAACATTTTAAACTACAGACAACCGGCCAATATAAGCTGTTGCCAAGTCAGCTATAATAATATCTTGCCCGTTTTATTCGCCAGAAAATGTATTAATGGATTGTATTAAAAAAATCTTAGCTTTATGACATGAAGATGGCATGTATAGAATTACGATAATTATACTCAAAGAGATCCTGAGCATGATTTATCAATGTTAAATAGTTATGACAAATGACATTTGCCTAAAATATTTGTCTCATTATAGATGTAATATAGGTGTATTCAAGTTGGGTATCCAAAGCATAAATAAAAAAGGTTAAAACTGGAAAACTGCCAAAGCTTTTAGAGCTATTTTAGAAAATTTATAATTAATAAAATGATGTAGGTAAAATTTTATATTTTTATTATTTAAAAAAATTTAAAAGTTCTTAGTTGTAATTTAACAACTTTGTATTGTAAAAGTGTAGCTGATATTGATTGATCGTGTCAGCTATATAAAAAATGTTTTTTCTTTAAAAAAGTAGCTTTTATTCAATTCAATGACAGCTGTTTTGATAAAAATATCATAGTTAAATTGACATGTTGAAGTTAAATTTTGTTTTTTCATGGTACCTATCTGAGGTTAGTTAAATAGTGTTAAGACTAGACCAAGACAAGACATAACAATATTAAAGTCCAGATTTTTGTAGCCAAGGAATTATCCTGAATGTATTTCCATTTTGATCAGTATAACTGTGCAATGATATAGAAAAACCAGGAAAAAACTAGGTTTATCATGCTGATCTTTACAATAACTTAATATATTTGTATTAAATTTATGTCTTATCTATACATTAAAAATAAAGACTAAATCGAAATAAAGAGTTTGATAGTGGAGAACTTCCAAGATTTATTTGCTCATTAACAACTTTAAATTGTTGATCTGCTAGATGTCTTTTTGTTTCGAAACAGCTGTCATTAAATAAAAAAAGCTAATATTTTAAATAAAACTGGAAGTTTTATTCAAACGTTTCGTTGTATATTGTTGTAAGTAAGATTGACTTCCACAAATGTAAAAGGACCGGATTGTATCAAATAAGTTCTAAGTATAATATAACTAAAATTTCAAATTTCGACCCTGTGGTACATTTGCTTGTTTTACTGGATAATTTTCTGCACAATGCAATTTTGGGTTTCATAATTTAAGAGTATAAGTGGTATTATAATAATCCTTTAGTCAAAACGATTTTTCGTGAAGCGTACTAGGTATACCAATTTTTAGTAGGTGAAGTACTACCTAAATCCAGTGACAGATTTTATAATTTATTAATAAAATATTTTATGATAAATACCTCAAATTGAAATCTTAAAAATGCATCTGACTATTATTTGGTAATTAATTAAAAATATAAAATAAATGTAACTAAATAATATACTATGTAATAAATCTGATAAATTATAAACGGCGTTGTCAAAAATGTAATGAGTTATTGGTACCTAAACAATATTATTTTTGGCAAACAACTGATCTTAAAAATATGTTATCTATTTGCAATTTGTCAGAAGACGTAAGAGTTTAAAAATAAAATTGATCGTTTATTTAATAATAATTTAAACGAATATTTTACCATCAATATTTAAGTAACTATAAAATTTTAAGATATTTAGATTTTGTATTATGTAATAACCACAAGATAATTGTTAAGATTAGATATAATTTAGTGTTTTATTATTGTGGTCATTTTTATGCATTACTTAACAAAAACTAATTAAATTGACTTGTTAACCCGTTAATCATGTTAATAATCAATTAAAAAGTATCAACCAAACGACGGTTGCTTTTTTGATATCCAACTGTACACTTATGAATACTTAACCAATTGAATTATTTCAAGGGTAGGAAAGTATTTACGGTTTTCTTTCCTTATATCAATGGTTGAATTAAAAATAGGAATATTTTACTACTGTCACTTCTGAGTTACGTAACTGTTTCTTCAGTGGAAAATCATAATAGCAGGAATTTTGTCAGATTGGAAAAGCCATTAAAACCTATGCAAACTATATTTTCTACAAAAAAGCTTATATCTAAAGTTACACACTAAAATGGTACTCTTGCATGAAACTAAAGCCAAAATACAGTTTTAATACTAAAATTATATGAAAATAATGAATGTAAATACTTGCACTATATGAAAAGCTCGAAAATGTTGAAAACCTAGCTTTGTAATAAAGCTAATGGTTATTGATTTTACAAGCATTGATAACTAGTTATTTTGACATTTGTTTATAAGGATGGGTGAAAATTTGAAAAATTTTTTTCTACCTTTTTGAGTATAGGTCAAGACCCTCGACTAGGTACACACTTCACGAAAGTATGAACCGACTGAAATTTTCCGCGTGCTGTATAGAAGAGAGCTTTTCAGTTCTCCCACTATTCTGACGTTGATAATATGCAACCAATAGAAATATTCTACGTATTTAAACTGTGTTTAAAAATTAAAATCTCGATTCGAAAACGAAATATGCAACTCTGATCTAGTTACAAGAATTATAGAATTGTCTGGAAATTACTGACTCACCATTTATTAAGGATTTGTTGATAAGGTGTACGCTAAATACCGGTCTTGGATAAATAAGATCAATGAATGGCTGTAAAACACTTTTTTAGGTTTTTTTATCATTTAATATAATATAATAAATAAAAATATTTAGCTGCCAGTTATTTACACTAATAATTTGTAAGTGAATAATATAACAATAATAAGTAAATACAAAGCCAGTTTTTATTATTAGACATTCTTATTTTATAAGGTATCATTCGGTTTAAGCACATTAAAATCTTCTAGAAAGTATTCTAAAAAGCTCTATTTTTAGGTTACGACCCAGTAAATTTCTATCAAAATATTCGTGGCATAGCTAATGACAAAAGAACATATAAATCATACAAAGGGAGCATATGCGGACTTAATCTTTTGTTGATTTAATAATTTCTCGCAAGAATCGCAGTAAATTTAAATGGTATCTCTAGATACCATTTAAAAAACACCATGTTTGGGTTGTCAAAGATTCTACATTGGAAAAATAGTCAAATAGTTAAAATAAAGAATTTCCTAGCATGAGTGATTGTCATTTAAAAAAATACTATGTGCATTTGTCCATCAATATATAAAAGCTGGCTATGCGTTTGATTATGAAAATGTTAAAATTTTGTAGAGGGTTAACAATTATAAAAGTATGTGTCATATATTCAAGACGTAGAGTTTTATAAATTTGACACAAATCAACTCTGTAATATTTATTATAATATTTATGCTTAATTTAATTATGTTTAGCACTTGTTTTAAATCTTTTAAACCAGTAGGATTAAAATTGTACAATTAAGCTGATTTTTTTGTATTCATTAGTTATTTTAATTTTACTAGAGTTTTTAAAAATAAATTTTTATTATAGTTTTACTGTGTTTTATGATATGTAATTAACTTATAACAAAATCTGTAAGTACCCTTTTAAAATTGTTGTAAGTATGTTTGACTAATGACAATTAAATTGTAGTACACTCCAGTGAAATATTGATATGACAGGAAAATAGAACTTGCGGGAAAAAATTAAAGAAAAAAGTATATGTATTGGATTAAGCTTAAGTCATAGTATATTTATAAAGAAGTTAAAGAAGTATTACGGCTGACTAGTTAAAAAAAATGGTTTAAAAAATTGATTTATTTTAACACAACGCTTCTCCGGATACTACGAGGAATCAATCAAAAATGCTTTAGTAATGTGACTCTGCTATATACGTGGCTTAGCTTTCTGCAAAAATTTGCTTCCATTTTGTTGTAGTATTGTAAAAGCATTCTAAAATACATAGGTTAATAAAAATCATGTTTGCGTCATTGAGATAAAATGTTAATTTTTTAAATAAACCGTTTTGTTTCAAATTTATTTGTTTAATATTCGTGAATATTTTTTTAGCAGAAAGCATCGTGCATAACTTTTTAAAGTACATATGTTACATTCAGACACTATAATGGCAACAAAAATAAGCTTTGTAGCTTATTTTTTTGCTCACTTACTTCGAGCGTTTTGATGAACATTGACCAACTTTTAGAACTATTTTAGAATAAATCTAAAATATGCACATGCCACAGAGCATGTTTTTGTAGCTGTCTTGGGTGCCGGGAAAACAAACTTTGCTCTGCAAGCCTAATATTAGTAATATTAATTTAATCACCTTTTTGTTGATCTGCCACGACATACAAATATAAATATTTGGTAACAAACACATTTGTAATAAATTAACTATTCCAAAATGTGCCAAAGTGTCGCTGCTATAAGCGTCTATTCCGTAATTTGTTCATTACCTCAAATCATTTTTTGAACTGTACTCAAATTAGATAAGAAACCATTTTTTTACGTCAGAGGGGTGTGTTATTAAAAATATTTTAGTATTGAGAAATAAACACGAATAATTTACAGAAAGCGTATACAGTTAATGTCCTAAGTTATGAAAATTCCTAAAAAGGAAGTTTATATTGTTGATCACTTTATTTAGAACATATAACATAACTTTTAAAGTTATTGTCATGATGATTTTTAATTTTTACCACAAACTGTAATTTTAATAGTAATTTTATTTTCTTATAATAGAATAGCTTACTATTAACAATTTATACAACGGTCCTTGTATAATACCTTTCAACGGTACCCTGGTATGCTTTGTAGTAGCTTGTATTGAATTATGCAGTAATGTTATACATTACCATGATTTCGAAAGTATAATTTCAGATAAGTTTTTCTTTTTTCAAATACCCTTCTTTGTCTATAAATATATTGAAGGTAGATTTAGAGTTGTATAGTGGTTTGGATTGTAACTAGTTATTCTTAACACGCTGATTCCACCTGGAGTTAAGCCAAAATATTTCGCATTGTGTTTTTTGGTTACCTATATTTACAGATACTATTGATTTATGTTTATTTAATAAAAAAATGTTTATTTAATCAAAGCCGATTAACGTAATCATTTCCTGGGGTTTAATATAATATTAATATTTTTAACTGCTTCAAATTTAAACTTTACATAATAATAGGTTTGTATTATCAATAATTTGTGATTTTTTAATATTTGATCATCGGTACTGTTTTAAAAAGTATATGATAAGACTAAAAAATTACTCACTTTTCAGATAAAAACTCGAGGTTATTTTCATGATGATAGATATAAACACAAATACCGTAAGTTAAGATTATAAATAAAAGCGGATTTTTAATTCTAGGCATTATTTTGAGCAATTTTAGATAAAGAATATTTCAACAACTAAATATACAATAATTATGAAATTATCTTTAAAATTATAAAGTTGAAGATACAGTAAAAAAATTGATTAGGTACTAAAATTATATCTAAAAGATAAGATTATTGAAACACATTTATAAAAATATGACAATACTAAAAACAGCAATTGACTAAGAAGAATTGTTATCAAAGAGATGAGTCCAAATTTAATTTGAAAAATTTTCAGTATCCAGAGTGTTTTATGTATAAAACGCCTCAATTATTTCGGAAACGTCTTTCGCGATTTTTGAAATTTTGATATTTGACGATTTTGTAATACGGTCGAGGTTATGGTAGTGTTTACATTGTGGTCGGATTTTCTGGAAATCTAATGAACTTTGTTATTTCAAACGGATCACCCTGTATATATATTTTTTGAAATCCTTGATAAATACTGAATATTTTTCATGTAATATTTTCTATACCTAAATGTCATAATTTCGTTATAGCTATAACTTTTTATTATATCTGCTCAAGTTAAAATAATAGATTACGATGGCTAAGATTAAATAAACTCGTTAAAAGCTGGGTCCATATAATGTGTTGAGCATTTTCTTATGTATAGTAAGTAGTAGTAGTGCATAAATATGGCCGATTCAGATTCTGATTACGCTGAACGTGCCGCGTTTTATAATTTTAAGTAGTTCACTAAAAAAGAAAAGGAAGAAAAAATGTAAATGATTGTTCATTATAAATTACCCATCCCCTATCATCGTTATTATATTGCTTTTAGAAAAAAAGTCTTATATAAAAGTTATTTGGTTATTGGTGAATTTTGTTAATGTGGTAGATCGAAAGTTCAGTAGCATGCACAAGTAAATGTAAATACAAAAAATAACACTATTAAAGTAAGATATGAAAATGACAAATAATTTGTTTGACAATTGACATTCTTCTCATAAATAAATTAAAATGGTTTATAGTAGAAAAAGAAAAAGACAAATTATATATGTGCTACATAAACAACTTTTATATAAGACTTTTTTTCTAAAATCAATAATAAAATGCAGGAGAAAGTTCGCGAAAAATGTTCATAGTATTTTTAAGAAATCTCCAATTTCTTGCAGAACATAACTTTTTTGCGTCAATGACAGCTGTTTCGAAATTACTTCATCGTCAGATTGACAAATGGACTTCCACAATGTAAAAGTTTTTATAGTATTGACTTTTTTTGAACAATTGGATTGTATTAAAAATTTGTCATGTATTAAAAGAATTAAGTTTAAGAAATTTTCAGAGTTGCCTATACTTTACATGTTGTATCTCGATATCTTGGTTTTACACTCTCTGGTAATAATCATGTTTATAATAACTGTATTAAAATATGTTTTATTTAAAAATAAAAAGGTGGGTTACAAATTATTTAATAACATTTCCCAGACCGTTTTTCTCCGTATTTAATTTTTTTTATATAAATAACGCTAACTGTACGTACAATAAATATTTACCAACATATACTTAAATAAATGAAACTTGTTAAACGTTCTCTTAAAGCTACACAAAATTATATAATATTTATTTTAAAAAATGATTTATTTACTTTCGTTTATCACAAGACACTACTATTTTAAGAAAGTTTGTACATTACATAATTTTTAGTACTTTTGCCAAAACAATTTTGACACGTTTCTCAATATTGCCAGCTTTTAGTATGCGTCATAAAATTACAAACAATTAAAAACATTGTAGCCACTTTTGCTGTTTTCCTATTTTTAAATAACATATTATGCAATAAACGCCACTAAAATATACTTTCGGTTACCGGTCACCAAAATTAAGAAAAATAAAATTTTATACTGTAAAACTATTTTAGAGAAAAATATTATTGTTGATAAAATGTTTTACTAGTTTCAAAATTACATCAAATTAAATAAAATTTTAGTTTCTTAAATTCTTTGTTATTTTATAGTCAATATTATATAAACATTTATAATTGTTTGGACTAATCTCGAAATGTAATAATCGAGCTTACTTGAAGAATTCAGTAGGTAAGATTTGGTCATAACCTAAATAATAATAAAAAATTATGTAGATGGACCAACAATAATTAAAAAAACAAATGTTCAACATAAATTCCATCAACTTTAAAACTTCTATGCACTCCATTTCTAATTTCTTTTTGGATGTTTCTTGGCATGTCTGAAATAGTTTAATCAATGAAATTAATGCTGGTTTATGGTTTAAATGATTTTCATACTATACCGTCCAATCTATCTTTCAGAAAATTATTTATCCAGTTATTCTCATATCAGCAACGTCAAAGTCGAATCTGACACCATAATTTGGAAAAAAATTACTAATCCAATCTGACATCTGTTATAAAGCTTAATAATTACTAGTTTAAACGTCTGCCTATGGTCTGAACGTTTTCACTTAAATATCGAGGTACGACGAAGCTAAATGAACTAGGCCAAAAGAACACCTCATATGAGTCCCAGAACGCAGGAATAGAAGGGAACGAAACAGAAGATAAGCTGTGAAAAAAAAGGGGCCGAAACCCCACAACTGGGATTAAACCATCTTGTGGGATCAGCGGTAGCTCAATCTTAGAAAACCCAAAAAAAGAAATGGAGAAGGAAAAATCCAAGAGACGTCTTGGCTGCCTCAACCTTCGTAAAAATGGGCTCCGGATTTGAACGGGAATATTAACTGAGCATTTTTTTTTCGGACTGAGATGGAAAAACTCAAGTTCGAACGGGTCCAGGACCCGAACAGTGTTGGACTCATCATCGCTAGGATGACGCCTACCAACTAAAACCACCTCAAAACTCGCCGTTGTTCCCGTCTCGGAATCATTACCCTAGCATACTTCAAAACGGGCGGTGGTCCCTCACACACTCTCCATTTATTCTGCCACCCACAAACGTTCTCTTCTCCTAACCATACTCTCGACTGCCTTATTCACCTCCATCCATTCCCCCTCACCTCTCAACGTTATCTCAACCATATTTTCCCAATACACAGGCAAGTTCTTCATTCCTCCAGCATCTAAACACGTGTCCTATTTCATCCTCCACTTCGCACCTTTCACACACTCCAGTTCTCTTTTCCCAATCTTGTGAAGATATTCTGCTCTTGACCCATGCCCAGTCAGCACCTGTGTCAAGAAGTAGTTCACTTCGCCGAATTCCCTAGTCATCCATTCTCTCCTACTTGCAATTGCTCTTTTTAGCGCACCTTTATACTCCCTCCACATTACTTCCATTTCCTCCTCCATCCAATCCATAACTTTCTCTTTCATCGCGCCCTTCCACTGTAGTCTCCTGACTCTAGCTATCACATCCAAAGGGTAGGATCTTGCCAGCAACGCTACTGCTAACCCTCCCACTGTCCTGTACCCTTGCACCACCCTCAGCAACATTCCTCTCTGAACCTTCAGTACTTTCACCCCACACTTCCGCTCCGTAAAGCATACTCTGCTCAATCGTTCTACCAATTACTCTTCTCTTCCATTCTCCCGGTCCTTTCACGTTACACATCAATCTCCCCAGCCACGCCGCCCGAATTTTCGCCTTCTCTGCCGCCTTCAACATGTGGTTTTTAAACGATAGCTGGCTATCCAACCACACACCTAGGTATTTCACCGATTCCTCCATGTGAATTTTCTTCACCATCACCATCACCTCCAACTTCCTCGCCTTGCTGCGTCCCTTCACCAGTAATCCCACCATCTTCTCTTCGACCACATCTAATCCGCATTCCTCTATCTTTTCCACAATGTTTCTACACATTTTCTCCGCCTTTCTTTCTATTTCTGTCTCTCCCTTTGCCGTACATACCAGGCACACGTCATCCGCGTAAACCGTAATCTCGCATCCATCTTAACATTGTATCCCACAAACCTCATCAAACACGCATTTCCAGAGCGTCGGTCCCAATACCGACCCCTGAGGCACTCCTATCTCCGTCCTATACCTCCGCCCTCTCGAGTCAACCAAAACCCGCCCCGTCAGATAATCCTCTACTAAGTTTATTATACCCTCCCCCACTCCAAGTCTATCCAAGGCTCTCAGCACTGCTATTTTACTGAACCCATTGAACGCATTCTCAACGTCGAAGAATACAAGTAGGGCCAGTTTTTTTTCTCCCATGCTGGTTTTCCCTAAATCCCCCATTTCTTTCGACTTCCTCCTCGATTCTTGTTTTTATGATCCCCTCCAAAACTTTACTTATCCCTGGTTTGAAGCCCGACGATGTCTGGTAGTTTCTTTCAATATTAAATTCCACACATCTTTTGATGTGGCGGATTTCTGCCTGAAAGGTGATTTCTTTTCCTGTTTATATCCTCTGCATAGAGATGTGTGTGACTGAGTTACTTTCTGGTCATTTTCAGGAATTGATTGTACTAACCCTTACTTTTTGGGAGTCCATCTTACTAAGAATAATAAAAAACTCTTCGTTTTAACAAAACTTTCACTATTTATTTAAAAAATTGCTTTTTTAAACTCAATGACAGTCGTTTCGCTAGAATGAGCTAATTCGTAAACGATTGATTGATATGGTAAAACGACAAACATTTGTATTTTTAGCAAACTTACTGTTCCGTTAAATCCTGTAACAAGAAGTTTCACTTCCCAATACCGATGACTATGGGATGAAATAGTTCCATTTGTCCTGAACTTTACTTCATCAGAAAATAAAATCTTGTTATGAAAGAACAAGCAATCCAAGTTTTTCACCAATATTTGCACTAAAGTCAATAACAATCTTGTAAGATGTAAAATATAAAATGGTGTTTTAAGCAGATGTTATGTTTTTCTGGTATATTTTAGGCATAGCTAAAACTAACGCCTGCTGTCCTTTCTCATCAACTGAACTTTATTTATATTCTTTAATTAAATGCATAACTAAAGCATTAGCTTTTTTATAAACCTTAATGTGGTTCTTTTCAATATTTTGTTTTTAATGGATCCTGTCTTATCTGATCTTTAATATTTTTGTAATCCACTCCGTGTAACAGGTACAGGGTTTCTCAGTATATTTTGTCCCCCACTTATTTTCGGGAATACAAAAAAAAGTTGTATTATTTTATCTCTACCGACCAAAAATGTAGCAACAGATCGAATTTTGTATAAAAGGAGTGCCCAATAAAATGCATCTTCAATATTTTAAATGGGACACCCTGTATTTTTTTATAGTTTTGAGTAGCCCTGCTTTTCCTGATTACATATATATAACATAGTGTAGCATTAGTTTTGTTCTATAATAGAGTATGGTACTACAAAAGGGTAACCATTTGCAACTGACATTTCAAAATGAAACAATTATTAATTTATTATAAACTGTCAGTCCTCATACAAAAATGGGTTATACTGCAGATGAAAAAGTACATATGTTCTAAATTTATGTAAAAAATTATAAAAACAAACAAGCGGCAAGAAAAGATTATAGGCTGATTTTATCATTTATGACACGAAGATAATTATATAAAAATGTATTTGCAAAAGGAGTCTGTCGATCCGGATTATTTGCCGCCTTTTCTTACCTTCTCTTAGGAAAAACTGGACCTAATAGCGGAATGCGAAGCCAATCTTCATCACTTAATGTGGGGAAGCTCGAATAACAAAAGAGGTTTCTTTATTATAATTCATCTTAAGTGAATGGTTATATATAGCTAATATAGGTGGCAGATCTAATTTTGTCACAGCCACACGCAAATAAATTACAGTGGGCTTTCACACCAAAGCAGCATGCACCGTGCGACTTGCTGCCAGGAAACAGGAAGCATGCTGCTTGTTTTAAAACCTATACAAATAAATTAACGGTTTCACCCTGAAGTGGCGTCGCAAAAATGCGAATTTTTGAGGATGTACTTATAACTGCTGCTATACAATAAACGTGCTGTGTGTATCAACATTATCTCGTAAATAAGGATGAATCCATAGCTTTCTTCTTCTTTTGTGATATTTTATGGTGGAAAAACTTGGCATGTATCAGAACCTTCCTGTTTGGATCACAATCAAATTATGTTCAAACTAGCCACTCTATATCTGATTGAAGGTTAAAATGACGCACTTGGTAGATCTCTTGAGTAACGAATAAGGGGGATAAGGGATTTGGAGGGTAATGAACTGGTAGTCGAAATGGAAAATCAGGCAACAGTTGCTCCATACCATCACAAAACCCAGAAAACCCAAAACAGCAGAGGAAAAATACGCCTGGTAGACAGGTACATCAGGGACGAAGCGTAAATCTCCTCAGCGATGGCCAATAATCGAAGCGGCTGGACAACTCAATTAATTTTGCATTGAACGATCTTAATATATTGCTTTTAAAGTCCATAGAAGACAAGGAAATAGCAATAGTTACTTTCTTAGATGTGGAGGTTGCGTTTAATAAAGTTTCCTTAGTCAGTGACAGAAGCTGTTAAAAGGAGGCCCAACTTTTATAAGCGAATAAATAAAAATGGTTCTAGTTAGTAAGGTTATCATAATCCTTCTAGGCGAAGCTACCAATGAAACAAAGGTAAAATATGATAGTATTATCTCCACTGCATTGGGCAACCTTTGTTGGCGATCTTCTTCGGAGGCTATCCGGGAAGGGGTTTTACTGTCTCTGATACACAGATGATCTGGCAGTCGCGATACCGCAATCCACATCCTATGCCAAGACCTATGACAAGACTGCGGTTTCTAGAACATGGAGAGAAAAACTAGAAGCAGCAGGTCATATGAAACAGCCACTATCAAGGCTGTTGAACTTCATTGGAACGGCATGTCTAGATGAGGTGCTTTAAAAATACAAGGGCAGCACAATAGATCTGCAAGGGTCGTAGTGTATCAGGCTGTCAAGCCGGCCCGATTTGTATATTGTAGTGAAAAAATCATGAATTACATAAAACTTTAAAAATGTTATTTTAATATATTTTATAACATTTAAGAACAAGCAAAATTTGTCTCTACAATAAAAAAGTAAATTCTCTTGGGTATCCCATCTGTGGACACAGGTTGAACTTATTTTCAGTACAAACAAACGGAATACAAATGAACAATTTAAAACTAAAGGGTTTTAGGTTCACTAAAAACTACTACATTTACTCTTACTAATGTTGTTCCTAAAAGAGCTTTTTAATAAATTTTTTAACTCGTGTAAATCCGCAGGCAGGTTGCAGCTAATGTATAAATAAACTAAACTGATTTTTAGTTCTATCTTGTTAAAGTTTATAGCAGGATAACGAAATTTCTCACTCTAATAACAAATTCAGTAGTAAAAGGATAAATAATCGACTGAACCTTGAAATTTATAACGGCCCGCACCCACCTAATAATTTAAGCTAGGGACCCATTGAAGGATGAACCTTATCTAGATAACTATTCTAAGAAATATTTACAATGTTTGCAATATAAAAAAATAAACCAATTAATATTATGTAAATAATAGATACCTAGATAATCTGCAAACATGAAATAAAAGTAAACGATATCTGTGCCAGAGAAAAAGGCCGCATTGGATATTGATTCTCAAAGTTACAGTCCTTAAAAACTTCGATCAAACGTTTTAAAGTTATTTCTACCAAGCATTATTAGCTTACACTTTTTTAACGGTTCAAATATTTTGTTAGATAAACTTATATTTAAACCAATATATTTTGTTTGCAGACATTCTCTCTTATTTGTTAATCTGGATATTTCTAGAAAATTTCATTTATGTATAAATGTTATGTATGATGCTATCGAATCGAGAAGTTTCAAGAAGAATCGTAAACTATTATTGTCTGAGCTCAGAGGAGAGCTTGAAGAATTGGATTTAGAAACCACCGGAGGCAAAACGGTTTTAGTAAACAGGCTACGTGAGTACTACTTAGGTATAAAGATCCTGGTGGAATTCGGAGATCCGATTCAAACCAAATCATATGACGAGACAGCAAAAGAAGCAAGTGCAACAACTGACCCAGCTTAGAAATCGGATGACAAGCCAGCAAGAGGAGCAATAGCAAAAACTAGCCCAGGTTACAAACCGAATGGAAATCCAGCAAGAGGAGCAATCGCAACAACTAGCCCAACAACTATCGAGTGAAAGGAACAGATGAAGAAACATGAAGAACTAGTCCATCAAATGAGGGAAGAGTTGCCCATCTACTTCTCCCAGCAAATAGCGACTTTAGTTAGTGAGCAATCCCAGCAAGTGGCCGAACTATGTAATGACATAAATACAAAAATGGATGCGAAAACAGATGCAGAGATTCATAAACTCCAAAAGAAATGGAGGTCTTGCTTCTAAATCGCAACATTCATGGATATTTAATAAAAAAATTTTTAAATATTCATTGGAGGTTTCAGAGCTCCAAATGTAGAATTTGTTGAATATATATTTATAAATTAGAATTGCTATTTACAGCATCATTTGAACACATTTCAATAGGAAAATATATATCTCATTTAATGTTCAAGGAAATGAATGATTTTAAACATCCATCTAATTTATTCCCTCTGGAATATGTAATTTTTTCTTGCAGTTTTTTTCGTTAAATTGCCAGGCAACAAAATTCGAATTATAAATGTCAAGTTTACTTCGACAAAAAAAAGAGCTAGAGTGTAATTCGGTAAGACAATTTAATGAATATCTAAATCAATAAATTAAAAAATGAGATGTAAATTAGTTTATTTAATTTAACAGAAAAGTACAATTGTTAAAAACACAATTATTAAAAATAGCTTGATTTTCAGAAGCTTCGTGTCTTTTGTTAATATTTTGCTGCATGCTAGTATTTTGAGCGGTGTAAGTAACTGTTTCCTGGATGGTAGTACGAATGGAACCAATGATTTTTCTATGATGTTCTTCATCTAACTGAAGGTACGGTTTTAATGACGATGGATTACTATGTGTCCCGTAATTTTCACAAGTTTTTGTTCACCTATACCACTTCTGGACAATTGATGTAGTTGAATTCACAGTATTCCGAGGCACATTATCATTGATGGCTTTTTCAATTTCTCCACTCGAAGACTCTCCAAATCGCGACATTTCCAAAAATGAAAACTTTTCTGACAACGCAAGTTTGAGGAAAATTGACGTAACGTCATCAAAAATTTGTTTACAATGCTGGTTGTCATGCTTTCAAAAGTTAGGTTCATTATGGTCGCAGGAAAAGTTAGAGCAAACTTTTTTCGCTGTCGTAATGACCAAATCACGCGGCTTATGGGATTTTTTATACGTGAATTAAATTGTCTGTAGTAATATCACAAGAGAGTGAGAATAAATTGAAAAGCCCTTCGGGCTCTCGTGTCTATTGCCTGGCAACAAGTTTGAGAAAATGCCTGGAGAATTATTATCTAATTTATCGAACTCTCGTGTGGTATTCGATAGATTATTTTTTGACGTTACAATCAAGAAAATACGTTGTCATTTGGTTGTCATTCAATAAGAACAATGTACATTGAATTATTCTCGCTGGAATAATGTAAGTAGATTATTCCCACTATACTAATGTTTTGATTTGCTAGAACGTATATGAATGACTAAAATTGAAAATGTCTATTGGTTTCGAGAAACGTCAAAAAATAATCAGTGTAAAAAAGTAGATATCTGCCAATTTCAGTTTTTCAAGGTCATACATTTTGGCCCTACAAACATCAAAGGATTTTCGCCGGCTTTCGCTTCTTGTTAGTTGGTGTATTCTTTGATAAAATTGGGAGGCGATGCGTTGAACTTGTTTTACACAACAGACACAACTGAAAAGCCGCAAACAGAAAGTCGGAGAGTCTATTCATGAGTTCGAGGTGGTTTGCCTGTCAAATAGCAGCGGATGAGTTCCTGGAATGTCTGTCAGTTCAAACCTTTACTGATTACCTTAGGGACCAGGAAGTACAACGATCTATGTGATTGCGCCCCCTTCGTGCATCTCTACCTTAACGTAGCAGGAGCTGTAATATGCAACTGTGGTGAGAGGCCTTGTGAAATTCAATGAATATTTGAATCCCCAATCTAATGTGTAATTCCGTTAGCGCTTTAGGTGGAACAAAGGCACGCAGAAGCCTGAAAAGCGCATACGGTCTGAGGATAGCATACCTAATCTGAGGAAGAAGCCCAAGAAGGAATTAATATCCTTCACAGAGGCACTGTCGCCGATCAAGTTAGAGGTACAATTGGAATCTTCAAGGCTTAATATTGTAGAGGTATCCATTTTGGAAGCCTTAGAAAAAATTCCAGAGGATGGGCCACAGGTGAGGATAAACAAATGTACCCATAGACCAGGGTACTTGATACTTGATTATGGCGTGCGCGGATAGCTGCAGCGCACACTGACTAAAGAACGTAGTCTCCGGACTAAGGATGAGGGTGACATCCCAAGGCCATGCGCTTCCACTGCCTACATGCCAGACGAGTAGGGCAAGAGGTTGGAGGCTGAACAATCGTCTGTGGACAGTCTGTGGTAAGACATCTTTAGAAAAGGGTAAATTTGGGTATTCTCAATGGACAGAAAGTGTTTTGAGTAGTCAAAAACTAGACATGTGTCCCTACTTTAAAATAGGAAAAATGAAATTCCGAGCCAAGGAGGAGGGGCAGTAAAAAATGAAGAAGGACCTTAGGGACGCAAGGTGTTATCGCCAAAGGTCAAGTCTGGGTCTCCAAACCCAAAGGTAGAACCTCCTAAGGCTCCAAAAAAGAATCTCTATCTCAAATGCCAAAAGCCAAGAAAGAGGAAAAAGGGGGGCTAAAACCACAAGTTAAGGTATTATATAATGTAATAGGCATGAAGCCGCGAGCATGTATAATATATGGAAGTAGGGTTAACTTTACACTAATTCCGGTGCTGTGCACTAATGATTTTGTTACAGCAATACTATCAGTATCCACGGAAGAAGGCATCAAAATTTGGTTAGTCTATTCGGAGTACTTCCCTGGTGAAGAGAAAACTTGCGAGGTGTTTAGGAACATCACAGTGGCCTACTCCTGGAAGGAAAAACTGCACCTGATAGTGGGATGCGATGCCAATGCTCATCACATAATGTGGGGAAGTACAAACATCAACAAAAGAGGTGAGTATTTATTACAATTCATTTTAAGTGAAGGGTTGGAGATAGCTAATATAGGCAAAAAACCTACTTTTGTCACAGCCACACGTAAAGAAGTCTTAAATTGTGATACTCTGCGTGGAATTATTATATGATAAATAATTGGCATGTATCAGAGAAACCTTCGGATAACAGGTAAATTCGGTTCGACCTAGCCACTCCATCCTTAAGAAATTCCGAAACTGGGAAGATAATAATGACACACTTGGAAGATCTCTTCAGCAAGAAATAAATAAAAGTGATTAGGGCTGTGGAGAGCCTTGAAATGGCAGTAGAAATGGTAAATGAGGCAATAGTTGCTGTGAACCAAGACAACTGCCAAGAAAAACCAAGGTGGCAAGAGAAACATGCCGTAGTATAATGAAAGCTTAGGCCACATGTAAGAAAGTTATTCACAAAGCCAAGTCCAAACAGGACCCTGTAACCTATAGGGAAACACTGACACAGCATAATAAAAAAGTCCGCAAAAAGTCCGAGGTATTTTATTTCAAAAGGCCAACTGTGGCGAATGGAAGATAGCTACCGAAATCACGAGACGCAAAGGGTTAAATGGGAGATTAGTAAATGTCAGCCCTTTAAATCACCAGGGGCCTATCCTACCCAAAGTAGGTAAGGTAACCGACAAGACGCCCAAGTCATACCGACCAATAAGCCTCTCTTCTTTCATGGTTAAAACACTAGAAATACTGATAGAGAGGTACATCAGGGACTAAGTGCTGAAGGCAAATCCTTTCAGCGATCGCCATTACGCGTACCATCCGGGCAAGTCAACGGACTTGGCGCTGGATCACCTTAATAGATTGCTTTTAAAATCAGTGACAGAGGCTCTTAAAAGGAGAGGGCGGAGAGCAGGGCGGAGTATTATCTTCACTGCTGTGGGCTACCTTGGTTAACGATCTACTCAGGAGACTATTTCGGAAAGGGTTTTACTGTCTCGGATACGCAGATGATTTGGCAGTAGTGGTAAAAGGACGATTTGCTAGAGTAGTTTCAGGGCTCACTCAGGCGGCTCTGAAGGAAGTGGACAACTGGTGTGAGGATGAGAGGCTATCGATCAATCCTCACAAAACAGCAGTGGTCAACATCACTAGGAAAAGATCTCACTGCAAGACTTAAAGCCACCAGCGATCAAGAGGATAAATATTCGATTTGTAAGTCAGGCTAAATACCTAGGTATAATATTTGACCAAAAGTCGACATGAAATCTACAAATCCAGAAAATCATACAAAAGTCTACAATTTTCCTTGGGAGATGTAGAAGTTTGTGGGGGAAAACGTGACGACTCTACACGAAGGTCATAAGACCTATGGTACAGGAGTTTGGTGGACAAAAACCCAGCAGGTTGAAACTATTCAAAAGCTTGGTAGAATTCAAAGGCTGACATGCCTGAGCATCGTAGGTGCAATTAGAATGGCCCCAATGGAAAAGTTAGAGGGTTTACTAAACTTACCTACCTTTGCATATTTAACACATAACTTATTTAGCACATAACACATAGACTAATGCAATAGCTGTAGACCAGGTACCGACCAGGAAAAGTTATATCAGGTGTTTTAGGGATGTCCGTAGATCGAATGGTCCCTAGTTATAACTTTAATAAAATCTTCAGGTAACGATACCAGAAAAAGAGGAGTGAGAAACCGGTTCTCTTGTAGAAGGAGGAAACTCTTTTTGGTACACTGATGGCTCCAAAACCGTTGTGGGTACAGGAGCTGGGGTATACGGCACAAATCCGAGGACAAATCCAGCTAATCCCTAGGAAAGTACTTAACGGTATATCAAGCATAAATTGTAGCTATACAATGTTGTCCTACGGAGCTGATTACCTGAAACGTGGAGAACGAGTCTATCGTAATCCATTCTGACAGCTCTACTGGCACTCAGTTCGGTACAGCTCAACTCAAAGCTTGTATGGGACTGCGTTTGTTCACTCAGGTGGGAAGCTGCAATCGGCAATACTTGTCTGGGTACCGGGCCACAAGGAAATCAAGGTCAATGAGAATAGCAGATACACTTAAAAAAGCTGTCATCTGTGAAAGTATCTTGAATGGTGGGAAAGTATCCCGGGACAGAGACAGACCAAAAAGTTCATAAGGGGATATTCGGCAAATTTCACGGTAGACCTACTCTCCCACGAACGAAAGTCAGTAAATATGATAATAGGATATTGCAGGCTGAATAGGCACATGAGTCGTATAGGCCAGGCAAAGATAAACCACAATCCACGTTCTGTGCTGCTGTGAAGGCCTGACAAGACTGTAGGTTTCTAGAACATGGAGAGGAATAACCAGAAGCAGCAGGATATCTGAAACTACCACTATCAAAGCTGTTGAACAGGCAAAGAAAAAACGGAATCCACGTTCTGTGCTACTGTGAAGGCTTGACAAGACTGTAGGTTTCTAGAACACGGAGAGGAAAAACCAGAAGCAGCAGGATATATGAAACTACTACTATCAAGGCTGTTGAACTTCATTAGAAGGGCATGACTAGATGAGGTGCTTTAAAAATACAAAAGCAGCAAAATATATCTGCAAAGGTCTCAGTGTATTAGGCTGTCCAGCCGGCCCAATTTGTAATCTTGTGCGCTTAGCGCGACCTTATTAACGCTTTAACTATTGAAGCGGAAACGAAAGCATTACGGCGTTGCTCGAGTAAGGGAGGTGGCCGGAGATGACAACAATGCGATACCACCCTGCAGGCACGTCGATGGAATAGTGGAAAGAGTAATGAGAATACTACCCACAAGAAGACGGCACCCCATAAGACACTGGAATTATGGAGCCCTAGGTCACGTAAATAACGTCTGTCCACGAAAGGAGAAATCTCCTACTGCCGTCTTTCCACAGCAGAAAAACTCTTGGAAGTTAACATCGACCCTAAATGATCTTAAAGCACCTCCTGCAGTTAAGGTGGCAACTCTAAATCACCAAACAAGCAGTTTGTGCGTGCACGGCCTTAATGACGGGAAGTGTTACAGCTTGCTTACAATGGCTTACAGCCAATTTAACATTAAATGTGAAGAGATGCCACTTGCTTAAGAGACAGGTCAGTTACTTGGTTCATGTCGTGAGCAAAGATGGCGTTGCTGTTTCAAGCCATTCAAGAGTGGCCAATCCTTTCTGACCAGCATCAATTTTGTAGTTTTCAGGATAAGATCTTTTGTTGGAATGATGAGTGCCACATGGCCTTTGAATTATTACAGAAGGAATTGACATCGGCCCCTGTTCTTGCTTATCTCCTTCCTGAGGGTAGACTCATCCTGGACACTGGCGCTAGCAATGTGGAATTCGAGAATTCTTACCGCAACTGCAAGACGGTAAGGAAAGGGTTCTTGGATATTTCAGCAAGACATTATCCAAAGATGAAAAGAACTACTGCGTTGTACCTAAAGTATGTGGAACACTTCTACAGATACTTTATAGCAAAAATATCCTAAAAAGAACAGATCATGCTAGTCTAAAATGGATACTAAGCTTTAGGAGTCCAGAGGGGTAGGTAGCAAGATGGTTCGAGAAACTTCAGGAATACGATTTCGAGGTCGAACATAGGCCTGGAACTAAGCACCAAAACGCGCCTATACACTTTCAAGAAGGCCATGCCGACCTGATTGCACACATTACAGCCGCCACGAACAAAAAAAATCTCGCCCTGATAAAAGTGGTGTCAGACGACTGGTGCTCCAAAATGGAAGAGGAATAGAAAAACGATACCGTTATAAGGAAAATTCTAGAGTGGAAAAGAATGGACCGGCACCCACTATGGAGAGAAATATCGATATACTCTTCGGTTTTAAAATCATACTGGACCCAATGGAACTCTTTAACTGTAGATGGATGGATGCCTCCTTAAATGTATAGTTTAAAATCCTGAAAGCTCGGAAACTAAGAAACAAGTTATGACCCCAAGAAGTTCCGTGTTCCGTATTCCTGTGAATTATAAAGACGCCGCAAATGCACGATATGCGCTTTCAGAATGGACTTAACCGTAAACCTAAAGCAGAGATGCAGCAATACTTGGAAGTCCGAAAAACTTACTGTAGATATGTTGTGGCCACTACCAAGAAGTGAGGCTGGAAATAAATACACCGTCGTTGTGATAGACTATTTTGACCTTAGCCGATGTTTTGGTTAATGAGTTTATTAGCCTTTTTGGGATACCATTAGAGCTAAACACAGATCAAGGAAGAAATTTTTAAAGTAAGCTATTTCAAGAAGTCTGCATAAGATTAGGTATCCATAAAACTAGAACCACTGCAATGCACCCGCAGTCTGATGGAATGGTGTATCGAATGAAGCGAACCATTACAAATTATCTATCGAAAGTGGTCTCAAAACACATAAACATAACATAACACATAAACATGTTCCACTATTTTTAATGGCTATCCAGTCAAATTCCTACGAAAATCCTGTTTGGCAGAGAAAGTCGATTACCTTGCGACTGTCGAAGAATCCGTCAGAGTTTCAGAAGAAGAACGAAGATGTTCATGAACTTGTGCGTGATAAATTACGACTATCCAGTGAACGGGTCAAAAGTTACTACGACGCACGAGCAACAGGAAATATTTATCAAACAAGGAAATTGGTCTGGGTTCATAATTCCACACGGTAATGAGGTGTCTTCGAAACTACAGAAAAAGTGGGAAAGATCCGTATATAGTTAAAAAAGAAAATTACGTGATTTATCGAATTGCTAGACTCCCTAATAGAAACCCATTGTAGTCTACTATGATAGGTTAGCGCTATGTCGTGACCACAGTAGGGAGGTACAGCAATTTCGGAAAGATGGTTGGACCAGCTCGAGGTATGACCAAGATCACATTCCGGGAGGAACTCGAGACATCGAGTATGTTTTATTCGTTAATTTGGATAGTTCTAGAACATTTCATTTTTATATAAATATGATGGAATTCTTCGTTGACAGTCAGTTTTAGTGCTGTTATCGAATCGAGAACTTGTCAAGTTGATAGTTCTAAATAGTTTCCAGCTGGATTTAATATATAATTTAATAAATTTAAATAATGACAGATTATAAATAAATTGTCCCCACAGTGCCCCACAGGTGTCTCAATATTATGAGGTTCTGTCTACTCAAAGACCCTATTTTATTTAATTATACCATCAACAACATTAAACTCGTTCAAACAGTATTAGAAATTTAGAAGTAGGTAGTTGGTAGTAGTTATTTTAGAACACGTTCAGAAGCTAGAACATTAAAACATCTCTACTGTGCTCTTGTTAGAACCTATCTAAATTATTATAGTTCAATTTGGTCTCCTTATATGGATGAGAAAAGAATTGTACCAGTAACCGAATGTAATAGGAATAATTAAAATATTAAGTTCTTAGGTCTGGCATGGGACACATTCAAAGAATTAATCTAAACAATAGGAACGTATGGAGATAACTAACATATCAAGCTATGAAAATATGTATTAGGAACTTAAAACTGCTAATATACATATGTTATTGAGGACATATTTTTATTGTTTTTAATAATAACTTGAACTGTATCCGTACTTATAAAAAATACACCTTTGTGTTGGATGTCGCATCACTAGACAGGTTAATACAAATGTTTTTTGTTCCTTATTACCACACTAGAATATTACTCTTTTTTTAACCAGAACTCTGAGATTACTCCGACTTTGATCATTAGGACTGTATTTATATAATTTATTTTTAAAACTGGTTGACTATAATATATGATCTGTTTTACTTTGTAGTAAAGGAAAACCACAAGTAGAATTTTAATTAGCTATACAATGGTGTGTCAATTCCTAATCAGAGGCCTCGTCAGAGGAGGCAAGGGAGGCTAAGCCTCCCCATAAAAACCGAAATAAATTTAAAGATACTGACAAACTATTATGAATTTTTTTTCTAAAAATGCTTGGGTATCATTACTTAACGGATCGCTTTAAAAAACACAAGCTCCACGAGTCCGATCCAACAGAGGCAAACAATTTTTAATTAATTAAAACGTCGTATGTGGCTAGTCTGAGTTGCAGTACTTGTGCTTACTTTAGCAATTTTTTACTAAACTGTTATATTAGTGGAGAAAAGTATTATTTATTGACTGAGAATAGTTCATTTATTAAATAACTGAAAAACAACCCTCATTTCTTTTTTTTTGGTCAGTTTTATACGTATAATTTTTAATTTAACCCAAAATGCGGCAATACACAGTTTTTGTTTGCATTTAAATAATTGTTATGTGTTTTGCTTCAAATAGGTTCGGTACGGCGAAAAATTTTCGCGCCTACAGTGTTTTCTGTGTACATATAGTCCTTATGATTTTAGTCTCCCTTGGTTTTCAATGCATGAGCCGCCACTGCTCTTCCATTTACTTCGGGATACAGAGTAGTGGAAAGTGGTAGTGGAAAAAGTAGTGGAATAATATAGGTTATTAAATGCATTACTGGAGATATAAAAAGTTATTCCTGGCAAAAACACGTTAAGAAAGTGATTGCTCGCATAAAAGTGAAATTTTGCAACCTAGGGTGAAAGGTTACAGTCTTACCATCGCTTTCAGTTTTGTTATGTGATCAAATTGATGCGAGTCATCTATTTTGGGGTAATCATGTCTTGTTTCTTAGCCCATGCCCCTCTAGAAGTTATCACCGCTAAGGCGGTGAGGTAAATTGATATGATTTTTTTTAAATTTTAGTAAAGATAAAATTATTATGTTAAATTTAAATTAAATTATTATGTTAAAATTAAACCCTTTTTCTAAAATTAAACAATTAGAAGAAAAATATGTAATATATTATTTTAACTTCAATGCTTATGTCACTTTCACCCAAAATGTTTAGGTATTCAAATTTTAGTGTATTGTCTATTAACTGGCAAATGATAATTCTCTCATTTTGCTGAAAAATATTTACTTATTTTCAATAAGCAAAGATTAGGCTTAATCTACATTTTTAAAATATCCCAAAACGTAACAATTTTTGTATACAAATATCAAAAGAAATAATCTATTTAATGTGGTTGAAAAAAAAAACCTTTTCATATATAAAATGTATTATATAGACTATCGTCTTTATATGTAGGTAAATAGTTCATGTACAAATTTATAATCAAAATTTTAATGAACTAATATTATGTGACTTGGGGTTTACTGTCAATAATCAAAAATATATATCCACAATTAACTTCTTTATTGGCACAACAAAATAAATAAAAAAAACTAAACAAAGTTTTGACTAATACAAATAATAAAATCACAAAAACAGCTATATGGGATGAGTTTTAATGATTAAAAAAAAATAAACCACATATTAAAAATAATAATTATTAAAAAAAAACAGTCTTAGTTACGTTATAACAAGAAAGTATCGAATAAAACAAAAACTAAAGCATTTAAATTAATATAGGTACAGACCTGTTTGGACATTCAGTTGTGATTTATAGGTTCTAACAGAGAGGCAAAAGAAAAAACAGAAACAGATAGAATGAAAAATACAGATATAAAAGAGGATCTACAAATAGGATCAGTATTAGAGTAGGTATATAGAAGTAAGTTAGTTTAGACATCTACAAAGAATGAGAGATACCGGTTAGAGGAATTTGGGACGAGGGAATTTAAAAGAATATCAAAATACCTCGAAAAATATGGGATATTGTAGTTATAAAAATCCTACAAAAAAGGTAAAATATGAATACAAGCGTAGAGTCTATGGCTTGTCCAGTATAAATATAATTGCACGTCACAGCTGTCAGAACGGGACTATGTTGCCAAGCATTTTAAATAGTATTAGAATCTAGTAAATGTCAAACGAAGTTTCTATTCTTCTTTTTATTTGAGTAGGTACAATATATTTAGCTGGGTTAGTTATACTGTTAAAAGGTTATTTGTGATGATATCCCAAGCAAAACTTTGTTTTGTTTAATAAAAGAGTTCTATTTTGATGTTAATACCTCAGTACTAAATTATAATTTTATAACCATATTTAAGTGCGGCATTAGGGCACCATATTGCCAACATATAAACTATTTTAGCCCGAGTTATGTTCGTTTGAATTTTATATTTTATTAGTTCACGAGTTGTATTTAATATAAAATTAATTACGTAACCTTTCTTAAAGCATTTATTTATTATTTGTAATAACTTGCGGCCTATTAATTTAAATATTTAACAAATTTAAAGTGAAAAAAGATACTGATTGACAGTAGCAAACGAACGAAGGAAGTCAAACGAACAGAGCGATTTGTTCACTTTGATGACGTGCACTTATATTTATACTGGACAAGCCATAGAAATGAACAAAATTCGTTACAAGGGTCGGGTACTACAACGTTGCAAAGAGATATTTAAAATTATTAATATATTAACTAAACTGATTTTTAGATAAAGGAAAAACTCATCCCATAACAATAGAATAAAAACTAAATTGTTCACCTCAATTCGTTAGAAGAATTAAGGTGGTTTGAGTAAATAACAGTATTTTCGTCATCTTCGCCACTACTTACTTCTTCATCTTCGTCTTCTTCTTCATAGTCAATTTCTTCGAAAGCTTCTGTACGCAACGGATGAGGAGAGGGAGATCTAGGTGGTTTAGGGGGGGGCTCTAGTTTAGGAAGCTCTGAAACTCTGGCAGGTTCTAGTGTTTTTAAAAGTCCCTCGGTGTTATTAAGGTCTGGCGTTTCATTAGTTAATGAGTTTGATTCAGTTAGAGTTTCAATGAAATCATTGATTTCCAAAGAATTGTTTGTATTTACTGGGTTTAATGGTACTGCAGATTCCATTTTGTTATTTAATGGTAATTTTCCGATGGAATCTTTAGGGACTGAATGGGTCAATGGCTCCTGCACATGCGAAGGTACATTTTGGGATGATTTAGGAGAAATAGGTCTGTGAATTGATGGATCTGCTATTGGTATTCTCGATGGAGATACGATTGCGGTTTCCTTTGGATGTTTTTTAAATATTTTTTTCCAGATAGCATCTCTGTCATATGAAAAATAAAAAAAATAAAAAAAATTAAAAAAATAAAAGAAAAAAAATATATAAACGAGAATATTTTGGTAGTGTAAATTACAATTAGATTTTAATTCTTATGTGTTAAGGATGCAATGCGTACATTGCACACTCGTTTTTTTTATAAAAAATGGGTTTTTCAATATAAAAACAATTTTTATCTAATTGTAATTATTTAAATATACAGTATATCATTAAATCATTCTAATTCTATTTCATAAATTTTTTACCAAAATATTCCACAAATAAAAAATTGAAGAACGATGCGTTATTCTGTCAATATTTTAAACAGACTTTTTATAGAATATACTAGACTGCACACACTTAATGTTTTATTTATCCTGTTCAAAATATTAACAATTTGAAAATTAAAATAATATACTAAAGGACAATCAAAAGTAAGTAAATAATCATGACAAAAATAAACAAAATGTTTAATTCGTTTAAGTTTATTTTTAAGCTCATTTATGCTAATTATATGTGGTAAGCGAGAAATAGTTAAGATAAATTTGAAATATTGACACGACCAATGATGCCAAAATTTTAAACATTAATTATCACGAACTATACCACTTTTAAGTAGGTTGCCAAATTTTACATTTCATAAAAACAATAACAATACACTGGTTTTAAATTAATTTTAGAAATAAGACATATAAATATAACTAAGTGATCTTATTAAAATTTATTATATTTTTTTAAATTGCATAAAGACAAGTTAGCAAACGAAGTTAAAAGCTACAAATCTATTTAATTTTTTGGCGTAAGCTTGCCAGTAAATTAGAATAGTCTAATCTATTTAAAGACATTATTTTTTCTAAGCAAAATATTAGCATATTATTTATTGTGCAGTGAGATTTATTAAAAGTGGTCACCGGTCATATGTGATAATATTAGAACTTGTGGAAAAAATCCTTATCATAAAATGATATTTTTTATTGTAGTGTATTGACATTTCCTTAATGGTTTATTTAAACGTTTCTAACTTTCTAGCTTTATTTAATTTTTCACAAAAGATATATGTTGACAAATTTAAATAACATGAAGAGAAAGCGTGCCTACTAAATGAAAGGCTAAGATTTTAAAACCAACACCATAGATTAACTTCTAGATGAAAATTCAATTTGAATTCGTCGGTAAAATAAGAAATGTAGTTCAATCTTGTTTATCTCAGTTTTAATATTCTTGACATTACCTTAATTTTGCAATACAATTGCCTCTAAAGAGCGTTTATAACAAAAAATCGATAGGATACTTCCACGCACTTACTTACAATGAAACTGGAATTTCCCGAACTTGGCCGGTTTTAATTTGAATCTACTATTTGTTCAAATTATAATCTAATATGCAGAGTGAACACCTTCGTTTGGTGACGTCATTACCATTTTTTTTTAAATGGAACTATCATTTTTTTCCAAATCCTAGATTTCCTTTGTTGAGCTGATTTTAAAAATGTAAAATACGTTGCTTCAAGTTGGTACAGGGTGGGTAAAAATTTTTGAAAATTGTTTATGAAAATAATACAAAAAGTAATAAATAAATTAAATAGAATAACGTAATTATGCAATTACTGTGACATACTACCGAAAATAAACAATCAAAAATTTTAAATTTTCTCCATTGATCAGATATTTGATTAGATATTTTACCCCCTTGGAAGACATTGGTGGACTGAATAAAAATTGTGTTTTAAACAATGTTTATAATGAATTTTTTTCCCATACATTAGCATATTTAACACTAATAAGAATAATGTATTTAATATTAAGGTATCTTTATTATTCTATATTTATTTCGGAGTCTTAAATCCTTTACAGACATTTTAAATGTTTAATTTATAGTACTAAACCTAACTCCATCTTCCTAAGGACATTCGTTTTAAATTAAATTCCACGTTTTATTAAAAGCGGATTTGTTAATTAAACGTGGTAAAGTTTAAACGGATAATTGTTTATTATTCTTATTTTAAATGTTGTATAGTGAAACCATATTTCTAAGAGACTCATTATTAGAGTTATGGCCTTTACGAATTTATTTGAACACAGCTGCATGTCTAGAAAAGCAGATTCGAACTGCCAGCCTAGTATTTAGTACAGTCATTTGCAATTATAAAAACCTTAGAGGAACTATTTTAAGTTATTGTATTGCAAGTTAAATACTAACCTGCATTTTTATGTTTATTTAGTTTATTACCCTTGTTTATCCAATTTTACACTTAATAGTGATTAAGTATAAAATTATAGTGGTAAACACTATTATTCTTATAAAATGAATAAACAGCACGGTGGAGTGTAGTGTTCATACAGAGACTGTCCAAACAAATTTTATTCAAATTGAAAAATAAAGTTCTTTATTTTATTTTTATTGAAATTGCAAAATTTTTCAAATAACTAGATACGGCACTGGAAATTGTTATTGTCCCCAAGTCAACATTGCAATTTTATAAGAAATTCTGATATTTCAAATTGGCAACATCGCGGCCATACTGAGTTAAAGGTCCAAGGTCATTGATGACGGATTTTAAAATCCTTTGATGTTTTGCCGACATTCGTATCTATTCTAATCATTAATCTGTGACCTAAAACACATTTTTAAAATTTCGAAAATTAGAAATATCATACGCGTTCGGAAAATAAGAAAAGAAGAAACATTATCAGACACGTGATATTTTTTAAAAACGCACAGAACGTAATAATTTTAGCAAGAATATTGAATAAAAAATATTAATTTTTGTGAATAAATCACTTTGGTTTGTTCAATTTGATCAAGAAATATTATCTTTTAGTATAATAATTGTTAAATTAATACTTTTATAAAAATAATTGTGTGTTGCATTATCTATGCATCCAAATATGCACATAAGTACGGTAGGCTTTTGGTTCCAAGGTAAAAAATCCTATTCGTTTTATTATAGAAGGATGTTTTTAGGAGTGTTATGAATGCCTTAGTTTTATAAAAATTGCTTAACATTTTAATAAGTGGAATTTAGGTATACTATGGGTACCTATATTAGAAACAATAAAAAATGTAGAATTATAGAAATAATATAAACGTAAATGAAAATGCTAAAAACATTACTAAGATATCATTTTACTTTTAATTTTTATGGAGCCTAAGAAACAAATCAAATTGTCATTAAGCTAATTCAAAAATTTAATGTTAATTCCTGAGAAATATATGGTTTTAATTAATTATATTTCCATAAAATATTTACTCCATGAAATCATATTTTTAACTAATAATTAAACTAAATTTTGTAAATAAAGTTAAAAAAATCATATAAAAAATATTGGGGTCGTAGGAAAAATCGTGTTGGAAAGTGTATTGCAATATTTCACTATCCACACTCCTTATGTAATACACTTGTGATCACTATGTAGATTACATTACCGAAATCATATAGAGGATTCAGTTCAACATCTACACCTTTGCTAAGATAATAATTGTGAAAACGAAAAGTGGATGATGCATTTTTAACAAGTTAATTTTATTTATGTTTTTGTAGATATTCCTTATTTTACTCGATACCTATGTAACTTGTGCTAATTTTTAAGTATTATATAACATATTTAAACAAAAAATTATCGTTATTTTACGATTTTATTATCATATCAGTTAATTGATTGTACATTTCAATAGGTTGTTTAGGAAACAAGATAATTAGCAGATTATTTTATCATGTGCTATTTATCACGTAGATGAAAAGTAATCCGGCTTCAGTACTGGCAATAAAATATGGGGATAAGATTATATTCGCTAAGAAAATACAATTTGTAAACTACTTTATTTCATTTTCATAGTTATAAAATTTATTTCAGATTTTGAAATTAATACATCCACTATTTTTGTAGTCAAATTTGCTCCACCCAAATCGCTTTAGGTCTTCCTGTAGATCTTCCTATACACATATCCAGACAGTTTTAGCCTTCCCGTTTTAATGAATCTAACAATCTGTTAATTTTTAGCATAATTTTATCATTTATTATCAGTCTGAGGTCTTGATATTCAGTTTTTACCGGTGCGAATATTTTTTTCAGTATTATCCTCTTTGCAATCCTCATCATCTCTTCACTATTACTTGTAAGTACATTGTCTTATCTCCGTATGTCATTGTTGACCTTATTGCTGCTTTATATATTTTTAGTTTTGTGTTTTTATCTTGAAGCTGCCTGCTTTGCTTCCTGATTTTATTACTTCTATCGCTCTGTTATTTAAATTATAATCTTAACTTACCAGCATATATTTATTTTCAGGCCCCTCTCTTTCGGTTCTATTGTTTATTTGAGTAATAGTTCGTCTAAGCTTTGATTTCTGAAACCATATTTTATGACTGTTTTGTGCTATTGTTGCTACTTCCATCTATTTAGTAGCCTCATTAAGAGCTATATATATATATATACTAACCCTATTGATAATACATCTTTTTGCCTGAGTCCCATTTGATACCTATTTGTTTTTTGGGAAGTTAGTAAGTCATGAGTTTAGTTGATATTCTCATTTTGTTTATCTCATTTTTGAATTTTTGTCTATTTACACAGTCTATTCCGACCATTCTAAGTGTTTGTCCTTGAGCATTGTTAATGGTCTCAGCGAAACAGACTCTAAGAAGAAATTACATTCTCTTAAACTCAAATGGGTATTCTGATTGAATTAAATATTGGTGATATTTTTAAAATAAGATTATGAGTGTTTTAAAACTCAATGGTATAATAAACAGCATTATCAGAAATTACCTGTATTGGTGTGTACCTGATTAGCCAAATTTTATGAAAACTTTTTTAAAGGCATTCGCCATTTGCATGAAATATCACAACCAAGCCAAGTGAACAATGTCTAACCTCACACGGCTTCTTGATATTGAAGAGGTTTGCATATTACCAACCTAGAAACGGATTACATAAGACATTTCAAAAATGCTAAAACATGTGCTTAATAATTAGTAGTTAGTTAGTAAACTAACTCACTCTGTATGACACTTTTAAATGGATTTTAGCAATTAATATTGGAAAGACTATAACACACCTCCTTTCACTTTAGAGTTGATTGTTGGAGGCGATGGCGGATGCATATAAAAGGCTGATGGACTACATGGATTTATGGAAAAGCAGTTCCAGAATTAAAGCGAGAAAGATAGGCATCATCCAATACTGAAGATAGTAACAGATGAAATGCAACCAGAGTACATCTACCAAAACCCATTTACTGTCGTATTCCCAAAAAATATGAAAGCCAGAAAGTGGTTAGTGCACTCAACTCCAACTTCGTCTTCAGGATCCAATATGTGTAAAATAAAATAAAAAGTTAATTGGCTTTGGATGCCTGAACATACTAACGGTATATTTCCCAGAGCCATTCCTAGGCATAGCGAATAGCGTATCCAGAGGAACAAAGTAGAACTGGGTGGATAGGATGTTATCTTATTTGTACGAGCTAAAGGGTCTAAAATACCCGAAGGGATTCGATAAAGAGCCTAATGAAAACGGTTAAAAAGTGAAAACAATTGGACTGGCAGAGATCGTAGAGTCCACTACCTGGCAGAATATGAAGGGTGCAACATATTTTGTACTTATGTCGAGATCTCGAGAACTAAAAGGATCAATAAATTTGGTCTTCTCAATTCCACGGACTTGATAGTAACCAACAACCCTGATGAGCTGCATTAGAGTAACGACTATAACCTTGGAATGAGCCACAATAGTCCTTTATGTCGTAGTGGAATAAACGTTTACAGACTACCCACATAAAACCTAACCTAACCTAACTACTTATTAATTCTGCTTTAATAGCTAATAAATTAGCATATAATGTAAACAATTCTAACCAGTCCTGGCAATAAGTAATGTTATATCTTTTAATTACAAATTCGTTTCATAGCAAACAAGAGGATTAAAGGGCGAACAAAAAATGTTGAATTCAGATGACAGAGGATTTGGATACAAATAGGACCAGGAAGCGGTCGAGGAAGTCACGAAAGAGGAGATACAGGAGGCAGGAGAAATATTAATACACAGAAGGGCACTTGGCTTAGATTTACCGGAATATGCAAGATGCTCACTAGGAAGCACATGGATCTATTAAAGGAGATGTTCTCGAACCTAATGAGGAGAAATGAGTTCCCGAAGAGTGGAAAGGTAGCAAGGTTAATACCGAAGTCGGAAAAGCTGTAGGGGGAGGTACACGCCCTTATGTTTGATTAACACTGGGACTTAACTATGCGTACACGTGATCAGGTCGAGATTCTTAAAGGAGATTACGAAAAGGAAAGAATTTTTCATGAAATCAATATGAGTTTATAAGGAGGACAAATCGACGGTTGTGGAAAAAAAGGGTGGCTAAAAGAGCTAGATACTCGCTGGTAAAAAGAGAGCGAAAAAGATGTATGAGGTGGCCCTATTGGATGTCAGGGCAGCGATCTTGAGGGAGCTGGAAATAAAGGGGAAAATCCGGATACCTCACTAATATCATATGGGATTCTTTCAGCGAAAAAAGGATTTTGTTGTCAGTTGTTTCAGACGAGTAGGTAGAGTGAGACCTCAGTGACAACTAGCGCGTGCAGAGAGACTAATGGAGTATACTTTTCTTAACTGAAACTCTTTCTGATTTTTTAATCTTGCATATCTTACTTAGGTTTCGATCTTCATATTTCTTTGCGTATTAATCATGGAGTATTGATCTTATTTTTCTTGACATTTATTTTTATTTCCAATATTTCTCTTTCTTCCAAATTGACTTAACCTCTATACATCTTAATAGTTAAATTATCTTTGATTGTTGGTTTAATTTAAAATGTTTTTGATATAAAAAATTTCAATATTTTTTATTTTCTTTGAGCAATGATTTGACAAAGGATTCATCATGTAAAGAAGGCGTAGAGTTTTCTGAAAATTGCAAAGAAAATATTTGCTTTTACTTTGAGGTAAATATTGATGAGGTAAAGATTTGGCTCATATTTATAGAAAGACATCAGATGCATCAGTCTCTCAATCGATTGTTCAATGCGTCTTTGTTTTTTCTAATTTTGTTGCAAACTTGTTAAAGTTTTGATAATTTACAAGATTGAGAAAATATTTCACTCAGTTTTTCTGAAATATGACTACTTATAGCTTTATATTTACTGATATTTTAATTGGGGAAGTTAAATTAGTCAGACACCCTCGATAATAGTATATCATTACATGAGTATGTACTCAATCTTCACCCTCGTGAATAATGGCCATAATCGCGAGTATAATACTATACTTTTTCTACACTTATGGAATAATTAAAAACCAGATTAAATTAAAGTATCTTTCGATTCTTTCGCATACAAAAAATGTATTTTGAAAGCATATTTTATTTCATCAAAATTTCATCCAAATGTTTTAAAGAGGTACTAACTATGCCTTTACAATCAAAAAGTACTAGATTTAGTACAATTATTGTACATCATTGTAGAAACTTTTCCGTTGCCATGGACAACTAATAAAACCTTAGTTTGGCTTATGAAATTCGTGGACTGTGATTGGTCAAAATACCGTTGGTTTATGGCTCATAAGCCAACAGGTAAATATGACTACTCCTATTATTAAAAAAAACGTAAATAATAGACATATTATTCCATGTTTCTCAAAAAATAGTATTATATTATTGTAATATATTATTATATTGTTATATTATATATTAATTAGATGACTAGGCAGTGGTGAACATGGAACAGATTAGAATTGACTCCGCAGATTTTGGTGAATAAATGCATCTGTATTTTCTTTTATAAAGTCTTCTCGAGTTAATTAAAGATATATACAATTAATATACTGTTTACATGTTTAGAATTATTAAATTAAATAGTACCTACTTATTTAATAACAATTAGAGTTCCAATCTCTAAATTAACTGTATTTCATACGTTATAATTAGAATATTTTAGTAACCAGCTGTTCGAGACAAGTCAGTTAGTTTAAATACTAGGAAACTTTCACTGTTTGCCTGGGAATACAAAAATAGTAACTACTGAGTAAAATAATAAATAAATAACAATTTTGTTAAAATATTTATTTATTTTATTGTTCTTTGTTAAATATTCTTAAACAATTTTATTATTAAATTTACGCATATTTTTTTATCAACTACCTATTATTTTTTTTAATATACACTAACAAAAGACGCTATCAATTTTAATAGATGTATCCAATATATTATAGTATATTAATAACATTGTCATCATATTTTGCCAATGTATTGTATCATGAATTGAAAAAAAAATTAAAATAGACAATAATTTGCTTAAAAATTGACCGATTTAATAGAACATTTATTAAAATGCAGCAATTTGTATTTAACAGAGATTATATTTAAACGTTTTTGTTGATAGTGGCCCTTTCATAAAGCCTGCTGCTTCCGGTTTTTGTTTTCCAAGTTCTAGAAACCGCAGTTTTGTCAAGCATAGAACGTGAGTTGAGGTTTATTTTCCTTTCGGACACAACTGCATAGATCTAGCTCTGAATTTTGTCCGTGTGAGAGTAGACCTGCAGAATAGTTTGCGAAATGCCCCTTCATGAAATGTTTAGCATAGAGCCCCTTGACTATCAGAATGAATTATAATGGACTCTTTCTTCTCCACCCTTGGGTAAACATTGTGTAGCAGAAATTTCTGCTTGAAACACAGTAGCGTACTCTTCAAAGCAGAGCTGGACTTTTGTCCTTGGCTTTATGTTGTTACCTCAGCCTCTTTACCATCGGTATCTTAGATTGAAAACTTTAATAAAAGTAAAGTAAAAGGACAATTTCATCAGTACCTGCTTCCAGCTTATTGCCGCCTGACCTATGTATGTTTATGTACTATTGACCTAAATATAAATATGCAGAGGTGGGCCGTTCCATGTCAGCTTCTGGTCAAATATTATACTTAGATTTTAGCCTGACTTATAAATTATATACTGTTACATTTCAATAAAATTGCTACCAAAATTAAATAGAGCTAAAATAAAAAAAAATTTAAAAACTAATTCTGTTTCCAAAAATACTTCTGCTTCTTTTAGAAAATTAAATACTGGTGAATACCAATTATTTAAAGGTACTTGTACGCAAAATCAATTTTTTCTATAATTGTTTTTAAAAAAAATTCTTGTGAAGAAATCTTTCTTTGATCTGACAAAACATTTTTATGTAGACTTTCCTAGTCTTTTCTAATCAAATAGTTGTGTTTGAAAAGAGCTCAATATCGGCAATAAAAGAGATAAATATTTGAGAAATAGTATCAGACCAGAACAGACGATGGAAATTTTAAGGAAAAATTCTATTCTAATGAAACTAAGATACATGCAAATCTAAAATTAAGATTGTTTTACCATTTTTTCTTTGTAAAAATAAACACATTTACTGCTTATTATTTTGTGTGTAAAATTGTAACATAAGTTTATTCAAAAACTTCTATCTTCTATCTGTTTATCTGTCAATTTTCCAAAATTGGTTTAAAATTGGAAAAATTACGCTTTACATTTATGTAAATTTTTAATAGCTGCACAATTTATTTAGTAAAACTATAAAATTTATTATGGTTGTTTTTTTCTCTTCCACAGATAGATATCTACTTGTGGAGCCACCTTTGGATATATGTTTAACAATTTGTATATGTAGCTGCTGTAGCACTGATGTTATATTTTATAGATTTGCAATATTTTAAAAGTGTGGTATTTTAAAGATAAAAACTGTAGAAATAGTACTATCTATAAAAGAAGAAGAAATATATGAAAATAAGCGAACTGATGATATTTTTGGTTTTTAAGCTACATTTTTTTATATTCTTTGTAAAATAAGGTTAAACGGAAAATGAGCTTATTCATTGATTGTGATAACTATTTCAAATTTTATGAGGTAAGGGAAACACAGTTATATTTAACCGAGACGAGACGAAACTGTGACCGTGGACGTTCAAATTTAATTTTATTTCTGTATATCATGTTATTGGCCGGGCCTTTCCATGTAATATCCACCCACTTCCAAACAGTAACAATCAATATTTTATCTTGCAAAATGTGATAAACAACTAAAAAAATTTTTCAAATTTTTAATATAATTTAATTAGGAGAAGCGTCTAAAATGTTAATATTTTCCAATTTTCTGAGCTTATTATACAAAACTTGAAAGCTTGAAATAATCATTTAAATATTAAAACCATCTGAAAGCTCTTAAAGAGCCACTTTTATTTATTTTATTCGTAAAAAAAAGAAAATGTAACTGATGGGACTGTTTTACGGTTCATGTTTTAAAAACCTGGAAGACATTTAAAAAATTGCTTTTTTTTAACTATAAATTTAGCTATTAAAAATAAACTAAATAAATTAAAGAAAATTGGTTGACGACCCATCAAAGCAGTAAGCTGTAATTTATATAATCATTGTTTAATATTAAATGATCGATTTCTATTGCTTTGTTAGTGTCAATTATCACAAATAATGACAATCAATATTGAATTATGACAGTTACACGTTCTAATGTAATAAAATAATTTTAATAGGCTAGATAATTTTTAAATGTTCGTTAATATCCACACTAGTTACAATTCAGAATACTCCAGAAACCCATTGTTTATTACAGACTGTTTATTACTCGTGTACTATTTGAATAGTTTTTAAGTTCTAGTGGTTAAAGTGCTAATTTGGTGACAGTGTTCTCTGCAAATATGAATTTGCTAGATTGCTAGATATAAATTAAAATTTTTATTTTTAAAAAACCAGTTTCTTCAACTGTGGACAAAACTGGCGCGGTCAATAGGATAATCAACCAAGCTGTGCAAACTGTTCCTCAGAGAATTTCGTGCATCCCTCTCATTTTTAATTGGTGATGCTGTAAAGATGAAAAACCAAGAAACTAAATTATTAGAGATATCGAAGAAAATACTCCTCTCTTTTTAACAAGTCTTTGGAACATAGTACGAAGACAACCACGGGCGTGTCACCAAAGAAAATAAATGAAGAAATGTATGTGAGTAATAATATTCCTGTAAACTGTAAACATTCCTGTAAACACATTAATAAATTTATTAAAAGCTATAATTGTTAAACTCATTATTTCAAATGGAACACCCTGTATTTTATATCATAAATAGAGAAAATGAAAGGTTCGAGTTATCGTCCACCCTACAGTAAATATTACAAAATAACTCTGTGTTCATCAACTTTGGGTATAGGGAATGCTTAACAAAAATTAAAGTTACATAATCGGGTATTCTATTTATGATATTAAATACAGGGTGTTCCATTTGAAAGAAGAGAGAAAATGAAAGGTTCGAGTTATCGTCCACCCTGTATACAAAAGGTAAAATAAATAATATTTAATAGAATACGGTGATATCGTATCATATTACGAAACTCTGTTAGGCAAAATATTTTTTTTTCTTCAACGTACAATAAGATACAGGGCGTTGATTTCCCTACGATTTTCACACAAACGTGTCCATAACTTCTGAAGGACTCTGTATAACGTATCAAAACCTTATATCAAAATCTTCAAAAAAATGTAAGCAGTCCGAATTCGGTATAATATACAGGGGTTCCCATTTAAAAAATCATATGTTTGGTTTGTAACGGAGTTATACAACACTCTGTATAGTTTAAGGTCATTTCAAAATATGGACCCTAAAGACATCTACTATTTTTGTTAATAACATTTTTTGATATCTTCTAAAACAACCCATATACCGAACGTTGTCATAAGGTTGGTACATCCTGTATATAGATAGAGATGGGCATTTTGTGTATAATCATAGAATTTAAATGCTTTGGTTTATACAATGAGAGTATGAGTGTGAGCGTAATTCAATATTTATGTATAAAACAAACATTACTTTATGTAAATAAAATAATGTCTTGGTTTTCAGCATTATGATTATATTTCGTTCAAATTGCAGTTTGTATTTACTGTAGGTACACTCATTCCCAAAATTAAGTATCAGCATTGGATAAATTACCATACGTGATCGCCGAGATAAAGCAAACATAAAATGCTAGCGCGCAGTGCCTACCTCTCTCTCTCTCTCTCTCTCTCTAGATATTAAAATTAAACATATCCTAGCAGATATTGATAATATAATTTCACTTACATCTGATGATAATTTAAGAAAAACAATAATGGCAAAATCAACAAATGTTATTACAAACCATGTAAATTATAAGTCTAATAATAATAATTTTTTTCGCAATTTATTCCATAAAACTAAAAGATTTTTAAAAAATAATCCAAATATAGTTGTAACAAACAGTGATAAAGGTAATTGTACAGTTATTATGCTAAAAGAAAATTATATTAATCTTTCTCTAGACATAATAAATAATAATTCTTCTTATATTAAATTAAATAAAAATCCTACCACAACAATTCAGAATAAGTGCAATTCCATTGTAAAAAAGCTATATGATAATAAACATATAAATAAAATTACAAAAAGATAAATTAACTTGCTATAATGGCATTCCTGCAAAATTTTATGGTCTTCCTAAAATCCATAAGCCAATATTATCATTAAGACCCATAGTAGCATGTATAAATACTCCAACAAATTTATTAAGCACTCATATTACCGAGATACTAACAAATGCTTATGATTTTAACACAGAATATTACATAAAGGATTCTTTTGACGTTTTCAAAAAATTTAATAAGTTTAAATTACCTGATAATTATGTTATTTGTAGTTTGGATGTGATTTCATTATTTAGTAATGTATATTTGGATTCAGCTTTAAGAGCAATTGATAAAAATTGGGATAAAATTAGTCAACATTGTTCTATACTCCAAAAAGAATTTTCAAGAAATAATTAAATTTCTTTTTGAAAATACATATTTTTCATTTAATAATCAGATATATAAGCAAATTTTTGGTACTCCAATGGGTGCTGCTATTTCTCCAATTATAGCATGTTATGTTATGGATAACTTATTAGATACCGTTATACCAGTTTTGCCTTTTAAATTAATATTTATTAAAAAAATATGTAGATGACATTGTTTTGGCGTTACCAAAAGATAGCTTAGATGAAATTCTTTTTATATTTAATAGTTATGATCCACACATACAATTTACCATCGAAAAAGAAGATGAACAACAAAGTATACCATTTTTGGACACTAAGTTTATAAGAAATGTTGACAACACTATTTCGATTAATTGGTATCAAAAACCAACAAATTCAGGAAGAATAATGAACTATTGGTCATATCATAAATATTCAATGAAAATTAACTTAATTAACCAAATGAAAAATCGTATAACGATGATTTCAGATCCAAAATTTCATAAAGATAATTTTAAGATACTTCAGCAATTATTTTTGAATAATGGTTACCCCAATAAATTAATTAAAAATATATTATATAATACTTCTTCATTTAACGATAAATTGATTCCTCAAGTAAATAATGAATTACATTTACAATTAAATAATAACACTGAAATGATAAATTATTATGTGTCTTTACCATATATAAAAGAAATAACACCAAAATTAAAAAGAATTTTTAGGCCATTAACAAATATCAAAATTGCAAACAAAACATGTTTTACCATTAGATCAACATTTACAAAAGTGAAAGATAAAACTCCGATCCTTGAATTATCTAATTTAATTTACTCCATTCCATGTAAAAATTGCGAAAAAAAGTATATAGGCCATACGAGTCAAAAATTAAAAAATCGATTATCTTTACATAAAAGTGATTGTAGATTACACCCTGAAAGATGTGAATTGGCCAAGCACGTCGTTGAAAATGATCATGTAATGGATTTTTTATCTGTTAGTGTTTTAGATATACAACCTATTTTGAAAAAAAACTCTTCTTAGAAATGTCTTTTATTTCTCAAGAAGAAAAAATCATTAATAAAAAGAGTGATCATAAAAATCTCAGTGATGTTTATTTTTATTTACTATCTAAGGATAAAAACATAAAAGAACAACTTACATAATAAATCATCTTACTAAATTACTGTTTAATAATATTTTTTTGAAAATTTATTTTGATTATTTTCTGACATTGACATTTATTTTGACAGTGTTTATGAAAAGGATGTATGAGTAATATTGTAAACTTCAAATTCAACCTAAGAAATTCTTCTTTTAATTTATTTTTTCTTCTTTCAATTTAAATTAATTAAAAAATTAAGCACCCTTTGGCATTTTCAAAATAAATAGCTATTGTTTTACAAACAATTTTACTAATGTTATTCTGACACCTTTTTCTAAAAAAATTTTTTTCAAAATAATAGTTTTAATTATATTTATATTTACCATTGTAAAGAACAAATTTTATAATCCTCGTATACATTCCTTGAAAATGGAAATAAATTTTCCGAAAGCTTGGAAAAAAGTATAAAGAGTTTACTTTTATTAATTGCTGCATACCCCAATATTACTGGTTTCATACCTTATTAGTCAGCAAATAAACTACCTTTATATATATATATATATATATGTGTGTGTGCCTATCCTCTTCGCTTAGTCAACCCTCCACTATGCCGTTTTCCACGATGCGGCCGTGGAGAGTAATGTTCGCACAACTTTTTAATGTCCTTTGCAATGTTTTAACGGAAATGGCAATTACGTGGAAACTAACTAATTTAGTGTTCACTAAAAGATCATACAAAATGCTACTTTTCCACTAAACAGCAGACACAAATACCAATAATTGAAGGAGTAAATAATTTATGAAATAATCTTGAAATTTTCAGCTTTTTTCGAGTTTTCTTCGGCTGTCAGTATCCGATCAGGTTCAGTGACGGCTACAATTTGTTCGTTAACTAAATAATTGAAAAAAAGTGCGATTTTTTGGCTTTAAATGTTAATAAAAACATAATAAATAACATTTCCTTTTCCAAAAAAACAAAAATCATGTGCTAACTACCTTTAGTCTAATGGTACATGCGGTTTTCTACTATTTTTTATGGAAAAAATCACTTGCATGCTTCCCTAAGTAAGTTTACTGTTAGACCCGCAGGTTTAATTGATTCCAGAAATTACCTAGATACGTGGTCAATAGTAGGTAAATTTTCTTTGATAAAAGATCCATAGGTTTTATAATAATTGGCATAATGGGGAAAACCGGAACGTGACGAATTACCGTTAGATTTACGGGTGAGAAGTAGGCTCCTAGCTCCAATACGGTAAAATTGATTTGGCAACTCCGCTCCGCTGTATATTCCGTCCAACAGTTACGAGTTAATATTAAAAATATATTATAACTTTATACTAATAAGTCTCAGTAGATGAAGATGTCCATAAATGAAATTTTGCACAGAGGTAGAAAAAATAATTCTCTTTCATCTGGCATATTCAAAAATTACTTACAAACGTTACGAGTGGCCAAAAAATGGATTTTAAGGGAAATTTTCACGCAAATTCGGATATATCCTTTGGAGCTGGGGGGTAGATGAAGATGTCCATGAATGAAATTTTGCACAGAGGTAGAAAAAATAATTCTCTTTCATCTGGCATATTCAAAAATTACTTACAAACGTTCCGAGTGGCCAAAAAATGGATTTTATGGGAAATTTTCACGCAAATTCGGATATATCTTTTGGAGCTGGGGGGTAGATGATGATGTCCATGAATGACATAGAATGAAAGAGAATAGAGTAGGAACGATAGACAAAATGCTTCTTTGTACGAAAGTAGCAAATCTAAAATAGAAGTAATTAATAAAATACAATAAAGTTTTAATTGCACACATTTCTTTATTCAACCATTGTCACTGATGTGTACCTATTATATTATCTACAGTTTTATTTAATTCAGAAATACAATTCGTTGCCTAGAGAAAAAAGCTGTTGACAACTACATTAGAACAGAAATCTTGGAACAGGTGCCATTGCACCCCCGTACATGCGTACCAAGCGGGAAAGTCCACGGAAAACGCTTTAACACAGTTGACTGACGAAATCCAAGACGCACTGAACAAAAAAGAGACCGTGGTATGTGCCTTTCTAGACATAGAAGGGGCCTTTGACAAGACGCCACATAAGGCAGTCAAAAGAGCACTGATTGAGAAAGGAGTAGATAGAACGACGTCCATTTGGATGTCGAAACTGCTATCTACAAGAATCGCAGAAATGGAGGCACGACAAGATTAATGTGACTAGAGGCTGTCCGCAGGGGGGAGTTGCATCACCGCTGATGTGGAGTCTCACTGTGGACAGTCTGCTCTGTCAATTGAATAGGAAAGGCATACCATGTCAAGGGTATTCCGACGACATGGTTATCCTGGCAAAAGGGAAGTATGAAAATGTCCTCTGTGATATTGTTCCAAGAGGATTGAACATTGCGGAACAATGTTGTGACTCGATGGGACTCAGCATCAACCCCACCAAAACCACACTAGTAGCCTTTACAAGGAAAAAGAAACCTAATCTAAAAATCATAAAAATAGAGGAGAACATCGTCGAGTGGAAAACAGAGGTAAAATATCTAGGGCTAATCCTAGATAGCAGGTTACTCTGGAACAAACACGAAGACGAAGTAATACACAAAGCAACCAAGGCCCTCATGGTGTGTAGGAACATTGCAGGGAAGAACTGGGGATGTAACCCACGCAATAGTGAGACCATTAATCACATATGGGGCAGTGGCTTGGGGCGTAAGGGCTAATCTGAATACGACCAGGAAAAATCTCTCGAAGATTCAGAGACTAGCCTGTTCATATATCACTAGAGCAATGGGAACTTGCCCCACTGCTGCAATGGAGGTAATTTTAAACTTGACCCCACTGCACATTCTGCTAGAAAGTGTAAGGAAGAAAACAATATATAGAATGATCAAAGAAGGAATTATCAGGGAAAAACCTCGATCACTTCATTTTGATCAAACTGGGGAAATGCCCCAAGATGATATGCCAAAGAAATTCAACTTTGTGAGAAAATTCATCACAAAGTTGAGTAATAAATCTGAATGGGACGAAGAAACCATACAGAATTTAAACCAGAATACCATAAAGTGGTATACGGATGGTTCCAAGCTAGACGAGGGAACCGGGATAGGAGTTTTTGGACCGAGAGCCAAATACTCAGAAAGCTTGGGCACATACCCGAGCATCTTTCGCGCCATCGAAAGATGTGTGGAATTCAATATTGGAAGAAACTACTGCAGACAAGAGATTGTGATCATGTCGGATAGTCAAGCAGCCATCAAAGCGCTGAGCTCAAATATAATCAGTTCGAAGATGGTTTGAGAATGCCTAGGCAAACTAAATGAACTAGGCCAGAAGAACACTGTCACCCTCCTATGGGTCCCGGGACACATAGGAATAGAGGGGAATGAAACAGCAGATAAGCTGGCAAAAAAAGGAGCTGAAACCCCACATTTGGGACCAGAACCATCTTGGGGGATCAGCAGTAGAGTAATCTTAGGAAAACTAAGGGAAGAAATGGAGAAGGAAAAATCCAAGTACTGGAAACAGCTGGAAGGACTGAGGCAACCTAAGATACTACTGGGGAACTATGACCAGAAGAGATCTCTTAGCTGCCTCAACCTTAGTAAAAAAAGGCTCCGAATTCTAACGGGAATATTAACCGGGCATTGCCGGTTAAGAAGCCACATGAAGAAACTAGGGTTAGCAGATGAAGCAAGGTGCAGATTCTGTGAGGAAGAGAATGAAACCTCAATACACATGCCCTGCCTTGCAAAATTCTAGGGCTAGATACCTAGGAGCACATGAAATAGAGGAAGGGGATCTACCTGATTTGAAGCCCGACGATGTCCTAAACTTCCTCAGGAAAATAGGACTTGAAGAGCTGCTATAGGTCTGAGAAAATATCAGAACATGGCAAGTAAGGGGGGACACAATAGATCCTATAGGTCGCAGTGTAATTATCACCCCTAACTCATACATACATACATACATAGGCTTTTGTGGCCTCAATGTCAGCTTAAAATGGTTTGAAGACTATCTCCACATAGCGACCTTCCAAAGGATGCTTTCATTTTAGCGGTAACTTAGCGATGACTTAGCGTTAGCTTGGCTCTAGCTTAGCGGTAACTTAGCGGGTTGTGTCTTCCAACAACCAAAAAGGAAATTTCACAAGACGAAATACTAGAACGCTTTTCCAACTCTTTAAATGAGTGTATTAGTCGAAAAGTATATAAAATTGTCTTACTCGTCTATATATAGTCTCGCTTAGGACGTGTTTGTGTCTTTTGTCAGAAGAGATGCGTTCATTATTCAATTGCAAGCGAGATACGCGTTTTTTGATTGGCTCCGTTCAAGCAGCTAATTAGATACGCTTCTATAAGGGGTGTCTCGTGTACAGTAGCATTAACAGTGATTCGGGGTCGGTTTTAACATTAATAATAGCGGTATCGTTTACGTCGGATAACAGTGCAAGGTGACATGACGATTGACGATAGACATGTTACAACGGATAATAAATAAAATTCTTGAAACATTTTATTTGTATTTATAATAAGCACATAAATGTAACTATATCATAAGTCAACCGCTTTAATATATATCAGCCCAAATACTTTAATTTTAAAAAATTTCGAAATTTTTGCTCTTGGAATTTCAAAAATTATTGAAATTTGATGTAGATGTATGTAATTGAAAATTTTTTCAAATATAAGGAATATCAAATGATTTTTTTATTTTAGATCAAAATTTCAATTTTTTAATCAATTACTTTGATCATTCAAAAAATTAAATATGAAAAAAAACGGGATTTTATCATGAAAAATTATTTTTATAAACAAAAAATGTTTTTTCACTTTTGAATAAATATCAAAATGATTTTCATTACATGCAAATCTGTGGTATTTTTATTTCACACTAAAAACAAATTGAGAAGTTAAGATTTGGTAATTTCAAAACGCTTCCTACACGTGAGATTAATCTAACTAAATAAACAGAAAGTAAAGAATATTATTCAAAGTGAGGACTATAATTGATCTATTAAAAAATTAACATCCTACCCATACAGATTGAGAAGTAAAATAATGGATTGAATTATAATATATTTTATAGAAATTTTTTAATAAAAACTAATTTGAACCAATTTTTGAAATTGATTGTTTTTTTTCGCCTCTAAAATTGTGGTATTTCAAAAATTTTGCCGCCCTTCAAATTCTGCCGCCCTAGGCCCGGGCCTCACAGGCCTAAGCGTAAATCCATCACTGGGACGTTGGTAAACTTATCGATAAGCTGTGAGCACAAGGTGCGCGTTATAAAAATGTTTATGGCGCGCTTATTGTATTAGTTTTTAATTCACGAACCGTTTATTTTTAAGACATTTACCTAATTTGGCATGGGTACTTTTTTAATAACGCAAAATCATTTATGAATTAAAAAAATGGGTTAGTTGAGTATTATGCAACTAAATAGAGTTTAATTACCATTACCTTCTACCATGCTTGGACATAGCAAAATTTATGTGTACCAAAATTGTGTCATTGAAAAAAGGAAAGCATTAAATGAAGAAAATAATGATTAAAATTAAATATTAAAAACTAAAAACTAGGTGAGTAGCAACTCATTAAACCTAGTTGAGTTATTGGTTAATAACAAGAAGAAAACTGGAATATAGCTTAGGATAAAGATACCCAAAAGCTTGAAAAACAAAGGAGTGTAAGTATGAGCAGTATTTGTAAAAACCGCAAGGAAGGAGAAAGGTCAAAGACCCATTGGCAAATGTATCATATCTGTCATTGTGAGTGAAGAAATGAATAAGAAAGTAAAATTCAACAAGGTAAGAAAAGTTGAAAATGTGGCGAATGTAAGCATCAATCTGAGGATGAGGGCAAGAATATACCCGCAACAAATTGTCAGATGATGGGTCGTAACACTCGTAACACGTGGTGTCAATCCTAAACCAACAGTGTAGGAGCACCAGCAAGCAAATAAATCCAAATTCGGTAAGACGCAGCATCGTGTATCACCCACGCAAAAATGTCCATAACACAAGTGATCACAACAATAAACTGTTAAGGCAAATAAAACAACGAAGATATGAGATAGCGCAAACTAAATGGGTACTCAGATTACATTGAAAGCAAGTGACATAAGGAAATTAAATAGAACATGAAACTACCATAATCAAGTTTAAGGAGCACAGGACACCATTTAAAGATGGAACAAATATTGCAGATGTCGAAATATTAGAACGAAATTGCAAGCATAATAGAAAAACATTTGTTTATATACTTGTTTATATAGTGCTAAGCACCGTAGAGGTAAAAGAATGTGCGGCGCAGAAGAAGAGAAGAGGAAATGTTCAATTGGAAGCACTGGCTACACCAGGAGAGTCACCCCCGACTGTAAAGCTAAAACTGCAGAGAAAAAATCCAAGGTGAGCGGCGTTAGTTCTTCCCGCACAAGTGGCAAGGAAAACGCCATTCCCAAGGATGAAAAATCCATGCGGTTGGACACGTTCACGGAGGCAACTCCAAAAACGATTAAACTATCGTGTAATCAAGTTGCAGCACCACTCTCTGTGAGCTACAGTAGTATTTATAGTGCTCTTGTTATATTAATATTTTTTTATACGGGGTGTGTCATGTGACCTCTTGACCAAAAAGGCCCCATTTATCTGTTTGCGAATTTACCTTTTGGCTGTTCCATACTGTACAATATATGTGTCAAAAGTCATTGTTTTTTATTGTGTTAAATGTATTATTTTATTTTTTTAGACTATACATATAAATATATATAAATTTCCATTTTAGCAACTTTTTTTAATCATTCACTAATACATACTTTTGTATGTAGATTATTAGTGTAAATTAGAAGTAGATTTATAACTGAAATAACAGGAAATAGAACGTGTGTATAACAATTTAGAGGCTTGTTCAATTGTCTATTGTTATTGATTATAACAAATCCTATGGGAACAGCAAACAGATTGAACATTTCGAATAATGGAATTTGATGATATAATACCTACATATTCCCAAAGAAGTTTTTTTTTACTTTAGGGTTTTCCCAGTAGGCTCTGACTCGTTGTGCCAATTTTAATTTAAAAATAAAGAATAATGCAAAACAGAAGATCATTTGTTAACAATTCTACTCGCATACAACAAAATTTGTACCGACAATATTAATCTATTCCATAACTATTGTAACATTATTCTTAGGGATTATTTTCATATGTGGTAAAAACAATAACGAGCACTTACAAAAAAATGTGAGCAGTCCGAATTCGGTATAATATACAGGGGTTCCCATTTAAAAAATCATATGTTTGGTTTGTAACGGAGTTATAGTTTAAAGTAATCTAAAAATATGTACCCTAAAGACACCTACTATTTTTGTTAATAACATTTTTTGATATCTTCTAAAACAACCCATATACCGAATTTTGTCGTAAGGTTGGTACACCCTGTATATATACCGGGTGTCCCAGACTAATTTATCCAGGCTATATCTCTTAAACAAATAAAGATTCTAGAGTGGGACAGAAACTGATCTATTTCATTGCCAATACACATATGGTGTAGAAAAAATTATCCCCTAGGTATATATTCATCCCTTAGTTACCACCCCTAACTTTAAATTTCTTAATAGCACCCTGTACATTTTCTTAAAATTTTGGATTTGGTCTTCCATCCTCTATTCAACAAATTTTTCAAAATTAAAATGGGTTCATAGGTAATCAAGAAAAAATCAATTTATTTTTTATTTTTGTTAAATAAATTATTAACGCCAACAATAAAAATAAAAGAAAAAATAACAATTAACTACTTAATTAATATTATTTACATTAGATGTTCGAATTATAGCCCACCTGCTGCAACGCACATTTCGAATCTTGCCAGAAGATTTCTGGTATGTAGATAAATCGTGCTCGATTTGTTATTTTTCGGTTTTTCACATTTTCAATCTATCGATTGAAGAAAAAATTTCAATTAGAAAAATGTTTCTATTATACGTGTACGAACTCAGTTTTGCTAATTTTTTGGTATTTAATTTTTTAGGAAACATACTTCCCGATTTCCTAGAAGATATTCCTCTTAATGGACGTCAAGAAATGTGGTAGTAACAAGACGGAGCACCTCCACGCAATGCGAGAATCTTTATCGACCACCAACAAAACCGTTTCGATAACCACTGGATACCAAACAACTCTCCAGAAATTATGTGGGCGGCACGCTCACCTGACTTGTCACCTCTTGACTATTTCTTTTGGGGAACGATAAAAGATTTTGTTTATCAATCAAAACAGCAAAATGTAGGAGAATTAAAACAAAACATAAGACAAGCATGTCGCCAAATTACTCCTGCTATGATTCAAACCACATGTACAAGAAATCTGGCAAGATTCGAAATGTGTATTGCAGCAGGTCGACTACAATTCGAACATCTAATGTAAATAATATTAATCAGTTAATTGTTATTTTTATTACATTTATTTTTATTGTTCCTTTAAGCTTTAAGGGTTTCTTAATTAATTTAACAAAAATAAATTGATATATTAGGTATTGAAATTAGGTACTTAAAATAAAATAAAAAAAATTTTGTAATGTAAACAAATATTGTATTAGTTTTAAGTATAGATAAGAAGTGTAGATTATAGTAATGAAGAAGTTTGGTTGCTAGGAGAAAAGAAAAGTTTGACAGTTAGGGGATAAGAATTGAAAAGTCAAGAAGAGCAGAAATTAATATTTTTAAAAGAAGTCATATAGATTGAAAAAGTATAATTTAAAAGAAAGTTAATGTCGAATAGAAAAGTTTATATTAATGGTAAAAAAGGTATGAAGAGAAGAAGAAAAGAATTAAAATAGAAAAGCTGTAGCAGTTTGATGTTCTTTATTTGGAGTTTGATCATAAGTTTTTAAGAATAGAAAAATTAAAATAATAATTTTTATTAATGGAAAGTTAATACATTTGAAGAAATACAAATACTAATAAAAGAGAATAAATAAATTAAAACTTATAGCCTGAATAAAAGTAGACAAAAGATAAAAGTATTTGGAATTGTACAACATTGGAGAAGGTGTCATTATACGCTCATTGAATAATATACTATTAAAAAACCAGAATAAACAGGACTTACTAAATAAATAAATATGAAAAAAAACAAACGAATAAAATTAACTAAAATAAGTATTCCATAGGTTCAGCACCAACTACGAAGTATATTCCCAGTGTATTTACATATAAAGATACTTGTATTATTTTTGACATAGTTTTAAACACTAATAATTATAATTTATATTTTAAACTACACTTTTTATTTATACTTTTTTGAAAATACCCTAAATATACTATTCAGGTTATATCCTTTTTTGTAAAATCAAACAAGATTTTTGATCAAAATGGAATTAAAAAAAATTTTAATTGGAAGTTTATACCAATTTTTCTTTTTATGATTTAGTTTTACAAAATCATTGATGAATATAATGAAATCCAATTAACTCTTATGTTGTTATAAAATCAACATTAACTTAGCTTTCTTGTGCATACAGTTAAGGAACAGAAAATCGATAACACATAAAATTAGAGCATTGATTCATAACTCTAATAATGAACTATATATTTTTAAGAGTGAATGCTTTGTCAGTTTATATTGATTTTTAGAAAGCAACGGAACATCTACAATATAATTATTTCTACCACATAGACAGCCAGTTTTACTTCGATAAGTCAGCGACGTTGCCAAACGCGTTAATTCTAAATTAATCAATTTTCATAAAAATAAATATTGAAATAAGAAGAATAATAAAAAACTCTTGTTTTAACTCAACTTCCAAGAGTTTTTTATTATTCTTCGTAAAATGGACTTCCAAAAAGTAAGGGTTAGTACAATAAATTTAATTGAAATAAGAGATACATTGAACTTTCATAGCATTTTTTATTTAAAATTATTTACTCCATATAAATTAGTCAAAATAATAATCCAACTGCACCGACAAACCTATTTGGCCTTTTGGCAGTCAGCGTAGGGAATTAAACTACTTAGGTATAAAATCTCATAAACTCACAAGATTAATAAGAATAATAAGCAACTATTCGTTTAAATAGGTAGCTTAGGTAGCTACAAACAAAATATGGACATATTGAAATTACATTTTGTTTGTTTGTAGCTACCTAACCTGATGTTGATTAATGTAACTTCAATATGTCAATCTGACGATGCTTCAAGCGCGAAACAGCTGTCATTGTAATTTAAAAGCGAATTTATTAATAAAGCGCCGAGGTTAACTTAAAACGATAATTAGTTGTTTATTAGTCTTAGTAAGATAGATTTCCACAGAGTAAGGGTTGGTACTATAAATTTAATCACAGTATTAATGACAATCAAATATAGAAATATGCAATTTAAAAATACCGGAGGGTCCCTCCTACGTAGCATTCCCAAATCAGACTTACACTTTTTTTTATAGAACACTGTGAATATTAGTCTTATTATTTATCTTCTTTCTTCTCTCTGCAATGTTACGTGATACAAACATAACATTTATTCTTAAATACCTAATAAATATTGGAACAGCTGTGTGATACATATAGTACAAATTTTTAACTTTTGGTTTAAAGAAATTAACATCAAGTAATCGTATGAATGTATTACTTAAAGATTTAGACATTTATCCTGGAAGCTTGTTTTGCAAACAACCGAAAACATTTCACCAGAAAAATAACACTAGTTATAGGTACCGAAAATATGATTTTTTTTTTCACACGCAATATAACTACAGTGATAGAAATGTGTGAAGACGTGACAACAATGCATTCTTTCTTGTGATTTAAGTTTTATTTAAAAAATCTTTTAAATAATACTACATGTATAACCAAAATAATTATTTCTGTAGGTATTTTTAGGGATAGTTCTTTTTTATTATAAAATAATTAAAATATTCATTTGGTTAATTTTGAGTTATTTCTGTTCAGAGTAATCCTTTATTTCAAAATAAGTTTAATTTAGGCTGAAAATAACAAGTTGGATACTATCCAAACAGTTTATTTAGACAGTGTATATTTCAAAGCCGGCTATTATTTTTGTTAAAAACAAATGGTACCTAGGTACATGAATAATCTTTACTTACTTATACTGCTGGTATGTAATAGTTCCATACCATAGAGCAAACATTTTTGTTTTATGAATGTAGGAAGATGTTTTCTAGAACACTAGACACAAACTAACTCGTCCTTCCACCGCCTCTTCAACTTTTAAAACAGACCTATTTGATTTTTCCTAAAACAAATTTTAATATTGCTATTCTATATTTTCAAAAATAACAAAAAAATAATTTTCAAAATACCACAAAAATGTATTGCATCACTGTTAAGTTTAAAAATACTTCGCGTAAGTGGGTTAAAATTTGTCAAATCAATACATATACACCTACATTTACATAATTATTTACTCACCCTATGGTTCATAAAATCACAAGATTTACTGGAAACTCTCTTTAATAAACAGAAGAATTGCAAAGACAATTTGTGACTAATATATGAATTAAAAGCGAAATACCTATTTTATTTTACGTCAGTGTCATATTGTTTCTACAAAAACAAACGTCGTTTAGTACCACAACTTATGAAATATATATATAGAAAGTAAATAAGTTGATTAATTTATATAAAAAGTATTAAAGTTCATAAACATTTAGGAAATTAGGAAAATAGGTCAACTTCACCACTAAAACTCTCTGTAGGTCCTTTTGAACTTCTTAGTTTTCAGATTGGAAAGACGCGGGCGTGCAATTATCATGTATGCAACCAAACATACAGCCCAGTAGTGATAGGTTTTATACTGTTTAGTTTAAATGAAATTTCAGCGCTGTATTATTTTCTAGTAATACATCCTAAAACATCGAAAGAAAATATATAAAGCAGATTAACATTTACAACTGTAATCCAACAATTTTCAAAATTATGTCCAGATCCAACACTTTGCCGAAAGTGCAGAAATCAATGAAAACAAAAAAATATATTAAATTGATTGTATTAACCCTTACTTTTTGGAAGTCCATCTTACTAAGAAAATAAAAAACTCTTCGTTTTAATTCAACTAAGGGCTAATAACATCTAGGCTTTAATATTGCTGTCTTATTACTTCCATATACTTGATCAAGCCTTACCTACTTAATCAACATCAAGTACTTAGCTACAACCAAACAAAATGTAACTTCAATAAGTAATTCTGACGATGCTAGTTTTTTAGCGAAACAGCTGTAATTGTGAATTTAAACCTAATTTTTTTAATTAAATTTATTGTAAACCTTATGGATCAAATTTGAGAAATTTAATTAAGTGACTGAAGGTTTGTTCAGATTAAAACTTATAGACAAGTTGTTTGTGATTTGTAGATACCTATGTTCTATAAACTTCTATTATAATGTGTATCAATAAACTCAAAACACCCTTTTTGTCTGTAAATTAATGTAAAATCTAAATATCTATTAGTTTAGAAAAAAAACAGAAAATTTACTAAATTGTTTTAGAAAAAAGTCTTAAGAATACAATTAGCCAAATAAATATTGTGTTATATTGTGAATCTGATCGATCTCACAGAACATTTGTGTTTCCACAGAACAAATCTGCAATAAATATTTACGTTACTAGTCCGGTAAGTATACTTTTACAGTATGAGTGAGATGCTTACGGAATCGAAACAAGTACAGTAAAAGCTTACCGGACGTGTGACATACAACATACTTCATACTTTACCCTAAAACACAAAGGAATAGTGAGAAAATAAAATATTAATATATTTATCGACGTTCACCATTTTGGAAATTGGCTTTCAATGCCAAAATAGGTGGCATGTAATTGGTAATCATAGAAACATAATATTACTGATTTTAAATAAGTAATATTATAGTCAGTGATTGTCATTATCTGATTTTCATGAAATGGCTCAAGATAAATTCATTTCTGGGAACGAAAATATAACCGTTAATATTAATATAGGCAATAAATAAGCTCCGTTTATTGTTTTGCTGTTGAATTTTAACAAGCGTATATACATACGTTTGAAACCTCAGTGATTTTTTATTAGTTTTTAATATGTAGAAACTTGTCAAGGTCCTTATTCTATTACAGGATAGTGGCACGTAATGAAATATCTTACGTGCTACTATCCGGTAAAATTCTATTTTCCGGATTGAAATCAAGTATGCAAAGGTACGTTTTAGGGTATAGTATGAAATAAACAAATTTACTGGAATTGTATCTTCAAACAGTTTTGACTGTCATGGGATTGTAAGATTTTTTGTACGAAAATCCAACACTGCTTTACAACTGCCAGAAATCACTAAGAACAGGCAAATAAATACTGCAATAATACATGATGTCCTCAACATGTTACTTATTTCTGTATGAATAAATAATTATAGGTAATATATCCTAACTGTTTTGAAGCGCCTGTGCATTGTGTTTAAATATAAATTGAAATTTAGTAGTAGAAAAGAAAAAATATACAAGATAACAATTTTCACTCCCGTGAAAATTCTACCGAAATATTCCCTAATCTTAAAAAAATACTTCAAATAGTCGATTCGAAGGCCTCTTATTTTTCGGTATATGCTTGAAATTTTGTTTTCCTTCGACTCCCCATGAAAAGGACACCTAACACATAGTTTTGACACTTCAATAATTAGTAATATTATACGCATTCGAAAAAATAAAAAAAGAAAAAGCGATATCACATCCGTGTGATATTTTTTAAAAACGCACAAAACGTAATCATTTAAGGAAGATTAATGGATAAATAACTATTAATTTCTGTGAACAAACCACTTTGATTTGTTCAATTTGAAAAAGAAATATTATCTTTTGGTAAAATAAATGTTAAATTAATACTTTAATAAAAATAATTGTATGAGTTGCATTATGCAACCAAATATACACTTAAAGTAGTTCTATTTATTTAATTACTTATATAGAAGTGTGTTACAATTGGTATGAATTATTTTCATAAAAACAGTTTTGAAATTTTAATAAGGACAATTTGGGTATACCATGGGTATAGCAGAAAGAAATTGGAGAATCACAGTTGAAGAATTGGGTGGTAAAACCCTGTGTATATGCTTTGTATGTGCTAAATTTATTAAGAATTTTTTTATAATTATTACATACTAATAGTCTACTATAGTCTGTTGCAGCTAGTTGCACACTGAATTGAATTGTTTGCGTATTTAGCTCTAGGAGTTCTACATAGGGGTGATAGCGCATACAACAGGAGTTAAACGTAAATGAAAATGTTAAAAATAGGTACATTACTAGAGTACATAACGTTTCTCAACTTCCAATTAATTTCACCAACTGCTCCAATAACCATTTTGTTTTTAATTTTTGTGAATCCCACAAAAAAATTAAAAATGTCATTTACCTATTAAAGAATTGTGATGCTAATTCCTGAGAAAGGTGGTTATTTGATTTTAATTAATTATATTTCCATGCAATATCGAAACTCGTTTAAATCCTAATTTTTAACATGACTAACAATTAAAATAAATTATATAAAGAAAGTTAAAAAAGTCATTATTATAAGAAATATTGGGGTCGTAGGAAAAATCGTGCCACAACGCGTTGGAAAGTATATTTCTTGCACTCGTTACGTTTTCGCACTCACCTATACGCGGGTCGTACTAAACGTTACTCATGCGTAATATTTCACTTTCCACACTTATGTAATATATGATTACATTTAAACGGATTAAGTACCCTTTAGTATATCTGTCGCCAAATAATATATAAACTAGTAGTAGAGAGACATTGGAATATAATTACCACCCGACAATTATGAGGATCTTAAGAGAGCTTCGCAGCAATTTCAAAATGCAAATAAGTTACTCCTTAAAATAAAAAGCAACCGCGAAGAAATCCCTTGGTGGAATAGACAGATAGCCAAACTCCAGAGTTAGTATTTGTAGTATTTGAAAATACTAAAAAAAATGCTCAATCTAAGTAAAACAGAAGTTAAAGAGGATATCTTAGAGGAAAAGGTTTGAAGAGATAATAGAATTAGTCCCAGTCGAACGAAGAATACACTAATGGCCAAGCAGAATTTAAGATTAGTCTTGGGTCGTACAATCCAGTTAAGTTTCTCTGCACTTCGACCGAGTGAGATCTGTATGCTTATCTTAATCCACTTCAATATTAGACTGCATATGCTTCTAGAGAAACTAAGCAGTTTTCTAGAGGACATATTTCTAATTTCATGGGAAGTAAGAGCAATTCCTTCTATGAGCAGTTTGGACAACCATTTTATAAATATTAAGGGAGCAAAACAACGCTCCCCATTCGCATAGTATATGTTCCACCGGCATTTATTTTTGCACATTTTAAGAAGATCCTTTGTTCTTTCAGATGATTTATTTACTAACCTTTTAGCTTGCCCTTTCATCTATCTTGAAATACCAAGCACAAAGTTTGAGTGCTATTTTTCAGAATCTGTCAAATTAAAAAGATAAACCACAAAATTGTCAGTTCAGAGTCCCCACAGGCTAGCGGCGAACAAAATTTTCATATATGGTATTTTTTCCTAATTACTCCAAATAGGGTTTGGTTTAATTAACAAAAACGGAGGAGACACACATGACTTCTATCCAAAGCACTCTGTGCCTGGAGACATTATCAATTACGATCTCACCTGATCAGAATTGAAGCAAGTTAAAAGATTTGTAAATATATCACCTACATTAGCATTAGATATTAGTTAAAAATATTTAAAGCTGCCCACAGGTCTTCTCACTGAGCACTGTCATTTAAGGCATTACCTTGAACAAATTATGACTTCTAGATTCACCTCAGCAATTTGATTTATATATATTATCACATTATTTCTCGCCACTAAAACCAAATGTTTTAAGGTAATATATTGATCAATAAAATTTGATTGTTTTTGGCTTTTATCAGTAGTTTTGTACTTTTTCTATAAAGATGATAAATTCTCGGTTGTGAATAAATAAAAAATTGTTGGTTTTTTTAAACAACTTTATTTTATAACTAATTACAGGTTTAGGTCATATTAATTTGTATAATTTAGTATTGCACATTAGTGGATATTCACTGTAAGTTGAGAGAGGCCTTCTAAAAAACTAAAATTTTTGCTTACACTAATGAAATCCGTGTCATTTCAACGAACAAAAATCATTTAAAAAACGAATAGGTACATTGGACGGTTACTTTCTTTGTAAAAGAAATTAATATTTTTGTTGAGAAACAAACTACAAAGAAAGGTTTGTTCTTTATAGTTGAACATTTTGCACTAGCACAGCAAACCGTGCAGCATTGTACTACGACTTACGGTGCACTGATACAAAAATTGCTTAAGCTCACATTTCTTGAAAAAGTTCAACAATAAGGATCAAACCTATTGACATGTCTTGATGAAAAGCCATACACAGTAATGTTTTCAGGTTATTTTGAGGAAATCTTCATCTACATTGACCTTGTACCATAATTTAGACAAGATGTGTCCTGGACTGGATAATGAAAGTATACATGTTGAACAAAATCCTTGTTTAGTTGGGAATTTCCCTAAGAATCAAATGAAACTGGCCAAAGGCTAGGTGAATGGCTTGTGTAACCAGTTCGTAGGTAAGATCAGGACCCCTATTTTCGAACGTGTGATGTGAAGTGAATGTGATGTGAGTAGGGAAGTGATCGATCCCTGACAAAACCTTTCATGGGTCGTATTTTCGATATCACAACGTTGCCTCGTTATATTTATGAAAAATGAAAGAATTTTGACGTATAACGTACATACTAGAAAGTTGGCAACGTTTGATAAATTGGGTTTCAGACAGTTCAAATTTTTCGCACAACAATATCAGACCACTGATAACTATATTCTTTTATTTATAACTACAATTATATTCTTTTATTTATGAAAGACGCAAGTTTCAAAACAAAACTACAGTAACAACTCTAATAAACATATGATTTTGACAATACGCTGACGCCTGAATAATAATGCGCATGTTTCACTGCTTCGACTAGGTCTGACCAAGCGAAGTGTGATGTGAGCTATCATCTATCATATAGTCTAAAAATACGGTTCACCGGTTTCTCACCAGTGATCTATCACATCACATATTCGAAAATAGGGGTCCAGGCGTAATTGTGTCAATTAAAACATTTAACAAAACCTTTAATATCTTCAAGCCATTATTCAAAATTTTTATTAAGGCTTATTTGATTAAATTATTCTGAAATAATTAAAAAACGTAGTTATTGTAAAAAGGTGTGAAAAAGCAAAAGTATGAAAAATGAGTATGAAATTGTACCAAGTCTTATTGTATAATAAATTGACTGATCTTTGCAAGAATTTATAGGCTCCATTTTATATATATAATAAATCTTGAAAACTGTTTGAAGCTTGCTTTGTTTAAAACTTTGTCTTATACGGGGTAATAAAAAAGTGAACAGGCGAGTGTAACACAAAACTCGTCTAGTTTATTATTTTGTTACAATTCACGGAATTTTATGCCGTTTATACAATAAATACATTCATAAGTTTACAGAGAAAAATGTATTAATTTTAATATCATCAAATGTAAAAACATACCGATAATTTTTTTTACGATAGATTACAAAAAATAAAAATTTAACCGCTTTATAATAAAAGATCGAGTGCATGTAAAAGTGACAAAAAATGTATCATACTTAAAAATACTAAAAAAATTAAATTAAGTTTACTCTAGTATTAAAACAAAGGTTAAAAAAATAAATGAATAAATTAATTGAATAATTAATTAATTAATATAATATAGCAAGATCCATATAGGTAAAACCCTATACAGTGTGTAAAAGCCAAATGGAATAAATTAATTATTTCGGTTACTGTACATATTTATAAAAAATCCCGAAACACGTCAAATTTAAATTATAACTTGACATTCTTTAACGTGAAAATGCAACCCCTACCTTCAACCCCGTTAGAATGACAGGTACAACCCCCAATTTTTTAAATGGGAAGTATAGGCTTGTGATATATCATTTGAAAGGTCTCTTCATTCTCTATTCAAAAATGTTATTGTTTTTAAATTTAATGCAAAAATTAACATAAAAAAAATAATATCATGTTGTTACCGAAATTCGCTACAATACAATCAAAAACTAAAATGTAATGCAAAACGTAATAAAATGTAGAACACGAAAAAGAACTATGAATATTACTGAAGTAGATGTTCAAAATGTTCTCCGCGAACGTCTTGGCAACATCCTAATCTCAAATAAAACTGTCTTCTAACATTATTTAACATATCAGGCGTGATCGAACTAATCGCAAGCGTTATTCGTTCTTTTAAGTCATTTAAATCAGAAGGTTTAGTTTTGTACACATGGCTCTTCACATATCCCCATAAAAAGAAATCTAATAATGTAAGACCAGGTGATCGCGCTGGCCATTCAATCGATCCGCGCCTCCCTATCCACCGATTGGGAAATATTGTATCGAGGTACTGCCGGACATTAAGTTGGTAATGTGGTGGTGCTCCATCCTGCTGAAACCATATCGTATTCGCTGGAACTTGAGGGTTACCTGGATCAGGATATAAATTTGCCAACGTTGGAATGACATCATTTTGAAGTAGTGCCAAATAATTGTTGCCATTCAAGTTGCCCTCAATAAAAAAGAGACCAATGATATTGTTCCCTACAATCCCTGCCCAAACATTAACCTTTTAAGGGTATTGAGTGTGTTCTTCTCTCATCCAGTGAGGATTTTCCGTGGACCAGTAGCGGCAATTTTGCCGATTAGCATGACCGTTAAGTAAAAAAGTACACTCATCATAAAACATAACGTCTTCTAATTGGATAATATTGTTATCCAACATGTCCATCATTTGCTCACAAAAAAAAGTTCTCCTATCAAAATCGTCTTCCATGAGCTCCTGAGTAGGTATCATCTTATACGGATGCAATTTATTTTCTTTTAATATGTTTGCAATGGCTAGCATTGAATGTAGTGGATGCCTGTCTACTCGATGTATGTGGGTTTTCCTGAAACTCAAGCAACACATCTAATTTGAGTTCATCACTCAGTGCATTGGCAGCTGCTTTTTTTATCTGCCTTACATGACCAAACTCGCGAAACTGCTTTTCTATTTTACTTATTGTTCCTTGGGATATAGGCGGTAAATTAGGAAATTTCTCATGAAATAGGCGAGTTACTTCCTGTTGTGTTCGGGTGTTATCTCCGTAACTAATCATTTGTAAAACTGTTATTTTATGCATTTCCGTTAATCTAACCATTTTTCAGAATTGAATTGAACAAACTTTATACTTAAATTACAACAATGACAACTTAAATAAAACAATTTACTACTGCTTGTTAAAATAGCGTTGCCACGGAAATTCTTTAAAGTTTTTTAATGGTTACCATCTAAAAACCACATTGCTATGGTTTTTGTTCACTTTCTCATTATCAAGACCTAAACGGGGAATAAGTTTTAAGTATATTGTAACAAGTTTCGATTATATTTTAGCGAATTTCGGTAACAACATGATTTTAATTTTTTTATGTTAATTTTTGCATCAAATTTAAAAACAATAACATTTTTGAATAGAGAATGAAGAGACCTTTCAAATGATATATCACAAGCCTATACTTCCCATTTAAAAAATTGGGAGTTGTACCTGTCATTCTAAGGGGGTTGAAGGTAGGGGTTGCATTTTCACGTTAAAGAATGTCATGTTATAATTTAAATTTGACGTGTATCGGGATTTTTTATAAATATGTACAGTAACCGAAATAATGAATTTATTCCATTTGGCTTTTACACATTTTATATGTGTTTGATATACTCCTGAAGGGAGATCTACCATACCGCTCGACAGTTTGTGGCTATGTTGCAAGAAGCCTTTCCAGGGTCGCAATTAGTGAAATTAGACTATCATTAGATTCTGATATTTAAAATGTTTCTATTTCCAAATTTGTTTTAACCACTTGTAAAAAATGTCACATTCATAATGTAATATTTAACTTAAAGATCCAACTTTACTGTCAATAAACTATTTTTGGCGACCCATGAAAACTTTAAAATGTGTTTCTTGAAGTATTGTCGTAGTTAAATAAAAAAATCTAAAATACAAATAATGAAATATTGAACCATAAAAAACTCAAGTACCATTTATCAAAGTAGATGTAATGCGGTATATATTTATTTAAATTTTTTTTTCCAAATCGTCACCGTCATATGGAAAGTGCTTAAATGGCATGAAATTTGCCATTCACAATAACTTTAACAAATGTGCGTTCCTACCTAAATAATTGTATTTATTCCTTCAACTTGGTCAGAGACAACCTTTATTGTTGAAGCATAATTCGGATTTATTTTTTATAGCATTATTTACCGGAGTTAAAGATGGACAACGCGATATATCAATTCGAATGATGAATTTTTTGATGTGCCTTTTCAAATACAATCCGCTCTTAAACAGATCTGATAAGGGTTATAAAATAGCAGATATATAAAAAAACAAATAAACATTAATGCGCATGTCCCATGGCCGGCACGAAGTGCAAGTCGACTTCAACTTCAGCTCTGACATCAAATTGTTTTGTGAATGATCACACTGAAATAGATTTGCTTAGTTTGTGTGCCAAAGTGCCACTTGGCCAGCGAGTTGATTACGAATGTAGCTTTAACGTAGGTAGAAACCGATGGTCTTGCGCCCATTTCATTTGTGAGTATTATGGCTTTACCTATTAACGTAATTTCAAATTATTAACACTAATGTATACATGGAAGGTAGAGGTAAGAAGGAGCAACTTGTAGAGGAATAATGTCGAAAAACTGTCCAGCGGTAAGGAGTATATAGATAGAGTAGCAAAAGGGTAAAAAGACAACGTGAAGGCAGTAACCTTCCATAGGTTATAAACAAAGTGAGGTGGGTTGCAAAAATTTAACATTTCCTGACTGTGTAGTCACTTCGACTTATGCAGTACCTATTTAAAATCTCAAATATGTACTTAGTCAAATGTAATTTAGTAACTATAACCTATAGAACTTCTGAAATAACGTCGATAGTGATTGAATTTATATAAACATTTTCACATTTCTGTTATGTATATTAAAGATTTTATTGTTGTTAATACAAGAAGAGAACATATTAAAACAATAGGAAAGCTTTGTTTTGTGAAAAGCTGTCCAAGTGATACAAGTAACAATTCATGACGCTGTTTTTAAAATCCTCACTCTTGCTACTGTGACGCCACCAATTTGTTCCCTTTCGATGGACACTTTTTAAAACATTAAGTTGGTTCTCTTTCTTTCCAACCTCCATAAAACATATTTAAGTGGTTAAAAAGATGGCACTAATATCTCGATTTCTGAAAAATGGACTTTGGCAATTTTCATATGACGGGAACGAAATGCTAAATATATATTTTTTATTATTTCTTTTTCTGTCTTAAGTGGGTAACTTTAATTAGGCTTATTTAAATTTTAAGTAACAACAATGTCGATAACATTCATCAAATAAAACCACCTTAGACCATGACCCTCATACTTCTGTAATATACGAGGGCAATTTTTTTTCAAGGTCCGATCGGTCGCGACAGTAAAACACCCGCGAATATATAATGAACTGACCTGGAAATTTCAGAAAAGGAATCACTCAACACAGAAATTGTGAACGGACGATTTTCTCGAATTGCCTAATCTACACGTTGAACAAGATTAACGGTTGACACACGCTTCCTTTCCTGACCGCCTACATCATGGACGTCTGTACGCCCAGCTGTAAAGTTGTAATCGAATTACACCGCGCACTTCACACTTGGCGGCGAAGCGATTGCTATAGCCATTTTTACGCTGTACGTTCACTATTGACGGGACTCGGGTGAAATGCATAACGGTAATTTCAGAAGCGTTACGCAACACATCTGCGCAGCGGTTCATCATATATTCGAGGGTGTTTTACTGTCGAAACCGATCGGACTTGAAAAAAAATAGCCTTCGTATATGCTAGACCTTCGAAGCCCGGACAAGCCCTAATAATAGCGGAAAACTTGCTTGAAAACAAACGGTATGGAAAGGTTTTTTTTTGTAAGGAGGTTTGATAAAAACCTTAAAGGTACGTGTCCATTAGCAAGTAACTTGCGATATTTCTTGCGAGAGCGACTCTCTCGACTAGTGTAAACACCCTCTGAGAGTTTACCAGCCAGCTGGTTCCAACTTGTTGCAAAAACTGTCGCCAGTTGCCGGTCTTTATGTGGACACACAACATTGATACTATCGCGATAGAAATTATAACTTTCGAAATCTGTTCGAAATTTTTTGTGGGATTTCTGAATATACAATTAATTTTTACATAATATATTGCATGTGTTGTATGTTTTTACATGCATTTTTGTGAGAATTCTGTAGTGATGACTGAAAAAAAAAATTGGTCGAAAAAAGAGACTGCTGAGTTAATTTCGAGATGGGACTGATAAGTTCCAAAAGATAATTGAAATCCTCAATTTTCATACGTAGAAAATTGTTCAGTCCAGCAGGATCTTCTTCTCTAAGCTCATTTAGCAATGTTTCACAAAAACCAAGTGAGCATCTCCTCAATATCCAATTTCTCACCCAAATTTTTCTCTTATTCTTCTTGGTTCTTTTTTTCAATAAAATATATGCAGCAGCACAAAACACTTTTGCAGTCGACATTTTGGTTTAAACTCGTGCAATTTGTTGATTATAGTGTACACATCTCCGACAATTATTGCGCAAGAAATCTAAAGAGAGCTCTCGAACGAAGTTGTAGAAAGTAACTTGCAACAATATTTGCGTTTATGTGGACACACAGGTGCAACTTACTTTCGCAAAAACTGTCGCAAGTTACTTGCTAGTGGACACGTACCTTAACATTACAATAGAACTAGTGAAATTGTTTGTTTAAGCATTACAGAAAAAGAGTAGTTGGAAAATAAAGTTCTCGAGGATTATTGTGAGAGGTCACAAAAAAAAATTTGAAATTGTTTTATTAGCATATTTTTGTTTGGATGATTATGAGACCACATAAAGGAGTATAAAATATGAATACTTTGAACAAATACACAACCTAGAATGAAAATATATGGAAACCTATTTTGTAATTTAATACTTTTGCTGGAAATCATTTCATATTTTTTTTTAAATAAAAAATAATGAAGCAATTGCAATACTTTAAATATTTTATATACATTATTTTAATCTAATAAAATATATCTTTGCTAGTTGACAAAATATTGATTTAAATAGAGTTATGCAAATTTCTGTATACTCCACAAAAAATCAATATTGTAGTCAATGTACTTTAAAAATATTTTGAAACTGCCTGTGTGATATCCATTTCAATATATTTTTACATAACCTAATGTAAATCTAGCACATAATATGGAAGAATAGTTATTTACAATTTTTATTCTATTTTTTTAAACGAATTTTGCTTAGTTTTGTACTTTTTTAAATAATATACATATAACAAAAGACGGAAAAATAATCACAATCTACAATTTAACAACAACATGTAGAAAACAGTAATTACAATACATAAAACAATTAAAACGAAAGATTCCAGAATAAATCGCAGTTTATAATAAAATGCTATACAAAATGGAATAATTTAAAAAGATTCTTATTTAAAATGTTTAAGTTAAGTGTTTCAGTCAAGGGCGCCGGGAGAAATTTTGACAGGGGGGGCGATATACCGGGGGTCAGGAAAATTTTTGATATTTTTGTACATCAAGCTCATCGCCATTTTTTACCTTAAATCTTTCTTGTTGAAGCTAAATTCTGTATTGGCCTACATTTGCAACTGTGTCATTATTTACCAATATTAAAAAAAATCTTTCCCGATCCAGGGGGGCCAAGGCCCCCCTTGCCCCTCTCTGCCGGCGCCCTTGGTTTCAGTTTTAACTTTTTATTGTTAAATAAAATTGTATGAAATAAAAAACAAAAACTAGAGAGTTTGTATCAAATGTAAATGCTTTGTAATATTGCAGAATATTTTAAAATTGGTTATAAAATAAGATCTACCTAGAATCTTTCAATAAAAATATTTACTTTAAATAAAATTATTACTGGTCCTATCTTGAGGCTACTGATATGCATCACAGATTCTAAAATACTTAACGTAAGTAAACGTATGTACAGCAATTGATACATGGGAATCCTAAAGTTTTGTATGTTTGACCGTGTCGGTCCAATAATTTTGAATCGTCATGGCTTCCAAACTGTTTAGGAATGAATCGTTATCCAGGCTGTACATTTCTTCTGAATTATCCTGTAAATAATGTTTATTTAAGCAATTAAAAAAAATCTAGAAACAAATCTATTTTCAAATTATTTTAAAAATAAACAATTCTAAAAACTAGTTCTATAGTAAAATTAAAACAAAAAGCGGTGCACGTCATAGATTTCAACATTTAAAAAAATAAAAATTTCTCTCATTTAAAATTTAGTTATTTTAGAGCGGCATTGTTGTACAAGAAAGCGCTGTTGCCAAACAAAAAATATCGAAATAAAATATCGGATATATTGTTCTCTTCGTCTTCTCCAAGTATTAAACGAAGAAAACTATTAGTATCGAAAATTGTTATTATCAAGTTATAAACAACTATTTCAGAATTATTTAAGGTTATTTCTTGTGGTGTTAACAAAATTAAAAAATCTGTTCTTATCAGAACAAAATAGTGTATATGTGAATTATCATTGTTATTTGGACGCTTTTAAATGCTGTACATTCCTTGCTGAAGGACAAAGAAATATTTAAAGGTAGTGTCTTCTTTGCGTACAATACGACATCAAATTGACCTTAAATGGCAAAAAAACAATCCACGTAGAGAGGTCTAATGGAACTTCCTCATACTGTATGTATGCGAATACAGTTTTTAAGAACATATAAACATCTGAGAGAGGAAGGACTTTTATTAATCCATTTATGGTTACAATAAATATTTTTGCATTTCCAGTACTTTTATTTTGAAATTAATTCTCAAAATAGTTGTTCTTAATATGTTGTTTTATTAACATTGTATACAGGGTGATTGATTAGTGTGAGGAAGCTCAGTAGATCTGTTATAGTAAAATTTACAAAAAAAGTTATTAAACTCCACATTTTAAAATTAGTTAAAGTGTTCCATAAGATTTCTGCATTTTTATCTAATCGAATCTATTAGTTTTTGATGGTCAGTATAAAAGTTATGTCTCATAAAAAGAACTCTAGATGTTAATGCAGTGCTTTAGGTGCTATTACTATTAGTGAAACATACACCATAATAAAAAAAGAAACAAAGAGAAAAAGCGCTTAATTTTAACACTCCAATTCGGTATTTGAAACCTTATCCGAGATTTGTTTATCCTACACAGTATAACGTGCGGTATAAATTGCGTACTGAGTCGGTTCTTTATTATGTCTGTGTTAACGATTGTGAGAATAATAATTGAATGTTAATAATTCACTATATAATATTAATTTCCCAAAAAAATTAACAAAATAAAATGAATACACTACAAGGAACACCTTTGTGAATATTGATATAGAGGGATTAAAACAAATTTAATTTTCAAAAGAAGTAAATCATTCATAGCACAAATGTGACTGACTGTTAGAAGAAGAACAATTCAAAATCAATGCCACAAACTTTTATTTTACTTTAACGTATTGACAGCAGGCTAAAAATTGCTCTTCAGAAAATGTTATAGTAACAAATGAGATATCTAAAGGGTATTGTTCCACTTTTGCCAGATAATATGTCTTGTCAAACATGATGTAGAAACTTAAAAATATAAACAAAAACAAATTAATGTAATTCAACTGCAGTAACTAAAGTAATTAGTATTTTAAAGTCTAAACACTCTCCACATTAAAAAAGTATTGCTTGGCCAAACAAAAAGATTTTATTGAAGTATCTCAAAGACATCAATGCTCAACGTTGGGCAAGAAGAAATCAAAATGAAAAAAGAACATAGATATATTAGAGAAAATGGTGATCCTTATATAACTGTCGTTGCAGACTGTTCTTTATTAAAAAGGTCATACAAAAATAAAACATTTTTCTACAAAAAAAACCGTTTGTTCCCGATGTCCTAGAGGGGATATTCGTGTCGTGTGCGTTTCTCCCTTCCCCCCTTTAGTTTTGCGGGGGACTCCAGGAGTGTCTTTCTCGGTTTGAAGGGGCTTTATTTATTCTCTTGTCTATCGCGGTTGTGTTTTGCCGGCGAGTGTGTGTTTGCTTTTCGCTGCCCTCATGCAAAACCTATCCTACCGCCCAGTGGTAAGAACAACTTTACACAAGGTGGTCCTTCGTCTTTTTTAGAGCTGTCCCCGATAGAATTCTGGCTTCTCCGAATTTTGGATTGGGGTTCCTCTTCACAGTCTTCTTTCTTATCCGACCCATTTTTATGTTTATTTAATTATTTTTTTGGTGCTCCTGTGGTCACCCGTGCACGTACCGTGGTGTGTGCCCGGGTAATCACAAGTGCGGATGGTTTTTTGGTTACTGCTTTTTTTGTGGGGCTTGTATTGGTCTTCTGTAATCTTCGGCTGTATAGTCCGTCAGGTCTCTGAGCTCTCTGTTCGGATAAGTCTATTTTTCAAATAAATTTCTGGCTCTTGCGTCCATTATCTCTAGTACCTTCTCTGATTTTAAGTCTCTGTATATATCTTCATTTCTTACATAACATGGAGCGTTCAGAACTTGCATGAATGTGATGTTTTGTTGCGATTCCAGTTTCTTCCTGTTCGTATCACACGTATGTCCCCACGCTACCGAGGTATACGACATTATAGGAATTATGATACTCCTTATGAATATCATCTTCGTGTTGAGGTTTAATTTGCTGTTTCGTCGGAGTAGTCCACATAGCCTTGATCTTGCTTGTTTGACTTTTGCCACAACGGTATTGACGTAATCAGTGAAGAAGTCTTTTGTCTAGAGTTACGCCTCGATATTTGGCTTTGTCTATCCAAGGGATAACTTCTCCGTCTATTTCGATGTTGGTGTCTGCAGTGTTTGTTTTCTTTTTTGAAAAATTACCGCTTGACTTTTTTCTGCGTTGAATTTTATTTTCCAGGTCGTGCACCATTTTTCTATTGCACTGGCTGCTGTTTGTGATCTTGTTACGTTGTTTATTTTTCTAGATCTCCTTGCTATAGCAATATCGTCTGTGTATAGCCCCATTATTATTCTCTATTTTGGGTACGTCAGATATGTATATACTGTATAGCAATGGGGTTAATACCGCTCCTTGGGGTACTCCCGCTTCCTGGCTTCCTTCATGGGATCTAGCGTTTGCTACCTTTATCTACCTACCTACCTTTATCGAAATTTCCTTTCTTTGAGATAGCTATATAGAAGTCTTAGTAGGCCTCTCTGCTGATTACCCTGGTCAGACCCAGTCCAAGTAGTGATACATGCGCCTTATCGTTGCATTCAGGCATCAGCCATGATACAACAATTTACCAGGGTATTGTCAAAATCACATTTTTATTAGAGTTGTTATTGTAGTTTTGTTTTGAAACTGTGTGTCTTTCATAAATAAAAAAATATATTCATCCGTGGTATTATTCTTTATTTTTGTGCGAAAAATGGAGTTGTTTGAAAAAGATGTTTTTGTAGCTAACTTGACATTGGCTACGTTGCCAACTTTCTAGTATGTCTATGTTATAGGTCAAAATTCTTTCATTTTTCATAAATAAAACGAGACATCGTTGCGATATCGACAATACGACACATAAAAGGTTCTGTCACACATCGATCACTTCCCTACTCACTTCACATCACACGGTCGAAAATAGGGGTCCTGAAAACAAAGTTTAGTTTTGCCATTGTATAAATAGACATAGTAGAAGTAAGTTACAGTTTTTTATCTTAATGAAAATAGGGGTTGTTCGACAAAATTACTACCAAAATTTATTTTCAATTCAGTTTTACCAAGAGTATGCGTGAAAGATATATCTATATAACGCATATGTATACAAACACGTTGTTTTTGGATTATTTATAAGTATTAAAAACGTTAAAATAATGACAGTAAGTAATATCGAAACTGCTGTCATTGTACTTAAAAATTTAATTTTTTGAATAGACCGTGGAAGTTTTTGTTAAAACGTACTTTATTTAATGTTCTTCATAAGATGAATTTCCACCGAGGTTAATACAATAAATTTCACAAAATTTATCCTTCTGGTCAAAAACGTTTATTACAAGAAAAATAATAAAAAACAAAATATAGAAAATAGTTAAATTTTGTAGAAATACACAATGCCTAAACATTAAACAGATCGCTATGCAAGTTATTCGTTTTTATTTTAGCAGTTAGAAATTGAGTGCATGTCTTTAAAACTGTTAAAAACCTTTTTCTCTCCTTGAGTCTATCACCTTAAAATTACAATAGGGATGAGGACAATTACTTTTTAAACTTTTTTCGTATAGTAAATTAAATGTATCTACTATGTTTTAGAGTATTTTCTACTTCTTGTCAGATTATTCTTTTTTCTACGATCAACACAGGCACTAAACTGTGCGGAATATTATTCCACACTGTCATTCCCGCATTCGTGTGTTAACTTATAAAAATTATAGATAAAAAGTTAAAATTAAAGTTCATTTCAATGGATTCTAATCAGTAAAAATGTACCTGAAATTAATATTGTAGCTGCCTTACTGTAAATATAAATTTTTGCAGTGATTAATAGCATTAAGTGGTAACATGTTGTTTGAAGTTAAATAAATATATTTTTAATTTGATAATAAAACAACTATAGTGTGTTACTCTTATAGAAAACCTATTCCATATACGTGTGATTGTGGCACTCGCATTCGCTCATGTCAATAGTTTACTTTCTGGACTTGTGACGCAATATACTATATTTATATTGTTTATTGAATTGATAATCCTACAACGAAAGGTGAAAAATGGGACTTATTCCAAAATTCAGAATTATTCATCCCTCTCCTCAATTAATTATCTAATTTAGACATCATTGATCACCTAACACCCACACAAAATTCCAGCTATGCCGCTTTAATTGCATAATCAAATCCTAATTTTACTAATCTATTATTTCTCATGATATTTAAAGATCACATTTGTTTTTGTCTGCTAAAAACAAATTTCAAAATTTTTGAAAATATTCTAAACAGACAAAAATGTATTAAAAACCCTTTTTTAAAAGTTTCTTTCATTGTTTTGAAGATTTTAATAATTAGAAATGTATCTATTATAACATTGTAAAACGTTAAAATACCTTTTTTATATTTTGCACTTATATTGTTCTTTAAGAAAGTATTTGTGAATATGAATATCATCTTTTACTTATCTATCATATTATTATTGGTGTATTATTAATTTTAAAATATTTTAAAACATTAACATTTGATAATTTAAATTTCAAAACTGTGAAATGTTATAAATTACACAGTGCTAACAACATACTTTTAAAAACAAAATTTTCTTAATTTACCTACAAACAGTAAATTATTTTAAAAAATGATAAAATGGCAACACATAAAAAATATTATAAACAAATTATTTCATATAATATGGCTGTTGTGACACTCGTTCTTTAAAAAACTCATCGCTTCTCGATTCGTTTTTTAAACTTGAACTCGTGTCATAACAGAAAGCCATATGAAATGCGTTGTTTAATGTACTATTATTTAAAAGGAGTAACTGTAGACTTTAAACAAAATAATAAAACTAACTAAAATAAGCCAAATTTTTTAAATAAACCCTAAAATGTAGGAAGTAAAACATTTACAAGGTACTATTTAGGTATATAACAGAATCTATTCATACTTAAAATATATCCAATCAAAAATGATCACCTTTTTAGAGGAATAAATAAAAATAAGCACATTTTTCTATTGTTTCCCACCTTTAGTGTTATCCGACCCGACCAGCGAAGGATTGAACACCGAAGACGACAAACGGCCGGTAAACAAAAGACAATAATTACATTTTTTTCTGCAAGTTTAATTGTCTGGAAGTAAGTAAACAAATCGTTCTTTAATTTTATGTATCTGTTTATTTGTATATTTTGTTCATTATCTTAAATTTTTTCAGTATGTAAATAATTACATTATTTCGCCATTTTATTAACTTCCGTGTTATACGACCTTCCCTCTTATCCGGCATTGTAGCGGACCGGTTAGGTCATATAATCAGGACTCTACTGTATCTACTTTAACTACGAATCTAGATGAAACGAAGATTTTCAAGGATAAACTTTGTAACATGAGTACGATTCCTATTACTCCTATAAACAGAGACAATACAGTTTTTGGCCCTCGGCCATCTACTAGGTAGCAGTTTAAATAAAAATTATTTTTAAATTCGGGACAAGTCTATACCGGCATCTCAATTTGTATAAAAGCAAATAAATTATTAGGTTGTCCTGTTATGTCTATTTATACAATGGTTTTACCTATACCGATGAAAACGACTGCCGAGGCTGCAAACGGATTACGTCTCATTTCTCTTTAACCTATTCTCTCCAAACTGTTTGAAAGATGTGTTGAAAATCAACTAAAACATCATTTAAAAATTTTTTCTTTAATTCCAATAAATCAGTCAAGTTTTAGAAAAGATTCTGCACTTTTAAATATGATTGATGATCTCTGTTATGAACTTGTTATGAAAGGAAATGGTCTGTTGGTTTTATGGGATTACAGTAATTCTTTTAATATTTTAATTTTATTTTCCATATTAAATTCAATTGGTATATCGCTTAGAGCAAAACAGTTTTACTAGAAGAACACAAATAGTTTAATATCAAGGAGTAAAATCTGCACTTGGTAAAAAGAGGAGTGTCCCAAGGATTAATCTTGGGTCCCCTTCTATATACCATTTATACAAATAATATTCATTCGATTTTAAAACAACCGAGTTACTGTGTGCAGATAATATTCTATTAATAAAAATAATATACTGAGTGTTAAACGTTTAGTACAAGATGAACTGAATGCCTTGACTTTAATCTGTTTAGAGCATGATCTGCTAATTAACTCCACTAAAACGCCAGTTTTACTATTTGGAAAATTAAAGTCTACAGACATCTGTCTGTATCTGTAAATTGGCAAATGTGAAGCCCAAAAGACCTCTTTAGTTTATCGTACAGCCTACTAATCTGAATTAGTCAACGACATCCTTCAGGGGAGTCTCTCTTATGTTGGCTAGTAATAGTTACTACTTACAATTATTTTGGAGTATGTTATTTGGTTTGTTTCATTAAAATTTTGATTTTTAGTGCTTTTATATAACTCGTTACTATATTTCTGCCTTAATTTCGGGTACCATAGTAATATTTTAGTATTACGTTTATTTCTCCGGTAGTTCAATTCCATGAATCACATTTAATTAGTACCTATATGTAAATGTATATTATATTAATTTAATTTTCAAATTTAAAATCTAGAGGACATCCGGTACATAAAGAGTTTTAATTCAGACAAGAGCCGCCTAGTACATTAGAATTTTTTTTCTGTTTTCTGTTTTTTTAATGTCATTAGTCGAAAATTGTAGGTAGGAATGAAATTATAAATTCGAAAACAATTTTAAGGTCTCTTGTTCTTGATACAGTTAGTCCGCTTTTGTACTAATATTATTGACCAGTTTTTATTAGTTCGAGAATTTTTTTTCATATTTTTTTTGTTAGAAGTGATTTGCCGTCCGAAATTGTTTTTTGGTAAGTCAATCGAATTGTAATTCTTTTTAAAAGTATTGTGTGAAGCATACCGCCGGTAGAATTTTACTTTTTTTTATGTTAATAATTATTTTGATAACAACCCTACCTCCCTACCGTTTAAAGTTTATTAGTTAGTTTTATCCGATAATTCAACATTAAAGCTGATTGTGGAACGGGGGCGAGGCCGATGCCATGCGTCGCGCGTCGTTCAACTTTCAGACGGTAAAATTTCATTCTTTTCAATGGAAAGTTTATTAACAAATATAAGATCTTCAGACAAGGCTGAGGCTGTTGCCATAGGTTGTTTGATGATCTAAGATTCATTCATTAGAGACAATTATGTTATTCTAACGGGTTTCCTTACCATAGTAACTTACCATGGTGAGCTTAGCCGTTAATTCTGGTATTTATTTGTTCTTTTGTTACGATAAAATGTGATTGCAGTTTTTTTTCTCTGCTCCCCGATTGCTTACACACTGCTTTTATCAAAATTTACTCGTTTACGTACGTGCTACCTGCCGACTTGACATAGTACATAATATATTGTTTATATAAACCGTTACATTTGATGCCGATAAACTAAAATGTTATTTTGATTGCACTTGCACATCGTACCTACGGAAATATAACTGTTCCTCATTTAAGTTGTATTTTGTATATTTTTCTGTGTATATTGAAGATTATATTTGTGCCTTTGTATTTGGCTTATAGTCACGATATACATTCGTTGTTATATAATTATTAAAATCGGTGTTTACTTATTATCCCTAACAAAGCCATAAGGGTTTAAAGTTTTATTAAAGTGTTGAATGAAACAAGACCCCTAGAATTTTCCGTAACCTCCATCTGAGGCTATCTGAAACTCTTGACGCTCAGGGTCAAGAGGCCGTGGAGCATACCACGTTAAAACAACTGGCGCTAGAGCATTTAATGGAGAGATTTTGCGTCGAGGGTGGTCACTGTGACGTGCCCAGAAGGTAAGAACCAGTGGGCGGTAGGAAAAAGCGTCACATAGTGTAGGGTTTGTTAAATTCAAACCTGGGTACAACACATTCCATTTTTGCCTGCAAGAGTGGGGTTTTATCCACCATCTCTTTCCACATTGAGTATCTTACCGCACCGCACTCTACATTTTAAACTAACCATAACGAAACGTTATAGTGCCACCTCCTTGACAAATATGTCCAGGGGTGTGAGATTTAACATCACTTCCATTGCCCTGGTCGGTGTAGTTTTCATGGCTCCTAGTATATTAAGGCATGCCACAGACAGACATATCGGTTGAAACAAATTCAGAACCATTAAAACTACGGTTTACTGATTATGTACGTATGGCACATCTTACAAAAAGCGTACGTCAATAAATTATTGCGTTTACAAAGTTACAAACTCGCCACTAAATATCTAATTCGGTCTATCTTCCGTGTTTCCTTTTTTATTTACAATTTTTCATAAAAATATTATTTTTTATACAAATTATACTTTTCCCATTTATTTAATCTGTTAAGTTCACAGTTATGGCTCAAATTTAGCCTCAAGCTTGCGTTGGTAGGGTTACCAATGACCACATACCCAACTACTCATTCATTGTATACAGTAACATAAACATATTGTCATCTCTATATGTACTACCTTATATAAAGGACGGTATTAACTAGGTATTTGTTTCATCCAGGGGTCGCTTAGCCTGTGAACTGACATTGGCGTTTTTATTTATGTAGATAGTGATATCTGCCGTTTTTTTATATCTATGGCAATTACATCTGCAAACAGCTCATTTTCTTACATAACAATAAAGAGCAGGAACTATTAGTTGTTTCATCATTTTTTTTCTTCAAGCAATAATAGTGATGAAGAATATTATTCCTTGTTGTTTCAAAAAAATACTATAATATGTTGTATTAAATAGGAGAGTGGTAATTAAAAAGATAAAACCACACAATTAACTGCGTATTTATTCTAAAATGGGTTTCTGGAGTCCCTTCAGTTATTTTCTAATTGTAAATAAAGAATCAGATGACAAAATTAGGTCAACATAAAAATTTTAACATAACATATCAAATCGATAAGAAATTTGACATAAGCCCTCAATTCCAAATGCACAATCAATTGATACTGCACCAGTGCGGTTTTTAACTACACGCAACCAGTATCAGTTTTCAAGTGTCAATTTTTTTTCCAATGGAATAGGCTATAGTAGATTGTATACTTTTTATTTTTCGAGATTCCAAATTAACCAAGTTTTTAGCAGTATTGTCGTAAATAAAGATTATGGTATAAAATTGAAAATCACTGATTAAGTGCAGAAATATCATGTGTTACTAAAAACCACAAGGAGTATCAATTTTACGCCAATATACCTAAGTAGGTTACTTAACATAAAATTCTTTGAAAACTAATTTGGAAAGGATGGGAAAGAAATCTGCAGGCAATTTATTCTATAATTTCGACCGTGAAAGAAAACGTGGAATGAACTCGTTACTTCAAACATAAGTAATACAACTTGAAATATAACGGATTTTCTGTTTTGAAGCAATTTAGAGTGATGGTTTGAGACTTTAATAGCGATAAAAGCTTAATCTGGGTTTATCTGTAATCGCTCTATGAAATTTTTATGGGAGTGCTTTGCTTTCTTCTTATCACATAACATTGTTAGACATTCGCCCTTTCTATAACACGTGATTGACAGAAAGATGATCTGTTGAAGTTATTAAATAGTAATTTTGTGCCTAAGTACCTATTACGAAACAGTTTATAGATCTTTGTTTTAGTATTTTATTAAATATTAATAAGAAATAAAGCTGTTTTATTTAATTTTTTTTGCCATTAAACATTAATTTTTTTATTTGAAAGTAAATTTTTTAGATATTTCTAGAGCAACAAAGACACATTTGTGGTAATCTAGCCCCCTAAATGCCACTAGCAATAGCAAAACACAAAACGCTTTAAAATAACAACGCTAATAGTATGAAGTAAGAGCTACAGAACCCCTGGAATCATTCAAATCCCTTGCAAAGAGGTTGAAATTGTGTTTTATCATGTATTCAATATTTAAAAATCTTTAAAAGGCTCTCCCCAAAATTTTATAGATTTGCACTTACGACATTGTTTCTCCGGAGGTGCGATATGCAGAGAGGGATTTAGCTGAGCGAGGTACAGGGCATCCTCTTGGGGGTCCAAAACTATATGGGTTCTGAATAGAGCCCATTCGAACATGAGTTTCTCATCCCAGCCCAAAAAAACCTTTGAATTCAAATATTTAACAACAAATTATTATATTATTTATTAAAAATTTATTAATGGCGGTGTTGGACTAATCCGGGAAAATAGTTTTTTTATTTAAAAAACTTAACAATCTGAGAGAAAAGAACAGAGTTTTGCTTTTAAATTTAAGTTATGTGCTTAGAATTCATTAATATTATTTAAAAACCTACTTTATATAGTTAACGTATAGCAGAGTTATTAAAAAAACTATTTAATTCAAGAAATAACTCTTCGACTGACAAACAACTTACATATAAAATAGATTACTGATAATTTTAATATTATGTGTGTCTAAAAGGCCGAATATTTAGTAATATTTAACTGAAAAATGTATGAATATGAGAAAATGTTTGACATTTATTAAAATCTAAATTAGTGAAATAATTTTTAACGAAGCAACTGCGCATGTTTGGATACGTCACCTCATTGAAATCAAGATGGATCACAGATACATAAAATTCTATGGTTATGTGGTTAAGCAAGTAAGTAGACAGTTAGGCAGCACATTTTGCAATAAAGACATAACTATAATATTAATATTGCAATGTTGCCAGGTACTCATTGTGATTGCAAAAAAAACAGCCATGAATTAGCCTAAAATTATAACATTACTCCTTCCAGCTCATGCGTTAGTTATGGGATATGTATAAAACATGGGATATGTGGCTGTATACTTTGTGGTGAAGAGCTGAAACAGTCGTTAACATCTTGGGCTTATAGACGGCAAGCAACCTTTATAAACCTTTGAAAAATTTGATATGTAATAAATCTAAAATCTAATAATCTACATACCACAACTACTATTATGCAAATGAATACTTAAAAAGCATAAATAAAAACAGTTTCAGATTTTTTACCTTCAAAATAAATTATTTTAAGTAGTGAAAGAACTAATACCATTGATGTTTTTAGAAATATATTAAATTAATTTAATTTACAGTTTTAAAGTAGTGTTAAAATACTAATGAGCTATAAAACAAACAAAAAAAGCACATGCTTACTCTTACTGAAGCATCATCGAGGTATCCGCTTGAATCTGGATTACTGCATCGGTCATTAAGTACTTGAGGCCTGTTAAATCCTCGGTTTCTGTATATAAAATAGCTAACACCAGACAATACACCAACAATAATAACACAACCTAAAAATAGACAAATATGTTAACAATATCAATTTCTTTATTTAAATTATAGTATATTATGCAACGATCATGTAATATGCGTTTCATGAAAGTTCCATACTATATAAAAAGTATAATAGTGGACAACTGAATCAACTACAGTTCTAGCCGTGGACAAATTTTCGTAAATTAAGAATCATGTTGTAAATAAACACATGTAAATTAAATATACAAATTGTTCATAAGAGTTGTGTTCTTAATTGCAAAAATACAGGCACCTAAAATACAGTACCTAAGTGTAAATTTTATAAATTTTCAAAAGCACGTTGAAAATAAGAGAAACGAGCAAAATGAATAAATTAGGTGAGGAGAAAAAGTAAGTAGGTAGTGTATATCCTAATTCTATAGTATGACCCATTAATTATTTATGGCCAAGACTTAACGAACTCAAAGTAGGAATTCCAAAATCTCTCGATTTATTTAAATACGTAATTGACATATACTTCTCCTATTACTATCGAAGGAAAGTGGAAACGGATATATAATTAGTCTTAGTCCTTACAATGACACATCTATTTATTATCTATCATCTATTATGACGAATCAAATAGTTGTTTTATATGTTTTATTTTTAATTTATTAGGTTATTTCAAAACTTTTCTTTTTATGTTCAAGTTGATTTTTCCTTAAGTATTGTATACTTGAATAAATGAATGTATTATGCATTAGTTATATTTCATTACAGTATTGTATATACATGTTACATACAATGTTAGAAAGTCTATTTCACTCATCTTAAAATTCTCACAATTCTCTGACTAATCGCAAACCAAAGACAACTTGTGTTATCGCGATAACACCAGCTCTTTCAATTCTGATTGGAGAGTCAGCTTCGGTATTTTCAACGACGTAACCATGGCAACACAAAGTTTGGAAGTTCTATCATTATTAATTGTACCTGATTGTGTAATATATATCATTGAAGATTATAAACATTTGCTTATGTTTGTAATGAATATTTATAATAAAGAAATTGGTTTCGTAAAATAGTCTTGCAAAATAGCACTCTGTTCTGAATATATTCTCATAATTCTGTCTCTTATTACTCACTCAATTGTTATTGACAATTTTAATAATTTGATTATGACTGTCGTATTTATACTAATGAAGAAACTTTATTCGTGAAATATTCTAATAAAATTCAACCCGTGATTGAATTTATCTCATAAGTCTGTCTTTTATTTCTGAACTACCCCAGTGTTTACTTCGCACTGGCAACGAACAATTTCAGAGCGAACTGCTTGTTTTTGACATTTCAATAGAATGCATTTGATATAGTGCACTTTTTTGGTTATTATTGGTACTTGGAAATTTTTTTTAATTACCCAAGGCGAATAAACGTTGAAGGAGAAATTAAAGTATAGTGCGGTTGTTGATTTTTTATTTTCTTCATCTTCTTCTGAAGATGAATACGAGATTACAAGCGTGCTAAAATAAAATAAAATAGAGAAACTTTATATACATGCAGAACAATAAACAACTAAAAAACTAATTACTAAAGTATTTAACGAATAAATAGTGAAAGTTAATTCAACCTCTTAGTTGTTTATTGTTCTGAATAAGATGAACTTTCACATAGTAAGGGTTAGTACAATAAATTTCATTTTTATACATGCTGCACAATGAACAAAGACATGTTTATCTCCTCCATAGTTACCAATTTCAACTTGAACTTGATCGTTGAACGCTTGAACCTGATCTATTCGTATTGACCTGAGTCGAATAGTCAGAGCAGTTTCCGGTGCCCTCAGGTCACATCGAGAGCGAGCAGTCTGTTTAAAAGAACATGCGTTACAGATTGCTCTCCCTAATGACATTTCAATAGAACATACAACCCGCTCTCTGTGAGCACTCAGTGCGTTACTATGAGTCAACCTCGGAATTAAAGATATTACAATTTAAATTTAAATAAGCCTTGATTTTGGCAGTCAAAAGTTTTATTCAAATAAAAAGTAACACACATTGATTATTTGCAAACATCTGGCTTCCTATTATTTTAAATATATTTGTATTCATTAACAATATTTTAGAACGTAATATTTTTTTAAATGTCTATGGGACATTCCATGCCAACTCATCCTACTGATTGGATTTGCATCTCCGATTTCACTGAAATTTGGGCATCTTTTTGTACCCTTCGAAAAAGGTCTCTATGAATTTTTTCAAATTTTTTAATTCAGCCAATCGAGAGATATGAATTTTCGAAAATTTCGGATATATTTTTTTTAAATAACCATAACTGAAAAATTATTCTACTCTTCATAACACAAATTTTAAGCCTAGTCTCGTAATGGGATAATAATGGGTAATAATTCTTTTTTAATTTTTAAATTAATTATTTTTTTTCTGTTTTTTTCTTCCATTTCTTTGCCAGTTGACGATAAATAAAATATGATATTTAATACATTACCTAAGGTTATTCCCGTAATTCCAGCTGCACTTAAGTTACTATCGGACATACTAACATGTTCTTCCACTTCTTCTACTCCCAACCTTTCAGAATTTTGTATTGAACTTTGGTTAAGACTGACATCTGTTTCTAAATAAGTCATATTATCAGTTCGATTTATTGCATTAAAATTATTTACCAAGATGTGTTTGTCAGTGATATTTTCACTAATGTTTATCACAGATTTTTTGAAATTATCTTTGTCTTTTTCTTCGAATTCCTTAGTCGAATTCTTTGTGGTAGCATTCACAAATAGAAATTCAGTTTTCTTTTTAGGCGTTTTATTGTACTTAGTGTACGAAATGGTTTTAGACACTGGTGTAGGGGTTAAATGTATAGGCAGATGCGTTATACTGCCTGTTAGATTTGCCGTGTAATTTAACGTACTATTGATATTTAACGGAGGTAGAGTGGTACCATTGGAATGTACAATTGAGAGGGATGATTTGCACATTGTGGCTGAAAATAAATAAAAAAATGTTATCAAGATTACAAGTAGTTAATTAGACTTACTAAAAGTGTGTACCAAAAAATTGTTTAAGCTGTTACTCCCGCTCAAGGGCGCCGGCAGAGAGGGGCCTTGTCCCCCTCTTGGATCAGGAAAGATTTTTTTTAATATTGGTAAATAATAACACAGTTGCAAATGTAGGCCAATACAGTATATAGCTTCAAGAAGGAAGATTTAAGGTAAAAAATGGCCAAAATCGTGAGTTTGACATACAAAAATATTAAAAATTTTCGGACCCCCCTCTGTCGCCCCTTCCTGTCAAAATTCCTGCCGGGGCCCTTGCTCCCGCTGGTATGTTGGCTATTATGGTAGAAAGCTTGCTATCAAAATAACTTTTTTATATTTTGCACTTATAAAAATCTTCATTATAAAACGCATTTGCGTATCGTAATGTAACTTTTGCGCACGCAAATTTTTGTTTTTAATGGTTGGCGACATGAGTAAAGTATCTAATGACAAGTCTATTGACAATGACATTTTTGGCTAATAGCAAATTATTAATTTTATATTGTTCTTTAAGAAAGTATTTGTGAATATGAATATCATTTTTTACTTATATAATATATTATTATTGGTGTATTAGTCATTTTAAAATATTTTATAACATTAACATTTCATAATTTAAATGTCAAAACTGTCAAATGTTATAAATAACACAGTGCTACCGACATACTTTTTAAAATCAAAATTTTCGGTATTACGTAAAAATAATAAATTAATTTAAAAAATGATAAAACAGCAAAATATAAAAAATATTATAAACAACTTATTTCATATGGCTGTTGTGACACTCGTTCTTTAAAAAACTCATCGCTTCGCGATTCGTTTTTTAAACTTGAACTCGTGTCATAACAGAATTCCATATGAAATGCGTTGTTTAATATAATATTTGGATGGTTTGCAAACAAGTTAAATAGTACGTGAAATATCCAAAAGACAGTTAATAAGCGAACTGCATCAAGAGTTTATGAAATAACCGTATCATGTGTATAGTACCTAAACTAACCAAACAGACCACAAAACACCAATACTCACGTCAACAGGAGTTAAATAAAACAAATTTAGCGAACCCTTCGAATTGGAGTAGGAACTACAAGTGGGTGGAATTTTTAAATAAAACTAGCGGAAAATTTAATTTCTTTTAATTAATACCTGAAATTTCTAGAGATACCAATGATTTAAATAAAACAAAATATTTAATAATTATTATAATAAAATATTATTTCATTTTACAAGGGACAGACAATGAGATAGAAGGTTTTCTACTTACACCCTCTGTTTTGGAAATCTTTAATGATTTCACGTTAAACGTTACCATTTTCTATTGGAAAAACAAAAACTTCCTGGGTTACATGCCCCAACGAACATTTAATTAAATTTGAATAGAAAACGTGATGGCGATCGAACTGCGTCGAAATTTAAGACCATCTCTATTGTTTCGCAAAGGTTTCGACGTTATTGTGTCTTCATCAGTACGAGGTAAGTACTTCGTTTCATCCTGCGAAGCAAGATGCAGAATGACTTCCTTACACCAGTAAATATATAGTTGCGAAACAATAGAAATGGTCTTAATCTCAGAGTAATTAGTAAACATACGAGTAGGCATATTCCCTACTACTTGTCGTCGATACAGATTTGTTTACCAGCAGAGCATTGCCAGACGTTGTGTTTTGTAAGTACAAAGTAGGAAACAAAAACGTAAGAATATAATTTACAACAATTTTATTTTACTTTTAACAGAAGATTTTTATTCAGAAAAAATATTCTTTAATACATTTTAATATTCACTTTCTTACCTTTCTATAATACTGATAAAAAAGCTCTAGACCAATTGTATCAAATACCCACACCGAAAAATTGGCATCAGTGCCTTTATTTGCTATTGTCTAGAGGTGATTAGCGTGTTCGATTTTTCCTGAATTTTTGTGTAGTAAATTGTTTTTATTTATTTTCAATGTTGAAAATTTGTGGTACTTCGCAAAATTATAATCTAACCTATCACCGGTAAGTTATTCACTTCATTGGCGTAGAATTAGCAATTTAAATTAAAATTTATTACAAATAAGAAAATCAAATTAATAATGAAATACATATATCCTTTTAGATTTCTTTCCGATAAAAATATGTTAGAAGTATGGTGCCATGCCATAAGTGTAGATATATAAATGTGTGGAAATTATTTAACTAACATTTATAAATTACGGTGATACTCTAACTAATTACACGCCACTGTACGGCTGTGTTTACCTACACCTCTAGATGTCAATTTTATTTTCCATCTCTCTCAATTATAGGTTCATTGCTATTGACTACAAACTGTATGTTATTGTGTTATTGTGGCACCTCTATGTTTACTTATTACTCTGAGGTCTTAATAGTATCAACTCAGTTTGATGGACCACATTTTCTATTGAAATGTAATTCAATGTTCATTGGGGCATATAGCCCAGGAAGTATTTTGTTTATTTAATAGAAAATGACCTAATACGAGTATAACGTGAAATCAGTAAAGATTTTCAAACCAGAGGATATAAGCAGAAAACCTTATAAAATATTTTATTTAACATTATTAAAAGTAATATTTACAATTTAATTCATAGTATATTTAAATATACAGTGCTAGCCAAAAGTCCCTTTCCCTTCTTGTATCTTTTGAAAGGTAATACTTATAATAGTTAAATTTGGATGGTGGAAATAAAACGAAAGTGCCTAGGCTTTTAAGTTAGTTATAACAGGTGATGTAATAGTCATACAGCCACTGTGACCGATAATTTTGAATGGGACGTTATGGCAAGTGATACCTCGTTTGACAACTATTTAAAATATCTATTCACTAAAACTAATTTTGTTCAGTACTTTCAGACAAAAGTACTTTCTTCCTAAAGGAAAATGCTAATACAGTATTATTTCCAATAGAGAAATATTTGCTTTTTAAATGTAAATCTATAATATGTAACCAAAACATCACTGGCGCATTTTGCCAAACAACATCGTACAGAAGTCATGTTTTGATATGGTTTGTCCAGTATAAATATAATTGCACGTCACAGCTGTCAGAACGGGACTATGTTGCCAAGCATTTAAAATAGTATTAGAATATAATAAATGTCAAACGAAGTTTCTCTAATATTCTTCTTTTTATTTGACTACAACACTACATCATTTTGAACGCGGCTACAGAGCGCAATTTTACCAACATCTAAAACATTTTGGCACGAGGTATGTTCGTTTGAAGTTTATATTTTATTAGTCCAGGAGTTGTATTTGATATAAAATTAATTACGTAACTTTTCTTAAAGCATTTATTTATTATTTGTAATAACTTTAAATATTTAAATATTTAGCAAATTTACAGTGAAAAAAGATACTGATTGACAGTAGCAAACGAACGAAGGAAGTCAAACGAACAGAGCGATTTGTTCACTTTGATGACGTGCACTTATATTTATACTGGACAAGCCATACAAAGGTATACTCAGAATTAAAACAAAGTTATGTTTAAACAGGTTAAAATGTATAACTACGAAGTAAAAAATTAAATCCGGAGAAAATCCTTTGATTTTCGATTGGCCAAAATTTTTTGACCTTGAATAAATACATTGAGAGAAATATGAAATTTTGGTTATATTGAGAAAAATAGTAGGTACATAGTATAACTGAAAAATAATGTCTTTAAAACAGATCAGTTATTCATTAACACTTTACGCTAATTTTATTTTTAGTCCATTTTCAATACAGTATTCAAAGGGAAGTGAATCATAATTAGAGAATATTACTTTTTCATTACTAGCCTATGAACCAAACTTTATTAACTTTTGTTGAGGTAGTAAAGTTGTTCATTATTAACCAAGGTAGAAAAATACAGGGACTACTTGATTAGAACTAAATTTCAATCCATTTGACAAAATATTTGAGGTTACTGATGCAAAGACAAAATGAAAAAAGGATTTTCCTTATTTATTAGTCACATCCAGGTACCTATTCACAAATCAATTGACTCATCCAATTATTTTTACAATACTTATTATCAAATCAAAATAAAAATTATTGGATGTTATTTTTGTATTTTGTGTTCTTTAAGCACGACAGTCCTATCAAATAAAAACTATCTAATTATAAACATTCCGATTTCAGACATGCGCAAACAAAAATGAAATTGACTGAAGCTTAAATTTTCGCTTCTTGTTAGTTGGTGTATTCATTGTCAAAACCAAGTAACACAAAAAACGATTTCGATCTAGTATCAACACACTTGTACAACACGATTATCAACTTTCATTTGCAAACCGAGGTTTGTCGGTTTAGATCTTGGTAACCCACGTAAAAAGCATGAAACAAAGAAACAAGGTATGGTATTGCGCATGTAGGCATGTTTTGAGCAAAGTTGAGCAAAATATCGAATTTTTACATTTTATGTATAATATCAATGATTTTCTTTTTGAAAATGATTACTGCAATGTTTAATATGGAGGGTTACAATAATTTAGTGGCAAAACTAAACTACCAATAGGAACTAAAAACACAGCAAATACTAGAACTGGATATATACATACTAACGGAGTAACAGTTTTAGCATATTAAATATTCAATAAAAATATAATATTTAGCAAAAATTATTTTTTCTCCATTTGTAGATATTGTAGTATAAGTTTATCACAAATTTATTATAGATACACAAAATATCTCATATTTTTTCTGTCAATCATCACCGGAATTCCGGAATTTCAAAATTAAATACACGTTTTATATTCAAATATCCATTTATAATATCACAAAAACTTAAATTATATCTTGAAGGTTTTTTGAAGCCATATATTAAAAACTTTTTTTTAATATACGTCACCAAAAAATGTTAGTCTCAATTTTGGAAAAGAACTTCAAATTAAATGTATCTCATAAATGTGTGTGTAAATTTAAATAATCAAAATTGTAATAATGTAAATGATAAATAAAAATGCATCATGTAGTGATAAAGTGTTCCCAGTGATGGAGCTAAAAAAGTCAGATGGCAGTTACACGAAGGGGGAAGAGGAGCAGACAGCGTTTTTTCTACAAACTCACTTCCCAGAACACGTTCCAAGAGAAATTATTATTAAAGCTCACACCGGACTTCTCCCAATACGATCCTATCCGACGTTGTCCGACCATCTGTATCCGATAACGTCAGACAGGAATGCCTACAACGTGATCCGTTTAACTGCTTACTGTCTACGGCACTGGGCACTTGGATTGGCGAAATAAAGTACGTTTTTTAACGCCATCTATGAGTTGGTCCGGAAACTAAAAGTTTAAATAAATTGGGTGTTTTTATTTTTTATTGTTGGCTGTCCTGGAGCATATATAATAACAATAACGTCAAACGTCCATTTTGGTCAATTTGTATTGGCGTTTGATCGTATCACATGTTTGATATTGTTTATTCATCTAATTCAAAGATTATTTACTCGTTTGTATTTTTGTGGAATCTGTGTGTATATGATAATAGAACATAATATGAGTGGAACATAAAGAAATGCTGTGTGCCAGGGTGTACTGATAAACATGCGAGTAGGTAAGCATCTATTTATTACTTCATTTGGTATTTATCAAAATGTAAACTGCCATTACATATTAATCATTATAGCAGTTAATGGATTACAATGTGTACATTCCTAATTATTCATTAAGATAGTCAAATTAAATTCAACTTTTTTTCTTACAATCTTGATTGTAAGGAATTGGGGGAATAATTTTGTTGAATTTAATATTGAAAATTATTGGGTGATAATGAAGAATTAGAGCGTATGTTTATAAATATGTGAACATTAAAATAATTGAATGAGGTGTATCTATAGGATATTCTTTTTTATAGACATCGCATAGCTACCAATGAAGTTCGTAGAATTTGGTTGCAAAGAATTAACAACCCTAAGTTAACAGCGGAAGGTACATTATTGTCTTCATATAGAATATGTGATATTCATTTTGAAGAAACATGCAAAAACCCTAATGGCCAATTAATAAGGGTTTCATTGCCTAGTAAGTACTCATCTATATATTTATATAATGTGGCAATCATACTTGTTGGAGCTACAATAAATCAATAAGGGATAAATATGAAAAGTTGTTACCAGTTTAAATGTGTGTAAATGATATTTTTTGAGTACTTACAGGAGCAAGCATTATTTTCAACTACCAAAAAGCTAAAAGGTATTAGGGAGTTAAGGCTGCACATTACATACATACGTAAACGTATCTAATGACAGCTACGCATGCGCTGTTTAAATTTTCGTTGCGATACGAGATACGTTCGACTTAAAGGTACGGATTCCTACGTGGGCCCAAGAACGCGTGTATCGACCCGATACACGCCGACGATATCCGAAACGCTGCTAGATATCCCGAACTGCGAAATAAAGAAACGAAAACGAAGAAACATCCTAACCTGCAAATCCAGTTGTTTTTTGTTTCAAATGAGGACGATTTACATTTATAATGGGAGGTTGTGGGGCAAAACCCTTATGAAGACAGTTCCAGATGGAATATAATTCAAAGTAACTTAAAGAAAATCATGGAGAAATTCTTATTAAGTAGAACCGTGAAAGATAGGGTGAAACATTTAGTTAAGAAATATATAGAAAAGGATAGGACACTACAATTTCAGTAAGTTACCTATTGATGTGTACCTACTATTGTGTTAAACGTTGTTGAATTTGATGAACCAGGGTTAAATGCAACTAAAATTAAAAACAAGGAAAAAGAAAACAAAAAGTCAAAGGTGCCCTTTTCTGCTACACAAAATGTTTTAAGTAAGTATGTGTATTGTGTATGGGCATTATGTGTCATATAAAAAAGTAGCAAATGCAATAGTTTGTATAGGTGTTTGGGGACTATTTGTTTGTTATTGATAAATGAGAGATGGTATGAAATTCAATGCAGAGAGCTTGCATTACAGGAAAGAGACAAAGCACTACAAGAAAAAAAAATTGAATTAGACAATTTTGAGAGAAAAAAAAGATTGGGAATGGAGGAAAAAAAATTTGAAGTTTCATTAAATACCCATAGAAATCAATAAAGATTATTGGAAATTGCATTTCAAAGAAATAATAGAGGGAACTTTTTTATTGGGTATTTTTGGAAAGTGGCTCACCCCTAGAACTATAATAGTGATTTTCTTTTTGTTCCTTTTGTTACAGAATTATTTTTGTAATTAAAATTTTCTTTTATATCATACTCAAGAGACCTAGGTCTTACAATTTTTTTTTATTTTTAATTTAATTAATTGTTTTAATATTTTAAAAAACAATAAATTCCTTAATTTTGGTGAATCATAATAAATTTAAAAAATCAAATAAATTGGGGCATCATTAAATATGTGTTCCATATAGAGATCATCAACATTATCTTTATCATTACATTCATAAATTCCTATATTTAATATTTCTTCCATTTTTCATACACCGAAAATTGGATATTGTTTTCATTCAAAAACACAAATTCTAACCAAAAAACCAAACAAATATTTGACAGCTGACAAAAACAAAAGGTGACGTTTGGATACATTGCGTTACCTCTTGATCTGTGCCTTAACTGTTATATTTCTCATCCTGGTAACGACGACGTAAAGCGGAATTGTTACGTTTACGCGAAAAAGATACATTTACGTACCCTGTGTGCCTTAACTCCCTATTATTTATTATTGTGTATTAATGTATATAAGCAATTTTTATCAATTAGTTATCTGTATCAATATTTATTTATTGAACTGTTGTACAATTTGAGGAAAATTATAATATCAGTTATTATCAAAAAGAATAATTAGTAACTGTCAAAAACATTTTAACACTAATTTGTATGAAAGATGAATTTAATTGTATTATTTATATGTAGTTGTGCAACAATATATTCTTATTTCATAATTTTCCTTCCTTTTTATATATAGTCCATAGCTTCACTTAGTAATTCTGCTACAACCTGTACTGCTGTTAGCCCAATGCAAGAAATAAAAAAACCTGTTGTGGTGTATCCAAGCAAGTGATTATTTCAAGCCTATGAAGAAATACCTTGTAATTATAAACACCTATTGGCAATACATATTATATTTATAAATCATAACCACAGAACATGACGTTAAAAGTACAAATAATCTTTTATTTTGAAAAAGAATAGGGGCTATGCTAAGACAATGATGCATAAATAGATCCTAACATACTACTTAAAATTAAAAATTTTCCATTTTTACTAATGCTGATTAGAAGTGTATTGAAAACGATAAAGTAATCAATGCATTTATATAATTTTTAGGTGGCTCCTCGAGCAAGCTTATGAATGAATCATCCACGTCTGCCAATGTGGATCTAATTGAAGAAATACCATCTACTTCTGGACAGCTTGGCAAATATAAAGGAGTTACGACTGTGACCAGTAAGAATTGTTGTCATAAAATTGGTACCCTGTGATTGTAAAAATAATCTTAATTTTTAGCAAGTGATCATTATTATAATTACAGAGTATCACTTTTTAAATTTTAATAACAAAACAAATAATTACTAAGTATGTTGGAAATAAAAACTATAAATTTTTTAGGTTTATCTCAATTTAAGAAGAGTGATAAAAGACGCTCTATCCATTTTTCAGAAATTAAAATTTTGAGGTATAAAATTAACCAGTGGAAATCGGCGGCTAAGAAAGCTCAAAAATATCGTCCAAAACGATTAATGAAATATTTAGAAAGAAATCTGGAACATACAAAATGGCTTAAAAATGTGAATATAGCCACTCTGAATTTTTTTATGCAACAGCAGAGAAATCAAAAATTAAAACCTAGAGGAAGAAGATTTACATTAGGTGATACAATATTTTCACTATCCTGAATAGTGGAAAGGGTTACAGATTTCTTTCTAAAATATTTTCTTTACCTAGTCAAAGAACCTTAACAAGGTTGTTAAATCGCCTGCCCTTAAATTGTGGAATAAATGATCATATTTTTAATCACCTAAAAGGAGTTGTTGACAAAATGGCCAGTCTAGATAAATATTGTATATTGGCCTTTGATGAAATCTCCTTAGATACTGGTCTTACCTACAATCCAGTGAAGGATTGTCTAGAAGGGTTAGTTGATTTTAGCAAAGAGGATAAGAGCTGCCTTTGCTGATCATGCTCTACTTTTTATGATTAAATGTACAAGTAGGAGTTGGAAACAACCAATAGGGTACAAAATCTGTAGATTTAGTAAGAATCATTAAAGAGGTTGTGAGAGCAGTACGCAATACTGGCTTAAGAGTTGTTGCGTTAGTTTGTGATTTGGGATCCACTAATGCCAGCGCTATTAATATACTTTTAAACGATACAAATGCATACTGTATCAGAAATAGCATTGATAATAAATTTCAAGGATATTTAATAAATGGGGAAGAAATTGTCCATTTATTTGATTATCCCCATTTATTTAAATGTTTAAAAAATGGGCTATTACAAGTTCTTTCAGGATGGGGTTTCAAAAGTAGTTCCTTTGGAACACATTCTGAAATTGTACATTAGTAACAAACAAATGGGAATTTTCAGTAGCTTTTCCAAACTAACTGACCAGCATATTCTCAAAGATTAAATAAAATAAATGAGAGTGAAAAATTGTATTTAGTCGGACAGTCGCAACGACAATGAAAAGTCGAGCAGAGATCAGCATCGAGTTGCAGCCAGATTCTCGTTTTTACTTGAACCCTAAAGCGACTGACACAGCAGATTTAATACTATTTTTGGACATGTTGTTTGATAGTCTTAACGGACATCCTCTAAATCTTCCTTTGGGCAAAGAATTGAGGGGTGTTATCACTGCCACCTCTAAGCACGCAAGTGCTTGGCACAATGCACTGCCAGTTATAAATTAATTTTATTTTATAGACAATTTAAAAAATAATGGGAGATCTGTAACTCCCTCATTATAAAAACTCCCATTTACTATTAAAGGTTTTGCATACATTTGACAAAAATTGGAACATGAAGTATTCAAATATTTGAGTCCAAGAAACTTCAACCAAGATGCCATTGAAAATTTCTTTGCATCTTCTTTGCATCTGACAGCACTGGCCTTGAATTCTCTAAAAACCCAGTGCTGCCCGAGTGCGACGAATGGAAAACGCTATTACTCGTGAAAAAAGCTGTACACGTTATACAGCGACATCTGTAGTTGTCATGGGTTATAATTGAAGGCATAGTAAAGATTTTTGTTAAAGATGGCATTGTTTCCGTAAATACCTGAAATTTTATGTTGACAGCACAAATGAAATGGTAAGATTGTTTAAGCTGTTTGTCAAATTCTGTGCTCTGTGATCAATTGTCAATTTGTCGGCCATTGTTTACGTTGTTTATGTCTGTAAATGGTGTTTGTTTGTATTGAGTTGTAGAGTTGTGTTATTTTGTTTTTGTGTTTTTGACAATAATAATTATAAGATGGGATTTGTTCGTTGTTGTATCCCCCAGTGTACTAACAGAGAAGCCCAAAGGTTAGTTATATTAAAAGTTTCCGTATATTTCTTTTTATAACAAATCAAATCAAAATAAATATCTTAAATTTTGTTTAAAATATTTACAGGCATTATATTCATGCGGATGAAAGAATAAAGGACCTGTGGCTGAAAAAGATTAATAATCCAACATTATTCAACCAGTCTAGAAATATTTTAAGAGGAAAAGCAGTTTGCAGTACTCATTTTGAAAATATTTGCAAAGAAGGAAATAACCTTAAAAAATTTGCACTGCCTACTTTACATTTACCTGGTAAGTTTTTTCGTCTCATTTTAGTAGAATTATAATAACATATTTTTTTATTTCTGCAGAATTTGAAGAAGATAATACTAAAGAAAATTGTTTTGCATTTCCCACCAAAGATGTTATTAAAACGCCCCCAAAAATAAGAGGTAATTAATACTAATTTTTTTTTAACCTACTTTCATTTATATTATTAAAATTTTGTAGAAATCATGAGGAAATTTCGCAGCGATGAAAAAGATGACCCGCCAAAAAAAATTATATTTTGAAGAGAAACCAGGTACTTCACATTTTGTAGATCCCTCTCCAGAATCATCAAGTTCTTTTATACTACCCAAACAAAAAGAAGGTAAAAATGTAACAAAATTATTATGTAACAGTAACTTCTCTCGAGGCTAAATTGTAAAGGTGTTTTATTTAAAATGTTAATCCTTCGACAAGCTGGTCTCATATAAAAATGAAGTTATTGTGTTAATTTGTTTATTTTTTTATATATTAATATACTTCTAATATTTTTTAGAAGCACAAGCATGTCGTAGGACTAGGATCAAAAATTTTGATCTCAGTAATAAAATACAAAATCTCCGACGGCTAGCACATCGTAGAAAAATTGTATGTAGCCAAACTAAAAAGAAATTAAGATTATTAACTGCCAACCAGAGCAATATAAATAATATATTTAAAAATTTAAATTCAGTAACAATAAATTTTATTAACAATCAAATAAAAAATCAAAAGAAAAAATCAAGAGGCAGAAGATACACCACAGATGATAAAATTTTGGCTCTTTCATTAGCTAAGAAAAGTGGTAAAGGCTATAGGTACTTATCTAGTTTATTCAGTTTACCTTCACGAAAAACGCTTTCTAAATTGTTACAACAAATTCCTCTTTCTTGTGGAATTAACAATAAAATTTTAAATAATTTACAAAAAGCAGTAAGTAAACTGGGTGAACTAGAAAAATACTGTGTTTTAATGTTTGATGAAATGTCAATTCAGCCTGGATTGCAATACAATTCAAGCAAGGACTGTGTTGATGGCTTTGTAGATTTTGGTGGCTCAGACAGACGTGCTGCATTTGCAGATCACGCTCTTGTGTTTATGATCAAGGGTATAAAAAGAAAATGGAAGCAGGTTGTATGTGTCACTTTTTGTGAAAGTTCGACACCAACACCTACGTTAAAAAGGCTTATTAAGGAGATAATTCGAAGTATTCGAAGTATAGGTCTTTTTGTAGTTGCTACTATATGTGACCAAGGTAGTACCAATCAGGCTAGTATAAATGCATTATTAAGGTTTATATGGACCTCCGGAAAAAGTATCTACAAGTTCAAAAAATTTGAGAAGACGTATTTCGCCTTAGGTATTATTTTACCAAAATTTCATTTAGTTTGTATGTTTTGTTTTCAAGAAAAATCGGAAAAACTATTTTTTTGCAAGTATAAAGCAAAGAAACCAGTACATAAAAAGTCGCAATTTTTTTATAAAATAAATTAGTTTTGGTTCAGAAACATATGTGAATTTTTTAAAAATTTTTGAACTTGCAGAAGTCATGCAATTGCAATATATATATTTTTTATTCCAAAAAAGTATACTAATATCATAAATTTGAATATAATTTTATGGGATATACATTTAGTAGTTATAATTAAATACATTCACTACATAAAATTAATAATTTTTTAATAGATAAGCTGAAAAAATTAATTAAACAGTTATTGCAATTTGAATTTATTTGGTTTCTGTGAGGTGCTGCCATCTAAGTCTATACTTTTTAGAGTATTACAGATAGCGCTGTATTTAATACTTAAACGGAAATTTTAATAGATTTAGGGTCAACAAGAATACATTGTTGCCAGATTATTCTTTAGTTTAGCAGAAAATATTAAAATTAAAAGCATATTTTCTGAACTCCTAATGAAATTACGTTTAATTCGTTATCTTAAATTGATCCTTGTCGGCTTTGAATGTAGGTTTCCTATTGAAAAAAACATTTTGTCTTATAATATTATAATTATTTTTTGTGTTTCTGTCGACATCCTCGTAGGTATAAACTTAAAAGAAACATTTTACCTAGTACCTTGATTAAGTAACACGTGTATCTTCCCTTTATAAATTTTATTGATTTACGGTTTAAAAATTTAATACCTAGAAGTTTGAAAAATTCCTAAAAACAGACGAATAGAAATTTATAACTAAAACCTGTCAGATATTTTATCACTCTGTTGCCTAGGGCTGTCTGTGTATGTCTTTTAAAATCACTTTATTTTTTTAAAAAAAATTTATTGTTATTTTTTAATAGATCTATAATAAAATTTAAATAAGACTATGAAAATGATATAAAAAGTAAAGTAATGAAAACATCTGTAAAAATTAAGCTCTCAATGTCTATGAGTCAGGGTAAAGGAATTTTTTAATTATATACTTTTTCGAAAGCGACATGATGTTTCTGTTATACAGGGTGATTGATTAGTGTAAGGAAGCTCAGTAGGCCTGTTATAGTAAAAATTACAAAAAAAAGTTATTGAAAAAAATTATAAGCAGCTTTAAACTCCACATTTTAAAATTAGTTACAATCTTACAGAGTGTTCCATAAGATGGTGGCACACCAAACTTATGTTTTTTTAAATGAAACACCCTGTATTTTATTTTAAATTTGAAATCTGCTTCACTTCCACATCACAACAATGTAAAGTTTTATTATGTTATACCGGGTATTTAAAAAGTTATAACCAATATTACCTGAAACCCCAAACAACGACAGCAGTACATAAGAGAAACTATTATAATAATTATTGTACTTATTATTATTATTATTTTTTTTTCACACCTCATGGGTGGATAAACTTTCAGCTGCCGGATTGCTCAAGGCAACTGAATCTATCTCTTAGAGAGTGTTCTCCGGATGATCGCCGTTGTTCCCAGTAAAACAGCCTTTTGCATCCAATTTAGGACATGATTAGGGATTTCAAGCTCCTCCAAGTGCTTTACAGTATTCTTGTGAACCAGACCATTAGCTGTTATTATTAGGGGCTTAATTTCTACATTTTGCATTCTCCACAAGTTCTTAATTTCGTCTGCAAGCTGAACAAATTTTTCGTTTTTTGTTTTGTAAGTTCTGCTAATGTTGTCATCTAGGGGAACAGCAAAATCAATTAAAGTGCATTTCTTTGTTTCTTTGTTAACTAGTATCATGTCAGGCCTGTTATGTTGTACTGTTCTGTCAGTATGTATAGGGGTATCCCAATAAATTTTGGTGGTTGCGTTCTCGAGTACATTTTTTGGTTCATATTTGTATATTGGGGATTCTTGGCTTACAAGTCCTACCTTCTGGGCTAAGAACTGATGAATAACCTTTCCCATACTTTTGTGTCTGCTTGTGTATGCTGTTGGCGCCAGGTAAGTACAGGCTGAAATCAGGTGTTGTATCGATTCTTCTTCAGAATTACACAAGGGGCACTTAGTTGTTTCAAGTTGTTTATTATTATTATTATTATTATAGACTTAGCCAAATGGCTTCGCACTCCCTTATTTTAGGGAAAATTCACTCATCCCAGATATCGTTGATATCAAAAGGATTGAGCTCTGTGGGAACCCTTTCCATGTTATCGGGTCCTAGGTGACGTTGTGGTCTGCTGCATTCCCCATATACTTTCGGACAGCGCGAGCGGTCGCCAGTAGAACTGCCTTCTGCATAGGTTTATATAGGTGTTGACTTAGCCCTAGTCCCTTTATGTTTTCTACTAAGTTTTTTGGTATCACTCCAGTAGTGGATAAAATTATGGGTATGGTTTGAACGCTGTTCATTTCCCATTGTCGCTTTATTAGCACTTCCAGATCTCTGTACTTAGCTATTTTTTCACTATGTTTCTGCTCTAAGTTGTTATTATTTGGGAAGGCTATATCAATTAATGTTGTTCGCCTAGCTGTTTTATCTACTATTACAATATCTGGCCTATTATGAGCAACTGTGTGGTCTGTCAGAATGGTCCGGTCCCAGTACAGTTTGAAGTTGATATTTTCTAATACAGAATCCGGCTTATATTTATAATAGGGTAATTTTTCAACATGCAATAGCTCTAATTTCTTTGCTAATTCTTGATGGAGGATCTTGGCTGCAGAATCGTGTCGTTCCTTATACTCCGATGCAGCAAATGCTTGGCATCCGCCTGTTATATGCTGAATTGTCTCGGATGTTTGACAACCATATCGGCAGTGGTGGTTTTCTATTGAGGGATCTCTGATAATGTATTTCAGATAGTTTCTCGTTGGAATAACCTGGTCTTGTATAGCTAGCAAGAAGCCTTCGGTATCTGGAAACATCTGCCCTGCTGTCAACCAGTAGTTCGACGCTATACTGTCGACATTGTCCTGGGTGACTTCATTTGGATGTCGTCCATGAAGCGGCTTCTGCAACCAGGCTTGAAATTTCTCTCTGTCTGTTTTATGGTGAACAGATATTTCTAGTTCCTTCAATCTTAGAGGTGTCGAGTCATCTGCTTCGCATATTGCGCGATGTAATGTTGAAGATTCTGCCTTCTTGTGAAAATAAGAACGTAGATTTAAAAGCTGCTGGTCCATTTGTTTGCCGATGTCCACTAGTCCTCTTCCTCCTTTATTTCTCGGAAGCATTGTACGTTCGATAGCACTTCGAGGGTGATATTTGTGTGCCTTTGTCAAGAGCGTTCTGGCTTTTCTCTGCAGGTTTTCAATATCCGTCCTACTCCATTCCACAATTCCGAACGAGTAGCCAAGTGCAGAGCATGCATAAGTGTTAAGTGCTTTAACAAGATTTTTACTGTTTAACTTAGTTCGTAGAACCTGCCTAAATCTCCTTATAAATTCATTTGTCAATTCGGACTTCATAGTACGATGGTCAATTCTCAGTGCCTGTTTTATGCCAAGGTATTTATATGTCTGTTCTGTCTCAATGGCCGATATGGATTCGCCAGTTCGCATCTCAAATGCTCCTAGTTGTATTTTTCCTTTGACGATATTCAGAATACGGCACTTATCAAGTCCAAACTGCATTCCAATATCCCCGGAGAATTCCTCTACAATTTTAAGCATTTGTTCCAGTTGGTTTCTGGTAGCAGACATCAATTTTAGATCGTCCATATAAAGAAGATGATTTATTTTTTCTATCTCCTTATTGTTGTGTCTAATACTAACGCCGTATCTGGTAGAGTTAAGACGGCGGGATAGTGGATTCATTGCAAGACAAAACCATAATGCACTTAATGAATCGCCCTGGAATATTATTATTATTATTATTATTATTATTATTATTATTTTCAAAAGACATTTGCTTTCACTCAGCATTTGCTGATAATACTCACCTATCCCCAGCGAGAGCGCAAATGGGATTAGGCTCAAGGACCACATATTTTAGAAATTTACGGACAGAGTGACATGTGTTCAAAATTACTGCTTTCTGCATATCAATGTACGTATTCTTATGAAGGCCCAGTTTGTTTAGGCTATCATGCAGATTTCTGGGAATAAGACCTGTCGACGATACGATTAGTGGTACCACCTTTATCTTCTTTGCATGCCACATCTGCCCAAGTTCAATCGCAAGATCGGTGTACTTTGTAATTTTATCCTTGTACTTATCTATGACGTTGTTATTATTATTTGTTACAGCGACATCCACCAAAAGAATTGTGTTAGCTTTTTTATCCACCACTACGATATCTGGCCGGTTATTCGTCACCTGTCTATCGGTCATAATAGGCTTGTCGTAGTAGAGTCTAAAATCGGCATTGTCCAGAACCGCTTGCGGATGGTACTTATAATAAGGCGTGTAGGTCTTAAGCATCCTCTTTTCATCTTTTTAGTAAACACCATATTGTTTATAAAATAAAATAAAATAATCACTAAAGCACAATCAATAAACTACCGTATCACACAACTACTGCTACTTTGAAATAATAATTACACAGCTTATACCTGTTTACTACCCATTTAGTATTTATTTTGTTCAGTTTTATTACCTAAATCCCGATTGTTACCTATTTATAGTTATTTAAAACCTTCTGGTAAATATGAAACATCTATTTCATATTGTTATTGGTCTAATTTACGGCTGAATAAAATATTTTAATAAAGTTTAAATTTTGGTAAGTAAACAATTACAACTGTCCAAATCTTGCATATCTATTGAAGCTTTTTTTCACCTTTTAAAAAGACATGAAGTATTATTTTTTATAGGATTTATTTTTTACAGATTCAATTATTAATTGATTATTTATCATAAATATTTTCATTTCTTGGAATAATAATTTAACAATTCTTTTAACAAAAATTCTCCAATAGTTCTCGATCAGAAACGTTAAATATTTCTTAATATATTTTACATAACATATATGTACTTTTAATTTTGTATTTTGTGATTTAATGGCATATTCCAGAGAATTAATATTATATCAGACGTCATTAAAAAAAATCATTTTATGCAGATAATATAAAAATCTACTATTACATAATTGAGTACGCATTTTCAAGTACGATCCATGCATAAAACAGAAAACAGACCGAATAAACTTTAAAAATTGTTTTTTGCATAACCCCTAAATAAGAAGAGCTCGACGAAGCTAAACATTTTTTGACCACTAATTTCTTACTTATTTTAAATCCTAAAACAACAATTCATCCCAGCTACTTTTCATTTCTCTAGATACCCTTGTTCATAAGGATATATCAAATAACATTCCATTACAAACGATTTATATATATATCAATTTAATTTCGAAATATGGCAACACCTTCAAGTACCTGTCCCTTTAAATCTTCTAACGACACTAGTAGCCTCTTTTAGAAAAGATATAAACTATTATTATTACCCAAAATTATTCTGGTTGATAAGGTAGATTTCTAAAATTTTAACAAAATTTAATTAGGTGGACAGAGCCATCTCTAGGACCAGAAACGAGTGATGTGATATATAAACCTTAAATGAAACACATGAGCATTGTTTAAGAAACAATATTGATAATCGCTATCAAGGGTATCTTGTAGATAATTTGGAAGTGATTCATATTTATGACTGTCCACATTTATTGAAAAATATAAGAAATAACTTATTGACTAAAGATCTACATTTTACCCTAGATGGGATTAACAAAAAAGCCTCCTGGTCACATATAATGGATCTTTATAGAATGGATCGTGAACTATATACAGCCAGTTCATTAAACTGACTGATGAACATATCTTGCCCAATAAAATTAAAAAAATGAAGGTGAAGAATTGCACACAGGTGTTCAGCCACACAGTAGCAACTGCAATGCATGCTCGTGCAAATATTGCCAGTGAACTGGACTCTTCAACTTCATTTTATATTGATCCAAAATCTGCTGAGACCGCTGACCTTCTTCTGAAATTCGATCAGCTATTTGACAGTGTCAATGGTAGTTCATTATCACCTCCAGATGGGAAGCAACTATGGAGTGTGGTAAGTACAAAGTCCCTTCATATCACCTTTTGGAATTCTTGCATTCCCTTCCTACGATCCCTTTATTACACTACACCTGATAATCCTAAACCAACAACAATCCCTTCCATAAAAAATTGGATTTTTTCAATTCATAGCTTTTTATACATTTGGAAGCTCTTACAACAAAAAGGTTTCAAATACATGTCACCAAGAGCTTTCAATCAGGATCCCATTGAAAATTTCTTTTCTTGTGTAAGAAGCTATGGATCAAGAAATCCAACTTGTTCCTCATTTATTTCCACAACAAAATCCCTGATTGTCAACAATTTTACATCACCATACTCTGTGGGTGCTAACTGTGAGGAGGATGAATCAGAAGGCCTACTGGACAATCTAAAATCATTTATTAATAAACAGGGAGAAAATGAAATTTGTCCAATTGTAAATGAACCAATTTACAAACCAAATGACACTCAAATTAGTGACAGCAAATGGGACTTAGCTACTCCATATCTAGCCGGGGTAGTCATAAAAAAAATATTTAAAAAATATAACTGTTTAAATTGCAAGAATAGGATGAGTGCATTAAGTTCTATTGTTGAAAATACATTAATTAGGGAAAGAGAGAATAGGCATGGCAATTTAATGCACCCATCTAGTCAATTTTTGCAGTTGTTTAAAGAAATAACTAATTCCATAATAGAAATGCTGCCTCGGTTTATATTAAAATACAATTTAAAAAAAGAGTTGCTTAAAAATATCGACACAACTCCATTGCTTTCACTGTTTTGTAGTGATCATTTGGAAAATCATAAAACTTTGATAAGTATATCCATAAATATTATAGTTTATATGTATCTAAGAAATGTTACCAATTTGATAAATGGTAAAGATTTGCGTCACAAAGATCAGGATCCTTTACGTAAAATGGCATTTGCTAAATATTCAAAAAACAAACATAAAAGAAACTGATCTTTGTGACACAAATATTTATTACTTGTACCTAATTACAAGATTAAATAAAATGTGTTCTTTTAATATCTTGTTTTATTTATTAACCAAAAACTTCTAAAAATTATTTCAAGCCAGAGGTAACAATTTTAGGTTATTGGCGTTTCATCATTTTTAAAGTATTTTCTACCTAAAAAAGGGATTAAGGGCAAACACCTAAAATTGTTATTTTGGGCTTAGGATGTTTTAAATATGAGGATTTTTGAAATGAAAAAGTATAAGTTTTGAGTTTACCGCCATTAAAATTGATAGAGTTCTGCTTAACTATCTTTCCTAATATGTCATGACAACTACAGATGGCAGCACATATAATAAAGCCAAAATATTAATGAGAGAGGGCAGTCTTTTGATTATACGTGGTCTGTGGTAGTCCGTAGCAAGGGGTGAAAATTCAAAATATTATGTTGGCTATTCTTATTGATATTGAATTGACATAAGGATATTGTTGTTGTCTCTGGTATTTATATATGTATTTGTATAGATTTGCGCTTTATTTTTATTTTGTGATTTCGAAACTTGAAATTATGTTACCTGTAGTAATAGACCATTTATTAAGGGAGCAAACCAACGCAAACCTCAGACGCAGAAGACGCGAGTGTCGAGAAAGCTTTGATATCAACAATTTAAGTGATTTTGCAATGAGAATGCTCCCGGAAAATAAAGACAGAATTTATTATCATGAACACTATAGGTTATAGAGAAAAATAAGGCATACGTTCCACAAAAAAAAATGTTCTTAATATTTATTAATACGAAACAAAAATATTACTAAACTAAATACACATAAATATGTTCATAACCTACAATACACCACAAATAATAACAAAAGTAAACAAACTATTATATACTGCCACCCTAGCCTGCTTGAAATATGAAATACAACACAATCGGTATTTGCAACCAATCAAATTGCGCTATTGGCCCTCTCGGTACCCTCATAGGTCCAAAGAAATGACTTTTAAATTCGGGAGATACTGATCAGTTTTCGAGTTGCAAATAGTGATGAGCGAGACTGGTCTTGGTCTTGCAGAAAATGCAACTTCAGGCTGCAAGATCAAGACCAAGACCGAGCAGTGAAAGAGTTATGCAAGAACAAGACTTAATAAAGCGGCCGTAATTTGACGACCGTTCAAGACGGCCGCTGTCGGTGAGCACAGATGTAAAGTAAGAGTTTAACGTTATTAACCGCCTAAATCCATTTTTGTATTTGCTTTCGTTTTGTGTGTTTATAGTTTGTTTTATATCTTATGTTTAGTTTCATTATTTGACAATAATTATAGTGTTTCTGTATTAAAAGCAAAAAATGGGTGATTTGGACTTGACAATGATGATATTTTTGATATTTTCTTCATCGGAAGAAGAAACGAAAAGATCGGAAGAACGTAAGATTTTTAAGAAGCGGAAAACTGAATATGTCGTCACCTTCAAACAAACGATGGAAAATTTAGACAATATTTTCGTTTGACACCAGTGTTGTTTGATTATGTTTTAAATCACATAAAAGATGACATTGTTTTAAAACCATGCAATAGAAATAAAAATCCAATAACTCCTGAACAAAAACTATGTTTATTTCTAAGGTAAGTTCATGGATAAGCTTTATTAATGTTTACATATTAAAAAACTTGGACAATGTTATGAATCATTTGGAGAGACACATTGTCGTACTGTACTCCGGTGACAACGCAGGTAGAGGAATCCTTGACGAAGACAAAGAAGAAGCTTGGTTTTGAGGGTTATAATTACTGCTGGTACCATAACAAGCAGAAGTTGATCGACTGTGCTTAGTTGCTATAGCCACAGTAGTGTATTTATTTGACACTATGAAAGATTTAATTTTCACAATCGCATCTTTTCAAGTATCTAAGTAATTTTCGAGGTGATTTTGCTCGTAAAAAAATAGTACTAAGAACAATAAATAACTAAACGGTTAAACTAAACTTCCACTGTTTATTTGAAAAATTCGCTTTAAAATTCAATTACAGCTGTTTCGCTAATAACTAGCAAGATGAACTTCCACAAAGTAAAGGTTAACACAATCAATTTAAAAAAAATATTGATCCTAACTCTTGCGAAAATTAACTATTCCGCACTTGTTAGGATAATAACTATTTCATACTTGATTTATCGCCACAATGTAATTTAAAAAAACAAAATTTTTATAATGAAAAATACTATCCCTTTTATTTAATCTTTCTTTACTTGTAATGATTTTAAAAACTATTTTTCCTTTATTTTTGTTAAAATGGACCCCAGTAAATCTAAAATATAAGTGCAAGACTTGCAAGGGTCTTGGTGCAATACCAAGACCAAGACTGGACCCTGCAAGAACAAGACCAAGATTGCTTATTTGACTGCAAGACCAAGACCTTGTATGCAAGACCAAGACTAAGACCAACCCGGTGTTGGTCTTGCATTTGCTCATCACTAATTGCAAACCCGTTAAGAATCACTTTTTCGTAGAACTCGACACGTTACGTCCCGAGATTATGATTGAGAATCCCTCTGCTGAATCTTTCTACTCTTCTATTACTAGTATTCGGACCATCTCATAGATGGCAGATCTATTTGTGGTATATTATCTTTGCTACTAACCGTTCTACTGCATTCTGTACTTCTGTAGTCAAATCGGAAGTTGTAGGGAATCGATAAACATTAATATAAAATTGGTTTGTTCCAACACAAGAGAAAACGGTACAAATATCGGTTATTTCCATTAGACCAGTTGTTTAATTCTAACTGCTGTGCTATGTTACAAATACTAAACTATTGAACGAATGGAAATGATCGATACATGTACGGTTTTCTGTTCTGTTGGAACAGACCTAATATGTTTTTCTTCCGTCGTCGTCCGACCACCGGACAACGTCGGATTGGATCGGGAGAAATATTGTTCTAATATAGGTGCGGCTTAAGAAGCATAATATCACTTTGTTGTAGGTGTCATGACATATAGGCTAGACAATGAAGAAGTCACAACCTGGCAAGGAAGAATTTAAACTTCCAATTCGTGGGGCAAGAAATTTTCTGCGATATAGGTAAGAGTTTCTACCTATCTGAGCTAACGACAATAGAGTAGAAATTCTTACAGTTTCTAACATGCCATTGTCACCTCCAAAAATGTCGTAGGAAACTAAAACAATCAGATTCTTTGGGGATAAGGAAAGAACTCCGGAAGACCTACTTCAGACCAGCATCAAATATAATCTTTATTGTCCACCAGTTACCCATTTATAGGACAAATATCTTAAAACATAATATATAAAAACAACCATAATGCTAGAAAACAAAAAAAACAAAAGAAATAGAAAATAGAATTGACGTACAATTCTTTATCCAAATAACAGATTGCAGACTTGCAGGGGACACAATACCTAGGTTGAATAAGTCGCAGTGCAGTTTCTCCCTTTTCTAAACTAATTATGGTTGCATATTTGACTTGAACTTCGCAGTCTACTTATAGTTTTTAAATTATATAGAATTATTATTTAGAAGAAGAGAAAGCAGTGAAAGAAGATGCCAAACTAATAAAGCAGCCTTCACAGACAAAACGTTCATAATTTGGATTAAAGCATGCATACACATATAATGTGTTTTTTCAAGAGTTTTTTATACTTTGTGTAGGGATAAACATGCTTTATATTTTTTGTAAGTATAATCTGTGCATTTTGTACCTCAGCTAATACAAGGAATTTAATACAACATATTAGATAAATCTACTATCGGAATTAATTTTTTTAAATAACTAAAATTTGATTTAATAGTAAGTCATTTTGATAAATTTAATTTTAATGTTTATTAATGGATCACAAATTTAGATATTTTCTTCATTTCCATAACAAACTTTTGGGAACAGACTGTATATATAATTTCATATGATCTTGTAGGCAAGAAATATTTAAATATTATAAATGGAAATAAATTAAAATTATGTATTGAATATGTGTCTGACATAAAGTAAAATTATATTTTTGAGGTATTTATTACAGATTAAATTAATCAACAATATATATCATAAAGTAAAAAAAATCTAAAATCAGTAGCAATAACTTTGTTATTTGATGTTATAAGGTTAATACAGTTTTATTGTACTAATACCAAACACTCATTTTTAAACCAATCAAAAGAATAATATTACTGGCATGACACAACCATGATTTATTTTTTATCTTAGCTCTATTTAGTGAAGTATGACGCTTGTTTTCTTTTCATAATCATAGACTAATGGTAAAACAAAATTTAATTACAAATAATAATAGTGTAGCCTTGAATTATTGTGGTAACAATGTTTTTTATATTTTATAACTACCTAAACAAACATATTTTGTTGTATGTTATTGTTATAATATATACAGATAGAGGAACATATTGTAATTGGAATAAATACATATTTATGATATTTAAAATCAATTAAATTACAATCTAAAGAATTATCCAATTATTGTTATGAATATTAATAAAAATTAATGAAGTTAAAATAATTAGACCTTTATGAGAAGTTGAAGTAAAGAAAGGTTTATTAAAAAAAAACCATGAAACCACATTTTTCCACAAAGCAAAGTTATGATTAAACTAATTAACATAACACAACTAAAATGCATTTAAAATGCAATGTCTATTCTAGATCTCTGTTCCAGCAAAATTTTTTACATATTTACAAGTACTAACATAATAACTTGATAAATGTATAATTTAAAACATAAATTGTATTATAAAATTTTAGTACATGATGAAATTATAAACTTACCGCAAACTGAAAATTGGAAACAAATAAAAAAAAACAATTACTACCTTTAATACATAATATAAAGTTAGTCGGGTTAGTACTAATATGAAATATTTTTATTATTTGGAAATTTTTTTGGAACTTTAAAATATTTAAAGCTATATATAAACTATATGAAGCTATTTGTACAGATTAAGTTAATATAAATAATAGATTATAAAAAAAAATATTTAACATATTCACACATTTAAAAAGTTGGTTTGCTGAGAAATAACAGAACACTGTCAAAAAGAATAAATTTATGCAGGACAATAATATGAGTAAAATAACAAAAATAATTTTTTGTACAATACAAAAATATAGACTTGAAGGCACCATGTAGACAATCAAATTGCTACTACAATATATAAGTAAAATGCTAAAAAAAGTTTCCAAAATACAAAAGTTCAAATAATTGATACCAAATAATTATTTTGGTATGTAACAATTTTTGCCTTATCCTTAAGTATGCATTTATAGAATACACAGTAAACAATGGTCTACTAGGAACACTAAACAAAGAACTTTGACTTTAACAAAACTTTGACAGTTTATTTAAAGATTAACTTCTAGCTTAATGACAGCTGTTTAAATAAATTATTAGTGTCAGACTGACAAGTTACATTTTGTCTTATGAAATAGTTGTCCAAAATGTTGTTTGAGTAGTGTTAAGGCTAGAATAAGTAACAATGCAAAAATAAAGATATTAGCCCTAAGGTATTATCCTTGATATATATCCATCTAAGATCAAACTGTGCAATAATATAGAAAAATCAGAAAAAAAAATTATAAATAAATCAGATGACTGTAGACTTTGTACATGTTTAATAAAATAATGAAAGGAAGGAAAATATGTACTTTTAAAACTGTACTTTAAGTGTGTAATTCTTTATTAAATTCAGTAACTGAGCATTTTCAGCTTACAAAGCTATCATCGAAGTTACCTTGTTAAATTGACAAAAACTCATCAGAAGAGACATTATAACACATTAAAAAATAATAAATAATACAAGTAAAATAAAACAATTTTAACATTTTGAAAACACAAACAGTTACAGTTGAAATGGAAAAAATTACCAAAGAAGACCACAACAGAATAGCCTGCAAATTAGTAGTTAAAATGACGCTGGCTATGAAAGCTTACACATCTACATCAGATATCTATCTCATAAAACAAAATGTAACTTCAATATGTCAACCTGACAATGATAATATATCAAAACAGCTATCATTTAGATAAGTAGTTAATTTTATAAATAAACCATGGAAGTTTACTTAAAAAGGTTTTTGGTGTGTTCTTAATACAATGGACCTACACAGATGAAGGGTTAGTACAATAAATTTCACTAACAGTTTATTAACTTCTTGCACTATTATGTTATTAAGTTGAGTAATTATAATAAAGCAAGAGCTTAATAAACAAGTTAAATTGTTGTTTATTCTTTATTCTAAATATGTATGACTCCCACAAAGTAATATTATATAAATTCTTTATGTGTTCTTTAAACATTTTAAAACAAGGATAAAAAATATAAATATTTTTTCCTATAGTTAACTGTGAATTGACATTAACAGCAGATCCAAAGAAAGTTAGTAAAATCAGTAGTTATCATAAATCATAAAGAGTTCAGGGTTCTATGAAGTAATAACTTAATTACTGCAAGAAGTATTTAAAAAGAGAAGTGGGCACTTACAACAAATCCAAGATGTTATCCAAAACCAATGCATCCACCAATAATGTGTCATGATTTCCAGACATAAATCCACATCTAAAACTAAAAAATATCCGATTTATAAAAACAACATACCTACATACAATTTCAATAACATTGATGTAAAAATATGTAATTCTTTATTTTATGAACTAGTTTTTGTAGCTAGTAATAAATATTTGGAAAAGTTTATTTTTTTGACAAAAAAACTGTTACATTTTATTAAAAACATCTCCTGTTTATAAACATACCTTTCTTTAATACACCCACTAATCAAAGTCAACATAGACAATCCAATCAAATAAACCATTGCAGATACACAACAAAAATTATTAACAGACATTTGACAGTTGATATTTTGAAGCATGATTATTACAAATGACATATGAGAGTTTATTTTAACAACCAAAATTGACGTCTAAAGCAAGGGCTGCATTAATTTGACACCAAATAAAAAAAATAAAGGTAGCATCAAAACCAAACTACATTAATGTATTTAAAACTTTTATATTATACATTAGTATAAATTATGTCTAGAGTCATTTACATTTACTTAACAGATACAACTTTTTAATACACTACAGAGTAAATGATAATAACTTTTTAATATATCTATTAACCAACGTTAAGCAGGTCAGATATATTCTCATTGCTTAAGTATATTTTAATTATTATTTGTTTTATTTTGTTGGTCCTAGGTATTGGCCTTCTCTGTCAGAGTTTTATAAATAATTTTAAATGTGTCCCATTATGTTTGCTTCTTTTATTTTGTTATGTTGGGTTTCTGATATCCTGGGATTTTTGAGAACAAAAAGTGGTTGATATAGTATATTTATTTTTTCAATAATTCTAATTATCATTTAAATATTGAAAAAACCATCATGATTTGCTTTCATTTTTGAGTTGTTGTAACTATAGACACAATTTAAATGGCAGTTGTATAAAATTCTATTTATTAAACATTTAAAATAGATAAGAATGTTTAAACTTTATTTTAACTATACGTTTTATCTTTATTTAGCATAAAATAACTATTCAATAATTGGAATAATATATTTATCAGAATATAAAAGTAATCACCAAGTTTTATGCTATGGGATTTTTATATAATGAGAAATGACGAAGTCAAATCAACTATATTTTTTATTGTCTGGTAAACTTATTAAATTTACGTACTGGTGTGACGTGTGTGGTTAATCGTCAGCGTTTGTGTATGAATTGTGGATGTTTTACTATAACCAACGTACGTAATTCACCCAATCATTAGGTAAGTCGTAACTACCTACTTCTTATCAATAAACTTTTTAATAAATATTATTCTTTTCTTGGCGCGGTTTTCAATTTCTAAAAAATATAATATATCTAATAGGAGTGTTTAATATTTAAGATTTACAAAGCAAGGTTACTTTGAGTTAATTTGAGACATATACCTATTTTTAGGGAAATTTAAATAGTTGTTAAATTGAAATATATAATAGCTCATTACATATATAGCACCAAAATTGTCAATTTCTCTTAATTATAATTTTTATTCTTTTATCTAAAATTTTAACATGTGTTGCTTTTACTCTTGGAAATCTTTAACTTTATAGCATTCCAAGAATATTATCAAAATACTGATTTAGTCATTAAAATGATTGTTTCTTCTTTCTAAATATTTATTTCTTTAAAAAAAAGAATGCGGTTGTTACATTTTAAAATCGAGTGTTTTAAAAATACACTTAATATAAGTTTGCTAATGTGCACATTTTATTACAAATATTTGAAATAACAAAGGTTTTTAAATTAATCTGTAGCTACTTTCCCAAAAGTACCTATATAATATATATGCTTGTTTTAATAAATTTCACTCAAAGAAGCCAATGTAAATACAATTTTTCAAATTGCTAAAACCTTATCTGTAGGTGGGTAATAATTCTCTAAATGATTACATTTTGTGTAATACAAATTTTGTTTTAAATCTTTTACACTTTTATAGTTCAAGTTTTTGTTTTGTTTCGTTTCAAAATATTAGACATGTAATTATGATCAATGTTTAACATTTGAAAGTTTTGTTGAAACATTGGCTCTCTAGATCCATCACTATTGCAATTGTGGACCAATTGCCTTTCTTTTGTTAACAATTCCTGTTGCCTTCGTCCCTTCCTTTAACCATTTCTTTCTAGGTCTAGCTCTCCTTCTTTTACTGTTGTATTCCTTAGTTCGTTTCTCTTCTAAATTCATTTCGTTTATCTTAACTAGTCCCAATATTAATATACGTAACTACTTTTCTCTAAACTATTCTCAATTCTTCCTTTCAGGTCCTTTGCCTAAGTTGACTTTTATACATAGTAATTTTTGTTCCATCATGAAAAATTTTACGTTTTAGATACTTACCTATTATTGCTCTATTAGCACACAATTATTTGTTTCATTTCAATTTTGCTATTGCCGTTATTTGTCAATATAATTCCTAGGTATTTGAAACTATCTAGCCCAATTTTAATCATATCTCCTTCCAGCCGCTTTTTTTATATTAACTTTAGTCCCATTTTATTTCCTCCTTTAACAATTTCGTTTAGCAAATCTGCCATTATCTTTCTCCCTGTCTACCAACTTCGTTTATTTTAAACTCTTCAGAAATATCTGCCCCTCTTTGAATATTTATTGTCGTTCTATTATTTATTTTCATATTATGTATTTGTCGTATACGCTTTGGGTGCATCCCGAGTTGATTTATAAAAAGAGGAGTTATGTATCTATTTTATAATCGTGCGCCTTTTCTTTTATTTTTTTGAAAGTATGTATTACGTCCGAGATTGCATTTATTGTAGATTTTCCTTATGCGAATCCACACTGGTATTATTGTCCTAGAACGACTACTGTTCCTTTTGCTAGCCTCTTTTGTATACGCGTTATTAAATAGTGTAATGCCTCCATATTAATTTTTGCATGATTGTTGGTATCCACTATTCTCTGTTATTTTTTGACGTTTTATTCTTGTGGCATTTTTTCCTTCTTTCATATCAATACTTTATCAGCTCTGGAATTTTACTATCTGTTCCTGGTGCTTTCTCATTGCGAGTTTTTTTTGACAATTTTTATCACGACTTTGATTCCCTTTTTCTTTTTATTCGTAGTTTTTACCAAAGAATTAAATAGTATGTTATGTTTTGTGTTAATAAACCAATGAATTAATTTTTTTTTCAAATACGCCTACTATAATATTAACAGCGGATTTTAGATAGCCAATAAATGAAAGATAAATGTTGTTTTAAAAGCCATCCCACCCATAAAATTGAAACCATGTGTCCGAAATTGTTGATGCCTATGTCACAAGAAAATATATACCATGGATAACACTATACAATTACAATGTATTATTTAAAAGATATTTTTTTGGGAATATGTGTATATTTATTAGAACACTGTCAGAATGACAAGTTTATTTCGTAAATAAATTCTATTGGTTCGTGGCGTATTCCAACTTTACTAAAAATACTAGTGTATTCAGTTACCCCAAATTAAGGAACAATTAACCATCACCAAATAGTATATTAAACAACGCATTTCATATATATGGCTTTCTGTTATGACACGAGTTAAAGTTTAAAAAACGAATCGCGAAGCTATTAGTTTTTTAAAGGACGAGTGTCACAACAGCCATATTGTATGAAATAAGTTGTTTATAATATTTTTTATATTTTGCCATTTTAACCTTTTTTTAAACTAATTTATTATTTGTATGTAAATTACGAAAATTTTGATTTTAAAAAGTATGTTGGTGGCACTATGTAATTTATAACATTAGACAGTTTTGAAATTTAAATTATCAAATGTTAATGTTTTAAAATGAATAATACACCAATAATAATATATTATATATAAGTAAAATATTATATCCATATTCACAATACTTTTTTAAAGAACAATATAAAATTAATAAATTGCTATTAGCCACCAATGTCATTATCAATAGTCTTGTCATTAGATACTTCACTCATGTTGCCAAGCATTTAAAACAAAAATTTGCGTGCGTAAAAGTTACCTTACGATACGCAAAAATATAAAAATGTAATTTAAATATACTTAGTTGTCGATGGATATTCAAATGACAAAAGTTGCATACCTCACAATTACTAACAAATAAATAAAATACAATACTTATTAAATTCCAAAAAAAATCAGCATTTGATCCTTTAATCTTGCTCATTTCAGGTTTGGAAATTTTTATTTCGAAGATGTAGGTACCTTTATATCGTAAGGAAAAAATAAGAAATGTTTTGTTTTGTTATTTATTTTGCGATATTTCAAATTTTTTAAAGAATGTATTTACATTGAGAAGTTTTTTCGATAACACATAGAATTCATGCTAAACCAGCTATAATCAAAATATAAAAATTGGCAATAAAGAATTTCCGGTATTGATTTATCTATTTAAATATGCTCAACTTTCGATGAATTCCGGTTATGCCAAATTATGATTATTTTAAATGGAATAAGCAACAAAACAACTTTTCCAAATAAGGAGCTGAACCTCACTTCTAATGTGAATTTATACTAATTAATTTTGCGTTTTGAACCCCAAAGTTATTTGGCTTTTCGATGTCGCTGAGCGTTTCCAACCTAGTTGAGGGTTTTTAAACTTTTCCACTTTTAAATTTTTCTGCGATAATTTTTGCTGTCTAATTATTTATTTCAGTTAAATACGAAAATAATAAACGATTTACGATCTGGTGATATTGGTAAGAGGAAAGTATGAAGAGGTCATCTCTAAAGTGACTCAACGAGCACTTAATATTGTTACTAGGTGGTGTGACAAGGAACAACTTTCGGTCAACCCTAGTAAAGCAACAGTTGTTAGTTTCACCAGGAGGCGAAAACTGGATAAACTCCAAATGCCCGCTCTCAATGGAGAATCTATTAAGGAAGCGAATGAAGTCAAATATCTAGGGGTTACGCTGGATAGAAGGCTTTCATGGAACGCTCATGTAGAGAAAATTTGCAGTAAAGCAAAGCTATCCCTTTGGACATGCCGTAGAGTATGCGGTAAGTCATGAGGAATGAAACCCAAACAAATGTATTGGCTATATCTGATATCTGACAGTAATAAGGCCTATGATTACGTATGGTGCTCCGGCCTGGTGGGCTAAATGTCAACACCAGGAAGAAGCTGAATAAGCTTCAACGGCACGGCAAGCATGCTTAATCATAACGGGAGCTATGTCTACCACTCCCACCGCTGCCATCGAAATTCTGATAGATCTTCCTCCACTCCATATCTGGATGGAAAGGGAGGCGATGGCTGGCGCATACAGAAGACTGGTAAAATGTCAGGGACCAGGGCAGAGCAGTGTCATAGCCAGGGCCGGAGAGGTAATAAAAAATCATCCGATACTGGAGATGGTACAAGATGTAATGCAAACAAAATACAACTACCACAAGCCATTCACCGTCCTATTCCCTGGAAGGGACGAATGGGAGACGAATAGTTCGAATCTTATAATGGCTGACCAGTGTTGGTACACGGACGGCTCTAAGACCGAGAGAGGTGTTGGAGCTGGGGTGCATGGAGGGAAACCAAAGGTGGACCTGAGCCAGAACTTGGGTAACCTATCCACAATTTTCCAAGCGGAGGTTTTCGCAATGGAGATGTGCCTGCAGGAGATGCTTAGGCGTGACTGCAGGAACAAAACTATAAAAATCATTTCCGATACTAAAGTCACTGGAATCAAATCGGATCGACTCCAAGTTAGTTTGGAAGTGCCTTCAGGATCTAATACGACTAGGGGAAAATAACAAAGTAACCTTACTTTGGGCACCTGGGCATACCGGCATTGAAGGTAACGAAAAAGCGGACCTTCTAGCCAAGAAAGGTGCTGAAGAGGCCCGGAGCCGTTCCTAGGCATAGCGAATAGCGTAACCAGTGGAACAATATCGAACTGGGTATATCAGATGAGACGTTCTTACTGGTTCGAGCTAGAGGGTTTAAAGCACTCAAAGGCATTTGTAGGAGATCTCTCTAAAAAGAGGTCATAAGAGCTGCTGAATATGAGCAGACAGGACCTACGAATAATGATAGGACTACTGACTGGACACAGTCGTCTTAATAGACATATGAAAACAATTGGACTGGCAGAGTGCGGACTGCAGATTCTGTCAGGCTGAGGATGAAACGGTGGAGCATATCTTGTGTAACTGCCGAGAGCTCGAGAGAATAAGGATCAATAAATTTGGTCTGCATCAACTCGAGCCCAATTACTTCATGGAAGTGTCGCCAACGACCCTGATGAGCTGCATTAGAGGCATAGGGCTGATAGAACGACTATAACACCTAGGGATGAGCCACAATAGATCTTTCAGGTCGCAGTGGAAGGGACGTGAAACGACCACTCATATAGGACCTAACCTAACCTAATAAACGATTTATGTTCTTACGTATAGAAACCGCGATCCAACACTGTATTGCACTAACGCATATCTGACACCAATGTAACATTTTTCTATAGGGTTCTTTTTGATAGTGTGATATAAACATAGACATATAATTTATTCTTAGTCTGAGGATATAAAGAATGACATCATTTAAAACTATATACTTAAATACCTGACACTTTGGAAAAATTCGACCAAATTGTCAGGTAGGGAAAAAATTAATTTTTTTAAATTTTTATTGATAACGCTACCGAAAGGTTGAAATAAAAAGCATTGTGGTTTAATTTCCCAAACAAATTAACAGAATAAAATGAATGCACCACAAGGAACATACAGAAGATCACATTAAATGTAATGTATTGCACTTTATGGAAGTCCATCATGTTAAGAATACTAAACAAAGTTATTTGTTAGGAGAGGTATGTATGCATCAGTCCTAAGATGGAGTTGAGCAAAGATTAAGACAAATCCGTTAATATAACAGAATACAGCATATTCCTATATCTAAGCAGTCAATTAATAAACAGATGTAACAAACCGCGTTGAATGCGTTTAACTATGGAAACATAACATCCATAGAAAGTGCTCCATATTATGCTGCATTAAATATTTGGATCTAATAAATGGCAAAGAAGTTAAGGGAATAATAATCCCCTAATTTATAAAAAAATCTAAACACCAAAACAAAACCTTGGAGCACTGCTGATGACTAATAAAATTTTTAATATTTGCTCCAGGCATTCTACAAATTGAGGCAGGTATTAATAAAAGATCTGACAAGGTTAAAAAATAAATTGCAATGAATCTAAATTCATAAGTAGATTACTGTGAATTCTTTCAAAAGCACCTGTTAAATCCGTTTATACTACGCCTACTTGACCTTCTTCATTCAAACCCAGGGTCCACGGTTTTCGTAGCCGATAACTTCCTAGACGTATTTTACCCTTTGAATTCGATTTGGAGGGTGTTTCAAAAGGTATTAACACTTTAATTATTGATAACGCTGTATTTTAGTAATACAGTTACGCTTCTTTTAACGGAATGAAAAAAAATAAAAATTTCATAATAAATAAATAACCAGCAAAAGTTGAGATCTACGGTTTTACTAAAAAAGTGGTGGCGGCTAATCTCTGCCAAGTTTTTGCTTAAAAAGTTACAGGAACTGTTGACTTACAAAATCATGATAACATTCCTATAGCTTTTTTAAAACGAAAAAATATTAAATAGGTGTGTTTAGAAAACAACGGGAATATTTATTTTTTGAAAAAAAAATATTTTTCGATATTTAAGCCTTTTTAGATATTATGCACTTGTGCCAGCGCACAGGCGAATTTCGAGAAATTCGTGGCCAAAATATATTATGGGGAAATATGGGGCAAAAATAAAATTTAAAACATTTAAAACTTCTGTTAATAATAAAAAAAACTTGAAAAACACATGTTCTTTGAAAAATTATACAGGGTATAAACAAAAAAGGTTAAAATACAAAAAACATAAAATAATTGCGAGAAATTAAATTGAACATCCCCAAACGCTATCTTTAATTAGTTATAGATAGACATCTATGTAAATGATTATATTTTATGAAAATGAACATTTTTTTACAACATAACATAATCCAAATCCTTAAATACAAATAACAAATTCATTCACTGTCAGTTTCGGAGTCTGATTTTTCTTGTGCCTCTCCTACTTTTACTGGCAATTCGGGCTCTTTAAAAAATTGTATTACCTCCGGAGGATAAGATCTAAATTTCTTTATTTCATTTTTCCTAAAACTTGTTATGTAAGGATCAGATGAAATCAATAGGTTGTGGAAAATATCTTCCATGTTTTGGGTCCGTGAAAACTTTCTGGAAAAGGATTCTCTATATTTCTTAATGTCTTTATATCTACTTTCTTGGGCCCCAAGCTGACCTATAGGTAAAATTGCCGTTGAAATAATATCAGAACTATGGAGTAAAATATTGTGCACTGTTGTTGGCATTTTATACCATGGATAAACTTCTACATATTTTCTAGCCGTTTCAAGGCAGTACTGGTGAAATAAATTGGCATCTATGGAAAATCCAGAGGAAATCGTCAAAAGTATATCTTTAAATCGCTTTATTAAATTTATATCTATTCCTGTTATTTTGGAGGAAATTCTGGATTATCAAAAAAAACGAAGAGTAGTGTTCCCATCATTGGTACTGCCGAAACCCGGTTTGGGTTTATCTACTAATAAACCCATTTCCATTCTGAAGGCCTCTTGAATTTTCTTTTTCTGCTCGGTAACTTTTTGCTTATTGTCTTTTCCGCGTGCTTGCCACTGACAAATTGGTAATTTGTAAGCTAGGTGAAGAAGATTTTCGAAAAACCTTATCCAGGCGTGTAACGAAGATAATCCGAAACACAATTTAGATTTGTCTATTTCTTTTTTTAAAACTAGATCAATATTATTGAAATCTTTGGATGATAATCCACATAAATAACATTTTTGCGTCGAATTATTTTCACTGACTACATTACAGACTTTGCCATCGATCATTGTAAATAACATTTTATGTTTGACACATACTTCTTTATTGTTTATGGCAATTCTGCTTGCAACTAGCCACGCTATTTGGCTTTCAATGTGTGCTACTTCTTGCTGAATAATTTCAGTAGTTTCTTTAATATATTTCATTCTGATAGGCCTACAATACCTGGTTGAAGAAGTGCGCAGATTTTGCCAGATAACAATTTTATCATCAGAATCTGGATCTCCTGATATCAACTGTATGGGCACTAACGACGACAGAAAAATACTTGCGTCGGATACCGTAGGATCAGCAAATCTCTGTTTATATTCGCTTAAACCTGAGCTTCCATCGCAACCCCACTTTGAAATCAAACATAGATTGTCTAATTGGTTGCATGATGTTAAAACTTCTTTTATGGCCTCACATAAACGAATGATGGTGTGGTCAAGCAGATTCTGTAAAGGAACTTCAGCAAAACTTTCAGTAATGATTAGTTCCGAAGGATAGCATCGCTTTTTTGCTTGGGTTACTGATTCATAATTTGGATATATATATAGGTGTTATGCTCCTTAGCCGAGTCCCTATTAGTTTTATATTGCACTTTGGTTAATTGTGCTTCAACCATAAGTGACAGTGCCTCGTCAGAAGAAAACGGAATGGGCTTCTCATTGGAGATGGCAGATTTATATTTCGCAGTACGAGTTGGGGTTGTAAAAACAACTTCCTTTATAACATTTGCGGCATCCAATTCTCCTTCTGCTCTATGTTTCATTTGAGCAGCAAAACTTAACTCTTGTGCTGTAAAACTGGCCCGCAAGGTTTCAGTCTTTCTTCTTTTTGAACGGTCACTTGAGGAAGAAAAATCAACAACCTTTCTTCCACAAGTGCTAGGGGTCGATACTTCTATTTCGGAAGAAAATTGAATTGTTCCTGTTAACCAGGATTCATTTTGTTTCTCAAACCTCGACCTGTATCGATGTGATTTATCCCATTTCACTTTATATACTTTGATGAAATTATCAATAGAATTTAATTTTTCTGTTGTTAATGACTGGCTTCCAATAATTGCCATTCTCACTTGGTTTTTTAAAAACTCATATTTCTTCTTAAAATCGCGTGAGTGATCGCTTTGAATAAAGTCAACGAGTTGGCGCCCGCTTTGAATAAAGTCAATAACTTTTGGCCGAGGTCCTGAAACAAAAAAAATCAATGAGTAAAAAATGTATTGTTTTTTTTATTGTTTATAATTGAATCTTTTATTTCAAAAACCAGTTAAGCAACAAAAAATCCAAAAGTCTAGTGCAAACTTTACATTATTTTTTACATATTGTCAATATAACAAAAGTTGTATGCGCATCAAACAGTTATACAAGGGGATAACTTTCAATAGAAAAACATGTCAATGTTCTAAAAGAGAAATTCTTTGGTTGCTTGGAAGTTTTCTTTGATTACTCAAAACCAATAATATGTCGTTTGACTGGTTTCTGAAATAAACGATTCAATTAATTTATGGCTTACTATAAGAACCCATATTGGTTTACAGACGTATGTTTACCTACAAATTATTCGTTTGTATTTTTTTGTGACACTTTGTATACATTGCATTTTCAAAGTAAATGCCCCACAATATTTTTAATTTGTTCTCTACCATTGTTGTAACTTTACTTTTTCTTAATCTTGAATAAAAAACTCAAAACATTTATTATAAAGACAAAATATGAAAATTGCCCCTCTTGCTTAAATATTGACTTTAGTTATTTTTGAGTATTGGTAGATAATAAAAAATTAATATTTCAAAAAGGGGCAAACTATTTAAACTGGATAAGGATATAAACATCCTTAGCCAAAATTTCCCGAAAAGATTCTTAGGTGCGAAGACATTCCACCCTACTTTTCTCTTTAGTGAAATAAATATAAACATTTATTTTGTAATTTTTTGCCTTATGTCTATATATTTACGTGTATCTAATTTCGCTATTAATCATCGACCCTGTATATGGTACTAAAATTATCTACTTACCACTAGTAGTTGCCTCCATAATTCACGAAACGAACTTAACACTGCAACTATCTTCAAATTTGGCTCAAATATAAGGAAATTTTACTGCACACTTGAATTAAATATCACTGCTTTCAACTAACGTCAACTTTAAACAGATCCACACCGTTCATTGTTACCACTACCTGGAAAAGAGTTGGTAGGTATTCGGACATCCCCCACCTTTTATGCGTTATGTTGTGACAGAATTGCCTGGGAAACCCTAATTTAATATTTTGGAATTTTGGCCACGAATTTCTCAAAAGTCGCCTGTCAGCGCTTCTTCCTTGAAACACTTCTCAAAATCGATCTTTGGGATAGGTTTCAGTTCTTTTAATGTCATCTCAGCTTGTAAAACGACGGCTATGTAAGTTTCTCTTTATTTTTGGAAAATGTCTGGCGAACACGGAGCATGCTCCCATCGTTACAATATTGTTTTTTTACAAAAATTCACGAACAAGCAGTGAATTATGAGCAGATGCATTATCGTAGCGCAAAAGCCATAAAATGTTGGTTTTTTTATTGCTTCGCGTAAACGGCTTTGAACTTGTACGTAGTAACTACTTCTTATTAATCGTTTAACCTCGTGGCAAGTATTAATGATACACTATGGCATCAACATAGACACAGTGAGCATAAATTTCACATTTGCGGCACTTTAGGGTTTCACACTAAACTTTAAAAATGTTTCGGTTATGAAAAAAATGTAAGTAAGTCTCTGTAAGACTGTAAGTCTCGATCTGTTGTGCTATTACCAGTTGTCTCGTGTCGTCTCGCTAAATATTATGATAAACAATTTTAATGGCACCTTTAACTTTTCAAATTTGAAAAAAAAATGTTTCACAAAATGTAGACAGATTTTACATTTTGTTTTAAGTATTGTCTATCAATGTTTCTTATTGTTCTAAAAACATTTACAAACCACCTTTTTACGAAACTAAAAACAGATCTCTCGGGGTACACTATATATGTAGTCTCGGTATCGTCTAAATTTTTTTTAAATGTTCCTCGTTCTCGCTTTTACCTAACGAGAAGAAAAAATCTAGTTCTTGTGTGAAGCCCTACCGCAATTGTAAAGCCTTTTTCGGTCTTGGCTATCCAAAGTGTCTCCACTGGGAAAGTTAAATTTTAATTTCGACTTCATATCCATAAACCCATTTTTCGTCTCCTGTTACAACACTTTATAGTAATTCTACATCGTACGGTATACGCCAAAAAAATACTACCGAAATTAAGAAAGCTCTGAAATTGCGTACGCAAGGCATATTTATCATATTTGGTATATTAGTTGTCAACTTGACATTACATTATGGTTAAAATATTTGTCATTATGGTTCTTTATATACCTAAGAAAAAGTTTTCTCCATGGTTACATCAACTGACAAACAAATCGATTCCTTGGATTTGAACATCCTGATGGGGCAGAAGCCCCTTCACAGTGCTCGAGTAACCATTTGGGTTGCTGTGATGCTGTGTCTGGTCGTGGGATAATTGGTTCCTATTTTGTTGAAGATAAGAATGAGCAGCCAGTTACTGTCAATCAAAAGCGGTACAGACATAGTATTGTGACACATTTCTCAGACACATTGTATGCAATGGTTTCAACCGGATGACGCAACAAGCCACATAATATGAAGGATTCCATATTTCTCTCGGAAAATCCGCCAGAAACTGTTGGAGAACTATGGCAAAGAATAATATCTTATTTTCAACATTTGCAGCAACTAATTTTCTTAAATATGTTGATCTCCAGAAAGGGTATGAAGCTTCTTTGCAAGGTCATGGTGCACATTTTAAACATATGTATTATACAATTTATTCATAAATATATTTTTTATATTCAGTAGTTTATTTTGGCAGATGCTGTGGGTGACTTCATTGAATGACTCCTGAGCAAGTAATTCTGCTATGCTGGGGTATGTCACTGATTTTAATAACATTTTTTGTATGTTTTAAAGTGGATATGATATTGGTTTGGATTCACAGTTCGGTTCAATTTAAATTGTGTATTTAATTAATTTTGCTGTTGATTTTGTAATTTTTTACGTTGAGTCCGGCAGACTGCTCTCTTATCGTGCATATGCAGACGATTGAATCTTATCAATGGCGAAGTTTCTGTAAATTATGCCTTACTCTTAATATGCGCATTCAACTTTAAAATAGTACAATAGGGTCAGGATTATTGGAACAATTATTGTTGAAACATTGGCGGTTCCTGAGAAAATCCATTAATTCTTGGCAGATGCCAAAAAATTGATTAGAGCCGCAGTCAAACTAGCAAATATGGGCATTTTCGATTACACAGAACAACACCGTCTGTTCTAAATGATAATATCGCTTTCTACCTATAGCATAGGTGTTTGGCTTCCAGTGGATGTAAAAGGCTGTCTACTAGGACAGTTCAGAGAAGTGGTGGTAGTACCCCACCTTGGGGCATTCTTTGCCTACTTTAGCCTCTAAGGTAGCCTCGCCTTGGGATGGTATTCTTTTCTACAGGTAGGCGTTTATCCATAATCTGTGCATGGCTTAGTGTTACTGCTCTGTTTTCTAGTGCTTAAGTAAATGATAAGGACCAAGGTCTTTGCTAATAGTCGGTTTAGGTATTCCAGTGATTTTTCCTAAAATTCAGTAGCGTCAAACTTTTGAATCCCTTTTCTCTTATTTCTAATACCATATTAAACAAATTAATGTATCATTTTGTCTGGTCAAATGTTCGAGGTTATAAAGTGCTACAGTTTTCAAATATCTCACTGAGAGGCTTTTTTGCTGGTTCGATGACTTTAGTATTAATCAATTATTATCCAGAATTTTTTTAATATTATTGTGAGTAATGCATGATATTAAAATGATCACTTTCAGATTTTTGTAATTTTTTGTTTGTTTTATTAGTAATAATGACGGTGCTTTTTTATACTTATTTTTTACATGTATATACATGGTTTTTTAACTTGTTTCTCTTTTAGAAAACCTTAAACAGATTATGCTTATCGGGAATGTTATGTTCTTTATATATAGTATATGTATTGTGCTCTTGAAGTTTATATGACATGAATCAGAGGTAACATTTGTCATAAATCATTTTTTTATATACAGATCTGGGGTGGTAAAATAGGAAATCATTTGAGATAGTAGTTCTCTACGTATTGGTGGTATGTTAGGATATTTGAAAGTACCTTTGCTTGACAAAGATGGCCTATCACAATTCGTAAATGATAAAATGACAAATGGCATTTACATACCCTCTTTGATCTCCAGATGCATTATTTTGTTTTCTCCATTGAAGTATAAGACACACACTTTTCAAAAAATTCTAAATTTCGAGTTTTCTTTACGACAAATTTGTTATATTTCTATTTCTATTTTTGTATTTCATATTAATGAACCTTTGTGTTCAAGTACGTGTTTTACATAATTTTACTTATCCTTTTGTTAACATCTTACTCATACCGAAGACAGTTTACACACTACCATTATACCAAAACGTACTGTTAACCGTATAACGCACGTTTCAATAGCCAAGTTATCTTCTTCATATACCAAAGGTAAAGTGTTTAATAGAGTCTATTAATAGAGGTAGCGGTGCCGAATATATAATGCCAAAATAGAAAATTTGGTACAATATCGAATATCAACAAAGTAATTACCGTTATTAAAAGAAGGTGCCAAAACAACCTTATTACCAAATGTGTGGCTCTTAATTTTCCTATTTTCTTTTAAAACATTTATAATTCAACTAGGGTATTTAATTTTTTAAGCTCTGTGTTCGTGTTCAAAAATGCCAATTCGTAAAATGTGAACCACTACTTTATGAAGGAATATTTCGAAAATTATAAATAATTTCATAAGATTGATTTATGATGATTTATTTAAAAGACTAAAAAAAAATATGAGACTTCTCCATTGCGGCACAAAAAAACAAAACAATAAGACAGGATTAATAATTCTGTAAGTCCATTAAAACAAATGTCTCTATGACGAAAACTGACATTCATTGTTCAGCGAGGACAAGGATCAAATTAAAAAAAGTAACCAAACCTTTAATTCTAGCCAATATCAGACATAATCAAGTCTTTCTAATTTTTCTTTGTTAGACAGAAATATAGAACCGAAATGTACACATTGTACTCGCCAACTATATGTATAAAAACCGTTCTTATTGAATGCCAAATGTTACACATAAATACAATTAGCCCATCTACTTTACAAAACACTTGCTGACCATTTGAGGAACTTTAAAAAATATGTACCTACTTTAAACCCTTAAATTGTGTATAATTTATTTACAGTATGTCTGTAACTATATAAAGATATAAAAAATTAGCGTTAAAAGAATCAAAGTTAAATTCAGTTTTTGAATTAAATTAAAAAAACTACGTTCGCATTTTAAAGCTATTTTCAAAATATTTTAAGTGTATATCTCTTGAAACTTTACATTTGTAATACATCTGACAATAGATTATTAAGTAGCAATTATTTTTTCCTTAAAGCTGCATTTAGTTGGTCTGTGCAAGCAGGAATCAAACTAGTTTGATTATTGCTTGAATAGAACTATTCTCTTGGCGTTAAGGGCTTATTGTGGCCAAAGGGTGAATCAAAATCTTCTTTACCATTTTTGTCTCGGCTCTTATGGTTAAGTAACTGTATTCATAATTGATGTTAATAAAAAAAAATAGACAATGCAATAAAAAACTTTTTAAAAATTTAGGTTATTTTATTGTTCCGACGGCAAATAAACGCAATTTGAACGTCAAATTTGCTTTAACGTACTTTTCCCTTAATGATTATGCTATCTTTAATACGATATTCAAAGTAAGCTAAATACATAATGTTTTGTGTTGTTTTCCGCACGTATCTTCCTAATTTTTTTAACAATAATACCTAGTTGGTTTGTCACAGATATAAATGTTTTTTAGTCGTCCCTGACAACTCGCCGAGTTTTGTAAACAAGGCAGGTTTTATGAACATGGATTGCTATTTGACATTTATACTAAAGGCTCCTCAAATTTCAAATATTATTTCGAATAAATTTATTTCAATGTCATTTGAAGTGTTGTTTTTATCAATTATTTTAAACACATAATGAAGATTTTTATAGGTGCAAAATATAAAAACTTTTTTTGGTCTTATCAGTGACTCATTTCTCTTCGTATATATAATAAAAAAAATTGATTTTAAGTATTGCGTCTCATTTCATTCAAGACATTTTGCAAAAATTAGAAATTTAAACAAATATACCTACTAAAGCTAATGCCATATTTAATTAGCACCAAACCAGCTGTAGGTCAGTGTTATCGGTTGACATATTTCTTTTAAGATTATTTTAGCCTAGTGATGTCTAAAAAAGTTGCATAATTTTATTGTTGATAGTAATGTTTTATAAATGAAATAACAAAAATCATATATTATATAAATGCGAAGAATGTCAAAACCGATCAGATGTACAATATTTATAATTTGACAAACATTAACATTTAAAGGTTTTTTTAATAAAAAATTGTTAATTTCATTACTGAGGCTGATATTTCTGCAAAAAAAACAAAGTGTTAAAGGGGGTTGATATTTTAAAAAAAGGAAGGACATTTTTTGCAGATTAAGAGGCGATGTTCATTTCTTTGTCTGAGCAAAATTTTTCCAATTTGCATATTTTGGCAGATTTGGGGCTATACCAATACCTAAGAACTACTCCATAAGGAAAAACTGCACAGAATTATTTATAGCATGTGTCCCTTTATTTACTGGGTTATATTAAGAATTTTAGAGATAATATACCCACTTTAAACTCAATATCTATTTACCACTAATAAAGAAAAATAAAAAAAAATGTTAAAAAGTCTTTATCACACAAGAATTTTTCAAAAAGGAAAATGTTAGTGACGAAGCTCCCCCTCCACCTACCTGTAAGTAATAGAATACCCTGTTTTTAAAAATAATACTAGGAGGTGTGAAAATACTGGTGAGTAACTTTATAATTATTATAACAATCTGTATATTATATAACAAAATTTTTTGATAGTTTATCCGGTAAATAATAACTAAAAGTTTACCAGACGTATGACCTATAACATTTTATTTCATTTTGTACCCTAAACACAAAAGAACAGTGAACAAATAAAATATTAAAATATTTATCTGGGTTTTCCTATTTTTGAAATAGCTGGCATGTAGTTGGTAACCATAGAAACATAATATTATTGTTTTTGAATAGGTATGTAATATTATACTGTCAGTGACTGTGATTATCCGATTTTCATGAAATGGCTTAATTCCTGGGAACATTGGGAACTGGGAACACTGGGAATTCATTCCTGCGAACAAAAATATAATATTAATATAAGCAAGTAAATGATGTTTATTGTTTTGCTGTTGAATTTCAATTAGTGTATATTTATACGTTTGGAACCTAAGTGAGTAATTATTAGTTTTTAAAAAGTAGAAGTCTTTCAAGGTCAAATTTCATTACAGGATAGTAGCACGTAATGAAATATATTTTAATAGATATATTTAATATTTGAAATGTAAAGTTACGTTTTAGGGTACAGTAGGAAATACTTTTTCTACTACTGAAAGTCTGACATCTGAGTACTTTACAATTTGTATTTATTTACATTTATATTTATAGTTATATTTTGGCAGCCATTGAATACAAACGACCCAGACTTTTCGAATCCACTGCCCAATTCTATTACATTAGTCAAAATCGATTCTTGAGTTATCACCAGGTTTTCTGTATTTTTGAATAATTTTCTTGTGAAACTTCTTTTGACAGTTCAGAATTCTCATAATTTCAAAGCTCACTTTATACTTTCAAAGCCAACTTCAAAACTGTTACAAAAAATCCCTCATTTTGCTACACCTACTATTTATAACAGTTTTTAAAAAGTTCCATCAAACAAAACTGTTACAAAATGGGTGGTTTTTGTAACAGTAGTAAAAAAATAATTTTTTTGATGTTTTTATTTTAAGTTTATTATCTTAATTAACTTTTAAGAATTTAACTTTTTTGTGAGTAGATTTTATTAAGGAGATAAATAATATGTGCTTTAATATTCAAATACACAAAAACAGTTTTCTTCTATTTCGAAAAAACTTATCTGTCATATTACAAAATTAGTATACATTTAATTTAAAAGTTCATTAGAAAGCGAGAACAGGTGTTAACTAGAATATCTTCACTTACGCAAACGTTTATTTGTCTGCTAAACGTTCTATCATTTGGAGGTTACGTCCATTTCCAAAGTTAGTAGTGTTTAAAATATACAGAAAGTAGAAAATATTTTTAATAGAGGAGAGCAACCTTCTACGCAGAATGTTTAATTGCGGATATACACCATATTTTCAAATCTAGTTTTATATTACCTAGTTGCTACTTAAATTTTATTATTAAATTTTGTGTGCAGTTCGTCTAAAGTAAAAACAACATTTTAGCGAGAGGGAATATTTGGTATAACTACAATAAAATTAATACTATTTTTATATACTTACCTACCTAGTTATAGTAAACCTCATTATTTTCAGTCGATGACTATTTGTCAAATTATAGATTATATAATAAATCTGTCTTATTGTTTTAATTAATGTAAGTTGGGGTTTGGACTGAAAAGACACGATGGAATTAATTAATTATGTGTATGTAGTTACGTATAATTTCACTTCGGTTATATAATCACTACCTTGCCATGATTTATGTATAATATTCTATCTACCTTATGCCACCCACGGTAAAGGGTTAACATCTTTTTATTAAAGAAATCTCTGAAATCTTTCAGACTTCCGCACTCCTTGCTATCTACCCCTGGTCCTCCTGAACCATTTTGGAGATACTTCTAAATTTATTAATATTTTCAAGAAACATAATGTTACAATTGCTTTAAAATCTGATTCTTTTTTGAATGACCTTTTAGTTAGGAATACTTATAACTTCTCCATTTTACACAAATCGAGTATTTACACACTTTCACGTTATGACTGTACCTAATGCTATATACGTTGGTCAGACTGGTCGTGGATTATAATACCATATGAAGAAACATAAGCATTGTATTAAGAAATATTACAGTTTTGAATTTCTCCTTCCGCTTTTGCAAATCACATTTTATCAGAATATCATTCTCAAGATAAATTCGACGTTAAATTGCTCCTTAGTTGTAATAAGGGTATCAGAGTAAATTTACTTAAAAACATTGAAATCCATGGTATCTTTTTGTGATAGTGGTGTAAACTGCCCTAACGAACAGACTCCTTATGCAGAAAAGTATGTAGTTCAGAACAATAAACAACTAAAAGGTTGAATTAACTTTCACTATTTATTCGTTAAATACTTTAAATGTAATGACGGCCGTTTCGCTACAGAATTAGCATCGTCAGATTGACATATCGAAGTTACATTTTGTTTGTTTGTAGCTAGGTACCTGATGTTGATTAGGTAGTATTAAGGCTAGACCAAGTATGGAAGTAAGTTGAATTTTTGATTAACAATTGTTAAAAGTGTAGAAAACATAACTGTACATTTGAATAATCATAAAGTAGCCTTTCATTTATTTTAATTGAAGTTTCAATATTTCTTTAACATTTAGTGTAATCCAGAATCCCTGTTATTGAAGTAGTCACAATAGAGAATATTTCTTAACCGGTTTTAATATTTACTTAATCTAAATCATATGTTATTACTATGTTTTAATTTTTACTCAAGTACGAAAATATAGAATTAACAGCAAATGCGTATTTTGGAAAGTTTCATACTTATTTTAAAATTATCAAAGATATAACATACGAATCAAATAAATTAATTCAGGATTTGGTTAAAAATTTTCTTTATGTACATATCATAAAAGGAGGAGAAAATTCTTACGACGCATATAATGTATTTACGTTAATAGATATACATAAGAATATAACCAAATAAAAAACGCTCCCTACAAATATAAAAACACATTAAAGAAATGCAGACAAATGAAATGTAATAATGATAAAGAAATTTATTTAACCCTTTCACTATGGCAATCGTCAATAAGCGACTATTAATCTCAAGTAATGTTGCCTTCGACCGACGTCGTAGTATTTTTTTGTTAGGTACTACGTTTCCTGAATGAGGACAAATAAGTGGTAGTATAGTTGGATCACAGCATCCGTGCTGGCTTTGATCGGTACTATAAATAGAAAATAATATTTTACAAGACAATCTAAGAGGGCTTTGTATTTTCTCCCCAATCTCGTTGTTCCCAAAAAGTCGAAAACTAGCTGTAAAACATAAAGGAAACTAATAAATATTCTATATATATTTTATATTGATTAAATTTTATTTCGATTTATTTATTTGATAACTTGCCAGGCGAAAACCATTCTCTGTCCTAAGTGCTGGAAGTGTTTTTGAAAATACAGCTTTTTTTCTTCTCTGGAAAAGATATATTTCAATTTTTCTCAACAATACTCCAGGGCTAGATGATTAATTCTAGCAATCCTATGGATGTTGTTATCTTCTCCGAACCTCTGAGATTTCGTTAAAAAAATTTAAAAAAAATACTACAAAAAATTAGTTTACTCAAAATCAATGCGACTGATGTATTTTATAATCTTTCGTTTTTCCATAAAGGTCTTCTAAAGTTTTTTTTTATTCCTTAAATGTAAGTCATTTGATTTAAGTCGGGTTTTTGACATTGTTCTCCATCATTTTTACATCTTTTTGTAATATCGAATAGCCTTTTTTTACATTTTCGCCTAGTGGATAATTTTATGTTTTTTTTTTTCATTTTTTTTATTTATTCCTTTGGGACTTTGGCCAGTTAAATAGTTATAAATCTTATACAGAGGCATTCGTGTATTTTTTGCGGACGCACCAAAACAACGACTTTGATAACTTCTGTTCATTGTATAATTTTTTTTTGCCTACAATCTGTGCTATCATTGCATTAAATTGTTCAACCAAATTGTTGTCAACGTTCTCTACTTAACTTCTTTAAATCCTCTAAATGATTGTTGGGATCTGCATGGTTTGGTTTTTAAATAAAAATATTTTAAATCAGAACAATGTTTGTGTTCTCCAAAGATATGGCTAATACTGTTTAGTATGTCTTTTCGGAGGTAACTAATTTTTTCTTTAGCGGTTTTTTATTTTTGTGCTTTTCTGTATAACTGCTTTCATACCTTTCATAACCTAACCTTTAGTATTTTAATTTTTTTATTATTAACACCTTTTGTTTTTGTATTTTGTACCTACTATTTTTCGACTTATTACAAAAGTTTTCCATTAAATGGTTACGGCATTCAACTTTTTGTATTGTACACTTTAAATTGTTAGTTGGGTTGCCAGGATTGCAATATAGCAAATACAAAAAAAGACATGATATGATTTAAAATATTATTTTTCCCCTTTTTATTTGATCATTCATCGTCATAGTAGACATAAAATTATAGCTAAAATAAATTATTAGCTATAAAAAATGACATTAAATGACATATATATTTACAATCCTGTAAAAAGTTTTAAAAGTAAGAATTTTTTAATCTGGAAATTCTTACAATACAGAGATATCAACGATATAGCATGAAAATGGCGAAATATAAAAATTACGACAGGAGGTAGATTTATATTGAACAGTTGTTCAGCTAACACATTCATCTCACATATTGTAAATTTTATTTCCAAAAATTTTGCCCATTTTTTTAAGGAAAAATAACGAATGTCTTGGCTATTTAGCACGTCCACACACCGTTATTCATAGTGTTAATTTCTTCAGTACAGACTCTCCAAAAAGCAGAAAAAACACCAACTTATCCTATTAATAAATTCCGTGTATTTACGAAATGTCCATTTGAACTTTTAGTGAAAATATTACATTGTTTGGTCAACATTTTATCAGAATAAGTAAAACATTGTTCTTTTTCACATGGTACCATTCTATTTACTTTCGTTACTCTTGCCAAAAGATTTTTTCAAATCTTATTGTAGTTTTATCTTTTTCCATTGTTTATTAATTTACTTGTCTTATAAAATTGGTATTTTTACATCTTTATACTATAATAATGGTTATATTAATAAAAGTTAGTTCTGAATGAGGAATGTTAATGTGGATGTTATTCAAGAGTTTTAACGGATTTAACCGTGATACAAAATATACAGTATGTATTAGCTAATTGGTATTTATGTTTAATATATTTTTATTAATAATTGATTACAACAAGCTAATTGTATATTTAAAAACACCAGAGCATTCCAACAATTCTTATTTATTTTCATTTTATTAGTATATATTTAATGTTATCATTTCGGCACTTTATCTTAAAATTGTCCATAATTTTTATCTATGTGGATAAAAACTTTTAAAAACCCGAAAATGATTTCCTTTTGTTCTTATCTCATCAAGAAAATAAATTTTTTTATACACAATTAGGTATACTTTAAGTACTAATTTTCGAATTGAAAATAGATTATTTCTTTTAAAGAATACACGTTGCGAGAGCCACTATTGAGTCATTGGGAAGATTTAATAAAAACATAGGCGTCTGTGACAATAACTATTATTTGCTTTTGTCACATTAATTGCAAATTCTCAACCTATCTTTCTTGGAATTGAATTGATTAGAGTTGTAAATAGTATTGTAAACGTCGCAACTTGCAAATTATTTGTAAAATTAGTTCTTTAAATAGATTTAAAAATTAAAGATCCGTTTCTAAAAACCAGCAAAAAAGAATTTGCAAAAGTTTATTTATGCATAGAATATTGAGTAAATATTAGTATTCATGATAGAAAATATTGAAAATGGATAGCGGTATTATTTATTCACTGGGTATATAGAAGGTTAAGTATTAAAAATATCAATTCGGCCATTCATCTATCGTCGGTTTTATCAGTAAAGTGGATTTCATGAAAATATTCTTTTAACTTTGGGAATAGATGTCACTAGGAATCAAATATTAAGAATACGAAATTTCCAAAGGGGGATGGTAAGTGGCAGTGCTTGCAACAAAATTTTTGTAGACCTGAGCGTTTATGCCGTTAAAGAGCAAACATTGACAACATTTTTCTTTAATATATTTTCTGAACTCTTCAAGTGCTTTTGCATAATACTGTTAAATGTTTCCGTATATACGGACAGGCTAAACACGGTCCTACCACGCAAGTTTCATTAACGCTGTCTGCCGAAAAATCTGGAACTTTAAAAAAATATTCAGGAGAAATATTCTCGAATGCACTGGATGGAAGAGATTTTTGTTCTGAAAGTGTATATTTTGATTATAAGAGAACGCGTAGTAAGGTGGACAAGGTTGGTTTAATTCAACGCATTGTACAGTTAAATAGCAAATAAAAACGAAGATATGCGAAGTGATGTATTTTGTACTGAATGTGTGTCTAATAAGTGAGTTAAAGGTAACAATTTGGTGACGATATTCGGGGCAATGCGAAAATGTCCCTTACTTGTATAAAATTAACGATGCGAGGGACAGTATACCAGATAAAAATGTTAAGAAACATTATAAGGAGTAAATTGTAAATTAAATAACTCTGTTTATCCTTTAACCCACAGCAAGAACTTAGCAATATTCACCTGTTATCGTGCGCCTACGCGGTAAATAATCCAGGAAATTAACAACTTAAAAATCCCACACACCATAGTCATAATTTTATAAACTTATAGGGCCCAACAAATATATCGTAACATTTAATATATTAAATAAGAGTATAAGTATATAATCAACAGAAGTTGTTATACTATCTTAATCTAACAACTGTTATTATATAGTGTGGTGCAAATGAATGGAATAAATTCGTTATTTCGTAAACTGGCTACTTTAAGGCAAAATCCTGAAATAGGTCGATTTTTATTTTTAAATAGGCGATTCTTTAGGATACCTTTTTATTTTTGACGTCATCTATGTGCGCGTGATGACGTCATCGCTAAAATTTTTAAATGGAAAGATGGGTTTTGTAATACATTATTTGATAGGTCTTTTAAATACCTATTCAGCCATATTAGTATGCCTAAATAATTCAGGTTTATTTTCGGTTAAAAAATTAATACATTTTAATTACTTCAATTAATATTTATTATGTATTATAATTTATTAAATACAAAGAAACCTAAATTAAGTGCTCAAATTGTCTGCCTTCAGCTAAAATACAGTGAGAACCTCAAACTATTCTCGAACCTTCTGTGGAACTTCCGGAGTTATTTGTGCAACCTGAATACGTATCCTTTCTTTAAGTTCATTGATATTTTGTGGTTTATTTTGGTACACTTTACTTTTCAAGTATCCCAACAAAAAAATCAAGAGGAGACAAATCAGGTGACCTAGGCGGCCATTCTATTGTTCCTTTTCCACCTATCCACCGATTTGGAAAGACGTTGTCCAAGTAGTGGCGGACCAAGAGAGCATAGTGTGGAGGCGCACTATCTTGCTGCAGCCATAAATCATTTGTATTTGGAAATAACCGGTTTAATTCTGGGAGCAAGAAGTTTTGAAGAAATTGTAAATATCGAGCACCTGTTAAGGTTTCTTTAAAAAAGTATGGTCCAATAATCCTATCACCTATTATTCCAGCCCAAACATTAACTTTCTCTGGGTATTGAGTATCGTACTCTTGCCTCCAGTGTTGACGATTGACATGACCGTATAATAAAAATGTAGCTTCGTCAGAGAAAAGAACCTTTGATAAAAACACCGAAACTCTGCTGTTTTGTTCCATTATAGTTTCACAGAATTCAATTCGTCTATCAAAATCATCTTCACAAAGTTCTTGTACTAAACTTACTTTGCACGGATGCCACTTTTCCTTCTTAAGCTTTCTAAGAACTGTTGAATGGTCCATGTCATTATCTAATGCTACTTGCCGTGAACTGGTATGAGGATTATCTTGAAAGGCTAAGAGAACATCTAGTTGTTTGTCTTCAGATACTGGTTTTCTACTACCTTTAGGGAGATCTTTGACATGACCCATTTCTCTGAATTTCTTCTCAATTTTGCTAACAGTTGATTGTGAAATTGGTTCTCCGTTGGGGTATTTATTATTAAATAAGTACATACTTCATTTTGCGTACGTGTTTTATCTCCACAAGCAATCATCATTAAAATTTCAATTCTTTGTGTTTCAGTCAGTTTCATGTTGCTAGATTCAAAGACTTAAAGACGTTTACTAGAATAACAATCACTTGAAGAAAGTTAATTAAGTTTGAATGCCTAGGTATCAATGTTAATGTTGGTAAGGTTAAAAAGGGTAAAAGTAGATAGATAAGGCATTTCAGAGTACCAGTGGCGGCCTTTACAAAATTTATTTTTGGGTGTCAATAAAAAATACATCTTACCAATCTTTAATACTATTAAGAATAATAAAAAACTCTTCGTTTCAACGTAACTTCCAAGTTTATTTGAAAAATTTTAAATCATCTTAATAAGATGGACTTCCAAAAAGTAAGAGTTAGTACAATAAATTTAATCTTTAATACATTTGGGTTACTTTGTATTTAATGAATAAGTAATACATAATAAATATTTATTGTAATAATTAAAATGTATTAATTTTTTAACCGAAAACTAACATGAATTATTCAGGCATATTAATATGGCTGAATAGGTATTTAAAAGACCTTTCAAATAATATATTACAAACCCCACCTTTCCATTTAAAAATTTTAGCGATGACGTCATCTCGCGCACATAGATGACGTCAAAAATAAAAAGGTATACTTACAAATAGCCTATTTAAAAATAAAAATCGACCTGTTTCAGGATTTTTCCTTAAAGTAGCCGGTTTACGAAATAACGAATTTATTCCTTTCATTTGCACCACACGTATCTATATTTTAAGTATATCGTCACTATATTATATCGGTTAACATAAAAGTGTCTATAATAGTAATAAACATTTAAATCATATCAATTGTACATAATGAACAGAAATCAATTTTAATGAAAAAGGGACTTTTACCACAATATTAAATATAATATAGGATTTTAGTAATATGAGTGAGTAACTAGTAATCATTTTCTTTTGTAGTATATTTTTTTAACGATGTGTTTGATATAGAATTGTTTAACATTGATTTCACCAATATATTTTTAACTAATTAACTGTTAACTGATCATAGAAAATTATTTGTTAATAATAATATAATTATATAATAATATAAATATAAAAAATATAATTCCTAATCCTTAATAAATTTAGGTTTAATTCATCAAACTGCTTGCCCGTTTCATAACGGTAATTATTTTATTGATATTCGATAGCAACTGACCTGCTCATTCTATTTTCACAGCACCATGTCATGTATAGTCTTTCCAATATTAATTGCTAGAAACTATTTAAAAGTGTTATACAGAGGAGTTAGTTTACTAGGATTCAAAGTAGAAAGAATGGCATGAAAACAACATATTTGTCCCGTTAAACATCCACTCTGTATCGTCGGAACCCAAGCTCTCTCTAGACTAGAGTCCGATTTTAGAACAAAAGCGAAAAGTGAACTCAGTTTTAACTTTAAACAGCGTGTAGGTTAGGTTAGGTTAAGCATAATGTACTCACAATAACTGCTAATTGACACAAAACACATAAATCAAAACAAAAAGATGCAAGTTCAAACTTGTTTGTATTATTAGACCCGCGCCACTTCATTGCTTAAGTAAACAGATTGCGAGTAAGAACGAGTTAACCAAACTCGAATACAAGATTCGAGTCCCAGGGACTCGTATAAACTGAATCGAGTTAGCGAGTACGAATCGATTCTTCCTGACTCGAGTACCGGAAATCGAGTCCAGCGTACTTGAATCAAAATAAATTGGTATTCGAGTTTGCGAGTTCTAAAGCAGGAATCGATTCTGACTCGAGTCAACCCTTACTCGGCACATCACTTTTTTGATTGTTTTTACAATCACTCCATTTTTTCTCTTCATATATGTGTTTCCTTCTTATTTCTCTTATTAATGTAACACTTGTTATTTGCATTTCCTTTTGGGATACAACATTCTTAGTATGAATATTGTCCCACTTTTCTATCCACCTTAATTCAATCAACACACCCATCATTCTTTATTTTATAACTTATGAATTTTTTATATAATAACTCTCTTATTCATCCATTATTCTTCATTTTTTCATGGATGTTTAAGTTTTAAATTTTAATTATTTGCAATGCCTACATTCTGCACATACAGGTGAGTTTAGATTGGTTGTATAACATAATTATCTTGCTGTTTTGCCATATTTTAACTTATTACAAAACCATGTATTTAACTTTTGCTTTAAACTTGTATTTTATTTCCTTTTGTAATTATTTGTCAGATTTGAAATAGTTTGACTTTAATATTTGAGGTAATGTAATGTAATGTAATCTGATAACAGACACCACTCGCTCATTTTATTACTATGTTTGACATTCCTGATACTATTGTTTTCTTTATAGCCTGATGATGGTCTGAAGACCGAAACATGTTGCGCATTAACTTGTGAACCTTACTATTAAACGTTGTGGATAGACTTTGAGTTTTATTACTACGATTATCTACATCATCCACATTTGAGAGATGGATTTCCTTTTCGAGATGGATTTCCTTTTCAACATCACTAATAATTGGTTTACGTTTTGTAATTTTTGCCCATATTAATTGATAACCTTAAATTAGTTACATAATATATTATGGCAGCGTTAACCTTTTGAATCATAAAATGGAAATCCAGATCAAAATTTAAATTCAGAATGATATCGCCAACAGATGAGGTTAATAGCGAATTTTGCAATAAAGATTTACACATTCAGTGTAAATATGTATCAGTGTTTGAAAAATGAAGATAATAAAAAATCAGATGCGGTTATAATAAAGTGAATCAATACCTTAACTAAAATTTCTATTTACACTATTTGTCGGATTATTAAGCGCGGTGAAGTTATAGGTGCGGAATAACAAAAAAACAAAATTTGCAAATGTTGACGATGCTACAAAAGATGTTATAAAGCGAACGATTTATAATTTATATTAAGAAAATATTGTACTGACTTTAGAAATCATTCAAAGGAAAATTACGAGATTATCCTGATTATAATTATAAAAGCTTAGAAACTTTACGCGGTGTACTATTAGAATGCGCTTTTAATTATAAGAAATTAGATAAACGAATGTTTATAATGGAATCGCGGAGTATTGTTGTATTTAAATAAAATAAGGAAGTATCGTGAATTAAAAAGGCATATAGTTTACCTAGATGAGACTTGGTTTGACACACATGATACTGTTCAGTATGGCTGGGTAGAACAGTCTCAAAAGTGTAGTTTAAATGCGCCATGTTCGAGAGGAAAGCGTATAATAATTCTTCAAACCGGAAGAGAAAAAGGGTTCTATACTCAGAGTAATCAGTAAACATAGAGTAGGCATATTCCCTACTACTTGTCGTCGAGACAGATTTGTTTACCATCAGAGCATTGCCAGACGTTGTGTTTTGTAAGTACAAAGTAGGAAACAAAAACGTAAGAATATAATTTACAACAATTTTATTTTACTTTTAACAGAAGATTTTTATTCAGAAAAAATATTCTTTAATACATTTTAATATTCACTTTCTTACCTTTCTATAATACTGATAAAAAAGCTCTAGACCAATTGTATCAAATACTCACACCGAAAATTTGGCATCAGTGCCTTTGTTTGTAATTGTCTAGAGGTGATTAGCAATTTGTTCGATTTTTCCTGAATTTTTGTGTATTTAAGTGAACTTTATAAAGTGTTTTTATTTATTTTCAATATTGAAAATGGTGAAACCCCGAAAAGCGTGTATAATATGTAGTACTTCGCAAAATGTTAATCTAACCTATCACCGGTAAGTTATTCACTACATTGGCGTACAATTAGCAATTTCAATTAAAATTTATTACAATTAAGAAAATCAAATTAATAATGAAATACATATATCCTTTTAGATTTCCTTCCGATAAAAATATGTTAGAAGTATGGTGCCATGCAATAAGTGTAGATTTACATTCCTTACCAAAATATGCGTATTAAATTATTTATATAGGTATTATGGTGAACTCTAACCAATTACACGCCACTGTACAGCTGTGTTTACTTACACCTCTAGATTTTCCATCTCTCGCAATTATAGGTTCATTGCTATTGACTACAAACTGTATGTTATTTTGTTGTTGTGGCACCTCTATGTTTACTTATTGCTCTGAGGTTTTATACCAAATGCGTTACTACTGTCTGCGAAAAATATTAAGCAATGTACAGCCGACTACCATGAGGATATGACTGCAGATTTATATGAAAAATGGTTTCAAGAGCAGCTTCTTCCTAACATTTCTCCAAATTCAGTAGTCGTTATGGACAATGCTTCCTATCATTCACGGATATTAAATAAAATTCCAAATTCTAGTTCAAAGAAGGCAGATATTTTAGAATTTATGAAAAATAGGAACATTAGTCCGGAAAAGGTAACGACAAAGAAAGAATTACTACGAAGTATAAAAACGCTTAATTTAAAAAACGATTATGTGATCGACAAATTTGTAATACACACGGACATACACGCCTATGGAGAGAATGTTCCGATAAAGCAAAATTTGCTGCTAGGCGGTACCCTTTGTAGCAACTAATTTTAGTTATACTATACTAAATTCATATTTTCTTTGGACACCAAAATAGGATTCTCTTTTCCATTTAAAATCTCGTAAAATGGTTCTTAGTTACCCGGTACAAGGGACAGAATACTTCAACAATGTTCTTATAAACTTGTTGGGGCTAGTTAGTGAAATGTTATCATTTGAGTTTTAGCGAATTTATTTTAAAATTAGTCAACTTATCATGGATTATTGGGTATATTATTTTAATTGTGTATACGGAAGTGGAAATACATATCTAATTCTCCTAGAGAAGTGGAGGACTTTCCGTCTCCGAACCTAATATACTAGTTAAACGTGATAAAATACATAATTATCAAAAAACTAATTAAGATACAAACAGAAGTACTGATTTATACAGGGCGATTGACTGGTGTGATAAAGCTCAGTAGATCTCCTATAATATTAGGTAGCAATAAAATTATAAAAACCATAGAGTATAAAAATACATATAGTAATTCAGTCATTTATAAATTCTCAGTCCCATTGTAACCAACATACCCGATGGACAAGACTGGGTTAGGGAAGAAGAGTGGAGGTCGAGCTTGAGACAAAACTACTTCAGGTTTGAAACCTGTGAAATGAGATATTGGGATTTGAATAATTATTATTCTTGCAAATCAAACACGTCCGAACCATTATCACGTCACTTCTAAACGTCTAAATACTATTTGGAAGTTAAATAATAACTTAAAAAACACAGAGTTAATATACAACAACAACCAATGACAATATGGCTATTTATCCTAGCTAAATAAGCTTTCGAGCACCATGGCAATCTCGGAACGCAAAAGTAAAATATTATTCTCTGTGAAAAGGGTAAGAAGGAGCCTGAAACTTAAAACTTAGTAATTCGACTATAGACATTTTTACAGTGTTGTCTCACTTTGCAAAAATGTATTTGGATCTACATAAACATTTTTGGGATAGATCTATATTATGTGTCAGTTAACGTTATTTTTTCACAAATCGAGTGTTTAAGTTATTCTACTCATTTTATAATTTGTATTTATAGAGTAACGTGATCGATACATTCATAGCATGAAATTATCTGATAAGTCTATAACATCGACAACCTATTGTTTTCTTCATCATCTTCATCCTCACTTTTTTATTTGCATGTAGCTTCAACCCAAACGTAAAAAATTGCCTCTATGAATGTTTATACTATATGACAAAGACTGTAGGTAACTTTGAATTTCACATTACAAAATTAGTTAGTTTGAAGGGTTTTCTTAACACCTAGATGACCTTCTGAGTCGTGTAACTGTCGGAGTACTTCAGCTACTTCTAAAACTCCTTCTCCGTACAAGGGTATATATACTACGCTACTGGTTTCCGAGTGATCGGGAATATTCTGTCACCCTATACCCTATACGCAATGGTTCTCCAGCGCATAAACAGTAGGGTGGACCGAAAAAATTTTTTTTAGAAATCTGACATGCCATAGTGAAAAAAAGTTGTGAGATGGGTAAAAAACTAAGCTGATTTTTTTCAGAATTTTTTAAAAAATATTAGCTGCCCCCCAGTGGCGTCGAAAAAATTTTTTTTTCAAAATCAAATTGTTGATTTGGTATAGCAAAAAACTGATACCTACGACAGAAAATAAATTTGGTGAAAAAATATTAATATTTAGCCGCGCCCCTTTGTATTTAAGCGACGGCGGGTGAAAGTAATTTTGTTAATATTACAATAGTTTTGGTTTACTAAAAACCTGATAAATAGTAATGTAGGGTTTGATTTAATTATGACACAAAAACAAAATGCATAAAATATTTTGATAGTTCGCCACGCCAATTTAGATACAATTTAGAGGTAGTGACGCTTTTTTTGTTTTTACTTAATTTAGATTATGAATACAAGTACAAGTAAAATTAAAACTAGGAATAAAGCAAGCATTTGTCCGATATTTGGTACTGCCTGCGACCTTGCTTTGGTAACTGCTGCTTACCAACTTACGAAGATGTGTTTCGTTGTTACTTATTTACCAGTCAGCAGATTAAGGGAAATTCGAGCAAACAACCTCCCGAATGGGAAGTTGCAAAAACGGTTGCAAATAAAGTAAACAATATATGGAAACATGCTTCACTACCAACTGTTAGTTCCAAACGTGTAGTAGCAATATAATTATATATTAGCATCATAAAAAGTATCGTAATATGAAAGCTTGTAAATCGCCAGTTATTTTAATAAAGGTGGAAGATTTTAAGTTAAATGCAAAAAAACTTTTTGACATTTCTTCCCGCAAGTGCCGCGATTTCGATTCCTGCAAATGTGAAAAAATCTGCAAAGTGCCATTGATAGAACAAGATTTTTTAAAGGATCAAAGGACTCAAAGAAAAATGCGTATAGGTGGTGTGTATAAATTAACAACTAAAAAAATAAAAAAAAGGGAAGAAAGGCGAGAGCTTTCCCAAATTTCCATTCCTTCAACAAGTGGCCACACATTTGTTTCTAATTTACCTACCGCAAGTGTAACAGATAGTTCAAGTGCTTCTAGCGACGAAGACTGCTAAAGACCAAGTGGTCCTATCCTTTAAACAGTCTACAGAAAAAACAAAAAAATAAAGAAAAATGCGGACAAATGAGAGTTTCATTGTCAAATCTAGCCCAAATCGCTGACATGACTGGTGCATCAAACAGAACAGTAGCCAAAATTGCAACAGCTACCTTGGAAGATTTTGGAATTGTTACATCAGATAACTCAAAAAACGTTGTAGACAAAAATAAGATTCGTCGAGAACTACAAAAAGAACGAAAACACATACAAAAAAAGGCTACTGATGAAAGAAAACATATTGAAGCTCTCTATTTTGATGGTAGAAAAGACCAAACAATAATGCAAATTGAAGGTCGCCGCATTGTTAAACTAGAGGAACATGTAGCCCTGATAGAGGAGCCAGGAAACAAATACTTTGGTCACCTATCAATAAACCCACCTGTTAATGCTGTAAACATCTCCAAGCATATCCTATCATATATGAATGAAAATTCCGTCGACACAAAGAACCTCAAAGCAATTGGTTGTGACGGCACCAATGTAAATACAGGATGGAAAGGTGGTGTCATTAAATTAATTGAAGGTCAAATTGGATAATTTGTTTGCTACATGGTAACGAATTACCTCTACGTCACCTTCTTCAACATTTAGATGGTTAAACGAAAGGGCCTAATTTGTTTTCTGGGCCTATTGGTTTATTGCTAGCGTCATGCAATACCAAACCTGTATAAAAGTTTCAGCCAATTTACACCTTATTACCTGAAGCTGACGATAAGGATTTAAGTATAAATCAGCGATATGCGACATGCAGCCACCTCCTCGTGGTGAGTTGTGGGTTGTCTAAATAATGTTATAAAAAAATTTGAGTGCGGGATTCAATCCTATCATTATTTTTTCAAGCGAAGAGCTGCATAATAAAATTTTAAATGCCGCGGGGCTCGGCTAACATTCAAAATATCTTACCCAAATTTTTTTTGCATCATAAGTCAGTTGATACCTTTCAGTTTTTTGCTATGCCAAATATAAAATATAACCTTGAAAAAAAAATTATTTCGGCGCCTCTGGGGCGCGGTTAAATATTTTTTTAAAAATCTGAAAAAAAATCACCCGTGTTTTTACCCATTTTACAACTTTTTTTCACTATTCCAACTCAGATTTCGAAAAATAATTTTTTTTCGCGTTTTTCGGCCCAGCCTAATAAACAGTCAAATATATTGCGCCAGGAGTAGAAGTAAGAATGTTAAAGTGTAAACAACCTCCAGTGGCGGCGGTCTCAATCTTTAAAACGGCGACTCGCATCACAATATAAAGTTTTCGTATGTTATACGGGGTATTTACAAAAGTTTCAACCGAATCTCTATGAAAATCGTATCAAGTTGAACTCCCTGCTGATTAAAAAGAGGCATAATAACCGTATTCTATTGCTGTCACAGTTTTTTATTAATATTAAAACATTTCAAAACTGATAGATATGTGAAAGTCCATCTTACTAAGAACATTAAAAATAATAAAAATTAAATAAAACTTCCACTATATATTTAAAAAATTGCTCTTTTAACTTAATGACAGCTGTTTCGCTAAAAACTAGAATCGTCAGATTGACATATTGAAGTAATATTTGGTTTGTTTGTAGCTAGGTACCTGATGTTGATTAAATAGTATTAAGGCTAGACCAAGTATGTAAGTAATAAGACATAACGATATTAAAGCCCTAAGGTATTATCCTGGATGTATTTCCTTCTAAGATCAGTATAACTGTGCAATGATATAGAAAAACCAGAAAAAAACTATATCATGATGATCTCTACAATATCTTAATATATTTGTGTTACAATTACGTCTTATACGTGTATTACGTGTATAAAATGAAGCCTCAATCAAAGTAGACAGTTTAATAGTGGAGAACTTCATGCTCTTAAAGAAAATCTAAATGTTGTTTTTTATCACAAATGTGTAGTATTTGTATGGGAAAGTTAAAAAATATATATTAATGTAATTTTGAACAACTGAGATAATTATATTGCCAGCACAATATTAGAAAATCAGAAGAAATAACCTTAAATAGATGTTTATAACTTGATTAGGACAATTTCCGATACCTACTAATAGTTTTCTTCGTTTAATATTTGGAGAAGATGAAGAGAACAGTAATTCGATATTTTTTGTTTGAAAACAGTGCTTTCTTGAAAAATAATACCGCTCTAAAATAACTAAATTTTAAATGAGAGATATTTTTATTTTTTAAATATTGTGTTGTTATCACTGAGGAAAGACGACATTGAAATCTATGACGTGCACCGCTTTTTGTTTTAATTTTACTGTACGATATTAACAATAACTGAAACTTAACTTTCAACGACCCTGACTCTCTTTATAAAATAAATGAATATAGTTTATACAGATATGATCGTCCTGATCGTAGAAGCGGAGGTGTATGTATAAATATTTGACCGTAAAACATTTTTGAATTTTTTTTTTGGCTTGGACAATTGTCACTCGGCCAGACTCAATAAATCAAAAAAAGGAATATACGGCAAACAGGGACACACACTTCTTGTCTAGGAACATTTTGCAATTAGACAAACAAAACTAGGCCACGGTAAGTAGGCTTATAACAAATGGGTTAAAACATAGGTAACAAAGGGAAGATTACAGACACAATTTAGTTTTACTAAAAAAACTAATTATGGAATACCAAATAACTTTTTCTTGCAATGCCAAAAGGTGACAAATGTTAACTAGAAGAAAAATGTTGCTTTTTTTAACGTTTTCCAAGAGATTCTTACTGGCTTGTAAGTATTTTTTACAACCAAAAAATATGTGGTTCAAATCGCTTTCTTGACATTCCTCGCATAAGTTAGAATTAATAACGTGTATCTTATAAAGGTGTGCAGGATAACATGCATGACCAAATCGAAGTCTGCTTATTGTAGTAATATATTTACGTGGTACCACTAAGTTTTTATACCAAGGAATATTTGGAATGTTGATTTGTACCAAAGTATACTGCGTTTCTGATTTGCTACAAAATTGTTTCCAATGTGTTTTCCAAAGTTCCATTTGTTGTTTTTTTGTTTGAATGACACCATCTGAAATACATAGCTGATGCATGGTAGATACTTCGTGAGAAATAGCTAACTGGTCTGCATGCTCGTTGTAAGCGAGCCCTGTATGTGCTTTTATCCACATCAGATGGATTTTTTGGGTACTTTTGTCAATTTCTTGTAATGCTTACTTAATCAGAAAAATGTATGGATTAGAAGTAATACCAGATAACTGCGGGTTTTGTATTGCTTTTAGAACAGATAAGGAATCAGATAGAATTACAGCTGAATTATATAAAAATGATTTAATATAGATTATAGCCTCATATATCGCTACAGCTTCGGCAGTGAAAATTGAAAAATGATGGGATAATTTGAACATTTTCTCTATAGCTACATTTGGTATATGAAAAGCATACCCTGTGCCCTCTGAATTTTTGGATGCATCTGTATATATAGTGATAGAACTTGAAAATTTTTCCAGTAAACTATTTAACATATTACGGTTTATTTTGGTGTTCTCAGTATAATTTGGTTGAATGATTTTTGAAATGTTCATCGTTGTTCTAATCAATGTAGTTGTTCCATACATGGAACTTTTATGTTTAAAATTGTCTCTAAATGTGTTAAACATTCATGTAGCAGAGTTTATCGTCCAGGAACTTCATTACTAATTAATGACAACATTCTTACAAAAAAAAAATGGATTATCTCTCTGGTTTGGAGAACCTTCTTCTAATGGGTGACATCTTGGCCTACTGAAATACCTACTGATTTAACTAGTGTTAAACATATGAAACTATATTTATAGATTTCGTTCTAAACGCTAACATACTCGCTTTAGAAATAACAATGTGCCGTTGTATGTATGTATGTATGTATGAGTTAGGGGTGATAATTACACTGCGACCTATAGGATCTATTGTGTCCCCCCTTACTTGCCATGTTCTCATATTTTCTCAGACCTATAGCAGCTCTTCGAGTCCTATTTTTCTGAGGAAGTTTAGGACATCGTCGGGCTTCAAATCAGGTAGATCCCCTTCCTCTATTTCATGTGCTCCTAGGTATCTAGCCCTAGAATTTTGCAAGGCAGGGCATTCTGAGAGTATGTGTATTGAGGTTTCATCCTCTTCCTCACAGAATCTGCACTTTGCTTCATCTGCTAACCCTAGTTTCTTCATGTGGCTTCTTAACCGGCAATGCCCGGTTAATATTCCCGTTAGAATTCGGAGCCTTTTTTTACTGAGGTTGAGGCAGCTAAGAGATCTCTTCTGGTCATAGTTCCCCAGTAGTATCTTAGATTGTCCAATGTGCCGTTAATATTGGACTTGGTTTTTACAAATGATGAACAATTATTGTGTAGCCCTGTTATAAATTCATCAGTGAGGAACTTGGACCACTCATTTATAACAACCCACATTCAATCTAATATAGAAAATGTTAATTTTACTAAGAAAACTGTTACTTTTAATAAACTAGGTTTTGTTAATCTTAATCGTCAGTTATGTTATGTTAACAGAACTGACATCGTACAAAAACTAAAACAATCTGAAGAGGAAGTTTTTTAGAAGTTATTGATTAAACTGAATACGTAACAAAGATATATCTATAGAAATAAAGTCAAGCCATGGATTAACAGCAAAATAATCAGTCTAATTAGGCAAAAGTTCTGACGAAAACATCGACATACAGATAGTTTACATGACTTTCAAATACATAATAAATTCACTAAAGTAAAAAAAAATGTTTGAGTGAATCTAGAGCTGCTTATAAAGAATCAATAGCAAGTTGTACCAACTCTGTTCGATTTCACCGTAAAAATTAGGATTATTTAGTTAATACTATAAATATTGATAATTTACTCACCGAAAAATCAAAATATCACTTAATAATACTATATACACATTCATTTTATTATTTAATAATTTATTCATATCACACTATACAACAAAGTAACGATTTGTTTACATATCAATAATATTTTCATAAGCATTCAGGCTAAGTATTTCTTCTTCTATCACATACCTACTTAACTATAATTTACCCTTCTTTTATGACTGTGGCTAACTGAAAACTATGAAGGTGTCATTGTTAAGATGAGGAATTTCCGGAATATTCAGATTTCTCCATTTTTTGATTTTGTCTTTGGAGGCTAAGGTATGTTGAGTGCTACCTAGAATCATTTCGTAGATTTACGAATTTGTTGACTAAAATTTCAGTTTAAAAATATTAATAATTATTGGATTATAAATACATCTCTGTGCAGATAGCATTATTTTATGGATCTTAAATAATCCAATAATCATATTCCTCTAAGCCACTCACTAACTCCGGTATGTATTGTATTTAAAATGGTAGATACTCTCTAATATAAAACTTCATTATTCTGTTATCATTTTAGGCTTCTTGTTAGTTACTACTAACTACTAATTTATATATAAGCAGTTTGGAATTATTATACTTACATCAATTTCTGGTAAATATAGCTGTTACTTCCTTGCATCAATAAATTGTATAAAACCTATTATTTTGTAAACCAATTGGTTCAATTGGGTAAATATCGATAGATCCCATCTATCTGGGACTTATTAATATATTTATTTCTTGTATCACTAAAATCAACGGAACATAGATATAAAAATAATATAAATAAATTATTGTCTCCTACCATTAACACCAGAACTATCCGAATAAATGTCTGCAACCTACAAATTTCGTTTATTAGATACACCTTTACTATTTTTTCTTCTATAGAACATTGTAAAAAAAAGCGTATCAACTCTAAGAAACTTTATAAATACATCCAATCTTCTTTATCGTCCAAGTCTAAAGTCTCAGTTGCGGTCTTATAAACTGATGGAACGCTTTGCCATGAAACGTTTGAATTAGCTAATATCCTTGATAGTACCTACATTTTATAGTATTTTTACACCCGAAACCTCTCATAATCAACTCAGTTTAACATAAACTTTAAAAATTGTGTTAAAACTCTCAGCTTTCCCTTATCACTAATAATGACTTCATCTTTTAATGCTCATATATTACCAGGAATCTAGAAAATCCCTGCAGTTACACCCATATTCAAGAAAGGGAACAACCTTGATTCCAATAATTATTTTCCGATCAGTCTCATTCCTATTATATGTATAGTAATGAAATCTATAATTATTATTATATCGGTGGAAGTAATTTAGAACCCGTATTAGTACTTTTATGAATGATAGAAAGTTCTGCGTTAGACATGAAAACTCTTTATTATAGGAACGAGAAGTGTTAAGTGGTACACCACAGGGATCCTTCTTAGGTCCTCCTCTATTTGTACTGTGTGCGAGTGATCTCCAATTTCTTATTAAATCTAAATATACTTTTTACGCAAATAATACCAAAGTTTTTAAAACCCTCTTTAAAATTATGCCATTCTTCAAAGTGATTTAAACTTTTTTTAAAATGTTTGCTACCTCTTAATAAAGATAAATGTGTAGTATTGCATCTGGGAAAAAATAATCCTCGTTTGTATTACTTTATCGAAGGCCAACTTTTTTATTCTTATAACGATATCTTTATCACCTTCGTAAAGTGTTCTACAAAAAAATTCGTTCGGAACTTCCATTTGTTTATACAAAAAGTACTCGACCGCTCATAGAATACGGGAAAGCTACAAGTCTTTCCTACCAGCAAAGAAGACCGCATTATTGTCAAAGATTGGCTATGACTGGATTTTCCATCTTTAAAAATCATCAACTCCTTGGTAATATTTTAATAACTGACAAAATTTTAAGATAAATCTACTTCGGCAACTTAAAATTTGTTCAAGCTAAACAGTGATGTAAAAACCGCAGTCTTCTTCAGCGAAAACGCGTAAACATTTTCTGTACAACAGCGTTTTTGGTACAATTTACCCATTGAAATTATATAACCTTCCCATTCCTTAAATATATTTAAAAGCAGACTCGACACCTATTTGTTTTCTCGCACTACTTCCATTTTCTGTCTTGTAGATACTTTGTCTTGATTGTTCTATTGCAAAAATTATTTAATGATTGTATTTTATTTTTTGAATGTGGTCAATTTAGTCGTAATGGGCTTATTTAGCAGACCTTAACCTTGCACATTTTTTCTAGTTCAATACAATACTAGTTAATACAAATTTGCTTTGGTTGGATACCTCATCATTTTTTTATCAATCGCTCACAAAAGGCTCGCGTGGATTGGTGTAAAGAGATGCTTAAAAAGTTCGAAAGAGATGCTTCAAAAGACGTGTATAAAATCTTTACGAATCATGCTTATGAGCTGTAAATAAGACGACCCAAATCCAACAATAGTTGTTTTGTTCATGCGCGAAGCACTGCGTAGCAAATTAATGCCTGCTTCTTTGGCCAAATGGGTCATGTGGCCACTGTTCTGTAACGCAGGTCGGTCAAATCTAAGTGGCATAAGACCAATTTTTTGCCTTCGGAGAAATTTGCAAAACCAACCACCAAATACATTTAATTCTCTATCATGCTTATGCGATCTCTATGACATATAGTCAAACAGGTGAATTTCTTAATCCACCGAACATCGTATTATTAATGTTTACAAACAGTACAATACCAAATGATTTCTTGTTAATCCCAAATATCAAAGGTAAACTGCATTGTCGAAAAGACTGATATGACAAATGGTATAAACAAATGCAAAAGTGTATTGTTCATCAAGGGGAACATTTTGAAAAATAATAAAGCAGTGTTCATTTAAAATTATTTTTTATTTGCTATTCTCCAAATAGACCGGAGTTATACAGTTGGGCACATTTACCTGAAAATCCAAAGGTATGGATTATAGACGTTTCTCTTACCTTACAGTTGGGCACAGACATATTTTTATCTAACTGACTACTTATTTAACTTAAGTAAATTAATTTAAAGAAAAGTTATGTGTTTAAATAATTTTTGTTGAAAAAAATATAAACAAATATAAAAATATAAAACATTTATTTATTTAATATTATACAAAAAATTTTAGGTAAGTAGATAGGTACTTATATTAAAATTAAAAAGAAAATACAATATTTTAATCATTACCCTTTAGACTTAATCCACAAAGTATATTCCAAGTACTTTTGCAGGTTTAGACTTTCCTTCCATATAACCACTAAAGATAATCATAATAATACTACACAGAAGTTGTTTTTAGGCTCTTTACTATTTACAGGTTTACTGTCTTATAGGATCAAAAATATTTTTTACAGATTCAATATCAACATAGCTTTCAAAACCAATAATACCCTTGCTAAATTAATCAATACTAAAGATACCATTCCACTGTTACATAAACCAGGTGTTTATAAACTTTCATGCTCAAATTGTAATGCAGTATATGTTGGTCAATGTGGGAGGAGACTTGAATCCCGTATTCTGGAACATATGAATTTTGTTAAAAAATATTCGGTTTTAGAAGTTAAGAACTCACCTTCCTCTTTCGCTAATCACATCTTAGAATACAATCACTTTTTTGATGTCGATAATGTTGAATTAATTCATGTTTGTAATAAGGGAATTAGATTGAATTTGCTTGAGTTTTTGGAAATTAAATCTGCTACAAATAATAGTACTCTCAATTGTTTGAACGAACAAATTCAACCTAATGAAAATTATTTATTTCTAAATTTAAACAACTGTTTATTTATACATGTAATTAGGTTAAGTTTATATTTTCGACTTGATTTCAGATCTTCTTCTTTTCTAGTCTTAACACAAGTTTGTTTCAGGACTTCCTACTCTTTACTGATGTTTGTAACTATTTTCATCGATATGTGTAGATAGTGGGTCTTTGTTTTTTTTTTTTTGATTTTTGAAATTGTTATATGGAACTCAATTCTTATATTCATTCCTTTTAATTACCCTCTACATCCAAGTTCCTTCTTGACTAGTTATTTAGTTGGTAACCCTTTCGGATGTAGGTTGGCACTAAACCATTTCCGCTTTATGCTTTCTTTAACTGTAATTGCCCTTCATACGTATAAGGTTCTTCAAGTGCGTTGGTGCTGGTAAACTTTTCCGGTTCGGCAATTTTTGAAATGTACCTTATGCTGTTCATCTTAATTTACATAGCATTGCTGCTTAGATTGAGAAGACTAACAAGAACCTTTACTCACGGTTTGGGATCGACCTGTCTTCTTGATTATAAGGAGATCGAACCTCTTTCATGGATCTCTCCTTTTTTTGATTGTTTTTTACAATCATTTCTTTATACCTCCACTTATGTTCTTTTCTTCTTGTTTCTTTTAGTAATGTAAAACTTGTTAATTGAATTTTATTGATACAATTTTCTTAGTATGAATATGGTCCCACATTTCTATCCACTTTAATCTAACCAACACAACCATCATTCTCTATCTAAATAACTTCTAAAGTTCCTTTTCCTCTTCTTTTTTATATATTAACTCTCTTATTCATCCATTATTCTTCACTTATTTTGGATGTTTAAGTTTTAAATTTAAATTATTTACAATTCCTATACGTTCTGCACATACAGGTGAGTTTATATTGATTGTGTAACATAATTAACTTGCTGTTTTGCCATAGTATAAGTTTTTGCAATTCATGTATTTAACTTTTTACTTTAAACTTGTATTTTTTCTACTTGTAATTATTTGTCATATTTGAAATGTTTTAACTTTAATCATTGATGTAATCGGACAACCGACACCATTCGCTCTTTTAATAACTATAACTATTTTTGTATTCTCCTGATACCATTGTTTTTCTTTATAGCCTGATGATGGTCTAAAGACCGAAACATGTTGCACTTACTATTGAACCTCACTATTAAACGTTGTGGATAGACTTTGAGTTTTATTACTACGATTATCTACATCATCCACATTTGAAAGATGGATTTCCTTTACAATATTTTAAATTAAATTTACAAATTTGACGGCGCATATTTATAAGCAGCAAATTTGACAAACTGTATTCTATTAATTTGTTTTGTTTCATATTCTGCCATTTTTTTCTTGAGAATATCGTGTTTTTTTTTTTAATAACTGACCGACATAATTTTGTGCTGTTTGCAGAATTAATTTTAACATAAATCTGATTTTGAAAATCTAATAAAGTGTTTACAAATTTAAAAATATTCGGATGGCTTTTGTAAAATGAATTGTCGAAATGGGCATGGAACGATTCACATGCGCATTCGTGGTTCGTGCAACAGAAGCTGACATTGATGCCCAAATATGTGGTGGAAATGTAGAATCGTTATCAATATACGTTTCTAATAAATAATCACAAAATTTTTGTAAGCGCTCATCCACTGGCATCTCACTTATTAAATCAAAAACAAAGCAATCGCTTACTTCGTCTGGGTTTAAATATTGCGACGCGAAAAAATGTTTCAACGATTTACCTATGTCTGTATTATTTTGATATTTTTTTCTTTTTTTTATTAGATTTACGTCGCATCAACCATTAAGGTTATTAGCGACAAAGTTAATTACATTGATGCATTACTATCTAGTGTTACAAATTTTTTAGTACATTGATTTCCGATAGATATTTAATAATATTATCCCTGACACACTGATGTCCTAGTAATTCTTTTAGACTACCTGTAATGTTGTTATTGTTTCTTGCTGTGTTGTATCTAGAGCATTCTACCATTATATGTTTTACAAAATTCACATTGTGGTGGTTCTGTTGAAGTGATTACATAACTGTGTGTAAGTTTGGAATGTCCGAGTTGCAGGCGCATTATTTTGACTTGTTTGTATCTATTAGTTGAAGGATGCTGCCATGGTTTTACTGTTGGTTTCAGTTCATGTAACTTAGAAACATATTGCTGCCACTCACTTTGCCATACATTTTCAAATTTAATTTTGAGGTAGGATTTAAAATCACTTAGTACTACATCGGTCACTTCGATTGTTTCTTTCTTTGTTGCCTCTTGAGCTATGCGATCTGCTTCTTCGTTTCCAGGGACTCCAGTATGCGAGGGAACCCATAGTAGTTGGACGGTGAACTTTAATTGTTGTAATTGAAAAAGTTCGTTTTTGATTTGTAAATCTATTGGATGTGTGGGATATAACTCTATTAGAGTTTTGATAGAACTCAAAGAGTCTGTGATTATGAGAGCATATTTTTATAATCTGAACTTAAACCTAATGACAAAATTTTTTTATACCACGACTGAGATAAATGAAATCTACAACCAATTACATTTATTTCTGGTAATACTGATTTTATTGCATTATGAATACCCATTTCAAAATCTATCACTACAGTCTGTGGTTTAAATGTTAAATCAAAATATTTGCATTTTTCAATGATTAAACTAAAAAGTGTTTGATAAGAAATCTGGTTCTTGTTTGGCAGCAAACTAAACACTAATGGAATATAATAGCCATTTTTAAAACCATGCACGGTGAATAATTGCGTAAAAAATTTTGTACAAAAATTAAAAGTCCCATCTACATATATATAGTATCCACAGAACAAAGAAAATATAAATTTGTAAAACAAGAAAAGGCTATTACTTCCTTACAACTATCATTAATTAATAAAAAAGACTCTTCCTTACTGGTCGTAGGTTGCAATGTAGTTATCGTCTTGAAAACTTAGCGGCAAATCGGCAGTTTCGACGTAGATTTTCTCCTTTCAACGTATATATTTTTTCTTATAAGATCTATATCGTTGTCCATCAGACCAAGATAATCAGTGTTTTTTGACAGTCCTTTTTTAATTATTTTAGATGGTCGCTCGTACAAATCTTCAGCAGCTTTTCGTTTCATTTTATTGCTTAGTTCTTGTCGTATTAAATTATCTTCACTGTTGTGATTGTGGTCCAAGTATGATCTCAAAATTATTTTAAAATTATTTTCCGGCGTGTAAACTTTTGCAGGACACTTACACCCGTATGCATAGTCGATCTCTGGTGAATCGCCGGCAAAATTTCGGCGTGGAGTCTGGAGATTCGCCGGCGGAGAGACGACTTCAAATTTTACGATGCACAATCAATCTCCCTCGCGTCTCTTTGCCAGCGGTACGCCGTCGAACAGCCTAGGTATTGAGTGTGCGCGAAGGGCTTTTTTATGAAGTTTTATTGGTTTTGTGATGATTTTTAAAATTTAAAAGGTTTGAAGGTTATTATCTTTCAGGTCCTCGTCGTGTTTTGTTGTGCTTTGTTTTATTAGTGACGATTTGTTAATTTGTGTTGTGTTTTGGGAAAATGGCTGCAAAATATTCAGGGCATAAGAAGGATATTTTTGTGGAAATCCTCGGCAAACATCATATAATCGAAAACAAAAGAACAGATGCGCACGCTTTCAAATAATAGAGTTAATTTTTTATGTAAGATAAACTTTCGTAGTTCTAAAAACATTTTATTTTATACAGCTATTAAATTGGAATTTGGAAAAGGCCCTAAACGTTTAATTAGATGTATACACCTTAGATATAAACAATGGTTCAACTTCAATTTGCCATCATAAACATAAATAAAATATATTTTTTTAGTAACAAAAAAATGGATCAAACTATAGTCAGTGTCAGAAATATGTGGAGCAATAAAACCTCATTTGCCTCATGCAAAAGACGAAACGACTACAGGGTGAGTCACCAAAAATGACTCAAGTACAGGTGATACTACCTGTACTTGATCAAACCATGGAAATGGGATAAATTATTGGTGGGTCACCCTGTAATCCTTTGGTCTTTTGCATACCTAATAAGATGTTATTGCTCTACATATTTATTTCTGAAACAGACTTTATGGTTCCAAAAACTAATGTAAATATAAAAATACCGAAATTTTGCCTTCAAGTAAGACAGGTACCCAAAGATTCAGGTATCTAAGTTTTAAGTGTATTAATATCTATACTTTCTAAAAGGTATAATTTTAGTAATTATTATTATTACCTAGTGCATGAAAACAAAGTAATAACACTTGTTTAAAACAAGGATATTTTGTCTTCAGGTACCACAGAGACCTGCACTTTAATGGTTCTTGAAATGTATGCTTCCTAAAAGGGATAATTTTAGAAATCAATAAAAAAAATTTAAATGGAAACAAAACAATGAAAACTTGTTCAGAAAAATAATGAATTATAGATAATGGCTTTATTACCAGCTGAACTTGAACATTGCAGAAAGATAATATTTTCCTTTATAATATTGTAATTACATGGCTTTACATATTATTTGGAGTAGATTACTATATTCACGTAAATCATAAATATGCTCAGAATAAATATTATCTAAAATTTTTAGAGAACTATGGTCCAGTTAAAACGGCTCTGAGACAAAATGCACTTTAAATAAACACCGAACTACCCTCGGAGACTCGACGGAGATAATAATGACCATCTCCAACGATTCTCCGGCAAGTCGCCAAATTTGGTTAAACAGCGCATGACCAAAACAGACAGCGGCTGACTATGCATTGCAATTCTGTCTCGGCGATCGGCGAATCTTCGGCGCTTCTTCATAGATCGACTATGCATACGGGCGTTAGATTTTTTGTGAACACATCTCCAAAATACACTATTGTCCTTCATTTTTCTTGCGTAACAAAATATAAAACTATTTATTACTAAAAGTTCTTTACCTTTTTCACTCAACATTATTTTCACTTCCATTTTTCAAGATCGATTTGATTGAATTGAATGTGCTTACTTCAAGTGGCATGTTTTTATAGCAAACTATCTAATTTATTTTTCTTTGTTTGACTTCCGTCTTATTGAACAAAATTCCAAAAATGTATTACCTTTTTTATTTACCTGGCGCTGTGCCCAACTCACCAACGCCCAAATAGACTTAGTACCCTTTATACCTGTCGATTTCTGCTTTGCAATCTTTCGGTACTAAAATGAAGTTTAGTACTTTTAAAATCCTCAGTATATTTATAGTAAAACAGACATTTTTTTGACCATGACTTATTGCATTATTTAGTTATCTCATTAAAAAATCAAAGAAACTTGATTAATTTTTTTTTAATTAATTATTAAATATTTCAATTGTTATGCAAGTTTGTAAGAATGAAAACATAAATAGATTCAAATAATAGCGTGGCAAATTTTGTGTTTAAATTCTTCCACGTTGTAGAAATGCTTCATTTCATTTTATTGTTAGTTTAAAAACAATAGTATATAAAGTGAATAAGAAGAATTATTTTATCAATCACTTTAAAATTAATTATTGAAGGTATTGATTAATTTGTCACGGCTATAAAATATTTTGGATGTTTTTTTATTGGTTTGTATTATTTCTCGGTTCCTTTAAAAAGTTTTTACCTTGCATGTACAGTCGGCTTTAGAATAGCATATACATGTTAAATGTGAATTTCGTTTACCTACCGAAATTATAAAAACGCCCTTCTTATACAACAAAGGAATAGCAATTTTTAAAACGCCTTCATTAAATGGTTTTGGGAGAATAAGTGTATTTACAATGGTCGGTTATGTCCCGAATAAAAAAGTTTTTTTCGCATTTTTGCACTGATATAATAAAAAAAGGGATTTTAATCCTAAACAAACATTTATTATCGAGGGTTCCAAACTAAGTGAAGATGTGGGCGTGGACAACTGTTTAACTGATTTCAAATTTATTATTATTTAAACCGTGATTGGTTACACAAAATAAAAAGGCTGTCTATTCAATGTAAGCGATTTGAGTTTGAAAATGTATATGCAATTCTGAAGCCGATAGTACTTTAACGCACGATTTTTTATCCCGATTAATTTTCCCATATAAACAAGTTTAATTACTTAAAAATAATGTTTTTGTGTAGTTTTCTATCGATTGATTCATTCATGAATAGGTTTAAATCATGACCTAGAACTGAAGCGATCCTGTCAACCTTGAATTTAAAATGTTCAATGCCGATAAAAGCATTAGAAGAAATATACAAGCAATGGTATGAAATAAAACCAAGCAATAATTTATTGGTACAAACAATCTCATTAATTCAACACATGAAAAAAATATTAAAGTAATTCTATTTTTAAAACTTTACCTCGACTTTCTGATTTTTAACGATTCTTACATCAAATTTTTAATATTGTACATTAAAATGAAATAAATAATATTAAATCAAAAACAAAGTTGATTGTGTTCTTAGTAAAAACAAAGTTAATATCTCTAATAGGTAATCTTATTTAGTTCTACAACTTTTTCATACCTTATTTTGTTATGATTATTTACAAAAGAGTTTAAAAGATAATAAAAAATATTTTTTATATTTTGTTTACAGGTTTCGGACGAGATGTCGTCATTAAGGTTGCTGATTTACAGAATATTCTTATATTTGTCGACCTAGCTGGTAAGTTTCATGCACACAATAGGTTTAAATTAAATAAATATTTGATTAATAAACAATATTACCATAGGCGTTCGTCTTCGTGGCAATAAATAACTTAAAACAATTAAATTTAATCATTGATAGTAATATTTACTATTTAATTATTTATTTAGAAAGTAAAATCTACAGATGTATACAGATTAGATTTATTTTCCAACTACAAATCGCATGCGCATTGCGGACGCCAAATATTCAATGCGCATGAGATTTACAGTTGGAAACGGTTGCTGATCGTTCTAAGAACAAAGCTATAGTTAAGAAGACTTTTAGAAACATAGACATGGCGGATACTTGAGATAAACATTTGTAAAGTCGAACAATTTTTAGAGCATAAATAAATACAAAGGAAAGTGAAAATCTAACAACCCCCATATATCCGGTATAACAAAGCCGTTGCCAATTTTGCTGTGTGTTTTATTTGTAAACAGTCATTAACCACATTTTAGGTTAGGTTATTTGAGAATTTTGACATTTCGTTATTAGGATTAGTGGCAAAAGTTTAGACTAATTGTAAGTATAGCTTAAGAGTTTCGTATCGATATTACAAGATGATTGTTTGGGTTATGAAGTTCTTCGCTAAATTATACAAGGAAAATATTTTTTAGAAAAAAGTAATTATAGTATATATAAAACAGAAAAAAAATCTCCTAATAGTACAGATTAAGCAGATAGAAGTTTCATATACATATTTTGAGTCAAAACAATAATCATGTTTTTGCCTACAACCTTTGAAAGCAATTTTACTTTTAATGTATTCATTCAATAGTTCCTTGGTATGTTTGACTTGTAACAACCATAATAAACAAAATTCCAACAAAAAAATAAATCTACAGATACATTTTTTTGTTTATGAATCACATATTATAAATAGTTTAGGTACTATATACAACAACAACAAAAACAATTAAAACACACAAATAAGTGATTTCGTTGGGAATGTAACTTTATGAATAAATTTTTATTTATTCAAAATAAGGCACTAACTTATCTTTTTTATTCCATAAATGTATTTAGGGTTATCCAAAAAGTACCCATTCCAACCAAAAAACACGTCTTAAAAAGTTAATAAAGTTAAATGGGCCATAAACATTTTTAGAACGCGACGTCACAATATGCAGATTCGCTTGTCGATAGGTCTAAGGGTGCAATGCCTAAGCTCTGACGACATAGCAGAAGCCACCTCCCATAAATCTTTCCAAACAAATGTATAACGCTCAATAGAGATTTCAAAGAGATATTTCAAATTATTAATTTGTTTAAAAGCAATGGTTTATGATTTTAAGATACTTTTTGTAATACTCAAATTTAATGAAGTAATTTATTACTGCTTCCAGCATTTGAATTAAATTATTTTTTTGCGAATCGTAGACAGCACACTCATAGATAGATCGAACTATAAAAATACGGAATTTAGGTCCCAAAACTTATATATGTAGTTTGCTCTATAAATTTAAATAATTTGCGAGCTTCACCTGAGATCATTATGTGCTCAGTAAACTTCAAATTAGTCTGAAATACTATACCGAGATCAGTAAATTTACTAACCCTTTCCAAAACGTCATTAGCCACATTGTATATAAACCGGTGAATATTTACCTTATTTGAATAAATCATAACTTTGCATTTACTTGGATAATAATTTGTTGAATTTCAACTCCTCATGGATTTATCTAAATCATTTTGTAAAGATAATCATTTTGAATATTTTGTAGTCATCTGAGTAGTGAATGAGATTATACACATATTTATCAAATTATTTATAAAGATCAGAAATAATAGAGGACCAGGTTCGATCCAGAAACCACCAAAAAATTCCTAAATAATAGATACTGTGAGTAAATAGCTAATTTGGCCAAAAGTATGTCATAAATTACCTTATCGAAGGCATTGGCAAATTCAGTATAGATACAATCAACTTAACACTTTTTTTTATTTTTTGCATTTCCATTATCTTTTTACAAGTATAATTAGGAACATCTCCAGATTTTTTAAGGAACAGGTGGACGCCCCTGTTCATTATATCTTAGCTACCGGGATAAAATACTTTTATCTGTTATATTTTATTAGTAGTATTATGTTTGAGAATGGTTTTATATTTTCGCAAAATAAAGTTTATTACGTCTGTGAAAATTTGTGTATAAACTGACTTCAAAAAGTGTGTTTTAGTAAAGGTGATTATTAAAACATTGTTTTCAATGATTGTTTTTGGTGGGCTAACGAAATTTTGTTTCTGTGTCGTTTTGCCCTAAATATTTTAAAGGGTTTTATTTATTTATTGGTGGAAGGTGGATTCGTTAAACTTTCATCATATACTTACCGTTGTACAAAAAAAGAGGTAACAGTTTTATGTATTTTTTTGATAATTTATTTAACAATAATTAAATTTTTTTGAGTTCTAAGAAAGTAATTTTTTAAAAGTTTCTGCCTTAAATGTAGAAAAATATTTTAAAATAAAGTTAATAATCCAATATTCATTATCAATGTTTGTTAGAAGTATTTTATATAATAGTAAAGTACTTGAATAAAATCTTATAAATGTACTTGAATCATTTATACTAATACACTAATACCTTTTACCCATTATCATTTAAGTCTTACGAATTTGAGTAATAGAATTTATTTTATAGATGTGGTAAATCTTTGTTGTTCACTTCTCAGTTAAAAACGTTTTACATGGAAAAGAATTATGTAGAAAATTTCACACTTCTATTTTTTAACCAATAAAATGTCTTAGTTTTGTCTAGTTACCATGGCAACTAAAAACATTTCCGGAAATTGAAGTGATATTGATATTTAAATGGACATTTTTTGATAGCTGAAACCATAGAGAATGCTGAAACCTTAACAGGCCATAGAAAAATAAAAATATGTATAAAGCACGCAAAAAAATTAATTTCAAAATTAAGGCATATTACTGGTTAAAAAGTAGAGGTGTGGAATTTTCGTAAAAATATTTTCACTGAGGAAGTGCGCGAAATAGACGCAGCATTATTTTTAACAATTTTGTGATTTGTAATGTGTAAACTATAAAATAATTTAGTGTTCTGTGTATAAAACTATCATAAATTTTTTAGACGGTCTCAGTACGAAAAAAATAAATAAATGTAGTAATATAGAAAAAAAAATACAAAAAACGGTCTTAATTTGATCAAGTAAACGGATTTATCAATGAAACAACTGCTACAAAACTAACATTGCCCAAGAACATCATATGGTATATAAGTTATTCCGAAAAATTTCGGAAAAATCCTTAAAATGTAACTACAGAGTTTATGAAAATATTGTGATGAAATGTTGTTGAACATAACTTTTAGCATAATTATTTGCCGTGTACAACGGTTTTTACTTTTTCTCTGTATCTACATATAGAGAAGCCGCGAAATTACGCTTTCATTTGAAATACTTGAAATAATTTCTCTCTTATGACGTCTCGCATATATACATGTGTTATCTATAAAACTGAACTATGCTTTGTAAAAAAACATTCTCTATTTTATTATTGACAGTTCAATCTAGTTATGAAGAGCAATTATTCGCAAAAGTAGGAAAGTGAGTTATTATTGTCTAGATCCATTTATCCGAGACAATAATACACTTTTTTACCGTGGCTCATACAGCATTTGTTCACCACTGGCATTCTATTTTTTAAAATATTAGTTTTTAAAACTAATATAAACACCTTGGACGAGTCACCAGTCACTTCCTTTTCAAATGACATGACAGTTGTATACAAATAATACATATCTAATAATTTTTGTTTTGATTTGATATTAAGTATTGTGTTGTAAAATGAAAATGCATGGATAAGTCAGTTGATTTTCATTTTTGAATAGGTGGGTGGATATGACTAAAGTAAGGAAAAGTATTATTTCATGTTGTCTTTGCATCAGTTAACCTCACATTCTGTTAAATGGATTGAGACTTACTTCTAATCAAGTATTTTTCTACCTTGGTTAATAATTAACAACTTTACTACCTCAACGTTATTTGTTCAGTATTCTTAACTGAAATACAACTTAAATAACGAAAAAGTTAAAACTTGCTTAAAACTAAAAAAGTGCATTCAGTTTCTCTTGTATGAAAATTTGGCGAACCAACAACCTATAACTTTCGATTAATTAGAAGATTTATTAACTTCCTCACTTCGATTTTTTTTTTAATTTAACTTTTTAGTTTAGTGATAATTTTGCGATACTATACACAGGCCTTTTTAAAAGTTGAGAGCAAAATAAAAATTATAATTTGCAACATTGTTCTATAGGTATAAACATATTAAAAAACCAGCTTAGCTTTTATCCATTTTTAATTTAATACTGTTCTTTTATAAGCAAATTAAATCTGCTAGTTCTTTGACTTGATTTTTAAGGTCAACTTCATAATTTTTGCAAATATATATCTTGCGGAATTGATTTCTATTAATTAGTTTTTACGAAATAAAATTATTTAAATCTTATTCATCTAGTTTACCAACACTTTAAAAATAATTAAAGATACTAAAAAAACATTATTAATTATTGAAATCTTATTATTCCCTTTAAAATTTAAAACATCTTCAGTTTTGCAATAGCGACCATGCTGCCCCTTATCGACCTTCACCTAGAAGTTTATGCATGGGGAACGGATAATACTAGATGAATGAAATTTGCTATACAGGATTTTCGATACTTCTGAATTCAACTAAAATATTTTCAAATTTATAGCACTTCTGGTTATACTGGAAATTTGACTCCGCATGGAAAAGGTAAGTTTATATTTACTTTCCTATATCATTTTTTATGTGTTTGTAAGATAAGGTGAAAAGTAGGTTTTTTGGTTAACAAAATTTTAATTTTGATTTCCTTCCTTTTTTCTTGTTGATTTTAGTTTTAAATCAATTATGTTTATTACAAAAAATAAAATGAAATACTTTCTTTTTAATTTTTAATCAATTTGTTACATAAAATAAATACTAAATACAAATAACTTTTAAAAGTAAATATATAAAACTCTATATCGAATGGACCTTTCTCTCTATGATTTAACAATCTGTCATTATTATTATTCAAAGTGTTTATCGAAAAGTAGTACGGTTCTGTACATTGTGAACAGTAGAGTAGGTACAGTAAATAACACGTGGAAATTATACATACTCCATAGTTTCTTTAATGTTAAAAAGAAATACAGTTTTCCATATATTAATTTTAAAATTCTTACAATTGGTTCTTTAAATAATTTTAAAGTGAAAAAAAGCAATGCAGTTACAGACAATGACAAGAATAAAGTAATTCTACTTGAATATTTTAATACTTATCATCATACATCAGTAAAAGAAACAGTAAGGGAATAATGAGTCTAAAAGAATTCAATACATGATTTTTTTAAATAATTTTTTATAACTAAATATTTTAAATGTCTTCAACTCACAAACATTTATTAATTAACTAATATTTGAGATGTCGTGGCCCGGATAAAGATTGTTAAAACTGCCCCTTATCCTTTATTGATAGTCATGTTTTGTTGTTAGGGGATGAAAATAAATCTTATATTTAACATATCCCCAAGGTAAAAAATCCATAGGAATTATGTCAGGGGGATGAGGAGGCCATTTAAAGGGACCATTATTAGCAGCCCATTTTTTTCAAAATTCTGTGCAATGATGTTTTTGATATGCTCCTCTGATACAAAAAGTTAAGCAATAAAATATCTTAGTACATTTACTTTATTGTATTCATTATCTCTAACTGTACTCCTCTTGTTCCTTTTAACATTTGTAAAAGAACCATTATTTTTTTTAAATTATTATTATATTAGTTGCCGTATTTATACAGACGGTCGTGGTTTTTCAAGATATCTCCTGGCCATTTTTAATTAATTAATCTTATTTGACAATTCGATAAACACTTTGAATAATAATGATAGAGACTGTGAAATCATAACGAGAAAGACCTAAAGCAGCCTATTCGATATACAGAAAATAGTAAAAGTTACTTGTATTCAGTATTTATTTTATGTAACAAATTTATTAAAAATCACAGAGAAAGAATTCTATTTAATGTTCTGTAATAAACATAATTAATTTAAAACTAAAATCAACAATAATAAAGGAAGGAAATCCTAATTGCAATTTGGGTGCTCAAGAAAACCTAATTTCCGCCATATCTAACAAACGCATAAAAATTGATATAGGAAAGAAAATACCTAAAATAACTTACCTTATTTTTTTATGAGGAATCAAATAAGAACATAAAATATGGGGTTGCAATTTAAAAAAAAACCGTCGTTTTCTCAAGTTAAAATTTAACTCGAATTTTGTGATGACCATCCAAAAATTTTTATTACTATAACTAACTAATACATGGTACCTTACATAAAGTAGGCCTTAAATTTAATCGTAGTATTCCATTTAAATTAATGAAGTTGGTGCTAATTTCTGGAAGTGCTATAAATTTGAAAACATTTTAGTTAAATTGAGAAATATCGAAAACCCTGTACTTATACCAAATTTTATTCATCTAGTTCCCCATAAACTTCTAGGTGAAGGTCGATATGAAATAGCCTGTATGTTTAGTAATTATTTCTATAGATAATTTATTTTTATACTTTATTTTTGATGTAGTACTTCATCGGTACTAGGTACATGGCTAATTTACAGACAATTGTAAACGCAACAGAGTTCAACAAGAAAACACCAAGTGATCAAAAAGGCTTATTTGTGCATTTTACCAGAATTACCGATATTTCAGCTGCCAAATTTTAATACAACTAACTGTATTATAAAATGCACTCCAATAATGTATTTTTCACTTTCCATTCGCTTGCGGCCAATACGGAGGTGTATGAATTATTTCATTGTTGTGATCACTGCAAAATTTATGAAATTCCGCACTACTAAACTGTCGCCCATTATCGATTTACGTATTCCAAACCGAGAGAATAATCCTGTTAGGTGTCTGATGACCTTTGATGTTGTGCTTTTTAGGAATTTGATATCTTGGTAACGTGAGTAGTAATCAATGGTTACCTGATGAGTCCCATTAAGTGAATCGCTAAACAGTGCCATGGTCCTTCGGGAAATTTTTGTCGTGTCATTAGTGGTGGTTTCTCTGGTTAGTTTACTAAAAGACAATTTCTGCATTTCTTTACACAATTCTCAACCTCTCTATCGGTTAACGCGGCCACCAAACTTTTTCCCTTATGCGGCGTTTCATGACGTTTGACCCCGGATGGCCCTCATGAGCCTATTCTCTCTCTTTTCTCTTTGTCCCGCTGATACAACGATACGATTATTTCGCAATAATATTGGTCCTAGTGTAGTTAATTTAGATCGAAAAGGGTATAAAGCGCGTTTATCTGATGTGGTAGTCGAACTAGTCAATTCCGTCTTATTTATTGCATCTGTGAGTTTGGAATCTTGTCTACTTTCTATTGCTATTTCAGTTAAAGACATAGCTTTAGGGATGCTATGTTCAATATGTGGTTTTCTTTTTCCTTGTCAAATGTTACAATATTGGTCAAATTGCATAATCTCGACACAGAATCTGCTATATTATATTTTTCGCTTTGGTAAATGATCTTATATTTCAAAAATTGCAATTGCAGCACCCATTGTTCAATTGGAAATCTGGAGATCTTAAGGTTGGTTTGAAGATTGCTTCTAACGGCTACTCCCCACACTTAAGGTAGGCTATCTTTCTCTTTTTGCGAATATCGTTCAAAAACTCGTTGAACAATTTAATAGCCGTTTATACCGAAACATTCCTTTGTGTGTTATAATTGTTGTTATGGCTCGGCTTTCGTCACACAAGTCGATTTGGTAGTATGCCCATTGTAAGTCGACGGGAAAAGTATTTTACATATGCAATTTTAGCCATTACCGATTCGAACGTTGGTAAGGGATAATTTTTACGCCGAATTGCTTCATTAACCCTACGCATGTCGACCCATATTGTAATATCCCGTTGCTTTTGTGTGTCACTACGATGGGTGATATCCACGGGGAATATTTTTTCACCAGTTCTATGATGTCGTTTTGCAGAGCTTCTTGAATCTTTTTCTCCACCAACGCTTCAACGGCTATTGGTATGCGCCTCAAAGTTTGTTGAAAGGGTTTTACAGACCTATCAATAGTCAACATTACTTTAATGCTAAAACTAGACTTTCTTAATGCAATTAACGCCGAGCCCCAGTTTGAGAATTCCCAGATTTATGTATTATCAGGTGTCTTGACAGGTGGTCTGGAACTGATGACAAATTTATAGAGGTTTTTCTACCGCGTTTGATTTTACCTAAGTGTAAAAAATTTACCTACCTGTTAATTATAAAAATATCAAATTGGAAGGAGCAGATTTTATTGGCAATAAAGGGATTAGAGAAATACGTTTTCTGAACATTCTGTGTCGATGTCGAATATTCATGTTGGAGTATAAACCGTTTTCTTTCTAGTAGGTAGTTGGGGTAAAATGCGTCGACTATTCACCCGCCGGTAAAGAGGTTGCAATAAAAAACAAATAAAACCGTACTATATAATACAATATCATCCCTCTTTGTTTAGAGGCCGTGGATTCTGAGTAGACCCGTGACGTCGTAAATAGTTGCGCACAACTGAATGGCAGCGGTGCATTAGAGAGAGACAATACGACGTAAACGGCGGACTGACCAGAATGAATCAGTAAGGACTGCAATTATTAGTATAGTTAATAGGACAATTTTCAAACACAAATTTGTGTACTGCGCCGGTTGACGTCACAGGTCTACTCAGAATCCACGGCCTCTAAAATTATAGATGTGGGCGTGGACCACTGATTGACTGATTTCAAATTTATTATTATATAAACCGTGATTGGTTATACACAATAAATAAATTCAATGCAAGCCATTTGAGTTTGAAAATGTATATGCTATTCTGAAGCCGATAGTACGTGTACTTCGATCTTATATATGTTTAACTCCCTGATTACATTGAGTAGTTTTATACAGCCTTGAATTTCCTCGAACACTTTCACTGGAGCTGCATTGGATTTTCTATCTACAGGAACGCCGCCCCAATCTTCATTACCAAGTTTTAACTTTAATAATTTGGTGGCTTTTAAATATCTGAAGACAGGTTTAACTTCGTTCCAATCATATATTTTGGCTTTACTTACTCTTATCGCAAGTATTGATGTTGCAACAGAAATATCTGTTGTTTGTGGATAGATATAAGAGTGATCCAATTGCTTCTGTATATTTCCTGTTGTTTGGATGTCAAAATGCCTAACAACCATTTTCTATTTTCCAGCCACAGTCAAAAGAAAGCAAAAGAAGCGTTCTCGGATTCGCCACAGAAGCAAAATCTTCGTCGTTATCACGGGAAAATCCTTGACCTACTAGACGTACTTTGTATCTTACGATATTTCCTTCTTGGTCAGTCTTCGTTTTATATACCCATTTGCATCCGATCGCACTGGCATGTTAATTCCCAAATGCCAAAATTATTTAAAGTTTAATTTCTTCATCCATAGCCATTTTCGAATTTACAGAATTTTGATCATTCATGGCTTCATGATATATGTAGTAGGATCTTGATTTGTATTTTGTGTCACCTTGTACGCCTATAATTAAACGATTCGGTGGTATGCCCATATTTGATCTATTTTAACGTCGAATTGATTGTTGTTCTTCGTCATTTTCAGCCCCTTCTGAAACTGCATTCAATGATATTAAAGTTATTTAATTCAATTCACTCACTTCATGTTGTACTTCAGATGTAACTGGTTGTTTATAATTTTCTGGTTCATTGTTCTCAGTATCTATTTTCTTTTTCGCTTTAAGAAAATTTTCGACAATCTTTTTAATGTGTCCATTTTTCTTACAGAAGAAACAATATGCTTTGGTATTATCAAATTTTGATTTGTTGATTTTCACTTCAAGAGCACATTCAATATTTTCATTTGTTGCCGCCAAATTTAATTTCCGTTGGTATTCTTCGATTAGCTTGTTCTTTACCAATGTTTTTGTCAAATCGGCTTCTGGACGTGACTCTACCGCTGTGATTAACACTCCATAACTTACTGGTAAACTAGACAACTATAACGTAACAGATAGAGCTTCAGCTATTGGCTCACTAAGAGTTGCCAATTGATCCATATACTCGTAAAGATTCCCACATTGCCTTGCTGATGTATGATTTCGTATATGAATTTTTTGGTCATCACTAACAAACAACCCAATACATGCTCTTGCTTTACCGTCTTTTTTCTTCCAAGCCGCTAATGCAGTTGCATCAATTGAAGCAGGTGTCCTCGGTAACTCTCCATAACTCTTCTTTGATTAATAGTTCAAGTTTGTATTTCCACACTACTAATGCACGCTTTCAGCCTTAAAAATTGAAATTAATGTTCTTTCAAATTAATTAATTTAGTTTAACTCTTTTAAAAATTCATTTTTGTTTACAATTACAAATTCTATAATAGCCCGTGCTTATCCGGGTAATTTGCCCTTTTACAGCGCGTCTTTGAAGTTTTAATTCAACCAACGACATATTGAATTAGTATATTAAACAACGCATTTCATAGGGAATTCTGTTATGACACGAGTTCAAGTTTAAAAAACGAATCGCGAAGCGATGAGTTTTTTAAAGAACGAGTGTCACAACAGCCATATGAAATAAGTTGTTTATAATATTTTTTATATTTTGCCATTTTATCATTTTTTAAATTAATTTTTATGTAATTACGTAAATTTTGATTTTAAAAGGTATGTGGGTAGCACTGTGTAATTTATTACATTTGACAGTTTTGACATTTAAATTATGAAATGTTAATGTTTTCAAATAGTTTAAAATTACTAATACACCAATAATAATATATTATATAACTAAAAGATGATATTCATATTCACAAACACTTTCTTAAAGAACAATATAAAATTAATAAATTGCTATTAGCCACAAATGTCATTGTCAATAGTCTTGTCAGTAGATACTTCACTCATGTCGCCAACCATTTAAAACAAAAATTTGCGTGCGTAAAAGTTACATTACGATACGCAAATGCGTTTTATAATGAAGATTTTTATAAGTGCAAAATATAAAAAAATATTTTACCTACTTGCAATCAACGGCTAAATTGAATGACAAATATTGGAAATGGATAAATAAATTTAGTTTTTGAACAATAAGTACTGGCACTTAATCACTGCACTAGAAAATGTTAGAAATAGATGAATCCTACCTTTATTGTTAATTCTTGCTTAATGGAAGCTGGAGTTGCGCTACTACTTGGTAGTCTGAAAATCTGGGTATGGAATTGCTACTACTTTGTAACCTGGAACTTGAAGAAAATTTGAAAGCTTACTTTTCAACTTCAAATGTTCTTACACCGATTTTGGGAATGTTTATTTTGGTTTTGCCAGGATCCGGCTGCTCGAAGGACCATAAATGGATTAATATGATGGTTTCATCCACTTTAGAGCCACGCTCTACCAATGTGCGCAGCGACACCTTGAACAAACGCGCTGCTATTCAGACTGTAGTGACGTTCTTTTATCCTGGTCAAACTCCAATGGAGATAGGGTGAAATAATTTAATAAAGAATATCTATTACTATTACAAGCAATGGGTTGTAATGCCACATCATGTAATCCCTACCAGCTACTTGCTGTTACGAAATTTAAAATTAACAATATTTATGGATATTCCAAAACCGGGCCTGCTTTTCTTACTCTCCAGGAAATGGTGTATAACTAGAGCTGTATAAATGTCTTTGCACTAAAAATGATGTCGAGAAATTATAACTATTTTTCTCGTGATGAGATTGTGGGGAAGAAATTTTTCACTTTTTCTTGACAAGAGCCAAACTAACTGTCAAAACCCCTCTTTTTCGAATACAGTAGCTTCAATAATTTGCTTTCAATATTTAAGTAAACCATTAAGACATAATATTCTTTGATGTTCAATATTTCTTAAACAACACTTTATATTGCCTCTACCGAAGGAGCTTTTTCTAAAAAATTAAATGTAATATTAAAGTAAAGTAAAGGACTGTAGTACTTAGTAGGTACACACTTTGGATAAAGTGGAGAAAAAGAAGTAAACTTGTATTTTTAAGTGTGTATATATTTTAATAATTTAAAATTTCATAGCTAAGCGCTTTCAACCATAAAATAGGCCATCTTCAGAGCTATATCTAAATTGGAAAATATGTGTATAAATTATATGAATTTGGTTTATATATAAATAAAGTAACTTACGTCAAGTTAAATACTTCCCAAGAGAGTTCATCAAAACACACTAGGTCACATCAAATAAGGACATCCACAACAATTTAAAAGTTAATTTAAAATTATAAATAAAAATAAAATCTAAGTTAGAACTGTCTCAGTAATAAAATTAAAACGATATACAAACTTCGAATCGATTGTCATTAAAAATTCAATGAAACGTTTTTATAAAGAAATGTTAATAATTATATTTAAATTAAAAAATGTATATGTTGGTTGGTCCAAAATAATGACCGTAAATATTAAATTGCTTTCAAAGAATTTCCAACAAGCAATCGATAGCAAATCTTTAAACCAAACATATTTATAAGTATTTTTCGGACAATTACACTTAAACTATATAAATGAGATAAAATTGAAAACAAATATAATAAAAAAATATAATAAAAATAAAAACAAAAATCTTTATATCACATTAAGCAATCAAACCTGTCTGATAAATCAATCAACATAAGAAGAGTATTCATCATGAGAGCTCCAAAGAAACTTAAAAATGGATGTAAATTTACAATTAAGGTGTACTTGAGTGTTAACACAATTAGTAGGATTCTTATTCATTTCTCTGCAAATCTCCAAATCCTCCAAAAGGCCTATTTTATTATAATTGTTGTTGGGTAATCTATGAAGAAGAATGCTATTTTTATTAGGAGAGAAATTGTGGCCACTGAAAGAAATGTGGTGGCCAAAACTAGATGTATTAGGTCTATCCAAATGTTCTTTAATTCTAGTTTTTAAAGCCCTGGTTGTTCTAATTTTAGATACTCAGAAAAACTACATGAGAAACTTTCATTAATAGAAATTGTCTTCGGCCATTGTTTTGAAAGCAAAATAAAGTTTTTATACAAAAATTATTTTGAATTTCGGCCTATTTGTTCAAAATTGTTATAATTGGCATCAAGAAGTAATGGTCAGACGTCCATTAAAAGTGTAATTTCAGTTACGAATTTCAATGGGAATAAGAGGGTTTTAATTAGAAATATTATGTAAATTATCATTGTAAATGTACAATTTTTTATTATTTGTATTAAACATATTCGTATATGTCTGTATAATTAAAATAATTTATTCAAAATTTTGATAATTTTGGCCGGAAAACAAATGATAATCAGAATTTTCTGTCAAGAATGTCAAATTTTGAAAAAGGTATAAAAAAGCTCCGAAATCTAATGAGGAGGACAGTTCAATATTATACTTAAGCCACTCCACGTCAGTCAAAATTATAATTTGCAAATTTTAATGGCGGATGCCACATTGCTTTAATAAATGCAATTGAAGTTTAATACCCCCCACTCTAACATTGAAAAGTTATCTTATAGAGTAATTAGCAATAAACTACAGTAAATAAAGGATCAAAGGATCAATGAATACGCATTTTTCATCTTTTTCGCATCCAGTGCAAAATATTTTCCAAGAAGTTGAAAAACTAAAAACATCCAATCTGCCAAAGTTACCTGTATGCCGACATCCTTAAAAAAGAAACTTCTGTTTCCAAACACTGGGGATCATCAAAGGAACTCTATGGTACGTGTTACTTAAAAACTTAAGTGTCACTAATTATATTTAATAATCATTATTACTAAAACTGTAAACTAATTTGATATTTTAAAAGAATTATTACACCATTTTCACTATACGTGTAAACACTATTATAAGTCGTACTTGAGTGTCGAAGGTACACAGAGGCGTATCACAAAAATTTTATTAACATATTCAAATTTAAATTTCCATTAACATAATAAAGTTTTTAAATAAATATTGAACTGCCTACATGGGATATTGAGTTTAATGAGCTATTAACGGTTTAAATAATGAAGTAGAGCTAAATAATCGGGCAAATAAACTAAATAGAGTTTTATAATAGAATTTTAATAAACAAATTAAATTATACGATAAATACTAATCAAGCTAATCCATTAAATAAATTAATAATTCAAATTTCTCCAATAAATCAGAAACATTACAATTACGTTTCGACTCCCACTTTGGAGTCATTATCGAGAAAGTGGGCCCAATCTGCCTACTCCTTAGGGACAAATGACGAGTTTCGGTAGATGTCGTATGCGAGAATCTATTGGGCGGTAATGTTTATCGTCCGCCATCCCGTTTGTTGATACAGTTCGGGCGCTTTTCTATTTATATTGCTTCTCTAATTATTCGAGGTTTTAAGGAACCTGTTTGAATTTTATGTTGGGCTAGAGCATTTTTTACGGATAGGGAATGTTTGGAAATTCTGGTTTGGATTCGATGGTTGGTTTGAACTATGTAAGTTTGAGAACAGTTGCACAAGGGATCTCATATACAACTTTCATTTGGAAATTTGTTTTTTATACACCGGACCAATTAGAAGATTTGCTGTGAGTTGTGCAGATGGTTTGGATATTGGCAGTTCTGAGAACCTTACTAATTTTGTTAGTCACACATTTGATATATGGAAGGGTAATCCGATTTTCTAACTGCTGAGTGGAAGATTTAGAAGAATTCATCTTTTTATATGATTTTTCTCGAAACCCTTTCGTAATAGAGCATTTTCAATAGAAAGAAGTTCTGTTTCTCTGTTATTGATATCACTTAGACGAATAGAGGGGGATATTAAAGAATTAACAACTGAATTGAGATGGGAAGGATGATGATATGATTTGTTTAAATAACGGTTTGTGTGTGTTGGTTTTCGATATACAGAATGGTAAAAACCATATCCACGATTTTTAGAAATAAGAATATCTAGAAAAGTTAAACAAAGATTTATTGCATTTATTGCGGAATTATGAATGACCTATTGCTATAACGCTATGAAATTAAACTAACAATTTACTGATTTGTACCATTTTACAAAATAACGGATGCTTATAAATAAATTTTCAAAATTTTTATTTATATAATAATGGTTTAAGTCTTTAATGCCGAATTATTTATTTCATTCATGACGTACGGTAACTCAATTTTGACTTACTTTTCATTCCTAGACAGGAAAAATATGACTTTGCTTCCTATAATCAAGCCAGGAAATGCATATCTACTTTAGATAGAAGTATATAGTGGTAATGAAGGCATCTCGCATATGTAAGGGAGAATATAAAAAAATTTTAGGGTGGTTATGGTTAGTGGCAAAAAATTAGAATAAAAGAAAACCGGTTGTTCTTTAAAGAGAGATAATTTTGGTGTAATAAAATGAAATTCAAAACATAGATGAGTAAAAATAATAAATTCAATTAAAAACCTCAAAGAAAAAAATCCTTATTATGTAAATGATTTGTTTTATATTTCTAGCCAATGTTTCTGTTACGCATTACTGGTAGTATTCTCACCATTATCAGTGCTTCACATTGTGATATCTTAAGCGGTGGAAGTTTTTAATGACTGGTTGATTCCTTTATGGTCTCTTGGTACAAATATGAGTTTTTTATTTATGTAAAAATCTTGTTTGCCATTTATGTTATTACCTATTTAAATTTTTATATTACCGCATATGTTTTCACTGCATAGTTGTGAAGTATCCATCTAGGTGATTTATTTTTAAAAAGATCGATTATTATCACACACTCTTTTCTCAATCAAAATATATGTGACGGAAGCATCGAAACCTCAACAAGAGTCTAAAATTAAACGCTTACATAAAGGTCGCCGATTCTTCTTGTGAGACGAAAATAGAACAGAGTAGGTATATCTAGGTAAAGCATTATGGACATGTTAATTCATAAAAAAATTGCCCATTACATTGATTACTATACCACAGTGGATTTATTCCTTAGAAATTGTAAATAACCATAATTATCAAGTGTAAAAAATCTGGGTCATAAATTAAATCATATGTTACTTCGCTGTAAGTAAAAACGAAACACAAAGAGCACTTACTAATAATCGATTTATTAGAATTCAATATGTGTATTATTAACACAAAACATCAATTGTTTAGAAAAACAAAATTACACAATTTTGCCACAACCAAATACAACAATCTAAAGTTCGGTTTAGTATTAGTTTATTTGTTGGTTCAACGTTATGTACAGTATTTATTAAAGTTGTGTCATATTGTGTATGAGGTGAAAATGTTCGTGTATCGGTGCTCTAAATTAAATGAAGAAAAGGAATAAAGATGGGTAGGGTGCTTCAGTTATATAGATATTTTTAATTAAATCGCACGCTGACAAATAAATAAATAATATTGTAATAGGGTGCATTATGTAGGAAGCTTATTTATATATCAGTTCCGAATTCAGAGTGAAGTTCTTGCTTATAGTTTTTATTTTTATTATTGTTACGTATTTAAAGTTTTGAATATTAAAAACTAATATCAAGTTTTTGGAGAAGGTTCCGATTAACTCCCATTGGAATTTCATTACTAAAAATGACTAACCCACTATTCCGAATATGCGGAATTCGAAAATCGTGTCCAGAAGTTGCGCATGCGTATTGAATTTTTTCTACAAAAACACGAGTTTTTTTTATCCCCTAAGGTTACAAATCACCATACAAGCCAATCCTCCTTGCGAAGTCAATGGTTGTCTGCGGCGAGTTGTCTCTCTGGGTTGTCTCTCCCCATCGTTTTTTAAATATTCTACTTGTGTATCTTCACAAGTCCCACGAGTGGCAAGGGAAATAAAGGCATTATCGCAGTAAGGCTACATCATTACGGGAGGTTGCCTGGTATCCCGAAGGCTCCGTTTACGAAACCATAATCCCGGTGCCATCCAGTCTTGGGCACAGGTCGCGTAACACCTCTGACTTAAGAGGAGTTTATCGACTTGCCTTGTCTAAATCCGCTGTGTTTTGTAAAAGCAGGATGCGATCGCATACAGACGGTCTTGGTCAAAGTTTCCTCGGAGATTTGCCTGGTCCCCTCAACTTACAACCCTGGCGTCGGTGGCCTGTAGCCGACACCTTGACCCCTTGGTGTGCTTACCTTGATCGGTTCGGGACGGTCTCGGTCACTGGTCAGTTACTGCTGCTGGCGGTGGGCACAACAACTCTCTAAATTGTCCAGATTCGTCCAATAAATACAATTTTTGCTAGAACAGGAACGCACAGCAAAAAGGACGAGGTATTCGTAGTATGCCCTACTTAGTACTTATAGTGGGAGCTGATGATGCGTGGCCATGCGACTCTGAGTGTATACCAAAGGAGTGTAACAAATCGGTCCACTATTAACGGAAGTGCAGTGAAAAATATTTATAAATTTCTACAACAATTAATGAGTGTTAGAAAAACGGCGATAATATTTTAAAAAATATAAACGTACAACCGGTCCTATTTTAATAAATAATACAAGACGGACAAAGTACAAAATTTATGTTACCAATAATACTCTACGGATTCGATTGAACATACGGAAATCAAAATTTTATGTATCTTCGTTACAATTGTATATTTCTTTTAATGTTAATGAAATTAATTAAAAACAAGTAAATGTCGAATATTTATATCTGTATAAATATTACGATTAAAAAGAGTGCTCATAAAATAGTTGGCCTATGATAGTAAATTGAAGGAAATATTACGCAAATTTGACAACCCTGTTAAAATATTTCGCGAAGAAGCCCGAATGAAGTTGACAAACATCGATGGAGATTTAAATGGGTATGTCCACTGTCAAGCTTTCGTATCTGTATGAATTTAATCTGTATCCTAGTGGTGAATTGGGTAAGTGCACCTTTACATTAGACAATTTGCATCTATTACTGTGGTAACTTACCATACTCATTTTTAATCTCTACTCCTACTTTACTGTAACCAAAATGGCAACATCAAGCGAAACTCGAAATGCGACTTCCAATCCTTTTCAATAGAATTTGTCTTTAAATGAATCCCAAATCAATTTACGGGAAATCGGTTTGAATTAGGACAATTTATATCAGATTCCAGTAACACCAATTATTTAGCAATCAAAAAAAAAATAACTTATCTACTTTATAATTATCATGAATAAAAAGCTAAGAAATTAACACAACAAGGTGTTAATTCTTGGGAAACAGGGATAAACTAAAAAATCTATAAAAGATTAAAAGCACTATGTGCAAATTATGGAAGAGTTAAATAACTGCAAGCAAAATCATAGTGAATCTGTAAATGACTTTTTTCAAAGGTTAGAAAAGCTTAACTCACGAGCTCTATTTTCTGCTCAACAAAATTGTCGAAATATAACTGAACTTCCCGGAAGTATTTAAACAACAAAATTACTTTAAATCGTTTTGTTTATCATTCGAATCCAGAGATTTCTCAAATGCTACGTTATAAAGATTTCGATATCTTAAATTCTGCTTATTCTTCTGCAATTTTGGAAGAGCGTGCTCTAAATTTAAATAGAAAACCCCCTCCAAATTCTCATTTTAAAAATTACTGCAAAATTGGAATAATAATTCCCATAATACCAATAACTGCTATAAAAATAAAAATCAAAACAATAACCAAATACCCATACTGATTCGTCCAGGCAGAATCAATCCAACAATAATCAAAATTACCAAGCAGGCTCTTCAAGAAATTTAAATATTCAATTAAATAGGTACCTCTTCGAGTTCTTTAAACAAACTCCGCTATTAGAGAACACCCCAATAAAGGAATCATTAGCAAAAATTATGTTCTTCCAGAATTAAACATTCCAAATCGATCAAACTCAAAAGCTAAACCTACCTCTAAATCTAGCCCTGGGCCCATTCCTTAATCAAATATAAATGATGATTTTACATTTAATTTTATTCAAAATTCAAATTGCAACTCTACCTTCATTGAGTTTCAATCAACCTTAGCAAATAATAAAAACGGCAGGTGCAAATATCTCATTAATAAAGCCAACAGATTAAAACCTGAAGATTTCTGAAGGTTTCTTGCTAATGATAATATTACCTTACATGGAGTGCAAATGCACCAGTAGAAAGCATTGGTAGTACTATAATTCCATTAGTGATTCATGAATATGAGATTAAAATAAAGTTTCATATTCTCAATCAGAAATCAAACGTCCCATATGACGAGCTGATCGGACATGATTTAATTCAAAATCATTTCATACGCTTTCAACTGGTTGTTTGGAATTTCCGACCCACAAGACGCTTCTATTAACAACAAATATTGATCATTTCTAGCACTATTCGAAATTTTAACGAAAGTATGAACAATATCAAATTAAATGAACAGACCTTGAACGGATAACATTAAATTCATTAATAATTTTAGCACGCAAACTACTAATAGTATTTATAAATGATTTAAAATTAAAACAAGTTCTAAATTCTCACGTAAGTTTATTATCTAAATTAATAGAAGAAATAAATGAAGATTTTTATTTGCTAATTAATTCTATTACTCTAGCCAAGCACGGAATTCTACACCCAAATAAAGCTTCACCAAAAATCTTATTAGATGAATTATTAAACATAAAACTACCTTCAGGACTACTATTGCCTTTTCCACCTTAATTATTTACAATTCATAAATATTTTGAAATAAGTAAATTAAAGGCTGTAGTTTCGATTAACTCAGAATTTCGCCTTGGTATTAACACGGTAAATAGTTCTCGTGAAACTCGATCGAAAAAAAGTTGTCTAGATGTGTGCATGCGCATACATATTGAAATAAATTTAAGCTACGAGAACGCTTCTTTTTGCCATTTCACTTTGAACTTTACTTGCATAGTTTGTTTTATTTTTCTGCTCTCTTTTAATTGATCTTTTTGTTTTAAAAAATATGTTAGGTTAAGTTAGGTAAAGTTAAGTTAGTATAGGTTAGGTTAGGTTAGGATAGGATAGGATAGGTTAGGTTAGGTTAGGTTAGGTTAGGTAAAAAGATCATATCCGGGTATATGAGACAATTCGGCATAAAAAAACTCGCGTTTTTGTAGAAAAAATTCAATGCGCATGCGCAACTTCTGGACACGATTTTCGAATTCCGCCCTTTGAGAATCCGTTCAGTTTTTTGTTCTAGCTTTTATAGTTTATGAGTTATTAGCAAAAATGTAAACCCCCTTTTTTTAAATATTAAATGGTTAATAACAATAGAAAATTTTTTAAAACGGATTTTGATATTCAGGAACATTTTTATATTTTTCATTTCGAATCGATTGACACAAAAATCAGATTTTTCAGATCGGTTTAACCCCAATCCGATTTAAATGACTTCTCGACCAGACTATTAATCAAATAATAATTTTTTCTATACAAACGTCCCATATGACAGCTGATCGGACATTTACCCTTTCCTGGTGAACTGATCCGGAAATGGTTTACCGCTAGGTATAAGATGCCAAATATATTATTCTAACATATTATATCGATGATAAATTTTAACATATAAAAATAATAATACTAATTCGCTAACTCCTAGTAAGAGAAAGAGTCAAAATCATACGACTTCGTTACCATAACTGATAGTCAGAGAGCTAGTAACACACGTTTCATTCAGTGTTTATTGTCACTTCAAAATTTTGTGTCATGGTATCTATTGGATAGATGAGCAGGTAAACAAGTGTTGGCCAGCTTTTCCTGGGAAAACCTGCGCATCTACAATCGCATTTGTTTACTTTGCTTGTTAATAACAACTTCAATTTTTAAAAATTTAAAAATTTTATTATGTAACTTTGTTCAGTAGCTTAATGATAAAGGATTCCAAGGGTTAAAAAAATTCTTGTGTTTTTATTTTACTCACAGTAACGAATTTAAAGTTAGTAACAATGTCATTTGGTAGTTGCGACGGTGACGCGAAGCCCGTTTTTTATGCCATTTTCAACATTAATTTAGCTACAATTCGAGGAGTTGGCACTTTTTTGTTGGAAATTTCCTGCCCTTTAAGAATCCGTTCAGTTTTTTGTTCTAGCTATTATAATTTATGAGTTATTAGCAAAAATGTAAACCCCCTTTTTTTAAAATCTTAAATTGTTAATAACAATAGGAAATTTTTTAAAACGGATTTTGATATTCAGGAACATTTTTATATTTGTCATTTGGAATCGATTGACTCCAAAATCAGATTTTTCGGATCGGTGTAACCCAAATCCGATTTAAATGACTTCTTGACCAGACTATTAGCTTAATATGAATAAATATTGGTTCGTGCACTGGCTGCACCATTAATGTTAACATTGTAATTAATAAAATAATAATAAATTAATAAATAAATATAATAACTATTGTTGATGTTAATAACTATTGTTATACATTAATAAATAAATGATTTCTTGGATTTTTGCTTGATTGAGGTTAAAATATAAAAATCCCATATAGTTTAAATGCGGTGTGCGAAGTAAGTATTTCGCACACTACTTCGCGCACGGTGTCATAGTAACAAAGAAAAATGAAAAAAGGCATATTGGCATATTCTTGTCAATGCTCGAACCTGTCATTTTTTGACGTTTGTAGAATAAATATATTTAATTGCTTAATTTACAATTTACAGTAGTGGTCAAGTCTATAAAAAAAATGAAAAGTCGAACTACAGCCTTATAGATTTTTTTAAATTGTCTATTTTGACTTACATCAACTCGCTCTCTACTTAGTTTTTTGTTTTAGTAAATAGTTTCCATTTTTTTACCGTTTTTTAAAAAATAAGAAAATAAGGAGAGAGCGACTTGAAATGCAACAAACTGAATCATTTTTCTATTTACATTTTTTTAAAATAATGTATAATTTCGGCGTATTTCGAATTATGGAATTTAATTATTTCTGTTCATAAACTCCGGCACCCTGCATCCTCTTTTACCTTGTGGCAACATCGTACAAAATAAGAGCTAATTTTCTTACATAGTTTGGTTGACAATTATAGCAAAAAACTACTAACAATATCCCATTTGAACCGTTAGTCTGGTTCACACCTACGATTTTTCATAACAATAATATTCACCGAAAATTACGAACGAGGTGTCATTCGATTAGGATTATTATCCAATATTAGTTAGTTAAAGGGTTTTTTGACATATTAAAAACCCTATAAGAAGAACAGTTGGACATATCCAACATTATTTTCTCAACGGTCATATAAAAATTTGCAGTTTGCATCTTATTTTGCACATATATAAGAAATTACTAAAATATCCCTTTTGAACTGATAGTCTGGTTCACATGTACAGTTTTTCACAAATATTTTAAATTGTCACCGAAAATGTGTCATTTAATATTATGTAGATCACTTAAGGAACGGCTCCAAAAGGGGCGGAAAAAATAGCAAAAGTTAAAAAAAATAATGTAAACAAAGTGGGAATTTAGTTTTTTTTAATATCTCGAAAAATATTCAAGATTTTCGAAATGTTGGAAAAGATAACATTAAATTTGCTAATATTCAAAATATTTATGAAAAATCGTACATGTGAATCAGACTAACAGTTTAAAAGGGATATTGTAGTTATTTGATATATTTGTACAAAATAAAGTGCAAACTGCAAGATGTTATGTGTGGCCACTGAGAAAATAGTGTTGGATATGTCCAACCTATTATCTTATGTCAAAAAATCCTTCAACTACCTAAAATTGGTCCGACATCGATTCATAAAAATAAGTACCCAGATATTTATCTATTACTCGTTATTTAAATTTAAAATAATGTGTACCTATTCCACTGTCTGTAATAAAACAAGAAAACATTGCGGTGGTCGGTCAAATGTAGCCCCTAACCTGGCACCGAATTAAATCTCTCCTTATTAATTGGGCTGTAAATCAACAGTGTTATAACAATATATATTACTGGATATATTAAGGATATAAAGTAAATAACAGTTGGATAATTTCATTTAAATAAAGTTACTTTTTTAAGTTATATAGTGGTTTCCTAACTAAAAAAAATAAAAGGTTATATCAAAAAAATGTCATGAACGATGCTTATTTTAATTTGTTATAACATAAGGCGACTTTTTGTTTGTTTTGTTGTTTTAATTTTAGCGAAGCAAAATCCTTTCAATGCGTAAACAAAAGGTAAAACAAGTGTTTCACCTTTAATTGAGATTTTAAACCAACTGTAAATAAAGGATGTATTCTAAACAAAATAAATAACTTATCAGTAAAATATAAATACTATCCTTGTGAATCATGTAAGACTAACACCTGCATTCATGAGCTAAGTCCACCGGAATTTGAACCAGAAATCCAAGTCGTTCTACTCTGGTTATTCATTTTAGTTAGTTAATATTATGAATATTATACGTTAAAAAATTGGAGTAATCAATGAAATTATATATAGAAATTACATCTAATTATTAATTTATAATGAACCACTTTTTTCTTAGTTTTTTACGTTTGCAATATTTTCCAATGAAATTACATCTCAATTATCGGTATCGAAGGACAGATTTTCATAAAAAGGTCAATTGCAAAGTAGGATACAGAACACCTACGACTCGGGAACAGTGATAGAATGTAACCGAGCCAGGACTAAGGCAACTGGGGACAGTAAAGTCACAGTTAGTTGGAAAAAGGCGAATGCTAGCTTAGAAGGTAACCACATCTCTGACTCTCTAGCCAGAAAGGATGCTCGATCCTTAACATAATTAACTAAACTTAAGTCACACTTCCATCTATTAGTTAGAGAGAGATGGAACGACACAGAAGTCTGTAAAATTCCTAAAGAGTTACTTATAGATATGCAAATGAGTTTGTCTATGCGGAGAGATCGTTAATCCCCCTCCCCCATTCGCACTATAATAAGTAGGTTAGGTATAGTGCTTTTTACTTTTTAAGAATCTGACTGAACTTGACAAGCTTGAGATGCAATAAAACTAAAAAACTTCTCAGATTTACTATGCAGGGCCTCACTATGGGTGTGTTAGGGGAGCACGCTTTCGAGCTATGTAGCGCCAAGCGCCATATAACGCAAATGAGAAATGTTACTAGATAGCGCCAACTGGCGCAGATAGCGTGCTCCCCGAACACACCCTATATCTGATGCAAAAGAAAAAGCACTTAGTAATTTAAATTTTAATACACTTTTATAAATAGGTATTGTATTGTAATAGATATAGGTTGCCATATACAGGGTTAGTATAAAGTATGGAACCCCCTAAGTATCTCCTCAACGGTTTGATATTTTTAAATAAAATTGCTTATCCCCTTCTAAGAAGATCCAAGGAATTCAAAAATGCTATCAAATTTAATGTACCATTTGCGGTTAAACCGGTTAGGTTACCTGGACCGGAACTTGGAAAGTAGAAAAAGAAAGAATCGTCTCTCTATAATAAACATTTTGTTGCTATTCGCCTTTTCGAAAGTCTAGACGCCCTCTGGAGGATAAATAATAAACCTACTTTGTGAGTAATCGCAAATTATTTTTAATTTTATTTTGGATTGTTATGTGGAAGTTGATGTTTGATTCTTTTATTTGTATTTGTAAAATTACCACAAAACAATTAAAACACACAACTCAACCACTAAGTTCGACACGTCAAACAAAAAGATTTCACAATCCTCCATATTTGTGTACGTTTCTTAGCGCCCTAAACGGTAGTCGAAATCGCGAATATAAGATCTTTCGCCTGTCCGCAGTTCACCCGATCGCTTTCCGAATGCTATAAGGAAAAGATAGCTTTGACATCTTCTTTTTGGACGGCATCTCTTTTCCGCATACTTAAAATGCTAGTCATGCTATCTTTGTCTAAAACCCTGAATTCAGCGGACGTCGGAGCTGTTTACACTAGGTATCGGTAACGGTATTCATTTGCGCTACGTCCCCTGATTGTGACCATTGCCGTTTTTAAACTAAAATTTGTAAGTATTTCTTTTTTTGTTTACGAAGATTGATTCGAAAAGTATTATTTGTGTGTAAAATTAAAATACATAGGTTAAATATATCGACAAGAGCGCCAAAAACTTAACGGTATTTTTTAAGACTTGTCTTCATTTTCAGCACGGTTAATACAAAATTCGTTAAACGATTGATCAATCGAAATTCGCCGATGTTCAACTGATGTCGTAAGAGAAAATCTTAAAGAGTACTCCCAAAGCAAGGGAAAATATCATTTTGTTTCCTTATCTGTTTCTCTATGAGAGAGAATGAAAGTTACAGAGTGCCAGTTCTGCTTCTGGCTTAAATAAATAAACTTGGTTTATTTCAATAATAACTATATTTAATTTATACTTTCTTTACAGTAAATTGAATGGGTTCAATATTATGTTTCTGCTGTAATTTGGTCCAGATCCCACATGCCTTCCTTTATAGAATAAAAATGCAATTCATGCACTCTTCAGCAGTTATCTGTTCAATACCAGTTTCTGCTAGCTCCCAAACATTACTTTATTTAACTTTAATGGGTTTATTTCGCATTGATAAGGAGGTACATCAAGTGCTGTCGTAATCTCATCAATGAAGTATTTTTTAGGGGTATGTTTAACTGAACCAGTTGAAACTTTTAGGAGATCCTCGCTACAATTGATTCTTGTACTTCTTAACCAATGAATAAATTGATCCTTATTCCAAGATGATGTAGGAATTTTTTCAATAAGCCGGAATTGATAACTGGCATTATCCATTACAATGACTGATCTTTTTTGGAGTAAAGTGTATCATTTCCCCAAAATAATTTTCGAAAACATCTGAGTTCTTTTGTTAACCTCCCTTTTAATTACACAAACATTTGACTGCCTTCTTTTGAAAAGCCTTTGTCGCGAGTTATTTTTTTATTCCAGACGAAAATAAAAACTTGCCGAGAGATTTGAATGTTATTGTCTTGTCACATTTTGGATATTGTTAATCTTTCATTTAACCATGTTTTAATATGAAAAAATGTCTTCACTATAAATTTAAGTTGTTTTTTTTTATCTTTTTTGGACCTCGTAAATTTTAATTTCCGCATATAGTTTCGTTCTTTTAATATTCGGAAGACTGGAATCATCTTTTAAAGAATTCATAATATTTCTTTCTATTGGAATTTCTTTCTAAAAATGAAACGCTTTTGATCTGTTTTTAAAATATTTCTAACTAAAATTATAATTACTCAGTTTATTGCGTATTAAAAAAAAAGTTTTTAATATACTTATTTATTATTTAAAATTTTAGCTGAACATCTATGGTTTACTGATTTCATGTGGTTTGTAAATGAAGTACAGTATTATAAAACTAAATTTGATATAGTTTGTCTACTTTTGGTTATTTAGAGTTCGTAACATTCATAGTTATTTTGAAAGTGTTCTAGAATTTAAAACATATTATGGTTAAATGATATTAGAACAGTAGGTAGTAGATAAATGTTGCTGGCGAGTCATCGTATAGGAGATAGGGCATGCGAGCACTTTTATTGATTTCAAGGTCCAGATCTCCAAGTCTCCCGAAGTTATCTGAGAGCATTGTGCTCGATTACTTTCAAAGTAGCACTGTTTCGAAGATCATTGTTATGTGTAATGATAACAGTTGGACATAATTTCTTTCACAGCGATGAAACTTTTATGTAGAATCAAAAGTGATAACAGGGGTCGCGGGGTTAGACAGGGTCCGAACTACTGACAGTCAGTTGAAATGATGTTTATAAATTAATTCTTCTAGTTTTTACTTAAAATATAGTATAGGTACTCTAAAAAAGGGAAAATATTTTACTAAGTAAAAATTTATGTTACCTACTCAATTTAGATGATAAATCATTAAATATGTTAAAATATATTTTTGACTAATTTTTATGATTAATTTTTAATTCATTCACACAAATATATTATTTTCTTAAGCTAGAAATTGACTAGGCAAAATTTTTGCAGACTAACCTAAATTAGACAAAATAATTTTTTATCTCATGCTAGAAAAAGCAAAAAATAAATAATTTTGTTTAAAATTTAAATTTTTAGTTGTAGAGACTGATCTGCATGCAATATTTTTAAAAATTGGTTTTGTTACCAATACTATTGAAATTAATATAAAAATCCCAGTAACACGTATACATATTATAATAAATAAACTTAATCTTGTACAGGCTAATCAATTATTATTTATTGATCGTTCTAAAAATGTATAAAGTATAGAAAGTCATTATTCATATAAAATCACTGCTTTCATTTAATTTATATATAAAACGTGTTAATAATTTAATAACAAGTTTCTAAATATAGGAAAAAGAGAATTATAAAAACAAGTAAACTGTAGTGTTTATAACTATAAAAAATGGTATAGAATCAAAAAATTTGTCGAGTATGTACATTGCACTAAAATGACTGCGGCAAGCCGCATAAAAAGCATTGAACTAAGAGCCCTTCCTACAAATAACATTTCATTGTTTATTTTAACCAAAGCTTTAAGTGTAATGTAAACGTGGTAAAAGTGGCAGCTACAAATTTTTTTTTTTTATTTATTTTTTTTTATTTAAATTAACGTGCATGTGACAACTATGGCCATTAGCACGAGTTACAATTTACAATAAACAATTTATACAATATATATGAGCAATTTTAAAAATACAAAAAAAAGGGTAAGATATAAATACATTATATTTTGTTCAGAAGCTGTTCTTTCTCCAGGAACTTGAAAACTTTATATAGTTGGTCGGCGTGGCTGAGGATCTCTTTATAATTGGTTTTTATTCCATTTTGCTGTCGAGAATTGGTGAAATATGGGCATTCAGTTAGGATATGTTTGATGCTATAGTGTCTTGCGTTGCAATACAGGCAGTTAGGTTGTGGGGATGCAGTCATCAGGTAGCCGTGGGTAAGTCTAGTATGACCAATGCGAAGTCTTCGTACGATAGCCATCTTTCTCCTGGATAATCCAGGACAAGTAAATTGTTTTATTATCGGTTGGATTTCGTGAAGTGCATTATTAACTCCATTCCAGTGATTTTGCCAGGAGTTATGGATGGCAAGCTTTAGGTTCGCTTTTAAGTCGTTACCGATTTGGATGTTTATTGTCGTGGAAGATGTGGTAGCTACTTTAGCAAGGCAATCGGCTTTTTCGTTGCCAGTGATTCCAACGTGAGAGGGAACCCATATGAGTGTGACTACTGTATGTTGAGCTATAAGTAGCTGGTGTATATTATGTATATCATGGACAATAGGATGAGTGGTGAATGTATTATTAATAGATTGGATGGAGGATAATGAGTCTGTGCAAATTGCTATACGTGAGTTTTTGTACTGCTGAACGTGTTTGAAAGCTTGTAAAATGGCAAAGAGTTCACCCGTATGGATGCTGCAAATGGGAGAGATTTTGTAGGAACCGATATGTGTTTGTATAGGGGTTACTGAACATCCAACTCCAGAATCAGTCTTCGATGCATCAGTGTAGAGAGTTACATTATATTGACGTTGTGCTAACATTTCGCGGAAGAACGTCCGTATAAGTTCAGAATTGTCATTACCTTTGTTAAACTTGTGGAGGGAGAGGTCAATTGCAGGAAGAATTTTTAACCAGGGAGGAGTATTGGAGATCGGATTAGCAGTGGTTTGCGAGAGGTTTATGTCTTTTATTAAAGGTTGAAGAAGTAGTGGAAGAGAACGAATTGCAGGGTTAAATGCATGGTTGCCGGGAAACGTATGAGTGGATGTGATGATGGGGTACACAGGATTGGAGGGGTTGGTAGAAATCGAAGCAGCATAGGAGAGTAAGAGATATTGTCGTCGAAGCCAAAGTGGAGGTTCATTGGCTTCACAATATAGCGATTCGGCTGGGCTAGACCGAAAGGCACCTAAGCATAGGCGGATGGCGGTATTGTGTACTGAGTTAAGGCAGTTGAGTATATTTTTAGTTGCAGTCATGTAAACAAAACTTCCATAATCAAGTTTGGAGCGAACAAATGCTCTGTAAATGTTCAGCAAAGTAGTTTCATCCGCACCCCAATGGTAATGTGATAGGGTTTTTATAATATTTAATCTCTTTAGGCATATTCCTTTAGTTTCCTGTATGTGTTGTTTCCAAGACAGTCTGGAATCAAAAATCAATCCTAAGATTTTGCATTCACTAACTACCGGTAGTTGAGAGTTGTTAACCAAGATTTTGGGAGTGAAGGGGCAGACTCTTCTACTGAATTGAATGACTTTTGATTTAGTATCAGACAAATGAAGTCCAAGTGATGCAATTTTGTTTTGTAGGTCATTTACAGCAAGCTGGAGAATTCTACAAGTGGTGGGATTGGATTTACCGTGACAATACATCACAAGATCATCTGCATATAAAGCACATTTGACAGGCGAGGGAAGGTTGACGCATAAATGGTTGATTGCTAAGATAAACAAGGAGGTACTCAAAAGTGAGTCTTGAGGTACACCGTCATATTGGGTGCGTGGTGTAGAGAGGGAATTGTTTACAGAAACTTGGAATTTTCTAGATGTTAGAAAGCTTTTTATAAATGCTTGTATGTTACCGGTGAGGTTATATTGCGCTAGCTTATCGAGAATAACTTGTCTAGAGATGGTGTCAAATGCTCCTTCGATATCAAATATAGCAGCTATTACATCTTGTCTGTTATTCAATGCAGAGGAGACGTGGCTTTGTAGAAGCACATGGTTGTCTCTGGTGGATCGTTGCTGTCGAAAACCGGATTGTTCTTTAGGGATTATGTTATGTTTTTCGAAGAACCACAAAAGGCGTCTGTTTATCATTTTTTCCATTACTTTGCACATAGTACAGGTGAGTGAGATGGGTCTATAAGATTGTGGTAGAGTGGGTGACTGATCTTTTTTGAGCACTGGTATGATTATTGAGTTGCTCCATTGAGTAGGAAAGTTTTGTGAGGACCAAATGTGGTTGTATAAGTATAAAAGCTTGGAGAGGCTATAATCGGACAAGTTTTTAAGAAATATATATGGTATATCATCAGGTCCAGCAGCGGTGTTTTTACATTTATTTAAGGAATATATTAATTCATGTAGTGTGAAAGGAGAATTGATGTGTTTGCAATCTTCTGATAATAATGGACAAATAGAGGAAGGCACTATATCATGTAGAGGTGTGTTATTGTGATTGCTATTATTTTTGAACTTCTCTTCAAAGTGAGCAGATAGCATTTCGGGTATGTTGTCATGTGCACTTGTTACTAAGTGTTTAGAAACTAGGCGGGTGATTTTGGTATTGGTTTTGTGCTCTTGTATTTGTCGAATTTTCTTCCATAATTGTCCGGGGGAGGAGTTTTCATTTATTGTAGATACGTACTTTTGCCAAGATGATTTTTTACTTTGTTTTATTGTGTATTTGGCTTTAGCTTTCAGTTTTTTGTAATTAATTAAGTTAGCGGGACTTTTGTTTTTCTTGTAGTGGTTAAGGGCTTTTTTGGACAATCGTAGTGCTTCGTCGCAGGAAGAGTTCCACCAGGGGACAGCTTTATGATTTGGATATATTGTTTTTTTACCAATGTGAGTCTTGGCAGCTAGCAGAATGGAATCTGTTATCGATTTCAGCAGAGTATTAACATTATTGAGGGAGGAAGGGAAATATGCGGATAACTGGGCATCAACGACTGTTGAGTACTCAGGCCAGTTAGCTCCATCGAGGCGCCAATAACTTTTTAAAGTAACTGATTGGTTATGGTAGTCAGATATTATTATTGGGTAATGATTGCTATCGTAAAGATTGTCAGCTGTTAGCCAGTTTAAAAATGGTGCAGTTTTAGGATCACTTATGCTTAAGTCAATAGCAGAGAAAGTACCGGAGGAAATATTAAAGTGAGTATTACTGCCTGTGTTAAGAAGGCAAGAATTTGTGCAACTAAGGACATTTTCCACTACCTTCCCACGTCCAAATGTGCTTTGTGAGCCCCACATGTTATTATGTGCGTTGAAGTCTCCTGTGAGAATAAATGGGGGGGAAGTTGATATATAAGGTCGAGTAGCTCTTCTTCTTTTAGAGGATGATTGGGGGGGATATATACGGTGCATATCGTGAGTTTATTAGGACAATATGTCGTTATAGCAATTGCCTCAAGATTTGTCGTCAAGGGAAGAAGCGTGGAATATATTTCCTTAGAGGCGAATATTGATACACCACCACTGGCTCTAATGCAATTTGTTCTGATGTAGTGATAACCTTCATAGATATTAAAATGTTGAATCTGGAACCGTTGGCGAAAATGATACCGAAAACCTTTTACACTACCACTACACCAACACACACTTTTATATGCCTTCGGTTTCATAGATATTGTTTTGATGTATATTAGTAGTTTTGAAATTAGTCTCTTGAAGACAAAGAAAATCTGGTTGATATATCGAAGTGAGGTGCTGTATTTGTTCTAAGCGCGGATAATATCCGTCGCAGTTCCATTGTAGAATAGTGAATTTGTATTTGCAAAAGTAATGTCAGAGAAACAAAAATAATTAAAATCCAGAAGTGAAATAATCAGTACATATCAGGGTCGTCGCTAATAGAGTAGGTCGAACTATTGGATGCGATACTTGCGAGTTCGTTAGCATCATCGGAGGTTAATGCCCGTTTTAATTTTTTTTGTAATCGAGTTATGCGGTTTTTGAGGGATCGATCTGTGATAACTGCATATATTTGAGTTAGGTCTTCAAGGAGAGCTTTTATATTAGTGGTAAAGTTATACGCTTCGTTTAGAGGTTCATTGTTACCGAAAGTATTTTCTAGGAATGCTAATAGTTGTATGGATGACAATGAGAATTTCTTTGGATCGGAATCAATTAGTTTTACAATATTTGATCGAGATGAGGGGCTAATTTTGCAGGTGTCTTTGTCTTCAGTTTTAGATTTCTTTTTTGGGGCTGATTTTGGTGTAACAAAGTCGGGAGCAGATTGAGAAAGTGTGCTATTAGGATCTAGGACTGGTGGGGAGACGGAGAGTGTTACTGGCGGAGATTCAAGGCTGGTGTCTGTAGAGTGAGTTCTTTTTATGCCGGCTGCTGATGGATGATTGGTGAGAATTTCAGGCAGTTCAATAGGGAGTACTGAGTCAGTGGGGACATGGGATTCCTTGGATGGGGAGGAGGACAGGGGCTGTGTATTATGTGGAGTGTTTGTGGAATCTTGACTAGTGGAGGTGGGTGGAGAGGGTATGTGGGATGTTTCTTGAGGATTATGACAGGAGTCCGCAGTATGTCCAGTTTGCTTACACAAAAAACATTCGAGTTTGTCTGATGATATAAAAATTCTATAGTTTGTATTATCATGTATAATTTCAATTGAGGCTTGAACATCAAATGGTTCTTTGTCGGGTACTACGTAGACGGACCGTCGGAAGCTAAAGATATGTGCATATTCGTCTTCGGGTGATCCACATCGGATAAAGGAGATGGGAGAGGAAAGTTGCAGTCCAAGCTCATTTTTGAGTGCGTGTTCGATAAGTTCGTTAGGTATAGAGGGAGAAACGTTAGAAAGTAGTAGTCTTTTTGCAGGAGTGATGAGTCTTCGAATTGGTACAATCTTCTCTTTAATTGTTATGGTAGGATGGTTTGATATGAGATTGTCTACAATTGAGGTGGAAGACAGATATATACAGATACGTTGGTTAGAGATTCTAGAAGCAAAGGTTATCCCCTTAGGAGTAACGATTTCGCCGATTGCCTTGATGTAATCAAAAAGGACGACGTCAGGAATAGCGTTCATGATAATTGCTTGTTTTCTACTTGGAAATGATGTTGGTGTTTGAGATTTTTTTGGAGGATTCTTGGTAACGCTGCAAAGCTGAGTCCGGTTGGTTGAGACTGGTTGATTGAGGTAGTCATTATGTGGTTTTAATATTTTGGATGCCAAAATATTAAGACAATTTGGCCAGAAGAAACTGGCCTATTTGTTTTAATGTCGATGTATTGTGGTTTAAATCGACTTACCAATATCCAAATCGGGTTTTACACTGTATTATTTGTTGAAAAACAGAAGGCACGTTTACTAATGCAAATTTAATTGATTTTAATAAAAACAGCACTGAACGAGAATACGTGTTTACTCGTAGACTGCTTCGTTTGGAAAGCAGCTACAAATTGATGTCAAGTAGAAATAGTATTAAATGTTGTAACTATCCAAATAAATGATCTTGATTCAAAGATAATCTGTACTGTCAAGATTATTCCAAAGCATGATAATGGTTCTAATTTTTGCCTTTCAAAAAATTAAAGCGATTAGTTTGCTTAAAATTTGTAATTATTTATTGTACATAACATTTCATAATACAATTAGATGTTGCATTATTTGTTAAATTATCACTTTTTATATAAAAGAATCCCGAAAAGAATAATCATAAATTATTCCACAGATTCTGGGGTGAAAAATATGTTGATTGAACCCCACTTACCTATATATAATAGTGCACACAAAAAAAGTTACAGGGTGCTAAAGTTAAAAATGTAAATAAAAAAACTTGGCTGGATAGCCCTGGTCACAAATTCTACAGAAGAAAAGGAATAAGATCCGATTGGACTGTTTACGTTTGTTCCATTCATTGGTTGTTGTATTAGTTTTGTGCTTTTTATAATAAGTAATGTTATTATTTTGGATAAAAAACAATTCCAATACACAGCTTCTAAAACGTAAACAAACAAAACCATGCACAATCGTGTAGTGCGCAACCACTACTTTACACAGGAATATTTAAAAAATCATACACAATTTGGTAGTTTTATGAATGAAACCTTTTTTTTTATTAACTATTTGGAATTATTTAAAAGAATAAAAAATAGAACACTTTCCCATTAGAGCATTTGCATTTATATATATGCTATTATATTTTAAAACTTACCTGAATTTTCTGAAACCAACTAAAAAAACATTGGTATATAATAATAGCACCAAGTTTTTAAGAAGGACATGACGTGTCACATTCTAGCCGCACAGAATTACATTTCAGTAGTAAATCCACAAATGAACGAATGGTGTTTTCTTCAAGCAACTCGGTTGAGTTGTCAGATAAAAGACAGAATTATAAGATACATTTAGAGTGGAATTTTATTAGACTATTTCACGAAGTGAAGGGTAAAAAATCTGAAATTCCGCAGAATTGGAGGGAATTAGCAAAAAAGTTAAGATGTTGATCAGAGAAATTGTTTAATAAGCAGGAAACATTGAAATCGAACAAAATATAAAATAAACCAGTGTTAACATAACGTACTTAAGTATTTGTCAATTAATATAACAGCTAGTCTCTACAGGCACTACTTTTAATACGTATTTTAGTTCATCGCAAAATCTAGTAAATTGCCTCCAAACGTACTCCTTCGATTTTTTCTTATTTTTAGTAGTACATTTTTTTCAAATTTTTCATTGATTAATTCGATTGAATTCATCCTAAATCTCTTCATTTTTAAATGCGTGCACGGCGGGATTATTTATATTTGACGTTTAACTGTCATATACACAAATCTGAAAATACCGAACTTGACAGACCAATCAGAGTCAAGAGCCAAGTTTGCTGTTATCGATAATTTGAATTTGACTAGAGCTCCTTATTGGTTCATTTTATAAGTGTGTGAAGTAAAGTTAAGATGTTGATCAGAGAAATTGTTTAATAAGCAGAAAACATTGAAATCGAACAAAATATAAAATAAACCAGTGTTAACATAACGTACTTAAGTATTTGTCAATTAATATAACAGCTAGTCTCTCTACAGGCACTACTTTTAATACGTATTTTAGTTCATCGCAAAATCTAGTAAATTGCCTCCAAACGTACTCCTTCGATTTTTTCTTATTTTTAGTAGTACATTTTTTTCAAATTTTTCATTGATTAATTCGATTGAATTCATCCTAAATCTCTTCATTTTTAAATGCGTGCACGGCGGGATTATTTATATTTGACGTTTAACTGTCATATACAAAAATCTGAAAATACCGAACTTGACAGACCAATCAGGGTCAAGAGCCAAGTTTGCTGTTATCGATAATTCGAATTTGAATAGAGCTCCTTATTGGTTCATTTTATGTGTGTGAAGTGAAATAGTCAGGAGTAATACCACGAGTGATTGAATTTTCGCGATAAGTCTGTCGATTCATTTCTGAATGAAACTGAATTGTTTCGAGAAAACACCACGAGTCCGTAGGACGTCGTTGAAAATACCGAAGCTGACTCCAATCAGAATTGAAAGACAGCAACACAAGTTGTCTTTGCTTTGCCATTGGTCAGATTATGTGAGAATTTTAAGATGAGTGAAATAGTCAATAGTAATACCACTAGTGATCGAATTTTCGCGGTAAGTCTGTCAATTTACTTCTAAACTGAGCTGCTTGAAGTTCTTTAAACAACTCAGTTGTTTAAAAGTAAAAGACAGGCTTACAAGATAAATTCAATCACGAGTGGTGTTTTGGGGACTATATCACGAACAAAGTGATATAGGTCAATACAGCTACTGTAAATATAATAACCGTAGATCAATAAAACTTTTTCAAACTATTCAATTATTTCCTTAGTTCTACATAATAAAAATGGTACAAAATCAGTAGCGTCTTATTGCCATCTTGGCGCCAGACATATTTTTTTGTCAGACGCTTTGCGATCGGTATTGGTTTCGTCGTTGAAAACACCGAACTCGAAAAACCAATCAGAATTGGAAGACGGCTGGAGCTGTATTTGAGCTTAGAAGTAAATGACAGGTTTACAAGATAAATTTAATCAGGAGTGGTATTTTGGGGACTATATCACGAACAAAATTTTATGTCCAAACACCTAAAATAACTTGTTTGACAAACGTTAAACTTTGCTTTGCGATTCATGATGTTTACGTCGTCGATAACACCGAACATTACAGACTAATCAGAATTGAAAGACGATAACACCAGCTGTGTTTGGCTTGTGATTGGTCAGATTATGTGAAAATTTTAAGATGAGTGATATAGTCAGTATGAGACGTTCCATCTCAAGATTGTAAGCTACAACATAATACTCTTTATTATATAAGTTGGTAATATTATATATGATCAATGTCAAGACATGTTTACATTACTCCACGCAATATCTTTTAAATTACTGGTTGTCCCAATAAAAACGGGTCATGGATGTTTCATAGAAACCGTTTGTGAAACAGCTTCGGGCGCTGAAAGTTTCCTAATTGAAATGTTAACCGCTAGATGGCTTACTTAAATAAATAAAAACTAAATTTTTAAAATTTACCTTATTTTAGAATAATAAAATTTATTTAATCATTTTTTTAGATATAAAATGGAATGACAACCTTTCTTTTTAGGAGACTCGGTATAATTAAATTGCTAGGTCATTCCAAACCTCATAATCAAGACACTCAATTTTGTGGTATTTTATATTCTAATGAAGAAATTAACACAAGGCTGATCAAGGTCATTTAGTAACTAAGGAATTTAAACGATAGAACAATAATTATTCAAGTTAAAAACCTTATACTGGTAAATGCGCCCTTACGATATTTAATTAGTTAAAAACATTGATGGTTAAACTGGTCAAGGTTATATATTTACTAAAAAATAATTATAGGTAATAATAGTCAGAGATTACTTTTCCGAATAATTAAAAACATGTTTAGTTATTTATATTACTACATGGTTTTTTTTTATCTTTTAACTAAATAAATGTTTTAAGTTTAAAAATATTAGTACCTACGTGTACATTTTGCCAAAATCCATTTACCTAAAGTGTTGTAGTAGTGTCGGTAACCATTTTAAACTTGTATCATTTCAGCCATACTTTCTATCGTCAAAGGTTTGAACATGTAAGCTTGAAATGCTATAAAGAATTCATTTATATATAACAACCTATAATCTTAAAACCGAGATTTAGCGAGACCAAGATTTAACGACACCATTTATAGTTCCGGTTTCGCGAACCCCTGAACGAGCTAATCTCAGAATTAACCAATTATTTTATAAATAACTTAAAACTTTCGCTTTCTAAATACATTTTACGGGGTGGATTAGTCCCCTTTATCATTGTATTTGTTCTTCCTGTTTCTTGTCTGTCAACTTTATTTAAGCATTTTGGTCTCGTTCGTTCAAGTCTCTGTTTTTCTTCTGGTTGTCATTATAGCATATCTTTGGTTTCTGCTTCTGGTCCTTGTCTTCATAGCAATTTGATTTTTTGCATTTTGATTGTTTTTACTATAGATTTCCCATTTCGTTCTTCTAAGGCTTTATTCTTTCTTATTCTGTACTCCAGTTCTACGATTTTTTCTGGACCCACAATTGTTCTTATCGTATCGTATCTTTCGTTCATTTATCCTTAATTTAACTCTATTTGTCATAATCATCGTTTCTGCTGAATACATTGTTACGGGTCTTAATAATTTTTTATATATATTTATCTTTGTTCTCATTGTAAAAATTTTACTATTTAACAAATTCTTATTTGGTATGCCGGGTTCGTTGCAATTATCTTTTCTTCTACCTCTGTTTTTCTTTCCCTTTATTGTTTATCATTACGCCCAAGTATGTACATTTTTTTCCTTTTTTCAATTTTTTATTTTCTATTCTTATTTCTTCCTTTTGTTCTGTTTTTCCAAGTCTTGTATTTGTCGTTAATTTGTAGTTCTATTTTCCTTCTTCCCCAATCTGCTTTAACAAGTTTTCCATGATTTTTCTTGTTATCATTAGCACTATGTCATATGCATATGCGATTAGTTGAGCTCCTGTAGTTCTTAGATTTCCCTTTCCTTTTCTCAACACAAAATCCACAGCCAGGTTGAATAGCGTTATCATAAATAATGACGTTGCTAACAGTGTCACCTTGTCTTACGCCTTTATTTATTTCGAATTCAACCGTTTCCCCTTTTTCTATCAAAATACTAATTTTTGATTAATCCACTGTCATTTTAATAAGACTAATATTTTACTCACTTCCTGATATTTTAAGGCATTAATTATTTAACTTCTTTTTGAAGAGTCAAAGGCTTGTTCAAATCTAAAAACAATATTTCTATTTTATGTTGGATGATAATGAGCTTTTTCCAAAACTAGCTTTGGCCGTTGCGTTGCAGGGTATCACTGCGGCTCCAATAGCAGGTGAATGCACTGCTCATTCAAAGTTTAAACTAGCTTTTAACGTTTTTTACAAAAAGCTATGGTAAAATAAAATTTTAGGTTTTTTAAAGCAGGTAAGACTTCTCGACACAGCTAGTGTAACGATAGTTGTATTTAAAAGATGTAACCAAAATAAACACAAAAATTAAAATCAGTATTTAGGAATCAAGTCTTTGTGTTAATGAGCTCTAGTCGTCGTAGCCATTTAAGTCAAAGAACACTAAACCAACAACTGTTTTGTTTTGTCAGTTGTTGTTAGGTATGTTATATGTCAAAATGTATTTGATTATTTAGTCTGCATCATTTTTCTAAAGAAAATAGTAATCTTGAATATACTCTGTATACAATATATCCTGCAACTTTCAAAAAATTAAGAACGACTTGGTGAATATTAAAAGGGACATGAAAAAACTAATTACTGAAGATACGCACCTTGTTTTTCTGTATAATTAACCGGTGCTATATCCATGCTATATGGCAAATTTAGCGAGGATTTTAAAGTGCAATGCACACAAATTTTTCTGTGTATACCCGTTATTATATTTAAAAAACTTTCAGTTTTACAATAATAACGGGGGCTAGGAGTTTCAGAAATTTTTGTATTCGATTAGAATTATTCGACTATTGAAATTTTCAAATAATTTAAATTAAGTGTATGATTAATTTGAATATTCCAATAATCAATTAAGTTTGTAGTCAAAGATTTGCATAGCCGTTTATTTAAACAACGAAAAAGTCGTTTCAAATATTATATTATCTAAAATTGGACAAAAAGGATTTTGTGTATTTTATACAAAGTGCTTGACAATTAAGAAATCATTACTTTAAATTTGGCAACTTCAAAAACTATCCAGACTTTCAAAAATTGTAGGTGGACGAAAGGAAGTATTTAAAAAAAACTGTAGAGGTTTAGTAGAGTGTATTTTGATGATCAATATAAAACTAAGCGCTTTCTGCTTACAAGGTCATCATCAAAGTTTCTCCTAAAATATTATATTAAATGAAATTATCAGCAACATAAAAAATTACAACCGTCAAAAATATACAGTGTGGGCCACAGAAAACAGTCCACCTCGATGTTTGGCAGTATTTATTAGATTTTAAGAAAATGAGAAAACAGGTCGATTTTTATTCCAAAGGGGAAACATTTTTACGATACACACATCTGTCATTGGTCAACCCCCTCCCTTCCACTTCCCCAACCCCTTATTTTTAAATAGGGAATGTACCATGTGCGGCATATCATTGGAAAGGTATTTAGATGGAGTATTCAGACATAACGATCTATTACGATTTTTTTTTATATTTGCACCGTCTTTGCAAAAAAAGTCTTAATTCATTTAAAGTACAACACCTCTTAAAAATGTAACGTCCGCCTATGGTTTGTCATTTTTTCTGTCATAAATAATTTAATATTAATTTAAGTAAATTGTTTAATGTATTGTAACTTCCAATTTATTTAATTTTCCTACATTACAATGAATTTATTGCTTTTGCAATATTTGTTTGTTTTTATTTACTTCTGATATGACAGAAAAAATGACAAACAATAGGCGTTACGTTACATTTTTAAGAGGTGTTGTACTTTAAATGAATTAAGAATTTTTTGCAAAGACAGACGGTGCAAATATCAAAAAAATCGTAATAGATCGTTATATCTGAATACTTCATCTAAATACCTATCTAATGATATGCCGCACATGGTACATTCCCTATTTAAAAATAAGGGGTTAGGGAAGTGGAAGGAAGGGGGTTGACAAATGACAGATGTGTGTATCGTAAAAATGCGTCCCCTTGGAACAAAAATCGACCTGTTTTCTCATTCACTTAAAATCTAATAAATACTGCCAAATATCGAACTGGACTGTTTTCTGTGGCCCACACTGTACAATACATAACACAAAAGAAAAGAAAATAAATAAAATTAAAATTTTTGAAGTTGAGATATTCAAGATGATGGAATCACAGTTGAGCTAGAAACAAACGCGGCGTTTTTCACCGAGTTGGTCCCGCTCGTACCCTGTTTAACATCATGCACCCCGAGTGGTTTTACCCTTGTATAGTTACATAAATAAATAATAAATTTGTATCCCCAGTCTTGTTTTCAATCTTCAAAAGTTTAGGCATTTAAGGTGCTTTAAGAAATTTTCTTACAAATAACAACCAAAAATCTCCGAGACTATGGTCTCGGTTTTGGTCTCGATCTTCGACACTGAGACCAATATTTTGTTTTCGAGACCATTTATAGTCTTGTATCGGTCTCTTAAACCCCTACTGTTCAATATATAGTGCTTAAAAATATCCCCTTATTTTCATTTCCCTTATCACGCCAACGTTCGTTGGAAAAAGTTAAATCATCCATATCATCAGAAGATTTAGAAGGAGCAACGTGTAAAATTTTGCAGCAGCACAAGAAATTACACTGTTTCTGGCCGTGATACCGTTGAATGATAACTTAAGGAAAATACGCAACCTTACGGTCCAAAGTGTCGCACAAAAAGTGTCCGAGACTGAGATGGCGCTACGACCGTATTGCCCTAGAATTTTCTTAGGCGATCGGTATACGAGTTACGTTTCGGTAAATATTTTTTTTAGTGAATACGGAAATATGGATCTTTTTGTGATGTAGTAGACATTGCTAAAAAATCTTCGTTTATGCGAAAATCGTTTTTCAAAAAACTATATTTATCTCAGTAGCAAACGAAAACTATTAAGAAAAGATGCAGTACCCGTTTCTTGGAAAGGTAAGTAGATTACTTATATTTTTGTTCGCTACTTCGAATTTAAACAAAATTATATAAATAATAATAAGTTCTGATTTTTATGTTTTGCTTTTTTCTTAAATAGGTGAGGAAGTTTAGGGAATTTACATTTTTTTCATTCTCTTCGTTAGTTGATTTAAAATCACTGTACACATTTTCTTGTAATGTATTAAAATGCATGTAATGCAAGTAATGGAAAAAAATAACATCTGCTTCAAGTTTAATTGTTGTATGTTACAAGTAATTAACATAAATATGTTTTTTTTTAAATTTCCAGTTACAAGTAATATTCATGGTACTCCTCAAATGAAAAAAGATACTTCCCAGTTCCGTCCAATAGGATGCAGAGGTATGAAATGCATTTTTTTGTGAAAATTTCACACCCCTACGTTCTAACCAATAAAATGTCTTATGTTATATTTCTCTATGGTGCAGACGTTTAAACTAGTAATTCTGAGGCTTAGTGACAGACGTAAGATTAGAATATGAAGTTCATATGATCCAAATCCTGATAGATGACCCCTCTCTGTTTATAATCCCACCTCATTAAATAATTTTAAATTAGTAATGAATTATTTTAATTCAAATAAGATTTGGAATAATAGTGTTAAAAAAAATAATATCTACTGTATTGTATTAACGGTTTTATATGGACCCTTCACTCAGTGCTTGGTTGATTTGAACATTTGAAAAATACATTTAATTGTAAGTAAGTTATAACTAGTCACCTAAATCAGGATCCAACAAAATATTATAGAAACCCTAACGTTGTGGAAGTCCATTGTATCTTAAATATGAACAGAATAATAAAAATTCCATTTTTTATTAAAATTTATTCTTATTAAGAACAGTAAACAACTAAACGGTTAAATGAAACTTCCACTATTTATTCGTAAAATACGATTTAAATTCTAAAACTAGCGAAACAGATGTAATTGAATATAAATCGTATTTTATGAATAAATAGTAGAAGTTTCATTCAACCGTTTAGTTGTTTACTGTTCTTATTAAGATGGACTTTCACACAGTAAGGGTTAGTTCAATAAATTTCATTAAGATTTATTCTATTCATATTACTGATTATTATACCTATTCATTTTAAGAATTGTTGCAACTACAGGGATAACCGAGTGGAGTTTTTTTCTAGCTAAATAAGAGTGATTGTATTTTTTTTATTATAAACTGGTTTGTATATAATATGCAAGTATGATGTCAAGTTTATTGTTCAAGTAAATTAAATAAAGTAAACATATGAACAGATTTTTTTATTTACTTTTCAAGGAGGTGGGTACTTTCCTTTTTCCCATTCATGAAACGATATAATCTGTTTTATTGGATCTAACCTAACCTAACCAAAATGGAAGGTATATTTGGATATTTTTATTAATAATATTAATTATTTGTCAATGATTCTGTCAAATCTGGGTCTGGACACAATAAATATTCAGTCACAGTTATCAAATCGGTGCTCATGCTCTTTTACATAAAGCATAAACTAACAATGCAATGCGGTTTATATTTGCCTATGCAAGTGCGCAAACCATGCTTATCAATCAACGATTCTACCGTAAATATTCGGAATAAACAGGCCAGTGCATAGGGCGCTAGACAACTGGCATTTTTAAGGGGCGTGAAAAAATGGAAATAAAATTCCGTGGTTGTATCTGCATTTAGTGTGCCGCCACCGAAAGCCGATATCTGATCCAAATCACATCCACGCTTGAGCTGAATGTCGTTAACTGTCGTGAACAAAGTTACGACAATGCATCAAGCATGTCGGGCATATACTAAAAGAAAAAATTATCTTGCTGTACCATGTGTTTTTGCTGCGGAGAAGGCATCCTAAAAGGTCATATTTAAAAGGGTAACGAAGGAAAATCAAAAAAAAGATCAGAAAAAGCGAATGGTAAAACCCCACAAGATGGTCTGCTAGTGCAGATGCCCTTCGAGCTTTAAGAATAAGTCAACTTAAAGTAAAAGATACCCTTAAAGAGCATCTAAAGACGATACTCAGACACCAGAAAGATAATGCACAGCCGCTGGGTTTCTAAAACCACGTTATTAATTAAGTGTAATCTGGAAAGTCCCAAGAGAGTTGATAAAGACTCTACAAAGGAACTTTAAATACTATCCTCATTTGAGAAGAGGACAGAAGCATGGAAGAAACATTTCCTCGGGAAAGATTTGTATTGGAGTGTTGACAACATAGCTTTGCAGCTCAAAGAGACATGGAAAACCTATTAAAATCTCGACACAAGGTTTAAGATCTTGCATAATCTAGAAGAAAAAAAATTCCAAAGTGGTGGCTTTTGAATATAATCTGTTAGAAGTGTATAAGAACAGTATTGGTGGGCAAGAATACTATTGCTTTACTCTTTGGTGCCAATTTTTAACATATTTATTAAGTTATGTCACGCTCAGTATTATAAAGAACAAGATCACACTTTTTGAAATAAAGGGTTATCAGTTAGTAGGTATGCATTAGAATCTTTATTGAAGAATAAATATACTACAATATTAATTTAGAAACTGTGTAAAAGAAATAGTTAATTTATTGTGTTTTGCTGTAAAATGTTCGTTATCAAGTTAATTAAAAATTCTATCGCCGTTAAAGTTAAATACAAGGTTCTTATAACTATAGCAACACAAAAACGAATTATTATTTCTTACATAACAGAAGAAAGTTTTGAACGAAACAGGTTTAAAATTTGAGTACAAAGTACTCCAGTACTTAGTAATTTAAAAAAATCCACACATGTAAGCCCGCTCCTGGCTAGATTTACGCTCGGCATTTGAGGTAATTAAGATGAATCGATTTCTTACAAAATTGTATAAAGGGGATATTTATTTCTAATTACCATTTTAAATGCTAAGACTACTTCTTAATCAATTTGACAAATTATTTTTTTATTGTGTAGATGAAAATTAACTCTACAATTTCTATTAAATAAAATTAACCAATTCTTAATAGAAACATAGAAAAATCCATTTATCTATTTTTTGCATTATTCCAATACATTATTTATTGAACAAAAATGTAACTTTTGTTTAATAGATATTATAGAAGGGTATTTTCTTTATAAAATGCATAAAGAAAGAATAAAATTAGTTTTAAAATAAACACACAATGCTTAAAATGCTGCAATAAGTTCATTTTTTCAATATTTTCTTTCTCTATTATACTTATATACTTTTTAAAATATGTAAAGTGTGATTCTGTACATTTAGCACTTATGTTTTTGTATAAAAAAATATAGATGTATATTTTGAAAATTGGAAATGTAATAGCAAAAACAATTTAATACCTCTTAATTTCAATCCAGAAAATAGACTTTTACGGCACAGTAGCACGTACCTAATATTTCAGTACGTGCTACTATGCTGTAATTAAATTTTACATGCTTCTACATATTATGGTTACTAACTACAGGCCACCTACCTTGGCATTGAATGCAAATTTGAAAAATAACGAACGCCGATAAACATATTATTAATGTTTTATTTTTTCGCTGTTCTTTTGTCTTTTAGGGTATAGTAAGAAATAAAATGTTGTACGTCACACGTCCGGTAAACTTTTACAGTACTCGTTTCTAATCTCGTAAATATCTCACTCGTACTGTAAAAGTATACTTACCGGAGTAGTAGTTTAAATATCTATTAGTAGTAGGTAACTTTAAAATGCTTAAATAGTATATCATACAACGAGCGTTTAATGGTGGGCATTACGATCTTTCGTAATAATTATGTGAACTGAAATATTTTATTTGTTAAATTTATTTGAAGTACCTATCAAATTTCCTATTTATATAGAAAATTTTACACATGCTAATTTATTACCACGTATCGCGCCTTGATTCGGTTATTGGTTAAAATTTTGTATAATAAAAAGAATCTGTATTCTAAAGTAAAGTTCTTTAAAATTTAATTAACATAATAAAATATGGAATGGAAAAAATAATTTTTCTTACGTTTACTCAACTTGGTTTAGAGGTTAGATCGTCATAAATAATAATATTTCAATATTGTATGATTTTATTGTAAAGGCGGATGAGCCCGATTCCAAAACAGTAGGTATTGATTTTTCAAAGAAATTTATATTAAATTTTCATTCGTCCTTTTGTGACAAAATATGGATGTTCTCATGAAAATCTTCTTAATTAAAAATATTTCCAGACAAATCCTTTAGTATATCCAAGTGCTTACCTTATCGGTTTATATATAAAAGTATAAAAACAGCAAAAAGTTAGTTAGGTACGCGATTGGTATTTATTACCTCATATATTATATAAAGATGAGAATGAGATAGTGAATTAATGCGTATGAAGAGCACATTTTTAGAAAGAATAAAAGAATCTGACTGTCATTTGGTTTATTAGTTTAAATAAAAAATAATTAACTGCCAAAACATATAGTTTCGTCTCCCACACATGTTCGATTAGCGATAAGTGTGGAGAGCGAGAATACCATGGAAGTAGGTTTTATCTTATGTTCTTGCAAGAACCTTATAGTAATTCTTGTTCTATGAGGAAGTGAGTTATCTACACGTTATCTTTTATACAGTACAGTCCACATAAAATTATCCACATTCAAATTTCTTTCACTGAATACTAAAGAATCTTGTAAGCTATCCATAACTCAAATGTGGGTTGAAACACAAAGGTTCAAAGGAAACTCAAAGTCTATCCCACAACTATTTATTAAACGTTGCAACTAGTTTCGGTCCTATAGGACCATCATTAGGCTGGAAGAATTACAAGAAAATAGAAAGAGGATCTTGAAAAGTACAATATCAAGTTACAATACAATACGATTCCTTACAAATTGATAAAAATGACAAGTTGATAATACTGAGAATAGAAAAATTTTTAACAATCAAATGTCAAACAATATTAAAAGAATAAACATTAATAATAATACTATGAAACTGCAAATATATTGTTAAATAATAATAAATCAAAAAATATAATAAGCTTAACAATGTTAAAGTTGAACTTAAATTAAATCATATTATAAGAAATAGAAATTCATAAGTCAGCTCGGCTCGAAGAGACGTACTGACTAGCCGAATTCGACTGTGCGCGCTCAGCTCGTTCGGTTCGTTCGGACTAAAATGCTCAAGTCAATACGCAGCTTTAGACTTACTCCGTCAGCATTTCGATAATAGAATAATTTCTCGGGGAACAGACTTCGAATATCCTTCTCATTCACCTGATCTGACGCCACCTGACGCATACATTTGGGGCATAATGAAGGAAAAAATATTTCTTTCGGAAAATCCGTCGGCGAATATTGCCGAACTACGAGAAAGAATACAAAATATTTTTCGGCAATTCCATCAACCACTTTTTATAAATATGTTTATTGACTTACAAAATCGATATGAAGCTTGTTTGCGTCGAAATGGTGAACATTTTGAACACTTACATTACAGAAATTAAAAATTAATTTTTATTTTTATTTTCGGTACTGCTTATTTTGGCGGATACTGTATTTGTTACCTGTTAAAGTTAAATATTTTGAAATAAAATTGTTCTTTTAGTTTGTTAGTAGAACGTTGCCAGTCAATATTCCACTGTTGTTTAATTTGTTCGTGGAAGTGTATGGCAACATCTCCAGCAGAACTTTTCTGCGTAGCAAGATTTTGTGACTTAACAGCTTCTTGTGCCTCCTTGTCAGCCTTTTAATTTCCAATTATACCAGTATGGGATGGTGTCCATATAAAAATAATGACTTTGTTTTGGATTTTTCATTCATTAAGGAGTTGCTTAATTTTGATTGCGTGGTGGTTTTTAGAGTAAATTTTTCTAATTTCTTGAAGTGCATTGAGAGAGTCAGTTATAATTAGAAATTTTTTGTCTTGATTAATTATGCTTTTGTTAATAAACAACTTTTTCTGCAGTAAATAATATTAACAGAAAAACCGCGTTAATTATTGAACTAAAGCCTTGGCATTTTTTTAGTTCGCCGAGTTATTTTAAATAGGTTAACAAATAGAGCCCTATTGGAAAAATTCAAAAATATGCATTGTAAAATTTTCTATTTACAATCGAAAATACGCCACTTGACACAGGATAGTTGAAAATTCCTAAGTAAATAAAGAGTCACCAACGACTCGTTTTAAATGAAATTTGCAGCTTTTAATACCAGCTTCCCACAATCCACTGAAAGACGGAGAATTGGCAGGAATAAAATGCCAATTTATTCTATCTTTAGACAAATTATTAATGATGGTCTCTGATTCCCGATTTAAAAAATTGTATAAGTCATATTTTTGGCTCCCACAAAATTAGAACTATTGTCTGAATAAATATTGAGTGGTTTACCCCTTCGTGAGATAAACCGTTTTAAACAAGCTATAAAAGCTTCCGTAGTAGGATCTGTAACTAGCTGTAGGTGAATTGCTTTACTAGACATACAGACAAACAAAGAAATATAGCATTTTAATGTTTTGTAACCGCGTCCTTTCCGGTCTTTAATAAAAACAGGTCCTCCATAATCTATACCGACATTAACAAATGGAAAAGCTGCATTTACTCGGTATGAAGGGAGGTCGCCCATAATATATAGTTGGTTGGAGTAGGCTTTACATGAAAACATTTTTGACAATCTCGTATAGTCTTTTTACAAATATTTCTTCCATTAATACGCCAAAATTTCTCGCGAACTGCTGAACATAATAACATTTGTGAACCGCAGTGTAATAAATTTATGTGATAATATTTTTTGATAAGTTCTGTCATACGATGATTTTTTGGTAAAATGATCTGATGCTTTTTGTAAAATGAACAATTAGACTGTTCGAGTCTTCCGCCGACCCGAATGATTCCGTTGGAGAAAAACGGTTTCAGGTTTAAGAATTTACTATTAGTGGGTATTATATTTTTCCCATCGCGCAGACACACATACTCACTAGGAAATTGTTCCATCTGGACTGTTTTTACTAAGAGTAGAAGTACCTCAGAGTAGAAGGGACTTCTAGGTTGTCACTATTGTCATGGGTGTGATTCCAAGAAGTTTGGTCGGTTAATAAAAAGGACGGACCATGCCACCACATAGAGCAAGATTTTAAGGATCGAGGTAAAACACCTCTTGATAAAAGATCAGCAGGGTTGTCTGTCCCTTTCACATGATGCCAGTCATTAATATCAGTTAATGTCTGTATTTCGCTAACTCGATTTGCTACGAAGGTTTTCCACATGGTAGGTTCAGCTTTTATCCACGCTAAAACTATTGTGGAGTCTGTCCAATAAAAAAATAGAATTAAACTTGATTTTTAGCGCCTTTTGAGATTTGTTAATTAGATTAGTCATTAAAACTGCTCCACAAAGTTCTAGTCTTGGAAGACTTATCTGCTTTAGAGAAGCAACACGAGATTTTGAACATAATTAATTTACAAAATATCCCCGATTGGGATATTAGCGATAAAATGTTACGCTTAGTTAAGTATTATATGATTACTATTAAGAGTAGAAACTGAATCTTGTAGGGAATCGTTATTGGCACCAGTATATGCCGAGTGTTTTGTTATTTGCGTTTTCTCCAATAGTAATAAAGTTCGTTTCTAAATTACTATTGACAGAAAACTTAGTTACAATTGACTCATTGTTGCACAACCACTTTCTCAATTCGAAACCTGATTTAGCAAGTATTTCTATTTTTTATGATAGCGCTTATTTCTGGAGCCGTTTTTTCATTTTCGATAGCCACTTGTAATAGTGACCTAACCGCAAGATAGGGGGCAGCAGCCGTACCGTAGCTCACTGTCTTTAGATAATAGGTTTTAGTGGTTCATTAATATCTGCTCTCCAAAATATTTTTTGGTATTTTTGGTCTACCGGGTTAATAAGAATTTGTCGATACATTTTGGAAATGTCACCCGCAATTACGTATTTATGAGTTCTGAATCTCGCAAGAATATCAAATTTATCGGTTTGTGGTGCTGGCCCGACGTGTTGCACATCGTTAAGTGACAAACCTTTGTAAGTAGGGCAACTGGCATTTAAAACTACCCGACAGTTCGTTGTTAGGCTAGACGTTTTGAGATAGCATGATGTGGTATAAAATAACCATCTTCCCTTTGCGAAGTCGACTTGAAAGAGTTCCGACATATGACCTTATTTTTTATATTATTCCATGAATTGAATGTAGTGATCGCGAAGCTCAGGATTCCGAATTAATCGCTTTTCTAAATTGAAAAACCGACTTTTAGCAATATCTTTTGATCACCTAAATCTTTAAGGTTATCTTTAAAATATTTTTATTAAATGATATTTTTGGTAATTTGCCAGTTATTTGATTAATGATTAAACAATTTATATTGATACTAAAATCATTGTATAAAGACATAACCTCAAATTGTGTTTGATTTTTTATATTAATTAGCCCTACTCCTTTTGCACTGTGAGTAATTGGCAACAATGTAGCACCTGTTTTGTGACAGAAAGATTCGGTCACAAAGTTGCTCTGAGATCCGCTATCCAAGAGCACTAGCTCGAAATATATTATTATTTATTTTTACTTTTACTATAGCCGTATATAAAAGAACCTGATGCGCCATTGGTCGCATAATAAAGCAATTATCATAAGATGCATAGTGTGAGTTTGTCTCAATATTTGAGTTATTAACAGATAGTTCGTCCATTGACACATTGGTGTCAATGCGTTTTTGATTATTTTCAGTATGAATAAGTATTTTATGTTTTTGTTTACATTTAAAGCATTTTCTAAATTGACAATTATATGTTTTGTGTTTGGGACTAAAACAATTTAAACACAAATTTCGCTTTTTGCATTCTATAATTCTGTCCGCTACTGAATATTTTAAAAATGCTTCGCATACGTACATTGTGATTTTTATTGCAAAAATAACATTTAACGTTGCTGCTATGAAATGAGTAACTCGTATTTTGTTTTCTATATTTATCATATTTCATAACAATAGAATTTTTATTTGGTTTATCGCAATTTAGTTTTTCTAATATTTGACACCGTTCATTTAGAAAGTTTTTCATATCTAACATGGTTGGTAATTCACCTAACACTTTATATGATTCCCATTCGCGTCGATAATGTTTCATCGATTTTTTGAGTAATTATGTAAATAATTAGACGATACCAAGATTCAATATTTTCGTCTAATGATTTTAATGAAAGTAAATGGTCAATAATCGCGTCTGTTAGATTTCGGAGGTGAATATGTGACTCTTTTATATTACAGGTATTTCAAACATACTTTTTATATAATTGTGTATCATAAGATTTTTATTTTCATAACGACCCTTTAATAACTGCCACGCCGCTGTGTAGTTTTCGGATGTCATGTCTAGTTTCGCTATTAGTTTCCGCGGTTCATCTGCTAGAGATGTTTTTAAGTGATAAAATTTCTCTATATCGCTTAGAGGCATTGCCGTCCACGAGTGCATTAAACAAATCCCTAACCTCCAACCCCTACCATTGAAAATTGGCAATTTTATTGTCTTAAGTTTGATATTAAGACCTGAGCTATTTACAGACCCAGTCATAGAACGGTTATCATTCTCTTTTTCACGCAAAGTTATAAAAACTACAGATTACGTTATCAAATAAAAGTCGTTCATTATCATTGCTTTCATTATCTGAATTAAGTAAATCAATTTCATTTTGTTTCATTGAGTGTATCAATAACAATTTCACTTAAATCGCAAAGATCTAGACTGTTAAAAAAAGTTTCAAATCTAGTGAGTGCACCTTTTATACTCCCTTTTTTTTGTTTCAAAATACCTAACGCTTCCATTATAACATAAAATATAAATCCGCAAAATTTATATTTAAATTAACTATTTTAAAACTCGTAAGATTTGCATATACCGCTTATAAGAAATCAAAACTGAGTACAAAAAACAAAATATATTCAATTTTTATGGAAAGCTAGTATTTTTAAAAATATAATTTTAGTTTATAATTATTAGGCTAGTGGATAACAGATTTATCTACATCGCCCAACCTATCCTAACACCATACAAACGGATTGGACTTACTTAAAAAATCGAACGGAGAATACACTGAAGACCAAACAGAAAATATAAGAGTAGTATTGCAGACCCCGAACCTGGTGCAGGATTCTTTTCCCGGTTTTAAATCTCATGACCAGTTCCTGGTACGAAAAGAGGCATTGACACCCATTATATCTGCCTATCATTATAAATTCTCCAGTTAATATGGCATATTATTAATTTTATCATTTTTTTATAAATTCATAAATACTCAATGGAAAAAAACTTATAATGCTAATTGGCACACATCGTACTTTTTTCATTCTATACCAGATACGTTAGAGACATTCTTAAATTGTCTTGGTGTACATAATGATGTTTTAAATAAAACTTTGCTCCTTCATCCCAGTTCTTTATATTTTCGCAGGTATACATAATTATTACTTAGAATTTTCAGTTTATTTGAACTTCATGTTGAATAATAAAAATCTGTTTTTTATACTACATAATTTACTGCGAAACCCACTGTTCAATTTAATTAGGTATATGTTGATATATCTAATTTTGGAAAAACTTTAAAACCGATTTGAATTAAAAGGTTTACTCATGTACAATTTTTTTTCCGCTTCCATTTTTATTACATTTTGTTTTTAACGAAATTCATCAAATTGATTATGTAGGTATTCTATTTATAGCTATACATTTTTGTTGCAGGTATGGGTATGCCATGGCTGACCCAAGTGCGTTGCGTGCACTTGGTAATGTTCGCTGTATTGACAATACCGTTATTCGTTTGTCTGTCGTACCTTAATTCGGACCAACTTCATACAACTGCATCTCCTTTAAGAACCTATGAGATTAAACTAGTCCAGAGTAGTAACCAAAGTGTTGGCCAATACGAGACGGAAGGGCAAGTATCGTCGCTAGTCACTTCACATACCACAAATACCAACACCACTACTAATAATACCATTCAAGGACCCGATCTTACCAAGGGTATAGCTGCAGAAAAAATTTACCAAGCAGGACACATGCATCATGATTCGGAAATATGTCCAAATATGGGAAAAACCTTAAAACTTCTGATAGCTATTACTTCAGCTCCCAGTCATGAAAGTGCCAGATTAGCTGTTAGAGAAACTTGGGGTCATTTCGCAATAAGAAAAGACATAGTTATAGCTTTTATGTTAGGTTCAACTTCAAATCAAACTGTAAATGATAGAATAGAACAAGAACAAGAAATATATGGTGATATTATTCGAGGAAAATTTATAGATACATATGACAATCTTACACTTAAGACAATTTCAATGTTGGAATGGGTAGATAAGTATTGTTCACAAGCTCAGTTTGTACTTAAAACAGATGATGACATGTTTATCAACGTTTCCCGTCTTTTGGCGTTCATAGCCAAACATAATTCCGAAGAACGAGCAATATTTGGCCGTTTGGCCAGGAAATGGAAGCCCATTAGAAATAAAAAATCAAAATATTACATTTCGCCTCAACAATATAAACCCCCTGTGTTTCCTGACTTTACTACAGGGCCAGCTTATTTATTTCCTGCTCAAATAGTCAAGGAACTTTACCAGGCTTCTTTGAATTATACTTACTTCAAACTTGAAGATGTTTTCGTCACTGGAATTGTGGCAAATGGACTGAAAATTAAACGGGTACACGTTCCAGAATTCATTAACAAACGAATTAAATTTACCCCTTGCAACATCCAAAAAGAGATTAGTATACATATGGTAAAAGGTGCTGAACAGTATGATTTATGGAAAAAATTACATGACGTAGCTCAGTGTAAATAATGTGATGATTTGAACATAGGACTTGTGATTAGTTTGTAATTCTTTATTATAAACAGTATTTTATTGTAAGTTAAATTATTTTCTATAAAGAACTGTATAATCCATTAGTTAAGAAAAAAATACATGAAGTCAGGCCCTAAATAAAAATTTATTTTTTTGTATTAAAATAAATTAAAACATAACAAATTTAACATTTTGTATTATAATCTCTCATGTAAATACGACTTTAAAAATCCACCTTTTTTATAATTCATTTTAGGTCAAATAAAAAGCAATGTTATTGTAAATATATTTGTACAATATATTCTAGATTGAATGATTATATTCTTTACTACTAATCTATACATCATTTTGCGGAGGCTTGTAAACGAATGAATCCACTTCTTGTAATACCAACTCTGAAATATAAAATTAAAAATTAAAATTTTTCAAAAATAACTTAACCATCATATAATTTATTGATAGTAAACTAAGTACAGTATACTTTTTATGCGTTGTGTTATTTGTGTATTGCTCTTCCTCCATGATAAAAAATTCGTAGTAGTTTACCCAATTTAACTAATGAACCAATTCGGTGTTTTCATCAGAAATAAATCAATGAAATTCCTTTGTAATCATATAGTAAATTATAAATATTTAATCCTAAACACATTACAACGCAACAATTCTGGTTATTTTTTATATAATATCAAATTGAAAGTAAGTTAAAATCGATAAATTCAAATAGAAGTCGAAACGCACCTTCATTGGTCGTGACGTCAAAACTCATATCGATGATAGTTTGTTTACATTTAATGTGTGGTAATTGAGAGAGTTGGACTTTTATTTCTGATTTTATTGTGAATTATTGGTTTTATTTGTGTTATGCAATCATAAAATGTCGTCAGTAGGGTTTGTGAAAGCATTGTCAAACAATTTACCATCCTTAGACATTTTCAGGGTTAGGTTAGGTTGAGTTAAGTTAGGTTGGGTTAGGTTAGGTTAGGTTGGGTTGGGTTCGGTTGGGTTAGGTTAGGTTAGGTTTCAATGCAGCTGAATTTAGAAATGTAAAAGCAACAGGCTAAATACTTATTTTGTGCTTTTTGCATTAAAAAATGTCTAACTGACTTATTTTTATGAAAATCAACAAAAACTAAAGAAAAGAGATGAATAAATATAAATAAAAAACTTCGCACAATCTCGCAGATACACTGTTTACAATAAAATGATGGCGCTTTCAATGACACATATGAGTAGTGACGTAGGCCACCCGCCAACATTCGTTTACGCGGCAAATTTCTGAATTTGAATTTGAGTAAGGAATAACTATGCTACAAAATTTTTTTAATTTAAGTTTTTTTGGTTTTTGGGATAATTGATTGCTGCTCTGTCTTCCTACATGATTTTGAAAAAAATGGAAAACACCGAATTTCCTTTGTTAATATGAAGTAACGCTCTTTACTACTAAATACGGATTCCATTTATTTAAAGTTAATTTTGATTTGTATTCAAGTACATTTTGACAATTGTCGTCTAATCAACTTAAACTTCGAGCATAAGAATATCTAGCAGCGTTTTTGATCATTATAATATTATAGATACATACAGGGTGTACCAACCTTATGACAACGTTCGGTATATGGGTTTTTTTAGAAGATATCAAAAAATGTTATTAACAAAAATAGTAGTTGTCTTTAGGTTCCATATTTTGAAATTACCTCAAACTATACAGAGTGTTGTATAACTCCGTTACAAACCAAACATATGATTTTTTAAATGGGAACCCCTGTATATTATACCGAATTAGGACTGCTTACATTTTTTTGAAGATTTTGATATGAGGTTTTGATATGTTATACAGAGTCCTTCAGAAGTTATGGACACGTTTGTGTAAAATCGTAGGTAAATCAACACTTTGTATCTTATTGTACGTAAAAGAAATTAGTAATATGATACAATAACACCGTATTCTATTAAATATTATTTATTTTTCCTTTTGTAGCACTTTGATCATTTAGTTTAATATTATGGTTAGAATTATACTTTTGGAGACTTGTTTTAATTAGAATAAGTTGTTTATTACAATTTATTATTTTTAAGGATTGTTTGTTACATTCAACGTTTATTTCTTTCAAATAATCGGTTAATAATGGTTTACAATAAATATTACAAAATAACTCTGTTTCCATAAAAATTTGGATATAGGGAATGCTTAACAAAAATTAAAGTTACATAATCAAATATTCTATTTATGATATAAAATACAGGGTGTCCCATTTGAAAGAAGAGAGAAAATGAAAGGTTCGAATTATGGTCCACCCTGTATACAAAATGGAAAATAATTAATATTTAATAGAATACGGTGATATTGTATCATATTACGAAACTGTTAGGCAAAATACTTTTTTTTTCTTCAACGTACAATAAGATACAAAGCATTGATTTACATACGATTTTCACATAAACGTGTCCATAACTTCTGAAGGACTCTGCATAACGTATCAAAACCTTTAAAAAATGTAAATGTGAGCACTCCGAATTCAGTATAATATACAGGGGTTCCCATTTAAAAAATCATATGTTTGGTTTGTAACGGAGTTATACAACACTCTGTATAGTTTAAGGTAATTTCAAAATATGGACCCTAAAGACATCTACTATTTTTGTTAATAATATTTTTTGAGGTTTTCTAAAACATATCATTTACCGAAGTTTGTCATAAGGTTGGTACACCTTGTATACGTCCATAAGTTTGGATAATATATCTACGCCTATGGTACTTTAAAAACTGCTGCTGATATGTATTTTACAGCGTTTTTAAATCAAAATAATACAAAATTTGATTTGTTTTTTTTGTACTAATTTGGTCAAATACATTTGATTTGGGCGATTTCACATTATTCCAATTTTTGTTTAAATTTCATTTGAACCATTAAGAAATGCCCAGAGACATGATATCTCATTTTAACAGGTCTAGAGTAATTGCTTTGTCACAACAGGGCTTTAATCAAACTGTAACAAGTCTTGCTTGCCTTGATTAGCCGGCCAAGTGGAAGGAACCACAATAAAAATCCCCCCAACTTCAAGGTGGAACAGCATAAGCCGAGGAATGCGTGGTTATAAGGTAGTTTAACTGCTGTTATGCGAATCCCAAAGCACCTGGCGAACTTCGGTTTAAATTAGCATTCCTATGGCATGCGACTCTTTCGTAGGCGACCTACCTTTCCCTAGCTTCTCGTGGAATCACTAATGGACCATGAACAAAATTTGGCCAAGGAGATGGTCGACTCCTATAAAGAGTACGCTAAGTCGCCTCAAAAAGGGGAAGACGAACTCCTTAAAACCCAACGGCTAAAGTGTCTCTAAATAAACCTTCAACATTCAAACGAAGCAGCTAGCGTGCTTAGAAGAGGGTTTATTAAGGAAAACTTGGCTCCTACATGAGCCTTGGATCAATAAAGGACGAATACAAGGCCTTGGATTTAAATCAGGTAAGTTACTATATTGTGACAATTCTGACAATCCATGGGCAGCTCTGTTGCTTGATAAAAATATTAAATTTATACCTGTTACAGAATTCATCACAGCAGATTTGGCAACCGCTAAGGCGGAACTGCAGCAGACAAAAGGCAGATTGTTAGTGCCTCGGTTTATTTCCCCGGTGATTTTACTGAACAACCACCTCCACCTCCAGAGGAGACTCATAAGTTGGTGCAGAAGAGGAAACAGGCACTTCATTCTGAAGTGTGATGAGAATGCACACCACAATGTATGGGGACCAAGCAGAAAGTCTTAGAGTGCTATTACAGTCTCACTTTCATGGATGTCAGTCAAAATCAGAAGATAATCCACCAAGCTCTCAACCAAAAGAGCCTCGTAGTAGACTCAACAGGGTGAATAGGCATCTGGTGCATAAAATATTTACGATTAACAAACTTAAATGGGCAATTAAAAGCTATAAACCTTTTAAATCGCTAGGTAAGGACGGAATTTTTTCAGCTTTAAAGCGGCTACACACACGCCTGCCGCAGGGGCGATCTAGGGTGTAAGATAGGAGTGACCCTAAATCGCCTCCTTGATTGTAACGTGTGTAGGTAAGCAGGGGCGATTTCTTAGATCGCCTCCTTTGCAGGGTGGCAGGATGCGCCGGACCTTCCTTGCTTCCTAGATCGGGTCCAGCCGCCCTGCCACAACTCGCGTGTGTAGCGTGATAAGGCCGATTTCAACACAGTTCTGTAGAGAAAGCCGTTGGGAATTTTTTTATTGTGCAGCTCGCTGATGGAGATCGAATATAGTTATCATGGAATACAGCAACCAAAAGCGTGATGTTTGGACGCGGGTTATAGAAGTCTTTAAAGACCGGCCCCACATGTGGGATAAAAATAACAAACATTATTTCAACAGGGACATGAGGCCAATTCTTCACCCAGTACTTCCTTTTTCTTTTTTTCTGTGGTAGCTCTACAGACGCAGCTAAGGCAATGCCGATCTTTTGATTTTTGAAAGTGTTGGCACCATCTTCACGACTCAAGTGTAATCTGCTCTGCAGCACGTCAACTGTCGCACTGAAGGGCAGGCCGGCAGGTACGTCTGTAGAGACGCCTCCTAGATTGCCTCAACCACCCTGCACCCTAGATCGCTCCTGCGGCAGGCGTGTGTGTAGCCGCTTTTGCTCCAAAATGGGTTGGATCGGTTTAAAGCTAGCCTTATCCTCGGATAAATACCCAAGGCCTGGAGGGAGGCAAAAGTGGGTTTTGTACCCAAGACGGGGAGACGTCCCATGGATCATCCAAAGTCTTATCGCCCCATAAGCCTTACCTGTTTTCTCCTCAAAACTATAGAGAAACTAATAGATCTTTATATAAGAAGCGAAAATCTTGCGAGATCGCCGCTTTACAAAAGACAGATTGCCTATCAAACAGGCAAATCCACTATAAGTGCTTTACAATGCTTAACTGAAAGCATAGAAAATACACTAGTGGCTAAAGAGATAGCCATTTGTGCTTTTATTGACAGAGATGCTGCTTTTGATTACACCTCGTTTATATCCATCAAAAAGGCACTGGAAAACGGAAACGTGGAGGCCTCACTAGTGCAATGGATAGAGTTAATGTTAAGAACCAGAACTATTACAGCTAATATAGGAGCAGAGTCGGTGACCGTGGCCGCAGCAAAAGGATGTCTTCAAGGAGGAGTATTATCGCCTCTGCTGTGGTACTTGGTCGTCAACGACCTTCTGTCAAAGCTGCAGAACTCTGGTTTTACGATTCAAAGGTATGCAGATGATCTGGTTGTAACTTTTAGGGGCAAGTATGCTAAAGTTATCTTAAACTTAATGCAAATTGCCCTAAACATTATAGAGAATTGGTGCCAGAGGGAAGGCCCTAAGGTCAATCCTTACAAAGCAATTTTGATACCGTTCACCAGGCGACGCCGTTACTCTCTAACCGCTCCAACCATGAACAATATCGAACTAAAATTTTCCAAGGATATAAAATACCTAGTCATACCAATAGATTATAAAGCCCATGATCACCTATGCTTCATTAAGGTAGTGGCCAAAAATTGAGCAATCAACGGCATGTGCTAAGTTGCAGAAAGTGCAACGGTTGGCTTGTCTGGGAATTACAGAGGCAATGACAACGTGCCCCACAGCAGCCTTAGATGCGTTGTTGGGTCTACCTACAGTGCAATATTGCATTATGGGGGGGAGTTGCAGCTGGTGCCTTACGACTGCAACAGAAAAATAACTTACAACCTGGTGATTTGGACGGTCATCTAAGAATCTGGAAAAAAATCCACTAGCATCCTTAAACCAACCATTAGACACCTTGCCAGTTAAATTTGACTTTGAGACACCGATTGAAGTGGTTATAGGAAACCGTCAAACGGTTAAAGAAGTCGAACCAGAGCTGGAAGAAGGCTCACTGGTGTGGTACACAGATGGGTCCAAGATGATAGGGTTAGAATGGTAGTAACGGGACCGAATTTTCGGTTGTCTGAATCCCTTGGTAACGCCGCAACTACCTTTCAGGCGGAGATATATGCTATAGATGTTAGTGTCCATGAGTGTCTCTGTAGAGGCACGCGAAGAGTAAACATCTATATTCTTACAGAAAGTCAGGCAGCTTTAAAGGCTCCGAGTTCTTTTACTCATGAGTGAAAGCTAGTTTGGGAATGTCAACAATTTCTTAAGAAACTGGCAAGAAACAAAAAGGTCACCGTGATGTGGGTGTCAGGTCACAGAGGGATAATAGGTAATGACGAAGCTGATATACTAACAAAAGAAGGGGCTACTACCCCATTTCTTGGTACGGAGCCCTTATGTAGTCTTACAAAAAGCCATATCAAAAAGGAACTTCGTTCCTTGGAAGAGGATCGACTACGATCTCATTGGAGGAATACGCCAGGAGAGAGGCAAGCTAAAAGGTTTGTAAATATATCACCTGAAAAAGCAAAATGCAAAAAAGATATAAAATTGACCGTAGGTCTTCTCAGTGGACACTGCCCTTTGAGGTATCACCTCAAAATAATGGGCAAATAGGAAAGTAAAAACTGTCGTTTCTGCGAAAGCACCAAAGAAACGGTGGAAATATACTATGCGAATGCGTAGCATTGTTCTGCACATGGCCCAAAGTCCTATAAGGAGTTGCTCTGACTCCTTATGAAATTAGGAAATTGCCCTCTAGAAAGCTGCTTAACTTAGATAGAAGTATTGACGTTTTACATTAAGTAGATTAAGGTAGACACAAAAGATCTTCATAGGTCGAAGTGCAGAGAAGTCTCACTGGCTTATACAACCCAAGACAATATAATATAATCTAATCGTGGTTTAAATTTCATTTGAGCTAATTAGAAATGCCCAGAGATTTTCATTTTAACAGGTCTAAAATAATTGCTTTGTCAAAACAGGGCTTTAATCCAACTGATATAGCGAATATTCATGGAGTTATTCAGGGTGTTGTATCAAAAATTAAAACACATGATGAGATGGATCGTCCTGGGAGGGGTAAAAGTCGATGTACAGAGGCACAAAACCAGCATATAACATTGATAGCTCAAAAAAATCGCATGGAATCTAAATGTGGTGTATCCAGAGAAATTGTCAAGCTTGAAGGACTGAATATTTCACGACAATATCCACTTTAAGATGGCAATGAAAAAATATTGTTCCTTACTCATTTAATAATCCACCTACTTATTCAAAAACGAAAATCTTGAGTTATCCATGTATTTTCATAGCGATTTTTACAACACAATACTTATTATCAAATCAAAATAAAAATTATTATATTTGTTATTGATTGCCTTGTCATTGTTATCTTATGTGAAACAGGGTGACTGGTGACCCAAAAATTTAAATTAGTTATAGAAACCAATATTTATAAAATAGAATGCTACTAGTGAAAAAAATGTTATATGAGCCATGGTAGAAAAGTGTATTATTGTCTCGGATCCATTAAAGACCTCTTCGAAACTTCGATTCGCAGTCTTTAATGGACCTCTATAATTCACTTTTTTTACCTTGGCGCATAATTACTATTATCAAATTTTTTTGCTTACTAATAAATTTGTAAAAGTGAGTAAAACATTGAACATTTTTCATAGTACAGTAGTAAAATGATGTTTACCTATTAAAAAAATTATGTATAAAATTAATAGAAAGATTTAAAATTTAAATAATATTCCAAACTTGTAGACATATGTGTATTTGGATACCTTTGCTTCTTTGGAATTTAGATTTTGGAATAACTTTAAATATCAATTTAAGTAATGATGGTTAAATATTGCTATCCTAAAAGCATGCTATCTGGTGATCCAATGAAAATATTATTAATTTTTGAAAATCTGTTTAGTAGGAAAAAAATCTTACCTCTCCACTTTTCCACCGGCAAATTCATATCTTCAATACTTTGATCATAAGGCGCTGAGGTAGGTTCATCATCTGGATCTGCATAAGCTTTTAAGTAAGCATGTGCCAATGCCTGTTCAGCCGTTATCCTTTTTTCACTATCAAGTTCCAACATAAGACCTAGCAAATTTATTGCTAATGGATTAGCACCTAGTATATAAGTGTGTAAATCTTTTTTGGGCATATGTGGAAGAGACCTAATATAGCTTCGAGCCTGAAAGTAAGTACATTATTTAAGGTTTAATAAATATATGATAACTTTTAAGAAAAACGTGATATTGCCATATGTTAAGACATACTATACTTTTAAAGTAATTCATTAAAAATATAGTATGGAATAAATATTTGTTTAACTAGGCAGCAAAGTAGTAGATTGGCTGCCGAGGCTGAATTCATAAAGTAGCGAGCAAATTATTACAATTCCCACAATCTCTTTATTTTTCCTGTAGATAGAATTGATAGAAATCGCAGTTGTTGGAATGGTTGGTTGCTATAGAAATGTCCATAATAATTATAGTTTGACAATTCATGAAATTTCTGACAGTTATGCGAAAAAATATCGGTATATTTAAATTATTATATAATGGACAGTAATAGCGACCTGGAAGTACTTACTCCTCCAGAAATAAGGGAGGTGAGGTTAGAGTTGAATTTGTTGCCAGAGAAGTCTCGGATGAAATATGAAGGAAATTATAAACGATTTATGGATTATTGCCTAGGCAGCAAAGTAACCACTTTGCTGTCTAGACAGGAAAAGTAATACTTTGCTGACTGATATGTGTCAGCAAAATTAATATTTGCTGCCAATCGGAAAAAAAAATATAATTAACTATCATGACTAAAATAGTAAAAGGAAGTTGTTTATTTAAAAAAAGAATATTGGAATAATTGAGAATTAGGCACGGTTAATACGTAGAAACAGCATATTGGAAAAAAATTTTGTTCAAATCCCTACAATAACTTCTACCATTAAAAGTGAGCTTTATGCTACAGTGATGTATTATTCATCCTAATTATTTTAAAACGAATTTTTGGTCTTTGAATGAATTACTAATAGAGCATAAAAAATCAGGCAATTGATTATTTAAAAATTAAAAGTGTATTCTTATTTATTTATACTATTTGAAATAAATATGGTCCATTTTTTAAATCTCGTTTAGATACTGAAATTGAAATCACCCATCGACAATTTTAAGAAAGTACAGTATTATTGGATGTAAATGTTTTTTTCGCCAGATAATAAAATAAAATTGTGGAGAACCACCTGTAAACGTAATTGGATAAATAAAAATGAACCTAAAAAAGGCTGGGAAAGGCAGTAAACAGTCAGGGAAGTAGTTTAAGTAAAAGACTGGAAAAATTGAATAAGTCATAGTAACAGTTTTCGAGTAACAAGCTTTTTTTTATTGACTTTGGGGCTAGCCCGTTTCGCCACGCTATATACTTTTTAAAAGATGGTGTTTTCCTTATTAACCAGTACTTACTACATAGATATATACAAAGGATTCCTATACAGGGACACACTTTTCACGCCAGTGGTATATACGAATGGGTCAGTGACAAAGGGAAAGTTACTAATCCCATAAAGCCTACATATTATAAACGTCTATTCGTGCGTTTTAAGAAGTTATAAAATACATTTCTCACTTGTGGATTATTAACACATTCCTGCATTATTGTGATACAGTTCTGTGGCATCGTAACTTTTATTTTTCCTAGTTCAGAAATAAGAAAGGAAGTAGCGTCGGAGTTATATACGCATCCAAAAATCCAGTGGTCGAGGTCGTCATAGCTATTATTGCAATCACATAATGAAGTTATAGAGAGGTTCATTTTATAAAATTTTGAATTAACTGCCCCATGCCCAAAAAGGCATCTAATAAATTTTGTATTAATTTTCCTGTTGGGATGACTCCTTTCAGCTAGTGAAGTAGATGGTAGCTTTTTATTGAATAAACAGTATTTGTAATTTTTATTTGTGGTTATTTTTGCCCACTCCTCTGCCCAACGGAATGTTAACTTTTTCTTACATACTGAAATAGCATCTTGTAATGTCAATTCTGGAATATCTTTCCCAGTTAAAATTGTCTCTTTGGCCATTTTATCAGCTATTTCATTTCCTCTAATTCCACAATGACCTTTGACCCATATAAATACTGTATTTACTTCCTTGTTGTTGAGAAGTGACAGGATTTCTAAAATTCTTACAATGTTTTTGTTGTTGTATATGGATTTTAAAGGGCTAGCCAAGGTTGTAAGTTTATTTTGTTAGCTATATTATCGCCACAAAATAAAACCTATTTCAGTTGTCATCGTTATTTAAAAATCAACCGCGTTTTTTTGATATTTTGCCGTTATTTTTTATTTGGTTGACCGAGTTTTTACTGCCTTAAAATGGCTAAAACTGTAATAAATAGTATTGTTGGTAGTGACATTCATTATTTTGAGTTTAAAGAGAAAAATCAAGATCAATTTGTGACTAAATTTCAATGCAAGTTAACAAAAGGAAAAAAATGTCAACAAAAATGTGAAACACTATAAAAGACCTTTCTCTCACTAACTGGATCGTAAACAAAGTGTTTAAAAACTGTATTCGTTATGAATTTTGCAAATTCTATGTGTGTCATCTAGCAAAAAAAATAAACGTTTACCTACTTAAGACAAAAGACTCTTCGAGAAATTATTAGTGTTCAGCAAGTATAATCATTAAATTTCTTAAAATTAGTGAAGTTACTTTAAGAAGATGTAACTAAGATGAAAAACAACGCATTTTCACAGGATACATGCTGCCCAAGCATTTAGCCTACTACGATGCAATGACGATACAAAGGACACTTTTCTCCGTTATTTTGTATCTGGAATGACAACTTCTGTCGCCAAGACTGAACAACTGTCAAAATTAGGTTAAATATAATACATATTTCTTATCAAAGTGGCACGTGTACAATTTATTAGTGATAATTGTTGGTGAACACTGTTGTTAAATATAATCGCCTTTTAGGTATTGGTTAAATACTAAATTTAGTCTTAGCATCACAGTACTCTTAGTTCGGTTCCATCGTTATTAAAAACGTTTACAGATTGAATATTAGAAATGACAAGGTCACACGTTGCTCGCCTAGGGGTCAATCAAGGCGGAAGGTATATACACAAAGGAAAATAAACATAGGTGTTAAAATTTAACACCAGATTTTTATCTTATTGGTGCCCAAGAGGCAAGTGATGTTAATTGGGAATTCGATTCCATCCAATTTTTCTAATGTCTTCTATTAGGGTGTTCTTGTGAGTTATGAATTATTTGCAATTTAAAAATATATAGTCTAGGTCAGCCCTTTCATTACACTCTTCTCATAGATCAGATGTTATTACTTTGATTTTGTTGAGATGGGCGAGGTAAGATGTATGTCCAAATCGCATCCTTATTAAAGAAACCGTCTGTCTTCTACTGTACTAATATTTTTTTGGAATGGTTTTTGTAGCAAAAAATACTGTGAATTTTTGTTGTTACAATAGTTTTCCCAGTATATGGTCCATCCACAGATTGTTTTTGTATATGTTAATACTATCCGATAGGCAATTATTCTCAAGATATCCAAAGTCTGCTGCACACGGCGTACGATAATATAATATATATTAAAGTTCATATATTACACAAAAATCGCTTATAATTAGAAAGCACACAACGCCGCACATGGGCGCTATAATATATATCTATATCTAGGCGATATATTATATCTCTGTAAAAATATGCCTGCTGAGCGATATTTCACAAATATATCTGGTCATATCTTACCAGCCCCTTGCGTCCCGTTGTCTGCAGAAGCCCACAATTCGATGTTTTTGAGTTTAGACGAACCGGCATTTTAGTCTACACTTGTTTTTCAAAGCTTTTGTGTGTTTTAAGTATTTTGAAAACATTAGAAAACTGTGGTTATCTATTTCTCCGCGTGATTTTCTAAATTTAATACGATCATTTATCCAACACTTTTTTTGGTTTTTAATGTTTATTGTTGCTATAAAATTGTCATACATAGTATCATCGTCTTCATCTGACGAACTATCTATGGAATCTAGCAATAACACGTCGTCTCCGATCATTTTCTTTAACAACTGACGTAAGGTATATTAATATCGTACCATGTCTTCAGCCACCATGATATAATATATATTATATTATCGCACACCGTGTGCAGCTGGCTTAATATAATATATATTATATTAGAGTGCAAACATAAAATATTATATTATATTATCGTACGCCGTGTGCAGCAGACTAAAAAATTACTGTTTCGATACTTTGTTTTGCTAGAATATCTACGTGTAAGTCTATATCTTGTTTATAAGAATTCCAACCGGCTTTTTCGATATTCTGCTGGAGGGGTATATGGTATTTTATTTATCCTCAGTTTTATTTTAAACAGCGAGTTCCATTATGATTGGGTAGTGGTCTGATTCTAAAGTATTCGCGTGCGTTTGCAAGGTTATTTTATTGGATGTATTGGAAGATGAAAATGTTAGGTCTGCTGTAGATTTGTGTTCATTGTGTGTTAATCTTGTAGGTGACCCATCATTTAGAAGTATTAGTTCTTGGTTGCCTATAATATTGACTAGCTGTCTTCCTCTTTGGTCGTTTTTGTGCGATCCCCAGACTTCATGGTGAGCATTAAAATTGCCTGCAAGTATAGCGGGGGAGTTTATACTTGTAAGTATGTTTCCCCTATCATTGCTATTTAATTTATACATGGCGTGCAATACAAGGATAGTATTGAGATTTTTAATGATTTGAGTATTACTACTCGGGCGGCATTAACTGAGATATGCTCATGGACATTAAGGTTCAGATTAATTTGTTCGCCTCTCATGTGGTTTATAAATAGGATTGCTGTTCCCCCTTAACCATCCTCTCTTTTTGCCCGGACGATGTTATACCCTGGAAAATTGATATATTTATCCTGTTTAAACCAAGTTTCTGCTAAAATCGCTATATCTACATTATTTTTATTTAGGAATTTTATTAAACTATAATTCTTTGCTACAGTGGAACGAGATTTCCACTAAAAGATGTTAATTGTATTGTTTTTATTTTGCCACTTCGGAATTTACTAAATTTATTTTTTACGAAACCTATATCAATATTTTTCAAATCTTCAAAACTTATTATCTCATCTAATATATCTTATAGAATATTAAAAAAATTAACTAATTGATCATCTGTATTACTGCATAAGTCCACTTCCATACTCGACCTTTGTTGGCCTATGTGAATTGGTTGTTCTGGTCCGAAGTTCCTAGGAAACATTGAAGGGTACATTTCCTCTCCGCGTTTATTCGCCTTGCGTTTTTTGGGAGTATTGCTGGTGGTGGAGTTTGGGGACCATGTCAAGTGGCAGGGTTATTTCCGGGATTTGATGCTTGGGATAATTGGATGTTAAGCCGCGTCCACACAGAAGCAACATGGAGTAACATGACTGTCGACTTTTGTCGCACTATGTTTCTTGACATTAAAAATGTTGAAGGAAAAGGAAACTTTACTGTCCACACAAATGAAACTTGTCTATGAAGGTTTCTGTCAGTGAAACAAATGTCGCAAATATGGGGAAATGAAGTGTCCAAACAAAGGAAACTTGTTTCATGTTTTAGTTTAGTCAACAACGTTTCTATATAGTGGTGTGAAAGTGGAAATATTTAATTATAAAATAGGGATGTGGGATGAAGACGATGCATTAATAGCTGCAGCAGCTTTTGTTATTTTAAGTGGAAAAAAACGTAAGCGCGAAAGGCGATGTTGGGTGCGGCCTTCCTGAATATCACATTCTACAGCTTCAGCGATGTTTTTCAGAGCATCATATCTTTTATTTGCACATTTGTGATCTGCATTTTTTGGATTCCACAAACATTCCGCATCTTTATATATTTCTAGCAGTAATATTGTTTTATCATTTGTCCAACGGGCCATTTTTATTATTAAAACTATCGACAAGCAACTGATTACTGATGACAACCGTCCACACCGCAGAAACACGAGTCGCAAGTCTCAGCTTGTCGACACCTGTTACTCCAATTTCTTTGAAGTTTACCGCTCGGCGAGCGAAACACGCGACACAGGGTCGCATCCCAGTATGCGACATAAACAACCAGAAACATTTGTCGACAAAGAGCAACTTTGTTTCTAGAAACTAGTCATTGATGACAAATGTTGCTTATTGTTGCTTCTGTGTGGACGCGGCTTTAGGTCGGTGACTATTATTATTATTATTATTATTTTTATTAGCGTTTATATTTTTATTTGGAAGGCGGGAAACTATTCTGGGGTATTGATTAAAGCTTCAAAACTATTATTAGTGCGACATTAGCATAAGAGTTACATATGTTGGCTTTTGCGTCAAGAAAGGCAGTATTATTTTGTGTCATATGTTTTTGTATATTTTTCTGTTGTTCAGTACGTTCTAGAGATTGATTTGTGATTGTTATCCTTATAATATATACAAGTGTTTTCCGGATCTTTGCATGTGTGATCATCTTCTTTTATTTCACCACAATTTAGGCACCTACTATTTGTAGACCGAAATTGTTTCGCGACGTGATCATATCTTAAACAATTGTAGCTATTGTGTTACTTTTTGTACATAATTTTCTACTGGGAATATTAGGCTATTTATTTTTATATGCGTTGGCAAGGTACTGCCCTCGAAAGTTACTAGTATTGTTTTTGGTATTTGTTTTTTTTTGGCAGTGGTATTGTTTGGTTTTGTTTTTTTCCTCGGTTTTTTCTTAAGCTCCCAACTTCCGTGACTGTACACGTCGTAATATTTTTGAGTAAGTACTCTTCATTAAAAATTTTATCGACCTTTTATTACCCCTGTACGTTGTAATAAACTATTTGGAATAATAATAAATGCTTTTAAATTTTCATTATTTAGTCCTTTGTAATTAATAAATTATTTGCATATTTTATGGTTTCTCACTGCACTTGTACTCTATTTTTCCCTATCTTTTGTATTCATTTAATATTAGGTATTTTTAATTTTTGGTATAATGTATGCCCTACGACCATGGGATGTAAACGACCTATGTTTTCAGTATTTAACTTTTCAATAAAAACATATACGTTATATGAATATAAATACGATTTATCTATGTGAAATGTTTTGGGTTTTTGTGTATTGTCACCTGTTGCCGTCTGAATAGATCGGCGTTAGTCCTCTATGCTGCCAATATGATTATTAACTGGCAATAATTTAGGATTTTTATTCACTTGTGATTTTATTCCGCTGTTATTTCCATCGGGTTCACTGTTATTTTTGGAAAGGGCTATTATGTTCCCCCGCCTTCGGAGGGAAGATCTTGTTTTGCACTACCAATTTAAATTGATTTCGTGTAAACTATGTCAGTGATATTTGGTTTAAACGGATGATGTGTCGCACGCCTTTCACTTTAAATTACCGGTACATTACATATAAGTACATTTAAATTTCTTTTTATTAGATTAAATAAATTTGGCACTATAATAATAATTATAATTTTATCCTAAAATATGTGTTAAAACATAAAAACTCAAAAATCAAACAAACTGTGTAAAACAAGTATAAAGAATATTCTCACACCAAGTTTAGACATACGTACTGTTGTGACGTCATACAGTGAATAATGGTTCATGTGTGTTCTGTGAATAATGGGTAACATTATACTTGAGGAAGCACATGTATAATTAAGGTTTTATAGGACTGTCGGGGACAAATATTATTATTTATAGGATGATCAACTGATTTTTAACCGAGATAATCATTTGTAGGTTAGGCGCAAAAGTTACTCTCCAAAAGGGGAAGTTTATATTTAGTCGCACTTGGAATGGAATGGGTAAAGAACTTCCTTAATCTTATAATTTATTTTTTATATTTTGCACTTATAAAAATCTTCATTATAAAACGCATTTGCGTATCGTAATGTAACTTTTACGCACGCAATTTTTTGTTTTAAATGGTTGGCGACATGAGTGAAGTATCTAATGACAAGACTATTGACAATGACATTTGTGGCTAATAGCAACTTGTTAATTTTATATTGTTCTTTAAGAAAGTATGTAATATATTATTATTGGTGTATTATTCATTATAAAATATTTGAAAACATTAACATTTCATAATTTAAATGTCAAATAATTTATATATTTACAATTTTATAAATTACAAAGTGCTACCGACATACTTTTTAAAATCAAAATTTTCGTAATTACATAAAAATAATAAATTAATTGAAAAAATGATAAAATAGCAAAATATAAAAAATATTATAAACTACTTATTTCATATGGCTGTTGTGACAATCGTTCTTTAAAAAACTCATCGCTTCGCGATTCGTTTTTTAAACTTGAACTCGTGTCATAACATAATTCCATATGAAATGCGTTGTTTAATATACTATTATTACTTTTCTTGCCACGCAAAACATTTTTGATAAGAAATAGGTAGGTTTGTAAACTTTAAGATATATTAATTATTTTTATGGATTAATTTAAAAACTTTTAGGACACACTATGTATGGATAAATAACCTCGAAATTAATTACATCTATTATAAAAAAATAATTTAAATTACTTACACTTTCCGAAGTAATTTTCTGCATAAAGTCTTCGCAAGGTGTTCCTAAAATTTCCATTATGAGATTGAGCTGATGAATATCTATTTGGTATTTAAGAAAATTGAAACATTGGTGCTTTAATCAGTTATATACTATTATTATACTACAATACAAATATTAAATAATTAATTAGGTTGAGAAAATGTATTTTAAAAGTTCTAACCTATGGGTTGAAAAGTCTGACCTGACAAAAGTGAGTTAGCTAACGCCACAGGCAATTCAAAGGAACGTGCTCAATATATAATTCACGAATGAACAATCTTTGTGCGATGGGTGCCGCGACTATCGATCAAAAATACCAGTTCGACCAGTTCAAATTTCCAAAGAGCCATTTTGCACCGTTAAAAGGCGGCTGAAAGTTATTGTAAGCACCTAAAAACACAATAGCCGGTTGTAACGTTTTCTTTTTCTGTACATTCTTAGCTCAATAAGTTTAGATTGGTTCCTGAATGCAAGCCATTGTCAACGTAAATTGTTTATTTCAAGGTCTGGGTTGTGCTAGATCCGGCATACAGACTGAGATGAGGATATAAGATTCCAGCAAGGAACAAAGAAGTATAGTTTATTTTCAAACATAACTCTACAATGAAGGAATCTGTGTTATTATATCACATAAAATTTGGCGGGGTCCCAGACTATTTTTGCGATGTCGATAAGGAAAAATTATTTATTTATTTCGGGGCATATCCCAAACCATTTAAGTCTATCCTTAGTCATAATTGATTGTATTTTATCTAATAAATTTTGACAGATTTCCAGTCATTCAGATATCTGAACGTTATTCTGAAATAACCCAATTAGGCATCTCTACACTTCGATCTACTAAGATGTAATGCAACCAAAATACAACTAACAAAAGCTATTTAACATTTTCAGTGTTGGCACACTGCCGGTTCTACGATTGAAAAAGGCGTTGGAGTGGCGGTATTTGCCGAGAAATATTAAGTGTAAGAACGAAGGTCATTTATCTATCTATTTATTTCTGACGTAAGTGTTTGCCTCAGATATGTACCCACGGGAGTTGCTAAAGCAAACCTGTGGGAACAAAAGTATTAAGATTATATCTGATAGCCAGATGGCGTTCAAGTTATTGAAACTAAATCGAATTGATTTCAAGGATCAGGATCGAATGTTTAGAAAAAAACAACACAGTAAGCCTACTTTGGATATCTGGACCTGTCAACAATGACGGGAAATAAAAAGGGGAGGAATATTTATAGGTCCCTAACAATTTCTTGACATATTAAATACCGTAGCCAGAGGTACGAGCTGAAGAGCCTAGAAGTCTCGACTGGAAATGGACGAGCGGGACATACAAATTGTAATAGGACTACTGACTGGACACAGTTGCCTTAGTGGGATATGAAAATAATTGGACTGATATTGACATAAAGGCATAGCGATCACGGACTTATGGAATTCTGAAAGTGTCGATAACGACCCTGGTGAGCTTCATTAGAGGTATAGGGCTATTAGAGACTATAACCTACGGGTATTTTTTAGACTATGGACCGATCAACATCTTGACAGTGCAGTACTAGCAAGTTCGAAGGTCGAATGACAAACACAGCTACACGTTCTGACTAATGATATCAAAGTAAATCTGTAGTGGGTTCCAGAACACTCTGGGGTAGATGGAAATGAAAAAGCTGATATTAGCTTATGAAGAATAATATCCCTCTTTTATTAGTTCAAAACCAATTTTTGAGTTAATGAAAGCAACAATAAAACAAGAGAATGGGATCATACCGATTATTGGAAATCGCCTCTTAACAGAACATTCTACTCTGAAAAAAACAAAAATGGGACTAAAATATGGAGAAATACAGGTTCTGTAACAGGGAAAGGGTAACAGCCATATACATTATGCAGGATTATAGTACTTTAGACGATTGAGAGGCTGTTAAATAGAAAACCCAGCATTCTTTTAGAAGAATATTACACCTATCCAGTAAAGAACCTGTGCAAGCTTGTAGAAAAAATAAATACTGGAACGAGTGGAATAATTGGGACAGTGGACAAGTTAAGCCAATAGCTTCAGTGATCTCGGATACAATTGTTAGACTGACCCAAAAAGAAAAAACAGGATTGAGCCATAACTGTACTCCGGGGGGTTGCACACTGGAGGGTGGAAGTGATTCACCGAAAATCTTGTATACAAGTTTTCAAGAAGGGGTTTTTGTTCTCCCCGACAGGGCCCGTCCTAATGGCTTATTGGATGTCTCCAATAGCGTGGTCTGTGGCGTGATTCCTGCTCTTCTAGGTTGGTAAGGGACAAACTACCGATAAGTTATTAATAAGGAAGTTTTGTGCCTGAATACCTTCCCAATCTTGGTGTTGTGCCATACTCCATTTTGTGTCAAATGTTTTCACTATTTCTTTCTTTCGTACATCGGCTCACTTTTCTAATCTAGTAAACTTTTCCTATACAACACACAACATCCACATACCTATATCTTTTCTTAGCCGTAACAGACGAAGTAGCAGTGTCACGAATTCCCACGTAGCCTAGCTGCCACTGCCTCCAGATGCTAACCGCGAGAAAAGTGTCTAGAAGATTAAACATCGATAGTGATTAACCACAAATACTACGGTGAAAGGAATCGTGTCAAGAATAAGGGAGGTGCAAAGGGTTAGAGCACTGAGAACGATTATTGCGAGAGCTAGGTCAGTATTCTGGCCTTGGCGAGGAAAGGGTGCTCTGCCGAACTGGGCAGACTCTTTCGTCTCAACTCGTCGGAAATAGTAAGTACGGAAATGTTTTAATGAAAAACAGAGAACAAGGGAAAAGTGAAGCAAAAGAGATCGATTGGAAAGGTTAAGGTTTACATATGGAAAATAAAAATAACCAATGAGGGATAGGTGATACAGAAGGCGCCTTCAGGAGGAGATTCGCTTCCAAGAGGGGGAAACGCTTCAAATTGGACCACTGTCGTACGATGTTAGAGAAAAAAGGGAGGATCGAAAAACGGGAACAGGAGGAAGGAGATGAGGAATCAAGAGGTAAGTGGGAAGGCGAGAAGACGAGACAAGAAAGGGAGGATTGTAAAAACGGAACGGGAGGAAGGAGATGAAGAATCAAGAGGTAAGTGGGAATTGCTGGATTTATTCAAATTAACAGATGATCTAGCGGGAAAAGAAAAAGTTGAATGGATCTAGAGATTGCCAAAGTAGAGATTAAAAAAAAGGGACGGTGGACCTATTTGAAATCTATTTAAAGCAGCAAATACATTATGGATGAGAGCATGGGAATATTAGGAGGCAGAGATCAAAAGAAGTAGTAGTTAAAGTAGCGTTAGAGAGTGGCAATCCAAGGCAATGATATACTGGGAATGGGAAGAGTTGCTACCGGAGAACAGTGAAATACTATGGGAGAATAAAAAGGAAAATTAAATGTATAAAAAAGAAAAGAATAATGAAAAAAAATTACAGAATGATTTGAACAATGCGGTTTGGGAGAGAAACCGGGGTGGTTTTAGAGAGGTCGGCCCTTACGAGGGAGACAGCACCTATTCTTGCGTATAAGAACGAGAATGGGAGTCGTGCCTCGTGAGAGGTAATCCCACACAAGATGAAACGATCCTGGAAGCAGGTTTCCACCCGAAGAACAAAAAAGGGTGAGCCATAGGTAATAGAACTTTTAGGTTGCAGTGGAAGGGACGTTTATCGAACATTTACATGAAACCTAAACTAACCTCACCCTTCTTTAACAAAAATTAAATAATATTGCATTTCACTAGATTTTGCTTATCGATCTCAGATTATTGTTACAGTAAGCCAGTAACAAAAATAGTTTGAAAAAAATAATAATCACTTACTACAGCAGCGGCTATTTACTTAATTTGTATTTATTAATAAAAGGATACGATCTGTTCCTGGAAACAGTGTTTTTCCAGTTAATAATTCTGCCATTATACATCCAACGGACCAAATATCTACAGTCTGGTTGTAGTGCATCCAGTTTAACATAATTTCGGGTGCCCTATACCACCTAGTAGCTACATATCCGGTCATTTCAGTTTCTGTAGGCCTGGCTAATCCAAAATCTAAAATTTTCAATTCACAGTCCTCGTTTACAGCTATATTCGATGGTTTCAAATCCTAGAAATTATTTAATCATTAAAATCAGGAATGCCATTTTTGAGATTATCAGTTTCAGGTAACAATAGACGTTCTATCATATAAAATATAATTTCTATAGTTGTGTTTGCATCATAAACTTTGGATTATTGTTTACACCCCAAGTGATGTAAAAATTAATGAAACTGGTTTTCATGCCTCGCTTGTAGCAACCCTGCGAACCTGCACTTCACTCTCGAGCTTCGAGCGTTAGTTAGTTCTTAGCTGTTGCAAAAATGAAGTAAAAAGTAATACTCAACAATGATATGCGTTTAAATTTTGCTTTAAACTTAATTATTGGTGATGAGAAGTGGTTCTTTCAACATGACCCTGAACCAAAGCGTCTTAGCCAGCTGCGCTGCCTCATCCAGATTGAAAAGTAAATTCAAAGTTAAAACTACTTTGATGGCAAAGGAATCTTGCACATATAGTTCGTCCCAACTGACGAGTCTATTAACCAACATTTTTATCTGATCTGCTCAGAAAACGGGCCATTAGAATCCGTTCAGGGATTGCCAAAATGTGGGTCCTCCATCACAATAATGGTCTCAGTGTTGCCACATTTCTCGTATTCAAATATGTCATTATGACTTTTTTTATTCCCCTGAGTGAAAGGCATGTCAGGCATGGCTTCGAGAAGGCCGTACGCAAAGAGCAAGGGGCTCTGGACGCCCCCGTAGAACAACAGACCGTGAAGATCGTCGCTCAAGATTATTGGCCTTAGGGGACCGTTTCTCCACTACCAGGTCCATTGCACATGAATGGTTTGCAGAACACGGAAGACCTATTGGCATGCGAAGTGTTTACCAACGAATAAGACGTCCCCCCTTTAACTCCAGAACACCGACGTAATCGCCTTGTGTGGTGCAGAGAACGGTCATTCTGGGATCAGGAATGGAACAGTATTTTTTTTTTAGAATACGACGTGGTGAAAGGAGAAATCCACGGTTTTTTGTTGAAAGGTATGTTCATCAAACAGTTGAAGTTATGGTTTGGGGTGCTATAGCTTATGGTTCGAGATCACATTTAATCTTCATCAGAGGTAACATGAACGCGCAGCGTTATATCCCCATCTTTTACCCTATCTTCACACCCTGGCAAATCCAACTTTCCAACAAGATAAAACCCGACCACATGTCGCAAGAGTTACATTAGACTTCTTTCAACATAATGATGCCACATTGTTACCTTGGCCACCAAGATCTCCCGACTTATCCCCAATTGAGCACGTGTGGGATATGATGGGAAGGAGTTTGCTCAATTTGCAACTTCCTCCTCAGACTAGAAGAACTTCGAGAGGAGTTGGTGGTTGCCTGGGAATGAGATACCACAGGAGGACATTGACCACCTGATCAGAATCATGCCTAGGCGCGTTGGAGAATGCGAAACACATCGGGGTGCATCCACACATTATTAAAGGTAAAAGGGCTTTAAAGCAATGCAATCATTTTGAAATTTTTATTATTTACTTATTATGTTTCAGTAAGTACTTATACAAAATTTTATAAAAATAAAATCATTTAAACTGGGTGTTCGGATTTTTATGTCATATCTTATTTACACACCAGCATTATATTTAAATAGTAAACATACAAGAATATTATATAAATAACTACTTTTTAATGGTATATTTTTATAAACTAATATTTTACAAAGGCAGCATATTTTTTCTTGGAATTTTTTTTAAATGGGACATGTTACATTTATTGTATTGTCTTTTTTATAACAATTTTATATAGAATAAATTTCTAGAGTTAAGTTAAGACCTCTAACGAACCACCAAACTGTAAAAAATGAACCAATATTTTGTGTCAGTATTTCCCGGTCTATATATGTGATTTAAATGAGAACAGTGATCGTGAAGCAGAGAATATGTTTTTGAAGCGATCGATTGCATCTATATGAGACTAAGAAGCATTTAAAAGTATGTTCAATGATCACTTTGTTATTTGAATCGCTTCTTTCCTACTCTCGTATATACAAGACATTTTTATTTATTACTAAGTTTTCTGGAAAAACCGAGTTCAGAAGAATTTTTGTTTCGACGTTTCTCCCACTTTGGAGTCATTATCAAGAGAGGATAGGTTAGGATGAGTAGGGTTTAGTACGATTTCGTAATCTCAATCTGCCTACTCCATTAGCCGCACTATACCCGCCAGTTGTCACTGAGGTCTCAATCTGCCTACTCCTCAGGGACAACAATTTTTATTATGTATATTTTATAGATATTTTGATTCTTATATAATAAGAAATGCTTATTGAATAATGAAATTAGTTAGCTCTCTAACTATATTATTAAAGGAGAGCTGTGTGAGGGTAGGTTGCATTATATTGTTTACTTGAACTACCTATACCAAATTATTAGCTTATCATATTCTACTTGGAAATTTAAATGGTGATATGTACCTTATTTTACTTTAAAACATTTTTTCGAGATGTTAGAAGAAACCGAGCGAGGTTCTTTATTTTTTTATACACGATGGAGCTCTTGCACACTTTGATAGCGGGTGTCGTAATAGGGAAGTAGCCTATTTTTTTTTATTCATAAGAGGATTCAGGGTAAAAGAATGCCAGTGTAGCTCATACAGAGTTCACAGTTATCTCCGCCAAAGATATTACCATTATGGATGTAAAAGCATCCATATTCTTACGGACAGCAGACAAGTTCTATTAACTCTAAACAGGTTATGTATCACATCAAGTCTAGTATTAGAATATCACATGGCCCTTACCGAAGCAAGCAACAACAATATGGTTACTCTAGGCTGCATAAAAAGTAATAGAATTTCAAAAGGCAACCGCATAGCTGACTATAGCCTTCCAAAATGATTTTGGGACCTGGCACTCTCATCAGCTTATCAGCGATGGTTGACCTAGTAAATGAACGCTCTATTGACAAATTCAAGGGCAGATGGGAAAAAGAGAAATATTTTAGGCTATCCAATGAACTTCTAAAGTACCCGAATAGCAGAGCAGCCAAGATATACGTAGGCATGACCAGAAAGGATCTGTGTATGGCCACCTACGAAAACATCTAAACAGGTTGGGTTTATGTGACACCCCACTGTGTAGAAGATGTAAATAATAAGATTGAGACAGTTGAACACATCCTTAGTGAATATACGGCACTCTCTCTATCACGATTTTCTACATTCGCCGAGACCTGGCTAACACATGCCAACTTGAGGGCGAGCTGCCTACTGGCGACGTTATCACCTACTTTTTGTAGGAAGATAACAAGGTTTCAAAAATGTCGAAATAAAATTTTCAAAAGATAAAATATACTTACTCGATGTATAACTCCTGCAGAATGTATATACTTAAGGCCACGAAGTATCTGGTATACTAAAAATTGTACATGGTCGTCTGTTAGTTTTTGGGTTCTGATTATATTATTTAAATCTGCACCCATTAGATGAGTAACTAAATATATCTGAAATAAACAAAAAATGTTATCACATGTTTAATACATAACAAAGTAGGTACATATAGGTGGTACAATATAAATCCCGACCCACGTGACCAAAGTGTAAAAAGTTACTTCACACATTCTTGGTAAATAACAAAAAAATTTCTAAATATATGAATTATTTTTTAATGAGCAAATAAAATTTGCAGAAGTAGATTAAATAAGTACAAAAATACAATTTTCTAGAAAACAAAACAATACAGAGGCAATTTGAAATTAATTAATAACAAGGAGTAATAGTTTTGTGAGGTCATTTATGAACAGCTTGGAATTTCAAATGAAATGCACAAACATATTTTTACGATTTAGTACACAATTTTAGTGAAGTTATTTGACAATATGGCAGATATTAGGTTACACCCTTTAAGTTGAATGTTAGTTATCAGTATGGTAATAATTAGGTTAGATTCTTTTTCTTTCCCTTTGAGTTGGTCTGTCCCCTTTCGGTTATGTGGTTTAGCGTTTATAATTTACTAGAACGTTCTATATTTTACGAGAATACTCATTTCCAGAGAAGGACGGTAAATAGGAAAAATGATATACAAAGGTGGACATGTCAACTCGAAGTGACATTATATTCATATAATTCATATTTTCTATGGTATAACTAGGGGTGTAATGTGTAATGGTAGCATTTTGAGTAAAACACTCCAAAAGTAGTAACATGATGAAAAATATGCATGAAAAATACAAAAATACTCTATTCGATATTTTGAATTAATAAATTTAATTTTAGAAATAAATAAAGCAAACATTTCTTTTTAATATACCTTGCAAAAATACGTTGAAATGTATTTTAAATGAACATTTTCTTAGTGGAGTCAAGTAAAGCTAGTAGCGCTTTAGATTTTCAACATTTATAATAATAAAAATTGTGACAATGACATTGGTTTTTCCTTTCTTTATTTAAGAAGAGTCACATTGGAGATATGGATGATTTGCTTCATTTAATAATTAAAGAATTTAATGCTTTTGTAGTTATGATATCAATTTTGCAAATAAAGCTGTTTTTTATGATAGGAATTCATTTGTTAATTTTTGATACATCGACTTAATTTATTTTATTTAATTTATGTTTTTATTATATTTATATTATTTATTTATCTATTTCTCAAAAATTAAACATCCAGTTTAAAATTTTGTTCATATTTCAACATTTTTAAAAATTGATAAAAAAGGGTTTAAACTATTAGACAGAATTGAAAAACACTTAAAAAACATTAAAGTTTCGTTTTACAATATACTCCTTTCCATAAATTTTAAGAAGACATTTCATGCGCTTTTTATTTCTGAAGAATTTTGTTAACTTTTAAATTTAATTTTCAATTGAATATTCATTATTAAGAGAAATAATCTACTTGATTAAGACATATAAAAGATGATGGACAAATATTAAGAACGTAACCAAATAATAACAATAATAATGCATTAGCTGCTGTAACAGCTGAAACTTTAATTGCTAAAAATTTACATGTCGTCTGTAGTATGTGTTTAAAAATGTGTACTTACACAAATATATTTTAATGGTTTAAGTTATTTTTTGTTTACAATACTGTAGTGTAAAATTTACTTTGTATCTGCTAAGTTGGTAAAAAAAGTATAAAAAAAAAGAAAATAAATTTTTTATGGTTTAAAAATCGACTTACTAAATAGTTCAATACAGTTTTTTCTTTAATAACGTCTGTAAAAGGGCGCTTTGTACTTTTGTCATACTGTTAGTATATATTTATGTTATCCACACTGATACCTTCATAATTATTATATAGTAAAAACAAAAATTTTAAATATAACTCTAAGGTATGTTTAACATTGTTAATTAATTTTATAAAATTATAATAACATGATAGATTTATACAAATAAATGATTATTTTATTTATACTTTAGTTTTACAAAAATATATAGAAAATAGAATACATTGTACTACTTATTTACACAAAATACCTTTATAATTAAAAGTAACTATAATAAGCGTATCGCCATACCCAGCTGATAAGAATGTTTTAGTAAATTTAAATAACTCAGCAATTAGCGGTGCACCCTATATGCATTCTACACCAAGCAAGTGTTATTTTAAATAAAAATAAAAGTATTTTGTAAAACTAAAAACAGAATTGTTTTAAAAAGCACTGAAAACGTGTCGGTTACAATAATTTTAAAATAATACGTAAAAGTGTGATATGGAAGCAAAACATCTAAAAGTTCTACAAAAGTCTCACGTACTAAAAAATGAAACCTTGTTATGACCTGTAGAACCACATTTGAATTAATATCTGAATTAATATAAAAGTGCCAATCATTGGTCCTTTACCATTACAGGAGTATTATTTAAATTATTTGGGAGGGTATAACAAAATAATTTAATTTTTCTAAAAATGTGTAATTATCAAAATGTATATATACAGCGTATATAGTAAAAGTAAAAGTTTGGGCATCCTGAAAAACAAAAAATGCACCAACAAAATGTGGCGAAAGACGCTTAACATACGAGGTGCATTCGAAAATTTGATTTTCGGCCATCTAGGAGAAATTTAAATTTTTTCTTAAAATTGTGGCTATAAAAAAATTGCTTTAAATGACAATTAAACGACATAAAACAGTGTATTTAAGAGATTGTAAATTATAAATTGCCCAATTATTGTGCTAATTATGGTTAATTTTTTATATTGAGACCCTAAACATCAAAATTAAATTATTATCTAAGCACAGATTGCTCAGCTCTCGTTGGTGACAATCTTCGTTTCAGGAATTGTTTTAAGTTTGCTTTGGAAAACCAATGATGTTTGATTTTGATGTTTAGTGCCTCAGTATTATTGAAATGATTAAGATACTAACTTGTTTTCAGCAATTTTTGGTGTGAACAACAAATCAAAAGAAATATGCACCTAAAATTTTGACATTTTTTCTAATGAATAAAAAATTTGACCATAATTAGGACAATAATTGGGCAATTTGTAAATTACAAGCTCTTTTAAATAAACTGTCATAAATAAGATGTCATTTAATTATCATTTAAAGCAAGTCTTCTCGTTATAGCCACAATTTAAAAAAAATGGCAAAAATTAAAATTTCTTCTAGATGGCCGGGACTTCAAATCTTGATCTTTCTTGAAATTTATTTAAAACAGTCACAACAGGGCCGGTTTCAAAAATAGCTAAAAATAAAACTCAGGCGTTTTTTTAATTACCAAATAATTATTTTGAAATATAACACGTTAAATAATAAATATATAAACATAAATTTATCAATAAACACACAAGTCGGGATTTAACCAAGAAATTATCACTGATTTTAGATAAATAATTTAAATCGACACTGATTAATGCATACTCCTGTCCTACAAAAATGCACACCATGACACAATTGACAGTTGCCCTTATTAGTATCGACAACATTACTTCAACAGCCTCATATGGTGTTCTATATCTCTTAATCAGGTTAGTTCTCACCTAATTTGTTAGATTAATAGAGGGCTCGGATCTCAAGATCATTTAGGGGCATTACTCTTTTAATCTAAAAGATATTTCACTAATACTAAGAGCTTGTATGTTTATCAATTGACTATAACTATGTAAATCAACCAAATAAAGTAGTACGTAGATAAAAATTTCATTGCAATTTGATTAAAAAAGATATTTAAGTTTTCTTAACTAAACGCACGTGTACCTATGTTATGAGATCTCATTAGTGTATGTTATGGTTAAATGTCACTTACAAGGAATGTCGACAGTGCGATTTTTGACGACCTTTGCAGACATGGGCGTAGAAAAATAAGTTTAAACGTCAGGTCTTAATGAGCGAGATTACCTAGAAGAGTGGTTATTACTACTAGGTACCGAAAGTACCAAGTCATTGTAGGGCATCTTTAAACCAAAATATAGGTTGAACCAATATGAACATCATAAAATACAGTAACTTACACGTGTACACAGGTACAATACAGTACATGATTAGGTAGTAGGTACATGGCAAGAGGTGGATGGACCAGTAACTAGTGACACATTTACTGCTTGTATAACTGAATATCAATCCTTAATTAATTAAAGTTAATCATTACTAATTTGAAAAAAACATAAATTGGTACTGCAATAAAAATGTACAAATAGAAATTTTTATTGAATATATTTTTTTATACATACCCAAGATGTCGACAGATGTCTGCGCTGAAGGACGTCTGGAGTGAATTTGGTCCATTTGAGCCAAAAGGTCTGTTCAAGCGGTTACTCCAATTTGATTTTAAATTATTTAAAATGTGCATAGTGAGTAAATAGAATTCAATAATTATTTACTACGCATGTTTCAATCCATCTGAAACCAAGTTTTGACTGCTGCTTGAACAGACCTATTAGTATTCGTGGGACGTGCGTAAAAATATGCTTGTTAGTAATATAACAATAATAAGTACATGTTAAATTAAAATTAGAAAATCATATTGTATTTTAAAGAAAGTTAGTAGTTACCCAAAATAGGCTTTCAATTATTGAGTACTTAAATGTGAATAACCCTTGCAAGAGATGTTTTCAAATGAGTTAACACCAAAAACAATAGGTAAATAATAATTTATCAGTAAAAAACAAAATGTTTTATAAACTGTGATATTCCTGTTCAAAACTTAACAATCATTTTGTGTAATCAAATAAAATTCCATAAACAATTTCTGCATATAACTTTTAGATACAATAGAGATACGTATGAATAATCGGCAAAAAGTTTTTAAATACGGAGTTATCGCACACACTTGTTTAAAGTTATACTTTTACTTATTAACTTATTAAGGTTTCCTTATTTCAAAGACCTTTTTACGCAAGCGTAACTTAGTCCAGGAGGAATCGGCGCATGAGTACCGAAAACTATTCCACCTCAATTTTTTTATGTGATCCTCTTCAAATTGTCCTCCTAATGATATAAATGCATGTTGCCATGGCGCAACCCGGTGCCATATTGTTTAAACCGAAATTGTTTAAACAATTACAAGGAATTGTTATTTTTCAACCGGACAAATTTTTTTTATATTCTTTATTGAAATGCTAATAAAAAAGGTCATATGACTTTTCACGATAAAGTTAATATTTTTTTCTACGCCCGTACTATAATAATACACTTATATGTCCATAATCCGTTTCATAATGATATTCATTATAACACTAGTGTTATAATGGTTTTCATTAAGATACTGAACAATTGACTGCATACATCAAAAAGTGTTTGACAGTTCTAACCTATATTTCAAATTCATTCAATTTTCCTAAACAGCTAAACCAAGAGCTCTAGTCTCCTTGAACTAAACTTTAAAAATTAATAATTATATTATCAAAATGTCTGATATCAGCGATATAGAAGAATTACCCACATATATCGGAGAAAGCAGAAATTGCAGTACAAAATATTTTGGCTTAAAAATCTAAGAAAGCGTATACAAACAATTATATCAACGGTTTATGGACTGAAGGAGTACAAATTATGTTTCGACATTCTCCGAAAATGGTTTGATTGTTTATTTTCAAGAATTGATGAATTTCCAATACAATATTGAACTCTATTGAGAGTAATAACAATGAAATAAATGTAAATATACCTTCCACTTCCAGATCAGTGGGACCTGGAATAAACTTTTCAAACTGCACAATAAATAATCTTAATATCATCAATAAATTAGATTAATTACAATTATTATTATGTTGAATATAAATAGAATGTTTATAATTTTCATATATCTATGGTAATGCACCTCAAGTAATACCATCAATTACAATTTTGTAGAATTTCTTATAGAAATACGTGTACTGTTATTGTGTTCATTACAAATATAAATATAATATATTTAGCTCTTGATTATTTATATCGGTCGTAGAAAAAATAGCGTATGCAACTCTCATGTAATGGTTATTAATACACTCTCATTAACCATACGAAACTCGCCTTTGGCTCGTTTCGTATCCCAGTTAATGCTCGTGTATTAATAACCATCATTACATGATCGGTGCATAAGATACTATTAAAGATATGAATTTTTTAAAATTTGAAAAATCTCAAATTTGGGTACTTTCGCCCCATGAAAAATATATTAAAAAAAAAAGATAATGTGAAAGTAATATTTTTTTTAATTCTCTATACAATAGTTAATAATATAATAGAGATTTAAGAAAATTTCATTGTTTATATCTTTTTTTTAATTGTTAATTTGTATGCATCGCTTACCTTTAAGTACCGCTGTCTCTCTCTGACTCATGCGTTGCGTCGGCCTCTCCGTGTCTTGAATCAATATTTATCATTTATCTTAAAAACTATCAACTTTATCAAAATTTTTAAAAAAAGCAATGTTATTAGATAATAATAATTGCCTACAATTTGTTTTTAATAAATTTTTTTCTTAAATCAATTTTTCAAAAGTTAAGCATATGTCATTAAAATTACTTTTATCAGTTTATATTACTTTTTTATTATTATCATAGTAATTTTTGCATTTATATCAACAATAATAAGATATAATGGTATTTGAACATTTTTTTAAATCACAATTATTTATAAATAATAAAAATATATTGGGTATTTAGAAAAAACATTAAAATAAATTGAATAAAAATAATTTTATGTATATATATCATAGTGTGTGTATGAGTGTGTCTGAGTAAGAAAAAAATTCTTTCTTTTATTTTTTATTCTTTCAAGATTACTCTTTGTATAAATAATAACGTTTAATAGCAAAAAGTAATATAATCTGATAAAAAAGTAATTTTAATGACATGTTCCGATTTATGCTTAAAGAACTTTTGAAAAATTGATTTCAGAAAAAAAATTATTAAAAACAAATTGTAGGCAATTTAATTATTATCTAATAACATTGCTTTCTTTAACAATTTTGATAAAGTTGATAGTTTTTAAAATAAATGATAATGATTCAAGACACAGAGAGGCCGACGCAACGCATGAGTCAGAGAGAGACAACGATACTTAAAAGTAAGCGATGCATACTTGTGAGCGCGCCAAATTAACAATTAAAAAAAGGTATAAACAATGAAATTTTTTTAAATCTCTATTAACAATATTATTAACTATTGTATAGAGAATTAAAAACATTTATTACTTTCACATTATCTGTTTTTTTAATATATTTTTCATAGGTCGAAAGTACCCAAATTTGAGATTTTTCAAATTTTAAAAAATTCATATCTTTAAAAATATTAACTTTATCGTGAAAAGTCATATGACCTTTTTTATTAGCATTTCAATAAAGAATATAAAAAAAATTTGTCCGGTTGAAAAATAACAATTCCTTGTAATTGTTTAAACAATATGGCACCGGGTTGCGCCATGGCAACATGCATTTATATCATTAGGAGGGCAATTTGAAAAGGATCACATAAAAAAATTCAGGTGGAATAGTTTTCGGTACTCATGCGCCGATTCCTCCTAGACTAACTGTCAATATAAGGAAAACTTTATTAAGGCAACGCACAAAAGTGGCGTGCGATAAATCCTTAAGAGTGACTTTACCCTTCGCAATTCTAGAAAATTGCAGCAATTTTTATTGTACGCATGCGCTCTAGTTGCGAAAAATGGGTTCAGACCCATTTTTATGGTTGCAATTTCTATTGGAAGTGCAATTCTAGTTATAAATATGCCAAACTACTTAAATGTTGCTAGCCCTTTGTCAATTTCATAACTTATCCTAAATTGATTGCATTAGTTATAACATTGTTAATTTGGTTGTGTTTAGCACTGTGTGTTTTAATGCGTTTTTTTTAATTATATTTACATATTCATCAGGTAACCTGTAATTATTGATAATATTATCATGATGTCTGTGCCCGGTTAATCTAAATACTAGGTCGACATGTTTCCTACGACCCCCTATGACAATGACACCTAACATACAGTTTTGACATTTCGAAAATTAGTACATAATATCAAACGCGTTCGGAAAAATAAGAAAAGAAGAGGCATTATTACACACGTGTGATATTATTTTAAAACGCACAGGGCATAATAATTTAAGTAAAATTAATGAATATAAAGCTATTAATTTTTGGGAGTAAATCACTTTGATATGTTCAGTTTGAACAAAAAATATTATCTTTTGGTAAAATAAATGTCAAATTAATACTTTTATGAAAGTAATTGCGTGAGTTGCAACCAATTATCCATGCAACCAAATAAACACTTAGGTACCTAGTTATAGTTTTAGTTCCAAAGATAAAATACCTATTTATTTTATTGCTTATAGGAGTGTTTTTAGGTTTGTTATGATTGCCTCATTATTTTCATAAAAATTGCTTTAAAATTTTAATAAGCGGAATTTATGTAGGTATAATAGAAACAAAAAAATGGAAAATTACAGGTGAAGAATAGGGTAATAAAGCCCTGTGTATATGTTTTCTATGTGCTGAATTTAATCTGGATTTTGGTATAATATTACATACCAATATTAATACGAGAGTCTATTGCACACAGAATTTAATTTTTGTGTATTTACCGCTAGAAGTAAACGTACATGAAAATGTTCAAAATAGGTACATTATTAACACATAACGTTTTTGAAGTTCCAATTTCCCACGAAAAAAAAAATTAAAATGTGATTTAGCTAATAAAGAATATTGATGTTAGTTCATGAGAAGGGTGGTTATTTTATTTATTTCCATGCTATATCTAAACTTGTTTAAATCCCTAATTTTTAACATGACTAACTACTAAAATAAATTTTATAAATAAAGTTTAAAAAAATCATAATTATAAAAAATAGTGGGATCGTGGGAAAAATCGTGTACACAACGCGTTGGAAATTATATTTCTTGCTCTCGTTAGGTTACCGCACTCGCTAAACTTTAATCGTGGGAAATGTTTCACTTTCCACACTTGTTATATTATATTATTAGTAAATGTTTGTTATGTTATTTTATTTATTTACCGATTATTATGAGATATTAGCTTTTTTTTATCTGAAAGGTTGTGTTGGAGGAATAATAACCGAGCAGTAGACTGTAGCGTGGTAGATGATGGTTCATAAAATATATTATTATTTCTCCTCCATTGCGGCTCAGTATAGCGGGTGAAGGACCACTCGGGAGTACCGAGAAAAAAGCACTATAAACAGTTTTATAATTTACTTACAAGTTCCAGTTTATTTGACAACAATGCACAGGTTACAAACACACAATTATTAACAATACTTGTTTTGTCTTTCAACTTCCGTGCGAATTGAGGAATTTGTCTTTCGAGAAATTGACACAGCGTAACTATTAACTTAATAATTATATTTGTATATAAAACTACTAAATGAATCGGCAAGTAGCCGGCTTTTGCGAAGGGCGCGAGTACCTATTGTAAGCGGGCGGTACACTTCATGCGAGAGTTCAAACCATACTACTTAAAAAGCGGGAATTGTGCAATAAGAGGGTTAATAAGGGAAGGCTCGCGCCAAATTTTAATATTACGGTGGGGCGTATTGGCGCGCTATTTAAAATGGGTTAAACAGAACACTTGGATAAATTGGGTTTACAATTAAATTTATCCATACTGGGGGCGGGGCGGTGGAAAGAAAAATGAGTAGCAGTATCCCGACAACTTAACACGGTGAAAATAAAAATTAATAAATAATAGAATAATATAACATAAACAAAAACTTTTTCTGAGTGTATACAATCGCGCGTTACTTTTTTCTGTTGTAACAAACAAGGTTTTTAATTTTCAGGAACAAGTAGAGGTACTAGTTTACTTATAGGTCTAACGAATTCGCCGTGGGCTGTTTTTAGGCGAACAACACGAGTTTTGCCATCTTTACCGGGCATTGTCTCAACGATTTTAGCTAATGGCCATCGTAAAGGAATAGTCTCCTCGCCTTTTACTAATACTAAATCGTTAACTTTTAAATCGGGTGCATGTAGTAACCACTTAGGGCGGTGCTGTAGGTGGTTGATATAATCAACTGACCACCGTTTCCAAAATGATTGTTGGATTTGCGTACATTGCTTCCAGAATGTCAATCTGTTGGTTGGTGTCTCGGTAAAGTTAATTTCTGGGTAAGCGGTCATAGGGGTGCCAATCAAAAAATGGCCAGGAGTAAGCGGTTGCAAGTCGTTAGGGTCTCCTGATAGCGGGTACAGAGGGCGCGAGTTTAGAATCGCTTCAATCTGTGTAAGAATTGTGTACAACTCTTCGAAAGTAAATTGCGAATTACCCATCAACCTGACTAAATGAAATTTAACACTTTTCACTGCGGATTCCCAGAGCCCTCCCCAGTGCGGGGACCGAGGGGGAATAAATTTCCATTGCGTTTCGTTTTGCTCTAAATACGTTTTAACGGGTTCCACTACAAGGGGCGATTGCGGATTATTTTCAGCGATATCTTTTAGTACACGAGTAGCGAGAAAAGGTGAACAATTTTGACCGAAACAAAGGCGAGACATTTCTATGCATTTTATTTCTTCAGATGGTGAATTCCTCCAAAGTATGTTCTGCAGATGTCTATGTTCCGGTGCAATCTCAATCATGCGATACATTTTTATTATGTCTGCGGTCAAGATAAACTTAAAGGTTCTAAATCTACATAAAATATCGAATAGGTTATCCTGTACCTGATACCCTGTAAGTGTTAAGTCGTTTAGCGAATATCCAGAAGTGGTTTTAGCGGAAAAGTCGTACACCACTCGTAACTTAGTCGATGTACTTTGTTCGCGTACTACAGCGTGATGAGGTATAAAATATTTATTTTCATCTAGAGCATTATTATACAATGACAAAGGAATAACTTTAGCGTGATCCAGGGCGAGGTATTCTTCTATAACCTTTTTATACTCGACGAATAACTCGTGGTTAATTGCAAACTTCTTCTCCAAATAGAGAAGGCGTCGTTTGGCAGTTGCGTAAGAATCTCCTAGACTTCTTTCTTCCTTCTTGATTAGCGGCATCTGAACTTGATATCGTCCTGTACTTAAAGTTTTCGTTGTTTCTTTAAATAAAGTTTCAGCCATTTCTTCTTCTTCAGAGCGTGAGCGAGGGCTATTGATTTCTTCTATCTCCCAAAATCTTTCTAATTGCTTATCCATTGTTCCATCGTCTTCCGCTAAAGTATCCTGTACTTGGAGAAACGACAGAGTTTGCGTTGATGTGCGTGAATCAAATTTATTACAATTGGGCATAGGACCCGCGATAACATACCCTAATTCGGTATTCATTAAAGTAAGACCGTTTGAATTTAAAGAAATTAATTCACTTTTTACTAACTTAAAATATGCGTCCGCGCCTATTAGAATATCAATTTCACAAGGTTCTCCGAAACGCGGATCAGCTAGATGATTTTTAAATTCTTCTGGGATTTGAATTGACTGCGGGTTTATGGGTACCTGAGGTAATCTCTCCGTAATACGGTTAATTACAGAACAAGAAACGTCAAACTGTTTAAATGGCGTTAATAAAGAATGTATTTGAAAGTCTAATTTTTCAGTACTTTGTGTGCAAATATTACGACCTAGACCTGAAATGTTTAATTTTTGCGTATGAGTGCGATATTGTAATTTTCGTACAAGTGCTTTTGTGCAAAAGCTCTGCTGACTGCCAGAGTCCAATATCAATTTTACTATTACATAATCACCGGTGCGAGTTAAAACTTTTACCTGAGCGGTGGGCAAAAGTACTTGACAACTTTGATTAACGGCTGATAGCGAGGTGGATACCTGAACAGCATTGCTTCTGTTCATAGAAGTTGTAGCAGGTTCTAACGAAGTTTGAGCTTGTCCCGACTCTACCGGAACAATATCACGTGTTCCACTGTGATGCGGAATGTTTTTATCTAAATGTATTAAAGTGTGATGGTTTCGGTGGCAAATTTGACACTTAGAAGAAGATTTACATGCAGAAATATTATGCACGGAACTTAGACAGTTGTAACAGAGAGTTTTTGACTTTGCAAAGCGGTGTCTCTCTTGTGGATTTAGAGCGGTGAATTTAGGGCATTTATAAATGGAATGTAATTGTTCATTACAATAAATACAGGTTTTGTTACCTATTCTTTATTATCAAAAGTTTGCGGTTTTTCTATATTAGCGTACAGATTTATTTTCTGAGTAGTTTTTTGTGAATTTTTATTAAAAGACAGCTTGTTGGCGGGTTCTAACATATTTAAATTTTCTAGTACCGTGTAGCGTTTTTTTAAAAATCCGAGAAAGTCATCGGTACTAGGTAGCGTTTGTAAATCTCTATCAGTTTCGTATGCGCGTCTACTTTGGTAATCTATTTTCTTTTCTAATAAAAAGACCATAAGCGTTTCAAAAGTTTCTTCAGCTGAGAGATTTAAATTTTTTATTAACTCGAGTGTCTTTTGCAATTAATATAAAACTCCTTCAATTCGCATGGATTACATTTAAGCATGGATTTTTGATCCAAAAGCGTTTGATATAGCGAGTTTAACAATTTATTTTTATCCTCATAATTACTCTTAAGTGTATTAATAGCAATTTCCAAATTTTGATTTGTTACATTAAGTGACTCTATTAATGCTAAAGGCTGACCCCGGAGTAAGCTCTTTAAATAGTAAAACTTTTCACTTTCTGATTTTAATTTAGGGTTATTTAAAACTAATGAAGTAAATAAGTCAAAGAATGAGGCCCATTCTTGGGTTTCACCTTCAAATGGTTTAATTCTGATTTCTGGAAGTTTCACTGAGGAAGAATAATCCAGAAAATACTTATCATTGCCTACATTTGTAGCTTGAGCGGCATTATTAGCGGTCAGATTTTTAATCAATCCAGATAAATTTGATAAAACTAATTCAAAACGATCTGATGTTTGTGATTCAGCTAATTCGTCATTATCCGAAAGTGCTGCGTCTTCAGATTCAAATAAATAGCTTTCACTTATTAATTCTTTATATGTAGCGTAATGACCTAATAAATTTTCATATTTGATTTGAATTAATTCTAAATTATTAATATCTCTATTTTCTTTGAGGAAATTATCTATTCTAGTTAATTGAGCTTTACAGTTTTTTAGTTTCTTTTTAAGTTGTTGTAGCGACATTTTTAATTATTTAATTTTAAAATAACGAGACAAAAGCTAAATCATCAACAAACAAATACTATAATAGGTAAATCAGATATTTTAAAAACTATAAAATACAAAAAAACTATCGTGATTAATAAAAGTCAATAAATAATATGCGTATATTCAATTTACGTACACCCTAACACACTTTTATTTTAGTCAAATAATAAAATTCGTAAACAGTTACCCACGAGATCGGGTGTCTACGATCTCTCACTTCCAACAAATGCGATGCGATGGCTTCTCTTTTCTTACCACGTTGAGGGTTGCAGCAGGTGCCGGTACACAGGTGCAGGGCGGGGTTTATCTATCGTAAACTTCTCTGGCGGCTACGTAACTTGCGTTGTTGTCAGCTGAATTTGGACTGCGTTGATAACAAGATTTCTATTTCTTGGCGATGCGTTCTTATACTTTTTGCAGAAATGGTTGCGGATTTGCGGTATATCATAAATATACGTTCAAGAAATTTAAAGCGTTAACCGTTGAAGGTTTTGATTCAAGCGATGAGCGAACAATTAGCGGTTTAGATCCGGCTCGATGTAGGACCAAAAATGTTGGAGGAATAATAACCGAGCAGTAGACTGTAGCGTGGTAGATGATGGTTCATAAAATATATTATTATTTCTCCTCCATTGCGGCTCAGTATAGCGGGTGAAGGACCACTCGGGAGTACCGAGAAAAAAGCACTATAAACAGTTTTATAATTTACTTACAAGTTCCAGTTTATTTGACAACAATGCACAGGTTACAAACACACAATTATTAACAATACTTGTTTTGTCTTTCAACTTCCGTGCGAATTGAGGAATTTGTCTTTCGAGAAATTGACACAGCGTAACTATTAACTTAATAATTATATTTGTATATAAAACTACTAAATGAATCGGCAAGTAGCCGGCTTTTGCGAAGGGCGCGAGTACCTATTGTAAGCGGGCGGTACACTTCATGCGAGAGTTCAAACCATACTACTTAAAAAGCGGGAATTGTGCAATAAGAGGGTTAATAAGGGAAGGCTCGCGCCAAATTTTAATATTACGGTGGGGCGTATTGGCGCGCTATTTAAAATGGGTTAAACAGAACACTTGGATAAATTGGGTTTACAATTAAATTTATCCAGGTTGTCAATACCGATTTATGTCAGCATAACATTGCAAGGAATAAATTCATTTAGATGTGTAAAGTACAATGCAATATTTATTGAGAAGTGCAAAGTGGCTCTAATATTTACTATTAACACAAGGCACAAGATTTTTATTTTTTTTGTAGATAATTAACATGGTTTGTGTAATACGAATTATTTTTCCTAATAATTTCTTGCTGTTAGCATCAAACATTTTGGTAACAAATAAAAATAAGGAATCTTGAAAATAATACATTTAATTATCAAATCAATATTGAATAGCTTTACCTTTACCAATTGGAGGTCATTTAATCAGGGCAGGCATAAGGCCGTTTGTTGCTTCGGGCATTTTATAAATTATTTATCCGAATAAATATGCAACACAAGGTTCTGTAAAAAATATATTATGTGCATATTCTTGAAGACATTGAAATATGGATATATCAGAGATATACAATAGTTTATTACCATATACCTCTACGTTTTATTCATCAAGGTTCTGACAAAGCATGTTAAAAACATGTAACTTTGGAAAATATGCTGGGTAATTATTTTTTGAAATATCTATTTGTTTTTATAAATTTTAACTTAAACTAAACAATCATATTTGATCTGTAGTATGAGGTGAGGAGTTGCAAGCTTTACATTTGTCATACAATATTTTATACTTTGTAAATTAATAACATAGAATATACATGCCAAATAGTAACCAATATTTGAATTCTTATCTGTGTTTCATTATCAGTAACAATTAAATTTATACTCATAAGAAACACAAAAATATATATAAAAAAAAGTAAAGTTTAACCTAGAGTCACGATTTTCGATATTTTTGAAATTCAAAAGAAAAGCTGATTAAAATTAGAATAGTGAATGACATAAAAAGTTCGTCCCTTATAGCATATTTAATCAGTTGCCCGTATATGTTTCCTATCCCTATTAATTAAATATAAAATAAAAATAAATAAAAGTCGGCAAACATTATCGATAAAAATGATCTGATGATGATTTTTGTCGTACGATGTGCGGTTCCAAATATATTCGATAAAACGTGTTTTTCAAGATGGCAGCTGATGCTGGTAAACCCCCAACCCTAAACCAATCCTATGTCTTCTTACACAAAAAAAAACTCTTCTGGGTTTAATTCTACCAATACTGATAGTTTGCCCCTAAAGTCAATTCTCTGTTAGGGATAATCAATGCAAATTTCCCCTTTCAAGGGGAGGTTTAAGAGGAGTCTTTGTTATTTTGGTATGTCTATATTTGGTTTTAGTTCGCTACTTGGGGTCAAGACAGCGGCAGTGTCGGTTAACCGGCACTCATAATCATTATTATATTATTTTTATCATTGTTATATTATTGTTTATATCATTCGGGGGCATTCGGGGGCCACTATTCTTTACAATATAAATACACTGAATAGTTTTATCTTCGTAAAAAACGTTTGAGGTGTAAATATTTTGAACCAGCAAAGTAGGTATACAGGATGATTGATTAGTGTGAGGAAGCTCAGTAGATCTGTTAAAGTAAAATTTACAAAAAAAAATTTATTATCAAAAATTGTATGCAGCTTTAAACTCCACATTTTAAAATTAATTAAAATCTTACAGGGTGTTCCATAAGATGGTGGCACACCAAACTTATGTTTTTTTTTTTAAATGGAATACCCTGTATTTTATTTTAAATTTGAAATCTGCTTAACAATGTTAAGTTTTATTATGTTATACGGGGTATTTAAAAAGTTATAACCAATATTACCTGAAAATCGTATCAAGTTTAACCCCCTGTATAATTAAAAAGGAGTATAGGAACATTGATCTATTGCCACCATAGTTTTTTAATTTAATTTTAATTTAATTGTTAAAAATTATAAAACATATTCGTTTTCATAATATTCGTTAAATCAAATACAGGGTAAGTCAAAATGCTAGTACATTATTTTCTTGGTAATTTTAAATGGAACACCCTGTATTTTATATCACTATCGAAAAGTACTAATATCATACAAATTTTATGAAGTACTCCCTATACCTAAAGTTATCAGTTTTCTAGATATTTTTATTTTTTCATCATTTTTCATTTGGTAGGTAGGTATTTTAACGTTTACCAATAATTATTGTGAGTTGGCCATGATTGGTTTGTCAGAAACTGACAATTTGACATTTTTGTTTATTAATTGAGTAGTAGCGTCACAGAATAGAAAATTTATTTCAAATGAAATTTATAAAAAATATGTTTTATAATTTTTAACAATTATTAAAAAACTATGGTTGCAATAGATCAATGTTCGTATTCTTCTTTTTAATTATACAGGGGGTTAAACTTGATACGATTTTCAGGTAATATTGGTTATAACTTATAAATACCCGGTATAACATAATCAAACTTTACATTGTTGTGATGTGGAAGTTAAGCAGATTTCAAATTTAAAATAAAATACAGGGTGTTCTATTTAAAAAAAATATAAGTTGGATGTGCCACCATCTTATGGAACACCCTGTAAGATTTTAACTAATTTAAAAATGTGAAGTTTAAAGCTGCCTACAATTTTTGTTTATAACTTTTTTTTGTAAATTTTACTATAACAGATCTAATGAGCTTCCTCACACTAATCAATTACCCTGTATATTATAATATCCACCAGTTCTATTTCTCACAAAAGTTCTATATATAAAAAATCAAAATATTTTATAATTCACTGTAAAATAAAAGTATAACTGTGTAAAACCATTTATCATAGTTATGCATATGTTACGGTTAATGACGATAATTGGGCATTCACGTGAATGGCCAGCCATTGAAGTGAATACCCATTTCTGCAGGCCAATAACGTTAAAGACCGGGCATTCTCGTAACAGCCCGTTGTTAACGGCCAATGTTGTTAATATTTCTCATACCAACATCTTTGGCCGGTCAATAACGAGAATGACCGAACACCGCTGGCCAATGTTGTCATCAATCAAAGTGATGATTATTGAAACTAGGCAATATGATATTTTTGATTTTATTCGTTAAAAAAAATATATTAACAAACGGTAGAAACACTACTTATCAGTAACCTAACCCAACCCAACCCAACCTAACCTAACCTAACCTAACCTAACCTAACCTAACCTAACCTAACCTAACCTAACCTAACCTAACCTAACCTAACCTAACCTAACCTAACCCAACCTAACCTAACCTAACCCAACCTAACCTAACCTAACCCAACCTAACCTAACCTAACCTAACCTAACCTAACCCAACCTAACCCAACCTAACCTAACCCAACCTAACCTAACCTAACCTAAAATAACCTTTTTTTTTCTTTCTTTCTCAGTAATGTCGATTTATTTAAGAAACACAAAATTTAAATAAATATAACACAATACTGAAAACAAATAATTCGCGTTTGGTCGTTATTTACAAATTAAAAGTTTGGTTATGTTACTTTTAATGCTTTCACGTCGTTGGCCGCTGTGTAATGGGCAATGACGTTATCGCCCGGACAATGATGTTAACTGTTCGCTTAAATTTTAAATTATCAACATTGTCAAAATTACATGGCCATTCACGTTATTGGCCGGTCATTGACGTGAATGTCTAATAAGAATGATCATTCACGTTATGGACCGGGTATTCACGTTATTGTCCAGATTAACGTCATTACCCGTAACACATGCATTAAAAAATAAATCATATACAGGGTGGTCCTTAAGTAATTGTACAAAAAGAAACAGTAGATTCTACACTCTAAAATATTACGATTTAACCCAACTTACTTTAATAAAATGTTGATATTAAGAAAGATACAGGGTGGTAAAGTTGAAATTTAAAATTTAATTTTTCGCCATAACTCTCATGTTTATGGAGATTTATTTACAAAAATTTATAAGTAGAGGTTTTGAGTATGAGAAATTATAATTTGATGCATAATTTTGATGTATCTCATAGAGGACGCCACATATGCCACATATTTGTCAAATTTGCGCTTAACTTTTTTGCTCTTCGACTTAACAATATTTTTCTGATAAAATATGAAAGATACGATATTTCAACAAAAAAAGGTGTACTTGTTAATAACTTCAAAACAGTTTTCGAGATAATCGCATTTTACAAATCAGCTGCATAACTCCGTGTAACGCAATTATTCCAGGCAACGAATGAAAAATAAAAAAAAAACATCAATAATTATAAATTTTGGTATGGAATATCTTCAACTAAAGTTGATAGTTTCCAAAACATTAAAGAAAAAATAGTATAGGCTATTATTTTTTTACAAGGGTAGATTGTTGTGCATTTTCTTAGCGTTAGAAAAAATAGAGCTTTTGATTAGTTCCGTGCGAGGTTTTGGTAAATAAAGGTCATACTCTGCACTTCTAAGAGGGTAGTTATGAGATGGTCTGTCTGAGACTTCAGGTAAATGTTTCCGAATTAAGAGTCAATGCATGAAATTTTGGGCGGGAAGCTAAAGGACAGCATATCGATGCGAGCAAGACAACCTACGAGTAAAACTCTATTCATAAAAAACGCTTGTACACACCAAGTCAAAAGTAGGTGTAGGTATGAGAAATTCAGAATAGTTGCATTATGTAGTCAGTCAGTTGTATAGCGAAGCTTTCTGTTGTGTATACTTAACGTAATACCTTTGTGCGACTATTGTTAGTACAACAGAATTAATTTAGCGGACCACATACAACTCGGTTATGAACGTCACTCACAGCGTATATCTATTCAGCTGACTAGCTCCAACTAGATGCCGATACGGATTTCGCTATTACTGTAGTGAAACACAAAGTAAGAGAATATGAAATGTTATCAAAAAAATATATCGTAGGTAATTGATCTATCCAAGTTTGTAAGATTGTCGTTTGCAACGCAGGTATAAAAATTGAATCTTTTTTAGGCAGAAAGCCATTTATTTATGGTAATCGGTATCCGATTTCAGTATTTATCTTTTACTTTGGTCATACATATTTTTTATTTTATTTTCTAGGTCTGTATTTCACGACATTTGAATGAAATAATATAAAAACAAGTAAGATTATTACAAATTTCAATAAAAAAATTAAAAAAAAAAAAAAATTATAATATTAGGCCTTCGGCTCGTTTGGTATTCCGGTTAATGCTCGTGTATTAATAACCATTACATGAGAGTTGCATTGGTACACTGTTTTTTCTACAAATACACTACTTCAATTTAACATTGTTTTATTTTTTTAAAATTTTTGTTACATTTTTTGTAAACAATAGCAAATAAAATATGAAAGAAATAATCAAGTAATCACTAAATTTCAGATGGTGTGCATGAAAAACTATCTAGACATCTTTTTTAAAAATAAGTACCTTGATTACTGCAAAAGATCCAAACTGACGCACACAAATCTCTAAGAAACCTTTAAACTTTCTACACAAAATATTGGGTCCGTCTATTAGATATTACAAAATGTAGGCTTTAGAGGTCAATTTTTCAGCTCCATAATGAATACCAGTATTATAATGAGTATCATTATGAAACTGAAAATTAGCATTTAATTACCAGCTTATAGTATGAATAAAAAAAAATATATATAGTCAGATTCAGATAGGGTTCTGAACGTTAAATAATAGTATATTAAACAACGCATTTCATATGGAATTCTGTTATGACACGAGTTCAAGTTTAAAAAAAGAAATCGCGAAGCGATGAGTTTTTTAAAGAACGAGTGTCACAACAGCCATATGAAATAAGTTGTTTATAATATTTTTTATATTTTGCCCTTTTTACCATTTTTAAAATTAATTTTTTATTTTTATGATGTAATTACGAAAATTTTTATTTTAAAAAGTATGTCGGCAGCACTGTGTAATTTATAAAATTTGACAGTTGTGACATTTAAATTATCAAATGTTAATGTTTTAAAATATTTTAAAAAGAATAATATACCAATAATAATATATTATATAAGTAAAATATTATATTCATATTCACAGATACTTTCTTAAAGAACAATTTAAAAAATGAATAAAATGCTATTAGCCACAAATGTCAATAGTCTTGCCTTTAGATACTTCACTCATGTCGCCAACCATTTAAAACAAAAATTTGCGTGCGTAAAAGTTACATTACGATACGCAAATGTGTTTTATAATGAAGATTTTTATAGATACAAAATATAAAAAATTATTTTATTTAACGTTCAGAACACAATGGACTTCCACAGAGTAAGAGTTCATACAATAAATGACATTCAGATAGGGTGTTTTATAATCTCTGTTATATAATATGAGGTGAAAAAATCACAAACTGTTTCCTCATGTTAGTTTCCCAAAACTGATCTTGCTTTTCAATTTTTTCGGTATGAAAATTAACCATAGTTTTTAATAATTGTTAAAAATTATAAAACATATTCGTTTTTATAATATTCGTTAAATTAAATACAGGGTAAGTTAAAATGCAAGTACATTATTTTCTTGGTAATTTTAAATAGAACACCCTGTATTTTATATCACTATCGAATAGTACTCATATCATTCTTCAAATTTTATGAAGTACTCCCTATACCTAAAGTTATCCGTTTTCTAGATATTTTTATTTTTTCATCATTCAAAATGATCTCCCAAATAATAGTAAAGAATTTTTATTGCATTACCCTAATATCCAGGTGATATCTATAATTTCATCAGTAATTACATTTATTATTACTAATTTAAATTAAATTAATTACTGAATTACTAAATAATAATTGTTGCTAATTAACGGTGTACCACAGATTGATTTAATAAACAATAATGTCCAACTGTCAGTTTCTGACAAACCAATCATGGCCAACTCATAATAATTATTTGTATATATTAAAACATTTACCAAATTAATACGTTTATAGAAAAATAAAAATATCTTGAAAACTGATAACCTTAGGTATAAGGAGTACTTCATAAAATTTGAAGTATGACATTAGTATTTTTCGATAGTGATATAAAATACAGGATGCTGTATTTAAAATTACCAAGAAAATAATAATGTACTTGCATTTTGACTTAACAAAAATTATGAAAGGAGTATGTTTTCTAATTTTTAACAATTAATAAAAATCTATGGTTTCAATAGATCAATGCTCCTACACTCCTTTTGAATTATACAGGAAGTTAAACTTGATACGATTTTCAGGTAATATTGGTTATAACTTTTTTTTTTTATTGTATTAACGTGCTCGGCAACTATGGCCACTTGCACGGGGGCGATTACATAAAGCACTTATTACATGTCATATGGTATAAAAAAAAGAAAAAACATTAACATAGTAGTAACGACGAAAAATAATGACTAAAGTTTATGAAACAGTGTTATTTCCTTTAGGAATTTCAGTGTCGTCTCGATTTGGTTTGGGTCCCCTAAGATGTCTTTCAGCTGGGATTTGATATTAAGCTGTCGTCTTCTTGTGTTGAATTGGTGACAATCAACCAGGATATGTTTCACAGAAAGTGGGCATTGGCAGCTTTGACAGTAAGGTCTGTTGCTTGAGGTCATTAAGTAACTGTGTGTGAGTTTGGTGTGACCTATGCGAAGTCTATGCATTATTGATCCTTCTTGTCTAGAGAGTCTAGTGGATTCAGTAAACAGAGGTGTGTTGAGAATTGGCTGGATAGATAGTAGGAAGGTATTGGTAGAGCTCCAGTGAGCTTGCCATATATGTCTAACAATTATTTTTGCTTCTGCCTTAATGTCCTTGCAAATCTGAATATGAGAAGTAATTGTGGCAGAAGTTGAGGCTGTTTTGGCGTGCTGATCAGCCAGTTCGTTTCCAGGTATACCAATGTGTGATGGAATCCATATAATGGTGACTGTGGTGTTTAGGGAATAGAGATGGTGAAAAGAGTGATGGATTTCTTGGACAATGGGATGTTCAGTGAATAATTCTTGGATAGATAGGATAGAAGCTAGAGAGTCTGTACAAATGGCAACTTTTCTGTAAGAATGGTTGATCTGCTTAAAAGCTTGTAGAATACTGTACAATTCTCCAGTATGCACACTGCATAATGGAGGGATTAGGGAAGTGCTGATGAGCTTGTTTGCTGTAGTAACTGAGCAGCCAACGCCAGTATCGCTTTTGGAAGCGTCGGAGTATAACACAAAGTCGTACTGGTTGTTATGAATGATTTCAAAAAAGGTTTTAATCATGAGCTCTTTAGGTGTTTCGTGTTTATTGTATTTAGATAAATAAGTATTGACATGAGGGGCGTGCATGATCCAGGAAGGGGTTAGAGGAATAGGAATGGGGTTTGTGAGTGAGAGATTAATGTTATTTGTAGATGAAGCTAGTATAAGAGCGATAGGTTTAATTATTGGTGAAGGATTGTTAAGAGGGGTGACAGTTGATGTGAACAGGGGATAGACAGGATTGAGAGGGTTTGACGAGACTGAGGCTGCATAGGATTGAAGCAGATATTGTCGTCTAATCCATAGCGGGGGTTCATCAGCTTCGCAGTAGAGACTTTCAGAAGGGCTGCTACGGAAAGCGCCTAAGCAGAGTCTCAGGGCTGTGTTATGGATAGAATTTAGAGATCGTAGGTCTGTCTTGGAGGCTGACATGTAAACTATACACCCATAGTCTAATTTGGAGCGAATGAGTGCTTTATAAATTTTTAGCAGGGATCTCTCATCCGCACCCCAGTGATAATGGGACAGTGTTTTAATTATGTTTAATCGTTTGTGACAGATACCTTTTGTTTCTAAAATATGCTGTTTCCAAGTGAGACGAGAGTCAAATATCATACCTAGTATTTTGCAGTGATTAACCACTGGCAGTGGAGAATCATTAATAAATATGTGGGAGATAGGAGATTGAGGTCGCCTGCTGAATTTGATGGTTTTTGATTTTGATGAAGATAAGGTTAATCCTAGGGGACGTGTTCGCTTGAGTAAAAGGTTCACTGCGGTTTGTAGAATTTTTGAGCTAGTGGTTGCTGCACGACCATGACAATATAGTATTAAATCGTCAGCGTAAGCTACATATCTGATAGGAGGGGGCAAGTTATGGCACAAATCACTTATTGCTAAGTTGAATAGAGTTGGGCTCAAGACTGATCCTTGAGGAACACCATCTGTCTGGGTGTACAAAGATGAAAGATGCCCATTTACAGAAACCCTAAAAAGCCTTTGAGTTAGGAAGTTTTGTATAAAATAGAATATATTTCCGTTAATATGATATTGATTTAGTTTAGAGATTATGGCTTGACGACTAATTGTGTCAAAAGCTCCTTCGATATCAAAGATGGCAGCAATTACTTCATATTTGTTATTTATTGAGTTGGCAATATCATTTTGTAGCAGAACGAGATTATCGAGGGTGGATCTATGTCGTCGAAAACCAGATTGTTCTTTTGGTATAATGTTGTACTTATCAAGGAACCAGACGAGGCGTTTGTTAATGATTTTCTCTAATATTTTACACATGGTACATGTGAGTGATATAGGTCTGTAAGAATTAGGAGAAGTAGCAGGTTGATCAGGTTTTTTTATTGGTATTATTATAGATGACCGCCATTCATTTGGAAATTTTTGGGATAGCCAGATATTATTATATATTTCGAGGAGTTTTTGAAGACTTGGAAAGGAAAGTTTTTTGAAAAATATATAGGGGAGATCATCTGGGCCAGAAGCAGTGTTTTTACAGGATTTAAGTGCAGATTTTAATTCTGGATACGTGAAAGGAGAGTTAAGCATATCTATATCGTGAGAAGAAGAGAATGAGCAAGGCAGAGGGGCTTGGAGAGGTGACTTATATGACGATGATGTAGGACTGCATTTACTGCGAAACTTCACTTCATAGCTTTCAGCTAGGACCTTGGCAATATCTGGACTATCAGTGACATTGGTTTGGTTATGAATTAGACTGGTAATTTTTAAATTACTTTTCTTACCCTGGATTTGTCCAATTTTTTTCCAGACTTGATTGGGGTTAGTGTTTTCATTTACGGAAGAGACGAAATTTCTCCAAGAAGATTTTTTACTCTCTTTTAGAGTGTATCTGGCTTTTGCTCTTGCTCTTTTGAGATTGATGAGGTTTTCTTGATTTTTATTGCTGCGGAATAATTTTAGTGCAGTTTTTTGTTGCTGAACTACATGTTCGCATGATGAGTTCCACCATGGAACAGTTTTTTGTGTAGGAAAGATGACTGATTTCCCAATGTGAGCCTCCGCAGCAAGTCGAATAGTATTTGCGAATAAGTTAACAGACTCATCAATGTTGTCGGTCAGAGAGAGATTAGGAATGGATTGTTCAGTTTTAGTAATATATTCAGGCCAATTAGCATATTTTAAACGCCAGTAACTTTTTGTTAGAGCCTGGTCATTTGAATTATCGGTGTTAGATATAAAGATGGGAAAATGATTACTGTCGTGTAGGTCATCATCAGTAAACCATGTTAATGAGGGAGCTAGTTTGGGGTCGCTAAAACTAAGATCGATTTTAGAAAAGGAGCCAGATGAAATGTTAAAGTGGGTATTGGAACCGGTGTTCAAGAGACACATACCTGTGCAGTTTATAACGTTTTCAATAATCTTTCCTTTACCAAACGTATGACTGGAACCCCATATTCTATTGTGAGCATTAAAATCACCTACAAGCACGTAGGGTTGCGGAAGTTGGAATATGAGATCAACTAGCTCTTCCTCTTTAAGAGGGTGATTTGGAGGTACATACAGGCTACAAATAGTGAGTTTATCGGGACACCAACAGGTTATGGCTATGGCTTCTAATTCAGAGGAAAGCGGAAGGTGTACAGAAAAAAGGTCAGAAGAGACAAAGATTGAAGTACCACCAGTAGCTCTTAGGCAATTTGTTCTAATATTATGATATCCCTCGAAGTTTTTTAATAGGGGAAGTTTGGAATATTTTGCATTGGTTTCCTGAAGGCATATAATGTCTGGTGTAGATTTTGAAATTAAATGTTGAATTCTCTCCAATCGGGGAAAGAATCCATCACAGTTCCATTGTAATAATTTGAATGTAGAGACAAAAAGAATAAAAATAATAATAATGATAATAAGAATGAAGTAAAAAAAAAGGGTTATAAAAGAGTTAATATTCGTTCTGAGAGCTATGGTTCGATTCTGTATCTGTAAGGTTATCCGAAGAGATGTTGTCGGGGAAATCATTTGGGTTAAGCTGATGTTTTAATTTTTTTAAAAGTCTGGTGAGACGATTTTTTAGTGCTCTCTCCTTTGTAGCAGTGTAAAGCTGTGCTAAGTCCTTTTGTATGCCATCTATATCAGAGGAGAATTTTTGGGCTTCCTGTAGCGGGCAAGGGCATCCAAAGGAATTTTCTAGAAAAGCGATTAATTGAGTTGAGGTTAGCGTAAAATTAGATGGGTTGTCTTTGTAGAGATTTTGGATAACGGAAACACAGTTAAGTCCTAATGAATGATCTGTGCGATTATTAGCTTTGGACTTTTTTTTTGTTGGTTTGGGTGGTACAGTGAAAGAAGGAGGTACTGTGGTAGTTGAGGCTGGTAAAGTAATGGATGGAGACAGGATTGGAGGAGTGTCAAGAGGGCTGTCAGTAGAGGAGTGGCCCCTCTTTAGGCCTGTGGTTATTGAGGGGAAAGTAGCAGGAGAGGTTGTTGGGGGATCAGGATTCTTTGTAAGGGATATGGTGAAATCATCTGGAGAGGACTCACTTTCTATAGGTGTAGGGCTAATGGGAGTAGTTAAAGAGTCAACAGGGGAGGAGGAAGAAGGGGGAGGATTAGTTGAGAGTAAATTGGTGTTAGGACCACTAGGGACTTTAGGGCAGGAGTCAGCGGTATGCCCGGTGAGTTTACAGAGAAAACATTCAAGTCTGTCGGTGGATATGAATATTCTAAACGATGTATTTTCGTGATTTATTAATAAGGAGGTTTGCAACTCAAAGTCATCCTTATCAGGGATGACGAAGGTTACCCTACGAAAACTCATGATATGAGCGTACTGGTCGTCAATTGTTCCGCATTTTACAAAAGTGACAGGAGTTGCAAGCTGCAAACCAAGATCTTTTAGAGATTGCTCGATGAGAGTATGGGGGATAGAAGGACATACGTTTGAGATAAGAATTCTCTTAGAGGGTGAGATAAGTCTCCGAATGGGAACGACAGTGGAGTTAACCGTGATGTATGGAGTACTGTTAAGAAGTTGATCTACGATTCGAGTGGATGTCAGGAAAATGCAAATTCTGTTATTGGAAATACGAGAAGCAAATGTGATGTTTTTTGGAGTAACTATTTCACCAATGGCTTTAATATATTCACATAGTACAGTATTTGGTATTGAGTGCATAACAATAGCTTGGTCCCTTTTGGGAAAGGAAGGAGGAGGGGGTTTGGTGAGTGCGGCAGCGACATATGATTTTGGTTTGGAGATAGAGTTGTTGTTTGATGATTGTGGGTTAATGTGGGTACTCATTGTTTGTGTGTGTGATCCTGGTTACCAAGACCACTACACAGATGAAGAAAAAAAAAATTAAGAATTTAAAAAAGGGGAAAGTACAGACTCTCTTCCAGAGCGGAGGAGGTTAAGAAGGACTCACCTTAGTCTAGTAGAATTTTCTGTTGATACACCACTGGAATTCACTAATAATATTGCTATGCTAATAAAAGTCCAATTATAATTGTAAAATGTTGAAAACGAAAATAAGGAACTCGTTTAACTATCACATTTTGGTGATAAAAACTCGTAGACAAATTAGCAAAAATTTGATGTTTATTTAACGATGTTTACTTGATGAAGCTCAACACGCGAATCGGTTATAACTTTTTAAATACCTGGTATAACATAATAAAACTTTACATTGTTGTGATGTGGAAGTGATGCAGATTTCGAATTTAAAATAAAATACAGGGTGTTCCATTTAAAAAAAAAACATAAGTTTGGTGTGCCACCATCTTATGGAACACCCTGTAAGATTGTAACTAATTTTAAAATGTGGTTTTTAAAGTTGCCTACAATTTTTGTCAATAAGTTTTTTTTATATTTTTCACTATAACAGATCTACTGAGCTTCCTCACACTAATCAATCACCCTGTATATATACATAAATACACCCTATATAACCAATATTTGTATTTGTTTACTTTTCTTTAATAATATATAAACAAGTTTAAAATATTTGTCCAAATGTCTTAATAATATATAAAAAATGTCCACAAATTTAAAAATTTTACTATTTAAAAACGCCAACAAACAATAACAATAGAACTGCAATCTTACAATCAAACATTAGGAATAAAGCTTGCATCCCCTAAGCAATACACCCATCGGTTGGCCAAATAAATTATTAACGTATATTCGTCTATAATAGTTTATTTTTCCAGCTGGTCCGCTAATTCTTACAATTCAAGGGTTCACGCACATCGGCACATTAAAACACGGAGTGTACAGGAATAATTAATCTGTATGAGGGCGCTTTTATCAGTAGTTTAAAAATTTGAATTTGATCTCTTCTTTGGTACCGTTTTTCTCCGTTAAGAGAAAACATATTTGGATAAAATTTTAAGGGCATATTACTGACAGCTAGTTGCAGAAGCTATGCATGTTTAATCTTAACTTTTTTTATAATTAATAGAAATTAATTACCATTCGTAATCAATATCAACAATATTTAAAATTTAAATATGCATAGCTTATGCGCTATCGTGAACCACATACGTCCTGAAAATTTGGGAAATTTTCATGCAATATTAACAAAGAAAAAGGGGTTTTTTGAAAAAAAGACAATTTTTCATAGATTTGTCCAATTATTTTACTTTATTTTGAGGTCTATTTGTACAAGTTCACGTATATTTACTTATTGCTATTAATTATCAGCAAGTTTTAAATATATAAACATTTTATTAGCTGATATTTGATAAAATGTTTAAATGGTGAAAGCGCTAATGCAGCATTGGCTCTTAAGGAAATGGATTCAAAGATAAATAGGGATGGAAGTGTTAATATTTTATGTTTTTTAAAGAATTCCCTACAGTGAGTTTTACTGCTTAGTTTCAGCGTATACCGAACAGCTCTCCTTTGTAATTTAAAAATACGTTCAAATTGAGTAACACAACATGTACCCCAAAAAGGAAGTGCATATCGGAGATGTGACTCGAAGAGGGCAAAATAGACTGTTTTGGAAGCTGACAGGTGAAGCTCCCTAGATATTGTTCTCAGCGCGTAACAAGAAGAGCTTAGTTTTTGTGACAAAGCGTCAATGTGTACATCCCATTTTAGAGAGCTGTCAACGACAAGTCCCAAAAATCTCACAGAGTCAAAGACCTCTATAGTGGAATTATTCAACATAATAGGTTGAATTGCAGATATGTATGGTAAAACTTTCGTCTTAGAAACGTTCAAACACATATGGTTAGAATCACACCATGATTTGATGATGGTTAAGTCATGTGAAACGATTCTATGCAGTTCGGTGATATCCGGGTGACTCCAAGAAAAGCTAGTATCGTCTGCGAATAAACAAATTTTTCCGCCGATGCTCAAGTCAGCAATATCATTGATAAATAGCAAAAACAATATAGGATCCAATACCGAACCTTGTGAAACCCCATAGTCTATCTGCTTGCATGAAGACCGTAATTCATCAACTCGTACAAGCTGCAGTCTATCACTAAGAAAGGACTCGAACCACCTGATCGAGGTGCCTCTAAATCCATAGTACTGCAATTTTTTAAGTAGTATTTTATGATCCACGCAATCAAAAGCTTTTGAGAAATCACAAAATATTGTAGCTGTAGAGTGTTGATTGTTTAAGCTGGAGTAGACATTATTAAAAAGAGAAAACATTGCATCATTTGTGCATTTACCACTTAAAACTTAAAAGTAGTGTTAGAGTGTAGAATCTACTGTTTCTTTTTGTACAATTACTTAAGGACCACCCTGTATATATATGCATATAAAATTAAAAGTTTTTTTGAGGTGAGCAATAAAATATAAAAGAGCAATTAATGTAAACTCTTTATATTTGTGAAGCTTTCGAAAATGTTTATTTTCTTCTTCAGCACAAACTAAAATTATAATGAACTTTTAACATAATATTGTATTAGTTACATTAAAAACCTACTATCGTGAGGTTAAATAATTTTTGGCCTCATAAATGCGCACATTATAAAGAAATTTTTACCAAAATACACAAAATAAATTAAATTAAAAAAAATGTTAATTTAGAATAAATGTTCAAAATCAAAATTTGACGATTATGTCATGATGACATAAACTATCAGAATTTAAAATTATTAATCAAAAAGAAGAAGAAATGGAAGAAAATTAAATTTTTAATTTATATGTTACACATCCTTTGATAGTATATAACTGTAGATATTATTTAAATTATCAATATCTGATCTTTTATTAACACAGTTATTTTTATTTATATATACCATCTCAAGAAATTCTCTTTTTTGTAAATTTTTTTCTGATTAAAATTAAAAGAATGATTGTCACTAAGAACATGTTCGGCCAATGCACATGAGTTAACACCTCTTTTTATGTCACTTCTATGAGAAGTCAGTCTTCCAGACAAATTTCTAGAGGTGTGACCTATATACATTTTGTCACAATTATTACATGGAATGGAATATACAATGTTAGAACTTTCAGATGTAGTGAAAGGTGTTTTAGTTTTAGTATATGTATATTATCAAGAAATAGTAGAGTAGAACCAAACTAAGAATGGTACACCACATGGCTGAAACCTGCGCGAAGGTGTGACGTCAGAAACAGAGGCGGACAAATTTCTAGTTAGTTTTTAATCATTAATATTAATATTATGGATGATTTCCCTTACTTGACTATTAAGGGGTCTTCCTTTTATTCCAATTTTTTTTGGAGCCATTTATAAAATAATAACAAATAAAAAAGTATATAGTCAGAACTCACAATAATCACTTTTCGCTTTCAGCTCACTTTGCACTTACTCTACTCAACCAAGTCACGCCACTGAATAATTACATTTCGCTCTTTCGGGAGTCGTTACTATGGTAACTGCCACTGCGCAACTTATGCGGTCGCCATGTTGTGTACCATTCTTAGTTTGGTTCTACTCTAGTTATGACATTAATTAATGAAAAGATACTTATATTAATTGATACAGTTTAGATTTATTAAAGGTAACCATACTTATATAATTCTGAGGTCATTAATCGTTTTGGTTTTAGTATATCACAGTTAACACATTTTTAAATTTAATTTAAAAATGTTAAGATAAAATTATAATAGCGTTAAATATTTCTCATCCTCATCTAACATTGATTTTTATAAATTTTAAAGAAAAAGAAATCAAATGTTTGATTTTCCCTTTTTTTAACTGTAAATTTTGTCAAGACATACCAAAAAGGGTACGAAAGTGTTGTGTATGTGTAAATGGATTGTGAATAGTTACCACCAAAATATCCTTTGAATTTACCTCGTAGACAGTGATATTAGCATGATTATACTCCTGCGTAAATAAAACACAAATATTCACCGATTGGGTTCTACAGTAAAAAAATATTTGGCACTTATCGAATACTTTATTTTTAAACTATTTGCTGTTCATAATAATTAAAGAAACGGGTCTTTTTTTTAACTTTTTGTTATGTCTATGACATTAATTACATATTTTTAATTACGCTTTATCTAAGAGAAAGGCACCTATGATTTATATTTCAAATAAATATGTCCTTGTTCAGTCTAATTTGTAAGCGTGGGCGATGATATCGAAATTACATATAAAAGCTATAGAACTTTTGAAGATAGAAAGGTAGAAATTGGCAAAATTATTAAAAAATAAATAAAATAAACAGTTGTTTTCCTCTTATTTCCCAACATAGAGTTTACGTTATATCGTTATATCTCCATTATAATCGATGTTTTCGTTCAAAAATTTATTAGTGGATAACATTTAAACAAATAGGTTTTTAGTATAACTACAATATTTCGGATGTCATTCTGACTGCAATAACAGTGTTAAGTTAAAAACAGTTTTTCGTTAAAAATGGCACTCATGACCAATTTGTAAAATGAAAGAAATGTTTAAATAAAATTTTAGTACATCTAGGCCGTTAAACGTCACCTTAAATTAACAATTTTAAAAAACATACCTTGTATGTTTGTAAGAGCCGCTTTAAACTTTACAATTTTTTGTTGTAATCAATTTGTTATTGAAGTTAGTAGACTACTGTCATTGGAGAATATAGCTTATTTTTTAAGCTAAATCGTGAAAGGAACTTCTGTTTATTTTGCTTCCTAATTATGTTCGACTTTAGTACAATAATTTTCATCAAAAATAATTTTCAAATAAATCCGTCAAATGAATACTATGTTTGAAGAATTTTAGTGGAAAACACGAACTGCACAATGTATTGTAACGTTTATTTATTTTTACTAGTCTTTTTAATTTATTTTTAAACTATTTAAATCACTAACACTGTTTAATTTATATAACACAATTTATTTACAATACTTTAATTTATGTAAGACAATATTTACAATCGCATTTATCTAACAACATACTACTGACTAACTAACTAAAATATTCAAATCGGTCCTTAATATATAGGCAAGTATTGTTCCAGCATACTCCAGAACTCCAGTCTGGTCTCGATCGTATCGAGTCTAGATGCTTCGCTCGTCGGGCGCCGTATATTCTCGAAGATTCTCGTATCATCTGTTTCCTTCGCGTCTGATCATAGCGCCAGGGGCGTACTCGCACAACATTGCCCCCTCCTTAAGAGATAGTTCCTCCTGGAACTTTTACGGAATTGAGACGATGGAGATACTTGCAACTGAATCCTCGTCTACAATTTCCCGTTGCATGGAAATAACATGGAATGGTCTTTGATGTCAGCTGGACACGGGGCGAATGGCTGCATACCAACACTTGGACTTCGGTATCTTGAAAGATTACTTCCACCATATTTCGGATGACCCTCCAATCCAATGAGTTGCACTCTATTTTTGGCATGGCTAGCTTCTGTACGTTGGACTTCAATATGTGCTCTCTCAAGTTAAGTAATGATTCCCATATATTTCGATAAGTGGGCTGGTCTTGGTAGGTATTCTTGGTAATCAGATAGAAGAGGCAACGGGAGTCATCTCGAAGTATCAAAGCCTTCCCAGTGGCTGGTAACTGATTTCGAAGTTCTGACAATCGACCAAACTTCCTTCGAAAGACAGACGCTAATCCTCGGCCGTCGCTGATAGTGGCGGAAACGCTATGGGCTAATGAGTAGTCATCAGGAAGTGTGAACAGGTCTTGCTGTCTCTCAATAGTCACGCCGTATCTAGCTTTCCCAGTACCTCCATATGCACCCATAAATTCTTCGAAAGCAAGGTCGGGTGTATCTTGGACTTGATTTACGACTTCTTCTTCCTGGTCATGATCTCCTTCAAATTTCGCCAGTCGGTTTCGGTGTACTACCTTAGGTTTTCCATTCGGGGTCTTTATTATACGGTATATGACGTCATTGATTCTTTTCTTGATGATGTATGGACCCTCCCAAGATTGTTGTAACTTTGGTGAGTACCCCTTCCGTCTTTTCGGGTTATGGAGCCAGACTTTGTCACCTTCTTGGAAACATCCTTCTATAGCTTGGGTATCATACCGTTTCTTCATCCTGTCACTGGCAACTTGGAGATGGGAGCGAACCAAATCATGCATGTCGTCCATTTTTCTACGTAACTGGATTACATAGTCTTCTCCAGCTATATCCTCTCCAGGTCGGCATCCAAACTCGAGGTCGCATGGTAACCTCATCTCGCGTCCAAACAAGACTTTTGCTGGTGTTTGACCTGTTGATTCATTGACGGCGGATCGATAAGCCATTGCAAAGAGCGAAATATACTGGTCCCAGTCTCTTTGGTGATTGGATACTACTTTTGATAGATATTTGCCAATGGTTTTATTCATGCGTTCTACCATTCCATCTGATTGTGGGTGCAATGCTGTAGTTCTTGTTTTCTTCATTCCTAAATTGTCGCAAATTCCTTGAAAGAGTTGACTTTCGAAGTTCCTTCCTTGGTCACTGTGAATCTCCAAGGGCACTCCATATCGGCAAATAAACTCCTTCACTAGCACGTCTGCGACAGTTGCTGCCTCTTGATTTGGAATTGCGTAGACTTCAACCCACTTCGTAAAATAATCCATTACCACCAACATGTATTTGTTCTTATTCTCAGTAGTGGGGAACGGTCCAGCAATATCTAAAGCAATTCTCTCAAATGGGCTACCAACGTTATATTGTTTCATGGGAGCCTTTCCTCTTTTCTGAGGTCCATTACTAGCAGCACAGATGGTACACTTCTTACACCAGTCCTTAACATCATCGGAACTATTCATCCAATAAAACCTTTCACGAACTCTCTGCAGGGTTTTCTTAACACCAAGATGACCTCCTGATGGACTGTCGTGTAACTGTCGTAGTACTTCGGCTACTCTACTCTTTGGTATAACTAATTGCTTTCTGTTAACGGAACCGTCATCATTTTCAATTATTCTCTTTAATAAATCGCCTTCCAAAATGAAAGACTCCCACTGAGCCCAATATGATTTAAGGACTGTAGAGAATTTTGACACTTCTTGCCAAGTAGGTCGACGATCTTCTATCTTCCATTCTCTCATTTTCTTTAAAACAGGATCATTCTCTTGTTCTTCTTTAATTCTAGTAGGTGCCCAGTCGTCGTTAACTACAGTTGTTCGTAGTATTGCAGTTTCTTTTAATTCTGTCTTACTACAGTGAGAACACTCTTCTGGGCACGGTCTTCTGGAAACGTTCCGGGTCGAAGCTGCCCCCTCTAGGCCGACCCGTTTTAGTTTTCCTGTGGAGTAGTTTTCTTGATTCGTAGTGACCCCAGGGCGTTTACATGCATTGCGAACATGTCCTATTTCACCACAATTCCAGCACCTGATGGTCTTCTTCTTTTTCTTATCAGTAAAGTTCTTCATCATGTTTACTAATTGGTCTAACTTATTTTCATCTTCCTCTTCCGTTACGGACCTTACTTTACTGTATCCTCCACAAGCTTTCGAAGCCGCTTCATACTCAAGCGCGGCAGACAGGATGTCCACTAATGTTTTGTGGTGGGCTAAACGGAGTGTCTTTGCCATTTCGTGGTCACGAAGTCCATCAAGAAATGCTTCAACAGCTAAACATTCCATCATTTGTTCTGGAGCTGAAGGGTAAGCAAATCTTACCAATCTGGCAATATCTACTTCGTACTCTTGAAGTGTCTCCTCTCGCTTCTGTTTTCGAGTCTTCAACTGCGATCGGTGCAAGTTCTCCAAGTGTTCGTGACCATATCGCATGTTCAAGCTTTTCTTTAGTTGCTCAAAATTATCTGTGTCCTCCACTGGTATGGTCTGAAGAACATCCAAAGCGTCTCCTCTCAGAGCGATGGTGAGGTTTATTGCCTTCTCTTTTTGGGACCATCCGTTCGCTCTTGCAGCTGTTTCGAACTGTTTGAGATAATTTTCCCAAGACATCTTTCCGTCAAAGGTTGGGGCCTTAACACGAACAGAACTTTCGTTACCTTCCAATTTCGGTTTCTGCTCCACTTTGAAGCTTCTCATTTCGTGCTCGTTTTCCTCTCCTAAATCTTCCATATCTTCTTTACCTCCTTTTTCCATCTCTTCCATTTGCTTTTCCATTTCTCTTATTTTCTCTTCAATTTTTTTTTCGAATGAAGACATTTTATTTTCCATAGAAGAAATGTCCAAAGAAACTTTGTTTTCCAAAGAAGAAATATCATTTTTTAAAGAAGACATATCAGAAGAAACTCTTTTTTCCAAAGAAGAAATGTCAGAAGAAACTTTATTTTCCAAAGAAGAAATGTCAGAAGAAACTTTATTTTCCAAAGAAGAAATATCACTTTTCAAAGAAGACATGTCGGAAGAGATATCACTCTTCAAAGAAGACATATCGGAAGAAACTTTATTTTCCAAAGAAGAAATATCAGAAGAAACTTTATTTAAGGAAGAAATAATTGTAGCAGAAGAGTCGTCTACAAAAATATGATTTTCTGGATCTAAACCATCATTTTCCAATGCTTGCTTAAGTCGCTCCAACAACTCAGTCTTCCTTCCTGTTGTTTCCAATTCACGATCCTCCAGCTCTTGACGCAATTCTGTCACTTTCAAGTCACAAAGTTTTTTCGACATATTTATTTATTTTTTTTACCTTATTTATTTACAATATCCCACTTCTGACACCAATGTAACGTTTATTTATTTTTACTAGTCTTTTTAATTTATTTTTAAACTATTTAAATCACTAACACTGTTTAATTTATATAACACAATTTATTTACAATACTTTAATTTATGTAAGACAATATTTACAATCGCATTTATCTAACAACATACTACTGACTAACTAACTAAAATATTCAAATCGGTCCTTAATATATAGGCAAGTATTGTTCCAGCATACTCCAGAACTCCAGTCTGGTCTCGATCGTATCGAGTCTAGATGCTTCGCTCGTCGGGCGCCGTATATTCTCGAAGATTCTCGTATCATCTGTTTCCTTCGCGTCTGATCATAGCGCCAGGGGCGTACTCGCACAACAGTATATTTAGTTATTAAATTTTAAAAATTTACGACTTTAATAATGATCAAGACAAATTTATGATACTATTGTGATCTATATATACTAACCTGACTATTATCATTTTTGGGATAAAACACATCTAATAATCCTATCACATTTTCATGTCTCATATGCTTAAGTAATTTCAATTCTCTATATGTTCTTTTGGCATGAACAGCTGTCTGGAAGGGGCGGGCTAATTTCTTTATTGCTACCTTTTTATTTGTTTGTGCATCTAGTGCAGAACTGAAAATAAAAGCAAATATTAAATCAATAAATCAATTACTTTACATAAATATATACAGTGCGCTATTAAAGTAACTCATATATTCATTATCATATTCATAAAGAATAAAATTTGAAATTCATCATATTTTTTTTGGAACCACCATTTTATTCAATTTGTAGATTTCTCTTGCTGAGCTGATTCTAAAATTGGTACAGGGTGGACAAAAATAAAGAAATTAATTACGAAAATTGTCTATTGAAAGTTACTGAATATTGTTAAACTATTTATTAATTAGGTACGTATTTATGGTGCTATATTACTAACAAAAACAAACAAACGGAAGTTTACAGATCGTAAACAATGGATTGTATTAACAAATACTAGCATTTACTGATACTACTAAATTTATAGGTATATACTTCTAAATGTATTGATAAAATGTAAGTAGACACTCATGCTACTAGTATTAGTAGATGCTTTTGATGAAATGCACCAGCATCTACTGATGTTTTAAACATATGCTAAAATCACTATTAATAGTAAATTTGTAAGTCTGATGTACCTTATGCTCATATTTAATTTTATTATCTTTATCTTTAAAAAACGTTTGCCCGTGTCCGAGCGCCAAAGGTGTACAAACAGCAACGAGAAAATCCTTCGGTGCTTGATTTCATACAGTTAAATCGATTCACAAGGGAAAATGTTGAATGGATGAATTGTTTAATTAGTGTATTCCTGAAAATGAATTATTGTCATATATATTAACAAAGGCGCAACTAGGGGGGGCTAAGCCCCCCCAGCTCACCATTAGCACCCCCCGGCACGAATGCTCAATCTAAGTGAATATCGGTGTCGCAGTTTTAATAATTTGATTTTCCAATCTGGCTATGTCGTATATTGAAAGAGACATTTGGTTAGATTTAGTTGTAGACGACTTTTCAAAGAAACAAAGAAAGTTAACTTTAAATTAAAAAAATACACGTATTCGAGTCACCCTGAATAAAATTTGTTCAATTTTGCACAGATAACTAGTCTTATTTTTGTTAAAATATTAATTAAAACAAATTTAGTGTCAACATTTTTTTATTGGGGTGATTCGCAATGAAACTAGACAATGTGCCATGTCTAGACCCTTATTATTTTTATTAATTAACTTAATATAATAATTACACTATGTAATCCTTTACTAAAAATGTAACATGTATGTCCTTGGTATTTTTTTTTCAAAACTCTATATATCTGAGATTAGTATGGTGGCTGGTTAGACGCAGTGGGTGACAATGTTTTTTATACGAAAAGCTATGTGGTTAATTTTTTAGCGATTTTGGGGAAGTTTGGGCGTGGCACCTAAAAAAAAAATTTGCCACCTGAAAAAATGGCGGGCTGTTTGGGTTCTATTTCTATTCCATAGATAGCCTTGGGACTTAAGCCCCTCCAAAAAAAGGACTCTAGTTGCGCCTATGTATATTAATAAAGATTATGAGTCGACACTTTTTAATTGCCATATGGTACATATTTATGGTAAAAGTGTGTAAGGTTCTGACGGACTTATTTTTAAATTATTTCACCAGTAACCCTCCCATGTAAGAAGTCCCCAGAGTTGACAATGGAGCCAGCCCTGGGCCAGTCTCGGGAAACCTAGCTTCGGTATTGGCCCACGCATGGGCCAGGCTATTTAGCCCAACCTCGGTCTTGCCAATGATTACTCAAGCTTGGCCCAACACTGACTCGCCCTGCCTTAGCCATGCCATTGTTTACCCAAGCTCGGGCCAAGACTGGATAAACCAACCTTGGCCATTCAATGGTAACCCAAGCCTGGGCCAGGAGTGGATAACCCAGCCTTGGCCATGGCATTGATTACCCAAGGTTGTGCCAAGACTGGTGAAACCAACCTTGGCCGTTCAATGGTAACCCAAGCCTGGGCCAGGACAGGATAACCCAGCCTTGGCCATGCCATTGATTATCCAAGCTTGTGCCAAGACTGGATAGACCAACGTTGGCCGTTCAATGGTAACCCAAGCCTGGGCTAGGACTGGATAACCCAGTCTTGGCCATGCCATTGATTACCCAAGCTTTTGCCATTTATAAATAAACTTGCTAGGATACAGTTGCTAATATTTAACTAAAATTATTTTAACTCACACTTAAAACTCTAAAAGACAATTAAAATAATCATTTTACACAAATGCAAAAAACAAATCCAAACTAATATAGTAAAGTCATTTAAATATGTAGGGATGTACCTACCAAACATGAAAAATATGTAAAAAAATATGGAAAAATTATTAAAAAAAGAAATTCAACTACAGTACAGCGGATATGGCAGACAAATTAAGGGAGTAGGGAAAAAAAGTTTCAGGGAAACTGAAACTTACCAAAATATGGAAAGGTTGTTAAAGCTTTATTTAAATATGAAACATAAATTAACTGTAATTATTATTTTTTCAGAATTTATAATGGCAACAACAACAGATAAAATCGCACTGATAACTGCAGTTTTTACATATTTATCAGGAGCAAAAGACAGAGATAGCGGACGGGCCCAACGCAGCATGAATATTTGTTTTTTTTATTAATTAAAATATAATTACTATTAACATGTGTATATAATTATTAATCCCATTGTTTCATTAATTGTCAATACTTGGCATTTAATTGCGATAAATTAATAGCAATTAAAAACGTAGTAGTAGAAACAAAGCCTGGTCCAGTACTGGCAATCAATGCCTGACCCCGTCCTAACAACCAAGACTGGCACAGTCCTGTCAACCAGGTCTGGACCAGACCTGGCAATCAAAATTGGACCAGTCCTGGCATTCAAAGCCTGGCCCAGGCTTGTAAGCCAGGGCTGGGTAAAAGTCTGGAGCTTGGTTGCTAAGAGTGGCCCAGCCTTAGCAGCCAAGCCTGGCCCAGCCTTAGCAGCCAAGCCTGGCCCAGCCTTAGCAACCATCTTTATCCACTTTACCCAGTCTAGGCCAATCCCGGCTTACAAGCCTGGGTCAGAGTTCTGCATAGTTGGCCCAAGCTAGGGCCAAGACTGGGCCGGTGGTAACTTCCCCCATGGGCTTAAGTAACATTTTTCCACTGGGTAATGATAGGAGTTTTGTCTCTATCTATAACCACAACATGTTCTTTAACAAATTTAACTATAAATTCCAATTCAGAATTTAATTTTTTTTTAGTCTAAGAGAAATCAGCGAATTCTTCGGTCTCTAAGGACATTTATAACTAAACATTTATTAAAGGAAACAATGGGTACATATTCACGTTCAAGTAATGCCAAAAACTAGTAAGAATTCTAATTATTATCGTTTTATCTTTAAAATCAAAATTTAATTTGCGAGAAATAATAAGTAGATACTGATACGTCGTAAGTATATAATTATATAAGTATTAGCATATGGTTATTAATATAAATTTCAGTTTGTACTATTAGCCTCTACTGATACAAGCAAATGCTTTTATTAGTAGTACATACTAGATAAGTATATACTGATTTTTTATTAATATCACCCAATGACTGAACCCATAAAAATAAATATAACCGGTCTAAATCAGGTGATCTGGGGGGAAATTTCACTGGCCCCCCTTCTTCCTATCCACCGATCTGGAAAAGTTCTGTATCAAAAATTGCGCACATTTGCTGCGAAATTGGGCGATACGCCATATTTTTTGAGGTCCAAATTAGGAACATCAGGAAAAATTTGGATAATATCCGGAATTATGTATTTTGTAGGAAATCCAGATATATACCTTGTCCAGTATAAATATAGGTGCACGTCACAGCTGTCCGAATGGGCCTATGTTGCCAAGCATTTAAAATAGTATTAGAATCTAGTAAATACCAAACGAAGTTTCGCTAATATCCTTCTTTTTATTTGAGTACAAAATTAAGCTAGGTTAGTTATACAGATAATTAGAAAAACAGGTTATGTGTGACAGCCCAAGAACTTATTTTTTTTCCACAAAAAAATGCAGAAACCAGATACGTCAATGTAATACGCGCGAATATCAAAATTTCATCTGTCGCGGAAACATGGCGCAATTGTGTCAACATATAAAATATTTTAGCACGAGTTATGTTCGTTTGAAGTTTATATTTTATTGGTCCAGTAGTTGTATTTGATATAAAATTAATTACGAAACCTTTCTTAGAGCATTTATTTATTTTTTTGTAATAACTTGAGGCGTACGATTTCAATATTAACCAAATTGACAGTGAAAAAAGATACTGGTTTACAGTAACAAACGTACGAAGAATGTCAAACGAATCGAGCGATTTGTTCACTGTGATGACGTGCACCTATATTTATACTGGACAAGGTATAATTCTCCTGTTAAATTTTCAACAAAAAAATATAGACCAATAATTATATTTCTAATTAACGCTTCCATACGTTGGCTTTTTGTGGTTTTGGCGTGTAGCATGGATTTTGATCAGACCAATAGATTTTGTTTTACAGGTTAACGTAACCCTTCAAATGAAAGGGTAAATAAAAACGTTATCAATGATATTGTTATTTTGGTTGACAGCAAATATGAATATAAAACTGGATTTTTACATTTAATCAACGGTAATCCCACGAGTCCTTAAAATTTTATCGATAAATTTTTAGTTTCGACGAAAACTTTTTTATTTGGCAAAAACACGAAAACAAACTGAAATATGGAGTCCTGCGGATTGGTGATTTTATCTTATTCAGTTTGTTTGAGTAGTTTCGCCTAAAATAAAAACGTTTGAGTCTGGAAAATAAAAATGTATCTAGCAAAATTTTACAGAAACGAGAACGTGAATTTGGCATGAGTATTTCCGCCACCACCACTGATTCACAAAGTCTTACAGCATCTGAACACTGCAAAGGGTATTTTTCTAATGATAATACCCAGATGGGAGAAGACGTTTTGGAGAGGAGATTTAAAAAGCAGGAGCACGGCTGCACCGCTCCAGTTGTGGAACCTTGAGCATCACTTGGTGGACCTGGCAACGAGACTTCCTCCTCAAAATGTAAAAGGCCTGTGTTTGGAAGTTTGAATGATACGGGGTGGAGTGAGTTGATTTCGGGATTTTTTTAACAGGACGTTAGTCTTCTATCCTCAGCCTGGAGAAATTCAACATGGAAAACATGTTCTTCTGCGTGAAAGAAGTGGTTGCAGTGGTGTAAAACTACTTTGGTTATTTATATAGAGAGGAGAATCTGGCATATAAGACAATCCTGGTCAGGTAATCAGTTTGTAGATCCAAAAGGAGAAGCAAAACTGTGTGCTCATCCGCTAGTTAAATCTATGTTGAAGGCGATTAGTATTGATGAAGCAAGAATAGCGAATCCCCGCAAGGAAGTGTGAAATATTCAGTCGATAATTAGCTGACCTAACAAGAATCATCCGGATAAAAATAGTATCTTTCAAGTTTCAAGACACACTACAATTTTATTCATGTTAGCCTCAGGTCGGCGAATTCATGATCTCACGCTTCTGTCTATAGAACCAGAAAAAATTGTGCTACAAAAAATTTGGTTATTTTTTGGCCAAATTTTGGGTCAAAAACAGATTCGGCCAGTCACAGGCAGTCAGGTTGAAGGCTAATAAAAGCGGACCGACCAGAGTTTAATGTACTTAGCTGGGCAAAACAGTTGATAAATGTATCATTCAGTAGGAGAAAAGCAGTTCCTGGAATATCAGATCTTTTTATTACTACGAGAGGAAAGGAGGCATCGAGAACAATTATTGCGGACTGGTTAAACATGATTTTTTCGGCCTCCAATATTAAGGCAAACAAAGGTTCATGGCGGTCAGCAGTGGCTTCATACAATTTTGACAAGAATGCCAATCTGGAAGAAATTCTGGAGCGTGGCAACTGGAAAGCCCCGAAGAACTTTAAATTTTATTATAAATCTGTAAAAAAACCGAAGACACGGTCATAGAATATTTTGTTTAATTCTTTAAGTCTGTTTGATAGAGTTGTTTAAATACAAATTTATGTAGTTATTAACTGTTAAAGAGACTTGTTCATTTCCAAGTTAGAGAATAGCTATTAATATAAATTGATGTTGATCAATAATTATATAAACGAAGTAAATCATCCATCTCTCAAAAAAGACTTGGTAGTTAAAGAAAGGAAAAAACCAATGTCAATGTCACCAATCAATTTATTAATAAAATATAGTACCGCTGTTACATAGCTACTAGTTTCGGTCTAATTTAAAGACCATCATCAGGCTAAAAAGAATACAATGGGAAACATCAGAATGAACATTACATAAATTTGTGCACTCTTACCTGTATGTAGTACACAGATTTCAATCGATTGGAATGTATTGTGGTTACAAAGTTTACTTTCAAAATGAAGTTGTTAATTACATTGAATTTAAATTATATGTATAATAGTTACATTCAACAAAGTGACATGGAAGAAAATAAAAAATTTGATAAAAATGGTTGTTAATATGGAAAAGGAAGAAAATTAATTAATCAATTCTATCTCAAGTAGATGGAATTGAGGGAAAGGTCCAATAATTGAGGACAGTTACCTCCAAAGTGTAAAAGATGTGGAGGAGGGTTAGAAGAACTCAAAAGTTCACAAGCACCCTTATAACGGGAAACTGTAGGGTTTATAGTCAAAGGGTTATAAAATAAATCTTCGTAGTCTATTTTGTAGACATGAGGGAAAAGAAGGTAGGTTTTAGACCAATTACCTACCTGCACAAGAAATGTGCATAGTATAAGTAAATAGGTGTAAATTACCAGCATAAGGTCAAAAAACCTTATAAGTAGGTATGGGAGGATCCATGACCCAAAATAATAAATCAGGATAAAAGGAATTAACCACATTAAAGGATTTCAGGATCACGTGAAGCGCACAGTATAAATGGAGATACAGATGATAAAACGTACAATATAAGAAAGCATGAAACAATAACAAAAGTTTAGACATATGTCGTAGTTGACATAAGTCAGAAGTGTTAGTGTAAACCACGGAACACCATGACAATAGTAGCAGCGAAGGTAACAAAATTACCCAGAACAGACACTAAAAATAAATTGCAACCACAAACAATGCAGTACAATATAAATTATGAATTCACAATATCTAAATTAGAAGGATTAGTAAAATGATCAAAAGATATAACAATAACTTGATGAATGTAAATGTTTACAAAATTCAATAACCTCTATGATCTAAAGACACATACAGCATAAAAAAAGAAGACTCTATTGACAATTGAAATTAATTAAAATAACTAAAGTGTTGTTTTGTTTTGAGAATAAAAGATAAACAAAATTAATGTCAGAAAGAACTTTGTGGAGGATCAGAAAAAGGTGAACAACAAAAGAGTGGAATATAATTAGTATTTAAAAGGAAGATTGAGGAAAATATAAGGATCATTCGGCTTTAACTGTTCATTAAGGCACATGAATTCATCATTATTCACAGCTTCATTAATCTCGAAAATCTCAAGCAAATTCAATCTAGGTCCCTTAAAGCACTTATGCAATCTAAAAACGTTGGAGGTAGAGAATTTGTGATTTTCACTAATAATATGATTGGCAATTATTAACCGAAACTAGTAGCTATGTAACAGCGGTACTATATTTTATTAATAAATTGATTGGTGACATTGACATTGGTTTTTTCCTTTCTTTAATAATTTTATATGTAAAGTCCACAATTTATTTATATGTACGTTTATTAATAAAATCAGTTTTATTTGGAAATCTAGCCCTTTTTTTTCTACTTGTGTAAATATCCACTTTTAGTTTTTCAGGTCACAGGACGCTGTAGGTTGTGAGCAGGCAGATGCCAAACACCTCTACGAAAGGTCAAACCGAAGGCACAGACCTGAAATATTACCGTTTTCCACCCCGAGGGAAAGAAAACGATTATTTCGGGTCTTGCCAAAGGCTTGACCTGAGCAAGGCCTTGCCGGCCTCTGTTCGGAGCTGTACTGAAGATCGAGCTAGGGAAGCGCAAAATGAACCGGTTATTGCAATAACCGGATTTTCTCTAGACAGTTAATCGGTTATTTTAGGTTATTTTTAAACCACATGTTAACCGGTTAACTGCGGACTGAATGTAATAACCGATGCTTTAGGTTATTTTCTGCATCACTTTTCTTTTCTCCATTTAAACAAGTGCGGAACGATTTAAGAGCGCAGCCGGTGTACTCAGCGACCGTGCCGTGCATTTCTGAACTGAACTGATTCCTGTTTCCTGTTCGGAACATAGGCTGTTCCAGTGGGTTGTCATTGACAATTGACATTTGAAATGTCAATGTGGTGTCAGTGTGGATTGGCACAAGCGCATTTTACGATTTTACTTTACTCATTTTACCGCGTTGAATAACATAACATAACGGATAATGGAATGAAACCCTTGTGCGTTGTGTTTTAAAATCAAAATTCAAAATGCCCAAACTCACAGGGAAGAAGAGCGAAGTGTGGAACTTTTTTAGGACACAAGGTAATCAAATATGTATTTGTAATTTGTGTGGACGAGTTTACAAAACCGGTGGTGGAACAACTAACCTCAAAAACCATATCCTTCACAAACATCCATCATGTTCGATTAACAAAGAAAATTGTATAAAAACAGGAGAATCACAATCAGTAACAGAGTCGCCCAGGAAGAAGCTAAAAATTATAATTACAGGAAAAAAAGGCATGCCAGAGCCTGCTCCGCTTGCTGACAGGGATGTTGATCCAGAGTCAAAGCTAGATTCAGATTCAGATAGTCACCGTGATGCTGAGTTCTCTAAGGTAACTTATTTTAAAATTTTAGGGTCTGATTAATTGTAAGTTTAATTTTGTTTGTTTTCATTTTATTACAGTCACACTTGCATTGGATGTAGCATGTAGTGAACCTAGTACTACTTGCTCTAGTACAAGCAGTACTAAAAGCAACAAAACTTCTTTCAGTTGGATTCAGCGACAGCCTACAATTTAGGACACGTTAAAAGTTAAAAGAAGTTATGAATGTAAGATTTCAATTGTATACTTCTTACAGTTAAAGTTAACAAAAATGTTTTTTGAACTTGCGTTAGTTGCTGACGTTATTATGTATATATTTTTTTAGTTCGGGGATCAAAGGATGCAGCGATAACCCAGGCACTGTTATTTATGGTGTGCAAGGATAACTACCCATTAAATTGCACCCAGAAAGAGGGCTTCAAGAGGTTTTTAAAAGTGGCTGTGCCTTTATACAGTCCTCCAAGTAGAAGCACTGTAAGCTATTGTTTTTTTTTTTAAATACCTCTGGTTCATTGAAATATTTTATTTTAGCTTACGAGAGCCATAGAACAAAAATACATTGCTTTAAAAAAAGTTGTAAGTTTGAAACTGCTTGCTGCTTCTCATATTGCTCTAACAACGGATATTGCAACGGTAATGAATGCAACTCGAAGCTTCATCGTACTGACATCTCACTTCATTGGTAAGTTTTTAAATATTAGTATTAGATTTTCAACAACTTTTTTTTACAGACCACGATAAAAGCTTGATGACCTCAATAGCACTGGGAGTGAAGAAACTCACTCAACATCACACTGGTGATAACATATGTCAAGATTTACAGGAGATGCTGGAAGGTTGGAGTATTCCCAGAAAACGAATCGTTTCAATAACCACTGACAATGGAGCTAACATTGTTTCTGGAGTAAAAAAGTTGGCAGAAGGCCATACATCAGCTGGTTTTGATGTCCATGTGAGCTGCTTTGCTCATAACATTAATTTGGTTGTATCAAAATCGTTGGGGTGTAAAGATGTTGAAGGTATTGTGCAAATAATTGACAAGGTCAAGCGTATAGTTGCGTTCTTTAAACACAGCAATGTTGCTCAGGACGATCTAAGAAATGAACAACAAAAAGAAGGAAAGAAAGACGGCACATTTTTATACCTTATTCAAGAAATTGCAACGAGATGGAACTCGACGTTTTACTGTCTAGAACGATTCAAATTACTATCAGGTCATGTGGGTAAAATATTATTGTCTCCTGCCCACAAAGCAGCTCCGCCTATGGTAACTCCTAGTGAATTAGGAATAATTGACGAGGTTTTAATTTTACTTCGACCTTTTGAAGCTGCTACTAAGACTATATCTGGAGAGAAATATGTGTCTGGAAGCCTTGTCATCCCTCTTATAAATTGTGTAAAAACATCATTGCAAAGAATTTCTATTACAGATACTACTGTACTATGTCACAGTTTGAAAAACCAACTTACTATTCAAATTGAAAAGAGATTGGATCCTCTTGAAAAGAACGTTCTTTTGTCTTCAGCAACAATATTGGATCCCCGTTTTAAACGAATCCATTTTTCATCTCCTTTAAACGCAGCTTTAGCGATAACTGCCATTAAAAACGAAGTTAGGAAGGAGCTCAGACTTCAGGGCTCAGTTTCTCCACCAATTGATCAAAATCAAACTAATGCGGAAAATCTACATGACGGTGCAGCCGGGTGCAACATTTGGAGCATTCATGACGAGGTCGCCTTGAAGAATTTGCCAGATTCTGATAGTTCTGAGGGATTACCAATTGAACTAAAGTTGTATCTAAACCAGTCAGTCCAACCCCGCAATCGAGATCCTATTCAGTACTGGACAGAAAGCAAATTTGCCTTTCCAGCGACTTACAAAGTGGCTATGAGGTTTTTAACTGTACTTGGGGCATCAGTAGCTTCTGAACGCCTTGTATCAACTCTTAACAACGTATGTTCTTATTCGAGAAGCCGATTAACGCCACCTCATACAAATGAATTAGTTTTTCTTAACTCGTTGTGTGAATGTGAAGTGTAAAATTAAAGTAAAATAAAAACTAAATTGTGTGTTGTCTATTTATTATCCAATTAAATAGTTTTAATGCAAAATAACTGATTTCCCAAAAACTACGGATTATTTTCTTGATCATTTTTTATAACGAGCGGTTAACTGGATAACCGGTTATTTAAAGGTAGGTTAACCTGGCAGGTTATTTAAATTTTATAATTAACCGATAACCGGTTTTTTTTTAATAACCGCGCATCCCTAGATCGAGCCGGTAAAACCGATCGCACTAGCCGTCACAACCCTTAGCCCTCTAGGGGAGGGTTTTGATAATATTAGTATACGAAAGGGTAACGATAGGTAATCTCCGAAAGGTCAAGCCTTTGGCAAGACCCGAAATAATCGTTTTCTTCCCTTCGGGGTGGAAACAGTAATAATTTTTAAGAAAAAATACTTATAAAAATTGCAGTTTCTGCTAAAATTGAAATAGTAGTACCGATCCTTCTAGACTATTCTAGAGGTTACGGCTGCGGCTATACTAACAGTAAAGGGAGGGTAACGACATTCGGTGGTATTTTAGAGAAGAGTGCAACTGAGATAAGGGAAGCGAGAAAGTCAAAGGAAACGCATTAAAACTCGAAAATGTTTTAAAAAAATTTTTTGAAACATTCTGTATAAAAACCACTTTATTTAATAATTCATCGATATCTTTTCACTAATTCTGTTTTTGCTGTTAGACTGCATTTTAAATTATAAAAAGTAAAGATGAGAGAAGATTTAAATTCAAATGTCGTGTATTTTATGCAGCCTACCTTTGATCCATTTTATTAAAACATTAATAATCAAGAGACGGAAAGGAAGTGGATTTACACATAATATTTAATAAATACATTGTTTTTTAAGAGTAAACACTTATCCAAAATTACGTCGAATCAAATTATAAAATATTCGAGAAATTTAGCAACAACAAAAATAGAAGAGTATTATTATTCAACGTCGTGTTATATTTAGGAAGATTATTTCCCGCGAAGATTAAATTAATTTCAGATAAGTAAATTAGAACGAAACTTTATTAACAGAACACGAACATCAGGAATAAAACTTAAATAATATTAAAACTGACACTCGATTTGACATTTTTATGTGACGTTTTGACGTGACTATTTTTCTTGGGAGATTGCCGCTGATATTAGGTCTAGTGAAATAGTCGCTGATAATTGACTCCTATTGGTCTAAATTTAAAAAATTGTGACATTTCATTGGTTAATATAATCATTTAAATACCACCAATGAGTAATCTTATGTAAACTTAAACAACAAATCGGTCCCTGTGAAAGACCATATTTATAAAGTTTCTAAAAGTAAATATTGATTCTGATTTGACCTGAAATAACCATGTAAATGGCTTATCATCAAAATTATCGCCAATATGAGAGTCGCCACAAATAAATAAGGTTTTACTTAAATCCATATTGAGTGAATACACTGATCACATAAAAATTATACTGATAGTTCTAATGTTCAATATTTACTGCTGAAGCTGTAGCAATTGAAAAAGCTTTAGATGTTCATAAATACGAGTAAAGCATTAATCCTATCATTCCCAGTTTACTTAGCCAAGTTAAATATAATTGCTTCTGGGTTATGTTCTGGTGATAATGCTACACAATACGCCATAAATCATATTCTTTTCAAGTGCAGCACACACAAGCGAAACTAGTCAGCTATACGCAAAACATGCTGATATTAATACTTAAACGCCATTAAATATTACTTATTTACTATCGTAAGACCGAAAAGATGTTTTTATATTTTGCACTTATAAAAATCTTCATTATAAAACGCATTTGCGTATCGTAATGTAACTTTTACGCACGCAAATTTTTGTTTTAAATGGTTGGCGACATGATTAAGGTATCTAATGACAAGACTATTGACAATGTCATTTGTGGTTAATAGCAATTTAATAATTTTATATTGTTCTTTAAACAAGTATTTGTCAATATAAATATCATCTTTTACATATATAATATATTATTATTGGTGTATTAGTCATTTTAAAATAATTGAAAACATTAACATTTCATAATTTAAATGTCAAAACTGTCAAATGTTATAAATTACACAGTGCTACCGACATACTTTTTAAAATCAAAATTTTCGTAATTACATAAAAATAATAAATTAATTTAAAAAATTGATAAATTGGCAAAATATAAAAAATATTATAAACAACTTATTTCATATGGCTGTTGTGACACTCGTTCTTTAAAAAACTCATCGCTTCGCGATTCGTTTTTTAAACTTGAACTCGTGTCATAACAGAATTCCATATGAAATGCGTTGTTTAATATACTATTACGAGCTAATATATAAGTAACTTTCTTTTTACAGTTTCCAAAATTTCAAGCCATTCCTAAACCCACACAAACGCGTTTATTCTTTTTTACTTATTTTATTGTCCAGCATATACCAATTTGAAGCAATGTGTTGTACTTTTTTGGAATCAGCTCAGCAAAGTAAAGCAAAAATTGAAAAAAATAGAGTTTCATTAAAAAATAGATGATGAAAGCATCACAGGAAAGTGGTTTACAATGCATTTTATATTATAATTATATATTATAATTATAATTAGAAAAAATAGTAAATTAAAATCAAAAATCGATTGGTTTTGGAAATTTTCAATATTATTGTTAATTTAGCTAATCATGAATGTATACATGTGCTACTTTATGGACGATCTGTATATTTATTTATATACCTAATATTAAAAGTGCAGATATAGAAGAACAAGTGAAATTGGTGAGCAGCGCGAAACGCGAAATGAAGTTGAATGCAATTTATGGAACCGAAATCAACGATGAAGCTTATCAAAAAATCTATACAAATAAGAAGTTGAGATGTGAAACCCAATATGACTCCTAGGTTTTAAAACAAACCGTTCTTAGAAAATTTCATTTTAAATAACAAACAAAAATATGACTAAAATAAGCTCATGAAAGTAGTAAACAATGAAACGGATGGGATTTTTTATAGATGCTCCCGATTGCACTGCGAAAATGTTTTTGAGATAATTGATTTTACAATGATCAGATGTCTAATGATATCGCACTTCCGTTTCTTCAGGTATTGCAGCTACATTATGGAAAGGCGGTCGAACAGCTCATTTCGTACTTAGGTGCTGTTAAACACGCAAATAAATGAAACTCCTATTTACAAGTTTTGGAGAAATTCTCCGATTTCCAAGTTGGGATGACTGCACAATGAGATACAAAATATCTCTGGGTGCGTTAGAAAGCACCTTGCAAGATAAACTGGAGAACCAAACCGATTTCGTTGTGGTATGATTTCACTGCCAGGTTATTTTTGCAAAACACTACCAGTAGTAAATAATAATACTAAATTAACTACATAATAAGGAAAATCAATCACAAAATTTTAAAAGTGTGTACCAAAATAAAAGAATTACAATAGCTGCAATAAAAGGATATAAAAGGGCTAACTCTACCAGGGTAACCAGGATCCCCGATTCAACTACGAATACAACAAACTGTAGATGCGCTGAACGTGTGGTGAACAATGAGTCCTGAGAATGGGGAATGACCAAAACAGCTCAGCATTATGAGTTGAGAGAAAATATGGACTATAGAAAGCGTTTTAAGGTATCTGACCAAGAACTGTCATATATTGTAAATAGTTATGCAGACATTTAAACATTTAATATTTAGCTGCTTAAGATGGGAGAAGAACATAATAAAAAATTTACAGATAGTGAGAATAAAAGCCAGCACTACTAGCTAGTAAAGATCAAAGAAAAGTAAATCTAAAGTAAAGAAAAGTTCTCCTAAATCAATGCCAACTCTCATTTCCTGTGAAGTTCCGGAGTATATGTCCTACGAGTCTTCTAAAATTAAAAAGTACTAAGTTTGGGCTATGGCAATGTCATCTACTATGTGTGCACAAAATATGGTGTTCAGTATCCTCGAGCGAAGAAACAAGGAAATTGACGTAAAATTCTCAAAATATGAGGTAACGTATATGCTACGTGCAGATAGCAGTCGAACAACCTTAATTTTAAAATATTTTATAATAAATTAGGATTCTTAAATAAGTTATATTTTTAAAATAAGTAACAGAGTAAATGAAAAGAAAATCCAATGAGCAAATAAGGTTTTTTAAGCTAGCAGCGTATTTAAAATATTAAAGGGGTATAAAACTACTCACACTATAACTGCACCAAAATCGTAGGAGTCAACTGGACGATTTTACCAAGGGAACAGTCCATCAGTCCTTTTTCAGATTTGAAATTCCAACAATAGATTTTGAAGCAAGTTAATGAAAACACTGACTTGCCAAATCTGAAATGCACATTTTTTTTAAATCTCTTTTAATTTAAAATTTTAATTTCAAAAAACGTGGCAGAAATAACATGCTAGAAGAAATAGATGCCATTACGATATAAGGGAGAGAGACAGGACAACAAAAAAATGAACTACACATTATAAGATTTGGAAACGTTTTGACTTGCAAATTTGTATACCATCAGTGCTTTCGTTTAATATGTTTGTTTAGAGCTGAAACCTCGACGTACAGACTACAGACAAATAAAAATATGTTATATTTCTCTATGGTACAGGGACGTTTATACTAGTAATTATAAGGCTTTGTGGCAGATGTCAGATTGGATTAATAATTATTTTCATGATGTGAAATTTTCTTTCGGATACGAATATTGTAAGAAAATTATCCTGAGGTGCGAAGCCTACCGTCAAAAACATTTTCGGAAATAACTTAAGCTCTTGTGATATTATATGTGAAAATTTTACATCTCTACTTTTTAAGAGGAGCGTCCAAAATGTGACAGCTGAAAACGGGTGACAAGCCTGAATTGTACCCAAAATTTCAATCATTTTGTAAACAACAAATCTAAAAAACGCCTTTAAATTACGAATTCAAATTTTAACAGGATATAGTTTGGACTTTTTCCTAGGAGATAAGTTTTTTTAGTTGAGTTTTATATTGTAATAAAAAAGATATTGGCGTTTAAGTGATGGTATGTTTTGAAAAAGTTTGACAATTTGTGATCAAGAATTTTAAGGCCAGAAGCTTAACTTCTAAAGAAAGCATAGAGAATGCGACTAGCAAAATATGAAGTTAAAAAAGGTATATTTTTTGAGATTTGTTGCACGATAAATTTGAACATTGCACCAACCTATCAATTTAGTTCAACAGTTTTGGTGGCGCTTTTTTCCGAGACGTAAATCTATTCTACTTTTCCAAATCCAAACACAAACTTCACTTAACATAACCTAAACTTATGTCTCGTTTATAACGTCAAAATATATTAATTTTAGTGTTTTGCTTTTAAATATATAATTGTTTATATTTATAATTTACCAGAAGTAAAAAAAAATATTTTGAAGTATATTTTTACAATTTGCGTTTACATAGCATTATCCAACTGTGATATGTGCAAGGTGTTTTGTTGGAATTCAGTGTGAATTGTTTCCTAAATAACTTTTTACTTAAACACAGTTGTCTTGTTTTATTTGTACCTGGTAAAAATGTGAGTTTTGAGAGTCCTGATTTTTCTTTATGCCTTTTTTATTACATTATTACAAATAAAATACACATAGTCTGTTAAAAATAATCAACATACAAATCTTACCCTAACAAGCAATAATTCACAAAAAATGAAACACATACATCTGTTAACATATTGTAACGGGTGACAGATGTGTGACGGATGAATGTGACGGATGATTGTGACAGATGCGCGAGAGGAATGCATGTGTTTTGATGTGGCTGCTTGCCATGAAGGGTAGAGTCCGTGAATGAGGAAGAAGGTTTTGACAGGAACTCGACATGATTTATAATTATTTTAGGTTGGTAGTTATTCGCGAACATACTAGTAATATTTGGATTTTAGTAAATAGTTATTTCTAGAAAAATCGAGATGTCAAGTATTTTGATATATAAAGCGGGTCATTCGCGGTAGTTAGTTAGTGTTCGTTCAGCTTTTGTGAAGTTTAAAAGTCAAAAGTGACAGTTAGTAATTTGTAACCAGCTGAATTCTTGTATTCTTACAATTTGTGAATAAATTGTGTTAAAAGTCCTCACAAGTGTTTCAAATTGGTGTCAGGTGTGGGGTGAAGAAGCAAGAATGCCTGGAAAGAAGTTACGTGAACTGTTGGTGGCTGAGCTCAGAAGAGAGTTGGAAGAGTTGGATTTGGATACCACCGGAGGAAAAACTATTTTAATCAATAGATTACGTGAGTACTATTTAAGTATAAATATTGACCCTGACTCGGTGGAATTCGAAGATCCTATGCACAAAGCAATGTCCGAGCTGTCCAGTCAGATAAAGGGTCAACAAGAAGCCATGTCCGAGCTATCCGGTCAAATAAAAAGCCAACAAGAGGAGCTTGCCACTAGAATTTCCAATCAACAAGAAGATCTGAAAGATCAAATGAAGATCCAGCAAGAGGAGCAGATGAAGAAACAAGAAGAACTGGTCCATCAAATGCGTGAAGAGTTGTCAAGCTATGTTTTACAACAAATATCGACTCTACGTTGTGAGCAATCCCAGCAAGTAACCGAACTAGTAGCCGAACTACGCAATGAAGATACCAAAATGAATGCGATGATTCAACAACTTCAGAAAGAAATAGAGGTCCTTCGGCAAGATCGCTACGTCCACCGCGGCGAGGGAGATGCGGAAAGAATGGAAACCTTCAGCGTGGATGTCGAACGACGGGGAAGCGGAGACACTATACAGATGCGATCAACAATGAAACCCCCTATCTTCGATGGAACAACTTCGTGGTCCAACTACGTCAAGCAATTCGACGCGGCGGCCAGGGCGAACGGATGGTCATCCAGAGAAAAGGCAATATCTCTAACCATAGCGTTGCGAGGCGATGCTTTGAATGTCTTGCATTCCCTTAAGCCCCACGAAGCTGACAACTTCGAGCTACTAGTACATCGCCTGGAGATGAGGTATGGTCAGACCCACCTACAATCCGTGTACCGAACACAGCTGAAGAACCGTAAACAGAAGAGTGGAGAATCTATCCAGGAGTTCGAGGCGGAGGTAGCTAGAATGGTTCGATTTGCTTATCCGACAGCAGCAGAGGAGTTCCTGGAGTGTCTAGCAGTCCAAACCTTTACCGATGGCCTTAGGGAACCGGAGTTACAAAGAGCTGTGCGGTTGGCCAGACCAAAAGACCTTGTGGACGCGTTAACCATTGCATTTGAATTCGAAGCGGTAACGGAAGCATCACGGGGAGTTGCACGAATAAGGGAGATTTTTTTTTTTTTTTTTTTTTTTTTTGTTTTTTGACTTTAGACGGAGGGCTCCTTAAAAGGATAGTTGAAAACCCTGATGGCTCAGAAATCAAGAAACAAATTGTGGTCCCAAGAAGTACGGTGCCGAAAATTTTAAAACAGCTTCATGATGACATATCTGGAGGACACCTAGGTATTACAAAGACGCTGCAAAAAGTCCGGGATAGATTTTATTGGGTTAATTGCTCCAACGATGTTAAAGATTGGTGCCGCAAATGCACGACGTGTGCTGCTAGCAATGGACCTAATCGTAAACCTAAAGCAGAGATGCAGCAATACCTTGTCGGAAGTCCATTCGAAAGAATCGCCGTAGATGTGTTGGGGCCACTACCAACCAGTGAGGTCGGAAATAAATACATCTTCGTTGTGATGGATTATTTTTCTAAATGGGTGGAAGCCTACCCTGTTCCCAACCAAGAAGCCCCTACCTTGGCCGATATTCTGATCAACGAGTTCATTAGCCGTTTTGGGGTACCGTTGGAGCTGCACGCAGATCAGGGAAGAAATTTTGAAAGCAAGCTATTTCAAGAAGTCTGCAAACGATTAGGTATCCATAAAACTAGAGCTACAGCGATGCATCCACAGTCTGATGGAATGGTTGAACGAATGAACCGAACCATTGCAAATTATTTATCGAAAGTGGTCTCAGAACATCAGAAAGATTGGGATAAACATATTCCGCTATTTTTAATGGCTATCCGATCGGCTGTCAACGAATCTACGGGTCAGACACCTGCGAAAGTCCTCTTTGGTAGGGAAACTAGATTACCTTGCGATTTGATATATGGGAGCAAGCCTGGTGAAATAGCAACCGGTGAAGAATACGTCGGAGATCTTCAGAAGAAGATCGAAAATATTCATGAACTGGTGCGCCACAAACTACAACTCTCCAGTGACCGGATGAAAAGGTACTACGACTCACGAGCAACAGGAAACACTTATGAACCTGGGGAATTGGTCTGGCTCTATAATCCTCGACGGAAACGGGGTGTGTGTCCGAAACTTCAAAAGAAGTGGGAAGGTCCATATTTGATTAAAAAGAGAATCAATGATGTGATCTATCGGATTGTTAGAGTCCCCAAAGGAAAACCCGTCGTAGTCCATCATGATAGGTTGGCGTAATATCAGGGTGACCACAGTGGGGAGGTACAGCAACTTCGGGTAGAGGGTTCGACCAGTTCCAAAGATGACCCTGAAGTCTACTCCGGAGAGTTATCACATTCCGGGAGGAATGAACCTAAGGAGGGGGCAGTGTAACACAAATTGTAAGAATACAAGAATTCAGCTGGTTACAAATTACTAACTGTCACTTTTGACTTTTAAACTTCACAAAAGCTGAACGAACACTAACTAACTACCGCGAATGACCCGCTTTATATATCAAAATACTTGACATCTCGATTTTTCTAGAAATAACTATTTACTAAAATCCAAATATTACTAGAATGTTCGCGAATAACTACCAACCTAAAATAATTATAAATCATGTCGAGTTCCTGTCAAAACCTTCTTCCTCATTCACGGACTCTACCCTTCATGGCAAGCAGCCACATCAAAACACATGCATTCCTCTCGCGCATCTGTCACAATCATCCGTCACATTCATCCGTCACACATCTGTCACCCGTTACAATATGTTAGGCAAAGTAAAGGCAAGTTCAAAACTTTCAACGCCCTAGCCAAAAATCTTTATGTCCTAAATGTTGTCTCAGTTTTCTTCAATCATATGTGGCTGAGGCAAGAGCAAAGTTCATTGCATAATTTTACTTAGGCAGCAAAAAACTCTTTTAATGTCATTGCCTACATATGAATTGACGATTAGCCAAAATTGTTTCAGATGCAGATGTGGAGGAATATGTAAATTAATGGGCATGGCAATCTGCCCCAAGTGGTTTGATACTAATCCAAACCATTCAGAATCCAGCTTATGCATATCTCAATTTCCTGTACCTGCAATAAAGTATACAACCTCTTGTATAAAAGTTGGGTTCAAGTGCTAATCCATTTTTGTCCACCATAAAGGACATGCATTAATCAATTTTATTAATAAAATAGAACCATAGCATATTGACACCTCTTTAAGGAAATATTTAAAACAATTTCCAGCTCTAAACAACTTTTAGGAATAATAACACCTCTTGAAGCTGGTTTAGGTTCTTCTAGAAACACCTATCTAGAGCATGTTCCAAGCGATTTGAATATAGACTGGTCATGCTACAAATTAGAGGTACCTTGGAGGACCTAGTCACAGAGTAATAATACAAATCAGAGTAATGACTCTATATGGAGGGAGTAAGCATCCATTTTCAGGTATCGCCATGACACTTTGGGAGTATCCATAGCTGTCACAGTTAGTTTTGGTTAAGGTAGGCAGTTGGTTGTATCAGTGCTAGCTTTTGTATTGTGTGGAATAGTGCATTAAACTATTTAATTCAGGTACAGAAAACTGCAAAGGAGATGGGGGACAAATCTTACTTACATTAAATGACATTAAAATAAATACTACTGATGCATGTACTCCTTCTCAGTGTTCTGTATCTGATAAAGAGACTATTATACTAAACGAAACGGATTATCGTAATAATACGGATATTTTAAAACAAAATGCTGAATGTTATGTATGTGGATATTTAATAAAAAAATGTTCACTACAACGTACATGTCCTAAATGTGAGCATTATTCTAAATCCATTGAAAATTTAGATGATTCAGCTTTATTCTGTTTATTTAAAGCATACAGAAATAAATATAATAGTGTCTATGAAAATCTATGAATGCCTGGTAATAGTTTTATTATATTTATTGCTAAACTAAATAACATTTTTAAAAAACTATTTGAAGAATTGGCAATAAAAGATCATGTTCTTCAAACTATATTAAATCTTAGCAGTAATGAAACTTTTATACATCCTTGTACTAAATTTATATTACTGTATGTGAGAAAATTATTATATATAATTAAGACTGACTATACACTACCATTAAATGTATTAACTGAAATTTCAAGAGTAATTAAAATAAAGATAAGTTGTTAATTTGGAGAAATAAATAAGTGTTAAAGCTGTTGATGTGTTTTTTTTTAATTATTGATATCCTTCCTTACTGCGTGCAAGACATACATATTGGGTCACTTATTTTCCATAGAAATTCTATTTTTATTTAACCTAAAAAACCAATTTAAAACAAATAAATCAACGTTTAGTTAATATTATTAATCTTGTTGAAAACAATTTCTATTTTTCTAAATTTTCTGAAAATAACAATTAAGATAAAGAAAAATTTCAAGTACAGGTTTTATTTATAATAACAATTTTTTTAGTACTACTCTCAGCTTATACCACAAAACAGAATATTGGTTAGCACAAAACAGACTATTCAATATTCTGTTTTGTGGTTTATACTCCCAAAAAACGGCTGCTCTTGTCTTATGAACATCAAAGGAGCTGACAGCGAGTCGATACTCTGATTTATATTATATAATCTGTGACCTAGTAAAAAGATTAGGTCAGTTAGAAGCAACAAACTCACATTTTTTTAATAAATTGATCCCAAATAAGTATATTATAAACAAGATATTATATTTATAGTTCAGGTATATTAAGCTCTTAGTCAATTCATCAGAATCAAAAGTTTTGTATTTTTTGCCAATTTTTTGGTACTAGAAAAAAATTTCAAAAACATTTTGCAAAACAATGGGCTCAGATAGCTTAAAATTAAGCTACCAGAGCCCACATCACACAAGTGATAAGAATTACCTTACGAGGACACTTTTCAATAGCCAGAATTATTTGCTGATTATCTGACATAATTTCTGATGAAAATTTTTTGCTCAATTAGAAATCCAATGAAATCAATTAATTTGTGGTCATCTGATTGAATACAACCAATAAAACCAACATTATACTGAAAACAGATCCCATGGGCTGTTTTCACTCAATCATGTAGCTATGGATACCTACATTTCATTTCATTTCGATGTTGACATTTCAAATATTCAATATTTCAAAATGTCATGATTTAGTTGTAATACTGATGAGAATATTAATGAAATTATTGAATCAAATATACCAAAGAATACTGTTTACAGTAAAAAATTTGTATGGAAAGCGTTTATGGACTTTTGCAATGTCTGGATCTTCATTAAATTTTTCTAATTGTTCCTTTGTTAATTGCACATTTAAATAATTTGTTTCTGCTTTTTTTTTCCATAACCAGCAAAAAATTTTATATCCGAATAACCCTCGAACATTGATAAATGCTCAAAAAATTTTATAACAACTTTCTCAAGCTTGTTGCTTACAGGCAACAGACCTCTGCCTAGGGCGTCAGTCTGTTTCCAAGCAACAAGCTTTCGAAATCGGTTATAAAATTTTTTTGAACAATTATCAATATCCTTGGGTTATTACTACTGAAAATTACCATAAAAATGAAAAAACCTATCTTCAAACCAACATGACAAGAGTGATCTGGTTGAATAAATTTTAATTTTAATTTCTAATAGCAAAAAGCAAAAAAATTGCAAAGAAATACTATCTATAAAACTTTTGATTCTGATGACTGCTAAGCTACCTTAATATAACTTGATGATTATCTCCTAGTTTATAAATGGAGGCATGATTTTAATTTATCATATTTCTTATGTATCACTTGGTTTGCACTTTCTTGAATTTACATATTGAAAATGAGATAATTTTTAACATCAATTACACATCAACTTTTTTTTAAGTTATCAAATATGAAATATATTTTACTATTATTTTTTATGTTGACCAAATATGAATTTACCTTTTATTATTTCCAAGAAATAAGAAACCTCTATATATGCAAACCAAAATAATTTTTTATTTTAAAATCTAGAGAGCAATTAAAATTATATTTGAAATTAAATTAACTTTGAACCTTTAAATAAGTTTTTAAAATATTAAACTAATATATGGGTTAAGATCTCAGTTAAGATATTATTTTTTAATTGAAAACTAAAGTGATTTAGATTTAGGTTTTGAAACACATTAGGTAGAGTAATGTGCTAAATTTTAACCCAAGTTGACAAAATAGAAAAACATAAACATAATTTTATATTTATAAATTATTAAATTGTGGTAGGTAGGTACATCTACACTACAGAAAAGAAAAAAGATGTTTATTTACATAAAACTATATATTTCCAAATAAATTGATTTTTAGGTACTTATTTTCATCCATGTTTTATAACATGAAACTATTAGGGTAAAGCCACTTTGTTCATTTATATTTAAAAAAATTATTTTATCAAAATGTATGTTGACTAAAAAATGTATTAAGTATATGCTCAAAAAAAGTATGTTAACAAAAACTATGCAGTAGGAATATCAGGCAATTAAAACATTGGTATAATAACAAATATGAATATATTAAGACCAGAATATAGCACTTCTAATGCATACCTATTAATACTAAATATAAATATGTTTTATGGTATCAGCTAAATAAACAAAGTTGTTATTTACCTTTAACAGTTACAAACTTTTATATCCATAACATTTTTAGTTATTGAAGTTTTTAAATTGAGAAACTGGTATATTTACATGTCATTTTATTTGTTATTAATACCAATATTTAGTAGACTTCATTAGAGATACTTTAAATAATAATACACATTTTATGTACTTACCAAACCTGTCCGTATGCACCTGAACCAACAGTGGAAAGCGATTGATACCTATCGGGCACTTCCCAAACTGTTTTATTTACTTCAACTTTATGGAAATTAGACATTTTTAAAGAAATATTTAAAAACTAATAGTTTTAACAATTATCACAATTCAACACTTCACAAAAAAGTAACAAACTGGTAACAATAAAAGAAGATAATAATATACGCATACAGATGCCATCTGAGTGGGTGAATAGAACGAGGACAGAAATATCACACATGCCAATGACAGCTCGATTCTAATGAAATGGTAGCACTGCTGCCAAATTTTTAAAATTTTCTGGGTATACACAAAAAAACTAACAGGCCTATTCTGTATCTAATTGGAACTGAAGCAACTTTATAGCAACTGACAAACAACTCTAGATAGTAACTTTTTAAACACTTTTACTAAAATCGCTATTCCGGTGACTACTAGTGGTTAAGAAGAATGATTAGCCACTTTTATAATGTAAATCTACCTTACTTCTCCACCCAAGTCTGACAACTGAAAAAATTGAGAATAGTTTATTTTTTATATAGAATGTGACACCTATGTTGGTATAGGTTTTTTATTGTACCTAACATTTTTGTATTAAAAATAGAAAATCTGTTGCTAGTAGGTACCTAATTTACTTTTCCTTCCACAAGTTTTAAACGCCCTTTGCGATAGGATATAAAGTATACTGGGTTAATAGAAATTATAAATAATTAATAAAGAATTATTTAATTATGAATCTTCATCCGAATTGGCTGTAGTTCCGATTAACTCACATCAGAATTTTGCCTTGGTATAAACATAGTAGATAATTCTCATAAATCTTGATCGAAAAAAAGTTGTCTAGATGTGGGCATGCGCATACATATTGAAATAAATTAGTTCTAATTTTAAGCTACGAGAACGCTTCTTTTTGCCATTTCACTTTGAACTTTGCTTGTATAAGTTTAAGAAGATGTTAATTAGCAAAATAAAATAAATTGTTTTTTTTATACTTTTTGTGTTTCTGTTAATTTCTCCCACTATAACTTTTTATTTTTAGGTTAGTTTTATGTACAACATTTTGTCATTGGGCGACTATCGTGTGTTTGGTAAGGTTAGGTTAGGTTAGGTTAGGTTAAGTTAGGTTAGGTTCGGTTCGGTTAGGTCTTAGACAAGGAAATAGAGAGGACTGCGCATTGGAATCAATTTATGTAACCCATTTACCACCAAACTAATGGCGGACAATATTGACATAGGCGTATCATACGATTTTTCTTATACGATTATTAAATAATCATTTTCATTATTTCGTATTACAAATCTAATTTAAAAAAGTTTTTAAATATGTACTGCTCCAAAAAAAAACAACAATCATTTTAAAACATATTTATTTAATAAATACTACAATTTTAATCTATTTTATCTATTTTAAATATATGTTTTTGTTCCACGCCACTGCAAAACTATTACATCTATGAGAAAATAATAACAATTAATTGAAAAATAATCTTTAAAACTGAATGAAAACAATTTTCAAAATGTATGTACTATTAATTTAAGTTATCATACATAACATATGTGATTTAGTTAAACATCTATTACCTGAAAGCTGTAACATTAATAAAAATAAATTTCAAGGAAATAGTTTTAAAATACTTTTTACCTATGAAATGAAATTCCTTCCTCTTTTTTAGCACTCTGACTCTTGCACTTATAAACTGCACAATTAACCATTTTAAAATGTCTATTCAGGTAATTAAAAAAGGTGAAAATTAATAAAAAAACTAAAAAAATACAATTCGACTTTCCAAATTTGTTTACCACCAAACATATGTCAAACGTTTGAAACTTGGCTTCAATCAACCGAATAAGGTTTTCATTGCCATGCGCTGTCCTCTCTTCTTCCTAGTCTAAAGGTTAGGTCTGTTTTGTGGTAACCTTAGACTAGGAAAGAGAGAGGACAGCGCATGGCAATGAAAACCTTATGCGTGTGAGTGAAGCCAAGTTTCAAACGTTTGGTGGTAAACAAATTTGGAACGTCGAATTGTATTTTTTTAGTTTTTTTATTAATTTTCACCTTTTTTAATTACCTGAATAGACATTTGAAAATGGTTAATTGTGCAGTTTATAAGTGTAACAGTCAGAGTGCTAAAAAAGAGGAAGGAATTTCATTTCATAGGTAAAAAGTATTTTAAAACTATTTCCTTGAAATTTATTTTTATTAATGTTACAGCTTTCAGGTAATAGATGTTTAACTAAATCACATATGTTATGTATGATAACTTAAATTAAATGTACATACATTTTGAAAACTGTTTTCATTCAGTTTTAAAGATTATTTTTCAATTAATTGTTATTATTTTCTCATAGATGTAATAGTTTTGCAGTGGCGTGGAACAAAAACATATATTTAAAATAGATAAAATAGATTAAAATTGTAATATTTATTAAAATAAATATGTTTTAAAATGATTGTTGTTTTTTTTGGAGCAGTACATATTTAAAGACTTTTTTAAATTAGATTTGTAATACGAAATAATGAAAATGATTAGGTATTTAATAATCGTATAAGAAAATTCGTATGATGCGCCTATGTCAATATTGTCCGCCATTAGTTTGGTGGTAAATGGGTTACATAAATTGATTCCAATGCGCAGTCCTCTCTCTTTCCTTGTCTAAGGTGGTAACCAATCTGATACACATGATATATTAATCTGTCAAACGTTTACCCATGACACAGAGTCACGAATACATATAACAAGGATGTGAAACTCGAGTGGAGAGGGTAGCAGGAGAAAAGGTGCCTATCTGGGCAGGGTTAAATTCTCGGTCGTTGCGTACTCCGTACTGCGCAACAGGTTGTTTTTTTCTTTGTGCGAGCGAGATAACCAACCACATGTGTTTTCGAATAGTTATGGGGTGTGTTCGGGGAGCACGCTATTTGCGCCAGTTGGCGCTATGTAGTACTATTCCTCGTTTGCGGTATATGGCGCTTGGCGCTACATAGCTCGAAAGCGTGCTCCACGAACACACCCTTTATCGTATGATGTTCGAACTGATGCGCAGTACAAAGTACGGAACGACCGTGGACTAGACTCTGCCCAGATAGAAGCCGTAAATTCAGCCACGGGCGCTTATAGCTCGGCATAGGAGTTTCACATCCTTGTTATATGTATTCGTGCACAGAGTATATAATACAAATCCAGAGTATCGACTCGCTGTCGGCTCCTTTGATGTTCATAAGACAAGAGCAGCCATTTTTTGGGAGTATAAACCAAAAAACAGAATATTGGATAGTCTGTTTTGTGCTAACCAATATTCTATTTTGTGGTATAAGCTCAGGGTAGTACTAAAAAAAATTGTTAATAAATAAAACCCGTACTTCCGTATTATTACGATAAACCATTTCGTTAAGTATAATAGTCTCTTTATCAGATACAGAACACTGAGAAGGAGTACATGCATCAGTAGTATTTATTTTAATGTAAGTAACATTTGTTCCGCATCTCTTTCGCAGTTTTCTGTACCTGAATTAAATAGTTTAATGCACTATTCCACAAAATACAAACGCTACCACTGATTTATTCACATACAACGAACTGCCTACCTTAACCAAAACTAACGGTAACGGCTATGGATACTCCCAAAGTGTCATGGCGATACCTGAAATTGATGCTTACCCCCTCCATATAGAGTCGATACTCTGATTTGTATTATTACTCTGTGGTTAAGGCGTTTTTAGAAACCTACTCGGATTGGCCCGATCCCTAACCTACGCGTTCGTTTACCTAAGCCGAACTACCTACCCGTGTTCGTAAACCACAGGACCCCTATTTTCGAACGTGTGATGTGAAGTGAATGTGATGTGAGTAGGGAAGTGATCGATCCCTGACAAAACCTTTCATGGGTCGTATTTTCGATATCACAAAAGGCATTTTCGGAAACCTACTCCGGGTTACCAACCCGATCCACTTAGGTCACGTGACGGATCACCATGGATCACTTACCCACCAACCATGTTTACGAATATCACAGGTTTCAGATCGGAGTATTCAATACGCTGTCATTAGTCATTCAAATTATCAACCCTAACCCAACTATTTTCAATTATTTACTTTTTTTTATCTTGTTCTTAGTGTTAGATGTTGTTGCTTTTTTTGGTGTTTTTCAAATCTTTTCTGTAATTTTGGTTATTTATTCATCAACGTGAAACAATTATTGGAAAAAAATTGATCCTATTAAAAATCTCAGAAGAGAGATTATGAAAATGCTGAATTCCCGCGCTTTTAGAGAATGACAAAATTTAAAAATGGTTCGAAATGCGCATGCGGTGTCTGAAGCGATATGAACGACCCTACTCTTCGATAGGGTTACTGTAGATCAACCTGAGTCGGTGATCGAGTTAACAGCTCTATGGTTTACGAACACGGGTAGGTAGTTCGGGTTAGGTAAACGAACGCGTAGGTTAGGGATCGGGCCAACCCGAGTAGGTTTCCGAAAACGCCTAAAGTTGCCTTTATGAAAAATGAAAGAATTTTGACGTATAACGTACATACTAGAAAGTTGGCAACGTTTGATAAATTGGGTTTCAGGCAGTTCAAACTGATAACTATATTCTTTTATTTATGATAACTACAACTATATTCTTTTATTTATGAAAGACGCAAGTTTCAAAACAAAACTACGGTAACAACTCTAATAAACATATGATTTTGACAGTACGCTGACGCCTGAATAATAATGCGCATGTTTCACTGCTTCGACTGGGTCTGACCAAGCGAAGTGTGATGTGAGCTATCATATAGTCGAAAAATACGGTTCACCGGTTTCTCACCGGTGATCTATCACATCACATATTCGAAAATAGGGGTCCAGGGCTGTTAACTCGATCGCCGACTCCGGTTGATGTACCGTAACCCTATCGAAAAGCAGGGTCGTTCATATCACTTCAGACACCGCATGCGCATTTCGAACCATTTTTAAATTTTGTCATTCTCTAAAAGCGCGGGAATTCAGCATCTTCATAATCTCTTTTCTGAGATTTCACGAGATATCACGATGAATACATTATCAAAATTACAGAAAAGATTTGAAAAACACTAAAAAAAGCAACAACATCTAACACCAAGAACAAGATAAAAAAAAGTAAATAATGTAAAGAAATTTAGCAACACTAGCCGCATTCTTGCTTACTTCACCCGGCAAGAGGGGTAGGAAGGGCTAAATTGAAAATAATGCAGACGAGCAGGTAGTCTAGTCAGTACGAGACAAACGACTGGATAGGGTGAAGATTTGGTTATTCACAATATTATGATATAGTTTAAATAATTACGTTGTGTTGTATTTGTGTTCGAGTTTTGTATGATAATAAAATAAGTATTTTTATTAAAATCTTTGTTTTGAGTAGGTAGTTAATTAACAAAGCAGCGGCGGGATAATCACCACGTTGAGGAGAGAAAATTAGCAACATGGGGTAAGCAGAAAGATAGAAAGTGGTATTAGATAACTTCAGATATATATGTGCAGTATATGCGCAACTGCAAATTACTTAATTCGAGTTATACATTTATTATACAGGTTGTATATTTTATGCAGTTGCAGATTGTCTTATTTATTTAGACTTATCATACAAAGTGTACAATATTATTTGTTTAAAACACAAAGATTATAGATAAACGATTCGTTTTATATTTCCTTTCAAAATATAAATTTATTCATATAAACAAAAAACTACAGTCCACTAATTAAAAAAATAAATTATGCAGTTACAGTTTATTTTATTTAGATAAATTCAATATACAGTGTGTATATAGTTGCCGATCACTCTATTTGTTTGAATCAATTCTACGGGTTATAATTTATATTTTATGCAGTTGCAGTTTGTTCTATTTATATAATTATTTTGGTTATATAAAAATTAATGGTAAATACTTTAAGCTCTTGATAAATTCATTTCTTTTATTTAGAAGGATTTTAAGCCTAAACACATGGGGTTCATTACCTGCAATGTTATCGAGGGTTTCTGTACCCGTAAAATAGTTTAATCACATTAAAACTTAAAATAAGATCATTTATCATTTATCGATTGCATCGATAAAAAAGTGTAAAGTAAATACCTCGCTTTCTTTCACATAATAAAGTTCATATATAAAAGTTTTTTCAATACGTGTATATAGGTACTCAGTTGCCGATTACTTTATTTATTAGAATCCATTATTCGCGATTTCGACTACCGTTGAGGGCGCTAAGAAACGTAAACAAATAGGTATGGAGGATTGTGAGTAATCTTTTTGTTTAAGGTGTCGAACTTAGTGGTTGAGTTGTGTGTTTTATTGTATTTTAATTTTACAAATACAAATAAAAGAATCAAACATCAACCTCCACATAACAATCCAAAATAAAATTAAAAATAATTTGCGATTACTCACAAAGTAGGTTTATTATTTATCCTCCAGAGGACGTCTAGACTTTCGAAAAGGCGAATACAGGATGTATAATATTCTATGCAGTTGCAGATTACTTTATTTATATAAATTTAATATACAGTGTGTATATACTCAGCTGCCGATTACTTTATTTATTGGAATCCATTATACAGGGTGTATAATATTCTATGCAGTTGCAGATTATTTTATTTATATAAATTTAATATACAGTGTGTATATAGTCAGTTGCCGATTACTTTATTTATTGGAATCCATTATACAGGGTGTATAATATTCTATGCAGTTGCAGATTATTTTTTTTATATAAATTTAATATACAGTGTGTATATAGTCAGTTGCCGATCATTTTATTTATTAGAATCCATTATACAGGATGTATAATATTTGCAGATTACTTTATTTATATAATTGAATAGTCTATATGCACTAAGTTGCGATCAGTTTATTTATTTTAATTTATTTTACAGTACGTACAATATTTTATGCAGTTTCAGTTTATTTTATTTATCTAAATTGTGTTTATTATATACTATGCAAAGTCGTCTAACTGGTTTAGCTCGTGATAGGTATCACAATTTAGATGATTATGATTTGGACTGGGAGTAGTGGAAACAGATGATTATTAAATCATTCCTAGACAAACAAGATTATGCTACCAAGTTAAGAACTCTTTTAGCAAGAAAGAAACTTGGTTTTGAGTCATGGGACCAATATTATTTCTGTATGGGATTGAAGATATCCATATAAGAACTGTTGCAATAGCAGGCAGATATTCAAATATAGAAACGCTCTATTTTGATTATCTTTGGACATACCGTTCATATAGACTGGCTTTTAAGGAAAGAGATGAAGTCCGAAAAATGGTATCAGAAATGTTATTTAGTGGGATAATACGTGATAGTAATTCACCATATGCAAGTCCTATCCCCCTTGTAAAAAAAAACAGGAGATCAAAGACTCTGTGTGGACTACAGAGCTCTGAACCTGAAAACCATAAAGGACCTATACCCACTGCCACGAGTGGACGAATATTTGATCAGACTCAAAGGATGTAAATACTTTACTACGTTGGATTTAGTTGCGGGCAATCATCAGATTGAAATAGCTGAGGATTCAATTGCCAAAACAGCTTTTATCACACCGGACGGTCATTACGAATATACGAGAATACCATTTGGTTTAGTGAATGCACCAGCAGTTTTTCAAAGAGTCATCAATCAAGTTTTAGGTAATCATAGATTTACCAAAGCCATGGCTTACCTAGACGACATACTCATACCATCTACAGATATTAAACAGGGTTTTAAAACTATAAAGAAGTTACTATCATCGAGGCCAGTATTGGCCCTATATGATCGAAGAGCAGACACCGAAGTACATACTGATGCATCGAAATGGGGCGTAGGTGGTATACTGTGACAAAACCAAAATGACAATTCGCTACGACCAGTGATGTACCTTAGTCGAGAAACTTCAAAACAAGAGCAGCGTTATCATTCCTATGAATTGGAAACTCTGGCAGTTGTCAGTAGCCTAAAACAGTTAAGAATATATTTGTTAGGCATAAAGTCATTACAGATTGCTTCATTATACAAAAGAGATCTAATCCCTAAGATTGGTCGTTGGTGGCTACTGGTACAGGAATTTGATTTCACTGTATCGACCTGGGGGTCTATTCTCGAATGTCGATCAAAATATGTCGCATTCGACATTTGTCGATGAAAATTGTCGCACAACTTCAAATTGTGGTATTCTCGATTGGATTCATCTTCCAATTCGCATGAGACATATTTTGTCGAATCTCAGGAGCTGGCAACATCGATTTAACGATTCTCAAATATGTTCTATGCCAATGTAGGATGTGACTTTTGGTTTTTTTGATAGTTATATTTGTATCAATTTGTATTTGTGTGGTAGGTTGGATTGTTTTTTGTTTGAGGCTCGTGTTTAAGGTGGATTCATGCAAGCAAAAATTAAAAAGCTTCATTCAAACCAGCAAATTACAATTAGTACTTAGAATTAGTAGTAAAAGCTTGGCATATGACTAACAATGCTCATAACTTTTAAATTAGTGTTTCCACTTATACTTACAATTACACTTACTTTAGTATTATATTGGTTAGATTAACAATATCTATATACCTATTATGATACAATCGGAAAAATACCTTTCTTCAAGAGATGTAATGCACTTTCACGATTCCCTTGTTCTATTGAGGGTACTAGATTAATTATTAGTCTCTACCTGATTCTTTAGTTAATTTGAACGTTTTAATAAACTTTCTATGAGATGAAAATAATGTAAAAACTTTTCAACATATTCCTCGTCTCTCTCGAGGCCGTTAATACATTTCTTGATTTTCTAAATTTTCAATAGCAATTAATAAAACTGCCATTTTCTCTCAACAAAAATATCTGAAAAAGTACCAAACAAAACTATTGATAGCTTCTGTATATTCCTTATGGTGTATTCATTTTATGGTTTTTTTAACGTTGAAATAAAAACATAAAAAAGGATTGTGGTTTCATTTCCCATATAAATTAACAAAAATTAACATGTATAATGATAAGCTACAAATTTCGCAAGTAATGAAATTCTCGCATTCGACATAAATTGTCGGCTGCCTTTGACCATTCTACAATTTGTCTATCAAAAATTTGCAAGGGTGACTTTTGAGAATAAGGTTATTCAGATTTTCTTCGACAAAGAGGATTTCTCGCATGCGACAAAATATGTCACTGATTGAGAATAGGGTCCCAGGAAGGAGAATGCCTCACGCAGATGCATTAAGTCGTAATCTAGTAGCCCCAGCAGAAGAAATATTAGAGTTGGACATTTTAACAGTTAATATAGAAAATAATGATTGGGTTCTTTCTGCACAGCTACAAGATACCAGGTGCAAATACCTACAGGAAATCCTGTTAAGAGAACCAACAGATAAGGAAGAAAAAGATATTCATAAAGAATACAAAATCATAAATAATAGGCTGTATCGAAAAACTAAGGATGGACTCCGACGGTTAGTGCCGAGACAAGCTCGAAAGCAAGTAGTCATATTCCACCACGAGGGAAAAGGACATTTGGGAACAGAAAATCACTGAGCTCAGTGTCCGAACATTACTGGTTTCCTGGTTTCCAAGGCTGCCTTGGATGTCTTTATAACAAGAGCCAAGTGGAAAGAATTACCTTCGTCCAATAGAAAAGTTAACACACCTATGCATACCATACATGTTTGTCAGAAGTGAAAAGAAAAACACTCACCTTATTGTAATAGTAGATTCGTTTACTAAATTTGTGTTCAGAAAAGCAGTTCAATCCACCATGACAGGACCTTTGATTCATATTTTAAAGAATATTTTCGAATTGTTTATAGTACCAAAAAGAATAGTATGTTATAGAGTATTATGTCAAACGAGTAAATCCTTTCAAAATTACTGTTCCGGTATATGAATCAAAATAATATACAACGCCACAGAGACGCCTCGTGCCAATGGGCAAGTCAAAAGGTTTAATCGTACCATCCTAGGAGCATTAGCCGCTACAAGCTCGACAGAGGAGGAACGGGATTTGCACGTACCTACAGTGCAATGGGGATTGGACTCCACAGTTAACGCTACAACAGGGAAAACACCTTATCAACTTTACTTTGGATATTAACCCAGGGGTATATCAGATTCATTTTTGAGATCCGAAGTAGACATAGAACCAAGCCAAAGTGATTTGACGATTATTCGAGAGGATGCTTCTCAGAGAATAATTGATAAGCAGAAGGAAAGTAAAGAAAGATACGATAAAAAAAAGGGTAAAAGCTAATACATACATACATACATACATACATACATACATACATACATACATACATACATACATACATACATACATACATACATACATACATACATACATACATACATACATACATACATACATACATACATACATACATACATACATATGTACGTTAACCAGGCAGTTTGGACCCACAAACTGCCATGTACCAAGTATTTCGGCGCCTTCTGTCCAGTTCGGCGCCCGGCGCCGAATTGCCTTTGTAGTTAAACATTACTTTTGGCGCCCAAAAATTGATTTAGGGGTCCAAACTGACTGATTATTAAGAAATCGTCAATAAAACGATAAAACGTAACTTTTGGCGACCGCGTGTATTTTGCATTTTTTTTTTAGATATATTTGGATTGCGTAACATTTCGGAACATTTTCGCATGTCTGTTCAGATTTCTAATAACAATAACCGATTGGCTTCACCATAATAGCTTAATTGGCTTTTAATGATGTATATAATTATATAGAAATGGGTGTCGGGTACGTACTTACTTTAAACATGTCCCATATGTTTTGAGTGTGACATAATACGGATCGGTATAAGAATTACAATAAATGACAATACACAGAGCGATAAGAAAGTTATTGTGACACTATACGGGGCGGTAGGTAAGTGACCATAAGTGACATTATACAGGGCGGTAAGTGTACGATGTGAAATTTCCGTTCCTGTTATATTTTATATCCAATATTTTTAAACCGCTATAATTTCAATAACTGCTGTCCATGGTTTGTTTTTAAACTCGAAAGCTGATTAATTGCAATTTATTGTACTAACCCTTACTTTTTGGAAGTCCATCTTACGAAGAATAATAAAAAAACTCTTGTTTTAATTCAACTTCCAAGTTTAATTGAAGAAATTAGGTTTAAAATTACCATTACAGTTGTTTCGCTAAATAACTACCATCATCAGATTAATATATTGAAGTTACATTTTGTTTGTTTGTACCTAGGTACCTGATGTGAAGTAGGTAAGGCTAGACCAAGTGTGGAAGTAATAAGACATAACAATATTAAAGCCTAGATGTTATTTGCCCCAAAGGATTATCCTGGATGTATTTCCCTCTAAGATCAGTATAACTGTGCAATGATATAGAAAAACCAGGAAAAAACTATAATCATGCTGATCTTTCGAATAACTTAATATATTTCTGTTACAATTACATCTTAGCTATGTATAAAATGAAGACTTAATCAAAGTAAACAGTTTAATAGTGAAGAACTTCCAAGATTTATTTGTTCATTAACTACTTTAAATTGTTGATCTGCTAGATGTCTTTTTATTTCAAGTTCTTTGAGGAAATCTAAATTTTGTTTTTTATCACAAATATGTAGTATTTGAATATCATTAGTGTGTATGAGTGTATGAGTCAACGTCAGGTACCTAGCTACAAACAAACAAAATATAACTTCAATATGTCAATCTGACGATGCTACTTATTTAGCGACACAGCTGTAATTGTAATTTTAAACCTAATTTCTTCAATTAAACTTGGAAGTTGAATTAAAACAGTTAAAACAAGAGTTTTTTATTATTCTTGATTAATTGCAAATAAAAGCTTTTATCTACTCCCTTGTCGGTATTGCTTTTATTATGTGACAAACTACGCCTGGTTAAAACCATAGTTACACAACAGATACGTAAGAGCGATGCAATAATATATATATTTTTTTATCTGCTGTCGATTTCGGTTTTGTTTAATTGTACCTTGTATTGCAACTATTTATACACTTGTAAACAGGAATCAAATTATACAATAATGGAATATTATAGATCAAGTTCATTATCACTATATGCTTAAACACGCAAGCGTTTGATTATAGAACAACAGATCAAGAAGAAATGGCCTTAAACGCGCAACTAAACAAATTTGTTTCCTTATTAATTTAAAATAATTGCTCAAATTTTCTTATTAGTTTATATATTTAAATTTTCTGCAACTTGTTAAAAGTAAATATATTATACATGTTCTTACTTAGTTTTTAATATGTAAGTAACCGAAGTCGTAGATAAAGTATGGTACGTTACTCATAGGTTAAGGTCAATTACGCCCTCGCGAAGTTATCGCATAATGTACTCATTACACGTCTGTTTGCTAGGCCTTCAGTACCCATTTATTACAACTGTATGATTTCTAGATTTAGTTGGATAGGTATATTATATTGTATTGCTACAAACAATTGGTTTTAAAAAATTAATCGTATAAACCACTTAATATTTTCAATTCAGTTATTTACTTAAAAAAAAATAAAAGAATGTTGGTAGTTACCCTGAGACCGATTCGATCCCGTGTCCCGGCGGTTAAAATGCAATGATCATCTATCTAAACTATAAGTTATCAGTAACTTTAAACACTCATGTTTATTAAAATATGTTACCAAAACATTATTTTTGATGTTATTTTTATCCCTCAGAACATGACCAATTGTTCAAATAGGTACTACAGTTATTAATAACTATAAATAAAAAGAATCATCTGTTTATAAGATTAGCTAAATAGGTACCTACAATACGATTATCATAATTTTTGATAACCATGTACCTACTATGCATAAATATAAACAATGTATTGTATGCAATATTTGTAAATAAAATAATAGTATTTCTAAAATATGTAGCTACCTGTAATGTATCTAACAAATTTTTTTAACGAAAAAAACTTAATAAAAATACTAACAGTATTTTTTTGGAGGAATAAATATATTGGTATCTAAGCACATTGAAAAATTTAGCAAATCACCAAATTATAATTTGTCAGGTGTTAAAGCTACCTAAACAGTACAATGTTCAACAGTTTAACTATATTGGATAAACACTAAACGTACCGAAATGTATTTTTCCCGTCGGCTATCTATTAAGTACGACAAAACTAACCTCTAAATAAGATTTCAAGTATTTAATACTTCTAAATGATATTTCTTATTAACAAATACAACATAAAAAGTAGTTAGTCTACTCAGTTCTACTTAGGGTAAATAGGTACGTAGTAAGTAATATCTGATTCGATTATACAAGGTTGCTGTCATATGGCTATCAAAAATAAAAGAAGAAGAAGAAACGAAAAAGTCTAGTGAATAGGTACATTACGTTTATATTTATTCTTTTTAAAAGTGGTTTTGTAATCAATAGTTTAATAATTTCAGTCAACAATTTTATGAAAATAATGCAAATATACAGGCTGTTCGAAAATATTGGTCATACACGGAGAGAAATGTTCTGGTATAATTCGTACCACTAGGCTTAAAGTATGCGTAGATTACACATAAATTCCATCCGTAAATTAAGTACCTATTCTTAATCTATGAACTATATTAATAATTTGGTATTGCAGCTTTAATAGTCTAAAATTTAAATACATGTTGTCATGTGATTAAGCTTACTCATAGAGCACTCTTTATATTCAGAAATACTAACTACTATTTTTGTACATTTTATAGTAGACCATCATAATTTCTGATTTATATTATGAGCAATATTAATAATGAATACTAAGATTTAGCATAAATTTTGTAAAAAATTATCAAAATATCTTCTTAAATGCCAAGTATTTACAGTGCACATAAAACTCAGAATTAGTGATAAACAATACATACATTATTCAGAGGAATTCTTAAAGTATTTATCAATAATAATTCATTATATTTTACAGAAACTTTTATTTATATAATTTAGATTTTAAAGTAGGTAGACTATGTGTAATATATAATATTTAACAAATATATTTGATTGATTTATAACAGTAGTTATATCAGCTACCGATTGTACTATGAAGCTGAAACACCTTTAAGCATCTCCAATGCTCTATTAAAAGATGTTTTATAGATATGTTGCTTATTATATAATATGTTAACATAAATTTTTATGTACACAACTTAGATAATATATAAAGTGTTAATTGAAAAGAGATCATTTATTTAAAGCGTCTCCCTACGAAATTATACCTTTAAAAGTATCGGTCTACTTCTATACGGGCGTATGAATTTTTGACGCAAGAAAACATGTACGCACGGTTAGAAATATTATGTTTATATTACAGGAATTTTTGACGCAAGAATTTAGGTACCTCCAGACAGGTAAATAGGTAATAAAATAAAATTATCTACGAAAAATGATTTAATTTCAAATATTATTAATAAACTAATTATTACTAATACTATAACATGAATGAAGCGACACTAATTTTACAAAAGCAAGTCTTGTTATTTGATTTAAATATAGTCTTTCAATAATTCGTTCTAGAAACGCAATTTGATTTTTTACATTTTTGTCTTTAATTTTTGCTATTTTGCTAAGACTATTTATTTTTATATAAGTATCTAATCTAACCTACTACTTTTTGAAAATGTATAATTTTCTAATTATAACAAATCTCTATTACGAAAACTTTTAATTATACTTATTTTAACAAAACATCAAGTTATAATAAAAGTTTTCCATAGAAATTAGGTAACTAAAATGTTATCAAAACTGATCATTTGTTCATTTGTCAGTGACAAAAAAGTTGCTTATCTAAAATTTTAAATTTTATTCAAACAATTGAAGAGTAAAATATATACTCCATCAAAGAGTAATAATATAAATCAGAGTGTTTACTCTAGATGGAAGGGGAGTAGGCATCTGGAGTTTTCATAACCGTCAGTTGGGGTAGGCAATTTTTTATGCGAAATATGAGTGGTAGCGTTTGAATATGGAATAGTATCTTAATATATTTTATTTTATTTTAGTTGTTAGTGTTAATATCTAAGTAGTTACTTTATTAAAACTCAATTTGGGTGAAATAAGAAATTGTGCTAACAAGAGACATAACAGCAAGTTGATAGGTACAATTTAAAAAATACGTTTAAGTGTAAAGTAGGTATCTAAATAAATTTTATAGGTATAAAGGATATTGTAAGAGGGATAATAGAACCTCTAATGGCTTTGGTATATTAAACTAAAATAAAAATAATAAAGTACCAATAGTTAATAAAAACGTGAACAATAATCCTATTACAAAATAAAAAATGTTTATGAAAATTTCACACCTCTACTCTTTAACTAATAAAATGCCTTAATTTTGTTTAGTTGCCGTGGTAACTAAAAAAATTTCCGGAAATTTTTTCGTGGCGTCTCGATATTTAAGTGGAAATTTTTTGACAGAAAAGGTAAACAATGATCTACAACCGTACATTTCGATCTACTACCTTTAGTGACCTAAAATTATGAAAGGGTGATAAACTGAACTAATACCCATCTGAGTTTTAGGTTTTAGCATTTGGTGTAACTAAAGTTGGTACTATCTTTTTAAACTAATAATTATAAGGTCTGTTCCAACCAAGCAGAGAACCGTTCTAAAATTTTTGTGCGCAGTAGTGTAGTGAGTTGCGCAGTGCACTAATTTGGTCTCATGAGTGGTAATATTACCATTCTAGAACGGTTCTTTGCTTGGTTGGAACAAACCTAAAGCTTTGTGGCAGATGTCACAGATTGGATTAAGTTATTTACAAATTATGGAGTGAAATTTATTTATCGAATACCACGCTAGCTTAAATTATTCCTGGCAATTTTTTTGAGGGCTCTAATATTTTGAAAATTATCCCGCAAAGCGGTATGACATGTATTTAAAATTGCTGCTTTTTGCAAATCAATAAATAAAGTGTTTTTATGATTACCAAGTTTTCTAAAACTCCCTTTAAGACGTTTGGGGATGAATCCAGTTAATGATGCGATAATTGGTACCACCTCCACTTTATCTGCATGCCACATCTGTCCTAGTTCTATAGCAGAATCGGTGTACTTTGCTGTCTTTTCATTATGTTTGTCCAATATATTGTTATTGTTTTGAACTGCAACATTGACTAACAGCACTGATTTAGCTTTTTTATCCACCACCACGATGTCGGGTCGATTATTTTTATTATTATATTATCTTCATAATCATATTTAAAACTCTGAAAAATTATCGGGAGGGACTGTTAAGCCACGAAAAATATTTTTACTAAGGTTGTAAGCTTTGAGTTCACAAAATGAAGTAGACTTGTCTCTGGGATAATAAACAATATTTTAAACAAGTTTAACAAGAATGTTTAAATACTCATGCACGTAAAAAATATCTACCAAAATAGACCAGTGCATTTCCTTCCTATGGTATCAAATTCCTATAATCGGTTGATTCTACTTTTATAATTAGAGAAATAACAACTCAATATTTTTCAATTATGCCGATGTTATATTACGCCTTCTGCCTCGTGAAAATATACTGTAGCAAAAATTTGTTTTAAATTTCCCGTTATAAATGATATAAATAATTTTCTAGCATTTCCACAAGCATTTCTTATTTAGCCAAAGTAGTTCTCGAGACAATCCTGATTAAGATTAGGCGTTAGTAAAAATGTATCATTTTCAATATTTTCCATAAATTTAAACCGGAGGAGATAGTAAACCTCCAACTGAAAATACATTTTAGAGAATTCGTAACATTCTTTGCGCTCTTGTCTAAAACTTTTAAGTTTGAAAAAACGTGTCCAAGTAAACTAAAGCAAGAATCCACACTGCTGTAGGTACGTTGAGAAGTCATCATAGTATTATAGTAATAATATATGTTCAAATCGCTACAAAAATAAATGTTCAAAGCACTAGAAAAATAAATGTTCATATCACTACAAAAATAAATGTTCATCCTATCAGTACAAAATTAAATGTTCAAATCATTACAAAAATAAAAATTTAAATACAATGTTTATTCCGCTCACTCAAATATCAAAAATGTATTACTATTTATTCACTTTAAGTAGATCTACCTACTTTTATTATATCGTATTCTTTAATAAGAAATCTCATTAATGAATATCAAATGTTTTAAATCTTATTAGGTTGGTTTTATCGTAATTAATAGGTAAGTAGGTATCCGACGGAAAAGGATTTCGGTCAAGGTAACTTTAACACGGCGGGTGAATAGTCGACGCTTTTACCCCAACTACCTGCTAGAAAGAAAATGGTTCATAATCCAAGATGAATATTCGACACAGAATGTTCAGAAAACGTATTTCCTAATCCCTTTATTGCTAATAAAATCTGCCCCTTCCAATTTGATATTTTTATAATTACAAGGTAAATTTTTTTCACTTAGGTACAATTTTCTCATTTTTGTTTATAATTGTGAGTTTTGATGTTGTTTTGTTAAAATGAGTATAATTAAAAAGTTGTCGTAATAGAGATTTGCTATAATTAGAAAATTATACATTTTCTAAAACTACTAGGTTAGTTTAGATTAGTTTAGTTTAGATACTTATATAAAAATAAATAGTCTTAGCAAAACAGCAAAAATTAAAGACAAAAATGTAAAAAATTAAATTGCGTTTCTAGAACGAATGATTGAAAGTATAAATTTAAATCAAATAACAAGACTTGCTTTTGTAAATTTAGTGTCTAATCATTCATGTTATAGTAATAATAGTAATAATTAGTTTATTAATAATATTTAAAAATCAATCAAATCAGTTTTCGAAGATACTTTTGTTTTATTACCTACTTACCTGCCTTGCGTCGAAAATTCCTCTAATAAAAATTTACCTGTTTTCTTGCGTCGAGAATTCATACGCCCCTTTTAACACCTAACAAATTAAGTTTTATTTTAGTTGATAAAAAACAGTTTTATTTTGTATCGCATTGCGTTTTGTAAACAGTGGCAACCCTGTTAAACTTTAAAGCCACCTGTTGTTTGTTCTCAGTTCTCACCCCGTCGCTCAGTGGGGGTCAGGGGTCAGTTTGGTTATTACATATAGACACCTAAGCACCTATTTTATTTTGTACCAACTCAAATACATCGTATAAAAATCAGTAGTAGAACATTTTATATTTTCGACTTAAGAAGTGAAAATTATTACAGTCCACTAATACCTAGTACATTTAACACAAATTATAATTAGTGAGATGATTTGTTACGTTTTTTTAATATATTTAGATCACAATATATTTATTCTTAAAAAAAACAGTAGATACCAATTTTTCTTGAACGATTTTTTTGATGAAAAATTTTCTTAGATACATTAGGTACCTACCTACATATTTTACAAACACTATTTTTATTCTAACAAAAATATTTCATTCCATACATTGTTCAGTTATGCAAAGTACATGGTTATCAAACATAATAATCCTATAACTATGTCACAATAATTAGAGCTAGGTACCTATTTTATTTAGCTAATCTTACAAAATTAATCTCTTTATTTATAGGTATAAGAAGTAGTACCTAGTAGTATTTGAGCAAATGGTCAAGTTGATTTATAAAATGTTTGGAAAAATTAGTATTAAAACATAAAAATATATATACCTACCTACGACACGAATATTCAATGTTACTGATTGCCCAGTGTAGATTTTAGATGGTCATTACCGTTTTAGATTAATCTCTTTCGAATTCAGACAATTTTCTTTATTGTCAGGTAGGTATCCGACGGGAAAGATACATTTCGGTCACGTTTGGCCCAATATAGTTGGACATCGTACTGTTTAGATAACTTCATAGATATACGATAGATAGATTTAACAATTAACAAATTATTATTAAAAAAGATGTTCAAAGAAAAACGCAAAGTCTATCCCACAAACTGTTTATTAAGTATTGCAACCATTATCGGGCTGAAAAAAATTTAACATAGATAGAAAGAAGATCATGAGAATAACAATACAAATTCAAATCAATTCAAATACCAATCCTTACAAATTGTTAAACAATTAAAATTGATAATACAAAAAGAACTACTAAGTATACAACACTTGTAAATAGAGTTACAATTAAGTGTCACAAAATATAGCAAAAAAATGTATAGTTAAACAAGAAGGAGTAATGAGCAAATGCTTAAGTAGTGTTGAACGTAATGAAAATTAACATTTTCAACTTAATTAATAACTTAATTAGTTTTTGATTTGTGCACCATGTTTTTTTATTACCTATTTGAATGATATTTTAACAATGATACTTTTTATTACGTTCAACTCTACTTAATCATTTGCTCATTACTCCTCGTTTAACTATAAAACATTTTTTTGCTGTATTTTGTGACACTTAATAATTGTAACTCTATTTACAAGTAATGTATACTTAGTAGTTCTTTTTGTATTATCAATTTTAATTGTTTAACAATTTGTAAGGATTGGTATTTGAATTGATTTGAATTTGTAATGTTATTCTCATGATCTTTCTATCTATGATAAATTGTTTTCAGCCCGATGATGTCCCTATAGGACCGAAGCTAGTTGCATTTAATAAACAGTTTGTGACTTTGCGGTTTCCTCTGAACCTTTTATGATTCTACCAACATTTGAGATATGGATAACTTACAAGAAAAAAAATATTATTAGTTAGGTGTTTTGTAAAATTTTTTGTTCTTCAAAAAATACTGTATTAAGGCATAAAAACAAGAGTTTAACTAGAATTTGATAATTATTTGTAATAATATTATAATACTCATATGAACACCAAAAATAGGGCAGAAAGTATTGTTTTGCAGCCCAAGGGCGGAAAATTCATAATGCCACGATTTTATTATTCTAGCATTGAAAAAGTGTGCTTTGAATTCGACATTCGACAATTCGACAGAAATAATATAAATTTCGACCAATTCCACAAAGTGAGAGCTTTTCTCAGACAAAATTATTTAAATTATAAAGCAAAAAAATCCCAAGAAGATTGCATTTGATTTTTAACGTTCATCGATCTTGAATATTTGAACTGATCAAATACATAGTGTAAATTCTACAATACGGATGTCTCAAGTAACGCATAGTTACTCGTGGTGCGCTGGTGTACGCGCTCGCCTTTCACGCTGGCGTCTCGGGTTCTACTCCCGGGGAAAACAACTTTTTTAATTTTTTTTTAATAGTCATAAAGGCAGGCGGAAAACAGTTGTGTGTCACACGTGCATAAAGAAAATTAAAATTTGTTGTGTCTTCTTTAGCAACGTTTAAATTTACGATGTTTTGAAATTAAGATTTTTACAAATTTTGTAACAAGTATAAAGGGTGACTACAATTAGGATTTTTTCTGAACAGATTTATTATCTGGTTGTTGTCTAGATTAGAGTAGTTTAGATTGTCTTAGGCCGTATAAGCGTTAGATTTCTCTGCACTTCGACCTACCCAGATCTTTTGTGCTTAACTTAATCTACTTGAACTCTGTAGTTCTGGCGAAGTTGAGCAACTTCCTAGAGGGCATATTCCTAATTTGAGTCATAGCAACTCTTTCAAGAAATTACAGAACAATGCTACGCATTCGCATTGTATGTGTTCCGCTGTTTCTTTATCGCTTTCGCAGAAACGACATGTTCTCACTCTCCTGCCTCTTTGAGGTGATACCTCAAAGGTCAGGTACCAATAAGAAGACCTACGGTCAATTTTATGTCTTTTTTGTTCATTTCGAGAAGGCACTTTGCTTTTTAGATGATATATCTAGGAACCTTTTAGCTTGCCTCAGTCATGGCGTATTCATCCAGTGAGATTGTCTACCCAGGAACGGAGTTTATTTTTGGTGCGGATTTCTGTCACACCAAAAAAAAGCTCCGTACCAAGAAAGGTGTATTAGCTCATTCTTTTGTGAGTCTTTCAGCTTCCTCATTTCCTATTATCTGTTCATGACCTGGAACCCATTTTAAGGTAACCTTTTTCTTAAAGGATTGTTTAAAGTCTCAGACTAGCTTTGACTCATTAGTAAAAGAACTCAGAGCCGTCAAAGCTACCTGAGTGTTGTTCAGAATATAGATGTTTGTCCTTTGAGTGCCTCTATGGTGACATTCCTGGACACTAGCCCATATGGTGTATATCTCCTGGTGGTCTAAAAAATTATTTTGTTCTCTCCTAGCGTTCACACCCAATTAAAATAATTTGAAGTAAGGGCATAGAACATAGGTTATGTAGTAATTTACTACACTTTGTAAAACTAACAATTATTATGGGTAATTCTGTGAAAATCATAGATTTCAAAAATATGCAATCGACTGCAATTACCTTGCACATACGTATCTACATTACTTTCATTAATGGTCATTAGTACATGATCGTTGCATACAATATTTTGTTAATACTTTTTAGGAAACTCTTTTTCAAATGTACTCGTTCAAATTAAACCATTATATCGACAATCACTATAATATGTTATATTATTTATTTACTCCGTAGATTATTTTACAAATGATACCTTTTTTTCGGGCTGAGGGAAACTCATGTTCGAATGGGTCCTGCTCAGGTCCCATACAGTGTTGGACTTATCCCTAAGGTGATCCCTACCAACCAAACTCATCTCAAAACTCGCCGTTACTCCTCGTTAGCATACTTCAAGACGGGCGGTGGTTCGTCGCATACTTTCCTTGTAAAGCATACTTTGCTCAATCATTCTACCAATAACTCTCCCGGCCCTTTCACATCATACATCAATCTCTCCATTCACGTTGCCCTTACTTTCGTTTTCTGTGTCGCCTTCAGCATAAGATTTCTGAAGGATAGTTGGCTATTCAACCTAGGTAGCAATTCCTTCATACGAATTTTCATTCCCTCCACCATCACCCCCTCTTCCCCTTTTATTACGTTAACTTTAAAAATAAAATGATTTAAAATACTACATGTATAGAATTGGGCCCGAAATGACGTTAAATTCTTATATTTTTTATACGTATAAAAATCGTATAAAAACGTATAAGTTTTATACGCGGGTCCGAACGGATCGTTTTACGTACATATATACATACATACATACATATATACATACGTACATACATAATAACAAGGGTATTTGATAATGATCGATATGAGATTTCAGATATACCAGGTAGTGAAGGGTTCAATAGCAAGTATACAGGTGTATGTGCAGTAGACCAGATGAAGCCATATTTCAGTTTTGAAGAAGAGCCAGATGATTTATCTGATAAAGAATAACTGCCATTCTTATCAATGAGTCCTGCTGATTGTAATCTCTTAACTTTTAATCAATGTATTTTATTCCTCAGGTACTTCTCGAGGACGAGAAGATAAGTAGCGTGGTCGACTGTAAAGAAATTTAGCAACACTAGCCGCACTCTTGCTTACTTCACCCGGCAAGAGGGGTAGGAAGGGCTAAATTGAAAATAATGCAGACGAGCAGTTAGTCAGTACGAGACAAACGACTGGATAGGGTGAAGATTTGGTTATTCACAATATTATGATATAGTTTAAATAGTTACGTTGTGTTGTATTAGTGTTCGAGTTTTGTATGTTAATAAAATAAGTATTTTTATTAAAATCTTTGTTTTGAGTAGGTAGTTAGTTAACAATAATTCAAAAATAGTTGGGTTAGGGTTGATAATTTGAATGACTTATGACAGCATATTGAATACTCCGATCCTATGATGTTCGTAAATATGGTTGGTGGGTATGTGATCCATGGTGATCCGTCACGTGACCTCAGTGGATCGGGTTGGCAACCCGGAGTAGGTTTCCGAAAATGCCGAACAAGGTCAAGAATGATAAACATTTACCAGGATTGCTTAATCCCATAAGACGTACGTTTACCAAAAAATCGATCGCACGTGGTGGCCTGTGACGTCACTGCAGTCCTCGGCCGTATTATTCCTATCTTGACAGTGCATTTTAGGTCGTTTTCAATCGTCGTTTTTAGATTTATTTTAAAAATATTCAAAATTTTGACTAGCATTTATTGTGGATACATTAGTGTACGTTGCATTTTTGTGAAAAATATTTAAAAACCTGTTTTTTTAAACTCCAGTTCAGACTTTTAAATTTCATGTTACACTGCTTGGCTAGACATTGCCTGGTTAGTATCGTTGAGTGTCAACGTTAATATTCAATAGTGAATACATTTTTTATTTTTCGTTTTTAGTGCGATAGTTTACTGACTTACTATTTTTTTAATATGTAGTATTTTTTGTTTATTTTAAATTTGTAATTCTTTATAGAATACATATTATGTCGCTCCATAAAAGATTCACGGATTGTACTATCGACTTCAGAATAGCATATACATTTTCAAACTCAAATCGCTTACATCGAATAGACAACCTATTTATGTGCATAACCAATCACGGTTTAAATAATAATAAATTTGAAATCAGTTAAACAGTTGTCCACGCCCACATCTTCACTTAGTTTGGAACCCTCGATAATAAATGTTTGTTTGGGATTAAAATCCCTTTTTTTTATTATATCAGTACAAAAATGCGAAAAAAACCTATTTATTCGGGACATGACCGACCATTGTAAATACACTTAATCTCCCAAAACCATTTAATGAAGGCGTTTTAAAAATTGCCATTCCTTTGTTGTATAAGAAGGGCGTTTTTATAACTTCGGTAGGTAAACGAAATTCACATTTAACATGTATATGCTATTCTAAAGCCGACTGTACAAGTAATATGCTGCAAATTGTTTATGTTTCTTTGCTTGTCAAAAAACACTAGTTTTAGGTATGATTTTGTGTAATAATAAATTTAATTGAATGTATTTTTTAAAATTAAAATAAAACTAAATAATGTTTGAAATAGTGTTTTCTTTACCTATTTCCCAAATAATATTCAATAAATTTTTTAAATATAAGTATTAAAACGATTTTATGGGAATATTTATTATAAATTATTATAGGTGTTTAATCTTAAATATCCAAATAGTGGTATAGACGGAGAGCTAGAGCCGAAAAATCATCATCAGTAATATGGAGTTTCTCCCGTAAAACATGTTCATTTAGTATTGCTAATTAATGTTCCCGCGGAGGCTGACAACCTATTGGATACAGGGGGTAGCAATAAGGGGTCAAAGTGCTAAATTTTTGGCGAAAAAATCGTCATCGAAAATATGCTTCAAAATTTTCCTAGGTGAAGGTCTTAACCCTATTAGTTGAAATCCCAAGGGGCTGACAGCTAGGTGGATACAAAAGGGGTGGCGGATAAGGATAAAGAGGGTGAAAATTTTGGGAAAAAATCGTCATCGATAATATGTCAGCCATTTTGACCACATAAAGTTGAACCCCTAAGGTGTCTAAATCCAAAAGGGCTGACAGTTAGGTCAAGACCGAGGGCAGTAAAACAGGGTCAAATTATCCCGAAAGCTTACTTTATATATGTGTATTTTCTATTACTGTAATTCAAATTATTTAGCTGACTTTATTTATTTATTTATTTTCTTGGTTTTCATCTTTATTTAGAATAGAAGAAAATTTTATTTACATAAAGTAAGTGAACCAATTGTCGGACACCCCAATATCTGGACATAATTCGTTTTATAAATAAAATAATGTATGGATTAAAAATGTCAAATAACTCTCCAAATAATAAAAAAAATCAAAAGTATTAGTATTTTAATAATGTAAAATTGATTACCTTGAGAACAACATTATCCGGAATTTCCACAGAAGGAAAAATTTTGAAAATCTTTTTGAACGCAAAATTTTTTAAAATTCTCTTTTTTATATATCTTTTTTATATAAAAGTTGTAATCCATCAAAGTCGGAAATTTTTGAAAACTACTTTGAAATACTCATTTAAGCTACAGGTGCGTAAATAAATTTTCACACTGTTCTTTTTCTGAAGAAAATCAGTTTACAATTTTTTTTTTACTATTACGTATTTTTTATTTGCTTATAAATAGTTTTTAGAAATTTATGTCGTTATAGAGTACACTTTGAATAAAAAACAACTTGCATTCAAATCAAAAAAGCGCGCCAAGTATCCAGCGTTGTGTATAATACGCTAAAGACTTGAGTAACATCACGCATGTGCTCCAAAATGAACGCTACTGCATATGAACCATTTTTTAGAAAAACTGTTAAAAATTTTGATGCGTCTACTTTGCCACCATCTCAATCCGAATTGTATCAGCACTTTTTAAGAGCTCGATACATCACAAGTATTTGGTTAAATGCCTATAAAAAAATTCCAACAGAACTTTCTATAGAAGAAAATGGCTGGGAAGAAAATACTTATAAATTTAAATGGTTTGGTGGACCTCAAATGCCAAAGATTGTTTGTGACATTGTTTTGGAGAATGAAACAGATGATGAGATGGATCAAGAGCTACCTGATGATGAAATAGATAATAGCGAGAGCGATTAAAATGACTGTGAAACTGATGTTAGTGAAAGTGACTTTGAAAACTAAGAATTTTAATTATAATACTTATGAATATATAAGAATGTATTTCAAAATTAATGATATTCTTATCTTTGTTGTAATAAAATTATGAAGTGAAAATTATAATAGTATATTAAACAACGCATTTCATATGGAATTCTGTTATGACACGAGTTCAAGTTTAAAAAACGAATCGCGAAGCGATGAGTTTTTTAAAGAACGAGTGTCACAACAGCCATATGAAATAAGTTGTTTATAATATTTTTCATATTTTGCCCTTTTTACCATTTTTTAAATTAATTTTTTATTTTTATGTAATTACGAAAATTTTTATTTTAAAAAGTATGTCGGCAGCACTGTGTAATTTATAAAATTTGACAGTTGTGACATTTAAATTATCAAATGTTAATGTTTTAAAATATTTTAAAATGAATAATATACCAATTATAATATATTATATAAGTAAAATATTACATTCATATTCAAAGATACTTTCTTAAAGAACAATATAAAATTAATAAATTGCTATTAGCCACAAATGTCATTGTCAATAGTCTTGCCTTTAGATACTTCACTCATGTCGCCAACCATTTAAAACAAAAATTTGCGTGCGTAAAAGTTACATTACGATACGCAAATGCGTTTTATAATGAAGATTTTTATAAGTGCGAAATATAAAAAATTATTTTCTTACCTTTGTTTCCAAAATTTCTTTGTAGAATATTCTGTTGGCCAATTTTATTCTTTGATTTAATAAACAGTGATCTTCAAGTTGAATATTTTCTTTTTATTATTAGAAATATATTAATTTATTTTAATTTTTAAATTTAATTATGAAAAATATTCACTCCATTTTCACAATATAAAAAAATCGCAGATGTATAATATTCAATTGAAGTCATTTGTATAAAAAATTATGTATTTCAAAAGCAGTACTTTTTAATTTTTCAAAAAAAAAAATTAAATTATTTTACATTATTATTTTACGACTAAAACAAAATATTTAAAGATTTTTACAAAATTTACTTAAAAATGAGTATTTAGAAGTTCCTCTATCGACATTTTTGATGTAAAATTAATTTCATTCATAAAATGGAATATGGCCAGATATTGGGGTGTCCGACAATTGGTTCACTTACTTTATGTAAATAAAATTTTCTTCTATTCTACACATATATAAAGTAAGCGTTCGGGATAATTTGACCCTGTTTTGCTACCCTCGGTCTCGACTTAACTTTCATCCCTTTTGGATTTAGACACCTTAGGGGTTCAACTTTATGTGGTCAAAATGGCTGACATATTATCGATGACGATTTTTTCCCAAAATTTTCACCCTCTTTATCCTTATCCGCCACCCCTTTTGTATCCACCTAGCTGTCAGCCCGTTGGGATTTCAACTAATAGGGTTAAGACCTTCACCTAGGAAAATTTTGAAGCATATTTTCGATGACGATTTTTTCGCCAAAAATTTAGCACTTTGACCCCTTATTGCTACCCCCTGTATCCAATAGGTTGTCAGCCTCCGCGGGAACATTAATTAGCAATACTAAATGAACATGTTTTACGGGAGAAACTCCATATTACTGATGACGATGATTTTTCGGCTCTAGCTCTTAGACTAGTACGTTAGTATTTCAGAAATCATAAAAATACTGTATACTGTCTAATTCCTATTATTTCCATGCATTTATATGGTAAAAGTTGTAATGAAGGACTGCAGTGACGTCACACAGCTGGCGGACAAATCAGGCCGATTAGGCAATCCTGGTAAATGTTTATCATTCTTGGACAAAGGTATAGGTCTTAGACTAGGAAATAGAGAGGACAGCGCATGGCAATGAAAACCTTATTCAGTTGATTGAAGCCAATTTTCAAACGTTTGACAGATGTTTGGTGGTAAACAAATTTGGAACGTCTAATTGTATTTTTTTAGTTTTTTTATTAATTTTCACCTTTTTTAATCACCTGAATAGACATTAATTGTGCAGTTTATAAGTGCAACAGGCAGAGTGCTAAAAAAGAGGAAGGAATTTCATTTCATAGGTAAGAAGTATTTTACAACTATTTCCTTGAAATTTATTTTTATTAATATTACAGCTTTCAGGTAATAGATGTTTAACTAAATCACATAAATGTTATGTATGATAACTTAAATTAATTGTACATACATTTGGAAAATTGTTTTCATTCAGTTTTAAAGATTATTTTTCATTTAATTGTTATTATTTGCTCATAGATGTAATAGTTTGGCAGTGGCGTGGAACAAAAACATATATTTAAAATATATAAAATAGATTAAAATTGTAATATTTATTAAATAAATATGTTTTAAAATGATTGTTGTTTTTTTTTGAAGCAGTACATATTTAAAGACTTTTTTAAATTAGATTTGTAATACGAAATAATGAAAATGATTATTTAATAATCGCATAAGAAAAATATTATGATACGCCTATGTCAATATTGTCCGCCATTAGTTTGGTGGTAAATGGGTTACATAAATTGATTCCAATGCGCAGTCCTCTTTCTTTCCTTGTCTAAGCTGCACATGGATGCTTACCCCCTCCATATAGAGTCGATACTCTGGTTTGTATTATATACTCTGTGACATTACATAATTTTTTTTAACTCTAAACCATAGATATTATAACCTAAAATGGATGTGCCCTGTCAATACACAGAGTATACTACCGTGGGTGTGTTCGGGGAGCACGCTATTTGCGCCAGTTGGCGCTATCGAAATAGCGAAACGGCTATCATTGCAATTAAAGTATTTATAGAATAAATAGTGAAAGTTAATACAACCTTTTAGTTGTTTATTGTTCTGAATAAGATTAACTTTCACACAGTAAGGGTTAGTACCATAAAAATTTAAATTATGTTTACATAAAAACTTAATTGATAATTTTTTATAGGCACATTTTACTTTTTTTGTAATTGTATATACTTACATTTATGACTAATACAACATTTGTATATGTAGACAAAGTAAAATTTTAATTCAAATTATAAAAACTTTAAAATTTAAAAGTTATTTACTGATGTTTAAAATGAATTAATTTAGTAAATTTAGGTCGGGAGAAGGTTCCGATTAACTCCCATTGGAATTTCATTACCAAAAATGACTAACCTACTATTCCGAATATGCGGAATTCGAAAATCGTGTCCAGAAGTTGCCTAACCTAACATATTTTTTAAAACAAAAATATCAATTAAAAGAGAATTAGAAGAGAGCGAGTTTTTTTATGCCGAATTGTCTCATATACCTACCCGGATATGATCTTTTCACCTAACCTAACCTAACATATTTTTTAAAACAAAAATATCAATTAAAAGAGAATTAAAAGAGGGCGAGTTTTTTTATGCCGAATTGTCTCATATACCCGGATATGATCTTTTCACCTAACCTAACCTTACCTAACCTAACCTAACCTAACCTAACCTAACCTAACCTAACCTAACCTAACCTAACATATTTTTTAAAACAAAAATATCAATTAAAAGAGAATTAGAAGAGAGCGAGTTGTTTTATGCCGAATTGTCTTATATACCCGGATATGATCTTTTCATCTAACCTAACCTTACCTAACCTAACCTAACCTAACCTAACATATTTTTTAAAACAAAAATATCAATTAAAAGAGAATTAGAAGAGAGCGAGTTGTTTTATGCCGAATTGTCTCATATACCCGGATATGATCTTTTCACCTAACCTAACCTTACATAACCTAACCTAACCTAACCTAACCTAACCTAACATATTTTTTAAAACAAAAATATCAATTAAAAGAGAATTAGAAGAGAGCGAGTTGTTTTATGCCGAATTGTCTCATATACCCGGATATGATCTTTTCACCTAACCTAACCTTACCTAACCTAACCTTACCTAACCTAACCTAACCTAACCTAACCTAACCTAACCTAACCTAACCTAACCTAACCTAACCTAAACTAACCTAACCTAACCTAACCTAACCTAACCTAACCTAACATATTTTTAAAACAAAAATATCAATTAAATGAGAGCAGAAAAATAAAACAAACTTATGCAAGTAAAATTCAAAGTGAAATGGCAAAAAGAATCGTTCTCGTAGCTTAAAATTAAAACTAATTTGTTTCAATATGTATGCGCATGCACACATCTAGACAACTTTTTTTCGATCGAGCTTCACGAGAACTATTTACCGTGTTAATACCAAGGCGAAATTCTAATGGGAGTTAATCGGAACTACAGCCTTAGGCCCCTTTTATGCACGGCGCCATGCGACGGTCGTCGGGCGGTCGCCATGTGACGTTGAGAAAAATGTTTCAACGTTGAATGACGTCCGTCGGGCGCTCGGGCGCACGTCGTCGGGCGACCGTGGTACGGACGTCCTTTTCCACCTACAGATCGACTGCTCATACTTAGTTAGAGTCACAGTGTTTGCTGTTATGGATCCATATGTGATGTACATCCATTTAACAATAAAAAACAAACAGCGGAAGAGGAGAAGGTGGTCAGTACACCCTATAAACAGTGTACGCCACTCAAGAGGTGCATTTTACACTTTATATGAGGAGTTACGAGTCCATGGTGAAATTTGTTTTAATTATTTCCGAATGAGTGTTGTTTCATTTGTTTTTTTCTATGTCGCTTTTATCTTCAGATTGTGGCACCACCAGAGCACAAAGTTTCAAGCATCTCTTTTCTTTAGTCTGTTTTTATAGTCTTCATTTGGACAATCCCACATCTCGGGTTTAGACTTAATAGCGTCTATAAGTAGCTCAGTTCAACAAGAGCAACAGTACGACTGACGGACTGCCTACTCCCTCTACAAACCACGACGCTGGTGGAGGGTTCGTACGACGACCGTTATTTGGCTGCCGTAAAAAAACGCCGAGCATAAATAACTCCATATACGGTAATGTTATTAAGGTAAATTCTCGACGACCGCCCGACGGTCGTACTCTAACTATCGACGTCGTGATTTAGAGTACGGACGCCCGAGGACCGCTCGACGTCTTGCATAAATAGACACATTTACGCCAATTCATTTTTATTACGACCGTCGCATAACGCCGTGCATAGAAGGGGCCTTAGGTCGAACACGAGAACTAATTTCGTTCTTCAACTGATTGTAATAATGCAGTCTGATTGTGAAATATAATTTCAATACAAGTTTAAGTAACTGTAAAATGTTCAATTTTCTCACAGAAAAAATGATCAAATGATTTAAAATATTTGGGTTTGATAGATTTGCAGCTCTTATTACACTCTCTGCAACAGTATATATTTTTTAAAACATCTTTTGAAGGCTTGCAAAGTGTTCCTCTATTATTTTTATCAAGCAATCGAGAAAGTGAATGATGTGATGGAGAGCGTGTGCACATTCTTCACAATTTATAGTTTTTATAATTTTCCAACGAACAAATCCAGCTATATATCCAATAACATAATTTACATACCTATAAACAGTTGGAAATATTTGAAAATGTCTTTGTTGCTTTATTTCGTCAATGGTTTTTATTTATCTAAATCACAATTTAATGTATCTAAATTATTACTACTTTTATATGTCGAAGCGACATTCAAAATACTTGTTTCATCCTGTGCCAAACAATTGGCACTATAAGGAGCTTTTATTTCTGAGTGAATAACCAGTCGCTTATGTGCTCCTTCAAATTGTATATAGTTTGTAAATAGTTTTACTCAAAAAGTTGCTTGTATTTAAAATATCAAAAATGTTATTAATTGTTTTACAAAACCTGACAGTGTCTTCACTTTGAGATAATTTTGAAATATTTAATTCCTTATCACAATATTCAATAGCATCAGCTACGCTATTCCTAAAGGTAGCATTCCGATCTAGGCAGTGGCGACCGGACAGCCGCGACAGACTGCCGCGACCTACTGCTGCTGCTGTGTGGCGCTGCCACGTCCTTTCGGATACCAGCGGCCGCAGCCTGCCACGTGCAGTAAATGGATTTCAAATCAGAGATATTCTCAAAGATTACTTCACTTCAGAAGCCGGAAAAGTCTCATGGCAAGAACAATGGATAAATAGAATAAACTAGAGTAGGTATGAACCTACGATTAAGAGCTTAATTTATATTTTATATATAAGCATTATACTTTGAATAAAAATATTATTATCTTTATACAGACAATCGTAAAGTGGCGGGGTTTTAGCTATTAATTCAAGTCATTTTCATCAGTAAACGCCATTTTAATTATGCTGCAATCCGAATGCTACCTTTAGTTAAAAAGCACAAATAAGCCACTACTCACAATGCTTTCGCGCTCCTTTTGCCACACTTCTTTATCTGTCTTTGTCTGGTTGCTATGGTCCCATACTATCTCTTTCTAAGGCACATCCATTTTAGGTTATAATATCTATGCTCTAAACTAATAAACTTTGACATTTACTTCAAATTTTGACTTTTCTCCGAAAATAAAAAATAAAATATTAATAAAATATTAAATTAAAATAAATTTTGAAATGACCCTTAAATATACCTTTTCAATATATTAATTTTAATAAATTTTTTTACCTGAAATTTCCATTATCTCACTTATTTCATCCCAACAACTGTCTCGCACTTCTAAGTTACTATAACTTTTATTGCTCATGTCGTAGTTCTTTGTATTTATGTACAAGCAAAATCAATTTTTCGTTTTCTACACTCATTTTATTTTATTTTAGTTTATTTTTTTATTTTATTTTATTGGTAATCAGCAACGCGTCAGGTGAATTCTGATTTGTATGGTTTGCTCTGTAGCACGTGGTCCACAGTTCGGTGCCATTCGGGGTATTTCGGGCATTGCAAAAGTCGCAAGTGGTCGTAAACTTTCGCACACTACGCAGAACCATGCACAGGCGCGGCGCTACGAACGAAAAATATTCCCTGCTAGACATTTCTGTTCGGTCGTGGTCGTGGCGCTTCTCTTCGCTTCGCGCAAATATGGGTATGCCCATAAAAACAATGATATATAAAATTGCCGCTTCCCTTCGCTTCGCTTCGGGTCGTGCAAGTCTGCTTCGGCATTTTTCTCAATCAGCGACGCGTCAGGTGGATTCTGATTTGTATGCATAGGCGCAACTAGAGTCGTTTTTTTGGGGGGGCTTAAGCCCCAAGGCTATATATGGAATAAAAATGGAACCCAAACAGCCCGCCTTTTTTTCAGGTGGCAAATTTTTGTTTAGGTGCCACGCCCAAACTACCCCAAAATGACTAAAAAAATTAACCATCGTATAAAAAACATTGTCACCCACTACGTCTAACCAGCCACCATACTAATCTCAGATCTCTGTAGAGTTTTGAAAAAAAATACCAATGACATGCATGTTACATTTTTAGTAAAGAATTACATAGTGTAATTATTATATTAAGTTGATTAATAAAAATAATAAGAGTCTAGACATGGCATTTTGTCCCGTTTCATTGAGAAATACCCCAATAAAAAAATGTCGAAACTAAATTTGTTTTAATTAATATTTTAACAAAAATAAGACTAGTTATCAGTGCAAAATTGAACAAATTTTATTCAGGGGGACTCGAATACATGTATTTTTTTTTAATTTAAAGTTAACTTTAACTTTCTTTGTTTCTTTGAAACGTCGTCTACAACTAAATCTAAACAAATGTCTCTTTCAATATACAACATAGCCAGATTGGAAAATCAAATTATTAAAACTGCGACACCGATATTCACATAGATTGAGCATTCGTGCCGGTGATAGTGTATGTAAGCGCCGCGGTGTGCCAGCGCTGAAGTCGCGGGATGGCCGGCTGATAGAAATGTCCAAATTTCAGTACATTGTGGCGCCAATATCTGGTAGCAATTTCGTAGTATCAGATATTGGCGGATGATACTGCTTGATTTCTATTCTAAAGTTTAATTTTATATTTTTAAAATGATTTCAACACAATATTTAGCTGTAAAATCTGGTCAAAATTTAAAATTTCAAGGGATGGCTAATGGTTGCGCCTATATGTTTGTATGGTTTGCTCTGCAGCACTTGGTCCATAGTTCGGTGCCATTCGGGCTTTGCAAAAGTCGCAAGTGGCCGTAAACTTTCGCACACTACGCAGAACCATGCAGAGGCGCAGCGCTACGAACGAAAAATATTCCCTGCTAGACATTTCTGTTCGGTCTCGGTGCTTCGCTTGGCGCAAGTATGCGTATTCCCATAAAAAACATTGATATATAAAATTATCACTTCGCTTCTCTTCGGGTCGTACAAGTCTGCTTCCCAAGTTGGTATTTTACGGCGGAAATACAAATACCTTGTATGATTCATCTATGGAGAGTAGAAGGAAGGAGGACCAACTTGTATAGTAATAATGTCGAAAAATTGTCCAGTGGTAAGCAGCAAATAGTAGACTATGAGGGATTACCTTATTTATTTATTTTATTCATCCAAACAGGCCCTTTAGACCTAATTACATGGACAATATATTAATATTTTAAATATTTCAATAGTTTAATCTATAACTTATAACTAACTACTAACTACCAGAACTGTATGGTTAAGAAAATGATCAAAATAATTATTATTAAATATTTGTTTACATTGAATTATGTAACAGGTATTGAAGGATATTAGCACGAAATTTATTTTCAGATGTTGTCCAATCAATATCAATCGCAACATTTGTTTTATTGGCTAAGTGAAGCATGACTGCAAGAGGTGACTTTATGGCATTGAGCTTATAAGTTATATTAAAAATGCAGTAAGACCGTGTTCGTCGAGGAGGAACGTTGAAAGGGAGGAGAGATAATAGATAATAGAGAGATAAATAATAGGACGGTGTTCAATAATTCCCTAGTATCTAGTCGTAAATAAGGGAAGGCAGTATTTTATTAGGATTATCTTATTATATATGTTCTAATATACATGCGTATCTGTCATTAGCGGAACGACCGTAATAAGGTATTTACCTTATACCGTTTCAAATAATTTCCTTATCTTCATTTTCCATATCAGTAAAAAAACAATTCAAAAAAAACTGACGAATCTCTTCACAAAGCATTCAACTAAACAAGACACAATAAAACAATAAAAACTTATGTTTATGTATACAAACTCAGGTTAGTTCGACATTCCGGTCAAGTTTATAAATTATCAATTTGTATGGTTTCTTCGGAAGACGGTGAACGCAAATGGAAACTATGTCGAGTTTTTAAATCGACCTTAACAACTCATTTTGACATATCCGATCACAGGACACATTCTTCTTTTCTACTATTTTTAACATCCTGCTACTGTGGCGCCACCAATTTGCTTCCTTTCGATGGACACTTTTTAATACATTGAGTTGGTTCTCCTTTCTACCCTACATAGATTCATTTATTTTGTTCACATACACCCCATAATTGACGGGGCTGTATTTATATTATTAATCCAACCAAATTTAAAAGGCACTTTCGTTTTGCACGAATTTGCAGTAATAAATTCATAGCTTTTAATATTTGACCATAAAAGTTTATGTGGAGATTTATCGGTCTCCGGGTCACAGTTATTATGCAGTGTGGCCGGCATAGGCTTCGAGCATATATATATATATATATATGCTCGAAGGGCATAGGCCAATGTAAATCTTATGGGCGAATATTCAACACTGTTGCCGCTTTGGTTAAATTTATTGGTAAAATTTATCTAAAAGCATAATTATAAATATTCTTAATTACTCACTAAACGATTTTCAAATGAATAATTTAGTCAACATTTAAATCATAATAGTAACACAATGGCAAGTTATATTCCCGCGCCAGTTGGAACTAAATTCGAAGAACATGCCGATATGGCAACGCCGTCGTCCATAAACGTAATGCTGCATAATAACTGTGACCCGCTCTATTGCATCTGCGATATGTTTTATCATGTTCAGGCATAGGTAGCCGCCCATTGAAACTATCAAAGGGACTATCACTATCATGTATAAACTCAGCAGTGTGGATAGCATCTGCTGTTAATTATTAGAGTGGTGTTAACTTGTGAATATATAAATTATATCGAGCATTTAGCTTTATCTGTACATTAATTAGGTTCTGTTATAAATAATGGTTACATTATTTGAACAAGTAGTAATATAATAACGGAGTTGGCATCAGAAGAAAACCGGAATTATACGGTACACTCAAAATACATTCTACATTGCGTGATAGCCAGTTTGGACAATATGTATTCTTTTTCAACAAAACTAGTATACACTAGTACACAACAGCAGCTCCCTGGTTGATCCTGCCATTAGTCATAGAATCAGAGCCCTATAAATATAATGGACTGGGAAAGTAGTGACGTAATTATCAAACCAAATGATTCTAAACAACTTTTGTTCATGGTGTGTTTTATATGTGTTATTGACTATTTTATTGTATTTTCTTGATTTTTAAGAGTCAAATACTATTTTTTCATTGGTAAGTGTTCATTTATATCTGTTACATATCACTAAAGGAGATAAACGAACTATTTCCATAACAACATTATAACCTAACCTTTAAAATTGTGCATTTTCTTAAATTTTAGAAATACTAAAAATGATTCTTTAAAATATTTTTATATTTTGCACTTATAAAAATCTTCATTATAAAACGCATTTGCGTATCGTAATGTAACTTTTGCGCACGCAAATTTTTGTTTTAAATGGTTGGCGACATGAGTGAAGTATCTAATGACAAACATTTGTGGCTAATAGCAATTTATTAATTTTATATTGTTCTTTAAGAAAGTATTTGTGAATATGAATATCATTTTTTACTTATATAATATATTATTATTGGTGTATTAGTCATTTTAAAATATTTTAAAACATTAACTTTTCATAATTTAAATGTCAAAACTGTCAAGATCTGTCAAATGTTATAAATAACACAGTGCTACCGACATACTTTTTAAAATCAAAATTTTCGGTATTACGTAAAAATAATAAATTAATTTAAAAAATGATAAAATAGCAAAATATAAAAAATATTATAAACAACTTATTTCATATGGCTGTTGTGACACTCGTTCTTTAAAAAACTCATCGCTTCGCGATTCGTTTTTTAAACTTGAACTCGTGTCATAACAGAATTCCATATGAAATGCGTTGTTTAATATACTATTGACTATATGTATTCTATTATGATACTTGCGTAATATTTTAACAAAAGTTACTTCTGGAGTGGAGATTTATAATGTTGCCGTTTGGAATCATCTCACAGTTCGACACCATAGAACACAAATTTTGACGTCACACTTTCTCTGTGCATTGCACGTCACAGCTGTCAGAACGGTACTATGTTGCCAAGCATTTTAAATAGGTAGTATTAGAATCTAGTAAATTGGGTCGTGTTAAGGACTCAAATAAAATTAGTGCAAATACAAGAATGATAAACATTTTACCAGGATTGCTTAATCCCATAAGACGTACGTTCGCCAAAAAATCGATCGCACGTGACGTCACTGCAGTCCTCGGCCGTATTAAAACGATTTTATGAGAATATTTATTATAAATTATAAGTGTTTAATCTTAAAAATCCAAATAGTGGTACGTTAGTATTACAGAAATCATAAAAATACTGTCTAATTCCTATTATTTCCATGCATTTATATGGTAAACGTTATAATGAAGGACTGCAGTGACGTCACACAGCTGGCGGACAAATCAGCCCGATTAGGCAATCCTGGTAAATGTTTATCGTTCTTGGTGCAAATACCTTAATTTCTTCTTTTTCTGTGAAGTGTCAGAATTTGATGTATATTTTAAGAAATAAATTAATTATTCGCGTCAACTATCAACTTATTATCTTACAGAAGTTTCGTGACGATAACTCTTTTTGTGCCATGCAGTATTAAGGTTTTGCCTTATTAAAATAAAGAAAAGTATAACCTTAAGCCAAGAATGATAAACATTTACCAGGATTGCTTAATCCCATAAGACGTACGTTCGCCCAAAAATCGATCGCACGTGGTGGCCTGTGACGTCACTGCAGTCCTCGGCCGTATTATTCCTATCTTGACAGTGCATTTTAGGTCGTTTTCAATCGTCGTTTTTAGATTTATTGTAAAAATGTTCAAAATTTTGACTGGCATATTTAAAAAACTGTTTTTTTAAACTCCAGTTCGGACTTTTAAATTTCATGTGTTACACTGCTTGGCTGGACATTGCTTGGTTAGTATCGTTGAGTGTCAACATTAATATTCAATAGTGAAAACATTTTTTATTTTACGTTTTTAGTGAGATAGTTTACTTACTAACTATTTTTTTAATATGTAGTATTTTTTGTTAATTTTAAATTTGTAATTAAAAATTCTTTATAGAATTCATATTATGTCACTCCATAAAAGATTCACGGATATTGTACTAGTAATATGGTGCAAATTGTTTATTATATTTCTTTGTTTGTCAAAAAACACTAGTTTTAAGTATGATTTTGTGTAATAATAAATTTATTTGAATGTATTTTTTAAAATAAAAATAGAACTAAATGTTTGAATGTTTAAAATAGTGTTTTCTTTACCTATTTCCCAAATAATATTCAATAAATTAATTAAATATAAGTATTAAAACGATTTTATGGGAATATTTATTATAAATTATAAGTGTTTAATCTTAAAAATCCAAATAGTGGTACGTTAGTATTTCAGAAATCATAAAAATACTGTCTACTGTCTAAGTCTAATTCCTTTTATTTCCATGCATTTATATGGTAAACGTTGTAATGAAGGACTGCAGTGACGTCACACAGCTGGCGGTAATATCAGGCCGATTAGGCAATCCTGGTAAATGTTTATCATTCTTGACCTTAAGCTAGTGTGTGCGATAACTCCCTAATAAGGGAAGGTAGTATTTTAATATGGTTTTTATTAAATATTTTCTAATACGCATGCGTACCTGTCATTTTCAGAACGACTATAATAAGGCATTTACCTTATAATGTTTTCAATAATTCCCTAATTATTTGTACTTGTTGTCTTATGTCATTTCAAACTGTAGAGATTATTTTGTTCTCTTAAGAGGGGCGTTTCCAATTTGGTAAGACTGCCTGAATTTAGTGAAAAATCTGGTTATTTTTAAATTACATGAATGTAGAGTAGATGGCGATAGTGGTTTCAAATTAGTATTTTTATTATAAATTTGAATATTTTTAGAGCTTGTCGACTTTATTTATCTTAGACAGAGATGAAAATATGAATTTTGCTTCGTAAATCTTTGAATGTTTCGACGACATACGCAAACGGCAAACATTTGACCTTGAGACCATAAACAGATGAAAAATACCTGTATATTTTTTATAATTTCCTATTAGGATATATTTTGGAAGTTAGTTGTGTTTCATAGGCGTAATAAATTAATTGTTTTTAGGATTTAAAATAAAAAAAATAAAATAAGATTTCGGCATACCTAACAAATAATTAATAAATGAAATTTATTGTACTAAGCAGAGTTGGGTCGGATACTGAAAAAAAGTATCCGGATACTCAAAATGTATCCGGATACATTTAAAAATGTATTCGGATACAAGTAATAATAATAATAATAATAATAATAATAATAATAATAATAATAATAATAATAATAATAATAATAATAATAATGTTTATTTGCATGAAAAATACATAATAAAATACAAATAGTAATAAACAAAAAAGAACAACAAACAAATAAACCAATGCTCCCACTAAGGCAACCGCCTGAGCGTGGGGAAACGGATGTTTACTTAGATGCTTTGTTCACATAATTTCCATATATATTTGTACATAAGATAGAATATTAAATTAAATTTAAAAAATAATGTAACAATGAATGTAAAATATCAATACTAAATATAAAAATATATAGTACCTACAAATAACATGCTGATAAAAATTAAATAAAATAGATAAAAATTTAAAACTAAAGCACAACAAATATAAACATTAATTTTAAAATTGACCTGAATTAATTCATGGAGTAAACGAGCGAATTAAAAAAAACATTAAATACTAAAATTTTCACCATAGACAGCATAGTTTTTTTTAAGCAATGGTACAGGTAAAAAAGTCAAATACAAGTACAAAATGAGAAATGGGGACAAAAGTTAAATATAATTTGTAGTAAATAATCCAGATTTTCTAAATTAGGATGTAATTGATAGTCTATAACATGTCTCATTTTGGGCTGAAATAAAACTTTGTAGTTGAGTAGTAGGGAAAGACAAGATCCAATGTTTTATTTTCTTTGAGAATAAACCCGGTGAATTAATATTTTTAAAAACCTTTGGCAACTGATTATACAACTTTGGAGCCAGGTACAGGTAACTTCTTTTGCCTATTGCTTTTTCAATTTTAGGTATTATGCTAGAGTTCTCCTTATACCTGGTTGGGTAGTTATGTAAGATAGGTTTTAGCATAGCTTTGTCTTTATATTGTTTTAGAAGCATCATCTTTATACAGAGTTGACAGATATTTAATACTCCGGATTCTTGATATAGTAATGAAGAAGGATAGATCCTTGGCTTGTGAAATAGAACTTTTAATATACTATTTTGAATTCTTTGAAGTTTATCAATAAGAGTTTGTCCAGCTAAACCCCAAGCAACCAGTCCGTATGTTAAGTGGCTTTCAACCAAAGCATAATAAAGAATTTTTAGATAGTTTAGTTTTAGGATATTAGAAATATTTCTAAGTTTATATAACACAAATCTAAGTTTTTTTATCACATAGTTTATATGGTGGTCCCATCTTAGATGGGAGTCAAGGAAAATTCCTAGATATTTTATTTTATTTGATGCCTTAATATTAAACATTTCATTTGCTGATGTAGTAATATTCAGTTCTTTATATGGAGGTAAGTTAGTGTTGTAGGAAGTAAAAGGGAGGTAAATGGTTTTTTTATAATTTATTGTTAGATGTCTACTTTAAAAAAAAACGAATAATTTTATTAAAATCATGTTGAATGTGATCTCTCAAATCCAACCAGTTATTGCCCCTATAGAACACAGCGGTGTCATCAGCAAAACTCAAAATATTTCCTTTCGTTCCCTGAAAAAATATATCATTGAGATATATATTAAATAGAACCGGCCCCAGTACTGTTCCCTGAGGTACTCCGTATTTTATTGTTCTAAAATTACTATGAGTTCCATCAACATTGACACACTGTGTTCTGTTGGTCAGATAACTCTTAAGAAGTTTATAAGTAACTCCCCTGAATCCTACATTTTCTAGGACTGATAATAGTTTTTTGTGGTCAACAGTATCAAATGCCTTAGCCAAATCGACAAAGACGACAATAGATGGTTGCTTTTTGTCCATTGCATCATTTATCATACTCAGCAAACTGACCATTGCATCCGACGTCGACACATTTTTACGAAAGCCATATTGTTGATTCGATAGAATGTTATATTTGTTTAAAAATGACGGATACTTCCTAGAAAACTTTTTTGAAAAGGACATAAATTATTAGTATTAAAACTATGTGATGTGCATGTATTTTTAATGTAATATATAATAATAAAAAATACATTTACTGATGAGCTAACGAAAAACTTTTTCGTGTCACTGCCTGAGCTTTTGATATTGAATTTGGCCAGCGTCGGACAAGCCGAGTTTTCAAACTTTTTAGGGGGTGTACTTATTTGTACTTGTAGGTACACTAAAATAAAAATATAAATATTAGGATGTCCTTTATTATAATCCGAAAAAGAATTTCTTATAATAATTATAAATACAGGGTACAAAAGGGGTTCTTGAAAAGAGAGATATAGAAAATATAAAAAATAAATAACGTACTTATAAAACTTTATACCTAACTGATTAGGTAAAAACAAAGCTCCATTAGAATATAATAATATAGGTATTACAACGGTGATCAGCACAAAAAATGGGATTTAACATATTAGACACATCTGAATTAGTGCCTACGTTAGGTGCATTATAGGAGGGTGATAAATAATATTTAAAAGTATCCGAATATCAAAAACAGTATCCGGATACCGGATACTTTAAAATTTGGTCACGGATACGGATACCGGGTACAAAATTTAAAAAGTATCTGGATACAGCTTTCGGATACATAAAAAGTATCCGGATATTGTATCCCAGCTCTAGTACTAACCCTTACTAATTAAGGTATTTATTAGAATGAATATACCTATTAAATATAATAAAAACATATTACGGTTTCTGAATATACACACATCAACATGGTCTAAAGAAAAATTGAAATAAAGTGGAAAGTATGTAATTAGGTAGGTATACCTTTTTTAAAATTGAGATTGAAATGTATTGGCATAATATCTATGATTGGCAACAATGCAAAATTAAACGAGGTTATAATTTGATCAGAGATTATTTTATTTACTTTCTGATGGATGTATTATTTGAAGGTGTTGAAGTAGATGTAAATTTTTAGAATATATTTTGTGGGGAAAAATTTAAATACTTTTCCAAAACGTTTGATGATTATTGCAAAAGTGTTACTATAATGTTTGTAAACATTAACAGGTTAGTCTGTCTTCAATATGACTTCAAGTAAGTACCTTGCTAATTATTTACTGCCTAAATAAATAAATATAATTTATTTTTTAGACTATTGGACATTCCTAAATTACCACCCAGATCCATGATTTAATGAAAAATGAAGTACAAAGTAAAGCACACCCTACAATAAAGCTTACCTACAGTTTATTTTTATTTTGAGAATGTGGTGCAAGAAAAAAATATTTCCATGTTTTCAATAACCTACGATAATAACTAACCAATCTAGTATCTATAGAAATACACTTTGTGCACCTGTTTTCAAGATACCTAAAGAAGTGGGATAAGCTGACTATCAGCGATTGGCCAACAATACTCTTGCAAGTACTAAACATAATTGTTAATGTTATGGGTATATCTTAATAAAACTAATTGTGTCATTAAATTATGGCTATTAATTATATTCCAAAAATGTCAACCCCATACTTTGTGCAATCAATTGAAATTAAAATATATCCAATAGGATTGTAACTTTAATTTTTTAACTGGTATCTTTCACACAAATGAAAAAATCTTATTTATTTTATAAAGATCCATATTTTATTTACATTTGAAAGCACTCTCCATCTAGTAATCAGAAGTGATAAGAGGTAAGTTTTAATTTGTTTATTTACTGGTTTAATTTTTTTACAACTAATAGGTAGGTATTATTTATTTTATTATCTATGATTGAGATCTAAATATCAAATTTAGTTTTAAAAGGTGTATTCATATAGGTATTTTGCATATTAGATATATGAATTTTCTTCTTTTTGAGTACCTATACCTTTTTGAATTCATACAAGAGGCTTTACTAGGGCATCTCAGAGAAGTCTTAATGCTACTCGTCCTTTGAGCCATCCTTTGTCTACTTTAAATACTAGGATAGACCAGGAAGAATATTAGTATCTTTTTCTAAATCAAAACTATTTGATTAATTTTTGAGTATTTTATTAGGTGGAGTATGGTAAACAAAATATTTCTACAAGATTCAATAGGTTACTACTTTTCTAAAGTATTTCAAAAATGTCCTAAAAATGCTATTTTTAGCAATATTTATACTTTTTCTGGTAACCATATATATGTTATTTCATCTATGATTAGATAATTAAATTGTTGGAGAAATAAATCCATGGTTTTTAAAATGTACCTATGCTACTGTTTCCTCAAAAACTTTGGACCTCAAGTAACTGCCTACACTGGTTATATTTTGTTGATAGTAAGAAGACTGACAAATTTTGTAACTGAGTTAGTAATGTTATGAATTATTTTATTTCTAATCTTTAATTTTTTAGAACTGTTTCCTCAAAAACTTTGGACCCCAAGTAACTGCCTACACTGGTTGTATTCGTTTGATAGTAAGAAGACTGACAAAATTTGTAAGTGAGTTAGCAAAGTTATGAAAAATTTTACATTTTATTTCTAATCTTTTATTTTTTAGAACTGTTTCCTCAAAAACTTTGGACCTCAAGTAACTGCCTACACTGGTTGTATTTGTTTGATAGTAAGAAGACTGACAAAATTTGTAAGTGAGTTAGTAAAGTTATGAATAATTTTATATTTTATTTCTAATCTTTTATTTTATAGAACTGTTTCCTCAAAAACTTTGGACCCCAAGTAACTGCCTACACTGGTTGTATTCGTTTGATAGTAAGAAGACTGACAAAATTTGTAAGTGAGTTAGCAAAGTTATGAAAAATTTTACATTTTATTTCTAATCTTTTATTTTTTAGAACTGTTTCCTCAAAAACTTTGGACCTCAAGTAACTGCCTACACTGGTTGTATTTGTTTGATAGTAAGAAGACTGACAAAATTTGTAAGTGAGTAAGTAAAGTTATGAATAATTTTATATTTTATTTCTAATCTTTTATTTTATAGAACTGTTTCCTCAAAAACTTTGGACCTCAAGTAACTGCCTACGCAGGTCTTATTTGTTTGATAGTAAGAAGACTGACAAAATTTGTAAGTGAGTTAGCAAAGTTATGAAAAATTTTACATTTTATTTCTAATCTTTTATTTTTTAGAACTGTTTCCTCAAAAACTTTGGACCTCAAGTAACTGCCTACACTGGTTGTATTTGTTTGATAGTAAGAAGACTGACAAAATTTGTAAGTGAGTAAGTAAAGTTATGAATAATTTTATATTTTATTTCTAATCTTTTATTTTATAGAACTGTTTCCTCAAAAACTTTGGACCTCAAGTAACTGCCTACGCAGGTCTTATTTGTTTGATAGTAAGAAGACTGACAAAATTTGTAAGTGAGTTAGTAAAGTTATGAATAATTTTATATTTTATTTGATAGAACTGTTTCCTCAAAAACTTTGGACCTCAAGTAACTGCCTATGCAGGTTTTATTCTATTTATAATAAATAATTAATAATTTTTTATTTTAATTCTAATCTTTTATTTTTTAGAACTCTTTCTTTAAAAACATTGAATCTGGACCCTTATAGAACTCATGGCTACATCAATATGAAACCTATTTTGCTGCAGCTACTATGTGTTTTAAAATACAAATGTTTATTTTAGGGTTCAATTACATTGTAAACATTACTAAATAACATCTGCATATTATTAGTAAATAACAAGTAAATGTTTTATGTTTTACTTTTTTACCATATTATGGATAGATATGAACTGTGTTCTGACATGAATATGGAACCCTTTGGTCTGTTTTATCATTTACCAACAAACTTTCAATGGTAAAGGGGATATGTACCCTATGTGAGTATAAGTTTGAAAAACCAAATTTTATTTTGCAAACTTTTTGTTTTGTTTTGAGGATATGCTGAATGTAAAGATGATATTGCCATGGATGATATAACAGATAACAGAAGTATCCAGCATCCAACCCAAATTTGTAAAACTGTTTTAATAAAAATATTACATATTTGACTATAAATTTTAATTCTTCACATTATCTAAAGAGAAAGCTCTATATATTTATGCATATTGAACATGTAAATAAATATTGTAGAAACCCTTACTTTGTGGACATTATTATCCTGCCTATTTAGAAAAACAGTTTAACACTTTGCTGTTAATATTTACATATGTGGTTTTAATTTATAAATGTAAATCCCTTAGGTTGGGTTTATGTTATTTAACAAATAAAGATATAAGATAATGATTAGGTAACTTAAAGATTAAAAAAGTATAAAGAAAAATCAGGTCTCTCAAAACTCACATTTTTACCAATTCGACTAAAATAAAACAACTGTGTTTAAGTAAAAAGTAATTTAGGAAATAACAACGGTTCATAACACCATTGTCTAGACAATAGGCGTCAGGGCATGGGCACTGAGATTGGCAAAATTCAATCACGATTTCTATGTTATCAGCGCCATCTAAATTTTGTTGCAGAACCTAAAAATGCAAACCAACTGGTAATTTTGATTTTAGCTGTTGGCTATTCTTGGAGTTTAAAATGGAATTTAGGTTGCAATCGTGTTATATACCTAACCTTACCAAACTTCCGTTCTGTGTGCCTTTCATGTTGATTTTACGAAAATTTTTATCATTTCAACTTGAGCGTTTGTTTAGAGTTGATGTGTTTTTTTTATTTCCTTAAGATTAAAGTTATAATGAGTTCTACTGCGAGAAAATGTCATGTGCCTGGGTGCACCATAGATAAAAGACACGGATAGATCTGCCTCTCTGTGGAAAAAATTTACAACATCGTCGATCCCAGGGACATCTATTTTTAGTTGCAATCACTAACAGCAATAAATTTTACCAAGGTTCATTTCCTAACTAACGTCACTATATAAATTTACGCGGGACATTTAAAATACTAGACAATGTCATAATTTACGCGGGAAATTTAAAATACCACAGAATGCCATAATTTACGCGGGAAATTTAAAAATACGTGGTAATTACTACCAGCATTCTTACAAATGCGACTGAAAGATAACTGTCATAACTCCAATTAACGTTTCAAACTTACCATCTTCATATTACCATGTTTATTTTATTACAGGAATAAAATTAAAATGTGTAATACAAAGTTACTTCCCAACATCAATTGGAGTTACACCAGTCATAAAATAAAAGATGGATTAAGTATCAATTTATTTTTATTTTTACTTTATACATAAAATATAACAAATTTCGCATAAGCACTTAATGTTTAATATTGACAATTTTTGATTTTTCTTTCCATTTTTGGAATGCCATATTTGTTAAAATGTCAAAGTCTGTGTATCTATGGTCTTGACCTTTTAAAATTTTATTTATTATATTTATATAATGAAATATGCAAACATTAAAAATAACATCAGCTAGCATTTTTACATTATTTTTGTGCTCTTTACAAAATAATGAAGACATATCTGTTAAATCCTCCGAACGGAAAATGTGTTTTTTAATGCCCAAAGATGTACACAAAGATGGCAATCTTTCAAATATTTTATTACAAATTTTTTTAAACACATTGTTGTACATAACTGATGGAGCGCATAAAAGGTTTTTTTTATATTCCCTTATATGTATTAAAGAATTCTCTACAACATCTTTATTGGATAATATAATATTTTCGCAATGCTGGCATTTATTTTTTTTAAACAATTTTTTTGCCACCGCACCCGCTACATAAGGAGTCACAAAATCTATTTCTGTTGGATGCTTGGACACTTTTTTAAAAGGTTTAAATACCGGTTCAATAACAGTAGGTTTTACACTCTGAACCGGATTTTGACTAAGAAAGTCTTTAAATGTGTCCAATGCACCTGTAGATAGATCATCTTCACAATTAAACCCTGGAGAGTGGGAAGACATAAAATTATTAACCAATAAAGATTTTGTAGAGAACTTAAATCCTGTACATGTGGGATTGGTATTACGTACACTATGGCTTCTGACAAGACCAAAGAAATTTTCTATTGCGTCTTGATTAAAATTTCTTGCACTTAAAAATTTAAAACCCTCTTTTTTCAATTTTTGCCAAATATATAAAAAACCTTTAACTGCAAATGGCAGTTTTTTTAAAGAAGGTGTTAAACAAATTCCACTTTTTTTAGAAGAATCTACAAAACAAAAAGAATTTAAAACAGAAAGCGAGTCTTGCCAAAAGCCAACATGTTTGGATTTATTACTTATAACGCCCCTTAATTCTTTCCCTAAAGGAGGATTTAACAAATTACCATTAAAACTGTCAAAGAGTTCATCCAAAAATAATAATAAATCAGCAGTTTGACTAGCTTTAGGGTTTAAATAAAATTGGGATTCTGGTTGTAACTCTAAGCTGATTGCTGCTCTACTTTTCATTGTTGTTGCAACTGTTCTACTAAATACCTGAGTACAATTTTTGACTTTCATTTTTTTAATCTTATCTTTAAGAATATGTTCGTCAGTTAATTTAGGAAAACTACTAAATACTCCCATTTCTTTGTCCATTTTATAAAGATTAACAATATGTTGCCAAGATGCTATCTTCTGCACTCCATTTTGAAGAAACTGAAGGTCTTTGTTTAATAAACCATTTCTTAAACATTTAAATAGATGAGGATAATCAAATAAATGTACAATTTCTTCCCCATCTATTAAATACCCTTGGTATTTGTTTTCGATTTTATTTTTAATACAATATGTATTTGTTTCTTCAAAGAGCATATTGACAGCACTAGCATTTGTTGACCCCAAATCACAAACTGACGCAACTATTCTTAAACCAGTATTTCGTACTGCTCGAACTATGTCTTTAATAATTCTTACTAAATCAAAAGTTTTAGTAGAGTGTTCACAAAAGTAGTACGCTATTGGCTGTTTCCAGCTCTTATGTATGCCTTTAACCATAAAAAGCAAAGCATGATCAGCAAAAGCAGCTCTCCGTTCCCCTTGACCAAAATCAATAAAACCCTCTAAACAATCATTTGTTCGGTCATATGCAAGACCAGTACTCAATGACATTTCATCAAAAATTAAAGTGCAACACTTATCCATATCACCCATTTTGGCTACAACATGTTTTAAATGTTCAAATATATTATCATTTATGCCACAATTAAGAGGCAGACGACTTAGTAATCTGGTTAACGTCCTCCGACTCGGCAAAGAAAATATTTTTGAAAGAAACCTGTAACCTTTTCCACTATTTTTAAAACAGGATAATGAAAAAATTTTATCTTCCAATGTAAATCTTCTACCCTTTGGCTTCAATTTTTGATTCCTTTGTTGTTGCATAAAAAACTGCAGAGTGGGAAGATTCACATTTTTTAAAAATGTTGTATGTTGTTGGTTTCTCTCCAAATATTTAAGAATGCGTTTAGGTCGAGACTTTCGTGCCTTCTTAGCTGCTGTTTTCCATTGACTAACTTTTCGTTGTAGTACTTTTATATCCAAAGGATTCAAAACACGCTTTCTCTTTGGTTTAAAACGACAGTGAGATGAATCTAAAACAAAACAAAGTAAATTAAACTATGAATTACAATATGTATAGAAACAGTCTTAAATATATTTTGTGAGAAACACTGTTTATTCAAGAATTAAACAAATAAACAAAAAAAAAAACAGGAAATTAAACATGTAAAAGGTTAGTGTCTTAACATGTAACAATTCTTACCAGTTGCAGTTAAAATTTCTTCATGTCTGCTCAAATTCCCAGAAGTTGATGGTACTTGTAATTTTGAGGTGGATGGTTCTTGTAACATTGACATGGATGGTACTTGTAATTTTGAAGGAGAATGTACTCTTGGTTTGTACAGATCATCTTCTATATGTTTACTTGAGGAATTAGCTAAAAATTTAATAAACATAGTAATAGTTATTAATATAGTATTTTAAAATGCTAACCTATATTGTAATTAAGAGTTTAAAATATTCTTACCAGGTTCATCTTCAAATGAATGGATTGCTCGCTTTCTTATGTATGTCCTAGTAGGTTTTTGAACATTTCCAACTGGGCGATAACCAATACTTTTTGTGTTCGAAACACTTAGAGTAGTGATGGATGCTGGAAAAGGTTTTGAATCAGTATAATTACTTAACAATTTATGAAAAATATATATTATACTAGAAAAACAGTGATGTATGAAACAAATGCTATACCTTCAAGATTCTCAGAGATTGCATGGGAATGTTGTTGCTCCTGTATAAATAAACTATCATCTACTCCTTTTTTGTAATCTAAAAATAACCACTTTATATAGTTAATTATTTATTACAGTATAATTTATAACTACTTTAAACACTAAAAGGTTGTTAATAAAAATAAAACCTTCTATCACTACTTACCGGGCATATATAATGTTGGTAGAGATGATTTCTTTAATCTACCACTAGGATCTTTGCATATATCTTCAAAATGGATATCACATATTTTATAGGCATTCAATGTAGCACAGTCAGGAGTTAACCTACTATTATTAATCCTTTGCAACCAAATGGCCCTAATATTGGTATTTGTAGGAATGGAATGCCTGGAAAAAAATTTAATATTAATAATTTTTTTATTTTATTATTGTTCTTATATAGTATGATCTACAAATTATAAAAATCAAAGTAAAAACAATAATTTGCAAATTTTTTAATTATATGTGTATATTTAAAAAATATCTAACAATAGAATAATTTACAGCTTAAAGAACTGGATTCTGTAGTTTTGGTGTTCAACTTTAGTCAAAAATTTTATTAAAAGTAAAATAAATCAGGATAACCAAATTTTTTTAACTTAATTGAAAATAATTAGTTATAGATAATAAAAAGTGTTTAAATTAGATTACTTACCTCCTTGCCTGCCTATCGGTGCACCCCATAGGCGTTTTGCCGCGAGGTACCAGATGACAACCGATTCAGTGTGAACGGTCCTATCGATATCCTTTTCTAATATGTGATTTTCTCTTTTTGTACCGATTTGTCGCCAAAACGCATCGGTCTGTTTACTGATGTAACTTTTCAAACTGGTGGTCCGTTTTTCATGTTTTTTTACTGAGGTTTTTTATTTTTGTTGGTTTTGGTTTGTGTATTGTGTATTCAATTTAAGTTGTATATCCAATTTTTTTTATAAAATGGATAATTCGATATCTATTGAAGACCTAATGCTTTTTTTTTTGAAGATTTTATACAAAATGAATGTACGTATTTATGTATTGAAGAGGAGGAAACTAGTGTTCAGAAAATAGTAATTTTTATAGATAAGTGTATTCTATTGGAACCACTGCCACTACATCAGTGCCCTCATAATTGAGATTAATTTCTACCAAATCTTCCATAATTCTTTTATTAATAAACTTAAGATCATAAGATCTTTTTAGCTATTTTTTTTATTTTAAGCGGCAAAGAGCAAGAGCACAATGAAATTTTTAAGCTTAATTCGTTAATTGACAAATGACAACTGAGAGCATCATCAACCGCTCCTAGAAACCACAAACCACCTTCCTCACCACCTTAGACTAGGAAAGAGAGAGGACAGCGCATGGCAATGAAAACCTTATGCGTGAGAGTGAAGCCAATTTTCAAACGTTTGGTGGCAAACAAATTTGGAACATCGAATTGTATTTTTCAAGTTTTTTATTAATTTTCACCTTTTTTAATAAACTGAATAGACATTTTAAAATGGTTAATTGTGTAGCTTATAAGTGCATTAGTTAGAGTGCTAAAAAAGAGCAAGGAATTTCATTTCATAGGTAAGAAGTATTTTACAACTATTTCCTTGAAATTTATTTTTATTAATATTACAGCTTTCAGGTAATAGATGTTTAATTAAATCACATATGTTATGTACGATAACTTAAATTAATTGTACATACATTTTGAACATTGTTTTCATTCAGTTTTAAAGATTATTTTTCAATTAATTGCTATTATTTGCTCATATATGTAATAGTTTTGCAGTGGCGTGGAACAAAAACATATATTTAAAATAGATAAAATAGATTAAAATTGTAATATTTATTAAATAAATATGTTTTAAAATGATTGTTCTTTTTTTTGGAGCAGTATAAATTCAAAGACTTTTTTAAATTAGATTTGTAATACGAAATAATGAAAATGATTATTTAATAATCGTATAAGAAAAATCGTATGATACGCCTATGTCAATATTGACCGCCATTAGTTTGGTGGCAAATGGGTTACACAAATTGATTCGAATGCGCAGTCCTCTCTCTTTCCTTGTCTAAGCTCACCACGGTCCTTAATTTTACGAACCGTTGAAAGTATACTCACCGGCAAAAGTTGGAACCAACCTGTCGCGAAAACGTTACGGTTTCGCAAAATTGTGTACCGTTGAGTCAACATTACCTCGCGGCAAAACGCCTAATGATAACACTAAATTCCAACAACAATAACACTGCACATATCACAGTTGGATTATGCTATAAACGATGTAAAAACCAACGCAAATTATGAAAATATACTTTGAAAATAATTTTTTTAACTTCTGGTAAATTATAAACGAATATTAATATAGACTTATATATTTAAAAGCAAAACACTAAAATTAATATATTATTTTGACGTTATAAAGGAGAAATAAGGTTAGGTTGGTTTTGTTAAGTGAAGTTTGTGTTTGGAGAATTAGAATAGACATACGTCTCTGAAAAAAGCGCCACCAAAACTGTTGAACTAAATTGACAAATTAGTGCAATGTTCAAATTTTGCGTGCAACAAATCTCAAAAAATATACCTTTTTTTAACTTCATATTTTGCCAGTCGCATTCTCTATGCTTTCTTTAGGAGTTAAGCTTCTGGCGTTAAAATTCGTGATCACAAAATGTCAAACTTTTTCAAACCATACCATCACTTAAACGCCAATATCTCTTTTATTACAATATAAAACTCAACTAAAAAACCTTATCTCCTAGAGAAAGGTCTAAGCTATATCCTGTTAAAATTTGAACACGTAACTTTAAGGCGTTCTTTAGATTTGTTGTTTACAAAATGATTGAAATTTTGGGTACAATTCAGGCTTGCCACCCGTTTTCAGCTGTCACATTTTTGACGCCCCTCTTAAGATCCGATTTTTCACTGTTATTAATTATCACCACAATATCGTAGATATGTTATTTGCTAGTCACAGAGCATATAGACGTTCAGCCACCTTCAAGCGCTTTTACAGAGCGGAGCGCTGCTGCCAGCGCTAAGCTGGAGTGGTTCAAAACGTGCGTTCCTTTTTAATGTTTTAATTAAAGCGATCCATGAACCAAGGAGGCTACATGAACGGTTCTGATGAACGCAGCCATTTAGTAGTCTTCCTATTTTAAGGTTAAATATAAATGATTTTGTTCTATGATTAAATAAATCTTAAAGATGCGTGTGAATGCCACCTAGAGCAAGTGAATGAAGTATTTAGATAATTATATATGTAATAATCATATAGATGTAAAAGTAAGTACACTTAATATTTAATGAATTTAATTAAATATATTTTAGGTGCCTTTAATATCTATATTTTAGGATTTAAAAATCTTTTAAGGTATTATGAGTCAAACACTGTAATTGGCATTTGCAAAACTGCCTATCAACGTAACCACAATCTTTTATTTGTTATCCATGTCAAATACACTATATAAGAGAAGCTTAAACGAGTTTTATGTATGTGGGAGTTTAGTTATATGAATTGGTTGTTAATGTTTTGATTTGCTCCGCATGGAGCTGATTATTTTTCAGTAAAGAGCAAAATATTGGTAAGTATTAATAACAATTAAAACATCAATACTTGGGACAATTTAATTGTGTTTTCCTTACATTCTTTGTTTACATTTCTCTAAATAGTTAACTTATATTGAAAGTAATAATTTATTATAAAAGAAATTTGGTAAATTATTGTTATATTAATTACTAACTACTATGGTTTACTTAATTGTTGTAATCATATTTATATTAGGATTTAGAAATATTGCATATTATTTATAAAAACATTCTTTTTATATTTCTGATAACATATGTATTTATAATTAAATTTGTGCCTTGTTGGACAAAACATTAATGAAAATTTGGTTTTAGGTTGAGGAATGTCAGCAATAAATGCAAATGCTCCTTCATCAGCAGATGCTTGTCTAAGTATTGTACACAGCTTAATGTGCCATAGACAAGGTGGAGAAAGTGAAGGTTTTGCAAAAAGAGCTATTGAATCTTTGGTGAAAAAATTAAAAGAAAAACGAGACGAGCTCGATTCATTAATTACAGCTATTACAACTAGTGGAGCACATCCTAGTAAATGTGTTACTATTCAAAGAACTTTGGATGGTAGATTACAAGTAGCAGGAAGAAAAGGTAATTTAACTAAAAAATTATTCTTTTATGATAATCCTTTGACATTCCCATTAAGATTTATGTAATAAAAGGTAATCAAAAATATGTTTTAATATTCATTAAAATAACTGTAAAAAAGGGGTGAAAAAATTAATAATAAACATGCATTGCATTGATGTGAATCAGAACACAGAATTAAATTCCATTAAATAGTGAACCAAATTAACTACAGGTAGAAATGAAATGATGATTTAATTCACAGAGTTTTGGGGAGCAGCGAAACTCAAATTTACAAATTCTGCAAATTTATTCATTAAAGCAAAATAGTTAATGTTATTGTAATATTCAAACAACATAGAAAACTCCAGTGTCAAAATGTATTTAAGGGTGTGTTATATTTATTTTAAATGAGAGTTTTTTTGTCAAGACACATTTTTTAAGTAACTGATATGTTATGATTTTTAGTATAGTTATTTTAAATCAATAAATTTAGGTCTTAATAGTTCAGTTTTAAATAAAAATACTTTTAGAAAGAATTATGAGACATTGAATTTTGGCCAAAAATGATGAAATTAAAAAGAACACTTTAAGTTGTTGTAATTAGTCTGAGGACCCAGATAGTATTATTATCTAAAACTGGTCACATACAATATTGAAAAATTGTTTTTGTTTGTTTGCTGGACTTGACAACAAAAATTGTTGATTTTTGCGACCATTTGCCCGAGTAATTGCCAAAAAATTTACCATACCCCATCAAATTTAGTTCCAGGTGTTTATTCTAGATGGCATCCAATGTAAATTTGACTCCGTTTTTAACAGTGTTATTAGAAAATAAAGAAATATGGTATTTTGTAACATTAATTAATTCCAATAAGAGGGAAATTCCGAAATTTGTTAAAATGTATGTCTAAGTGATAACAAAAATCTAAAATATCATTAAACAATTAATATAACGAAACGTTTTATCTATAAATAAGCTGTTCAGTCTAGCTCAGTGCTAGAAAGCACTTATTTCACAATGGTGATTGATTAATTATTTATTGAACAATTATATGTTACTAAGTACTAGCAGTGCTCAACATGTTATTTTAAACTTGAGGTAGGTCCTACCCCAAACTGTAGCAGAGAAATAGAAAAATTGTTCCTGGACTTAATTCACATAATAAAGATGTATGTGGTAAGAAGGAAGTTATATAACTATTTAAAATTCATACTAAGAAAAATTAAACAGAAGTTTTATTAATCCTAAACTTACTATAAAAGGACTTTAAGAGATTTGAAATTTGTTCACCCACTAAAATTCATTATTGTATATTAGAAATTATCTCAATAAATTATGTCAACAAATGCATAAAGCTTAACTGATACCTCCATTTTTATCTAACAAAAGTTACAAATGTGACAATTTCATAACATTTTGTTTTACTAATCAGATAAAATACCCTTTTATCATATAGTTTGTAAAGAAAAGACATGACAATTAAGGGAATCTTTATTTTACAAAGTATATATAAATAACATAATACTTACAACAATAATAACTTTAAAAAATAGTATAACAAAGAAAATAGGTACATAAACTTTAAGTATATTCACTAGTAGTACATATACTATTTATTGATTACATTATTTCAATTAATTAATTCCAACATAAATTGACGTGTTTTTGGATTTTTCCTAAATACCAGTATTACAAAAGTTATTAAAGGTGGATACTTTTATCTGAAAAGCACTGTACTATATGGAGCTTTACATTTTAAACCTTTTTTTATAGTCCAGCCAATTAATTCTGGTATAATATAATATCCATTATAAAGTTTTTTGCTTTTTGAAGCATTTTATCTTCCTAAAATTGCTAATTTTTTACAATTACATCTGGGAATAAGGATGTGTCATTAGATCAGCAATATAAATAAAAAAAGCTACATCCTTCTAGCTTTGAAACTGAAAAAAAAACAAATTTATATTAGGTTTTTCAATTAGTAACAAAATTTTTGTAAGAGTAATAATTTTAAATTTCAATTTGTTTATACTATATTGAAGATGGGCCAAATGTGGCCTAAGTGCTGTGGGGCGACCCACCCTTCCAAAATTACAGATACAGATACTATATTGAAGGGCAGAATGATATCCAAATATGTAGAATCTGTTCAGTCTGTATTGGAAATTACACTATTAATGTGAGACATTGTAGAAGTTTGAAAAAACTCACAATTTACTCACAATTGGTTAGTAGTTTATGGATTTCTAACCTTTGAAGTAATGAGGAAGTGACTTATTACTTACTTTACTTTCCTAGCTAGCTGGGAAAGTAACTGCAAATGTCAATGTAATTTTTGATTAAAAGATGGTTTAGAAAGAATAGAATCCACTTTACATTTATTTAATCAAGAAAACAATAACAAAAAGAAAATTATTTGGAATTATAAACTACTACCCATAGTTCTGGTGGTGTGCATTCAAATTCACTATCAGACATTTTTGTAAAATAAACACAATTTGATTATATGTATGTACAATTAATGGCGTCGTGTATCGCCTAAATGTCAATTTCAACAAACTTGTTTTGTTACCTAGCAACGATCTCACAGGTTACTTAAAATAATTCATCTTATCACATAATGAAAATGGATACAGATACAAGGTGTCCCATATCGACTTTCACCTAGAAGTTTATAGGAAACGGATAATACTAGATGGATGAAATTTGGTATACAGGGGTTTTCGATACCTGCCTCTGACTTCAACTAAAATATTTTCAAATTTATAGCGCTTCCGGTTATACCGGTTATACTATAAATTCACTATTTTAAATGGAATAGATGATTAAATTTAAGGGCCACTTTATATAAGGTACTAGGTACCTAAAATTTACAGTTTTAGAAAAATTTAAGTTTTTTGAAAAAATGACAAAAAGACGATTAATAAAATGTTAATTATTTCAATTAACTAATTGATGAAATTTAAAAATTATTACATCGTTTTGCACCTAAGGGCCTAAATTATAAGTTATAGTGCTTAAATAAGAAATTAATTATACATTAAATGGCCTCCCCAGCCCCTGACATAACTCCAATGGATTTTGTCCTTTGGGGTTATGTCAAAAATAAGGTTTATTTTCATCCCCTAACAACAAAACTTGATTGTCAAGAAAGGATAAGGGACAGTTTTAACAATCTTCCTCCGGAATTTTTACAAAGGGCCACGACATCTCAAATATTAATTAGAATTAGTAAATGTTTGGAAGTGAATGGAAGAAATTTTGAATGTGTGTCATAAAAAGTTATTTAAAAAAAATTATGTATTGAAGCACTCTATTCGATTTAGAAATATAATAAAAGTTATTTGTATTTAGTTGTGTTTAGTATTTATTGTATCAAATTTATTAAAAATTACAAAGAAATTATGTTATTTTATGTTCTGTAATAAACTGAAATCAACAATAATAAAGGAAGGAAATCCAAATTACAATTTTGGTACCCAAAAAACCTAATTTCCGCCATATCTTACAAACGCATGAAAATTGATATTGGAAACTAAATACAAACTTACCTTATTTTTCTATGAGGAATCAAATAAAAATATAAAAAATGGGGGTTACAATTTAAAAAAAAGAAGAAATCGTCGTTTTCTCAAGTTAAAATTTAACTCAACATTGTGACCACCCTGTATAATTAATTTCTTATTTAAACACTATAGCTTATAATTTAGCCCCTTAGGAGCAAAATTAGTTAATGATTTCAATTAACATTTTATTAATCGATAACAATACAAGAAATAATTTCTATAAGGTGCAGTTAATAAAAAAAAGTGGAAAATTGTTTCCACCTGCACCCAGGGTAAAGAAACTTAACAGTTTCTATACCAAGCTTGACCGTTTTCTATGAAAAAACAACTACTTCCTGGGCTATATGCCCCAACGGACATTGAATTACATTCCAATAGAAAACGTGATGGCGACCGACTTCTTCGATACTTAAAACCATCTCTATCGATTTGCAAATCAACGGGAAGAACACTACTCGTAGACCGGTTTCGACATTATTGTGTCTCATCAGTACGAGGTAAGTAGTTCTTCTCATTCCGCAGAGCAGGATGCAGAATGATTCTTTTACGCCAATACATAAACCGTGAATCCAAGATTCAATGATAAAGTCGCAAAAGCGGCATCCTACCGTTAATTTGCAAACCAACAGATCAAAGGTAACTGTAATCGATAGATAACAATATAAGAAGTAATTTCTATAAGGTGCAGTCAATAATTTTTTTCCAAAAAAACTTAAATTTTTCTAAAACTGTAAATTTTAGGTACCTGGTACCTTATATAAAGTGACCCTTAAATTTAATCGTCTAACCAAAAAAAAGAAAAAAAATGTAGTATTCCATTTAAAATAGTGAAGTTGGTGTCAATTTACGGTATAACCGGAAGTGCTATAAATTTGAAAATTTGAAACCCCTGTATACCAAATTTCATCCATCTAGTATTATCCATTCTCCATAAACTTCTAGGTGAAGGTCGATATGGGACAGCCTGTATATGAAATACAATTATTATTGGTATATTGTGAGTATTAGAAATCCATAAACTACTAACCGATTGTGAGTAAAATAGTATACCTACAAACCTCGCGAGAACTCATTCTAGAAATGGAGTACTTTCCCGCTATGTATGTAATATACTATTAAATCAAGTATTATTTTATCCTCAATGGGATGTGACATTTTTGAGTTGGTATGTATAATTTTGAAAGTAAAACTAAAGTGCACTTAATACTCGACTTAATATCATTTCAAAACTCAAAACAATTAAAGTTTTTGTTTTGTCCACGTGTTTAATTCAATCTCAAAGATTTCTTCTTGCTTGTTACCTAAAAAATTACATATGTTTTATTTTTAAAATTATGAAATACTAATTGGAGGGATATAGGTATATAATCCAGAATTTAATAGTTTTTTAAAATTATTTCACAAATTTGAATAAAGGCGTATTATTTGAATAATATATAAAAATATAAAATAATTTTGCACACTTACATTCATAGTATATAAAATGCATTCCATAAAAAATATTCTTAATTAATCAATACTTACTAAGCACACAAAGTGCTTGTCTGCAAGGTACACAAAAGAATAATCTAAAACTAGGTACAAACATTTTATAACAACATACAACATAAATTAATTTATAATATTACAATTTAAAAATATTTCGAATGGAAAACGTAAAAAACCAAAATTAGTTTTTAATAACAATAGAAAATAGAAATAATAGAAAATAATTAGTATTTATTAAGTCTTGACAAAAACAACTAAAACACATTAAAACCTAAAAACAATCTATTGTGATTGTGTTAAAAAAGTGTTTACATAATACTAAAATATATTTTAAAAGCATAAGTGGCTAAAACAATTTACAGTTAAAAACATTCTATTTTGAATCCGACAACCTGACAACCTTCTTTTTCTCTCTTAGTAACTCATTATTTGTAAGTTTTCTTGGGATATATTACGTATATGATTTTTGAGTTTACTGTTAAATATTTTAATTGATGTAGTTTTTAACTCTGAGGGTAGTGCATCAAATATTTTTGATCAAAGAAATTTAGAATTTTTCTGTCCAATGGTTTTATTCATACGAGGTATCACATAATGCGTGTGCCGTGTTTCATAATTAAATGAACTTATGTTTAACTCAAGATTTCAGACAGAACAAAATACAATTGTTTAACATTGAGCATTCAAGATTCAATATAAACCTGATCACTAGAATAATGTAGATGATTTTCCTAAAATAATCTTTAAAAATCTCAAGCGATAATTATATATAATAAATGTTAATAGACCCCCAATATATTTACTTTGTATTTGTGTTTGTAGGGTTTCCTCATGTAATTTATGCTCGAATATGGAGGTGGCCGGATTTACATAAAAATGAACTTAAGCATGTAAAATACTGTCAGTTTGCATTTGATTTAAAATGTGACTCAGTTTGTGTTAATCCCTATCACTACGAGAGGGTTGTTTCACCTGGTATTGATCTCTCAGGTTTAACTCTCCAATCTGGAACTCCAAGATTAGTAAAAGATGAATACACGCCTACAGCTGTTAGTGGTAACAGTATGGAAATTGATACAGATATGGGAATTAAATATTCTCCTACAATACAACATCATCCTCCACAACAAAATTTTACATTGGGAGGACTTCAATCACCACCAACAAGTAAGTATTATATTATAATGCAAATAATGTTCTATTCATCTTTGGGAGATTTATTTTTTTAGCGATGTTAGTAATTTTTGGTACTTACGAATTTTGTACTCCCATAATGCAAAAAAGCAAAGAGGATATATAAACAAATCTACCTACTTTCTGTGATAAAATATATAATCAGAATATGTTTCTATAAGATTTATTAAACTTTAATAAATATGACTTATTTATGAACATATATTTTAACCATTAGATTCTTATTATCTTATTTTTATATGTTTTTTAATTTGGTCTTAATTTTCCTTTTGAAAAGGGTGTAACAATCTTATGTTTTATCTTAACTAATCAGCATAAAACGAAAAATATCTTAGATCACCTATCATAAAAAATATATCACATAACAAGTGTGTACCATGTACACGATTTTTCCTACCACCCCAATATTCCTTATAATAATGGATTTTTTAACTTTATAAATTTTATTTTAATTGATAGTCATGTTAAAAACTAGGATTTAAACGAGTTGCATGGAAATATAATTAATCAAAATCAAATAACCACCTTTCTAAGGAATTAACAATCAAATGTTTTATTAGCTAAATGACATTTTAATTTTTTTCGTGGGCGCCATGAAAATTAAAAGTCAAATGGTTGTTGGAACAATTGGTGAAATTTATTGAAACTTGAGAACATTATGTGTTAGTAATGTACCTATTTTGGACAAGTCCTGTTGCATGCGCCAATCACCGCTATGTAAAACTTCTAGCGCTAAACACGCTAATAATTCAATACAGTGTGCAACAGGCTCTCGTATTAATATTATTATGTAATATACAAACATTCAGAATAAATTCAGCACAAAACATGTATACAGGATTTTATTAGGTACCCAATCTTCACCTGTAATTATCCATTTTTTGTTGTTTCTGTTAAACCTATAGTATACCCAAATTGTACTTATTAAAATTTCAAAGCAACTTTTATGAAAATAATAAGACACTCGTAACGCACCTAAAAACACACTTCCATAAGTAATAAAATAAATTGAGCTATTATTTACCTAAAACTAAAAGCACACCTAAGTAAGTGTATATTTGGTTTCATAGATAATGCAACTCATACAATTATTTTTATAAAAGTGTCAATTTGATTTTTATTTTACTAAAAGATAATATTTCTTGTTCAAGTTGAACAAACAAAAGTGATTTATTCACAAAAATTGTTAGTTGTGCAGTTGCATTTTTAAAAAATATCACACTTGTGTGATATTGCTTCTTCTTTTCTTATTTTTCTGAACGCCTATAATATTACTGATTTTCGATATATCAAAACTGTGTGCTAGGGGTCGTAGGAAAATCTATTTTTTATAACATACTAAAATCTTTAGAGAGTTCTATTTTTTTTTAATAAATTCATGATTTTTTGAAGGTCAGAATCCAGTGCAGCCTCCACAAGAAGCTATTCCACATGGTTTAGGTATGTTCATTAATTACTGTTATGGTTGTAATTGTTAATTTATATTACTGTATATTATTTTAATTAATTGCTTTTTTTAGTTACTCCTATATCACTTTTGTGCTAATTGATAAATGCTTGTATGTTGGTTAGCAGAATACTTACTATTCAGCATTCATTTGTTTAAAGGTTTTTGAAGTGCATTTATATTTTGTATTTGGAAGATGATTTGTTTTAGATACGTATAAAATAGATTTCTTTTGATTAAAAGAGGTAATGAAGTGGGCAATTTAAGTTTAGTGTTCTTGTTTTATACTTATTAGTACAGGAAATAAAGCTGAAAAAAAGTAAAACCTCGCAACAAAAAGCATCAAAATCTATATCAAACCGAAATATTCTCATTACAGAAAATCTATGCAAAGGAAAATTTTAGTCATTAAAAACTTCTATTTAGCACTCTTTAATTTTTTTCGTATTTTCAGTATTTTCGGAGATATTTTGGAATAAAGGGTGCAAAATATAAAATTTAGAAAAATCGTTTTTCACTTTAATCTGTAATTTTTCCAATATTAGGAATTTTAAAAATATCAAACTTCTTGGACGTAGTAACAACACGGGTATAAATTGCATAAGGGTTCAGATCAATTATAATTAGGGGGGTGGTTAGGGGGTTGTTTTCATTGATTTTTTTTTCATAAAAAATTAAATACTGACCTTATTTTTATGAAAACTCAACCAATTTTTATGTTACAGACCTTTTTTTTAAAGAAGGTCTGATTATGTTTTTAAAAAAGATTTTGAGTTTTCCTTGAAAAATGCAGCGTTCTCCCGCGGTATTTGACTATGAATTTATCAAATTTTGCATTTGAAGAAGAAAGCTAATCATTAACACGCCGTGTTACGGTTGATATTGGTCTTAGAAAAAATATAAAAAATGAATTTTCGCAGTACAGTTTTTTTGATAAAATGCATAATTATCCGAATTACTCGTGAAAAACCGATTAAAATAGTATATTAGGTATGGAGAACGGTAAGAGTTTTATACCAATTGTTTGAAGGAGGAGCGGAGCGACGACTCCAATTATTGTCTGAGATCGGTTACCCTTAACGTTCGACATGCTTATAACGTTTTTGCACGATTGATACCATTATAAATTATAAAATTAAACATTTTCGTCGTATTGACTAGTTTCATTCATTTTATCAAGATAGATACTTTGGTTGTTATGTAGTAACTAAGGTGCATAACAACAATGGATAATTGAGCTTTTATTTAGTTGTCAATAATTTTAAGTATAATTTTGATTATTATAATTTAAAATATGAGCGAAAGTGAGTTTGAAGGAATTGAACGGGCTTAGGAAGAAAAGTGTTCCGCAATTATTCCCGAAAAATCCAAAATCCCTTATCAAAAGATTTAAGAATCGATGAAAAGACTATTGGCAAATTTCGTTCAAAGACATATGCAGTTAAAATAATTTAACAAATTGTACCATAAGTTTCAATATTATTAAATAATTCGTTAGTTTTTTTTTATTCTTTCAAAAAATAAATTAAAATTAAGAGATTTTTTAACTCGACGGTAAGTGTCGAGTTGGAGACCTTACAAAAATGAACAATCGTCTATTTTTTCGTATAAAAATTGTTATTTTCAATCAGGAATAACTTGAATTTTTGGTTTTACAAAAAAATGTATAGAACATTTTTTGTTTAGAATATTTTTTTCAATCCATTCCTGTGGTTAAAATGTAATAAAAAATGTCCACATTGGGCTATAACCTACCTTCTCATCATCATCCTCATTAAAAATCGGTGAGAAGCTAGATTCTAGCTCCAACCGTACAAATACGATTAGACCCATTTGGCAACTTCGATTAAAATCCACTGCATTCAAACTTCACCACCAAGTTGTATGTAAAATTAAGCGCCCGCCTATGGTAATAAATTCAAATACGGGGGAACCATGATAATTAGAGCTAATTTTAGAGTTAATTTAAATAAAAACGAAAATATAAAATGATAAAATATTATTTATATACTAACATATACTTAATAAACGTCCCGAATGTGGTAAATAATGAATATAAATGTATCCAAAATTCGGATGTTTACTTTGTAGCTGGTGGGTAAATAAAGATTTCCATGAATGAAATTTTGCATAAAAGTAGAAAAAACAATTTTCTTTCATCTGGTTCATTCAAAAGTAAAAAATCGGATATTACCTTTGGAGCTGGTTTGAATTATTTTTTTCTACCACTGTACAAAATTTTACTAATGGAAATCTTTATTTACCTACCATCTCCAAGAAAAATATCCGAATTTACATTAAAAGTTCCCTTATCAAATTTTAGCCTACTAGGAACGTTTGTCAGTAACTTTTGAGCACACCAGATGAAAGACAATTGGTTTTTCTTCCTCTGTACAAAATTTTACTCATGAACATCTTCATTTACCCATCAGCTCCATAGGAAGAAACATGTTTTATTTACCATTAATTTAATACTTTTCAATGTTTTTATTATTAAATATATGATTTCTGACCTTTATTGTGGTGCTGCCAATTGATTTTACCGTTTTGTAAACTCATCAATGTGGTAAGATTTTTTTCCCAATTAGTAAGCTTATGTCATCTGCATAATAGGTAGTTGTCAATATTTGATATGGCATTCATATAATTGATTAATAGAATGAGACCAGCTAAACTCCCTTATTCAATTCCTAATGTATTAACTTCCATTGGGTATGTACATTTTCCTTTTTTTCAATTTTAGAACGCATTGCTAAATTGAAGTGTTCTTGAACGTAATCTTTGACTAGGTTAAAATTTAGTTGTCCTTTTTTAAGAACTATTTTGTTGTTACATTTTGTTTTATGAGATAGCTGTTTAACGTTTTATTACTTTAATACGTGGTCTAGTCTTGAGGGTGCGTTATCGTGCGTCTTTAAAAAGCGAGTTTTTTGTCAAGTCCCACTTTTTAAGTAATTTATATTATGTTATGATTTTTGGTATAGTTATTCTAAATCAATAAATTTAGGTCCTAATACTTCAGTTTTAAATAAAAATACTTTTAGAAACAATTATGAGACATTGAATTTTGGCCAATAGCTATATGCTCTTAAGTGTTACTTGAATCTTACTTCAAAATCTTTGTGTTTGACCTAAATATACACAACATTACGTTTTGGACAATTAATTAAGACACATTTTTTGTATTTCCGATGGCGAGAAATTTATAGATCCAACATAACAACTTCGATTTTTTTTTGTCTTTTTACTATATTGTTCATAGTTCATTTTTCGATGCTATTATCACTTTTATTATCCATATTCTTCTTCCAAAGTTTGAAGCATTTAAAATCACCATACGCAGACACGTTGACTAGAAACACGTCTATATAGTAGGACATCTACGAATTGACTTATGGTGGAATCTCCTATAAGGTACAGAATCTATCAGGAATAGGGTTTGCCATGTTAATTTTTAAAGATTTTTGCTTACAGATCCCATACAGATGTGCTCAGAATCCCACTATTAGTCTTAGTTATATTTCAATTAAATTGAAACACATTTCGACATATTTGTGATTTACTCCTTTGTTTCAGGCCAGAATCCAGTGCAACCTCCACAAGAAACTATAACACATGGCTTAGGTAATGAATTTTGTGATTACTCTTTAAAATAAATTTATTTATTGACAATTTCTTAGTGACACTCAGTTTTAATTTAATTTTAAAAGCTGAAAATATCACGATGGTTGGTAAAAATATAATTTACGAAACGTTTTTCATAATTACAAGCATTTAGTTTAATATGTTTAATACAAAGTTTGTGATAACAGACTTGTGTAGATAACAAGAAAAACTTTAAACATAAGATACTCTATAAAGTAAGGTTTTAAAAATAATAAATAATTAGCTATTAGTAACATTTGCAGAAATTGGCATCAATAAAAATAAGTAGAATTTGTGGAGATATGTGGCAATGAAAGTAGGTCTGACTAATTTTTCTTAAATTAAGTGAAATTTAGGTACTATTGTGTACTGAACACAAGAAGAGCTTTTGTTAAACAACTTTTTTTTATTATAAAATTCAGATCTATATAAATACCAAATTTATAAAATTTTTCTAATGTGGTTGTAAAAAACCTTCATTGATATATTTATTTTAAAATTAAAATAACATTTAATAGGACCGATCCCTGGGGCACACCATTTTGTAACTGTTGGTCAGAAAATTTTCCATTTGCAGCAACTTTAAAAGATGTATTAGAAAGGAAGTTTTGTAAAAAAGAGAAAATATTACCAGATATCCCAAACCCTGCTAGTTTTTTAAGGATATGAAGCCTAGAGGTGGTGTCAAAGGCACGTTCAATATCTAGAGACACCGCAATTACATCACTTTTGTTGGCAAATGCTTGAGCGATTTCATTTTGGAGAAGTACTAAGTTATCCATTGTAGATCGGTTTGGCCTGAAACCTGACTGAGCGTTATCGATAATGTTATGGCTTTCAAGGAACCAAAGAAGACGTTTATTCACCATTTTTTCTAGAAGTTCGCATAGTGTACACGTTAAGGATATGGGTCGGAAAGAATTTGGTAGAGAAGATGAAGTATTACTCTTTTTAATAGGAATAATAATTGACTGTTGCCATAATGATGAGAATTTTTGAGTAGACCATAAAATATTATACAGTTCAAGAAGTTTGGTTAATGTGTCTGAATGCAAGTTTTTTAGAAAACCCGCAGCAGAATTTTTCGAAGAGGAGAGCGCTGCATGGAGTTCCGTTAGCGTGAACGGTAGATTGATTGATTGACATTTAATTGATGGAGAAGTAAAAGAAGATTGTGGTATGTTAGAGGTTACGGTATCATTTTTGAATTGTTGTGAAAGTGTTGAGCTAAAGAGTTTACTATTTCTTGATCATTAGTGATATTACCGTTACAAGAGATAGCTGGGATTCTGTAGGATGTATTGCGTCCTTTCATTCTTTTTATCTTTGTCCAGACTTGCCAGACTTGAGCGGAGATGTATCCGCAGTTATAGTGTTAACGAATTGACTCCATGATTTCTTTTTGCTGTCTTTTAGGATACGTTTTGATCGGGCTTTCATTTTCTTGAAGTGAATTAGATCTTTCTCATCACGAGTTCTGCGGTATTTATTAAGGGCATTTTTACATTCTTTTATGGCAACTTTACAGGAGTCATTCCACCAGAGAACGGTTTTCTTCGAAGTGTTAATTCTGTATTTTCCAATAAATTGTTCGGCTGACGAAATTATGCAATTATTGAAGATTTTGAATGTTTCGTCGATGTTATTTGGAAACTGAATTCGATCTATTTGTTCTTTAACGACTGATTTAAACAAATTCCAATCTGCATTAGCAATTTTCCACTTGGTTACGGTATTTAGGCGTTTGGAGTCACTGTAAGAGATTAGAATGGGAAAGTGGATTCCCAAGTTGAAAGACGCCGACTAAAATAAAAAGGGGTAGGAAGTTGATTAAGTAAATCTGACAAATCGCTGCTTTTTAAGTTACAATTAGGGGGTAGGTATATACTACATATTGTCAGCTTCGAAGGACACCAGACACTTACTGCTACTACTTCTAAGTTGGTATTTAAGGGAATTTTTTGATGAAAAATTTCGTTGGAGATAAATATAGAGGTTCCGCCGCTGGCTCGTAAATGTGTAGTTCTTATAAAGTGTTAGCTGGTATAGTGTTTTAGATAGGGATTATACGAGGTGGTGAAATTAGTTTCTTGCAAGCGGATGAAGTCTGCTAGCTAAGTCGTTTAGCAGTTATATCATTTGTGAATTGCTTAGTTACATGTAAGGGGTTACTACTTCCATGTGTATTTTCAAGGAAAGCAAATAGATTTTCAATGGGGAGTGTGAATGTTTCTAACGTCTTTTGAGGTATCAGTTACTTTAGGTTCATCAGGAATATCTTTTTTGTTTTTTTTTTTGGTTTAACGTTTTGTGCTTTTAGTTGCTAAATGTTGTTGTGGAGGGGGCATTTCGAGAGTCTTTGACGTGGTTGCATCTGGAGTCAGAATATCTGATGTAAGGTCAGTGGTCTCAGAGAGGGATCGTTTGAGGAGTTGGAGGGGGAGGGGAAGGGGGAGGATTCTGGAATGGTGTCGCAGAGGGTTGAGATAAGGAAATTTGTGTTTATTCCAATTGGCTAATGCGAGAAGGAGTTTGGAGTGGGGTTAGTAGAATAGGTGGTGACGTCATTTGTGGTTAAGGAAATGGAGGAATGGAATTGGTAGTAGTTGAGGTATTAGGACAATTGTTTGCTAAATGCCCAGTTTGCTTACGTAGAAAGCATTCCATTATGTCAGTGGACAGCAAAATTCTGAAGGTGTTATCTTCATGTGTTATAAGAAGGGATGTCTGAAGCTGGAAATTATATGTAGGCGGGATGATGTAAACTTGTCTACGAAAGCTTACAGTATAAGAATATTGATCATCTGGAAATCCAGCTGATAAAAAGAAACTGATGACGTTAGTTGTAGTCCAAAGTTTTGTAGAGCTCTTTCTATCAGTTCAGCAGAAATGGATGGGCTTACATTGGATATAATTATCCGTTTTGTATGCGAAACTAGTCTTCTTATGGATATCTCGGCAGATTTTATTGTTAATTTTGAGTAATTTCCAATTAGGTGATCAACTAATTCGTTTTTCGATAAATAGATACAAACTCCATTGTTGGACACTCTTGAGGCAAAAGAAATATTTTTTGGATCAATAATATCTCCAATAGCTTTGACATAATCGAACAGGACGAGATTTGGTTCTACATGCATAATTATCGCTTGATCTCTTTTAGGATAAGTAATTTTTGGTTTTGACTTCGCTGCTGTTACATAGGAGTTGTTAGACATTGGGTTATTTGTTTTTGTTGTGGTATTCATTTTATTAATGTTGCCCTTGTAGTCAAAAACAACTGTTTTTTAAAAAAATACTAATAATTAATGAGTTGATTCGCTTTTAGTGTAGAAAACCAGCCAAATATCGTGGCTGTAAATATGGTTGCCTACCAGCTTTGTGCTGGAAGAGTTTATAAACTGAATTTTATCAGCAGTACACAAAAAAGGCGATAACAGACGTTAAGAATTAATAATTTTAGATTATTATGTTCAAACTCACTGTGATACGCAACGATTATCCTAAAAAAGGTTCCAGGAACAGCATTAAGCACTGCAGCGGTTGTATTATTCACTTTGAAACGATAAACAACTTAAATTTCGCATATAATGGTACAAAATTCTCCCTCCACAAAACACATACGATGTATACTCGTGAAGATATATCTTCACAATATGATCAATTTTAAAATTTAATTGTATTTTGAACCAAGTTTTATGTTACCTTATTTATGAAACGAGTTTTTATGTAAAAACGCAGCTTAATTATTTAGAGTAGTATATCAATTAAAATGATAAAAATGTGTGTACTTTTTGTTTGAACTCAAAGCTAAGAATTTTGTTGAGCAGATTGCAAAGTCATTTATAAAGTATAGGGAGGGTTTGTTTTAAAATTTGATTGACATGTAACTATAAATATTTACAATACCAATTTTAATCTAATATTTTTTTTTTCATTAATTATTAATTTATATATAATATTGCCTTTTAGGTCAGAATCCAGTACGACAGCCACCACAAGAAACTATACCTCATGGTTTAGGTATGTTTTTATTAAAATTCTTTAAATAAAAAAAAAACAGTTCCAATAATTAATCTGGGGACAAAAGAACCAATTGTAGTTTTTGGTTCATTTGTAGAGATTGATTTTGAAAGATATTGAAAGAGGTTTCATACATAGATTTCGAATGTGAGTCAGCATAGATCCTGACGTCACGACCGGCTGTAAATATTATAGCTAACTTTGAGTCGAAATTTTAGATACTAGTTACGGTAGCTAGGGACATTAAAATTGAATACTTCTGATGTTAATGATTATTTGAACGAAAATACACAACAGAAGGCTATACGTAGAATAAGGATTTTTTAAATTATTATTTACAGTAACACAAATAGTACATTTTTTGTAGGGATCAACTCACCCAATCATATTAGTTCAGATGTAAGCATAGCAGGATTGTTATCATCTCAGCCTGCTCCTGAGTTTTGGTGTTCAGTGGCTTATTTTGAATTGGATACTCAAGTAGGAGAAACTTTTAAAGTTCCTTCAAATTGTCCAAATGTTACTATAGATGGATATGTTGACCCTTCAGGAGGTAATAGATTTTGTCTTGGAGCCTTAAGTAATGTACATCGTACTGAACAAAGCGAGAGAGCTAAACTACATATTGGTAAAGGAGTTCAACTAGATCTCAGAGGAGAAGGAGATGTATGGCTAAGGTGTTTAAGTGATCATTCTGTCTTTGTACAAAGTTACTATTTAGATAGGGAAGCTGGAAGGCAGCCTGGAGATGCTGTACATAAGATATACCCTGGAGCTTATATTAAGGTAATTAACTAAAATTATATAAATAAATAAATTTTTAATATTTTTATATATATATATATGTAATTGCTAGTATTAAACAGTTTATTGTTCTCTAACAACTTAAGTTTTAAACAGCTATGTCTAAAAATATAAATTGAACTCTACAAAAGCCAAAGACTTTTGTGTTGATTTTGCATGGTCAATGCCATTCCTTACAGTATAAATAATTAAATAGAGAATGACATATGGTTAGCAGCAGATGGAATCATTAAAATCATACACACATTTTTATTATTGATAAATTGTTGCAACCCTTAGTTTGTGAAACTTACTGCAGTATTAAAAAGAGAAGTTATAGCAAATTCTAAATATTTTTTAAGAAAATCCAGGGCTTCTAATATCATATAAAAATGATATGATATAACTAAATTAGTAAGAAACTATTTATATCTAGCAAATTCGATGTTTACATATGTTGATAAAATCAGCTTACTAGAAAGTTGTATTTTACATAAAAAATTCAAATAAATAATAACAAATAAATTTAATTCAGTTTCTAATGAATTTTATAGGCAAAATATATACACAATGGGATTGTGTCAATACTTGTCAATAAACATGGAAAGTATTAAGAGCCGGATTTTAGATAATTATGTTTTAAATTTATGTAATTTAATATGATTTTAAGTGAAACAGATACTAACATGTGCAGATAGAGCGTAATAGCAATGTAACTAAGGACGCGAGAAATGAAAACTGACTAATTTGACCAAAAAATCGTAAAATTTTACCTGCTCTTTAATTCTGGAAGGGTGGGTCGCCCCACTGCACTTAGGCCACATTTGGCCCATTTTGAATTTTTACCTGCTATGTCTATTTCAAATAATTACAATCCGGTCCTCTAGAGTCTAGGCTAATCGGGGATGTTTATTGCTGAATTTGGCATACACAATGAGATTGCCTCAGGTATATTAACCGCAGTAAACGATTTTTCTTGAAAAATGAATCAATGCCGGACACAAAATATATTCTATGTCTCAAATATTAGTTAGCTGGGGTTTTTTGACATTATTAAAAATGTTTGGACATATCCAACAATATTTTCTCAGTGGACACACAAAAAATTTTGCAGTTTGCACTTTATTTTGCACAAATATAACAAATAACTACAACATCCTTTTTGAACTATTAGTTTATTTTTCATTATTTATTAATTAATTAACAATTTAGGTTTTAACAAAAGCCTTAGCTCTCTCTTAAAAATCAAACTACCCGTTCTTGGCACTATTTTTAGGGCTCTGTAAAAATTATAAATATTGGAGATACAGTTCCGGAAGTTGGGACTTCTTTTTAGCAAATTTAATGATCTTTTCAAGTCTTTTTAAAATGTCAAAAATCTTCGATATTTTTCGAGTTATTTAAAAAAACTAAACTCTCAATTTGTTTAATTTATTGTTTTTAATTTTTGCTTTTTTTTTCGGCCCCTTTTGGAACCTTTTTTTTTAAACTATCTACATATACCGGATCAAATGTCACCTTGGTCGTTATTTTCGGTGAATATTCAAAATATTTATAAAAAATCGTACATGGGAACCAGACTATCAGTTCAAAAGGGATATTGTAGTTATTTGTTATATTTGGTAAAATAAAGTGCAATCTGGAAATTTGTATATGTGGCCGTTGAGAAAATAGTGTTGGGAATATCCAACCGTTTATCTTACAGACTTTTTATTATGTCAAAAAACCCTTTAACTAACTAATATTGGATAATAATCAGAATCGAATGACACCCCTTTTATATTTGTGAACCAGACTATGTAAGAGAATTCACTCTTATTTTGTACTATGTTGCCACAACAGAGATAATTAAATTCCATCATTCGAAATAGGCCGAAATTATACTTTATTAAAAAAAAAAATAGAAAAATGATTCAGTTCTTTGCATTTCAAGTCGATCTTTCCTTATTTTTATATTTGTTAAAAAACGAAAAAGAAAAACGATACTATTTATTAAAACAAAAAAATAAGTAGAGGGCAACTTGATGTGAACCAAAATAGTAATCTCTAAGGCTGTAGTTCGACTTTTCATTTTTTTGGCGGAAGCGGGCACTACTGTATGCTTTTAAATACTATATGAACTATTTTATTATATAACAATATTATATCATATGAGACATATCATTAGTTATTATCATAAAGATGTTTGATCTGACTATACCAACCCTTCCTTTCAGTGCGTCTCTAATTTTTATGTCATATGGGATTTTAAGAATGATGATAATTGCCTGACATTTTAGTTAAATCTGACAGTTGCCAGAATCCCAATCTAAATGCGTTAAAGAGAATTCAATAAACTATGACATACTGAATGGGTTTGGTTTGAACTATAACAATTTTTATTCCCATACAAAATAAACTATTATCAAAATATCATTTTTGTAGGTCTTTGATTTGCGACAGTGTCATCATCAAATGACAACGCAAGCTGCCACCGCTCAAGCTGCTGCCGCGGCACAAGCTGCTGCAGTAGCTGGGCATATTCCTGGACCACATTCAGTAGGGGGAATTGCGCCAGCCATTAGTAAGTCAACATTTAATCTTATTAATATCATATCATTTTTTTTAATGTAGTTACAATGATCATTACACTTTCCGGAATATTGATTTAATTTAGAAAAAGTAATGGTTTTATTAGCATATTATTAGTAATTAAGGGTCCGTTCTACTAAGTGCTTGTGACCTCGGTCGTCATGACAATGGCTGAAGGAACATTTTGGAAGTTTAGTAGAATTCATCTCAGATCCACCCTTTTTATTACAACTACACAGTGGATCGAAAACTAAAACTTTTACTCATGTATGTTCTCTGGTTTTCATAATAAATGTAAATTTTACAGGTTTATCTGCTGCTACTGGCATAGGTGTTGACGATTTGCGCAGGCTCTGTATTTTAAGGTTAAGTTTTGTAAAAGGTTGGGGTCCGGACTACCCCCGTCAGTCAATAAAAGAAACGCCCTGCTGGATAGAAGTACATCTTCATCGAGCTTTGCAACTACTAGACGAAGTATTACACACAATGCCTATTGATGGACCGAGGCAATAGATGATCATCACATTTTAGTCAAAAAATCGATTCCTTTTAATTGTATATTTTTTCATTTACAATACATCATGAAATAACTGGTATATATCATGCTATAAAAATACGTTTAAATATAGTATGATATCATGCTATAAAAATTTTAACTTTTTAACTTGAATAAAAAGCACCATTTAGATTTCAATAATAATTCTTTGAGGTTGCACTTATTTTGCACATATTTGTAAATATAAATATAAATTTTATAAAATATAATACTAATTTTTAAAAATTTATATTTCTTATGTTTAATGAGATACAAATAGAGTAGCTTAACATAAAATTGGAGTGAATGACATTGTATAACAAGGTGCAAAAACATTATTTTCGTTGTCATTTGTATGATGGGAGTTCCTAAGAGCTAGAGAGCTACTTGTTTTACGGATAGCTCATACTTCATTTTTAAGTGAAGAAACAAGAAACATTCAGATTGTGGCGCATTGTTTGATTAGTATCGAGGTGTATCTGTTATAATTTGAAGTATTTTAGGTTGACACCTTTTGACAATTAATTCAGTAGATTTGATATTGTTTTGTGTTCTTAAGTTAATTTTATTATTTTGTAACCTATTTTTGTGTACAGTAAATACAGGGTCCATGAAGAAAAATATAGTCTGTCGATTCTAATTCGAACACTTCTTTTGTGTTAGGTAAACCAAAGAATAAAGTAATTAAATATGAAAAGTAAGATTTACGTATAATTAGCGTAATAACTGATTTAAAGAAAAAACCATTAAATATATTGCAACACTTTAAAATATAATGTTTTATCTGATATGTTTTTGTTGATTCTAATTCGTAAACTTCCTGTTTTGTTAGGTAAACCAAAGAATAAGGTAATTAAATTTGAAAAGCTGAGATTTGCGTTTAATTAGTATAACAACTGTAAAAACCATTAAATATATTACAACACTTGAAAATATAATATGATGTTCATTGGAATAGAAAGAGTAGATACGTGAATTTGCATTCTTTGCATTCCAAAGTAGACTTTTGCTTTTTAGGTACTTTTTAAGGCAATGGACTAGCTTCGTGTTTTTTTATTCTTGTATTTTATAAAATAGGTCTGTGGTAGTTCAACTATACAAATTTTTTTTTTAAATTGCCCTTCCGTGGTATGTCACGTGTACCAACAAAATCTGTAGAAAATTTACGGTGTTGTCAATATCTGCACGTTAAAATTAATTGACAAACCTTATCTCTCTTATTTGTTTTTATGAAAAGAAGATAAACCTATCGATATATTTCATCTGTTATTGACACTTTTATAATCTGTCAACGTTGACTATTAAATACAGTTTATCATTGCTTATTAGTTGGCGCTAAATTTAAAACTTACTAATTATTTATTGTTAAATTTTATGAAATGAAAAATATTAAATGCAAAACTGATGTCAATACTAGTAACTAAGTATCTTATCCTAACTATTTGCTATTACCGTTTTAATGAATACGATCATACCAAACTACTCCAATGATAGCCCCAAATACCTTATGTCCCTTACATCCCAGATTATTTTAATAGTATATTAAACAACGCATTTCATATGGAATTCTGTTATGACACGAGTTCGAGTTTAAAAAACGAATTGCGAAGCGATGAGTTTTTTAAAGAACGAGTGTCACAACAGCCATATGAAATAAGTTTCTTATAATATTTTTTATATTTTGCTATTTTATCATTTTTTATATTAATTTATTATTTTTATGTAATTACGAAAATTTTGATTTTAAAAAGTATGTCGGTAATATGTGTAATTTATAACATTTGATAGTTTTGACATTTAAATTATGAAATGTTAATGTTTTCAAATATTTTAAAATGACTAATACACCAATAATAACATATCGTCGCTGCGCCTGACAAGTTCCAGTTGTGTTTTTTGTAAGGTTTTGGGAAACAACAAAAAACGTATTATTAAATGAATAAAAGGAAATCATACAAAATTATGAATACAAAATTAAAGATGTTTATTGAAGACATATTAGAAATGTATAAAAGGTTATAAATATGTAATATTTATGCAGCTAGAATTTTTTATTGCTGAAAAGTGCACATAACTGGTTTGACACTGTCTAAAAAAATAATGTATGTGCATTATTACACATAAAGGATTTGGCAATGTAACATTTGTTCTTATTTTATGAATTATAATTATGTGATCTTTTGGTTTTCGTAGTAACAAGATAACATAACAGAACAGAATTATTAGGAACTAGACTTGTACAACAAAACAATCAGTCATCCTTAAACTACCAGTCATAAATTATAAAAAATAATGAGATCTTATAATTACATTATGGCCTCTTTTATCACTTAATTTTTAGTTATCTATAGTTTTAACATTATTGTTTTTCCAACATTCTATGTTATATCACATAGTTTAATTTTAAACCTACAAAAAAACGCTTAGAAAAATCTCTTTAGAAAAACAAAATAAAAATCTTCTCTAAAAATTCTAAAATAAAATTGAGTACAAAACAGTCTATAGATAATAAAGATGTGAACACTAGACTTGTACAACAAAAGAATCAGTCATCCACCTCCAGTCATAATATTAAAAATAATGAGATCTTATAATTACATAATATGGCCCATTTATCACTTAATTTTTAGTTATAGTTTTAACATTCTGCCTTTTCAACATTCTATGTTGTATCACCTAATTTAATACCTACAAAAAATCTTTTAGTAAACTCTCTTTAGGAAAACAAATAAAAATCTTCTATAAAAAATCTAAAATAAAAATGGCATACAAAACAGATGTAAGTACAAATGTGAACATCTTAAAATAATTACAGCATCTTAGATTAATTATAATTAAGATTATCATAAAAAGTATGATAGTCGCGATGCATAAAGGGTTTTAACGATTGGAGACTATCGTATTTCGTTTTATCAATCTTTCGGGGTTCGTCGTAAAGTTGAGAAATTGTCCTTTGGTTGAAGGCACGAACTCGCTGAGGTAGTATTTGCCATTCGTCAGGGTGGCGTAGCTTATAGAAGATACTACCATCTTTATAAAGAAGGGCTCGTATATCATTTACAGTCGGATCTCCTGCTTTTTTACCTGGACGAATAGAATCAAGGCAAAAATCTTCTTCATAGTTATTAAAGAACGTATAATCAACATGATGAACATGATATGGCTGTTTAGGACGTGCTTCTCGCATACGACTGATGTAATCACTTGGTGTATATATTGGAGGGCGAAACTTTTTCTCCAAAGTTGAGTGGACACTGTCCACTTGCATCATTGTGTGTCCTTTTTCTAAAATTATCTGTTCGATCTCCAAACCAATCTCCTTAGATAACTTTAGTAAGGCTGATGACAGAACCTTGTTTCTGTTCTGGTAAGAACACCCATCTGAGATGATTATCACTTTCTTGTAGTTCAACTGAGATTTAATGAAGTGTATTAAGCAACTTGTAAACTCATTCGCAGTGACACCTCCGTCTCCCTCGTGCCAAACATACAGGTGAACATCTTTGTTATTATTAATGTAAATGGCCTGATTATGAATCTGAAGCTTTTGTTTATAATACTGAACTGATACCAAAATTTTAGGACAGAGGAGTACAGATTGGACATCAACCGTCAGGACTAGTACTTCGGATGAGCTAATAGTGCTAGCATCTATATGAGCTTTGTAGGCTTCGTTTTTCTTTTGAATGTGCAATGCATATTGCTCTTCAGAAATGTTACATTCTTTTTTAGCAGTGCATACACCACACTGGTCCTTTCTGGGCTTAAAAATAGAAACCTTTTCCTCTACTAAAATCTCGTTAAATATTTTACGTCCAATACTTGGTTTATGATTATCTTTGTACCACTCTGTATAAACTTTGAATATGTGCGACTTGGATTCAAAGGTATCTTCAATGTAGACTCGGTTACTGCTAGAGCGACAATAGTGACTTGGCACTTTGTTGAGTAAATTCAACCATTCCCTGACAGTAGTCGATCTAATACCTTTAGGATCAGGTTTGTTTATAATTTTTGATTGTCGTTTTTCATGTTTGGATCTCAAGTCTTTTTCTCTCTCAACACTATCCTGCAACTTCTTAATCCATTCTGTTAGCGTATCACTATTTATATTCAAAGTGATAACAAAAAAGCTTTTGCACACCTTCACAGAAACATTGTGATCATCAGGTATATAATAATCATAGGCTAATTGTCTACGCGACGTATCTTCTGGGTCATTCAGAGTTTTACATCTCCTTAATACCGGACGCAGCCGAACAAGATTTTTTAAATAAGCTTTTTTAGCATCCCATGTAGTAAGGCTCCAAAAGTAATTAAATACTGCTTTTCGTTTTTGTTCAGAAATCAATCCGCATAAAAAGCTTCTCTCTGATTTGGAAACACAAGAATGCGTACATGGTTTTTCTTTGAGACATTTTCTAGGTTTCGGTACTAATTAATATCTTGCTTTCTCTTCAGTTTCATCCCATTTTCTTTTTCTGCCTGAGTATTTTTCGCCACGTACTCTCTTAAGCCTATTAGTTTCTCTTTGTTTTATTAGTATCTCGTTATCACTGCTCGAAAATTCGGATTCAGATGGCATACTTTCGTTATCTTCGTTTTTGCAAACAGCGTTACTGTTGAGTTCTAGTATTCCTGTCTTTTCATTAAGGTAGCAGTCGTCAGTATTAATGTCAGAAAACTCAAAATCTTCTCTTATCTTTCCTGTGACTTCATCAAGAATTATATGTTAATTCTTTTTTATGTTAAGGAAAGTTTCGTTGTTTTGGATATCTTCAGGAATACTAGAATTTATTTCTTTTTCTAATGAAAGGGTCAACATGGGTTTGATACGTAACATCCTTTAATTCTTCAAACAGAGGAATGTCTATATTTTCAGAGTCAGATACAATATTATCAGATCTTGTAATCGTATTGGAAATACTTTGGTTCATGTCTGAAGATTCCTTGAATTGTTGGAAGGAATTTGTCAAGTACGTTTCCAATTACAATATCACAAAAAGGATTTTAACAGCACATAGAGGATAAAAAGGAGATTAATTTTTACATAAAAAGCAAAAATTAAAAAATTACACATATGGAATTTGTCAGGCGCAACGACGATATTATATCGCTTGCTGAATGCAATAGTGACACAATTCAAAAAAGTAAAATAATGAGAAATGGCTGTTTAAAAAATCGCGAAATCTGTATGAGAATTAAGGACCCTGGAGTAGCATATTAATCTCATTTCCTTGGTTTTAGATAATTTTCTATAGTATTTAGGATATAATAAACTTAATTTTGTAAAATAGGTCAGAACAAAAATAATATATCGAATTCAAAAAAAATAGTTCAAGTTGTGCCACTGTTGCACTTCAATCTGCTTATCGATTTTATAGGACACTGAGCGGCACTTATTTAAATAATAACTAGGGTTATTCAAAACAAATATATTTTTCGAAGAAAAAACCGAGTGAGTCACATCCGGTTAAGAATAAAATAAGAACATTTCCTAAATTAAACTAGTTTTAAAATATTTTTAAAAGTAACAACTACATTCATTATTTTTTGGTGTTATTCAGTACATTCAACAAGTATCTATTAAAAAGTAAATAACTACATAAATATTTTAAGGAAAAAAAACTTAAAATTAGCATATCCTGGATATTAGTTTCTAGAAAATTATTCATATTTTAAAGATTTATAAAAATCCGCATGGCAGCTTGGAACGGTTTTGTTAGCTACCAAGGATTGCAAATTATCAAATTTTTTTTTCGATATCAAAGTCGGTCCAGAATATGCTTTTTTTAAATCAATTGCCTCAACATTTACTAACGATTTCCTGGTTTTTGCTGATTTAACATTAACACATCTGAATTCCTGTTCTTTATAGGAGGTTTTAAAAAAGAATTTATTTGGATACTGTTTTTCAACTTTAATTACGGAAATATCATTAAAATTAAATTTTTTTCCAGCCTCATCCACGTTAAAATTAGTTGCCATTCGGTCGGTAAGATCTTTGATATCAAAGAAGCTCTTATGATCTAATTCAAATACTTTAATGGGTTCACCAGTCCTTTTTGAAGTTCTGATTATGGCAGAATACTGTGAGGGTACATAAATTGGTCCAGACCTCAAACATCTTTTAATACCTCTTTCTATTAGAGAATGGGCACAATCTCCCTCATTTTGTGTGTGCCCGACAACAAGGAATTTGTGGGTTATTGATTCAAACTTGAAACATGATACTGCATAAATATAGCTTGTTATAATAAATTTATTTTTGCATTGTCCCCCACAATTATCCGAATAAAATGTGATGTTCAGGTTACCTTCTGATGAATTTGATATACCATTTAAAAAACTTATAAGGCAAGACCCAATTTCGTTGGATCCTCTCTTTCCTTCACCCTCGTGCCAAATAAAAGAATTTATAGTGCCAAGTCCCTGCTTCTGAAGTTCACAGATAGTAAAATTATAAGTCAGAAGTTTGCTTTTATAATAAAATACCGACACCTCACCTTTTCATTTAAAAAACTTATAAGGCAAGACCCAATTTCGTTGGATCCTCTCTTTCCTTCACCCTCGTGCCAAATAAAAGAATTTATAGTGCCAAGTCCCTGCTTCTGAAGTTCACAGATAGTAAAATTATAAGTCAGAAGTTTGCTTTTATAATAAAATACCGACACCTCACCTTTTGGTGTGGGCAACGCAGCCTGTAAGTCGAAACAAGCTACTAAGTTACTTTCGTTTATTTTATTTTTGTCTTCCTCCTTCTCTTTTCTACTTAACTCTTTCTCTTCATGGTGAGATTCATAGTCAGTCTTTTTTTCTTCTTTTTCTTCGTCATTGGAGTTTTTATATGTCTCACAGACTTGGCACAAATCTTTTTTTGGCTTAAAGAACGCCAAGTTAAACTCATAATTAAAAATGTTCCTGTATATAGGAAATTTAACAAAATTCAATTGTTGACTTACACGTTCTTTTTTATAGTCCTCATACAGCTGCGTTATTGTTTTCCCACCTTCTATATAATTTTTTGAGGTCGTAGCTCGAGTGTAGTGGCTTTCAATTACAGGAATACTTTTGATGTGAGTTCTCACACTTTCTTTTAGTTCGTTAGAAATTGTTAAATGATTATTATGTTTCCCTCGTTCATCGTTAGCAACAAATCCATCTTTTGATTTGCTAATTACAGTACGAATACTTCTATTTGTTATACCTAAGGTGGCTACAAAAAACTTTTTACAAATCCTTGTATTCGTATTATTTTTTTCAAAATAAAATGCATGGTTCACGTTCCTGGCAGCTCTATTCCCCGTGGGATATCTATAAGCAGGATTTACCGGAAACATGCATCGTGAAATAAACTTTCTTTGACGGTCAATATTGCCTAGGGACCAATAATTTTTTAAAAACTGTTCTCTTTCTAGCTGGGTGAATTTTGTAGAACATTTGAATCTACATTTGTCACCGCAAGGTTGCTGAAGCTTTCTAGCTGGCACGTTTTTGTCTCCTTTAGATGTGAAATAGGCCTGGCCAGTGTTTCTCAACATCTTATTAACGTTCCTTTTCCAATCTTGAGGTTTTGCTTTTCTTTTTCGCGTTTTCTTTGGAGAATTTTCACTATCATTGACCTGGTTTGGAGCCCTATTTTCATTGCAACTCTAAGAGGAGGAAGATCTGGTCGAAGATGAAGATGAGCTGCTGTCGGAGTAGTTTGGATCGCCCTCTGAATCATCAAACTCACTCGGCGGTGAATCACAACTATCACTCCGACTATCTGTAGAACAAAAAGGTAGGTTTATTAAAAATTGTATGTCCAATGTATTAAATACTAACCGTGTGAAGAAGGTACTACTTCTTTGTTAGTCTCCAAGTGATGTTCGTCAATATTTCCAGCTTCCATTGGTTCTTGTGTACCTGACAATAATAGAACCTAATTATATAATTCCATTCTTTCATATAAATGTAAATATCAAAAATAAAAGTGCTTGCCTTCTGACAGTTGAGGTACGTAAGGTTGACTATTATTAATTTCCTGTGTGTTCTCAGATTCATCTTCTGCCAAGTAAGTTGTATCAGATTCATTAGCTGGACTTTTCGTATCGCAAACTTTCGATTTCCCATTTTGATCTACTTTTTCTAGCCTAAAATATTCAAGGGAAAAAATAGATCAGATTATGAACAATAAAGCATACAAACTTATATGATTAAGATTGAAAAATTCCTCCATTTTAGTCAAGTACGAGTTAAACTCGCGCATCTGTAGTTGTTTCACGAAGGTTGAGCGTATACAAACCCTTCAAACAGAGTGGTAATAATTTTTTTTGCATTAGGGATCCCTGACTATAAAGCGTTGTCGAACGTCTCAACCCCATTCAAATACAAGAGGTTAAGATATACAATTTGACAGTATTGACACGGCAAGTTAATAATTCGTTCAAACGTATAATATTTTATACTAAAAATATCTCAAATACACTTACCTTAGTCCAACACTTGCTGCACATACCATTAATTTTCCTCTCGAAGTTCCTGGTTGAATATTCATTATACAATATTAATAATAAAATCACAAATATCGCAAAAATGTCACTATTGAACTAAAAAAATATCGAAATTTTTAATGCAACAACGGCACAACTCCAAAAGAGTCACTATTGCACCAACGACAGGTTGCCCTTGGACGAGATCTCGCGGCTCACTGGAAAGATGCCAATATTGCGCGCGATAATAAGCAAGATCTGTTACCGAAAACCGTTTACACTACCACTACACCAACACACACTTTTATATGCCTGACGCGCGTTTCGATAACCAAGTTATCTTCTTCAGAGACCGAAGGTAAACTTTTAAGCAAGATCTGCTCAAAGCTAAACTGGCACTTGTGCTGCCATCTAGCGGGTAACATTAAAAGTTGGGGTGAGCCAGTGTTGCATTAAAACTATAGTTAATTTGCAAACTAATGAACGGAAAAAGTCAAAATTGGAAATTTTTGAGTTGTGCCACTGTTGCATTCAGCAAGCGATATAAGTAAAAGATGATATTCATATTCACAAATACTTTGTTAAAGAACAATATAAAATTAATAAATTGCTATTAGCCACAAATGTCATTGTCAATAGTATTGTCATTAGATCACTTATGTCGTCAACCATTTAAAACAAAAATTTGCGTGCGTAAAAGTTACATTACGATACGCAAATGCGTTTTATAATGAAGATTTTTATAAGTGCAAAATATAAAAAATATATTTTCAAACGGTTCTTGCTTAAACTTTTATCCACAATATAGGGAACTAACATGAAATTTTAAATAAGCTAATTACACTTAAATACACAAGAACAAGTACAGATGAATCTGTACGTGTCTCAATAGAAAAAACAATTTTTCACTCAACGTTTGTAATATCTCGGTTCAAAGTTAGCTATACTATTCAAATACGGTCGTTACGTCAGAATCTGTGATCCCTTGAATGGAATACTTACAGCTCATATTCAGTAATTATTGTAGATCGATCGATAAGCGAACACGCATATTTTGATGTCGCGTTTTAAAAATGTCTATGGCGCGCTTTAATTTATTAATTTTTGTTTCATGAACAGTTTATTTTTAACACGTGTTATTTGGAATGAGCACTTATTAGATAACCGTAAATTCAATAGGGTAGTTCCCTATTGTTTTAAAAACTTTTGGAATTAAACTTTTCTTTAATTTCAAAGGTATCTGGAACCGTTGGCTATACTGATAGCGAACACCGTTTACACGAACACTACACCAACACTTTTTAACAGTCTAAGGCCGCAACTATATTAGATCCGTATTTCTCCCGATCCGTTCCGACGTTGTCTGACCGTCTTATAACGTCAGACACGAATGCCTACTACAATGGTCCCGACGTGATACGTTTAACTGCAGGATGCAGTAGAAGCTGTTGGAGTAAACATGAGTGATTTTAATGATTACCGAATTGTTCAACGGACCCTCTGTCTATATTAGTACAAAAGTAAAATGCTTGAATATAAAAAAGTGATTAACTACTTATAACTATTTGTCTAGAATGATTTGTTACGTCTGTAGGAACTCATTGTATATTATTATGTATTACCATTACAGCATTTATAATAAATTAGATAAAACTAAAAATAAACATACTTGCTCACTACTATACCTATACCTAATAATTATCAAACGCGAAGTCTCAAACAAATTATTTTCTTAAAATTTGAAATTTCGTTCTAATTGATTTCCATAGCTCACATTTTATATCACGGTAGTGGTAGCTTTCACCCTCTGGTCCCACATACGAGTTTCATCTCTAACAAGTTGTATTAACAACTCCCTTTCTATTTTTTCCGTCATTTTTAAACAATTTTTAAAATGTTCAACTTAACTTTTTTAATTCTTTCACCAAATACGCACGCGTCGGACTGGAAACAAATATGATTGATCGGCCGTCGGATCGGATAGTGTCGGAGGCCGTCGGGACTAGAGAAGTCGGGAGCTTCGTTTCAATTGTAGGCGCTAACATTAACATCAATATGTTTGTTTTTCTTCCGACGTCGTCCGACTATCGGACAACGTCGAATCGGATCGGGAGAAATACGGATCTAATATAGGTGCGGCCTAATGCGCGTTTCGATAAGTTATCTTCTTCAGAGACTTTCGGTAGTAGTGTAAACAGTTTTCGCTTTTCTTTAATTTCTATAACAAATTTTATTTTTATTTCTAAAATTAAATGTAAATCTACTACTTAACTAAATTGGCTCTCTCTTTTGTTACTACAAAAATATTCTCTAAAACATGTGCATCTCTCTGCTTTTAGTATTTTTCTATCTAGGTTAATTGAAATTTTTCATTTCTCACAGAACAGCTTAAAAGTTTCGTTTAGGTGTCAACATAATCCAATTAAAATTTCACCCTTTAAAACCACTCCTTACTTTGTAATAGTATATTTCCTTTATAATAAAAAGTAATATAAAAATTTGTTTGTTGCTTTCAATAAAAGTAAACTTAACGTATGTTCTAATTTTAACATTTTTAAATGTAAAAATGTAAGATGATTAAAAAAATGTAAGTTTTTAGGAAACAAAACCACATATATTTAATTAACAATAATAGTTTTTGGAATTTTTCTTTTAACTCGATTATTAATAGTAAAGATCCTCATTTGAAATTTTTTATGATTCATATTTCCTCAGACAAAATAGTTATTTCAGTGGACAGCAAAGGGCAGATGTTTTCTTGCTTCTTTAGTGTGGCGTCAATGTACTGCACACCTCTCCATAAATGTTGCAAATAGATAATTATGTGTCCCCATGCTAGGGATATATTACTTGGTAAGTCGAGGTAAATATTCTTAATCTAAATACAAAATCCAAAAATTTAAATAAATTTTATTAACTTTCAAGACAATGGCAATTAGTATGTAGTTACATAAAAGGAATCGATTTAGAATAACTCCACTTCTGACGTACATCACTGAAAAATAAATTTGTCATTTGCTATAAGTTAGCAACACAGAAGACTCCATATTTAGCTTCGATCGACATCAGTCAATTTTATGGACAGTTCATTGCCATAACTTAAAACTAAAAACTTATTTTTATTTTACTCAATTTAGAATTTAAAAAGATAGATTCTCTTTTTACCCAACGATTAAATATATGTTTTTTTAATCGATCAAAAGCAATTTTTGGACTCTTCTTATTAATATTTTTTGTAAATAAGACTTTATGTTACACGTTTTTGAGAGTACTATAATGCAATTGAATTATATATTTGTATAAAAGAAAATAATTCATATTTTAATAGTATGCTGTAAAAAGTAATTTATTTGAAATTTATGTGATATATACAGTAATTTAATTTAAAAAATATTATTTTAAATCTCTTGATTTAAAAATATATTATAATTTTATCACTATGGTACAAAATATACTTAAAAAATTACATTTTTCTCTCTATTTGTTTTGTAATATAAACTATAACTAGGGCTCGGAATTTTGTTCGAATATTCGATTATTCTAAATTCGAATTTTGTCTCGTCAAAAAAATTCAATATTCGTGCTTTTCTTACAATTTTTTTGCTCATGAATTAAATTTAACTCTCATGCTCATTTACACTCCTGACCAAAGTCATGTTTTCGTAGTTTCCAAGATTTTTTTTATAAATTAAACAAAATCCGAAACCCCTTTGCGCATTTTTAATTTAATTATTAAATTTGGATGCATTTAACCTCTTGGGCTGTCTATCTGGAGACACACTGTGTATGGAGTACTAATAATTATCTAGATCAGGTAGATAAATAACTATTGATAGTCTAAATGTGCTGAAATTCTAAATTCCCGAATAAGTTGGATATCCCTACCTAGTACGTTAGATAATATATTTGAAACGACTTTTTCTGCATTTAAATAAACCACTGTTTAAATATTTTGCTACCAAACTAACTAATTATTAATTGCTGGATTAGTCAAATAATTCAAACACAATAATTCGAATAATTCCAAAAATGACTAATCGAATACAAAAATTTGAGAAATTCCGAGCCCTAACAATAATAGTGAAATAAAAAAACAATAACCTTCGAATAATGTTACGAATTTTATACAGGTAATGTAAAATAATTTATCAGAATAGGTTTTTTTGTAGAAATCCACAAATATTAAATAAAATAAGTGTAATCTTTCAACAGTTTTTTACATTTCGTACTCTCATGTTAAACGTAATTATATTGACAAACTTTTGTACATATGTTTTTATCTTATAATAGGTGAGGGTATCTCACGAACATCTTTAGTTATTATTTTTATTCTACGTAATCCAAACAGCTTAATTTTGTTAGTGATCAACGATTTTTTCGATTCAAAGGCAATAAATAATGATTAATGTTATCTCAGTAAAGTTCAAAGCGTTACTTATTTCATTTGGTTATTTTATAATAAATTATCTATTTTAAATTAGAAAAGTTCATTAATATTGCGTAGATACACATAAAAGCTAAAATACATTTGGTTAAACCCAAAATATCACAAGCACTAATAGTTAATAATGTGGTTAGTGAATTAGACAATGAAAAACAGCTGGTAATTGGATGATTTTAATAATTTATTGGAAGTAGCCACTTGTAATAACTAAAAAGTAACAGATATTCCGTGAAATAGATTTACTAATCACACTTATTGCATAAATTTGGATAAAATCCAGCTAATTAAGAGTGGGCAGTAGGGACAATATTGATGATATCTTTAGATAAAATCAATACGGTACTATAGGTATGCCAATCAAGAGTTTTCTGGACAGTGACAAACTAGTGAGATTTTAAAAGCTTTAGTAGAGTTACAAGGAACCTTCTTAGTACATCAATATAAAAGTTTTTTTGACGTTCAAGTAGATATTAACTGTTAGCACTCGATTTTAAAGTCAGGTCCACACAATATAAGAGATTAAAAAAAACAAGGGATTTAATTTTATCTGATATGTCTGAGCAACTCACCGGTATGAATCCCTATTCCATTGCAGACTTTCCAAATTAGATTTAAAAATAAAACTAACTTTTGAGAAAAATAATTAGAACAAAGTATAAATACCAATTCTGGAACAAGCACAAGTAAAGATGTCGATTTTCCATTAAGGTTTTTTTATTGTGTTAATTGAATTTTACTTTCTTATTGTTGTGCTCAGCCAGTGTGTATTAAACTATACACTATTTTGTTCATTTCGATATTGTATTATTGATCATTTTATTGTTTATACCATAATAGTTAAATATTTTGTTTGTATTTTACAAATGAACTTTTGGGTATATAAAATTTACTATAATATAATATTAATTATCATGATTTTTAAAGGAATTACGTTTTTCAGCAATTATCTATCTTGTGTGTTCAGTCCAAATATATTGGCAAGCTTCTGATGAATGTTATATATTTTGTTTTGGGTCTGCGCAATTACTGATTGGTTGTTATAGATCGATACAATAAATAATGTCTCGATTTCAATTTTGTACTGCTCTTATGTGATTCAATACCAAAATCAGTGTAAATCGCTATGATTATAGCAATAATATATGAATACTATTGAGTAACCTTAATGTTGCCAAAATACTTTTTATTGAAAGTTTTTAACGTATTAACTTAGTTTCTGGCGAATATCTAACAAAAGATTATAGTGAGACGCTCTTTTCATATTGTAGTATAATCAAGTAATTGGTAGGTATAACTTATGATGCATGGGTAAATTCATATTCTATTTTAACATAAAATGATACTTTTATGAGTTATTGATGCAATTAAGTTTTACAATTTTAATTATAATATGTATAAAAAATTGAATATGAATTTATTAAAATTCGTTTGAGCTGTTAATGATAACCTCCAGAGCGAAAAATCGAATTGAGTAAACTGTATTTCAGCAATTTTGCTCACAAGTTTTCGTTGTTCTCAGTTTATTTTTATATATATTTTTTAAATGATGTATAATATTTATATATTCTGTACGTATTTTTAAGCAAGAGAAAGTGTGATATTAAAAACTATTATTCTTATTAGCATTTTCTTAATATCTGCTGAAGACGTATGTTTTTGTAAAATTTGATCATTTAAATTGCAATTACCTCTTCCTCTATCCATTTAAAGAACAAATCAATATTTAATTTTTTTATTAATGTCTATTGAACAAGAGGGTTTATTCCAAGTGGAGCAATACTTTAGTTAAAAACTAGGTTTTTTACTTAAAATTTTAGAATATAAGTTTGAATCTTTAAGGAATTGAAATACATGATTTATGTTACAATTTTTAGGTAATATGTGCTTTAATGTATCTTTAAAACAATTTTTTTTAATTAATATATTTCTACAGTTGACTAATAAATGCGATACATTCAACTGCAAACATTCCTTCTATATGTCCACGATGTTTCTAATGCATATTTTCTCGTCTTGCTCTGTTTTGACCATTATTTTAATTATAAGATCATACCCTATTTTCTTGTCGTTCCCCTTTTAATCATCAACTTAATTATTATCTGTTTTTGTTTCATCAATTGATCTTTCCGCGTCTTTCCCGAGTTTCATGTGTTTCATTGTGTCATGTAACAGTTCATTTGTTTAAATCTAGATTCTGTCCAATTCCTTTATCCGGTTTCCAGTGATTTGTCCATTGACCCACCTTTACCGTTTTATTTTACCTTGCCTGTGGATGAGATTCCCGTAATAACTTGTATATATTGTATATATATAATTGAACAATTGATTAAAAAATATCGAAAATATTTTTGAACTGATTGAACCCAGAAAGAAACAGGTACCAGATCTGGGGATGTAGTCAGGATACCGGCCAAAGGTAAGTAAAACTAATTGTAAATTATCGAGCTTTCGAATTTATTTTAAATTCTTCTTCAGGATACTATGAAAAACATGAATATTAGTAATGTTAAAACTAAGTTAAAATGGACTTACTTAACGGAAGTTTGAGTAAGCTGCCATGTAAAACTAACATTACCAAGAATAAAAACAACGCAAAATCATTTTAGGACAATACAATTAAAAAATCACAATTAAAAACAATCCTAAAGACAATACTCCTTGTAAATGAAGAATTGTAATAAAATCATGAATAAATAACATTTTAAAACTGGTATAACAATCTTTTATATTTATCACACATACTAGACCTGGATAAACATTTCGTCTCAGGTAAATAAAAAAAAGAAACAAAACAAATTAAAAAATTAAATTAATCGAATTCTTAAATAGCTATCAAGTAGAAACCAATCATAACACGGTAGCATACAGTCCAATACACACACGCGTAATAAGTTTTGCCTATACAGAATGTACTTTGGTATATGGTATACTTTATACACAGATACACACGAATATTATTCAATACGAGTATTTTATATGAACTTTTATTTACATGCTATTCTGCAATTTTCTTTGTCTTTGCAGTCTTTTTGATATGTAATTTTACTAAATAGTGCTAAATAAATGATAATGCTGCTACGAAATTGTACTTTACTTCATAAAATAAAGATTATTTATAATTACTAGTTAATTTTATTTGAAAGTCGTGAACAAAGTATAGTATTCTACTCGCATGTAATGCATAGCTACCATTATATGCTTATTGCATAATATACTATTATATCATAGATATTTATGATTTATATTCATGTTGTATCTGAAAAGCTTGTTAACAGAAGTATTACATCTATTTGGTCAATTCCACTGGTATTGCACGAGTTTAATTTAATTAGAAAATTTTATGAATCAATCAAATCAAACTGTCACTGTCTGTAATTACGTCTGTATTTATTTTAAATGACTTGATCATCAATAATCTGCACTAGTGCACGATTATCACTTAGGGTGTGTTCGGGGAGCACGCTTTCGAGTTATGTAGCGTCAAGAGCCATATAACGCAAACGAGGAATAGTACTAGATAGCGCCAAATGGCGCAAATAGCGTGCTCCCTGAACACACCCTTAATCGCATGCCCATTGTCTAAAACAACAATAAAAAAATAGTCGGAACATTGTTGAAATGTCAATTTTGACAGATGAAGAAAATTTTCAATTTAATTATTATTGGATTTCAACAAGGTAGCAGTAGGTACTAATGCCATAGTCGTACGGATTGGTTTTACTTTCTAGCCATGTCCATGGGACTAGTAGATTAAAAGTAATCTCTCTGTATTTGTAATTGTTAAAGAGTGGTTCACCCCATAGCATTAAGGCCACATTTGGCCCATTGTGTGTCCTTCTGAGATTGAGCATGGCCACATTTTTTTTTGCTGCTCTGCTATTCGAATACTCCAGAAGATCCTTAGTCTGCAATCTTTTTCTTCATCCTAAGTACCCTTGAATTTGTCCAGAGAACGTTCCTTTACAAAGTCAACCACCGCTGATGCTTGCATGCTGATAAGACTGTCACGTCCCAGTTACAATACCTACTATAAATTTAAATTAGAGATTTACGAGAAGGAAACTCTATTAAATATTTAACATTCAAATTTTACTAAAGATACAACATGATTTATTTAGTGCTGGAGTTTATATTTCAGAAGAAATGAAGATAAAAGGAAGGACGTTTGTGATGTCGTATATTATTCGTTTCTTTTTATTCGTTTTTATGATAAAGTACATAATAACTATTATGTTGGACATACTCTGTATGTCCAACAGAAATGGCTTTGCACCACACAATACACCTATCCTTTGACTAGGTAGTTGACTACCTAGTCAAAGCTCCTATCTCTTTATTGAATACTCATGCGCAAATATTTTTAAATTTTCCCCTTCCACTGCTAAAATATGACTACTTCTTGCCATAGAACACAATGTATTGCTACCAAAGAATACCACAATTTAAATGAAAAAAACCCTTTTATCTGTCAAAAGCTAGCTTATATTTGCGCATAGTTCCGGACCCCTATTCTTGACGGTGATAGAATAGAACTCTCCCTAGGGAGCACTCCCTACTTTCATTCTATCACCTTTCTATTGGTTACATGAAACCGTATTCTTGAGTTCGATAGAAAGAAGTACAGTCGCTGTAGAAAGAAGCAAATTAATAAGAATGTTTGAGCAGGGTTGCCAAATAGTTAAACCAATCGGAATAAAGAATTTTTGACTGCAAACGTGGTTATTGTTTATTTTTTACGGTCTCTAAAGTGTTTCAGGAGCTATATTTTATTTCATTTCTACATTTAATTCTATTTCATAGCATAATATTTAGTTCTAGTTTTTTATTTAGTATTGTTTTTAGTATTTATATGTATTTAGTTTAGTATTAATATTGTTTGCCTTTATTTCACAGGTGTTTTTACAATTTACAATGGATTTGAATAATGTTTTAATTTACGACGCTATACAAAATGATATACGAGAAGCAGAAGAGAATATCAATATCAGAAGAGAAATTTTACCCTTGATAAACCTATTTGATGAATTAACAGATTATAGGTTTACAAGGCTTTTCAGATTGAACAAGGAAGTTTGTCGCAACGTTATAGTGTTTCCATTTTTTCTTTTGTATAGGACTGCGTTAATTTGCCGGAGTACATTTCTTCTCTTGCAGAAATAAAGTCAACAAGAATCTGCTTTTGTTGGGTGTTCATAGGAGCACTCTTTTGTTTTTTATTTTCTGCCATTTTCACTATACTGTATATGTCTTATCTATGTTCACTACTGTTACTTTTGATTAAAAAAAAATAAATAAAAGATTGATAACGGACGAACAATTATTTTTGATTATCTAAGCATGAAACACACATCATATAAAACCAAGAAGCATATTACTACTATGAAAGAAATTACTTCTATACTATTTTTGGTTCGAAAATAAAAATCCCTAACACCTTCTCTTGGTGTTATAGCGGTTCCTTCAGAAATAACCAATAGAAGTAATCGTTCTCTCGGGGAGCAACCCTTCTATCGGTACAGTGAGAGAACGAATTTCAAGAATACGGTTTTGGCATTTTCAATAGAACCACGCCTACTTTCTATTGGCTGTTCTATTCTATCACCGTCAAGAATAGGGGTCCCGGCAGCTCAGACCATAAACCACAAAGGAGAAGTTCTAATTTTTATTTCGTTCATGTACGCCGCTTGCTAGTTGTTATTATGTTTTTCTTGTATTTAATATTAACGACTTGTGTGTGCACCTAGACTTCTCTTTGGACTACTGATTACTTTTGCATGCTATGCCAACACAATTTTATAAGGGGCACGAACATTTAGGGAACTACGAGAGTGGGAGTTGGTTCGCGCATGCGGTTTCAGTTTGGGCCATTAACGAGATGGGTCTATTCAAAGATATTCTTAAGATAACGTAAGCTTCTATAGTCAATCAGAAATTTTGTGTTGCAAATTTATTTAGATTAAAGGAAGTTTAAGGGAATGTTTATTACTTATGCATGTGGGTTAACATCACATGTATGAAAAAATAATTAGCGTAATTAAGGAAATTGATGGCCATTTGCACCGACCCACTGTTTAGGTGTACCTACTTCAATAAGTAGAGTTTAAAATTTAAGGCTCGCTTAAAAAGAAGCCTTTTGTACCATGCCAACTAAATATCGATTTATTTAAGCATCTCTGCAGTTTAACAACAATGCAATAGACCCATTTCGTTAATGGCCCAAATTGAATACTCATGCGCGAACTAAATCCCACTCTCGTAGTTCCCCCTAAATGTTGGTGCCCCTTATAAAATTGTGTTAGCAAGCCTATAAGAGACCATAAAAGGTTGGTTTATTGTTTATTTTATTTGAATGGATCTGTATTTTATTTTTTTGGGCCATTTCAGTATTGTTATTGTTATACGCACTATTAAAAATAAACCAAAATAAAAATTGGAACTTCTTCTTTGTGGTTTATGACCTGAGTTGCCGGGGCTATACGACAAATATAAGCTAGCTTTAGACAGCTAAAAGGGTTTTTTTCATTTAAATTGTGGTATTCCTGTGTAGCAATAAGTTGTGTTCTATGGCAAGAAGTAGTCATATTTTAGCAGTGGAAGGGGAAAATTCAAAAATATTCGCGCATGAGTATTCAATAAAGAGATAGGTCTATTTTTATGGTATTTTCAATTAAAATTTATGGAATTGGTACAATTTTTCTATTTCATAATATGACATTAATTATTTTATTATGTTTGGGTTGAGCGTGGAATTTTTATAGTAGTGTAAAATTAAAAATAAGTCATTAAAAAAACTAGAAGTTGTAGCGGTCCAACTTACAGTAAAAGAAAAAAACAAATTCTTATAAGCGTAATATTTCAACCCAAATATGTGATAAAAAAAACAGATTCACTTTCCGTACAAGAAGAAGAGCATAGAAAACAATAGAAACAGAACTCAATGCTAATTCGTTTTACAATATGACAAATTGTCCTTGTCCATCGGTTGAAAATAATTAGACCAATCTACATCTAAATCTTTGTTGAAAATATCCATCTTGTTCTTAAAAACCACAAAAGATTTAAAAAAATACTCTCTTTTAGGAGTAAAACCCAAACTACAAACATTGTCTTTGTAGTTATTGTATCATGATAGGCAACAGAGAGAACATTTAGATTTTCTTTAAGCGGTCGAAAATGACGGCTTAAGTTAAATCAAACTTAAATTGTGTTTGAAGTCTGGTGCAACAAAAATATTTACTTTAACCAATCATTAACCCTAAGCTCGGCTTAAAATAGTCGGTGCAAATGGCTATAGAGAAAACAGTTTAGAAAATGAAGTACATCTGGTTTTACATTATCATCATAATTTCCTCTTATATCATTATTAGCATCCAAGTCTTCTACCAAAACAGCATCATTTTGCTATTGATTACATTACATGTAAATCCTGAAGCAAGGAAATTTTTCCTTTATCCCTATGTGGTGTTATCTCCATGCTTTCTATTTTAAACTTTATACCATCTTTATTTTTTGAGTCTTTCCGGATGATCGCTTTTTTACTGGGGCCACCTGTAACCTCTGCTACTTTAGTCAAGAAACGATATTAGCTATAGCTTTATTTACCGTATGTAATAAATTCCCTATTTCCTTGGCAGTGTCTTTGGCGGTTGTAATGCTGTTGTAATGCATCCATCCAGGTGTTTAAACCTAACTATATCATCGTATAAAACATCCCATAACATAGGACCCGTCACTGAGCCCTATGGTACTATCGTCAACGAAAGTTCATATGGGTTATGTAAAAAATAATGTTTACTTTAACCCTTTAACAACAAAAGATAATTGTAAACAAAGGGTAAGAGAAACATTTAATAATCTGCCTCCTGAATTTATACAAAGAGCAACAAACCAACAAGTTTTAAAAAGAATTAATAAGTGTTTAGAAGTAAAAAAAGAAATTTTGAATATTTGTTAGGATAATTTTTGGTCTTACTTTTTCACAAAATGTTTAAAGATAACTTGTTAGTTTTTTTTTTAATTTGAACACTACTTACCTACTTGTCTTTGTTTGATTTTGTTTATTTCATTTATAAATAATTGTTTAAATTAAAAGTTTTCTTTTGAAATGTTTCATTTTCTCTATTTCCTTTTCAAAACAAAATTGATTTTAATCGAAGACTAAACAACAATAATGAAGCAAAGCCAAATAAAGTTGCATTGTAACCGAAAATCGTAAAGTATATAATATCTCAAAAACTATTAGGAATTGATATAGGGATGTAAATATGAACTTAACTTATTTTTTTATAAGGAATTAAATTAATATAAAAAAAATATGGGTTGCTATTTGAAATAAGGAAGATACCTTCGTTTTTTTAATTTAAAGTTTAACTCAATAGTGTGATTACCCTGTATAATATTTTTTTAAATACACTTTATTTACTTACAATTGAAGATCTTAAATGCAAAATAACATATTTACTTTTTAATTTAAATAATTTAGGTATTGAAATAATCAGCATTTTATTAAGCGTGATTTCTGTCAAAATTTTCAAAAAACATAAAATTTCTCCTAAACGGTTAATTTTAGATACAAAGTACCTTACATAAACTAACACTTAAATTTAAAGAAACTAACCAAAAATAAGAAAATAAACAGGGTGTTGCATTTAAAATAGTGAAGTTGGTGTCGGTTTCCGGTATAACCGGAAGTGCGATCAAATTGAAAATATTTTAGTTAAACTCAGAAGTATCAAAAACCCCTGTATACCAAATTTCATTAACCTCGCGTTTTTCCTTCCCCATAAACTTCTAGGTGGTACTTGTCGTAGGACACACTGTAATGTCTTCTTAAATTTTTCAGTTTTTTTTTGGATTAAGGGCATTTACAAAAAAACTTTCATTTAAATATACTTTCAGTTTATTATTAAAACGCATTACAAAATTATGTTGTTATTGCATCCAACAATAAAATCGCTTGAATAAAAAAAATTACTTTTGGTATACTACATTTATAAAATTTTGATTTTAGAAAACAGAACTATTAAATAATACATTTGATTCATTGAGTTTTTAAATTGGTAAATTGACCTGATCCTTATATTATTAGTTTATAGGATCTATATGAGCATTTTTTAAAATATTAGGGACATAAAGCAGTTCTAAAAATCACTACTTATCCGTATCACAATGCGCATGTGCAGAAGCGATACGTGGGTTTTATTACGTTATGTTTACACTACCACTACACCACCACACACTTTACCTGACGCGCGTTTTAATAACCAAGTTATCTTCTTCAGAGGCCGAATGTAAACTGAGTTCTTCTCTGAAGAAGATAACTTGGTTATCGAAACGCGCGTCAGGCAGATAAAAGTGTGTGTTGGTGTAGTAGTAGTTTAAACGGTTTTTCGGTATCAGTTTCGCCAACGGTTCCAGATTCAACATTTTAGTTTGAAACGTATCCATCCGTCACACGTACCTAATGTACTGTATCGCATTACTGTCTTCCGTGATCGCGTTTTTCAACGATTGATGTTGTATTTCTGTGATATGCGATAATGGATTTAAAAATAAAACGATTATTTTACAGTGGCAATGACATTATTTTGTTAAAGGAGATATCGGGGCTATTTTTTTAGGTTAAAAATTAAAACACATTAATGGTTACGTGTTACGTTACGTTACAAACGCATTTGCTTTATACTTTTTTTTTATTAGTTACGTATCTCCGTTACGTATACGGATAAGGATATGTGATAAATTTTTAGAATTGCTTTATGTCTCTATTATTAGCTAATTTTATACAGCAAGTATTATTTTCTGTTGTAAGATATAATTTATAGATACCTACCTATAATCATTCCAAATTTCAATAATAATACAAAAAAATAATTATTTTTAGGTGCAGAGTTAAAAAATAGTCGATCACTAAATTATTTCCCAAACATCAATTTTTGTACAAAGGTGAATAGTTTTGTATTCTCCAAACTTCCAATAACACGAGACGAATTTGAATTTTCTAGGTTTAACGATATGAACATAAAATCGACAATAAATTCAATGACACTGACACTCAGGCCCGGTTTCATCAAGCGCGACATAATCTCGGTTTTTGTAATCAAAGATAAAGTTAACTCGTGGATTTACGTCTACTTGCCCCACCTTCAGTTAAATGTTAAGTAACACTTAAATCACTAAAGGGTAACCGAACTCTGCATCAAACGGCTAGTGTTACTTATCTGGCAGTAAGTTTCCCTTAATTTAAGCGGTAGTTAGACCGGCCCTCAAAGGTATACTGTATGTTTTAGGGATAGACGGTGCAAATGGGTCTTAATCTCAATTATGTGCGTAAACGTTTCGCCAGGCGATTTTCATCATCTAACCAAGATCGATTAGCTAATCGCGATTTGTTCTATAAACTGATAAGGCAACATTGTAATATGACATGAAAAACCGTAAATTCATCCATAACATCATTATATTACTTTCACTCAGAACGTCGTTAAATTATTTTTGATGATTCGATTTATTTTGATAATTATAATATATTGGGAGATCAAAATATGGCTGACTAGAAAGTATGAGGGGAAAGAAAAAAGGGTATAGGTACTAATTTTAGCATTGCGGCGCATGCATATTTGGTGAATCTAGTTGAGGCTAAATTCAACATTGTTGAAAATAAGAGGAAAGACGTAGTTAACTGTAGGAAGAAAAATCAGAGAATAAGAAGGACTAGCTAAAGATTTTAATTCTCAGAATATAAATGTGTCGAGACTGCAAAATCAATATTATCCAATGAGTTGAAGGCGAGGCGAGGCACAACAAATTCTTCTTCATCGATACTACTTCGAATACAAGATTATTATAATCTTTTATATTTCTTCTAATGTTAATGAATTTAATTAAAAACAAGTAATTGTCGAATATTTGTATCTGTATCACGATTAGAAATAGTGCTTATAAAATATTTGACCTATGATAGTAAATTGAAGGAAATATTACGCAAATTTGACAACTCTGTTAAAATATTTCGCGAAGCAGCCCGAATAAAGTTGACATACGTCGATGGATGTTTAAATGGGTATGTGTCCACCCATTTCTCTCGCTTTTTACGGTTCTCTGTAAAGCTTTCGCATCTGTATGAATTTAATCTGTGCCATTACAGTAATTTTTCAATCAATAATCATAGACCATATAAACGAAATTAATTATAATGATAATACCTATAAATAATATCAACATAACCTTTTTCGATCAAAGATAACGAGAGATTATCTGAAATAACTACTAGAAAATGGCTAGTTAATAAATAATCTCGATTACCAGATGAAATAGTTCGAGGGCGTAATCGCAATTAAAATTATAGGTTATTTTAAATCTAAGACTAAAGCCGGGCGCACATTGAGATGCAGGCGACGCTGCGCAGCGTAGGAAAAACTGCGCTATCTAAGTGAGCGCATATTACTACGCAGTTCTGACGTTTCACCAGCATGAGCGATAGTATGATGGCCGAAAATTTAATAAATTGAAGTTCTGAATCAGATTCCGATGACGAATTTGATGAACTTATTTTGTTGTGTTCGTTAAGTAAAAAAAACGTGGAAAAGTAATTTTATGAAGAAAAGACAAAGTCTCGGTGAATTCAATTTGTCGTCGGAATTTTCTGACAAACAATTTTCGAACTACTTTCGCCGGGACCGAAATCAATTCAATGAAGTTGTTAATTTAATACGAGATACTTTTTATTCATTTGGGTGTAATGCTCAAAAGCCGATTGATCCTGAAGAAAAACTGACAGTCTTTTTAAGGTTTTAAAGACTTTTAAAATTTATTTTAAGTTTACAAAGCTCGTGCACGTGTGCAGTAATGTTTCGCGAGCAATACGTGACGCAGGCCAACATAGACACAGCACTGCTCTGCCCTGTCCTGCCTCCCAATATGCGCTAGTAAGTTAGAGCTAATAGATTACAGAAAACTACGCTGCGCTGATCTATGCTGCGCTGCGTCGTCTGCGTGTCAATGTGCGCCCGGCCTAACTGTTTGATGAAACCTGGCCTTAATGACTTACATCTACTACTTGTTATAAACTGAAATCTTAACAATTACAAATTTATGTCTTTGAAAACATTTATCTTAAAAAGCATTGGGTGCAAAAAAGAGATTAACTAATATAATATAATATAAAAATAATAGTATTTGAACCGTTTAACAACGGGACAATATTCTTAATATTGTCTTGGTAATAATACATGAAATTATAATAGATAAAAAATTTATGCAATTAAAGTAAATGTACTCAGGCTATATTTTATATTAATAACCGTTAATTGTAAGTGGTGCACATTATCTCCTACTATAATACCTTTGTAATGTGAACCGTGGTTTATTTGAACAGTCAAGTTTTTTTCTTTAAAAATAATCTTGAAAGGCTTCTGTACATAGATATACTGATTAATCCTAGTGAAAGGTATTTAATTGTATAGTGAAGGATTGTTAACCTAAAAGAGGATACATTTTAACACGTAATGAATATATTGTAGGTATTTCATACTTTATTTTTCTAAAGAGGATTTCTGAAATAGTACTAACAGAACGTTCGAGTAGAAACTTTAACCCATTTCATTAACTTGGATTGCAAAATAAGCACGTGAACATAAAGATTCAACAACAGAGAACGGCAGTAAAAAAATCCTGTTGGGAAGTGAGTAAAAGCTTATACCATCCCTAATCAAAAAACCGCTACTGTGGCAGACATTTTTATAAAGGAGCTTATCTCTCTAAAAAGTTTGTGCCCCTAGAGATATAGAGCAATCGTGGAAGACTTTCTTTTTCACCTTTTCCGAGGGAGCTGCAACTAGTTGGATATGAAAAAAATAAAAGCAAGACTCTACATCCTTAGACGGATGGTATAGCGGATAACCAGAAACATGGCAAATACTTGTCCAAGGTAGGCTTGAGCAACGTGCGAGAATACGTCAACGGTTCAACCAGCAAACACTCATTTTACTCTACTTGTCTTTTTAAGACTGACAATTAAACCTAAAATATGAAAAACACACGGATTCCTGGCCACGTGAGCATTTCATAAGAAAAAGCGCTTTTCTTTTTGTGAATAATTTTCTATGTATTATAACACAAACAGATGTATTGATCCACATCTGCCGAAAGGGTTTAAAAGGGAATTCACGAGGAGTGCAGCATGTATGGTGTATCTGTATCGTGCTGATGGTTGAATGGCTGACGGGCAACCTCCGTCTATCCGTCTACTCTATCTACTCGTGGAATCTATATAGACCAAAAAAACAAAGTAAAAGACAATGAGGGCGCTGCTTTCCTCTTTAGCAGATGATGGCTCAGGAGACGGCAGAAAGTACTCCTGAAAGAGGTAGATGATGAAATAGTGATATTGCATCAGTCTGAAGGGGAAAACAGGGCATATACCCACAAAAATTAAAAGTAATGCTGAATTGGAAAACGCAACTGGGCAAACTCTAGAGCTCTTGTTATAAAACTACTTTTCAGGATCAACAATCATTGAGATGCAGAGGCGAACTTCGGATCTAGGACGGTTGATTCAACTTAAGACAGAAAATTGGAAAAATTTCTGCGGAAATTATCAAACCGAATCACTTCGATCCACACAAATCTCCAGGGAAGATGGTTTTTTTCCTGCCTTACTGCAAAAATGATTCTATATTATGCTACTCATTCTGATAAAGCTTTTTAGAGCAAGCTTAGCCTGGTTCACTGTAAGGATTATTTATGTTAACAAGGTAGAATGAAAGGTAGAATGAAAAGATAACGCCTTACCTAACATAACTAGATGGTGAAAAAGTAAGGGTAAAAGCTGCTAGGGGCTGTATTCAGATGGTAGTACTTTCTACTCTCCTGTGGGCGCTTCTGGTGGATGACTTCATCTCGGACCTCGACGACCAGGGGATCGAGGTACAGCCTACGCAGATGATCTGGTGAAATTGGTAAGAGGAAAGCATAAAAAGGTTATTTCTAAAGTGACTGCACATTACTAGGTGGTTTACCAAAGAACAACTCTCGGTCAACCCTAGTAAAGCAACAGTCATTAGTTTCAGTAGGAGGCCGGAACTGGATAATTTCGCCCTTTATGGAGAACGATTAAGGAAGCGAATGAAGTTAAATATCTAGCAGTTGCTTTGGATAAAAGAATTGCATGGAACGCTCATTTAAAGAACATTTCCAATAAAGTCATGGGGTACGAAACACAAACAGATGTATTGGCAATATCTGACAGTAATAAGGCTGACCAAAGGTGGTACTCGGACGGCTCTAAAACCGAGAACGGTGTTGGAGAACGGAATGGAAGGAAACTAAGAGTGAACCTGAACCAGAACTTGGGTAATCTATCTAAAATTTTTCCAGCAGTTCAATAGACAGGGCTTAAATCACTGGAATAAAATCGGATCGACTCCAAAATAGTTTGGACCGAATAAGTCTAGGGGAAAATAACAAAGTAACTTTACTCTGGACACCTGGACATACTGGCATTAAAGAGGCATTTGAAGACACAGTGAGTAATTAATTTTTATAGTGTTTTGTAACCTTTTGAGCCGATGCAGATTGCATGTCATCAATTATTAGTACTTAGCAATGTTTAAATGTCCGTTTATTACAACGGTAGGCAGTATAGTATCACATTTTAGTGGTCAAATAGTGTAGTTTATGAAAGTTTCAGTCAATAAAATAGTTAAACGGACATTCAAGAATATAAAATTATGTATTTGGTTGGTTTACATAATGTGTTAAATTATATTTGTATTTACCTTTTATACTTTTGACAGTGAAGTTTGGATTTGATCATATCTTCATGTAAGACATATTTTTTTAATCCTATGAGCATATTTTTAAAATATATATTTAATTCAATTGAGTTGATGTCAAAATTAAAAGTTTCTCTATCAGCTGTACTCATTTTTTTCCATATTATTTTTAAATTTTCGTTGTGGATATCCCATTCATGCATAAGAAAATAACTTAAAATATCTGAAGTTTTTTCAATCTTGGCATATATATTTTGCATTCTACAAATGTAAATTAAGTATAAAAACAATTAATTTGTGCAAAAAATATACCTGTTCTTATAGTAAAAATAAAACCAAACTGTTTTGTATTAATCATTAGTCGAAGTTGTTATCAACTACATAGATTTGGTAATAGGAATGTAAACTTTGTTAGCTAAGAAAGCTGCTTCCCAAAAGACTTTGGGATCTGGTAGACTCATCAGCTTGCCACCATCAGCGGTGGTTGATCTTGTAAAGGAATGATTTCTTGAAAAACTTCATGGGCAGAAGCGAATAAAAAGGTTGCAAGGAACTTCTGAAGAATCAGAATAGCAGAGCAGTCAAGAAATACGTGGCCATGACCAGAAATAATCTGCGTCTAACCACATGCATCCACGGCCATTGTCACCTACAAACAAATCTGAACAGGTTGGGTATATCTGACACCCCACTATTTAGAGGATGTGAACAAGAAGATGAGACAGTCGCACACGTCTTCTGTGAATGTCCGGCACTCTCTCTAACACGACTTTTTGTATTCGGCGAGAACTGGCTAACACTTGCCAACTTGGGTGAACTGTCTACTGGCGATGTTATTACAGGTAGGTGGGTTGACGAGCTAATAGGTAAGTAGGCTCAATCTCAAAAGAATGTACAATGGGCCAAATATGACCCAAGTGCAGTGGGTTGACCCACCCTTTAACAATTACAGATAAATAATGTAAGCTTTGAATAAAGTATAATAATTTAATAGGTACTAGCCTGCTTAAAAAACAGATGTGCCAGAATATATCTAAAGTAGAAGACATTTTAGTCTAAGCATTTAGTTCGAGTACTTTACTAGGGTACAAAAAGGGATTAAATAATTTTCGAATAATTGAACGACCACAATGTGACATAAAACAATGATGCATTTTTAAAATCTAGTTCTCTAGTTATTTCCTTACCTTGCTTGTCTTGATGACATTATTAAAACTGTATCAATTATATATGCCGGTATATAATGTAGTATAAATTTTAACACTATATAACTAAATTTGTTTTTTACTAAAAATAACATTTGGTACCACATTGCTTTTTTAAAAGGTAAATAATCTATATTACTGCAATCCACATACTTCTTGCTCGGTATATATAATTTAGTGTCTTTTGCCGAAAAATTTACTACAACAGGTATGTAGTCTTCTTTGGAAATTATCCTGAAAAAGAAACATACTTTGTCAGTATGGCATAGCTGATTTTCAGATGTTGGTAAATGACACAAATATCAATAAGGATAAAATTTACAGAAAAATCACAAAAATGATGGAAAATAATAATAATAATCCTCAAAACGGAACAATAAACAGGTTTTTTTTTAAATTGCCCCATTACCCCAATATTCCTGGTATAATACCTATTAGTCGGCAAATTTATTTATAAATACCAAATAACTATTTAATAAATATTTTTTATTCATAAACTAGTATACTACTATAGTAGTATATGTCTCGGGGTGAAAATAACTGAAAATATTTAAAAATTATTAACTATATAACATGAAAGAGTGGTTACTTATTAAATCGAAACAGGAAAATTAGTGTTATAAATAATACAACATTGAAGATTATCATGTATTAATATGTGTCTCATAAACCAATGATTTAATAAGACCCAAAATATAAAAATCAAGCGGCTTAATATCTGGTGAACGTGCAGGCCAAGAAATAGGGCCTCATCTATTGATCCATCCAATTGGAAACTGTGCATTAAGATAATTTCGGCAATTTAATTCAAAATCTGCTAGTGCACCGTCATGCTGGAAAACAATATTGCTTCGAATTTGAAGTGGAACATCTTCAAGCAATTCTGGTAGAGTATGTTCCAGAAAAATCTTATACACATAACCATCTAACCATGCAGGCAGGAAATATGGTCCACCTACATAATTATCAACAATCCCAGCCCAAATATTCACAGAAAACTTCCACTGATATTGTAATTTTTAAACCACGTGAGGATTCTCTTCGCCCCAAATGTGACTGTTGTGTATATTAAAATAGCCATCTTTTGAAAAATATAGGTACCTCTTTTGTCTATAAGACTGTCCTAGGAAACCTTGGTTTTTCGTTAATTTTATTTAAGCAGGTACCATTCGGTAAATTGCGAACTCTTTTCAGGTAAAACATTGCATTTTCAAAACAAAAACTGAATTAATTTGCGCCACGAACAACAATGCATGAATCATAAGAAGTAATTTGACACACGTCAAACAACTACAAAAATAGTTGTTTTTGGCAGATTCCTCAGATTAATTTTTTTTAATTTAGTAAGTAACTAACTAAAATATTTCCTGTTATAAAAACTGAGATTGTTTTAAAAGACCTCTAATTTTTCTTGAACCGAGACATTTTAGGATACTAGTGTATTGATAAAAATATGTATTTAAGTGCCCTTCATCATTTCTTAAAATTAGGAACAACTATTCTGAGACACCTTGTATATATATTTTTTCCATCACTCAATGTTTTTTAGTATTATAGTGAATACAAGAGAAAAGTACAACAAAGACGAAAGTGTCTTAGTTAATATATAATTACCTATTTAAATTAAAATTTAATAGATTAAAAAATTAAAATAGATATTTTTGTAATGATTAAAATAAAATGTAACATATAACATAAGTGTGGTACACATATCGATAATTTTAGGATGAAAACCGAAAAACAAATTTCAGTAAATATTAGACATTATTGAACCACCCCGTATTAATTTTTGGTCTTCTTCAGTATTTAATTTCTTGCATACTCGTAGCCTAGAAGTGATTAAATATTTACTCCTTTTACTTTATTATGTCATTTCGTTAATTTTTTGTTTATTTTATTATATTTATTCCAAAAAACTTCACCAACTTTACCAAGATATATTACTTAGCAATACTGTTGTTACGTTATATTTTATATTATAAACAATTTGGCCAATTTATTGTATTTTTCTTATTTATATTATGTATACTTTACCATTTATTGAACAAATCCCAAGCGAAACACAACATAGCATTAATACACATATCTCCTGGAATAGTATGGTTTTTTAAGTTACCATTAGCTTTAATAACTCTTAAAAGACCACAATGTGAAGCAAGTAATATTCCAAGTGGTCCATATAGATTATCTGACCAACCTGGCATAGGTTCAGAAACTGTAGATGTCACTTAAAAAAAATAATATTATACAATACCTATTTTGTACTACAACTATATGTTATGGTATTTTTACTTTCTTATTAACATACAAAATAATAGTATGTTATATACCAAGGAACTAAAGTGCATCTATTAATCTCGAGGGTGAAGTAACAATCACCTGAGGGATTAAACGACACTTTAATACTGTGCTATTGTTTTCACCGTGGGGTCCAAAGTCCCTTAAAATTCAAACAATAATTCCGTGAGCTCAAGTAGATGCAAACCATCTATACAGTTGCACAAAATACGCTCCGCCGTTCATCCTCCTATAGTCTTTTCAATATTAATTGATAAAATCCATTTAAAAGTGTCATACAGAGTGAGTTAGTTTACTAGGCTTCAAAGTAGAAAGAATGACATGAAAACAACATATTTGTTCCGTTAAACATCCACTCTGTATCGTCGGAACCCAGCTCTCTCTAGACTGGTAGTTCTACAGCGCGAACACAAGTGGGGTACGCACGCGACTTGTTGACGGCTTTTAATGGTCCGCTGTATTCTGTTGCGTGCAGGGGTCTCGGGGTTATTTTTAGCGGGAGTTTTTATATAGCTCATAAAGTCGGTGTCTAGTGTGGGGGCGGAGAGTCCACATTTTTATTTGGGGCTATTAGTATTAACTTTAGATATATCCTTGTTTCGGTAATTCATTTTTAGTAATTGGTTTAGGTACGTATTGTAATTTTTGCCCATATTATTTGATAATCCTAAATTAGTTACATATATTATGGCAGCGTTTTGGAGATCTTTTGAATCAGAAAATGGAAATCCAGATCAAAATTTAAATTCAGAAGATATGATATCGCCAACAGGTGAGGTTAGTAGCGAATTTTGCAATAAAGATTTACACATTCAGTGTCAGAGGGTTATTTTAAATATGTATGGTGTTTGAAAAATGAAGATAATAAAAAATCAGATGCGGTTATAATAAAGCGAATTAATACGTTAACTAAAATTTCTATTTACACTATTTCTCGGGTTATTAAGCGCGGTGACGTTATAGATCATTCGCAGGTGCGGAAAAATAAAAAAAAAAAAATTTGCAAATGTTGACGATGCTACACAAGATGTTATAAAGCGAACGGTTTATAATTTATATCAAGACAATATTGTACTGACTTAAGAAATTGTTCAAGAGAAATTACGATATTATCCTGATTATAATTATAAAAGCTTAGAAACTTTTCGCGGTACACTATTAGAATGTGATTTTAATTATAAGAAATTAGATAAACGAATGGTTATAATGGAATTGCGGCGTATTGTTGTACTCCGTGAAGAGTATTTAGATAAAATAAGGAAGTATCGTGAATTAAAAAGGCATATAGTATAACTAGATGAAACTTGGTTTGACACACATGATACTGTTCAGTATGACTGGGTAGATCAGTGTCAAAAGTGTAGTTTAAATGCGCCATGTTCGAGAGGAAAGCGTATAATAATTCCTCACGCCGGAAGTGAAAACAGTTTTGTACCATATGCGTTACTACTGTCTGCGAAAAATATTAAGCAATGTTCAGCCGACTATCATGAGGATAAGACTGCAGATTTATTCGAAAAATGGTTTCAAGAGCAGCTTCTTCCTAACATTCCTCCAAATTCAGTAGCCGTTATGGACAATGCTTCCTATCATTCATATTAAATAAAATTCCAAGTTCTAGTTCAAAGAAGGCAGATATTTTAGAATTTATGAAAAATAGGAACATTAGTCCGGAAAAGGTAACAACAAAGAAAGAATTACTAGGAAGTATAAAAGCGCTTAATTTAAAGAACGATTATGTGATCGACAATATTTGTAATACACACGGACATACACGCCTATGGAAAGGAAAATTTGCCGCTAGGCGAAACCCTTTGTAGCAACTTATTTTAGTTATACTATAACAGAATCTGCAGTCCCCACTCTCTGTCAGTCCAATTGTTTTTATATGCCCATTCAGGCGACTGTGGCCATTCAGTAATTTGCCATAAGAATATAAAAACTACATTTATCATAATAATATAAAACATAAATAATAAAACCTATGAAAGACAGAAAAAAATAACTTTCACCAAGCTGATTTGTACCCCCGTCGATTGCCTATTGACAGATTGACAGATTTCCGCTCTTTGGCAAACTACGCTATTCGTCTCTATAGTTTCCTTTACGAAACAGTTAAAATTTTTCATAGAAGGTTCTGATATTATTTTAAGTAAAAATTTAGTTTCTACCTTTAAATTTTTGTTTTTATTTTAGTCCCTTGAGAGTAAAAGAAAATCTTTTATTGATATCTAACATAACTAAAAAAGTTTATTTTTTTAACACGCTTTTATATTAGCTGGGGTTGTAACTATGTATGTAAAGGAACCTTTGAGATTAAGGGCATTCCTAGGGCTGAATATTTAAGCAAAAACAGAGGTTTTGCTCGTGGCTAATTGTACTTTTATTGTTTTAAATTATTTAAAACTGCTTGTTGAGGCTACAAGAGAAAGGGTGTTGCTAGGGATTTACAGAAACAAAATAATGATTTTTTTTTAAATTGCTATTATTAAGGGGAAAAAATGTTAAAAATTAGGTATTTTGAGAAACAGTTCACGCCATTATCAGAAAAAATTTGAAAAATCTAATTCTATACATCTCTAGTATCGTCCTTTAACTATTTTCCAAGTTTTTCTTTTTTCAAAAAAGAAATAAGGTGGTAATTAGCTCTCAGTTGAACCTTTGCACGCTTTATTTTTCGATCCATAATGTGGCGCCATCCACACTGAAATTTATTAACACCGAAACTTTTATATATGGGCGTGTTTTACATTTTGGACGGACTAAAAATTTTTACATGCCATTCATGAATTAAAGAACTTGTATTCTGGGTATCTATTTATTTGTAAGACTAAAAAATAAATGTAAAAGAGTTTATACAATAATTTTTAAAAGTAAAAAAATGTATTTTTTCATTTTTACTTTGCTACCCCTTAAAATTTTATTTCCAATAAAAAAAATAAGGGAGTGGAAGGATTATCGGTTGTGGGTAAGCAGGGTTTATTACTTGTGCCTGAATGTTTCTAGGGAAGATGGAGAGGTACCAAAAACAAAAATAAAAAAAAATAAAAAAATATATTAAAAGTTCATGAGTATTACTTATATTTATATATGGGCAAGGGTTAGCAGTAGACACTACCAAAGTGTTGATGATTATTGGCGTACTAAAGGTAAGTGACAGGTTATTTTATTCATATAAATGTTTTGTACTTTAAGAAACTAGTAAATAGATAATCTGTTTAAGTTATAAACCATATATATAAGTTTATTATTCCCCAATTAGAATTCTAATCAGTTCACACTAGTATGGTAATATATTAATATTGATGATAGCACTTAATATTTAATATTGATAGATTTTTCTACACTATTTGTTAGATACTCATATGTTTTAACTAATTGTCTTTAATTATTTTTAGGTTTCACTGTATATGGAGATGAATCTAATTTGGAATGTATTTAAACAAAGTGAACCATTCTATAGGCAAATATCCCATAGAATACACCAAAACCTACTTTATATTTACTTAAATATATGGATAATTACTAAACTAAATACTTATTATTATTGTTAGCAAGACACAACAGGTGGAAAGAAATAATGCAGCCAAATAGGGTAGATCTTACTTGTTAAGTATTGAAGATACTGTGTAGTGTTCTAAAGTTAATAAGCCTTCACTGTGGTGTGTCTAGTTTCTAACTAGAAGGATACTGCCAGAATCATCCAGGACTTCAGGAATGGATTAAATAGTTTAATTTCACTGCTGTCATATAGGTGCCTATTAATCCCCTGTTTGAACCATGTAAATAAGGTAATAGACGATATACTAGTAGACCATAACAAATTCTTCTAATTAATCTACACTTCAGGTTCTATGGGACTGGGTTATGGCTAAACCCATAAGAATTAAAAGGTCTAAAAACATGAAACATGATGAAAGATCTAAACATAGAAAGTTGATGATATACGGAGTGTTATATTGTCCGAGAGAAAAGAAGATTGATATATTAAAATAGAAGACTTACCAGAAGGGTGGAAGGTGACCTGTTAAGTGATTATCTCTTAGTTAAAAAAACAAATATCCACTAGAAGTGGTAATCAGTCTTGGATTAAAGATGCTTCTTTAACTTTTGTTATTTTTTTGAAGGTTTATTTCCGAAAATTTTCGTATTACTTTAGCACATGCTAAATTTGTTGAACCATTCAAAAAAACGAAAAAGATATCCGGTTGACAATTGGTAGTAGTACCGATAAGAAGATGGTCTTGACCTTTTGGTTACAAGGTCACTGGTCTTAGATCTGGTAGGCTGAGCAACTAACTAAATAGTATGGAACGTTTTATTACTTCTGATAAAAATGAGGATACAAAAATAAGAATTTAAACATTACAAATAATATTATTGTTAAAATTATTTTAAATAAACCTTTTAAACTTTTGAACCTGTTTTGATTTTTAACCCGTAACAACACTACCTCTTCCTCGATAAAAGTTTTTTTTCAAAAAAAAAAACTTTTTTTAATAAGATAGATTTCCTCTTAAAATGAATACTCTTCAAAGTCTTGATAAAAGAAAGGTAAAGAAAATTTAATATAGAAAAAAAAAACATATATAAGAAAATGATTTACTACAAATGAAATAAAAAAAAAATGTACGATTTTAATTTTCATCACTTGAAGAATCATCGGGAGGGTGTGCCTTCAAATCTTTAATATGCCACGTCCCTGCTAAATTATTTTGAAAGTCCTTTAGTTCGTAAGACCAAGGTGATACTATTTTATTTATGATGTAGGGTCCTGTAAATTTTGGAGCCAACTTAGATGTAAATTTCTTTCCTTTGTCCGAAAGAACATAATTTCGCTTCCATACTGTTTGGTTTACTGTAAACTTGTCATTCCGACGACGAAGATTATAAATCTTCCTGCTTTTGTTAAAAGCCTTCTTAAGACGGTTCTGTACATCAACAAATACGCGTTTTAATGCCTCTGACCGAATTTGAGGATCGACTAACGAATCTGAACCTACTGTATTTAAATTACCCTGAATAGGAAGTTCTCTTCCGAAAAATACAAAATTTGGTGTCAAACCCGTTACCTCGTGTTTAGAAGAGCGTAAAGCCCATGCCACCTTGGAAAGATACTTCTCCCAAGTGGTGTGTTTATCAGCTACGTATGAAGACAACATGGTTTTAACTACCCGATGGACCCTCTCCACAGGATTCGCCTGAGGATGGTAGTTAGAAATGTATGATAATTTAATGTTATATTCCGTAGCTTTGGCCTGAAATTCTTTACTTCTAAATTGCGAACCGTTATCTAATATAATTTTATCGGGAGCCCCAAATAGAAGTATAACATTTTCCTCCAAAATTTTAACAATGGATGTAGTAGTCGCACTACGTAAAGGGAAAAGTAAAATATATTTCGAGAAACAATCACATATTGACATTATAAAAGTAAATCCAGATGAGCTACGAGGAAGTGGTCCGACAAGATCTAAACTAATAATTTCCCAAGGACGGGAAGTTGTAGATGGTAAACTGAGCATATGACCTGCGGGCGCTTTTTGTTCTGGTTTGGTAGCCAAACAGATTTTACAGTGCCTGATATATTTAGCTACATCAGTTGCCATCTTGGGCCAATAATACTGTTGAGACAGCCTTCCCAAAGTTTTATACACTCCTAGGTGTCCACTCGTAGGAGGATCATGAGATTTGGAAATTATTTCCTTTCTTTGATGTTTAGGGACTACAATAAGCCATTCTGTAAGTGTATCGGTGAGATCGCAATATTTAAGCTTAGCGTGTCGAAACAGATTATCATCTTCTACACGCCACGTAGGATATTCATCAGGTTTGGATTTTACCTTCTCAAGCATGCCCAAATACCATTTATCCTCAGGTCTTGAGAATGGTGCCTGATCAAGCAAGTCGACTTTTGGTACGGATCTGGAAAGGGTGTCTGCAACAACTTGTTCTTTGCCTTTCCTATGGATCACATCGAAATCGTATTGTTGTAGACGCAGTGCCCATCTACAAATTCGACCTACAGGGTCCTTGATCGAAAAGAGCCATTTAAGGCTATAGTGGTCAGTCACTACGGTGAAATGGGAACCTTCTACGTATGGTCTAAGCTTCTCTATGGCGAAAATAACCGCCAAACATTCCTTCTCGGTAACCGTGTATTTCCTCTCTTGTTTTGTCAGAGATCTACTCAAGTAGCAAATAACTCGTTCTTCGCCATTCTGTATCTGAGTAAGGACTGCGCCGAGGCCATAGTCACTGGCGTCTGTTTGGATAGTAAAAGGTAATTCATAATTAGGACATGCTAATACGGGAGCTGTGGTTAAACACTCCTTTACAGCTTCAAAGGCTTGCTGGCAATCCTTTGTCCAAATAAATGGTTGATTTTTTCGTAAAAGGGAAGTGAGTGGCGATAGCAAAGAAGAAAAATTTGGGACAAAACGTCTGTACCAAGATGCTAAGCCCACTAAGCGACGAACTTCTGAGACATTTGAAGGAGATTTAATTTGGATAATGGCTTCAACTTTCCCGGGATCTACCATAAGTCCATTTGCGTTGACCATATATCCAAGATATTTTAATTCGGGGACACAAAATTTACACTTTTCTCTATTTAATGTAAGTCCAGCCTTGGTGATCCGAGAAATAACTTCCTGCAGCACTTCCATGTGTTTTTGAAAAGTTGATGTACATATGATGATGTCATCAAGGTATACAAAGACAAACTTTTCCAGATCAAATCCAACCACTCGATCAATAAAACGTTGCCACGTAGCTGGGGCATTATGCAACCCAAAGGGCATTCTTTTAAATTGGTACAGACCTCTCGAAGGTACTACAAAAGCAGTCAGGGGCTTCGATGACTCTGCTACTGGTATCTGCCAATAAGCGCTCTTTATATCCAGAGTTGTAAGATATCGGCCTTCTCTAAGTTTTGTCAAAGTAGCCTCAACAAAAGGTATAGGGTAGGCATCTGGTAAACTAACTTCATTTAACTTTCTATAGTTAACACAAAACCTATACTTTCCATCCGGCTTCTGAACCAACACAATCGGAGATGCCCATGGGGATATTGACGGTTCTATTATGTCATCTGCCAGCATTTGTTCCAACTCCATGTTGACTTGCTTCTGAAGGGCAGGGCTAAGTGGATAGTGGCGCTGTTTTATAGGAGGAGATTCTGTTCTTATGACGTGTTCGACAACATGCGTACACCCGAGTTTGTCCCCCATCTTAGAAAAAGTCTCATCAATGAAGTTGTTCAGTGTCTTCCATTGTTCTTTGCTAAGGTGATCAGAAGATAAAATTGCATTTACACGAGGTAAAGTATCCTGAGCTTCCCCAGAAACGACCAATGCCCAGAATATAAATCAGGAATCAATTTCATCTTTAACCAGAAATCTACCCCAAAATAAAATAGTGAGGTAACATAGGAACAACTAAAACCTCGAAGATTTTAACTTTATTCATTAACTTGATAGGAACAAAAACACTTCCTATTACTTCACAGTTCTCTCCATTCGCGACAGTACATCTTAGAGTGGTAGACGGATGTAGGGTACATGAATGTTTTAAAAGCTCCCATCCATAATTCCCTATCACCGAAATCGAACAACCCGAATCCAACAATGCCAGATGTTCCTGACCGAAAACTTCAATTTTCAAATATGGCCGCACATCATTCTTCACATGAGCAAGGACATAATCCACCACGGCCATAGTGGAATCGAGACTGACCGTGCTTAAATGAGCGGAGGAGATCATACGGTCTATTGATTCCCTCCTTTCTCTTTTTTTGAACACTTGGGACAATTATGGAGTGTAGTGTTATCCCATCCACATCGGAAGCAGAATAACTTCCGTGGTTTACCACATTTCTTAAACCTGTGTCCCGTTTCCTTGCAGTTCCAGCAAATTGGTTGGTTATGACTTGGAGTAACTAGTGCTGATGGTGAAGTAAGTGTGACTTCAGTATTAGATGAAGTACCAGCATTATTAGGAAAGGCACAACCAACACCTACTTCCATGATGGAGTTAGACGACGACGGTTTCCTGTACGCTAGCTCTGGTTCCAAAAGTTGTCTAAAGTTGGATGGTGGGGGGCAAAAACGTTCTATATTGGCTTGAGTTTCCTCCACAGCACGGCTAAGTCTAATCAAATCAGATATAGTACTAATCTGAGTAAGTGCAAGCTGTGATTGGATGTGAGGAAGTAAGTTTCTCCTTATGGTTTCCACCCTAAACCGTTCTAAAGGCTTCCCGTCTCCAAGCTTAGTAAAAAGATTTTCCATTACAGAGATGTAAGTGATTACTCTCTCCTTGGAACCCTGAGTTCTTTTTCGAATTTCTTCCCAGAGGTCTAATTCGTAGTGATATGGCTGAAAATCTTGCTTGAGTTTTCTTACCAATTGACCCCAAGTTTCAAAACTTCTGCGTCCGATACCAAATTAAAGCATCTTTGGAGAAAAGCTCTGCTGCGGATCGTAGGAGTTGTTCATAAGAAACATTTCGAGCTATACGTAACTCCTCAAGACGTTCTAAAAGCTCGTGACACTAGAAGAACCATCAAAAGTTAGTTTCCATCTAGAAATATCAAAATATGTCTGATTTCCCGATTTATCATAATTTGAGCGGGAGGTTGGATCTAAATGTAAATCTCCAAGGTACTGTGAAATTCCCGTCGAGCTAGAATCTGGAAAAGGAACAAAACTTGACGAAAATTGATTTCCTTCACATGCATTTGTGGAGTTCTGATGTCCTCTTTCTCTAGATGATATGAAAGAACCGTATACAGCTCTATAGCTTCGAGTATCAACATCCTCCTCGTCCTCCTCAAATCTTACTGATCTAGAGCTTTCTGCAATAGATTGTCTTCTAGATTCTACCTCATATATTCTTGAAATTGATTGAGACGGATTGTTCCCTGCTGTTGTTGTGAGAGTGTGTCTTGTGGTATCCATAACTTCAGGATTAACTATTAACTCTGGAATTAATGGTACAGGTTCATCCAAAATACTTCTTCCTGCTCCGTTTGAATTATTATTTTCGTGGTTTCTATCATCTTCCTTACTATTGTTGGAGGTAAGTTGTAGGTTTTCATATAAAGTTGCTACCTCGTCTAAAAGGGACATACACCGGCAAAATAAGTCATTTCTTGTTTCCTCCTGTTGAGAATTTCCCCTGGGTATTCTTCTTAAACGTCCTTGGATATGCATAAGCCGCGAGTAAATCCTTTTATAGTCGTTGACGTGATTTGACAAGTCAAAATTGCGAATATCATTACCTAAATCTACTAATTTCTGATTACAAATATCATATTCAATATTTGGTCGAAAAAAATCACAAGTTATTGGGGATAAGGCGTTCTCGCGTTCCAAGCGTAAAGCACCTCTCAGTGTCGCACGATTGTCCGCTACTCGGTTTTTAATTGGTAGTCCTCGAACGATAAGTTCGTGGACGATTTCGTCGCCTAAAAGTCGATTTACTTCCATGTTAATCCAAACGTTTACAAACCCCTCCCTTTCCAAAAGAGAAAAGAAAAAAAGAAAATATAACCCCTATATAGACACAGAACTCCTTAATCAGAAAACTGAAAATCTTAAACAACAATAAGAATACAATCAAGAATAAGTTAAAAAAAAAATTCTTAAAAATGTCCAGGTGATAAACACTCGTATTTACCACGTATACTATCCCAAGATAATTGAAAAAATGTTAACCAAATACCTTAAATTTAAAACAATTACCTTTAGAGAATTATTCTCCTGTAAAAATTTTCCTTTAAGTTGTTTCCTTTTTATTACCAAAGACCTGAAAGCCCTGTCTGTATAAATAAAGAACAAAAGAAAAACCTGTGTAATTACACTAAAAAGCTACTAAATAAAAAATAATAATTAATTCAATTAAATTTATATAGTAAACAAATGTCATTAAAAAATATTTTTAATAATAAGTAGGTAAACCAAAATTTATTTTTGTTTCCTTATCCGTACTATATAAAATTAAAATATAGAATGCCAACTTAACACTAAGTAAAAGACCATACGATACAGTAAAGTGTAAAGAGGAACGACTTCCAGTCGCTCGAACAGCTGGTACTGGCTACTAGTACTACCGTTTGGACTTAAAAATATTATATATAAATATGTAAATCAGTACTTAAAAGTAAAAGCAATAAATGTTACTAAACCTAACCCTCTCAATGGTAAATTTTATAATAGTCACAAGCAACCCTTAAACACGTTTGGGCGCCATTTTGCTACCCCTTAAAATTTTATTTCCAATAAAAAAAATAAGGGAGTGGAAGGATTATCGGTTGTGGGTAAGCAGGGTTTATTACTTGTGCCTGAATGTTTCTAGGGAAGATGGAGAGGTACCAAAAACAAAAATAAAAAAAAATAAAAAAATATATTAAAAGTTTATGAGTATTACTTATATTTATATATGGGCAAGGGTTAGCAGTAGACACTACCAAAGTGTTGATGATTATTGGCGTACTAAAGGTAAGTGACAGGTTATTTTATTCATATAAATGTTTTGTACTTTAAGAAACTAGTAAATAGATAATCTGTTTAAGTTATAAACCATATATATAAGTTTATTATTCCCCAATTAGAATTCTAATCAGTTCACACTAGTATGGTAATATATTAATATTGATGATAGCACTTAATATTTAATATTGATAGATTTTTCTACACTATTTGTTAGATACTCATATGTTTTAACTAATTGTCTTTAATTATTTTTAGGTTTCACTGTATATGGAGATGAATCTAATTTGGAATGTATTTAAACAAAGTGAACCATTCTATAGGCAAATATCCCATAGAATACACCAAAACCTACTTTATATTTACTTAAATATATGGATAATTACTAAACTAAATACTTATTATTATTGTTAGCAAGACACAACAGGTGGAAAGAAATAATGCAGCCAAATAGGGTAGATCTTACTTGTTAAGTATTGAAGATACTGTGTAGTGTTCTAAAGTTAATAAGCCTTCACTGTGGTGTGTCTAGTTTCTAACTAGAAGGATACTGCCAGAATCATCCAGGACTTCAGGAATGGATTAAATAGTTTAATTTCACTGCTGTCATATAGGTGCCTATTAATCCCCTGTTTGAACCATGTAAATAAGGTAATAGACGATATACTAGTAGACCATAACAAATTCTTCTAATTAATCTACACTTCAGGTTCTATGAGACTGGGTTATGGCTAAACCCATAAGAATTAAAAGGTCTAAAAACATGAAACATGATGAAAGATCTAAACATAGAAAGTTGATGATATACGGAGTGTTATGTTGTCCGAGAGAAAAGAAGATTGATATATTAAAATAGAAGACTTACCAGAAGGGTGGAAGGTGACCTGTTAAGTGATTATCTCTTAGTTAAAAAAAACAAATATCCACTAGAAGTGGTAATCAGCCTTGGATTAAAGATGCTTCTTTAACTTTTGTTATTTTTTTGAAGGTTTATTTCCGAAAATTTTCGTATTACTTTAGCACATGCTAAATTTGTTGAACCATTCAAAAAAACGAAAGAGATATCCGGTTGACAATTGGTAGTAGTACCGATAAGAAGATGGTCTTGACCTTTTGGTTACAAGGTCACTGGTCTTAGATCTGGTAGGCTGAGCAACTAACTAAATAGTATGGAACGTTTTATTACTTCTGATAAAAATGAGGATACAAAAATAAGAATTTAAACATTACAAATAATATTATTGTTAAAATTATTTTAAATAAACCTTTTAAACTTTTGAACCTGTTTTGATTTTTAACCCGTAACAACTTAACTATTATGGAATAAAAGGGAATTTTTTTTTTTTAAATTTCCAATAATATTATAAATACCTACAGTGTGGAAACCACTTATGGAATAAGATTAATGATCCTCTTAGTTTACGGAATTATAAAAAACGCTGAGACACGTCAATTTTTATTTTCAATTTTTCTTCTTGAAATAAAACATAAGTAGATTATTTATATAATATTTCAAATTATTATAAAGTTTTATCAATTTTAAAAACGAATATAAAATACGAGTGATAAAAATAAACAATATAAAACTTTTGTAAACATGTTTTCTTGAAAATGGATGTGCGAGTGTGTGCGTATGTGTATAGAAAGTTTCAAATGGATTTTTACAATCTCAATAATTTTAGCAGTTAATTAATTCAGTCTATTTCCAAAATATTAAACTCATAGGCTTACGTTAAAGGGGTTTATTAGGTTTTATATAAAAAAACAAATTAACTGATTTGATTAAATTTTACTAGAAATCTTTAAAAAAATCTAGCTACACAATCTGTATTACAATTTCTATTCAGTATTGATGGAAAAAAGGTAGGGGCAGTGGGAGACTGGATATGTAGTCGTATTAAACACTTCAGGTAGGCATAGGTAAATTACGGACAATAAACAACATTAAATCGACAATAAACAGATTATTTTTATGACGCAGTCACGCAGTTAAATCTCTAAAGTACAATTAACGGAACAGAGTTTACAAATAATAATATCATGGTTGGAGTTTCTAAAATGACCACATTAAACCCTTGCAAACACAACTGTAAAATAATAAATGAACATTATTAAGGAAATATAACATTGGTTATAAAAAAAAAATTAAGGTGAGACGGCACACCGGATAAACAACCTAAGAGAAATACCTGTCAAAGTTGTACTTAAAAACGAAAACTCGAATAATTTTAAAACTAGGAAATCTATAATTATCTATATCTGAGGTTTTTCTTTCCATTTCCTCTTATTTCGTTTTTTTTGTCTCTAGAATATATTGCGGTTTTCTAATATGTATATTTCTAAATTTTCTTGAATCGATAACTTCAGGTAAAATACAATCAAAGTAAAATTTGCAAAGAACTGGTTTCATGCTTCTTGCCCAGAATTTAGGATTATGAAATATAGTTTCGGTTTTTAAACCGTGAGGTGTCCAAACCGCAAGTACACAATATGACCCTGTGGAAATTTGCAATTGTCCTTGTACCTGATAATATCAGTTATGCATTTTATTAATGCCATCCTTTTTCCAAAAGGAAATTTTTTTGGTTTTAATACCTTCTTCAGGTGTCATATTTTTTACCTCTTTTTTTAAAGGAAAATGTTTACGCTTTAGTCTCCTTGTACTTAATCTTAGATGGACCTTATTTCCTCTGCGATAAAAAGTTTCTTTTTTCTTTTGTACCTTATTCATTTCTAAATGTCTGCAAACGTCTTTAAAAAACACAACACAATACATAATCACAAAAAATATCTATAAACAATATAAAAAATCCCACAGAGCTCTATTAACGAAACAAATCTAAATAAATCCTGACCTGTGCTGTGTTACCCCAGAATCCGAATAGTTTCTCACTCTAACGGCAAAATAAGTGGGAAACGGATAAATACTCAACTTACACGCCTTCGTTAGCTTTGAAATTTTTAACCGCTCGCAACCTCCTGATATTTTAAGTTCGCAACCGTTTTAAGGATGAGCCTTAATTTTCACCGGTTTTTAGAAGTCTGATTAATTTGAAACTTTGCATACGAATCAATGTCTGACGATACTGCAAAAATTTAATAATAGTTTCCCATTATCCTTAGTAGGAAAGGACATTGAATTGGAATAAGAATTTGAAAGGTTAGGTTTGGACATATAATAATTCCTTTATTATTTCAGTCAAATAAACCATAGTACAAAATATTATTTATTTTAATAACATTTGTAAATGTCAATTATTCGCGTGAAATAAAGGGCGAAGTTCATTTTCTGCAGTGCGAGACATTATAGAATATGCTCTACCACTCTATAATGTTTATTAGACAGTTTCACCTGCCTGTAAGCTGCTTATTACCAAATACATAGGTATATATCATTCCGAACTTCAAGCAACAGTTAATATAAATAGAATAAAAACAAAAAGGAAAATAGGATCTATATAAGCAGTTTGCACTTATTACTTATATAGCAATTTTTTATAACCACATTTAAATCTATTTATGATATTTAAAGACTTAATAGAATCAGGTACAGAGTTGTATAAAGAGCAACTTGATATTGAAAAGATTAGGTATTACAGAATCAAAACTGAAAGGAAAAGGCAAAAAAAATTAATAAACGAAAACACTAGCTGATATATAGTGGAGTAGAGATAAAACAACACGCAAAATAAGGAGTAGGATTCATAATTAATAAAAAAAAACATAAAATTCAAACACAGGTGGACAGAAGTCTTAGAAAGAATATTAAAGGTGAAGTAAAAAAGAATGAGAAAACCACGATTATAGTTACGTTTGGATTTGGATTTGGATGATCTAAAGACTCAGTTCTCTGCCTTACAAGAAGAAAATAAATTGCTGCTAAGAACTGTTGAGTCTCTAGAGCAAAGAAATGATGCAATGGAGCGTAGACTGGAGAAGATAGAAAATGATGTCAGAAAGAATAATCTTATTTTCAAGGGTCTGAAAACCCCAACAGATGATGCCACTGTGTGTATATCTACGTTTTGTAAAGATGTTCTGGATGTGTCAGTCTCACCTCAGGATATTGCACATGTTCGTAAAATAAGTATCGGCCAATTGGGAAAGCATTTGCTAAAAGTTACCTTCACCAAAGCTAATATTGTCAAGGAAGTTTTAAATAATACAAGGAAGTTAAGAGGAACTGGTTTTTTTGTTGATCGAGATTATTCCTATGTTGTCCGGTGCAGAAGAAAGAAGCTTCTACAGTACAGAAGAGAATTACTTCAAAAAGATAAATCGAAGAAAATCATGCTTAGAGGAGATGTTCTTTTTTTGGATGATAAAAAATATATTTGGAGTGATCAGGAAAGCAGAGTGAAAGAATGGGTGCAGGAAAAATCGGAGCAGAAGTTCAACAACGGGAAGTATAATGTTTCCAGTCCTGGTCCGTCTTCACTGCCTTCAGCATCATGAAATATCTGCGTCAGCCGGAATCATGTAAATAGATCTATTGCATCTAACGAGTTTAATTTGGGAAATGTTCGATTACTTTCATATAATGTAGCGGGTTTAAAAGCAAAACTTGCAGATCCATATTTTTTAGATTTTGTAACAAAATTTGATATTTTTGTTTTATTTGAAACCTTTTTAATTGATGATAACTACTGTGATAATTATTTTAAAGATTATAGTTTATGTTATATTCCAGCAAGAAGAACTTCTAAATATGGTAGAGCCAGTGGGGGTGAGCTTTACGGGGTTAGGTCATCTCTTCCAAAAAACTCATTTTATTTTGTAAAAATTAATGGTATTGAATTGATTTCGGTAAAAGTCTCTACTCTTGATTTTTTTATTTTTCCAGTTTATTTAAATTGTAATGCTTGGGATGAGAGTTTTATGAGATTGGTACAGTTTTTGGGTGAACACAATTCTTATAATTATATGATTGTAGGAGATTGTAATGTTAGGATTGGTAGCAAGCAGTCTCTCCCTGAGGATTTGGTAATTGATAATTTTAATTGTAGAATCTCTAGGAATTCTAAGGATTTAGTTCTGGACAAGAGAGGTAATGATTTTTTGGACCTCTGTGAGAACTACAATCTAGTTGTATTAAATGGAAGGTTTCCTGGAGACAGTGAGGGTGAGTTTACTTATATAAGCAATAAAGGCTGTTCAGTAAATGATATTTGTACTATTTCTCTTAATTGCATATCTGTAGTAGATGATTTTTGTGTTTTACCTGTCAATTATTCTGATCATCAGCCTCTCAGTGTCACACTGAAGTTTGCACCTTTCACATCGGAAGAAGTTTTACCTTTATTACCTCAATTATTTTGGTCTGGGAGTTTGGCAGATAAATACAAAACAGATCTCGATTTTCTTATACGAAATATTAGTTCTTTTCCAAATGACGTACAAGGATGGTTAGATACCCTTACAAGTGCTATTGAAAGTTCCTGTCCCACTTCGCAAACCTCAAACTACATTAAAAATATAAAGAAGAAACCTTGGTTCGACGGAGCATGCCTTCGTGCTAGAAATAAATCCTTTAAATTACTTAAATTATTTCGGACTACTAATTCAGCATTTGTTAGAAAAACTTATTTGGAGTCTAATCTGGAGTATAAATCTATCTGTCTAGAAAAGAAGAAAGAGTATTTCGACTCCCTTGTAGATCGTTGTAGGTCGGTTCGAAATTCGAAGGAGCTTTGGCAAGTTTTTAATCAAATGAAATATAAACAATTCGTTTGTGGTAATAACATTTCAATGTTTGCATTGGTGTCGCATTTTAGTTCACTTCTTAATCAGGGCACAGATAAAGTAGCAGTTTATTATGCTGAACCTTTCATATATAATTCCGCTATGGATTCTTCTTTCACACTGGATGAACTGAAGACAGTAATAGTAAACTTAAAGAATGGCAAGGCTCCAGGCTTCGACCGAATAACCTCAGAATTTTACAAAAATGCTCCTGACATATTTTTTGAGAGATTATTGTCTTTCTTGAATTATATATATCAAATGGAGACAATTCCAACTTCATTTGGTAGATCGATTGTGTTTCCTTTATTTAAGCGAGGTGATATTAACGAAGTATCCAATTATCGAGGCATCTCCTGCATTGACGTGATTGCCAAAATTTTTACTGGGCTATTACTGCGACGCTTAGAAAGTTACATCGTAGATAATAACCTCCTAAGTGAATATCAAGCCGGATTTCGTCGTGGATACTCCACAATGGATAATCTTTTTATTCTAACAAATATTGTTAAACTGAAACTGTTGAAACGGGGCCAAAAGATTTACTGTTTCTTCGTGGATTTTTCGGCTGCATTTGATCGCATTAATCGTAGGGCATTATTTTTAAAGCTGTATAACTTGGGCATATCTACAAAAATGGTAAATATTTTAAAATCTTTGTATGCAACGACAGTATCTGCTGTAAGGGGGAGAAATGGCATTTCTGAATTTTTTCACGTATCTAGTGGCGTTAGACAGGGTTGTCTTCTAAGTCCCTTATTATTTTCTATTTTTCTGGATGATTTACCGGGATATCTGAAAGGAGGTGTTCGGATCGCCGAGGATAATGTCAAGGTACTTATGTACGCTGATGATATTGTACTCATTAGCGAAGATCCACTTCAACTTCAAAAAAATATTAATATTCTTGAAAAGTACTGTCTACAGTGGGGGCTGGAGGTAAATCTTACAAAATCAAAGATTGTTGTTTTCAGAAGAGGTGGAAAACTTTTATGTAGAGAAAGGTGGAGGTTTGGTGATAGATCAATTGAAGTTGTTAACTCTTTTAAATACTTGGGGGTAACACTGTCGCCTCGCCTCTCCTTTCATACACATATTAAAGACAGAGTTTCTATTGCTAAAGTAGCACTTAACACAGTCTGGTCAGGTCTTATCACTCAAAACATGGTTCCCTTATCACATAAGTTTCAATTGTTTAATTCTGTTTTTCGATCCATTGCTTGTTACGCGGCGCAAATATGGGGATTTGAACAATATGAAGTATTGGAGAAATTATTACGGTTTTTTATTAAAAAGTTATATTCCCTACCTATAACTACTCCAAACTTCATGCTTTACCTTGAAACTGATGTTGATCTACTATATATATTCACTTTGAGGCTACATTTTAGATATATATTAAATGTTCTTAGCCTTCCGGCTTGCCGGCTTCCTAGAGTAGTTGCACTGGAAATGGTAATGCATAAAACTTTTTGGTTTCACAGTTGGATAAAACTGTTTAATAGATATGGGGTTAATTTCAGTGCTTCTCTTGATGAGGTAACATTGTGGGAATATCAGATGTCGGTTCTAATAGACAGAATAAGGGAGGTACATCGGGATACTTGTGAGTCAAATGCTAGGGAATCGAATAGGTACATGTTTTATAAAGAGCTCAACCATAATGCTGGCATATTCTCAATTTACGGGTTGCCGCATAATATGAATTTAAGAGAACTAAGTTGGCTTTTTAAGATGAGAGGTGAACTGTTGTATTTAAATTTCACTCCATGGGTTGAAAGGGAGGTAGAGTTGTGTTCTATGTGTAACTTAAATGTTAGAGAAGATATTGTTCATTTCTTGGCAGTTTGCCCTGTTCTTGCGGAGTTTAGAGTAATTTATCTTAGCGTCCGCTTTTTATCATTGCCTGATTTAAGGGAACTTCTGAACTCCTCCACCTCTTCTCTAGGTCTCATACATTTTGCGCGCGCGGCCTGGATGTATAGATATGAATTAATCCAGGAATTTAATTATTAATTTTTGTACTTTTGTATTTTTGTAATTTTTATTTTTGTATTTTTGTATTTTCTGTAAACCCTAGTTTTACATTGAGTGTTTTTTTTGCATTGTTTTGTAGAGCACTTAATTTCCGGCTGACGGATTACCAAGCCGTATATGCTTGTATTATAGTTTATATTCTTTATAATTGTAAAATAATTCTTATAAATAAAGTATATTATTATTATTATTATTATTATTATTATTATTATTATTATTATTATTATTATTATTATTAGTTACGTTTGACCCGAACAAAGATGCGAAATCAGAATTGAACGAACATTTTTGGATAAAACACGACAACTAAGCTGGTTCAAAAACATTTATTGCAGCTCTTATTACTTACTCTACTAAAATCAGTCGCGATTTCATTAGGAATTTATTGTCAAAATCATAAAAATATCGATGTTCTAAAAGGAATGCGAAAAATTGCTAGCTTTTAATTAAGCTAGCAGTGTATATGTTACGGTAAATGTACACTCTTGGGGAATGTATACTTTTACCGTAAAATGTGTACATTTCCCAAAAAGTTAGGTATATGTGAACTGAATGTAATGTTTATGTACATTTCCCGGCAAATGTGTACCCTTGCCTTCACATTTTGGTAAATGTATACTCTCCTACCTTCAGGTTTTAAGAACAGTTGGAATAAAAATAAATTAAAAATGCCGTTGCAGTAAAAAATAGTTATTTAAATAAACATACTACAAAACGCTTTAATAACAAAAGTTATTTTAATTAAAAATTATAAAAAAAATAAATAAAAAAAAATAAAATAAATAAAGAAATAACAATAACATAAATAAAAATATTTTTTTTTTAAAGAAACATTATAAAAATTTTATAATGAAAAAATATTATTTATTTAAACAAGAATTGTTATTGTGGCATTTGAAATTGCATAATATCGCAGCATGTTTACAACTGCATTTTTTTGAGGAACATGTTCCTTTACAAGTATCTTTTAAAACCTTGTCCACCAGTAATAGTCCAGGAGGAATCGGCGCATGAGTACCGAGAACTATTCCACCTCAATTTTTTTTATGTGATCCTCTTCAAATTGTCCTCCTAATGATATAAATGCATGTTGCCATGGCGCAACCCGGTGGCATATTATTTAAACCGAAATTGTTTAAACAATTACAAGGAATTGTTATTTTTCAAAAGGACAAATTTTTTTTATATCCTTTATTGAAATACCAATAAAAAAGGTCCTATGACTTTTCACGATAAAGTTAATATTTTTAAAGATATGAATTTTTTAAAATTCGAAAAATCTCAAATTTGGGTAATTTCGACCCATGAAAAATATATTAAAAAAAAATATAATGTGAAAGTAATATTTTTTTTAATTCTCTATACAATAGTTAATAATATTGTTAATAGAGATTTAAAAAATTTTTATTGTTTATATCTTTTTTTTAATTGTTAATTTGGCGCGCTCACAAGTATGCATCGCTTACTTTTAAGTATCGTTGTCTCTCTCTGACTCATGCGTTGCGTCGGCCTCTCTGTGTCTTGAATCATTATTTATCATTTATCTTAAAAACTATCAACTTTATCAAAATTGTTAAAGAAAGCAATGTTATTAGATAGTTTAAACAATATGGCACCGGGTTGCGCCATGGCAACATGCATTTATATCATTAGGAGGGCAATTTGAAAAGGATCACATAAAAAAAATCAGGTGGAATAGTTTTCGGTACTCATGCGCCGATTCCTCCTGGACTATAAGGGACTGCATTCCTATAATTTCTCTTACCGATTTCTCATGTTGAGGAACATCTTCGAATGATATAAACTTTTGTTCGCAAATGGCGAATTCATGCCTAGAATAGGATTGTTTTAAAACTCCATTTTTAGTTCCCAATTTATATAACTTCTTATCGTCATCTCTAGACAAAACAACGCAAATCAAATTTTTTGGATCCGTTTTACCACGATCAACGTCTGGAATGGAAACTCTAACATTGTCACCAATCACGGCAGCAGGAAATTTTTCTTTCGAAAGATTACACATTTTGATAGCTTGATGTTCTAAATTTTCCCTTGCCTTCTTTCGAGCATTATCAATTAAAATTTTATTCTCGTTTAAAACAAAATTTAGCTCAACTTTCATCTTCATTTTCAGTGTGGTTGTATAAAAAACCATCATCAAAAATTATGTCTAACGATGGAAAATTCATCGTTTTCTGCGACTTTACTATGTGATGAATTGGCTGTGTGTACACCTTCTAGTAATTGCTCTAACTCTTCTTCTGTTTCCAGCTGTTCAACAGATTCCATAGGTAAATTTGATGTTTTCAAACCCAATTTCATTCTTGTTCCGAATAAAGCTTCATAGGGAGTTTGCTTTATACCCTCATGAAAAGCTCTATTTTTCATCAGCTGAACATATTTTAAACCTTCTGACCACTTGGTTGTTTGGTTAGTGATAAGCCAGGTTGTAAGCATATTTTGAACATCTTGATTCGCTCGCTCTATAGAGCCCTGGCTTTGGGAATGGCGAGGCTTCCCATGTATTATTTTTACACCATCCCACATATTTGCTAATTCTTGGATAATTTTATTTGCAAACTCCCTACCATTATCGCACTGGAGAATGGAAGGGGCTCCCAAAAGAGTAAAAATGTCCATAAGTTCTTTTGCTACTTCTGACGCAGTTTTTGTTTTTAGTGGGCGCAGTACAACAAATTTTGTTAAATGATCTTGATAATTTAAAATAAATTTAAATTCATTATCTGGTTGTGTCTGTAAATCTATAAGATCAACTTGACACCTAGAATTCATTTCACTCGTCAAAATTGGTTTTATCACAATACCTTTTTTTGCCTTTTGCCTTTTTTTGACATGCCTCACATAAAGATAAATACAACATAACTGCTTCAGTGGTAATGTTGTTGTATTATTGTTATTAATTTCTTTCAATAATCTGGCCGCCATGGCCAGTTGACAAATGAGCATCGTGTATAATTCCATAAGTTTCTTCAATTGTTGCAAAATATTTTATGCTACCCCCTTCCTTTAATGGGCTTATTAATTTTTCTTCCTTCCCTACCACTATTATAACGTATCTTTTCAGCCGGCGATAATCTACATCACTTTTATTCTTTTCTTTTAATTTTGCTGCCTTTACTTCCAATAATATTTTTTCATACTGATGTTGGCGTAAACAAATATTATTTTTGTTTTTTTGTGATACAATCTGTTCTAGTTGGTTTTTAAATTTTTCTTTTTGTTTAAAATTGTAAATGTTAGTTGAATGCACATTACCCAAACGAGGTGACAAATGTGCACATTTACCGGAAAATGTGTACATTTGCCGCAATATCTACTTTTACCGTAACATATATACATATTATAAAGTATTTTTAATTTATGAAGTAAGTTTTAAAGTGATTTTAATGTGTTTTGCGTTGGTACGCCAATTGAAAGGTATAAGAATTTTTATTTATTTGAATTAGTTAAAATTTGATGTGTATTTAGCATGAGCTCCATTATCTCAGGCAGGCTTAATCGTTTGTTCCTGTTGGATGAATCTTTTTGTTCTCTTATAAGCTTGGTTATATTTTAAATCCAATTGTTTGTCCAATAATTTAATTTAATTTTAAATGGTGAGGACACTTTTATATCTTTAAAACACTGGGAACATATTGTTTAAATTTGCACTGTCACAACTTATATTTTACTTTTTTAATGTCCCTGTATTTTACACTGACTGACTGTAATCTCTAATTATTACTATCTTGACTTTTTTAATGACTGATTATAACTCAAAGAATGTTTACCACTGACTAATCCGCGCCATGTCACTAACTGTCTTTTATAATTTTCCATGTTCTGAAAAAATTTTTTTAAAACAACTCAAACTTTGTATATCACATTCTTTTGCGAATATTGTTTTAAACAATACCTCTGTCCTTGTCTTTTAATGTCTACCAATTTATATATACCCGATACATCAGTTATTATTTATATTATAATATAATATAATATAACAATATTTATACACTTATTTCACTGTTCCGCGCACTGTTTACTAAGACTTCTATATGATAACCAAAAAATAATTATCTTTGATGATAACTGAATATTCAAAACTGAACAGTCGAGAAATACCTATTATTTCCGGGAAATAGGATAATGGGAGTGGAACCAACGCATTCACCATTTTTTAAAGTTTCGACAGGATTAACATCTGCACTTGTCGACTTTGTAACAATAGCATCACCGGTTATATAGTAACATTACCCTAATCATACTTTATCATTCATATTATTCATATTAAAATTGATTTCTGTTTATCATCTATAACTGAAACTAATTAAGAATAAGCACTAGTCTACTATTTAGTGTAAATTTAGTGCCGTCCATATGCGAAAATAAATTGATAAAAATATTATTTTTAAATATTCAAACAGCAAACCTCACAAATAATAGTCCTACCTACTTTATAGTTGAATGAGATCATTGTTTTCCAACTACTAAGATTTAGTGCTCAATGAGTGCTTCTTAGATCAGACAAGAGAATTAGTAAAAAACGTTATTTAATAGACTAGACAATACTAATCTAGCAACATCTACATCTTAACGAGGTCTCAGACAATGATTTAATTCTCTTGATTGACATAATTTTATTTCAATTATTTTTTTAAACTATTTATTTACATGTAATTATAGATATACTTACCAATAGCAGGTCTAAATACACCCGCAGGTAAATTTTGACCATGTAAAAGTATAATATTTTCAGCTACAGATTTTGTGAAGACATATGAATTTGGCCATTTTCCAATTAATCTAAAAAAAGTACAAAAAACTAATAGTCATATAAATAAATTTGAACAAATATAATAGACATCAAGAATTATATACCTAAATTTGATTTTTTATTTCCGATCATTATAACGTGACATAGTGATGCGTATCGTGATATTAATTAAAAAGATTTCATGTAAATTAAATCTATATTTTTATCTATTAATTAGGGAATATATAAATTTAGTCGAGTTAAAAAGCTTCGCGTTCACCAAAAAAATACTGCTTCGTTTACTTTTAAGCAATAAAATACTTATTAAAGTTATAAAATTCACTCAATCTGCGACGTTTATCAAACATATCTTTTTGTATAAATCTTCTAGTCATTGACATATAACAACCGGCGTAATGAAGGTAAGTAGGCTTTCACGGCAGGAGTCACTAATTTCCGGGTAATTCTGAAGCAGTTGCAGTTGAAACTCTTATGAGTAGAAAATAGTATTTTTCAGAGTAAAATACGTAATAGTAGTTTATCTAACATTGGCGGAAAGTGATACTTCCGCTAACGCGTCGTTCGGCTGCCTGACGTCACTTTAAGAACGTGTTAGGTATGCTATGCTACTAATTTGCGGAAAAGTGGTTCTTTCAACATTAAATTTCTTAATACGTGGCAGATATTATTTTTTCTATAAAATTATAGGAAGGAAGGAGATTTTAGACAGACAATGTATAAAATATATAAAACTAGTAATATTTACCTAGAACTGATGCTCGATAAAAGATCCGAATCCATTTCTTCGCTCATTTTAATAAGTAATTCTGGGTTAATTGGTGGTTCATAAAATTTTTCCTCTATACACTTTTCATAACAATTTGAATAAGCTGTTGATACCAATATAAACGAATAAATCTGTTTGCTTTGGATTATCAGTTTCATAATTTCCATTGTACCTCTTACATTCGTAATAACAGATTGCTGAAGTTTTAAATCCATGTTTAATGAAGCTCCACAATGAAACACTATATTAATCTAAAAGAAAACTATAAGGTTATGATTTACGGTTTAGTAAATAATACCATCCTAATTAGATTTATTATTGTTTTTTCGCAAAAACGAATAAAAGGTAGTGGCGCCCTCAAACTTTTATAGCCAAAAATTCCTGACTTATAGTGACTCGGAGTCGAACCACTCCTTGAGAAGAGTCTCTAGTCGGGATCTGCTCAGAGTGAGATTTTCTTTACAATCTGAATGTTTTTTCATTATCTTGCATTTTAGATATTTACTTTAAATATTCTTACTTACTTTATTTTTGATTAATTCTTTGTTTTCCATATTGAGACCTAGTTCTTTTTTAGTTAGGTTTCCATCAATAACATGAATTTTTTGCAATTTTTCTGGATTTGATTCCCTTATCTTGGCTAGAATCTAATAAAGTTTAATATTATTTTTTGTCTCAAATGTACCAAAATAAGACGACAGTTCTAACAAGAAAAAAAAACAGTTCAACCAGTTATTTTATATTGAAACACTTGTGGGTACAATTTATTTATAAACTGTCATAATTTAAAGGAATTCAGCTAGAAAATATTTACAACTGTTGATTTCGAAGACTGTAGTAAAGCTGATTCTCAACGAAGAATTACATCCTATTTTTTCATAAATGAAATGTCCTAGAAATATCCACATTAACTTCGAGAAGATTCCAGAACAATTATTTACACTAACCTTAACTACTAAATATTCTTCTTCTCTTTTCTATCTGTCAACCTCTTACAATATTAATAAAATAATGCTGATCTTATTAACTAATTGAAAGGGTTTAGGGGTTAGAAAAAACAACTGCGAGCAATTCATTGAATAATCTGTTTATTCTAGGAATAAAATTGCGAATTAAATGTATCTTTCGTAAGCCAATGATTTCTGTGAATTTCATGTAGAATTTTTGTTAGTTCCAACGGATAGATTCCAGGTGCAAGTTCTATTGAGGAGAAGAAAAATTAGGGTAATTCTTAAGGCCAATGGCATTTTTTTCATCAGAACTAAGGATTTGAGGGGTCGAGTGAGTCAACCAAAAAATCATATATATAATTATGGTTTTCAAACCATCCTGTTGTTTTCGTGTGGACAGGATTACAAATTTATACACTGCCTCTACTTTCACTATTCGACTTTATTTTAGAAAATGTATAATTCGTATCCAAAAAAATACGATCGCTAAAACGATTTTATCAACATGACGACTCGAGACGAAGAAGTGGTGGTAGTTTTACTCGTTGTCACGCTTTCGCTTTCAACTGGACAGAGTCTGGCGACTGCTCTTGATACCAGACCATCTTGGGTTCTTAAAGACGCAACTCTAAAGGATCCATATTTACCACTAATTAGGTCAATGACTCGTCCTAGACAATATCGCAAAATAGGAACCTTGTCGTCTTTGACCAGCACCAACTGGCCAACATTAAGGACTTCCACTGGGTCATTTCCATTTGTATCTAAGCTGCATCTTACTTATGTATTCATGATGCCGTTTGCTCCAAAACTGCTCGAAAATTTTGGTTAATAATTGAAACTGGGAAAATCGAGGAAAGTCGATTATTAGGCAAATGAATCGTCTGGATTGGAACTCAAAGGACACACCTTTAATACGAATAAGCAAAGTTTGCAAATCAAATGAGAATATCGTATATGATCCCAATACTCTTTTAAGATGATGTTTTAAATTCTTTACACCCGCTTTCCAAAGACCTCAAAAATGAGGAGAATTTTTTGACTATTGCTTCTGTAATAGTGGAATTATTGACGATTAAAAATTTACCCATAAATTGAATTTCTTTGTTTGATTTGGTAAAATTGGCAAACAAATACTGCTACCCAGCACTTTATGACTTTACACCTCCTACCGCTTCTATCCCTTACTAAGTAAGGACCAGAATAATCGACTACGGTTTGGAAAAATGGCAAAACTGCTTGAACTCGCGACAAAGGTAAATCACCCATAATGGCCTGAAATTTAGTAAATTCATACCTGGCACACTTAATCGCGTACTATTTTGCATGTTCAACGGATAGGTTTTTATCGACTTGTTTGGATTGGATTGCCTTACGATTTTTTGAAGACACCTTTGCTCCGGATTTATTAACAATTGTCGATACATCATGCGTTTGTCATTGAATAAGAAAAGGATCGCATACAAAATCTTAAGATGATTGAGATTAAATCCGACTGTATTACAGGACCTACCAATTACAGATTGTTAATGGATATACCAGTTGCAGAAGGTGACGAACTACACCATGGTGTAGCAAGTAGTATTCTCGTTCATTATCGGGTGTTTCATTTTGAACTTCGGACATGTGGCCGAGCTTTGACGAAGACTCTTTAAAGGGAAAAGAAACAATATTTCTCCCATCGGGGGATAATTTTAAATTTTTCCTTAATGTCCCGCTTCAGCCCATCCCAGATAGATTTTCAGTTATTCGCTACTTTTTTTTTGAAAAACCCTTTAAAAAGTCTAATGTACATGAATTATTTTGCCTGGCTCGTATTCTTTCCCATTCGCGGGACGTACTATTGTTTAATTTGCTTGACATGATGTATTATTAAAGTATCCCAATGTTCCGTGGGTTCACCTAATTGTTTTAAGGTATTCAAGTGTTTAAATAGATTATTGCTTAAATCTCGAATTTAACTCGGCTGCAATTGGATTTATAATGAAACTTACGTTGATATAATTTTGAATTAAACGTGTTCCAAGCGATACCGTAATTACTTCTACTGATTGTATAACCTGTGTGGCGGAACCAGTCAGGGAGGCCCTTAAATAATGAAATTTCTGAATTTCGTTGATTTTTGGAATTTCATGAAAAAGAGATTCAAAGACTTATGCACTTACTCAGCTTTCGCTGGTAATATTTACCTATACCGAGCGTAAACGCAAATGGGATTAGGCTCAAAATTTACATATTTAAAAATTTCCGAACAGTGTGACATGTGTTTAAAATTGCCGCTTTTTGCAAGTCAATAAAAGTGTTTTTATGAAGATCGAGTTTTTTAAGACTGTCTTCAAGACTTTTGGGAATGAGTCCAGTTGATGATACGATGATCGGTACCACCTCCACTTTTTCTGCATGCCACATCTGCCCTACTTCTATAGCAAGATCGGTGTACTTTGCTATCTTTTCATTATATTTGTCCAAAATATTGTTGTTGTTTGGAACTGCAACATCGACTAGCAGCACTGAATTAGCTTTTTTATCCACTACTACAATGTCGGGTCGATTATTCGTCACCTGTCTATCGGTGATAATGGACCTATCGTAGTAGAGTCTAAAATCTGCATTCTCGAGCACTGCCTGTGGATTATACTTGTAATACGGTGTATAGGTGTGCAGCAGTCCATATTTGTTGGCCAGTTTCTGGTGGATAATATTACACAGCTGGTTGTGCCTGCGTAAATAATCCGTGTTGGCTATGGTTGAACATCCTGAAGTGATGTGTTGTATTTATTATTATTATTATTTCTGGTGGATAATATTACACAGCTGGTTGTGCCTGCGTAAATAATCCGTGTTGGCTATGGTTGAACACCCTGATGTGATGTGTTGTATGGTTTCCGACGTTTGTTGGCACCGTCTACACTTGTCCGATGTAATAGTTTGGTCCCTGATAACAAATTTTTTGTAGTTGTTCGTATTAATTACTTGATCCTGAATGGCCATCATAAATCCTTCAGTCTCTGGGAACAAGGTACCGTCAGCAAGCCACCTATTTGATGCTATTCTGTCAATGTGCGGGTGGTTAAGGTCGTGATGATGTCGACCATGTAGAGCTTTTTGGGCCCATTTTACGTGTTTCTCAGCATCTGTTGTTACTTCTAAATCCACATTAGGACCTGCTAAATTTAGAGGGGAATAATTTTTATCTGCTCCTACAATAAATTTGTGTAATTTAGATGATGTTGATTTAGTAATAAAGAAGTCTCGTAATTTATTTATCTGCTTATTGTGTAGATTGATTATGTCACATAGAGCTCTTCCTCCCTCCTTTCTCGGCAATGTTGTTCTAAATACCGACGATATTGGATGGTGATATCTGTACTTGGTCATTATAGTCCTTGTTGTTCTCTGAATATCTTCCAATTCAGTTTTTGTCCATCTTAGAATCCCAAACGAATAAGTTAACACAGGTACGGCATATGTATTAATTGCTCGATTAAGGTTTCCTGCGTTCAGTTCCGATTTTAGTAATGAACTAACCCTCTGTGTATACTGATCCTTGATTTTGGACTTGGACTGTTTTTGGTCTAATAATCTGACTTGTTGAAATCCCAAGTATTTATAGGTTTCCCCATTCTGCATGGCAGCGACTATATCTCCATTAGGCAGCGCCACATCTCCATTGACAATTTTTCCCTTTTCAATGTTTAAGGTTCTGCACTTATCTAAACCAAATTCCATGTGTATATCACTGGAGAACCTTTCGGTTATATCCAGATGTTGAATTTGTTGTTGATTAGCAGCAAAAATTTTTATATCATCCATATAAAGAAGATGGGAAACAGTGCAGTTGGTGTTTCTATTAGTCTTAAGATTGAAGCCATATTTTGTCATTGAGTATGGTAGACAGTGGATTCATTGCCAAACAGAACCACAGTGGACTAAGTGAGTCACCTTGGAATATTCCCCTACGAATAACAATTTCGTTAGTCTTAATATACTGTCCATTAATGTTTACCTGAAGGCTTGTTCGCCATTGCTTCATCGAAGTTTCAAGAAAAGTAACTATGTTGGGATGTACTTTATAGATGTTTAAAACACTTAAGAGCCAGGAATGTGGTACGCTGTCAAATGCCTTACGGTAATCTACAAAAGCAGTCGAGATGTTGCGACATTGCTTTTGCGCTTGCCTTAGGATCACAGAGTCAATAACAAGTTGTTCTTTGCATTCCTGGTGATCACGTTTACATCCCTTTTGCTCCTCTGCCAAGATGTTATTTTGGTCGACATGCCTATAAATTCGGTTAGTAATGCAAGATGTTAGTATCTTGTAAAGCGTTGGAAGACATGTGATTGGTCTATACTGTGAGGGGTCCTGTGTGTTAGCTGTTTTGGGAAGCATATGGGTTAAACCATGAGTAAGAAAGGCTGGAATGTCTTCTGGATGGTGAAGAATATGTGTAAATTTTGATGCGATTATCTCGTGTAAGCTGTCAAATTTTTTGTACCAGAAATTTTGGATATTATCAATTCCTGGAGCTTTCCAACTGTTAGTTTCTCCTACGGCTTGGTTTACTTCAGCTGTTGTTATGTTGTTAAACAACATTGGAGCAATGTTTGACTTATCCTTCTCAGATTGAATCCATTCGGCACCCTCGTTGTGTTTTTGAGGATTGGACCATATTGAAGACTAATAGTCAGTAAGTTCATGCTTACTTGGGAGATTATCGTTGCTGTTTGTTCCGACGCTACTCAGTTGTGTATAGAACAGAACTATAGAATAATATTTTTTATATTTTGCCATTTTATCATTTTTTAAATTAATTTATTATTTTTATGTAATTACGAAAATTTTGATTTTAAAAAGTATGTGGGTAGCACTGTGTAATTTATAACACTTGACAGTTTTGACATTTAAATTATGAAATATTATTGTTTTCAAATAGTTTAAAATTACTAATACACCAATAATAATATATTATATAAGTAAAAGATTATATCCATATTCACAAATACTTTCTTAAAGAACAATATAAAATTAATAAATTGCTATTAGCCACAAATGTCATTATCAATAGTCTTGTCATTAGATACTTCAATCATGTCGCCAACCATTTAAAACAAAAATGTGCGTGCGTAAAAGTTACATTACGATACGCAAATGCGTTTTATAATGAAGATTTTTATAAGTGCAACATATAAAAAATTTATTTAAATTGTTTTAAAGTCAATATTAATTAAGGACCTTTCTGACCAATAAATAAAGAATAATTTAACGTTGAAAAGTTTACAATGCAATATTTGTTTTGGCTAACATGCGACTAGTAGGCTAAATACAAGAAAAGTTCAGCTAAAATAAAAATTCTGTACTTACAGGTTCATCAATTAATTTTTTTAGCCTTTCTTCTGGTGTCAATCCTCTTTTAGATTTTACAATTAAATATATAGCTTCAACATCACAAGTTCTTAACAACTTTTCAATAATCAGTTTACCTAAAAATCCTGTTCCACCAGTCAATAATATATTTTTATTTTTGTAAAATGACTTAACGTCGTTAAACATTGCTAGAAAATTTAAACTCCCCACAATAAAGAATAACAGTAGACAATGACACAGTTATAGATTTAATTAAATATTTAAATGCAGTAATGGATAGCTATGACGTGGAAAATGAAACTCAAATAAGATATCGATATTTTCTATAGAGTGTACAGAAAGAGTCAATTTACTAAGTCTTGTTTGGTCTTCACAATTTTTATTATTTTTAATTATAAATTCATGCATATTCTTTTACTGGAAATGACTATTATTTTTAATAACCAAATAACCATAGTGTAAAACATTGTTTGAATTTGACTTGAACTATACGTATTTAAACCGTTTAAAGTAAATGATAATAGTTTTCAGAATAAGTTAATATTCTTTATCAAATGTATCAACTTATTACATTTACTTTACCACCAGCCAAGAGTTCATTAAAAAAAAAGTCAAACTTTATATGGACTAATTATTTCCTTTTTGTCTTTAAATGGAAAATACTAGCACTTTTGACTTGTGCTACCACTTCTTCCAGCAAATGATACTTCGGGTGGAGAAAAAGCTGCTCTATTACGTGTGACAAGTAGAATGAAGGCAAAAAGAAAGCTGAAAATGGGATGTAGTCCTAAACAACGCCATTCCTTTTATAGAGATGTTGTTATGAAGGTGCAAAAATTCATGAAAAGAGGAACATCTTTAAAAGAAAAGTTTGCCTTCCGAGCGAGTAGTTTTTAAGGAATTTGATAGACAAAACGAAGCTGACATTCCTCGAGCCTACAGCGAAATCTAGAGGTGTATCACACCAGTAAGCCCTTTTCCAGCTCTGGTTAGACTTCATTAACCGTGTGTGCGGTGTTTTAAAGTCAAACTTATCTGTCATGGTGTCTAATGGTTAGTTTAAGGAAGCCAGTGGATTTTTTCCAAGATCCTTAGATGAACATCCGAAACACCAGGTTTTAAGATTTTTGTCTGTTGCAGTCGTAAGCACCAGCTATCTCCCTCATAATGCAATATTACAGAAAGGGTTTGCCCAGCACCACCTCTACGACTGCTGTGAGGCACGTTGTTCCAAGACAAGCCATCCGTTGCACTTTCTGCAACTTAGCATATGCCGTTGATTACTCAATTTTTGGCCACCACACTTATGAAGCATAGGTGATCATGGGCTTGATAACCGTTTGGTACGACCAGGAGATCATTTTCTGTTTTAAGCTCCAAGTTTTTCTAAATGTCCTGCTGTAAGTCCAGCTCGCCAATAAGGCTTTTGATAAGATTTTTTCCATTTGATTGTTCCAAGTTAGTTATACAAGATCACTCGTAGATAGTTTACCTTCTTGGAAAATTTTTGTTCGATATTGTTTATGGTTAAAGCGATTAGAGAGTATCTGGTGAACAGTATCAAAATTGTTTTGTCTAGATTGACTTTAAGACTTTCCTTCTGGTACCAATTCTCTATAATGTTTAGGGCAACTTACATTAAGTTTGAGATAACCTTATCATGCTGGCCAGGTCATCTGCATATCCTTGAATCTTAAAACCAAAGTTATGCACCAAAGTTATGCAGCTTTTACAGAAGGTCGTCGACAACCAAGGATCACAGCACAGGCGATAATACATCCTTTTGTTGCGGCCTCGGTCACCGATTCTCCTCTTATATTAGCTGTAATAATTCTGGTTCTCAACATTGACTATTATCCATTGTACCAATGAGAACTCCATGTTCCTCTTTTCCAGTGACTTTTTGATGGATATAAACGAGCACCCTCTATGTCAATAAAAGCGCCACTATTGTCTTTTCTTTGATGTCAGTTAAGCATTGTAGAACACTTATAGTGGATTTGCCTGCTTGATACGCAAATTGTCTTTCGTAAATCGGCAATCGCGCAAGAATTCGCTTCTTATATATGATTTATTAGTTTCTACATAGTTTTGAGGAGAATAGAGGTGACGCTTATGGGGTGATAAGACTTTGGATCATCCATGAGACGTCTCTCTGTCTTGAGTATAAAAGCCACCTTTACCTCCATCCATGCCTTAGGCTCCAAGTATAATGCGAAGTGTACTATTGTGAATTGTATCCAGAGGTTTTAGCCTTGTCTTGGAACCGAAATCAATCTTAGATATGATGAGGGTTTTACATAAAAGAAGTAGCGTAGAGAGGTCAGTCCCCTAGAAATGGAAACTGCCAAATATGGTTAAATATTCTTCTTTCTTTGCTGACGGTGGAAGATATTTAAGAAATATGATTGGAATATTGTCCTGCAATACTGTACGAGCCAGGACTGTAGCAATTTTATGTGAAGACAATTTTATGGTATTATACAGTTTCAGAGAGTTAATAGTATTTATGACCAGAAATTTTCTTACCCTTTTCCAGTTAGCTTTGTCCGTTTTCCATTGTATCAATGGAAGCGTTATGTTATTGGTACTAATTTTAATGGGATAATGTTCACTGCCGTAGGTAAAGGCTAGTACTTCCCATGTTAAATAAGGCGTCAGGGGGGGATCTCAAAAACTGAGTTCGATTACTGAGGATTCACCTGTTGCTGAGTTAAATCTTGTATAAGGTCCGTTATTAAAAAAATTGTTTCCATTATTCTTCCCATTTTGGCTGTATTGGTGAAACCCCATATTATGTGATGGCCATTGAAGTCCCCTACAATTATACGAGATTTTGGAATTTGAATTAGAAGTTGAAAAATATCTCTATAATTTACTGAACCGTTGGGAGGAAGATAGATGTTGCACAAGTAAAAAGACATGGAGGAATCAATTTGTATCACCTGAGCTTCTAAATTTGATTCAACAGAAAATATATTTGCTTCGAGGGTTTTCTCAACGAGTGTAGCTACACCAACGCTAGCATGGTGAAAACTTTGCCTGTTCTTTCGGAAGCAAATGTATTAATTGGTATCATACTTCTGCTGAGAAGTTAGGTTGGTTTCTTGTAGGCATATATCAGGAGAGTTTTCCGCTATAATGATCTGTAGCATAGCCAAGCGATGGAAGAATCAATCAATGTGCCATTGTATACTAGAGTTGAAGAGAAATTAATATAAACCTACTACCTGCTAGTAAGTGCCAGTTTGTGGTGTCAAATTCTGAGCCTGATTTTCCTAGATAAGAAAATATTTTTTTAATTCTGTCGGTAATTCTTGTTTTTATTGATCTTTTTTTTAGATGTGGGCGGAATTGTTTTAACATGTGAGTGAGACCTAATAGGTCCCCAGAGAATTCCATAATTGTGCCAATAGGATCTGATATACCCTCAATGTTCTCTAGGAGGAAAGCTAGTTGTTCCCAATTTAATGTAAATGCTGGTTGATGAGTGTCGATAAAATGTTTGGCTGATTCTATTATGGATGAAATTGAATGTTTTGTTTGAGTTTCTGTTGCTTTGTCTATTTTTTATTTCTTGAGAATTTTGGTGTTGCGAATGGGCTCTTTTGAAGTGTAGTTTCGACTTCCGGGGTTAGGATTTCATTTATGGAACGTTTTTAGTGCATGCGTTTTTATACTTTCAGGCGCTTCAATACTTCGTTACATGCAATTTCCAGTTTCGGAAGGTTCAAGGGGTACAGAAGGATTTTGTGTAGGAGGCGATGGTATGGTGAGCGTGGTGATAAAAGTATCAGCACTGGATGGAGTAGGTTGTGCTGTGGGTGTAGTTTGAGGAGTCAAGAAGGCCAAAGATGCAGTGGTAGTGGTAGACGTAGAACTAGGCGAAGTCTGCGAGGGTTCTTGTTCAGTGCTGGCTGCTGCTACATGTCCTAGTTTCTTGCATTTAAAGCACACGTTTCCATCTTGAGAACTAAATATCGTGTAATTTGTGTTTTCAAATGTTATAGCGCCTGGGATCGTTAAATTATGAGGACTAACATAGACTTGACGACTGAAGCTTAAAAGATGGGAGATTTGCATTAATTAATAAAAAGGATAAAGGAGATACAAGTTGCAAACTAATTTTTAAGAAATAGTTTTCAAGAATATTATGAGGGATGCTTGGGCATACGTTGGAAAAAACAATTCTTTATGCGGGCGTAATAAGATGCCTAGCATTTATGATTTCTCCTCGGATTAGAATTTGTCCGTGGTTGTTTAAAAATTAATCGAGAATGGTTTTACTGACAAGAGACAGAATTTTTTTAAATTTTGTGGGTTTATACAATACACACTATTTATTGGTATTTTTATCAGTTCACTTGTTACCGTTCGGAATACAATTTGAAATATTCTACAAAGTTACAACAACATTACAACCCATTATTCAAAAAGGAGTCCCGGTTATGCTCAAACTTGGATGAGAATTTGTCCGTGGTTGATTGTACTAACCCTTACTACGTGAAAGAATTAAGAACAGTAAACAACTAAATGGTTGAATTAAATTTTCACTATTTATTCGTAAAATATGAAATGCAATGACGGCCGTTTCGTTATAATTAATAAAGTCATAATTTAATAATACAATTAATTTTATTAAGATATACCATAACATTAACAATTATGTTTAGTACTTGCAAGAGTATTGTTAGTCAATTGCTGATAGTCAGCTTATCCCACTTCTTCAGGTATCTTGAAAACAGGTGCACAAAGTGTATTTCTATAGATACTAGATAATTGGTTGCTTATCATCGTAGGTTATTGAAAACATGGAAATATTTTTTTCTTGCGCCACATTCTCAAAATAAAAATAAACTATAAGCTTTATTGTAGGGTGTACTTTACTTTGTACCCCATTTTTCATTATATCATGGATTTGGATGGTAATTTACGTAGATATGTCCAATACTCTTTAAAAAATATATGATATTTATTTATTTAGGTTGTAAATAATTAGCAAAGTACCTACTTAAAGTCATATTGAATGCTTAAATAAAAAATTCATTGACCATTTTACTTTATCTCAATTTTAGACGATTGAAGAGCTTATTATTCTTGAGTTCTTTTGTGGAAAATATAGTAAATTTTATACTGTATGTGTTTACTTTTACAATATTTTCATTTTCATATGTATAAAACTGAATACATACAATTGTATAAAATTTTAAAACATATTGTCTTTGTGGAATATATTATATTTAGACACCGTAATGTTTTTACTATAATTGGGTAGTATTTTTAGTAGGTATAATAAATATCGTATTTTTTAATTATTTGTTATTCAGAAAAAAATTTTTTATATAGGTATTAATATTTTTAATCCTTAAACAAATAAATTTGTTCACCAACGAAACACAACACAAGTACCAAAGTGGATACAAATAATATTTAATAAAACATATATGCACAAGTGTTTTCATCTGTTTATGGTCTCAAGGTCAAATGTATGTGTATGTCGTGAAAATATACTAAGATTTGCGAAGCAAAATTCATATTTTCATCTCTTTCTTAGATAAAGAAAGTCATCAGGCTCTAAAAATATTTGAATTTATAATAAAAATACTAATTTGAAACCACTATCGCGATCTACGCCACATTCTTGTAATTTAATAGCCAAATCACTGCGACGATTTTAAGCGATCACTTAGTATAATTTGTAGATCTTAGATTTTTAGCTGCTGTCTTCTAGAACTATGTTGACGACATTCGGTCAAGATGTGTTGAAGGGTTAGGAGCGATTGACAGAACTGGCAAGATGGTTTAATACTTGACGTCGTCAGTTAGTCGTGCGTAAGTTTAGTATGGCCTATTCTAAGTCTTCTTAGAATGACCATCTATTTTCTAGAGAGTTCAGGAAGGGTTGGTCGATCAAGAATCGGGCAGATTTGATGAAGTTTAGTCTAATTTTGGCGTCAATGGAGTAGCCACTTGCAGTACATCATTCGCTTAATTTCTGATTTCAGATCTTTGTATATCTGGATGTTGGAAAAACCAGTAGTGGATGTGGCAGATTTTTTTGCATAGCTATCAGCGAGTTCATTGTCTGTAATGCCGATGTGTTAAGGTATCCAGATAATAGTGACTATTATCCCCTGGGAGGTAAGATTTTGATAAATATCGTGGATCTTTTGAACGAGGGGATGGTCAGTGCTACCGACATACTTTTTAAAAGTAAAAATTTCATAATTTACAGACAAATAATAAATTATTTTAAAGAATGATAGAATGGCAAAATATAAAAAAAATAAACAACTTATTTAATATGGCTGTTGTGACAGTCGTCCTTTAAAAAACTCAACGCTTCGCGATTCGTTTTTTAAACTTAAACTCGTGTCATAACAGAAAGCCATATGAAATGCATTGTTTAATATACTATTATGTTGTTCATTTATAAAATAAAATTAAATAATTGCTATCAACTTATGTACATACAACCAGTAATCATCATTTTATTTATTAATTGTAATAAAGTATATCCAATTAAGACGAAGGGTGCATTATTTCACCGGGCGTAAGTAGGTAATAAAACAAAATTATCTTCGGAAACTGATTTGATTTAATTTCAAATATTATTAATAAACTAATTATTACTATTACTATAACATGAATGATAAGACACTAATTTTACAAAAGCAAGTCTTGTTATTTCTAGAAACTCAATTTTATTTTTTATATTTTTGTCTTTAATTTTTGCTGTTTTGCAAAGACTATTTATTTTTATATAAGTATCTAACCTAACCTAACCTACTACTTTTAGAAAATGTATAATTTCCTGATAATAATAGCAAATCTCTATTACGACAACTTTTAATTATACTCATTTTAACAAAATAACATCAAAACTCACAATTATAAACAAAACTTAGAAAATTGTACCTAAGTGTAAAAAATTTACCTGTTAATTATAAAAATATCAAATTGGAAGGGGCAGTTTTGATTGGTAATAAAGGGATTAGGGAAATACGTTTTCTGAACATTCTGTGTCAAATATTCATGTTGGATTATGAACCTTTTTCTTTCCAGCAGGTAGTTGTGGTAAAATGCGTCGACTATTCAACCGCCGATTTCACCGCCAAGACGACGATGAGAAACCTGGTTTCCAAAGGAATAAGCCAATATATTGTAATGATTTATTTTTATAGGTTTTATTAGTTTTATTATTTATTTTAATGTATTTAAATTGATTACTGATATAATAATTAATTAGTTTTATGTTTGATAGTTGGGCGCCTTATAAAAGTTTTAACTAGCTCAGTGAAATTATTTATCTGTTTGAATTTGAAAACCGACTCTTTATCTTGGGTAGGATAATGCCTATGTGTGATAATGATGGAATACAATCTAATAAATTCTGTTGTGATCTGGATATATTGTTTTAAAATTACCTTTTAGGTAAGTGCTTTAATATTTTTACAATACTTTTATACTAATATTTTCGTGTTAAATGTTTTAATTTAACATAAAATGAATTTTTAATTATGGTCGTTTTAATTACCAATTAACACGTATTCTGCGTAAATCAAACAGGAACAAGAGAGCGATATTCAATTTCCTGGCCTTTTTATAGTCTTTTTTGATTATGACAAGAATGACGTATAAATCGAAATTCAACTGTTCATCATTTCAAAAAATACCTTAAATTTCCAAAAATTGAGGTAATGATTTTACATTTTTGATTATATCTTTGATAATATAAAGATAGTTTATCTTTTTATATTTACAAAAAATCTATTTAAATTATTTTTATATCACTTTTTCCCTATAAAATTTTGATTTGAAATATGCTATTTTCAGTCCTGTCAAATACATTGTACACTTTTTAATTTTGAGTTAAAATTATAAATTACACTTAAAATTATGCATAAATCCAATAAAATAATCCTATTACAACTTTTAAATACACATTTAATCTCTAAGAACCATTATTTAAACTTTTAAGTGACTCTATTATTTTAGCTATGTACTCACTATCATAAGCAGTGATTTACTTAATATCTCTTGATATTATCAAAGATTTACATCTTATAACTAATATACAAACTTACTTAATTAACCTACATACAACTTTGCTAACTAAAATGTCTTTTATCAATGTTTATTAATTATGTTTTGATATAGTGCTTTCACTCTACAATATATGAGTGTTTTTTATCACTATTACAAGTTATTTGTCCATAACTGTAGATATAAGATTGTACACTGAATTTCACTTTGTTTGTTACATTTTTAATACTGTTTTTGTGTTTTTTTCAGGTACATATCAGATTGTGATGGTTTATTTAAATACTTATTTACTACTCCAAGAGTCAAATTTATCTACTTGTAACTTGGTAAGTATTTCCACTTTATAAATAACATTTAAAAAACTTAACTACTTAAAATTACACATTTATTTGCTAAACATATGAATGAGATTAATAGTTTTTAATTTTATTCCTGTTTTTATTTGTTTTAGATTACTACTTTGACTTCAAAAGAAAACTATTTCAATTATACATTATTATATGAATTAGGACTAGTTATTAGAATTGTACCTATTTGGATTGTTGTTGATTACCACCATGGATCCTATCCAAGATAAATTTGTCAAGTACATTCTCTATCTATTTGAATGTTTACTATTGCAGATTATTATATTGAATACTTTAGATGAAATAAAGAAAAGTAGCTGATGAGTAAATGAAAATTATTAAGATATCCTTTTTATTACTTATTGAGGTAAGTTTTGCTTTTTAATTTTACTGAGCTTAGTTATTCATCTCTATATATTATATATATATATATATATATATATATATATATATATATATATATATATATATATATATATATTGTTATGATTTTTTTTTTTTTTTAAGTTACTTCTATTATTTAATTAGTTATGGTTTATTTTATCAATATCCCGACTTAGTTCTATTATTTTAATATATTTTAATTATTTTGATTTTGTTACGTTATGATTTGTTTTACTTAATTAGTTGGGTTCTTATTAATGTTTACCTCCAATTATAGATTTTAATGCTTTGATATTATTTGTAATGTTTTAACTGAACTTTATAATTTAATATTATTTAATTTTATATACGGTTTACTTTTTCTTTTTACTTTTAAGTTTGGGCGCCTTATCAGAAGTTCAAACTAGCTCAGTTTACTCAATTTTAAAGTTGAAATTTAAAGTCTGACTCTTATCTTGGGTAGGGTTCAAATTAAATATTGTTTAATAACTAATACGCAATAAATTTAATGTCAAATACTTCAAAAAAAATTATTAATTGGTTTTCACACGTTCAGTACAAATAAATAACAAATATTCGGATATGACAAAATGGAGATGATAAACAAAATATTAATTTACAATTGCAAATAATTAAAAATAAAAATACAAATCCTTAATTATCGGACGTACCTTGTATAACAGAGTTTTTCAAATATTGTCCTTGTCATGCGCAACGTAACAAAACTGAGATCGGCTTGTGCTTCGTTTACTCCCGCAAATGGAACAGCGACAACAGCGTATTCAAATGGACAAGATGGCTACTATGGTTCCGTTTTGGAAACGTCTCTCGAATTTAATCTTTAAAATTCTATGGAATCTGCACATGCTTTATGCAGTTTATTACTTTGGTAAGTAATTTAATAATAGCTGATTACTTTTCTGTATGTATTTTTAATATTACATGTATTACTTTAATATAAACAGCTTTTAATTATTAAAAAATTTTCTTCTAGTTGATAATCAATTAATACATACGATATCAATTGCTCTGCGACCAGGAACATAAGAGAGTGAATAGATGTTAACTGTTCTGCTACCAAAAACATAAGAGAGGTTAATCATGGATTCTCCGGCCTTTTATAGCTTCTTGAAACAAAACAAAAAAATGACGTCATCGGATTTCAACTGTTCGAATTTCAGAAAAAAATAACCTACATTTCCGAAAATCCAGGTAATAAATTCACAATTCTGATAATACCTTTGATAACGTACAGATAGATCTCATCCTTATTTTTGCTTAAATTCTGTTTGTATAATTTTCTAAGTACTTTTTCCTATGAAATTTTTAGATTCAAAATACACAACTTCTTTGAGTTGTCAACTTATTTTAGACTTTCAAATTTTGAATTAACACTAGCTATTATATTTAAAATTACTCTAAATCCACTTAACTAGTACTATTTTAACTGATTACTTACTATTTTAACTCTAACAACTACAATTTAAACTTTTAAAAGATTTTGTTATTTGTATTACTTATACCTTATATAAGCTGATATTTTCTGTGTTATCATAGGTTAACATTTTAAAATTTATATAAACAACTTCCTCAATTATCCTACATACTTTTTGTTACATAAATTGTCATTTGTTAATGTTTATAATTAATCTTGTGTCTTTTTTAGGTACTCACAATCTATTGGTATATTTGTTTGTACAAATCGAAGACTATGATTTTGTAAGTACTTCCTTTTTATACTATTAATTTAAATATTTTACTAACTAAAATTACATGTTGATTTCTTAAACATGTGGAAACCATTAACACTTCTTGATTTTGATTTTCTTTTTATTGTTTCAGATTAAACTGAGAATTTTGAAAAAGAACTAGGTGAAAAGTGAATTGTTATGTGAAAATGCATTCATTATGGATTGGAAAATTTTGATTGTGATACAATAATTGAATATGGATCCTATACAAGATAAGGTGTCAAATACATTCTTTACTTATTTGAATGTTTGTAATTGAAGAGTAAATATTGAAAATTTAAGATGTACTAAAGAAAAAGTAACTGCAGATTCAATTAAACTTATTAAGATATCCCTTTTTTGTAAATTATTGTGGTAAGTAACTTTAATTCTATTTTGTTCATTTACAAATGTGTATTGTTTATTTTTACATGTTGACTTTCCAATATGACTATCTACCCTATATTGACTTTTATCTTATGATGTTTGTTTATTATTATCAGATATGTAAGTTATACTACTTTGTTTTAGTGTAACTGTAGAGATACTGTTTGTTTATACAAATTCATACTAATTATATGTATTATTTTTAGGTCAGGAAATTCATCTCATTTTCTAACAAGATGTATCCACTAAGTCCAAATGAAAACCTGTTGTGACCAAATTTATGATATAATCAAGTTCATACTGTAGTCAAGACAATACTTCTTTTTGGGTAATTACATGGTTTAAGAAGAAAAGTGTATTTCATTATGCATATCCTTTTTTTAATTAATCCATTAGTGTAATGGCTATGATGGATGCTTAAAAGGTAAGTTTTGTTTTTATTAGTAATAATGATCCATTACAATATATATACAATGCTCAATAATTGAAGTGGATATTACAAAAATCTGTAATTTTCTTTTGTCATTGGTTAATAATAAATCAACATTCGATAAAATAAGTTAATTTTTATTCTTTCACGTTACAATATATCCAAAAAAATAAAATAAACAAATTTTTTACCAAAAAAATAACAGCGGAAAAAAGGAAACCATTATATATATTTCACAGGTACAAAAGATCAGTTCGTTTTGGAACAGTTGACCAAACATAGTTATTTTGTAAAAACTATGTATGTAAATGTATAGTTTTTGAAATATGTATTTCTATTTTTAAAATAGGTGTGCATTTATGGCAGGGTCACATAGAGTTGAAAAAAACTGTGGACCCTAAACAAATTAAGCATGTCTTATTTATTTAATAAGATTTAAAATTAAATATTTGGTTGATATTGTAATGTTTTAAAATAATAATAAGAATAACTTACCTACCCAAAATATAATTTAAGATTGTGATAAATTATAAAAAAAAAGGATATAAGTTTGAAATCTTTCTTTTAAATGATGAATTTACCATAAAACTTCTTTATTGGAACTATTTAATAAATCTCAATTGACACACACACACAAATTTAACTTGATAAGAGATGAGTCTTTATGAAGAAACACTAACATCAGGAGTCGATTCAATAATTAAGTCCATTATCCTATGATGTTCAGGCTAAAAATAAAAAGAAAAATAAACATTAGAATCTGACAATGCTGAATAATATGAATCTAATATTAGCTATAAGAAACCAATTCTAATAGTTATATAAAGTTAGTTTAATTAAAATATCAATAAGATATAACTAAAGTTAATATTAATAATAAGTTTGACAATGTTTTAATAGGTAGTTATAAGATAAAAATAAATAGGTATAGATGATTACAAACCACTATTTAGAGTAGAAATATCCAACCATATTCAATTAATTTTATGATTAGTATAATTTAAATTTAATAAACAAACATTAGCAATTAAAACAAAATAAGTATTATCATAGATTAGAATTATAACTGAATAAATAATATACTTACCAAACCAATAATTGGCTTCATTTTAAGCATCAAGGTGATGATTCCATATTTCAATGTATCGAATAATAGTATAAAATTGGTACAATCCATGATTTGATGCAGGATATTAACTTGAGAGAATCTAAAAAGGATATTGAAATTTATCATATGTAACATTGTTAAGAAAGTGATTAAGATTGTTTGTAAACAAAGACTAAATAATTAAAAGTTTACACATGACCTTGTGACTGATAAAACTAGTGAAAAGACACTTTAAATAGTGGTACAGTGATTACAAACTGAAAATATAGACTAAAGAAAGAATGATTACAATGCAAAGACATGAATCTAATATTAAGTGTTTATTTTAGTGTTACTATTTATTAAAACTATGTATTGTTATTAGATATTTTATTTTAAGTCGTTCACTGATAATTTTCAATGTTATTATATTGTTTGTTTGATAAATTTTACATAAAAATTGTTATGACGCAGTAAATTTTAAACGCAAATATAAACCAGAATGAGAATAGTTGTCAAAAGAAAAAGTTTACTGGCTATATTTGGATATATAAATTTTCATTTTATGTTAAAATTAAATATCAAAAGGAAATATTTGCTCACAATTGTTATAAATTATCATTATTAATTGTAAAGATGTCCGCCATTATGTAGCTCCAGAAAATCATTAATTTTATAAGGAAAAATAGGTTTAAAAATTTGAAGAATTTATTTTTGTAATATTATAAGTTATATAGTTTCATTATACAACAATTAGAAATTCAGAAAATGCCAAATTAAAAATTTAATTTTTTAAAAATTCATTGGAAAAAATCCGCCATCTTTGCAACTTCCGGCGTGAGCATATAAAAACCCGAAAAAAATTGAAAATTAGGTCATTCTGATTTCACCTGAAAGCCAATCCACGCTAGTTTGTTTCTAAAATTGTTATTATTTAATGCCCGACTTCCTGCAAAATAAAAAAAAAAAATGGCCGCATAATAACTAATGTAAATATAAAATTAATTTATAACCAAAAACAATTGGAAACTAAATTTTGACAATAAAAAATTTTATCAGCAAGAATCAAAATATAATTTTGTACTAACCTGTTATAAAAACTGGATATCTGAAGAAGCCGAGAGGAGATATAACATCAAATGGTTTAATTCATTTTAATCCACCCAAGGAAGTGGTTTACACGTGGTTGTAAATGTTCTATCACTAAGAAACCGAGAACGGGATAGCGGTATCATTGAAGTTCCATTTTAATCCACAGCAAGGAGACGATTCATACGGTATGTGTTTACTATTATTTATATAATCATAATCACTTTCATAATACTTATAAACTTTTGTGAATGATGAATTTCAATATCCGTTAAAATTTCTTTAACACAATTTGATTTGAACATTTAACAACGACTAATATACGCACAGTAGCGTCTGTCTTTGTACAAAGTTAACTGAAAATGATGTCATGTTTCAATCTCCTGCGCATAGTAAGTTATCCATAGTCGTAACGTAGTGTAGGTAAAGGGTACGTTGTTTTTTTAGATATAGTAAGTGAAATAAATAATTTTATCGTAGATTTTTATTTTGAATCGACTACCGAGGTTAAGATTTACTTATGTTTAGTAATTCATTTGAATAACCTAAAAATAATAACAAAAATAGATAAAAATCCCATATTTTGACTTTGATAATACACAATTTGTAAACAATTAAAAGAATAATTAAAGCTAAAGAAGTTTTGAGGTGTTTTGGGATAATTAAAGGTTAAATTAGTATAAAAACATACACAAACATAAATTATAGCCCCACAAAACTTAATAAATATAATAAAAATTTTAAAATAATAAAAATAACAACATAACAATTACATTAATTAAAATAATATATCTATCTATCATCATTTTTCAATTGTAATTTATTACAATATATAAATAGAATTAAAAGAGACTTGCTATTAATTAGAATTCATTACTTACACATAATTTTTGACTGCAGTTATCCACTTGGTACGTTTATCATACTTCCATGAGACACCATGTTCACTTGAGAGAAAACAATAAAATAAAATTTTTCTAGCACACTGACTTGGTGCTCCAAACGTGATTTTTCTGTACATCTTTTGATACAGTAAAACTTTACCGATAAAGACATTACGAATAATTTTAATATTTATATTATTAATAATAAAGAAACAAAATATCATGTGCTAAGTTTTTTGCCAGAATTTTAAAAATTTCTATCACCAGTTGGCTTGGCAGTTTAACGCACGGTCTTTATTCAAAATTATAACAAAAAAAATGATCAACACAATTGTGACAATAGCCTATTTTAATTTAAAATGATTGACCGTGTAACATGTCCAACGCCCTATTACACTTTTCGATTACCATTGATACAATTTTTAAATTAATTCCCTGCTTGCGTCTCATTAGCTACTTCCATTCCTCACCTAACGAATCTGGTTGCAATAGCCACACTTAAAAACCCATGTCTCGTTGAAATTAGGTCTTTCCGCTACAGATCTCGACAAAGCAAACGTCGCTTGACGTATTTACCGAGTATCTCCATTGCTGTGGTAAGCATAGCTGCTTGGTTACCGCCAGGATACACAGATACGTCAGTATACCTCCAAACCAGTCCTAAAGCCAGGACAAGGTGACCTAAGGCTTCACAGAACAACCTAACCACAGATACCGTAAACATACCTCTAAAACACAGAAATCTTAAAGGTACTGCAAGGAAACCTAAGGCTCCATAGACCAACCAAGGGCACTGCAAAGCAACCCGAGAAATTATTTGCCATGCAAAGTTTTCTAGATAATTTGTTCAAAAGAAAATCGGCTCAAGCCCAAGCTTTCCTGTAATCGGATTTCTTAAAGACAACTGATTGGTCATCTCCAAACTACTGTGCCATTTGTATACTACAAATTTTTTATATTATATTCAGAGAATGTAATTTATAACCCCAGTTTTTAATTCGCACTAGCAACGAACAATTTCAGGGCGAACTGCGTGTTTTTAATTAGCAAATATACGATGAAGGAGAAAATAGTGCAGTTGTTGATTTTTCTGAAGATGAATATGAAATTACATGCGTGCTAAAATAAAATAAAATAAACATTTTATAAGTTCTGCACAAACACATATTTACCTCCTCCATGGTTACCAATTTCAACTTGAACGCTTGAACCTAACCTATTCATATTGCCCTGAGTCGAAAAATCAGAGCAGTTTTTGGTGCTCTCAGGTTACATCGAGAGCGAGCAGTCTATTCAAAAGAACATGCATGACAGATTTCTCTTCCTAATGACATTTTAATAGAACACACAATTCGCTTTCAGTGTGCACTCAGTGCCTTGCTCTGATCTTAAAAGAAAATGCTTTTAGTACTATACTGCTAGATTTAAAGATAACATGCTTTAGTTATAATATAATATTGTTAAAAATGTATAAGTTCATTTTAATTGAGGAACATTTAATTTGGGAATTATTAAGGTAAATAATTTCAAATCTTAAATAATACTTTATTTACATTTCTGATTTTAATTATACATAACATCAGAGGTGGCTAGTGAGAAAGTTTTTCTGTCAAAAAAACTTGTTCATGGAGTCAATAATTAAAAAAAAAAATAAAAGATGTGATTTGATACCACTGAATAAAAAAATTTAAAATAATACTAACGGAAAATCGGGCAAACATTTGAATAATGTTTGTAAGTTTCGAATTACAGACGAAACTAATAACACTTTTGAACAAACTAGTGCAAAATATTTTTAGAGTACAATAAAAGTGTGTAAAAAACACTTACTATAAAAAATGACCGTAAGAAGTCTAACGACTCCATTATCACTATCTGTAACAGAAAATTTACAAGAATAGAATCGTTGGAAACAAAGAAACTGATATGTGCGATATTTACAATTGATCAAAAGGAATCAATCCAATGTCACTTCCAAAAGTAAGCATTTCATAAGAAGCTTTTTAAAATAGATATATTTTTATATTCTTAAATCAGTCTCTCGTTAACTAAATTCTCACCAGCCTTTATATGGATTGTTTATAAAGTGGCGCACCGAAAACGAAACAGGCATTTACTGGCACATGATTCCTTTTTTGAAAAAACGCTCGGACCCGTCGATTATGCATGGAAAGTAATGGTGGTCATTTTCAACATTTACTCGGCTGACAGGTCAGTTCATTCTTTATTTTTTAACAACTTTGCTGCTATGTATTGATCTCTTACGATGATGTATTTAAACTTTAAATCAATAAATCTCTAAAACTACTGAATTGAAGTACATGAATTTTACATCATTGTAAAGGGAGTTGAAAGACCTTTTAAATGATGGATCATTCGACCCCCCTTTCCATTTAAGATTTGAGGGATGGTGCCACCCCCGCTTAGGGGGCTGCAAATGTTAATGTGATTTTATGCCAATTTTGTGTCCCCCTCGAAAACAAAATCGACGGGTCCGAGCGTTTTTTTTTAAAGAAATCATCTGCCAGTAAATGCATCTGTTCGGTTTCGGTGCGCCAGTTTGTATATTATAGTTCAACACCACCAAATTCACACTAAGAGTAAAAGTATTAGCTTTTATTGTCTAGTCAAAGAATTACACAAATAAATAGTTAACAAATTATACGTCGGGATTAGATATTCAAACCCTACAAATTATTCAAACACAACTATTTTATTTTAATTAGAAAGAATTTTTTAATTTTGAGTTAACACAAATTATTCTTCATTACTATACTAAATTATTATCATCTAATACTTTCAGCATTGTTGCCAGTCGTTCATTGTATCCACTGGTATTTTTTATTTCTATGTCCATTTGGTTTGAAAAATCGTCATCTATACTTTCAGCAAAGTTTGGAGCTTCTTCGGGATCAGAATTCATAATTTTAAAAATCATTATACCTGAGTAAGCTCCGAAGACCATAAATTTGTTTACATGAAGTTCTAAAACTGAGTACGGGAATATTTCTTCTGGTTCACAACCGAAATCACGAAGCTGTGTGCTTAAAGCTTCATAATATATTCTTAGATAACTTTGGTAATTTTCTAGGACGCTTTTAGACCCATTTACAAGAAGAAAATAGCAAATGTCGTGAGCAGGAGATGACATGGATGATAGCTGCCAATCTAATATTCGAATGCTGGATAGAACACTCGCATTATTAGATTCCTAAAATTAAATTTTTTTGTTAATGAATACGTTTCAATAGATAAAGGTAACAGTTGTAATTTGTACAAAATTTGTTATATTATCAAATATTTCTCTTCCATGTCAACATTAACCTAACTCTGCTATTCAGCACGCGTTGCAGTTTTCACATAGGTTTATTCTTTTAACTGATTACAGAATTTTTTATTTCACTTTGCTTTTACTTTTTTGAAGTGCTTAATTTGATATAATGATTCCATTTGTAGTAGAAAAGTTTTAGGTAAGTGCCGCGATTATTTAATACTTTATCCCTACAAATATGGAAATTTGGCTATCCACCAAGCCTGTTTTGTTTCGCAAACGTAGATATTATTTTGTTACTATCAGTGCAAAGTAGATGTTATTTCCGATTAGAATAAGCTGAATAATAAACTTTGCCAACATGCCTATACAAAACACATTTACCTGCAAACCAAAATAATAACCAATGCGTCGCGATCTATTTAAAAATAGAAAGCATTTTTACGAGACGAAAGTAGTAAGTAGTATCTAAAGAAGTCTGGACTCATCAAATCTTTTTCATTATATTTGCAATTTTTATACCTTTCTTTATCCGCAGTCCTATATTCTTCATAAAATTGTATTATAAATCAATTAATTATATCTCATAAAAATAAGTTATTTAAAAAATTTAAAAATTTTTAATTTCCTCACTTGTTTGCAACTATTAGTTTTAATTAACTACTTATATGAAGATTAAGAATGAAACAATTGTTCTTTAACAAGAACTCACCTGGAATAATTTACTTACTGTCAACTTGACAACTGTTCAATTGGATGACTGAACTAAAACTAACAACCTATTTATATATAAATGGAATGTTCTAGAAATCTCCAGATTAACCAATGGAACATACCCGATATTTGATAATGTTTTATAGGGCATACATACGCTTGGATTATGGATGTACATTATATGGTGCATTATCAAAAACTAATTTGGCAAGTTTAGATACCATACAATATAGGTCGCTAAAAATTTGTTTGGGAGCTATGATGTCTTCACCCAATCACGCAGTTCTAGCAGAGATACAAGAACCTCCTCTAATGTTCCGAAGACAATTTTTCGCTGAGAAACGATTAATTAAATATAGATAATTTAATACGATCATGGTTTCGAAAATTTCAGATATTAATACAGCCAATCTATATCTCCCATATTGGCAAATAAAAAAACTCACCGCCATTGTCAGATGCTTTTTTAAGTACTAACTCATATACCAATCAAATAGAAAAACCAAATCAGTTTTCCTATTTACCAACATAATTATGGTTCATTGATATTCCGACCAACTGTCATATATCCATCATATACGGAGGTGCCTATTTTAAACAAATTAATTTTAACAACCACTTTGAATCAGATAAATGATGTAAATTTAAAAAAAATTTATACAGATGAATCTAAAAGCAATCAGAGCACGGGTGCTGCCTTTTTTGTTTCTGACATTAACTACGTTAAAAAAATAAGACTATCAGAAGTTCATTCAATATTTACTGCTGAAGCAATAGCTATTAAGGAAGCCTTATCCTGGTGTAGTGTTAGTGCTGATCAACAAGTTGTCATCATTTCGGACTCTAAATCAGTACTACAAGCAATAGAATCCTCCCCACTAAAATGTTTTACACACCTTTTAATGGAAATTAAACGATTATTGTTTGATCTAACTAATAGTGGAAAAAAATCACCTAATATGGGTACGAGGCCACTGCGGTATTGAGGGAAATGAAAGAGTCGACCAAGAAGCAAAAGTGGCTTGCGAAATAAATAATATAACGATGGTCCAATCTCTCTCAGATTGTATAAACGTGTGCAAATCATTCATTCGCGTCCACTGGGAAACATTTTACCATGATATTGCCAAAATTTATACCTTCTCAGGTAACCATTACGAGATTGAAGATGAATCATGGGCGTTTCGGAACTCACTTCCATAAAATAGGTATCTATAATAACCCGTATTGCACATGCGATAATGAATCAATAGAAGACCTAAATCACATTTTTTTCGCCTGTAAAGATCGATCTTTACAAAGTAAATAATTATCAAACTCCCTTATATCCTATAATTTTCCTATGCCCACTTACACTTTTAGCGAATGAGGAGAAGATAATTATTGATTTTCTTCTTAAATTTTTGCGCGATTCTAAACTAGAAATATGATAATATTATTATTGTTTATATGTACTTTCTGTGGTTAATATCCGAGACCATTTACACATACCCCATATTTCGAGATCAACCAATAAGAACTTCCAAAACAATGATCTACATTAACCTACACCAGAGATAAGTAACTTACTTAACTCTGTCATACCCTAACTACTAAATAATAAATTTCACATTACTATACCATCAGATCACTAATCTATATGTCCTTAAATTAATTACTTATCCTTTACATAACGGATCATCGAATTAGCAGAACAAGAGTTTCATTCAGGGTGGTAGAAATTGGTTTTTTTAAAAGAAAAACTTTAATTTCTACCGGAATATACCAAATTTACAGAAAAAACTATGATAGTAAAAGCTGGATATTAACAAGGCAGGAAATGTTATATTTTTAGTTTATGTTATTCTTTTTATATTTATCATTCGAATGCGTTGCACAAAAGTGAAAATAATTTGAAATAGCCCCAGCTATTCCACAAAATGGTTTAGATGTTCGCACACCTTTAAATAGTCAAGATGCGACAGCTAAATCAAATAACCCTAAATATTTGAAAACAGAAAAAATAATCTACAAAAAAAATAAAAATGTACAGAATGTTTTAGTGGGATATTTTTTTATTTGCAGTTTTAGTACAGGTAAATTTATCTATTCTATTAAATGGGAATTATACAATCTCCATGTGTATCATATTTTTTTTATATAGTTAAATCCAAATAAGTTAAAGATATCAAAATAAAACAAGTAATTTTTTCATAATTATACATTATTAATAATATATAAGCTTACCTAATAGAGATTAAATAATTAAAACACCGTAACAAAAAAGTATAGGAAAATACACTAAAATTTTTGTTTAAATTAAGTTAAAACTATGTTTATATAGCAACTACTGACATTTTCATTAAATCTTCACTTAGATTGTATTTTTCATTGATTTACTTCGTTTTCATTAAAAAACTAATGATGTTGTTTTTTAGGATTTTTTACTATCCGCTGAAAGTATTAAATTATTGCGGAATTTTGTTTACGAGAGTTACAGTCTTAGAAGAACAAGAAATATTTAAGTTAAAACGCAATAACGTTTTTGTTTGTTTTGTTGAATTTAAAAAACCTTTTTTAGTTTAAACTTAATGATTTTGTTTACAAGATTTCTCATTGTTTTTTCATTGTTTTTATTAGTTTTAAAATAGTAAAAAAGATTAGGAATATTATATATAATCAGATTTTGCGTTGTATATTATTATTAATTATAATTCATTCAATCATTCATCATTCATCTTTAGTTCGATATTTAATATTTAATAGTATTGTTAAAAGTATAACATTTTGTCAAGTAGTAATTAAATAAAATTTTTAAAAAAGCATCTTCGAATTCGTTAATCATAAATCGAGGAATATTGAAAAAAAACTTATCTATCAATTGTTTAATTTTATTGTTGACTAATCTTAATTGAACGACGAGAATGTATATATTTTTTTATGTTTATATTGCAACTACTGACATTTTCATTAAATCTTCACTTAGATTGTATTTTTTATTGATTTACTTCGTTTTCATTAAAAAACTAATGATGCTGTTTTTTAGGATTTTTTAGTATCCTCTGAAAGTATTAATTTATTGCGGAATTTTGTTTACTAGGAATATTGAAAAAAAACTTATCTATCAATTGTTTAATTTTATTGCTGACTAATCTTAATTGAACGACGAGAAGGTATATAATTTTTTATGTTTATATTGCAACTACTGTCATTTTCATTAAATCTTCACTTAGATTGTATTTTTTATTGATTTACTTCGTTTTCATTAAAAAACTAATGATGCTGTTTTTTAGGATTTTTTAGTATCCTCTGAAAGTATTAATTTATTGCGGAATTTTGTTTACCAGGAATATTGAAAAAAAACTTATCTACCAATTGTTTAATTTTATTGCTGACTAATCTTAATTGAACGACGAGAATGTATATAATTTTTTATGTTTATATTGCAACTACTGTCATTTTTTTACACCATACAGAATTTAAATCAGAATACCATAAAGTGGTATACGGACGGTTCCAAGCTAGACGAGGGAACTGGGATAGGAGTTTTTGGACCGAGAGCCAAATACTCAGAAAGCTTGGGCACATACCCGAGCATCTTTCAAGTAGAAGTCCGCGCCATCTAAAGATGTGTGGAATTCAATATTGGAAGAAACTACCGCAGACAAGAGATTGTGATCATGTCGGATAGTCAAGCAGCCATCAAAGCGCTGAGTTCAAATATAATCAGTTCGAAGATTGTTTGGGAATGCCTAGGCAAACTAAATGAACTGGGCCAGAAGAACACTGTCACCCTCCTATGGGTCCCGGGACACATAGGAATAGAGGGGAACGAAACAGCAGATAAGCTGGCAAAAAAAGGAGCTGAAACCCCACATTTGGGACCAGAACCATCTTGTGGGATCAGCAGTAGAGTAATCTTAGGAAAACTAAGGGAAGAAATGGAGAAAGAAAAATCCAAGTACTGGAATCAGCTGGAAGGACTGAGGCAATCTAAGATACTACTGGGAACTATGACCAGAAGAGATCTCTTAGCTGCCTCAACCTCAGTAAAAAAAGGCTCCGAATTTTAACGGGAATATTAACCTGGCATTGCCGGTTAAGAAGCCACATGAAGAAACTAGGGTTAGCAGATGAAGCAAAATGCAGATTCTGTGAGGAAGAGGATTAAACCTCAATACACATACTCGCAGAATGCCCTGCTTTGCAAAATTCTAGGGCTAGATACCTAGGAGCACATGGAATAGAGGAAGAGGTTCTACCTGACTTGAAGCCCGACGATGTCCTAAACTTCCTCAGGAAAATAGGACTCGAAGAGCTGCTATAAGTCTGAGAAAATATCAGAACATGTCAAGTAAGGGGGAACACAATAGATCCTATAGGTCGCAGTGTAATTATCACCTCTAACTCATACATACATACATACTGTCATTTTTATTAAATTTTCACTAAGGTTGTATTTTTTATTGATTTACTTCGTTTTCATTAAAAAACTAATGATGCTGTTTTTTAGAATTTTTTAGTGTTAGAAATGGTTTTATGATTTTACCAGGTTGCTAGGGAAATAATTTATTTATGATAGAAAAATATATGTATTGTCAAAACTGATTAATAAAACGTCTGTAAAAATAAACTTATAAAAATCACATACAGAATTTAAGTCTCCATTAATTATTTAACAATTTGTGGCGACCGTGACAGGACTGACAAAAAATGGAGAATCTAAAGATAGAGAGAAATGAGCTAAGAAAAATCTTTAGAAAAACTGCATGTGACATTGAAGAAGCGATATTAGCAGATGTATTGGATGATTTCTACATTACATTTCTTAGTAGCCAGTTACAAGATCAAGGAAAAAGAATATTTAATTTGGATAATACGATCAAAGACGCTATGTATGCTACCGAAGAAAATTCAGAAAATATAAGAGAGGAACTACAAGAAGAAGAAAAATATAGAACAGATCTTTTAAAATTCAAATTAAAAGTAAAATACATAATGGAACAGAAACAAGAAATTCAAAAGAACCCACATGAAACTAAGAGAAGATTCAAATTACCCCAAATAGAGTTAAGAAAGTTTAATGGCGACGTAAGGAATTGGATTGCTTTTTGGGGACAGTTTAAGAAAATTCATGAAGACCCAGATGTTGATGCTGAAGATAAATTTCAATATTTATTAGGATGTATGGAGAATGGTTCGAACGCAAAGCAACTTATAGAAGGCTATCCACCAACAAAAGAGAATTACTTCAAAGCAATTGACAAACTGAAGGCACGTTTCGCTAGGGATGAAGTTTTAATAGATGTATATGTCCGTGAGTTACTTAATCTAGTTTTACAAAAGTCAACTTTAGGAAACTCAGGTATGTCATTAACCACTCTATATGATAGATTAGAGACACAATTGAAATCTTTAGAGTCTCTTGGCGTTACGAGCGATAAATATGCCGCTATGCTCTTTCCATTGGTAGAGTCGGCTTTGCCAGATGAAATTTTAAAAGTATGGGAACGCCATCGCAACAGTAGGCAAAATGAAGATAATGAAGATAAGGGTGCCGGGGATTTTAATTCCAACCACTGTAATAATCCTTTAAATATGTTATTAGTTTTCTTACGAAGTGAGGTGGATTCTGAGGAGCGCATTAGGAGAGCCCAGACAGGCTTTTCTATGGGAGCTAACCAAATGTATTTCACCAACTCTAACATCGGACCGGAAGGTAAAGCAGAAAAAAGTACAGCAGCTACTTTACTAGCAAATAATAAGAAATCAAATAAGGGTAAGGCAGAACAGGTATGTTTATTTTGCAATAATAGTAACCATGCAAGCCAAGATTGTATTAAGGCACACAAAATGACGTTAGAGCAAAGAAAAACAAAAATAATAAATAAGAAAGCTTGTTTTGCTTGTCTAAAAAATAATAACAGTAGCTATAATTGTAAGTCATTGGTTAAATGCATAATCTGTTCAAGAAAACATTTTCCAATTATGTGTTCGGAGTTATCTGCTCAAAAAGAAAATTCACCAAATTTAAGAGTTCCAAATGATAGTAATGTAGAAAATTTAATAACTTCCAATTCCAAGTACCAAAATTATACGTTACTGCAAACAATTTTAATAAAAGTTTTTAATAAAGATAATCAGGCAGTTAAAGTTGTTCGTGCGTTATTAGATAGTGGATCACAAAAATTATATATAACCAGAAAATGTGTAAATTATTTAAAATACAATAAAATAGGATCTGAAAAAATGGTACAAGGAGTATTTGGTGGGCAAACCTCGACAAAAGTATATAATAAATATGAAATAACGGTTCAGGATTTAAAAGAAAGTTTTGAAATTAAATTAGAAGTTTTGGATCAACATAAGATATGTAATTTAATTCCAAAACTATCTGATGAAAATGTAATTAGGGAATTAAATAAAAAAGGTATCATCCTAAGTGATGTTTACTTAAGCGCACCAATGGAAATAGAATTATTGTTAGGTGCGGATGTAATTGGATTTTTATTAACAGGGAAAATTGAGACATTATTAAACGGACTTGTGGCCACGGAAACCCATTTGGGATGGACAATTATGGGCCAATATTCAAGTCCTAATTCTATGAATAAAGATATTTTTTCTGGTTTATCTTTTCTTTCTATATCAGATTTATGGAGCTTGGAAATTTTAGGTATAAAGGATCCAGCAGAATCGAGAAAGAAACAAGAAACGGAAGATCAAATTTTAGATTTTTTCTGCGAGACTGTGAAAGTTAATAAAGATGGGCGCTATGAGGTACGACTTCCTTGGAGAGAAGAGTATTCAACTGTATTAAGCAACGAAAATATTGCACTTTCACGACTACAGAAAATGGAAAAGTTTGAGGATTATAATAAAGCTTTAAAAGAATGGGAAAGCCTTGGGATCATAGAAGAAGTTAAAGAAGACAACTCAGGTAACCAACCCATTCATTATTTACCTCACCACGCAGTTATAAGAGAGTCCAGTAAAACAACTAAAATAAGACCCGTTTTTGATGCATCTGCTAAAGATGATTTAGGAAATTCTTTAAATAGTTGTCTTCATGCTGGTCCATATTTAATTGAGCTGATTCCAAATTTATTATTAAAGTTTAGGTTAGGGATTTTTGGAATCACTGCAGATATTGAGAAAGCTTTTTTACAGATTAGCGTATACCCGAAAGATAGGGATGTTTTAAGATTTTTTTGGTGGGCTAATCGTGGGGAAGGTAAAAAGAAAATTTATAGACATTGTCGTGTTGTTTTTGGAGTGAAATCAAGTCCATTCTTATTAGCTGCTACAATAAATTATCATTTAGAGAAAGCACCAGTTCACTTAAAAAATACTGCAAATAAATTAAAAGATTCTTTTTATGTGGACAATCTTGTCACTAGTGTAAACAGTAAAACGGAGTTAAATAATTTAATTGAGGAATCTAAAGAACTAATGGCTTTAGGTCATTTTAATCTTAGAGAATGAAATTTCACTGGTAAAAACCACACTCCAGAAGATGAGTTTGTTGGAGTTTTAGGTATGTTGTGGAATTTAAAAAACGATATTCTAACTTGTGACATAAAGGCATTGAATGGACTTGAGGATGCTCCAAGAACAAAGAGAGGTCTACTGTCAGTGGCTCAAAGACTATTTGATCCTATTGGTTTCACTTGTCCACTTACAATTAAGCCAAAATTACTTTTACAAGAAACGTGGCAATTGAAAATGGGATGGGACAAAATTTTACCAGATAAAATGCTAAATGAGTTTGAAAAATGGTTGAAACAAATTTATATTTTGGGTCATTGTTCAATTCCTAGATCAGTAAGTTTAGGAAAACCATTTAAATTTGATAAAGTAACACTTCATGTTTTTTCGGATAGTAGCCAAATAGCTTATGGGTGTTGCATATTTTTAAGGATTAGTTTAGATGAATCGACAATAGTACAGTTAATTCAAGCTAAATCTAGAATAGCACCTAAAAATGTTACTATTCCTCGTTTAGAGCTAATATCAAGTTTAATAGCTGTTAGATTATGTGATTATGTCAGGCCCATGGAAAACCTTTGTTCAGAATAGAGTACTGGAAATTAAAGCTCTTATAATGTTAATCAGTGGAGGTACCTCCCTAGTGATTTGAACCCTGCTGACTTAACATCAAGAGGATGCGACTGTAAGACCTTGTTAGAAGGTAGGTGTGGGAAGGTCCGAAATGGCTTAAGGATGATTCTGATTGGGGGCCAAATTTTGATGTTTCATTCAACGATAAAGAAATGGAAAAGGAAAGAAAGAAAGAGGCAGTCGTTATCCTTATACAAACAGATACCACTACGTCGAACGATTTAAGTTACTTTTCTAGGTTCGATAAAATGTTAAGGATGGTATCTTGGATGTTGAGATTTTATAATAATTCTCGTGTAAAAAGATATGGCGAATTAAAAGCTGAAGAAGTGGAGGAAGCAGAACTATGTATTGTTAAAGTTATTCAAAGGGAGAGTTTTCAAGATATAAGTAAAAGTAAAATTAAAAATTTAAAAATCTTTGTAGATGACAAAAATATAATGAGAGTGAAATCCAGATTAGTTTATGGGGAAGAAGATTATAACTTTAAATTTCCTATTTTATTACCGTCAGAACATGAACTGATAAAAAGATTGATTGTGGATAAACATGTTCGTAACCACCATGCTAGTGCTGATATCTTATTGTGCATATTGAGAAACAAATATTGGATTATAAGAGGAAGACGCACAGTTAAAAAAGTGCTAGACAATAATTGCACTATATGCAAACGATTTTCATCCAAGCCGGTAATAGTTCCTATGCCACCGTTGCCAAAAGAAAGAATTAACAGTACAGCAGTTTTTGAAGTTTGTGGGATAGATTTGGCAGGGCCACTATATTTAAAAGATGAAGGCAAAGCATGGATAGTTCTTTTCACTTGTGCAGTTTACAGAACTGTACATTTAGAACTTGTACATTCTGTGTCGGCAGATAATTTTATTTTAGCATTAAGAAGATTTATTGCTAGAAGAGGCCGGGTTAAAATAATATATTCAGATAACGGAACCAATTTTATAGGTACTAATAACGCACTGCAACGGATACATTGGCCTACAATTTTAGAAAACCAGTTTTTGCAAAAGATTAAATGGATCTTTAATGTACCTACTGCTGCATGGTGGGGTGGTTTTTGGGAAAGAATGGTAAGGATGGTTAAGGAGTTACTAAAAAGAAATTTAGGAACAGCCTGTCTAAATTATGAGGAGTTAATGACAGTATTATGTGATTGTGAGTCAATTATCAATAACAGACCCATAACTTATATTGATGAGGACTCATCATTAAGCCCTTTAACCCCGTCCATGTTTTTACATGATTTGACAAACAGTGATCAAGTTGCAGATTTTGATGCTATAGATAGATGTCACTTAGTTTCACGTTTGCGATATTTACAAAAATTAAGAGATGATCTACGGACTAGATTTAGAAAAGAATACTTAGGGGAACTTGTCTTCAGTTGTCAGAAGGAAAGTGGTAGCCTAAAAGTTGGAGATATTGTAATGGTGGGTCAAGATAATGTGAAAAGAATTTATTGGCCTATAGGAAAGATAATGGAAATTATAGCAGGAAGAGATGGAATTTCAAGGACAGCAAGGATAAAAACACAAAAAGGAGAGATTTTAAGACCTTTTCAACGCCTTTATCCTTTAGAAGTCAATCGAGAAGAAACGAGGATTCTGGTAGAAATAAAAAAAGATGAAGAAGAAGAAGAAAAGGAGACATCAAGTAAAGTACAGAGTAAAACTAAGAAAACGCAAAAAGAAGATGAAGGTTTAAGTTCAAAACCTATTAGAACCAGATCAGGAAGAGTGGTTCATCAACCTTGTAGACTAGGTTTCTAGTCTGTGTTTATTTATTATTTTATGTAATTGAATATTTATTTTTGAGGGGGGAAGATGTTAGAAATGGTTTTATGATTGCTAGGGAAATAATTTATTTATGATAGAAAAATATATGTATTGTCAAAACTGATTAATAAAACGTATGTAAAAATAAACTTATAAAAATCACATACAGAATTTAAGTTTCCATTAATTATTTAACATTTAGTATCCTCTGAAAGTATTAATTTATTGCTGAATTTTGTTTACCAGGAATATTGAAAAAAAACTTATCTATCAATTGTTTAATTTTATTGCTGACTAATCTTAATTGAACGACGAGAATGTATATAATTTTTTATGTTTATATTGCAACTACTGTCATTTTCATTAAATCTTCACTTAGATTGTATTTTTTATTGATTTACTTCGTTTTCATTAAAAAATTAATAACGCTGTTTTTTAGGATTTTTTAGTATCCTCTGAAAGTATTAATTTATTGCTGAATTTTGTTTACCAGGAATATTGAAAAAAAGCTTATCTATCAATTGTTTAATTTTATTGCTGACTAATCTTAATTGAACGACGAGAATGTATATAATTTTTGATGTTTATATTGCAACTACTGACATTTTCATTAAATCTTCACTTAGGTTGTATTTTTTATTGATTTACTTCGTTTTCATTAAAAAATTAATAACGCTGTTTTTTAGGATTTTTTAGTATCCTCTGAAAGTATTAATTTATTGCTGAATTTTGTTTACCAGGAATATTGAAAAAAAACTTATCTATCAATTGTTTAATTTTATTGCTGACTAATCTTAATTGAACGACGAGAATGTATATAATTTTTTATGTTTATATTGCAACTACTGTCATTTTCATTAAATCTTCACTAAGATTGTATTTTTTATTGATTTACTTCGTTTTCATTAAAAAACTAATGATGCTGTTTTTTAGGATTTTTTAGTATCCTCTGAAAGTATTAATTTATTGCGAAATTTTGTTTACTAGGAATATTGAAAAAAAACTTATCTATCAATTGTTTAATTTTATTGCTGACTAATCTTAATTGAACGACGAGAATGTATATAATTTTTGATGTTTATATTGCAACTACTGACATTTTCATTAAATCTTCACTTAGGTTGTATTTTTTATTGATTTACTTCGTTTTCATTAAAAAATTAATAACGCTGTTTTTTAGGATTTTTTAGTATCCTCTGAAAGTATTAATTTATTGCTGAATTTTGTTTACCAGGAATATTGAAAAAAAACTTATCTATCAATTGTTTAATTTTATTGCTGACTAATCTTAATTGAACGACGAGAATGTATATAATTTTTTATGTTTATATTGCAACTACTGTCATTTTCATTAAATCTTCACTTAGATTGTATTTTTTATTGATTTACTTCGTTTTCATTAAAAAACTAATGATGCTGTTTTTTAGGATTTTTTAGTATCCTCTGAAAGTATTAATTTATTGCGAAATTTTGTTTACTAGGAATATTGAAAAAAAAACTTATCTATCAATTGTTTAAAATTATTGCTGACTAATCTTAATTGAACGACGAGAATGTATATAATTTTTGATGTTTATATTGCAACTACTGACATTTTCATTAAATCTTCACTTAGGTTGTATTTTTTATTGATTTACTTCGTTTTCATTAAAAAATTAATAACGCTGTTTTTTAGGATTTTTTAGTATCCTCTGAAAGTATTAATTTATTGCTGAATTTTGTTTACCAGGAGTATTGAAAAAAAACTTATCTATCAATTGTTTAATTTTATTGCTGACTAATCTTAATTGAACGACGAAAATGTATATAATTTTTGATGTTTATATTGCAACTACTGACATTTTCATTAAATCTTCACTTAGGTTGTATTTTTTATTGATTTACTTCGTTTTCATTAAAAAATTAATAACGCTGTTTTTTAGGATTTTTTAGTATCCTCTGAAAGTATTAATTTATTGCGGAATTTTGTTTACTAGGAATATTGAAAAAAAACTTATCTATCAATTGTTTAATTTTATTGCTGACTAATCTTAATTGAACGACGAAAATGTATATAATTTTTGATGTTTATATTGCAACTACTGACATTTTCATTAAATCTTCACTTAGGTTGTATTTTTTATTGATTTACTTCGTTTTCATTAAAAAATTAATAACGCTGTTTTTTAGGATTTTTTAGTATCCTCTGAAAGTATTAATTTATTGCTGAATTTTGTTTACCAGGATTATTGAAAAAAAACTTATCTATCAATTGTTTAATTTTATTGCTGACTAATCTTAATTGAACGACGAGAATGTATATAATTTTTGATGTTTATATAGCAACTACTGACATTTTCATTAAATCTTCACTTAGGTTGTATTTTTTATTGATTTACTTCGTTTTCATTAAAAAACTAATGATGCTGTTTTTTAGGATTTTTTAGTATCCTCTGAAAGTATTAATTTATTGCGAAATTTTGTTTACTAGGAATATTGAAAAAAAACTTATCTATCAATTGTTTAATTTTATTGCTGACTAATCTTAATTGAACGACGAAAATGTATATAATTTTTGATGTTTATATTGCAACTACTGACATTTTCATTAAATCTTCACTTAGGTTGTATTTTTTATTGATTTACTTCGTTTTCATTAAAAAATTAATAACGCTGTTTTTAGGATTTTTTAGTATCCTCTGAAAGTATTAATTTATTGCTGAATTTTGTTTACCAGGAATATTGAAAAAAAACTTATCTATCAATTGTTTAATTTTATTGCTGACTAATCTTAATTGAACGACGAGAATGTATATAATTTTTTATGTTTATATTGCAACTACTGTCATTTTCATTAAATCTTCACTTAGATTGTATTTTTTATTGATTTACTTCGTTTTCATTAAAAAACTAATGATGCTGTTTTTTAGGATTTTTTAGTATCCTCTGAAAGTATTAATTTATTGCGAAATTTTGTTTACTAGGAATATTGAAAAAAAACTTATCTATCAATTGTTTAATTTTATTGCTGACTAATCTTAATTGAACGACGAAAATGTATATAATTTTTGATGTTTATATTGCAACTACTGACATTTTCATTAAATCTTCACTTAGGTTGTATTTTTTATTGATTTACTTCGTTTTCATTAAAAAATTAATAACGCTGTTTTTTAGGATTTTTTAGTATCCTCTGAAAGTATTAATTTATTGCGGAATTTCGTTTACTAGGAATATTGAAAAAAAACTTATCTATCAATTGTTTAATTTTATTGCTGACTAATCTTAATTGAACGACGAAAATGTATATAATTTTTGATGTTTATATTGCAACTACTGACATTTTCATTAAATCTTCACTTAGGTTGTATTTTTTATTGATTTACTTCGTTTTCATTAAAAAATTAATAACGCTGTTTTTTAGGATTTTTTAGTATCCTCTGAAAGTATTAATTTATTGCTGAATTTTGTTTACCAGGAATATTGAAAAAACTTATCTATCAATTGTTTAATTTTATTGCTGACTAATCTTAATTGAACGACGAGAATGTATATAATTTTTGATGTTTATATTGCAACTACTGACATTTTCATTAAATCTTCACTTAGGTTGTATTTTTTATTGATTTACTTCGTTTTCATTAAAAAATTAATAACGCTGTTTTTTAGGATTTTTAGTATCCTCTGAAAGTATTAATTTATTGCTGAATTTTTTTTACCATGAATATTGAAATAATTCTTATCTTTCAATTGTTTAATTTTATTGCTGACTAATCTTAATTGAACGACGAGAATGTATATAATTTTTGATGTTTATATTGCAACTACTGACATTTTCATTAAATCTTCACTTAGGTTGTATTTTTTATTGATTTACTTCGTTTTCATTAAAAAATTAATAAGGCTGTTTTTTTAGGATTTTTTAGTATCCTCTGAAAGTATTAATTTATTGCTGAATTTTGTTTACTAGGAATATTGAAAAAAACTTATCTATCAATTGTTTAATTTTATTGCTGACTAATCTTAATTGAACGACGAGAATGTATATAATTTTTGATGTTTATATTGCAACTACTGACATTTTCATTAAATCTTCACTTAGGTTGTATTTTTTATTGATTTACTTCGTTTTCATTAAAAAATTAATAACGCTATTTTTAGGATTTTTTAGTATCCTCTGAAAGTATTAATTTATTGCTGAATTTTTTTTACCAGGAATATTGAAAAAAAACTTATCTATCAATTGTTTAATTTTATTGCTGACTAATCTTAATTGAACGACGAGAATGTATATAATTTTTGATGTTTATATTGCAACTACTGACATTTTCATTAAATCTTCACTTAGGTTGTATTTTTTATTGATTTACTTCGTTTTCATTAAAAAATTAATAACGCTGTTTTTAGGATTTTTTAGTATCCTCTGAAAGTATTAATTTATTGCGGAATTTTGTTTACTAGGAATATTGAAAAAAACTTATCTATCAATTGTTTATCTTTATTTCTGACTAATCTTAATTGAACGACGAGAATGTATATAATTTTTGATGTTTATATTGCAACTACTGACATTTTCATTAAATCTTCACTTAGGTTGTATTTTTATTGATTTACTTCGTTTTTCATTAAAAAAATTAATAACGATGCTGTTTTTTAGGATTTTTTAGTATCCTCTGAAAGTATTAATTTATTGCGGAATTTTGTTTACTAGGAATATTGAAAAAAACTTATCTATCAATTGTTTAATTTTATTGCTGACTAATCTTAATTGAACGACGAGAATGTATATAATTTTTGATGTTTATATTGCAACTACTGACATTTTCATTAAATCTTCACTTAGGTTGTATTTTTTATTGATTTACTTCGTTTTCATTAAAAAATTAATAACGCTGTTTTTAGGATTTTTTAGTATCCTCTGAAAGTATTAATTTATTGCTGAATTTTGTTTACTAGGAATATTGAAAAAAACTTATCTATCAATTGTTTAATTTTATTGCTGACTAATCTTAATTGAACGACGAGAATGTATATAATTTTTGATGTTTATATTGCAACTACTGACATTTTCATTAAATCTTCACTTAGGTTGTATTTTTTATTGATTTACTTCGTTTTCATTAAAAAATTAATAACGCTGTTTTTTAGGATTTTTTAGTATCCTCTGAAAGTATTAATTTATTGCTGAATTTTGTTTACCAGGAATATTGAAAAAAAGCTTATCTATCAATTGTTTAATTTTATTGCTGACTAATCTTAATTGAACGACGAGAATGTATATAATTTTTGATGTTTATATTGCAACTACTGACATTTTCATTAAATCTTCACTTAGGTTGTATTTTTTATTGATTTACTTCGTTTTCATTAAAAAATTAATGATGCTGTTTTTTAGGATTTTTTAGTATCCTCTGAAAGTATTAATTTATTGCTGATTTTTGTTTACTAGGCATATTGATATATAACTTAACTAACAATTGTTTAATTTTATTGCTGACTAATCTTAATTGAACGACGAGAATGTATATAATTTTTGATGTTTATATTGCAACTACTGACATTTTCATTAAATCTTCACTTAGGTTGTATTTTTTATTGATTTACTTCGTTTTCATTAAAAAATTAATAACGTTTTTAGGATTTTTTAGTATCCTCTGAAAGTATTAATTTATTGCTGAATTTTGTTTACTAGGAATATTGAAAAAAACTTATCTATCAATTGTTTAATTTTATTGCTGACTAATCTTAATTGAACGACGAGAATGTATATAATTTTTGATGTTTATATTGCAACTACTGACATTTTCATTAAATCTTCACTTAGGTTGTATTTTTTATTGATTTACTTCTGTTTTCATTAAAAAATTAATAACGCTGTTTTTTAGGATTTTTTAGTATCCTCTAAAAGTATTAATTTATTGCGGAATTTTGTTTACTAGGAATATTGAAAAAAAACTTATCTATCAATTGTTTAATTTTATTGCTGACTAATCTTAATTGAACGACGAGAATGTATATAATTTTTGATGTTTATATTGCAACTACTGACATTTTCATTAAATCTTCACTTAGGTTGTATTTTTTATTGATTTACTTCGTTTTCATTAAAAAATTAATAACGCTGTTTTTTAGGATTTTTTAGTATCCTCTGAAAGTATTAATTTATTGCGGAATTTTGTTTACTAGGAATATTGAAAAAAAACTTATCTATCAATTGTTTAATTTTATTGCTGACTAATCTTAATTGAACGACGAAAATGTATATAATTTTTGATGTTTATATTGCAACTACTGACATTTTCATTAAATCTTCACTTAGGTTGTATTTTTTATTGATTTACTTCGTTTTCATTAAAAAATTAATAACGCTGTTTTTTAGGATTTTTTAGTATCCTCTGAAAGTATTAATTTATTGCTGAATTTTGTTTACCAGGAATATTGAAAAAAAACTTATCTATCAATTGTTTAATTTTATTGCTGACTAATCTTAATTGAACGACGAGAATGTATATAATTTTTGATGTTTATATTGCAACTACTGTCATTTTCATTAAATCTTCACTTAGATTGTATTTTTTATTGATTTACTTCGTTTTCATTAAAAAACTAATGATGCTGTTTTTTAGGATTTTTTAGTATCCTTTGAAAGTATTAATTTATTGCTGAATTTTGTTTACCAGGAATATTGAAAAAAAACTTATCTATCAATTGTTTAATTTTATTGCTGACTAATCTTAATTGAACGACGAGAATGTATATAATTTTTGATGTTTATATTGCAACTACTGACATTTTCATTAAATCTTCACTTAGGTTGTATTTTTTATTGATTTACTTCGTTTTCATTAAAAAACTAATGATGCTGTTTTTTAGGATTTTTTAGTATCCTCTGAAAGTATTAATTTATTGCGAAATTTTGTTTACTAGGAATATTGAAAAAAAACTTATCTATCAATTGTTTAATTTTATTGCTGACTAATCTTAATTGAACGACGAAAATGTATATAATTTTTGATGTTTATATTGCAACTACTGACATTTTCATTAAATCTTCACTTAGGTTGTATTTTTTATTGATTTACTTCGTTTTCATTAAAAAATTAATAACGCTGTTTTTTAGGATTTTTTAGTATCCTCTGAAAGTATTAATTTATTGCTGAATTTTGTTTACCAGGAATATTGAAAAAAAACTTATCTATCAATTGTTTAATTTTATTGCTGACTAATCTTAATTGAACGACGAGAATGTATATAATTTTTTATGTTTATATTGCAACTACTGTCATTTTCATTAAATCTTCACTTAGATTGTATTTTTTATTGATTTACTTCGTTTTCATTAAAAAACTAATGATGCTGTTTTTTAGGATTTTTTAGTATCCTCTGAAAGTATTAATTTATTGCGAAATTTTGTTTACTAGGAATATTGAAAAAAAACTTATCTATCAATTGTTTAATTTTATTGCTGACTAATCTTAATTGAACGACGAGAATGTATATAATTTTTGATGTTTATATTGCAACTACTGACATTTTCATTAAATCTTCACTTAGGTTGTATTTTTTATTGATTTACTTCGTTTTCATTAAAAAATTAATAACGCTGTTTTTTAGGATTTTTTAGTATCCTCTGAAAGTATTAATTTATTGCGGAATTTCGTTTACTAGGAATATTGAAAAAAAACTTATCTATCAATTGTTTAATTTTATTGCTGACTAATCTTAATTGAACGACGAAAATGTATATAATTTTTGATGTTTATATTGCAACTACTGACATTTTCATTAAATCTTCACTTAGGTTGTATTTTTTATTGATTTACTTCGTTTTCATTAAAAAATTAATAACGCTGTTTTTTAGGATTTTTTAGTATCCTCTGAAAGTATTAATTTATTGCTGAATTTTGTTTACCAGGAATATTGAAAAAAAACTTATCTATCAATTGTTTAATTTTATTGCTGACTAATCTTAATTGAACGACGAGAATGTATATAATTTTTGATGTTTATATTGCAACTACTGACATTTTCATTAAATCTTCACTTAGGTTGTATTTTTTATTGATTTACTTCGTTTTCATTAAAAAATTAATAACGCTGTTTTTGAGGATTTTTTAGTATCCTTTGAAAGTATTAATTTATTGCTGAATTTTGTTTACCAGGAATATTGAAAAAAAACTTATCTATCAATTGTTTAATTTTATTGCTGACTAATCTTAATTGAACGACGAGAATGTATATAATTTTTGATGTTTATATTGCAACTACTGACATTTTTATTAAATCTTCACTTAGGTTGTATTTTTTATTGATTTACTTCGTTTTCATTAAAAAATTAATAACGCTGTTTTTTTAGGATTTTTTAGTATCCTCTGAAAGTATTAATTTATTGCTGAATTTTGTTTACCAGGAATATTGAAAAAAAACTTATCTATCAATTGTTTAATTTTATTGCTGACTAATCTTAATTGAACGACGAGAATGTATATAATTTTTGATGTTTATATTGCAACTACTGACATTTTCATTAAATCTTCACTTAGGTTGTATTTTTTATTGATTTACTTCGTTTTCATTAAAAAATTAATAACGCTGTTTTTTAGGATTTTTTAGTATCCTCTGAAAGTATTAATTTATTGCTGAATTTTGTTTACCAGGAATATTGAAAAAAAACTTATCTATCAATTGTTTAATTTTATTGCTGACTAATCTTAATTGAACGACGAGAATGTATATAATTTTTTATGTTTATATTGCAACTACTGTCATTTTCATTAAATCTTCACTTAGATTGTATTTTTTATTGATTTACTTCGTTTTCATTAAAAAACTAATGATGCTGTTTTTAGGATTTTTTAGTATCCTCTGAAAGTATTAATTTATTGCGGAATTTTGTTTACCAGGAATATTGAAAAAAAACTTATCTATTAATTGTTTAATTTTATTGCTGACTAATCTTAATTGAACGACGAGAATTTATGGTACTAACCCTTACTGTGTGAAAATTCTGACATTATTCAGAACAATAAACAACTTAGGTTGTATTTTTCATTGATTTACTTCGTTTTCATAAATTGCAATTACAGCTGTTTCGCTATAACTAGCATCGTCAGATTGACAGTATTGAAATTACATGTTTGTAATTGCAATTTACTAGAATAAATAGTGAAAGTTAATACAACCTTTTAGTTGTTTAATTGTTATTGCTGACTAATCTTAATTGAACGACGAGAATGTATATAATTTTTGATGTTTATATTGCAACTACTGACATTTTCATTAAATCTTCACTTAGGTTGTATTTTTTATTGATTTACTTCGTTTTCATTAAAAAATTAATAACGCTGTTTTTTAGGATTTTTTAGTATCCTCTGAAAGTATTAATTTATTGCTGAATTTTGTTTACCAGGAATATTGAAAAAAAACTTATCTATCAATTGTTTAATTTTATTGCTGACTAATCTTAATTGAACGACGAGAATGTATATAATTTTTGATGTTTATATTGCAACTACTGACATTTTCATTAAATCTTCACTTAGGTTGTATTTTTTATTGATTTACTTCGTTTTCATTAAAAAATTAATAACGCTGTTTTTTAGGATTTTTTAGTATCCTCTGAAAGTATTAATTTATTGCGGAATTTTGTTTACTAGGAATATTGAAAAAAAACTTATCTATCAATTGTTTAATTTTATTGCTGACTAATCTTAATTGAACGACGAGAATGTATATAATTTTTGATGTTTATATTGCAACTACTGACATTTTCATTAAATCTTCACTTAGGTTGTATTTTTTATTGATTTACTTCGTTTTCATTAAAAAATTAATAACGCTGTTTTTTAGGATTTTTTAGTATCCTCTAAAAGTATTAATTTATTGCGGAATTTTTTTTACTAGGAATATTGAAATAAAACTTATCTATCAATTGTTTAATTTTATTGCTGACTAATCTTAATTGAACGACGAGAATGTATATAATTTTTGATGTTTATATTGCAACTACTGACATTTTCATTAAATCTTCACTTAGGTTGTATTTTTTATTGATTTACTTCGTTTTCATTAAAAAATTAATAACGCTGTTTTTTAGGATTTTTTAGTATCCTCTGAAAGTATTAATTTATTGCGGAATTTTGTTTACTAGGAATATTGAAAAAAAACTTATCTATCAATTGTTTAATTTTATTGCTGACTAATCTTAATTGAACGACGAGAATGTATATAATTTTTGATGTTTATATTGCAACTACTGACATTTTCATTAAATCTTCACTTAGGTTGTATTTTTTATTGATTTACTTCGTTTTCATTAAAAAATTAATAACGCTGTTTTTTAGGATTTTTTAGTATCCTCTAAAAGTATTAATTTATTGCTGAATTTTGTTTACCAGGAATATTGAAAAAAAACTTACTTATCAATTGTTTAATTTTATTGCTGACTAATCTTAATTGAACTACAAGAATGTATATAATTTTTTATGTTTATATTGCAACTACTGTCATTTTCATTAAATCTTCACTTAGATTGTATTTTTTATTGATTTACTTCGTTTTCATTAAAAAACTAATGATGCTGTTTTTTGGGATTTTTTAGTATCCTCTGAAAGTATTAATTTATTGCGGAATTTTGTTTACCAGGAATATTGAAAAAAAACTTATCTATCAATTGTTTAATTTTATTGCTGACTAATCTTAATTGAACGACGAGAATGTATATAATTTTTTATGTTTATATTGCAACTACTGTCATTTTTATTTAATCTTTACTAAGATTGTATTTTTTATTGATTTATTTCGTTTTCATTAAAAAACTAATGATGCTGTTTTTTAGGATTTTTTAGTATCCTCTGAAAGTATTAATTTATTGCTGAATTTTGTTTACCAGGAATATTGAAAAAAAACTTATCTATCAATTGTTTAATTTTATTGCTGACTAATCTTAATTGAACGACGAGAATGTATATAATTTTTTATGTTTATATTGCAACTACTGTCATTTTCATTAAATCTTCACTTAGATTGTATTTTTTATTGATTTACTTCGTTTTCATTAAAAAACTAATGATGCTGTTTTTAGGATTTTTTAGTATCCTCTGAAAGTATTAATTTATTGCGGAATTTTGTTTACCAGGAATATTGAAAAAAAACTTATCTATTAATTGTTTAATTTTATTGCTGACTAATCTTAATTGAACGACGAGAATGTATATAATTTTTTATGTTTATATTGCAACTACTGTCATTTTCATTAAATCTTCACTTAGATTGTATTTTTTATTGATTTACTTCGTTTTCATTAAAAAACTAATGATGCTGTTTTTAGGATTTTTTAGTATCCTCTGAAAGTATTAATTTATTGCGGAATTTTGTTTACCAGGAATATTGAAAAAAAACTTATCTATTAATTGTTTAATTTTATTGCTGACTAATCTTAATGAAATTTATGGTACTAACCCTTACTGTGTGAAAATTCATGTTATTCAGAACAATAAACAACTAAAAGGTTGTATTAACTTTCACTATTTATTCTATAAATTGCAATTACAGCTGTTTCGCTATAACTAGCATCGTCAGATTGACATATTGAAATTACATGTTTGTAATTGCAATTTATAGAATAAATAGTGAAAGTTAATACAACCTTTTAGTTGTTTATTGTTCTGAATGACTAATCTTAATTGAACGACGAGAATGTATATAATTTTTGATGTTTATATTGCAACTACTGACATTTTCATTAAATCTTCACTTAGGTTGTATTTTTTATTGATTTACTTCGTTTTCATTAAAAAATTAATAACGCTGTTTTTTAGGATTTTTTAGTATCCTCTGAAAGTATTAATTTATTGCTGAATTTTGTTTACCAGGAATATTGAAAAAAAACTTATCTATCAATTGTTTAATTTTATTGCTGACTAATCTTAATTGAACGACGAGAATGTATATAATTTTTGATGTTTATATTGCAACTACTGACATTTTCATTAAATCTTCACTTAGGTTGTATTTTTTATTGATTTACTTCGTTTTCATTAAAAAATTAATAACGCTGTTTTTTAGGATTTTTTAGTATTCTCTGAAAGTATTAATTTATTGCGGAATTTTGTTTACTAGGAATATTGAAAAAAAACTTATCTATCAATTGTTTAATTTTATTGCTGACTAATCTTAATTGAACGACGAGAATGTATATAATTTTTGATGTTTATATTGCAACTACTGACATTTTCATTAAATCTTCACTTAGGTTGTATTTTTTATTGATTTACTTCGTTTTCATTAAAAAATTAATAACGCTGTTTTTTAGGATTTTTTAGTATCCTCTAAAAGTATTAATTTATTGCGGAATTTTGTTTACTAGGAATATTGAAAAAAAACTTATCTATCAATTGTTTAATTTTATTGCTGACTAATCTTAATTGAACGACGAGAATGTATATAATTTTTGATGTTTATATTGCAACTACTGACATTTTCATTAAATCTTCACTTTATTGCTGACTAATCTTAATTGAACGACGAGAATGTATATAATTTTTGATGTTTATATTGCAACTACTGACATTTTCATTAAATCTTCACTTAGGTTGTATTTTTTATTGATTTACTTCGTTTTCATTAAAAAATTAATAACGCTGTTTTTTAGGATTTTTTAGTATCCTCTAAAAGTATTAATTTATTGCTGAATTTTGTTTACCAGGAATATTGAAAAAAAACTTATCTATCAATTGTTTAATTTTATTGCTGACTAATCTTAATTGAACTACAAGAATGTATATAATTTTTTATGTTTATATTGCAACTACTGTCATTTTCATTAAATCTTCACTTAGATTGTATTTTTTATTGATTTACTTCGTTTTCATTAAAAAACTAATGATGCTGTTTTTTGGGATTTTTTAGTATCCTCTGAAAGTATTAATTTATTGCGGAATTTTGTTTACCAGGAATATTGAAAAAAAACTTATCTATCAATTGTTTAATTTTATTGCTGACTAATCTTAATTGAACGACGAGAATGTATATAATTTTTTATGTTTATATTGCAACTACTGTCATTTTTATTTAATCTTTACTAAGATTGTATTTTTTATTGATTTATTTCGTTTTCATTAAAAAACTAATGATGCTGTTTTTTAGGATTTTTAGTATCCTCTGAAAGTATTAATTTATTGCTGAATTTTGTTTACCAGGAATATTGAAAAAAAACTTATCTATCAATTGTTTAATTTTATTGCTGACTAATCTTAATTGAACGACGAGAATGTATATAATTTTTTATGTTTATATTGCAACTACTGTCATTTTCATTAAATCTTCACTTAGATTGTATTTTTTATTGATTTACTTCGTTTTCATTAAAAAACTAATGATGCTGTTTTTAGGATTTTTTAGTATCCTCTGAAAGTATTAATTTATTGCGGAATTTTGTTTACCAGGAATATTGAAAAAAAACTTATCTATTAATTGTTTAATTTTATTGCTGACTAATCTTAATGAAATTTATGGTACTAACCCTTACTGTGTGAAAATTCATGTTATTCAGAACAATAAACAACTAAAAGGTTGTATTAACTTTCACTATTTATTCTATAAATTGCAATTACAGCTGTTTCGCTATAACTAGCATCGTCAGATTGACATATTGAAATTACATGTTTGTAATTGCAATTTATAGAATAAATAGTGAAAGTTAATACAACCTTTTAGTTGTTTATTGTTCTGAATGACTAATCTTAATTGAACGACGAGAATGTATATAATTTTTGATGTTTATATTGCAACTACTGACATTTTCATTAAATCTTCACTAAGATTGTATTTTTTATTGATTTATTTCGTTTTCATTAAAAAACTAATTATGCTGTTTTTTAGGATTTTTTAGTATCCTCTGAAAGTATTAATTTATTGCTGAATTTTGTTTACCAGGAATATTGAAAAAAAACTTATCTATCAATTGTTTAATTTTATTGCTGACTAATCTTAATTGAACGACGAGAATGTATATAATTTTTTATGTTTATATTGCAACTACTGTCATTTTCATTAAATCTTCACTTAGATTGTATTTTTTATTGATTTACTTCGTTTTCATTAAAAAACTAATGATGCTGTTTTTTAGGATTTTTTAGTATCCTCTGAAAGTATTAATTTATTGCGGATTTTTGTTTACCAGGAATATTGAAAAAAAACTTATCTATCAATTGTTTAATTTTATTGCTGACTAATCTTAATAAAATTTATGGTACTAACCCTTACTGTGTGAAAATTCATGTTATTCAGAACAATAAACAACTAAAAGGTTGTATTAACTTTCACTATTTATTCTATAAATTGCAATTACAGCTGTTTCGCTATAACTAGCATCGTCAGATTGACATATTGAAATTACATGTTTGTAATTGCAATTTATAGAATAAATAGTGAAAGTTAATACAACCTTTTAGTTGTTTATTGTTCTGAAGGACTAATCTTAATTGAACGACGAGAATGTATATAATTTTTGATGTTTATATTGCAACTACTGACATTTTCATTAAATCTTCACTAAGATTGTATTTTTTATTGATTTATTTCGTTTTCATTAAAAAACTAATGATGCTGTTTTTTAGGATTTTTTAGTATCCTCTGAAAGTATTAATTTATTGCGGAATTTTGTTTACTAGGAATATTGAAAAAAAACTTATCTATCAATTTTTTAATTTTATTGCTGACTAATCTTAATTGAACGACGAGAATGTATATAATTTTTTATGTTTATATTGCAACTACTGTCATTTTTATTAAATCTTTATTAAGATTGTATTTTTTATTGATTTACTTCGTTTTCATTAAAAAACTAATGATGCTGTTTTTTAGGATTTTTTAGTATCCTCTGAAAGTATTAAATTATTGCGGAATTTTGTTTACCATTTATATTGAAAAAAACTTATCTATCAATTGTTTAATTTTATTGCTGACTAATCTTAATTGAACGACGAGAATGTATATAGGTAATTTTTTATGTTTATATTGCAACTACTGTCATTTTCATTAAATCTTCACTTAGATTGTACTTTTATTGATTTACTTCGTTTTCATTAAAAAACTAATGATGCTGTTTTTTAGGATTTTTAGTATCCTCTGAAAGTATTAAACTATTGCGGAATTTTGTTTACCAGCAATATTGAAAAAAACCTATCTATCAATTGTTTAATTTTATTGCTGACTAATCTTAATTGAACGACGAGAATGTATAGATTTTCTTATGTTTATATTGCAACTACTGACATTTTCATTAAATCTTCACTTAGATTGTATTTTTTATTGATTTACTTCGTTTTCATTAAAAAACTAATGATGCTTTTTTTTAGGATCTTTTAGTATCCTCTGAAAGTATTAAATTATTGCGGAATTTTGTTTACCAGGAATATTGAAAAAAAACTTATCTATCAATTGTTTAATTTTATCGCTGACTAATCTTAATTGAACGACGAGAATGTATATAATTTTTTATGTTTATATTGCAACTACTGTCATTTTCATTAAATCTTCACTTAGATTGTACTTTTATTGATTTACTTCGTTTTCTTAAGGATAATAAAAAACTCTTCGTTTTAACAAAACTTCCAATATTTATTTAAAAACTGCTTTTTTAAAAGACTCAATGACAGTCGTTTCGCTAGACAACTAGCGAAACGGCTGTCATTGAGTCTTTTAAAAAAGCAGTTTTTAAATAAATATTGGAAGTTTTGTTAAAACGAAGAGTTTTTTATTATCCCTAATAAGATGGACTTCCAAAAAGTAAGCGTTAGTACAATCAATTTACTTCGTTCTCATTAAAAAACTAATGATGCTGTTTTTTAGGATTTTTAGTATCCTCTGAAAGTATTAAATTATTGCGGAATTTTGTTTACCAGGAATATTGAAAAAAAAACTTATCTATCAATTGTTTAATTTTATTGCTGACTAATCTTAATTGAACGACGAGAATGTATATAATTTTTTATGTTTATATTGCAACTACTGACATTTTCATTAAATCTTCACTTAGATTGTATTTTTTATTGATTTACTTCGTTTTCATTAAAAAACTAATGATGCTGTTTTTTAGGATCTTTTAGTATCCTCTGAAAGTATTAAATTATTGCGGAATTTGGTTTACCAGGAATATTGAAAAAAAACTTATCTATCAATTGTTTAATTTTATTGCTGACTAATCTTAATTGAAGGACTAGAATGTATATGTTTATTGATAAACCAGTTTCTATTTTTAACAACTGCCACCGTATTAATTACAATTATTATAAAATGGAAGTGTAAGAATGCATAAGAAGGTAATAAAAAAATAAAGTAACGAAATTACTTAAACTACTCTTACTTTAGGTCTTACTGTACAAATCGCCTATATCAGCACTCTGCTGTTCCAGTTGTTCAGGGGTTTTATATTTCATAACCAACTTTTGACAAACTCTATCGATTTGCAAATGAAAGGAAAGTTATACTACTCGAAGACCGTTTTCAACATTATTATGTTATAATTAGTACGAGATAAATACTTTCGTGTCTAACATCAGTACTAATGTCGTCAATAAAACTACAATGAGATAAAGTGGGTAAGACCTCCATCCTACTGTTCATTTGTAAAACCAACAAATCAAAGGTAACAGCTAGTTGTCGAAAAGATCTCGATATGCTTAATTCAGAATGTTACATAAAGTATATAAGAAAAGTAACAAATATTACTGTTGTGTAATTATTATGTGTAAAGCTGAACGAACGAACGATAAGCATATTTAACGATCATTCTAAATATTAAATAAAAAGACAATAAACAAATCAATTTACAAACGTTACTATCGACAGAATGAATATTATTTTTAATTATATTTACCTGGTACTTAAATAAAAAATTGTTACACCAACAGTCACCATGATTTAGTATTATCTTGTATTCTTCCTTTTTTAATTCATTTTTAAAAAGATCGTAAATTTTCTCTTCAATTCTAGTGACGCATGCAGTTAACACTGGATTGTCTGCCATAGCTTTATAAGCATTTTTCATTACAGCTTTTATATATCCATTGAGCTTTTCTTCATTAGATATAAGAGCAGAATCTTCAAAAACATTGTGGTAAATTGGTTTTGTTAAATCGGCAAATAAATCAGGTTTCTTTTTTTTCATTGCAAATGATACAGCGTGAAATTTGGCATATTCTATAAGAACTGTTGTAACGTGTTCAGAATTCATTGGAATTTTTTTATTCCACAGCTGATATCCTACTGTTTTTAAATTTTCCATTAAAAGACATTCTTCCATATCATCGATATTATACCCGTACAGTTTTGGTGTACAGTTAAAGGGTTTGGTAATGTTGTATTCTTCCTGAAATTTGTTAAATTCTTTAAACACTTTGTCGTACATATATATTTCCCTATCGTAAAATCCATGCACAGGAGCAGCTTTTCGGAACCCTTCATTTTTATGAGCTGATTTTAAAATTAACTCTATGGATTTTTTGTTATTGGTTAAAGTAATAGTTGTCAAAATTCCTAAAAAGTTATCACCTTTGATTGAACCAGGGGACTTAATTAACTGGAACTCACTTAAGCCGTTTTCTGCGGCGACGCGTTTGATTAAATTCTCTTGTGTGGCACTTAATTCCATTTTCATCACTTGATGTATCTTATTCGACTAAATAAAATGTATACGTATTTATAAAACGTAATTACTATCATAGACCTTGTACTGCAATAACTGCTAATCCCAGTGACACAATTCAGTTTTGTAATGGAGGCATTAGATAATATATGTATGTTTAACTGTTTTGTTGATTTATCATTTAATATTTAGAGTATTTGTTGATAGATAAGCTTAAAACATTAGATAGTAAGTAATCATTCTAAGGCAAATAATAAGTAAAATATAAACACTTTTATTTATTTTTCTATGCACGAAATTCTAAATCACAAATCTTCCACTATTAAATTGTAAAAATTAACTTTTTGGTCAAAGACAACTAGCATTTCTAAATATTGTAATAAATAGTGAAAGTTTTGTGAAAATGCTTTGTCCTCTACATATAATTTGTGAATAAATACAGTTTGTTAGTAGTTCGACCTTGAATTTCATAATATTAGTCTGTCAACTCTTTTTTTCATTAGCTCATAACGATACAAGGTGTATTGTGGATTTCAACGGTAATACCGTTGTTAGGATACATTAATTTGATTTATTTTTCTTTCAATGTTATTATTATTGTTTCAAGATTTTATGAGATGATGCCAAAGGGTAAAGAATTATTTTCAACTATATTTTTCCTCGAGTAAACGTATAATGTAATTTATAATAAAAAAACAGATATTCAAAATTTAAGTACTATATGCTATCTTAAATTTTGAACAGAAAAATAAAACAAACGATTTTTCAAATCTTACTTTAAATTCAGTGTAATTCTAACATCTTCATATATCTATAAAACATCATGACAGACCACAAATCTATAAAAAAGTGGCTATTTAATAAATAGACAGAGGACATTGTGTATTAGTGAAAAAAATTCATAAATATTAAGTAATAATCTTTTGTGTCATAATTGACAAATGTCTCAAAAAAATTTTTATTTTTTTAAAAAGTTTATCAAGATTTTCAATCAAATAATACTAGCTTCTAATTTAATCTCTGTTATGTCTTGCTTACCTGTAAAGTTTAATATATAAGATCCGGTTGAAGGATCAGCGAAATCTCTATAAAAATATGATTCAAGACAAAATGATTGCACTTGACGTTTTTTAAAATTCTATTAATCTCACATTAAAATTGACAGTAATAAAATTATATCATAGCAACATTTCTAAATACAGGGACGTTCATTACAAGAATACATAAAACAGCTAAAATAGAAAATTTCATAAAACATGTAAAAGTAAAATCCAACAATCTCTAAAAGGTAATATTAATTTAATATTTTTAAATTAATACAAAAAGATGTCGTTATTTTATTTATTTCAGAAGTGACTGAAGAAGGTAAAAAAATTTACCGAAAGCTCTCACAAAAACTTTAAAGAGTGAACTTAACAATTACTGGCTGCAACCCCCGATATTTTTAAATATTTAGTATTTAACTAGTATATATATATATATATACTAAAATAAAATAATCTTATCTTATTTGTTAAAACAGTCTATGTTTTATTTAAAAAAAGGATGTTATTGTAAAAAACTCTTCCAAGGGATGAATTTCAAAGCTTCTTTAATTGAACTTATACACAATTAACTAAGAACACCTAATAAATTTGATTCCAACAATAATTTGAGTAAGGAACACTATATCTCAGAAGTATGGTTGGATTATCTTCTTGTTAGATGTCGAATCTTGGATTAAATTTTAATAATACCTAAAACACAGAAGGAAAATGAAAGTATATTATTTGAGACAATCAATGCATATCATCATTAGAATGATATTTCAGTAAGGAATACCAATAAATATGGAACAACTTATACTCGGAATAAAAACTCGGTATGAAGTTATACTTACCCTAAGCCTTGTTTAAGTGCAGTATAACCTAAAAAATATGTTTGCGATAAGAGGTGTAGGAGCTGTTGAGGAGGTTATTAATTTAATAAATATGGACATAGATATGGAAAATACAAGAAAAACAAAAGCTTTTAAAAAAAGAATAGACCCATTTACAATATACTCTGACAAAGAGTTTAGAGTAAAATATAGATTTTCAAAACAAGGAGTCAGGTTTTTAAATGAACTAATAAGGAATTCTCTAAATATGGATAGACGAGGAGGCGGTTTATCCTCCACTTTACAGATACTGACAGCTTTAAGATATTGGAGTCGGAACCAAGTAAGTAAGGATTGATTTGTTTACATTCTTTACATAATATGGACTACCTAAGCTCTGATGTTACAACTTTTCCAAACAAATTCAGGTATTAAAAAAGGTCTCGCCTCTCACGCAGATGATGCGGGTTCAATTCCCAACGATAGCAAAATATTTTATATTTTTTTAATAGTCATACTGTCATACATCATTTAATTTGACACTGTTCCATGTACTTGTGTCGACTTTTGCTACGTTGCCGAATCATTATTTTAGAATAAAGAGGGAATAGTTATACCGAATTTATTCCGAGTTTATTTGTGAACAATTTATACCAAGCTTATACTTAAAGTTTAAATAAGAAATAACCTAAGAATAAGAGATTTTTATTAGTAACAGTGGTATACTTTTAATCGATTTTAATTTTTCCAAATTTAAAGCTTTGTTTTTTGTAGTTTTGAATAGCTAGTTTTGTTATAAAAAGCACATATTTATATCTGGAAATATTTTTAAAACTAGCAGGTAAACTGTACTATCGAAATAAGCTTTAATCTCCGGAAATTTGTCCTTCCGATAATGAAGGTTTATTTTGAAATTTAGATTTTTTATTTCTGAAAAATATGTTGTAATACTAAGAAAGTTGATTTTTAATTTATTTTTAAAGAACGAGTGTCACAACAGCCATATGAAATAAGTTGTTTATAATATTTTTTATATTTTGCCATTTTATCATTTTTTAAATTAATTTCTTGATAACGAAACATTCAGGATTGCCGTTGGACTTCGATTAGGTTCGTATGTCTTTGAAGAACACCTTTGTACTTGTGGCTCTGAAGTCGATAGCACAGGCGTCCATGGTTTGAGCTGTAAATTCAGTGCCGGTCGCTTCTCTCGTCATCAAGCAGTGAATGATCTGATTAAACGCTCCCTTGCTACTGCAAAAATTCCAGCCGTTTTAGAGCCTGTTGGCATTTTTAGAGAAGATGGCAAAAGACCGGATGGCATGACGCTGATTCCATGGCAACGCGGTAGGTCTGTAATGTGTGGACACTTTGGCAGCCTCACATGTCTCCAAAACATCAGTTACCCCTGGTTCAGCTGCCCATGCTGCAGAATGCCTTAAAATTCGAAAGTACAGTAATCTTCGTGATAACTTTATCTTTTATCCAATTGGAATTGAAACTTTTGGAACATTCGGACCACATGCATTGAAATTTATTAGAGAAATCGGGAACAAAATTGAGAAAGAAACAAATGATCCCAGGGCCACATCATTCCCCATTCAGAGAATCAGTTTAGCCATTCAGAGGGGAAACGCTGCTTCTTTTCTCGGAACTTTTCCATCTTCAAAGACCCTCGATGAATTATATATGAAACCTGCTATTCAAAATTACAGTTTTTTCTCTGATTTGATAACTCCTCACGAACTTCATCAATCAAACAAAGATACGCACCATAGTCAAGACTGCTTTGAAGAATATGGTATTGACAAACACAATACCGATAGCTTCAACACAAACTGATTCACATTACCAGGCAATGTTGATGCACTAGGTCTGAATGGGTTGAGGAATATTGGGAATACATGTTTCATGAACAGTATTATCCAGTGTTTGTCTAACACTAAATGCCTTTTGGAGTACTTGAGGAAAGATGCCTTTATGAGAGATTTGAAAACAAAAAATTCAAATTTGAAGGGCGCACTCATTAAAGGTTTTGCGAGAGTTATAAAGGAATTATGGTCTAAGGATTTGTCAGGAGTGGTGTATACAGCCTTTTTGAAAAGCAATATTCAAAGATTCGCTCCCCGTTTCATAGGTTATGAACAGCAAGATGCCGAAGAGTTTTTGAGATACCTCCTGGAGATATTGCACGAAGATGTCAACAGAGTTACCGAGAAGCCCTTGCCAATCTTGACGGGAATCGACGAGAACCTAACTGACAATGAGATAGCCCAAGAGTCTTGGTCCAGGTACCTGAGAATGGACAATTCCGAAATAGTGGACATCTTTGTCGGCCAATTGAAATCCACTTTGAAATGTACTCATTGTGGTCACTGTTCTGTGACATTCGATCCAATTTGGGACCTTTCTTTGTCTATCCCACGAATAACTTGCCAACTTAACCTATTTCATTGCTTAGATTCATTTATAAGTGAAGAAACATTGGACGGAGATGAGAAACCAACCTGTTCCAAATGTAAAGAACGGCGGAAGTGCACAAAAAATTTATCATTCGAAAAGTTACCCAAGATACTAGTGATTCACCTTAAACGATTTTCTTCAACGGAAAGTTTCAGAGGAAAACTGAATGTCACCGTAGAATTTCCGTTGGAAGCTCTAGATATGAGTGATTATTCAACAGCGAATGTCGCCCCCTGTCGTTATAATCTGTATGCCATCACAAATCACAGAGGTACTTTGAATGACAGACACTACACAGCTTATTGTCGAAATCCTTATTCACGAAAATGGTATGAATATAACGATTCCCGCGTCTCACCAATTTCATACGAATCACTAGTGGGTGGTGAAGCAAATGTTCTCTTTTATGAACAGGAAGGCACTTGAAATCACTATTTCGTTTATTTTTACTTTTATTTATATTTATTAATGTGATTTGAATTATTATTTTAAATATAACATATTGTATTTATTTTTTGTAATTAAATTACGAAAATTTTGATTTTAAAAAGTATGTTGGTATCAGTGTGTAATTTATAACATTTGACACTCTTGAAATTTAAATTATTAAATGTTAATGTTTTAAAATATTTTAAAATTACTAATACACCAATAATAATATATTGTATAAGTAAAAAATGATATTCATATTCACAAATACTTTTTTAAAGAACAATATAAAATTAATATATTGCTATTAGCCTCGAATGTCATTGTCAATAATCTTGTCATTAGATACTTCACTCATGTCGCCAACCATTTAAAACAAAAATTTGCGTGCGTAAAAATTACATTACGATACGCAAATGCGTTTTATAATGAAGATTTTTATAAGTGCAAAATATAAAAAATTATTATTGTACAGAAAACGTACCACTATCGTACGTTAAATTGGTTATAGCTGATAATCTAATCCGTTTTAATTTTTCAACAACGAACTTAACTCAAATAAACACTAAATTTTATCAATGATTTAATAAAAACATTTAATATGATTTCTGATTATAAGCTTGTATTGTATTGTTGATTGTAGTGTAGCAATTATAATCTAATTTTAAGTTAAAGGATAAACATGTTTAAAATTTTGTTACTACTAGGATTTGTAGGTAAGTTAAACTTAAGGAGTAAATCAGCAAATTTAATTATTTTTTAATTTTGGACTTGTCAATGAACTGTTAGTGATTAGTAAACATCTTCTATGAACATCTATAATTTTTTATGGAAATTGATACCGCAAAACGAAAAATTTGTATATTATTTTATTATGATGATATTGCTGTTGATTCATGCTTGTAATTAATCTTTATTCGTTACCCGAATTACGATTCCATGATGGAAAACGATATTTTTAAAAAACAAAATAATTTCTTTTATAACGAAGTTTACAACTTTATAACATCTGGTATAATAATAATAATCTATTAATCTTACAATTTCTACTTATTTATAATGTATTCTTATCTAAATTGTCCAAAAACTAAAACTACTAAATTAAATTTTAATGTTTAAAGATATAAAACCAAACAACAAAAATGTAATAAAAATGTTTACAAAAAATAAAATGGAATTCTTCCTATACTTTAACTCTTCCCTCCCTAAGAATGAAAAATATGGGATATGTTTTTCGTTTTCTTCACGGAACTTCTTTCTTCTCTCTTCTTTCTTTATATTGAAAATTTTGAAATTAATTAAAATGACTTTTTAAAATCATTAAATTTCATTCTTCTTCTTTGATATTAGGTAAGATTGAAAATTATTAATTAAATGATTTTGAAATGATTTCTTGATGTTTAAAATTTGAAATTATTAAATGATTTGGAATGAATTTTAAAATTTTTTTGAGCTTCTTTCTTCTTCCTCTTCTTTCTCTCGGTTTGAAGTGCAAAATGAGGATAAGTAGTGGTTTTTAAGGATGGGAATATATGAAAATAATGTATATTATGTAGTTATTTAAGTGGAGGAATAAATAACCTGCTAAAAATTCTTAAATTGACGAATTACGTCTGTAAATATTTAATTGCATTTAAATTTTTTGACTTATTTATTGTATTAAAAGCAAATCCAAATTTTGGAAATAAAGATATTTAATACTATCTAAACTAGATCGATTTTTGGGGTGTTAAAATATAAAATATATTAGATTAAATTTTCTATTATTTTGAAATCCTTCTAAACATAATATATTAAATTGATTTTTCTGGTCGACGATCTATTAATTAAGTTTTCTAGGTTTGCGTGCGATGCTTTTATAGTATGTACCTTTGTCGGTTTCCAACAATACCCCACTGTCTTTTATGACCTTTGTTTGTTTAAGTTTGGGCATCTTTTTGTCCCATGCTTTTGTACCTACATACGCTGGCTATTTGTTGGCCTGATAATTTGGAGGATCTGATCTACTTTGGTTTGCTTTATCGGTCAATTTTTGCTTTGTTTCCTCGTTTCTTTTACGAATTTTGTCATATATTAATTTAGTGGCTTGTTTATGATTTTGAATATAATTCGAAACTATAAAATGATCATTTAGATCAAAGGGATCGGGGTTATTAATATGGTCTTTTATTACTTCGAATGAGGTGAACTTAGTTACAGAATGGATTGAGTTGTTATAAGCTAAAATTGCATATTTCATTAACTGGTTAATATTGAGATTTTTATTGTCTTCTCTCAAACATCTGAGATGTTCAATAATTGTGGAGTGGAACTTTTTAACCGGAGAGTTTGAATTGCTATTTTTAGCAGTAGTGTAGTGAAGTTCGACTTTATGCAATTTACAGAAGTTTTCTAAATCATAATTTTTGAGTTCTGTACCGCAATCGGCGATTATTTTATAGGGTAAATCATGGTGGGTAATGAAACTTAGAAGATTATCTGTTACTGCTGTGCCATTAACACTTGATAGTGGATAGGATTGTCCACATCTGGAAAAGGAATCAATTATGGTTAAATAGGGTTAATTTGAAAATTGAAAAACGTCTATATGTATGTGTTCGAGTGGTTTTATTGAAGTTGGGGTAAGATTGAATTTAATGACTGGGAGATTTCTATCATATTTATTTCGAAGACAAACTTCACCATTATTTATAAATTGTTCTATATCTTCTGACATTTTAGGCCAACAATATCTAGAACTGAGTGATGTTTTAACTTCGTTTATTCCATTGTGACCTTTTTTATAAATGTGATAATATTAAATTTTTTCATTTTGTTCTTCTAGTGTAAGAACGTCTTCTAATATTAAAGTACTATGAACTAATTTAAAAGCGCAATGTTTAAAATATTTTTCAATAGTTGTTATAAACAATTCAGGTTCAAGAGGGTTTCTAAAATAAATAGCGTAAACTTTTTTCGGATCTATATATTCTTTCATGAATTGAAATATACTCTGTTCTAAATCTCTTTGAGGTATTATAACAAATTAAAGTGTATCTCAAAAACTTTTTCACTTTTTATTTAAATTTCATTTGTTTCTCCACTTGTTTTCATTATTTGATTTTTATAAGAATTTTTCTGTGATTGGAATATTCATTATGGGATTTTCTACATATGTGTGTACCGTTTCTAAATCTGAATTATTATTTGTTAAATTATTATTTTTATTTGGGGGTTTTATTTGTATATCTGAGATTATGTTAATTTTCCTATTTTTATTAGTATATGGAAGTGTTAATTGAACATCTGAAATTATATTAATTATATTTTTACTATTATCTAAAATGTTATTTGAATCATTTAAATCATCTATATCATATAAGTAATTTAAATCAGGGAATGTTTCAATATTTTCCTCTAACATTGGTAAATTTGTTAAACTATCAATTTTTTTTGAATTATTTCATCAATGTCATCTAAATTTACGTCTAGAGATTCTGTTTCTAATGCATTTAGATCGCTATCAAATTTTATTCGCGACAGAGAATCTGCAACTAAATTAGATTTACTTTTTAAATATTTTATTTTGTAATCGTACCTACTCTTCTAATTTTAAACGCCATCTTACAAGACGTGAATTAGGTTCTTTTAAAGAAAATAATCATTGCAAGGGTTTATGATCAGTAAAAATTGTAAATTTATCACCTAATAAATAGGGTCTAAAATATTTGCAACTCCAAACGATAGCTAAGAGTTCTTTTTCAATAGTTGAATAACTAACTTCTGCACTATTTAATGTTCTGGAAGCATACGAAATAGGGTGTCCATCTTGAGATAAGACGGCACCGATAGCAAAATTTGAAGCGTCTGTAGTTAGTTCAAAGGGTTTATTAAAATCAGGGTAAGCTAATACAGGCTCAGAGGTTAACAAATTTTTACATATATTAAAACAATTAATAAATTCTTAAGTATGTTTTACCTTATTATCTTTCTTTAGACAAACAGTCATTGGTTTCGTTATTTTTGCAAAATTTTTAATAAATTTTCTGTAGTACCCTAGCAGACCTAAAACATATTTAATTTGCTTTTGTGTACGAGGTATTGGAAAGTTTTTGATTGCATCGATTTTCTTTGGATTTGTTTTGTATTCCGTCTTTCGTTACTACATGTCCTAAAAATTCAACCTCTTTATGTTTAAATTCACATTTATCTAACTGGATTTTAAAATTCGCTTCTCTTAATTTTAAGAAAACTAATTGTACATTTTGGATGTTCCTGAAGACTAGTGCTAAATACGATTATGTCATCCATATATATAAAGTTTTTCTACTACTGAAGGTTTCGAATTGATTTCGTGCTACCAGTATCTATTAAAAGTTTTAAATTTGGATTTTTAATTTGGATATACGGTAACGGATTATTTGATGCTATATTAATTTCTATTATCTCGTTTTGTTTCTTACAGGAACCTAGCGAAATTTTGAGCTTTTTCTACATTTTCAGATTGATCAAAATGTTGATATTCAATATTATTGTAAATTTCTTCATTTCCGTCAGATTCATAATTATTAGCGTATTATTCCTCAGCTACAAAATTTGGTTTTTGATTGTTATTTCTAAATTGATAATTATTATTAGGTCTATTTATTGGAACAAAACGATTATTATTATTTATTCTATTATTATCTGAGAAATTTCTATAGGTTGTTGACATAGGCTCTGGTTTAGGTAATTTATTCATTGGAATCTGATTGGGTTTGAAAGCATTACAAGGGGGTCCAAATACTTGTGCATTTGTTGGATAATTTCGAGGTTTTTGAAATTGCGGTTGTATGTTGATATGTTGTCTTGGAAAATTATGATTATTATAATTGTTTTTGTAATTAATATTTTTATAATTTTGATAATTATTATTTCTTCTATAATTTTGAAAGTTTTGAAATTTAAAATTGTTATTTTTATTAATTTGATTTCTATTTTCATATTTTTGTTCGTTTAATTGTCCGTATAATTTTTCAAAATTTTCGAATTCTTCAACATACGCCATCTTCTAAAGATGCTGGTTTTTTAAAGTGCATGTTATTCTTCAGGACGCCAGTACATCCTGCTACAAAGGTATTTAGAGCCGTTTTAAAGCAATGATTTATTTTGCATTTCTTTTCAATTTCTTGCAAGTTTATATCGTTATTCATTTTAAGAATAACCTGACTTTTTAATAACTGTATCCTAGCACCGAAATTAATTAAATTCTCGTTTAAGGTCTAGTTCTGGTTAATTCTTGCAATAAGCAATCTAAATCTCGCCTATCTGAAAAGCATTGTTTTAGAGCGTCTTTAATTTTTTCCCAAGTATCTAATTCCATTCTATTGCCTACCATAGCTTCGGATTTTCCTACTAATTTTTCCTCAATACATTCTACTATATAATTACTTAAATCAGCATCACTATGAATCAAATAACTATCAATTAATCGTTCGCAACGAGTAATGAATTTATTAAGAGTGTTACTGTCTCCATCATGAGGTTTAATGTCCTCTAAACTAAAATTCCAAAATAATAGGCACTAAATTCTCAGAAATGACTGTGACGTTTTTGCCTTAATCTGCCTCTTGCAGTGGCGCACGGAAATTATACTAAACAGATGTGGAAAAATTAATTATTTAAAAACTATATCCACAAATAAGAATTAAATTACATTATATTAATTATATAAAAAAAATATACACTGTGTCCACGGATGGAGTTGCTAAGAGGAGAAAAACCTTTATTATTAATTTTATGACAAAGTTATTGTTATAAAAAATTTGCATCCTTTGGAAATAAGATTGACATAAAAAAATCTGAGATCGGATGTACAGGGTGTTAGCAAAGTAATAAAACGTGAAAATGTTTCATGAGAAAAGTAGGCACCATTATTATTATTAATGCAGCCGTGTGCATGAGATTTCGATTTCAGACCTACGATTATTTGACTAAAAACCACTACCACCACAAAAAGTTTAAAATTACTTACAGTATTGTATTATTCATTATCATCTGAAGAAAACTCGTCGGATGATGAGCAACTATCGCGATCGCTACTATTCAAAGTAATAATCAATGGTTCAATTGCAATGTCCATTCTAGTGTCGAGATCCCACATTTTGTCCTCTTCTTTTGTCGCATGTCTAATGCATTTTTTCCATGACTCGGGTGTGACATTTTCTATCGCAGTAGCTAGTAGGCCTTTTACCTCATTCATTTTAAAAGTTAAGTTTTCCCTCGCCACTTGGTTTTTTATTTGAGCCCATATTAGCTCGATCGGGTTTAGCTCACAATGGTAAGGAGGGAGGCGGTGTACAATTATGTTCCTCTCACGAGCCATTTCGTCGACAACATATTTCTTCAACTGAGGTATATGTTCCCTTGCAATATTGAGTAATTGTACTTTTAACATATTATCGTCGAATGGTAAATTTTTTTCAGATAGCCAGTTAATGATATCAGCTTTTCGCCAGGCAGTTGTAGGTGACCGCTCCATTTGTCTGCTGTGGTAGGAGGCATTGTCCATGACGACGACAGAGTTTGGTTCAAGGTTTGGTATAATCTTTAAAAACCAACTTTCGAACTTTTGCGCGTCCATTTCCTCGTGGTAGTCGCTAGTTTTCTTGGTTTTCTATATGAGTTATTATGAGCCTCCGTCCTTTGCCAGCTGGCGCTTTTAATCCTGTTGAGAGGCCTTCAATAAAAGCTTGACGGCAACTTTTTATTTCTAAATCTTGCCATACCTTTGAAACAGTATGGCCTTGATTCAACCAAGTCTCATCTAAATAGTAAATCTTTTTACCTTCACGACGATACTCTCGGATTTTTTTCAAGTAATTTCTCCGCCACAAAACAATTTCTTCTCTTTCTATAAGAGCACTTTTCCTACCTCTTTTCATAAATTTAATGTTCATTTGCTTTAATGTGCGCAATAAAACACGTCGTGATATTTTGGGCATCGATTCATCGGAATTTATTTCGGCTGCGACTTTTTTTAAAGTTGGGATTTCATTTCGGAAAAAGAACGAATGGAATTTCCTACGAATAGCATATTTGGTGCAATCATCAAGCTGAATTTGTTTTCTTCCTCTAGTTTCAATGTTTTTAGATACATTATCACATTTACCTTCATTTTCTTTAAATGTTTTAAGAATTCTGTGAACACTTCTCGTCGACACTTTAGTTAAATCACTACACAGATTAACTACGTCATTATGCAACATATTCTCATTCCGTTCACGGAGCCCACAATACACATTGTATATAATAGTTTTTTCTCCTTTGGATAAATTTGGACGTCTGCGTTTACTTTGACTGCTTTCACTTTCCATATTGCTCACAGTTCACAGCACAAAATTAAACTGATTTATAATGATATTTCCCTTGTTTCAGTCCTTAAACAAATCCCTTGGTTTTTACCTGATCTGATATGAAATTACCTTTTTTTTTACTGTTAATCGTTTTCCTAGAAATGTACCTGCCTAATTATTTGACGTCTACTACATTATTACTTCTTACGAATGGATTAAATGGATTAACTGTATAGAAAGTGTATTATTCCTCTTTTATGTTTATCTAGGGTAGGTATTATACAAAAATATCATTATTTATTATATTATTGAAAAGGGTATTTCCAATTTTAGAATTTTTACAACAGAAATTCCAAAACTGTCATCAGTGTTGAAACAGACCTAATTCGTTATAACTGTATTATAATAACAGATCAAAGAAAAAAAAAATAATATTTACATTACGTATTATTCAACGAATGTTACGCTCATGAATGTTAACCTAACCGTGCTCAGCTGATGAAGCAATATTTATATCTCTCTCTATCTTACGGCAAATTTAATCTACCTCTCTTTTTTCCGCCCCACAAACGTCTCTGTGTACGCAACGTTGCCATTTATAAATTTTAGTCCCAGAATATAATTCAAATTTTTTTATATTTAATAAACATTGATGTTGTTGAATATATTTCATTAGCAGGAAGTTTCTTTAATATTTAATATTTTTTAGTATTTAGTATTTAATGAATAAAACACGTTGTCCGTTATTCTATGACCATTTAGTTGCGTGTGTATGATTTAAATAGAAGATGATAAAATATATAGAAACCCAACCTGACAACAATGTTTACGTTTTAATTCAATAATATTTCTGAGAATTTAGTGCCTACTATTATGGAATTTTAGTATAGTTTTAATTTAAAAAGATCCCAATTTATAGTATTTGTTTTAGCCATTTTATTTACTTTTTTATTTACTTTATCAAATGTACTTAGATCGTTTGATTCTCCAATACTCAACTTGCTCAATGATCTCAATATCTATATATATATATATATATATATATATATATATATATATATATATATATATATATATATATATATATATATATATATATATATATATATATATATATATATATATATATATATATATATTTTTGCGGGAATGAATTAAATAAAAAAATGAAAATAATGGGTTAAGCCCGCTAATGCAGCCGTAGACACGTGTTTCTGTCTCCTTAGACTTCATCAGTACGGCATAGCTAAGGAGAATATTACCAAAAAAACACTGAATGATGGAAAACAATATAAATCACACAAACGGAGTCAACAAATGTGCGGTTGGCCCTTGTGTTTACGAATTTTGATCTTAAAAAACACTAAAATTATTATTTTTAAACAACTTGTCTTTTTTTAACAACTAAAATAAATTAACAAAAAAACACATACATCTGGTAAAACAAACGAAAATGTTAGTAGTTAGAATATAATTTTCAAAAATTTTTAAACTTTGTGCTTAAAATATAAAATGATATCTCCTGGAAATTGGTGTTGTGTGGTTTTAAATTTTTAATCTTAATTACTAGTAAGTTTTTATAATTTTAATTTTCAATCTAGCCTATTTTAAAATAATTTTTAGCCTTGAAAATGGAAGCAAAGTTTTCCGAAAGCTTGGTCAAGTAAAAAAGAGTTCACTTTATTAAAACCTAAAGTATTTTTGGCTGTTATCCCTGTGATATTTTGGAGAAGAGTTTTATAATAAAGCATTTTTCCGAAAAAATTTTTTGTTTTTTAACTAGTCAGCCGTGACTACTTCCGACTTCTTTATATATATATATATATATATATATATAATATATATATATATGCAAAAGTTAGTAGTATTTTTGCGGGAATGAATTAAATAAAAAAAATGAAGATAATGGGTCAAGCCCGCTAATGCAGCCGTAGACACGTGTTTCTGTCTCCTTAGACTTCATCAATACGGCATAGCTAAGGAGAATATTACCTAAAAAACACTGAATGATGGAAAACAATATAAATCACACAAACGGAGTCAACACAAGGGCCAACCGCACATTTGTGGCTTCAATTGGAATTACCGATTGATTGTCGGTAATTTTTTTTTTTTTTTAAATTCATTCCCTCAAAAATACTACTACCTTTTGTATTTATTCCTGGGTAACGGTTTGTCATGCAGGTGGTTATATCTGCCTCCGTGGCGATGTTGGAATTTCCCGATATAATATATATAAAATATATTTTATCCAAGCACGATATAACAGTTTGCCATAAAGCGCAAAATCTAATTAACTCACTTTTCACACCACTAAAAAGTAAAGTTCCCAAAAATAAGAAATCTAATGTTGTCTACTCCATTCAATGTTTAAACTGTCCTAAAAAATACATTGGAATGACAACACAACATTTGGAAGGTAGGTTAAACGGGCATAAATATACAAAAAACGCATCTACAGCATTGCATAAACATGAAGCATCCACGAAACATGAATTTAATTTCAGTGACACAAGAATATTAGCCCAAGATAAAAACCACCTAAAACTTTCAATAGAAGAAATAATCGAAATCAAAAAAGAGAAGGAAGCTTTAAATGACAAGAAAGATATTAATAATTTAAGCCAGATTTATCACAATTTAATAAATCTTAGTTAGCCATCAACAGCTGTGTACATCTCACAAATAACAACGAATATTAAAAATCAATTAGATACATTAGTTTTTGTCCAACAATATAATTTATACCTACTTTTAAAAATTAATTTGTATTAATGTAGTGTGGTATAAATGAACCTCTTTTGACTCCAAGGTACGTACTTATTTTAAAGATTTTATTTATGAACAATATTTTGTACTGTCCCGGTTTTTAATTTGTATTATATATTCATTTTAGAAATACACTTGAAAAAGCACAACATAATGTGCGAAACGTTGTGAAAAAAGTTTTTGAAAATTGTTTTAAATATAACCTATACCCAAGAAAAAAGTGTTAACTTTATAATATATATATAGACTATTACAGTTCGATCTGAAGCAATTGGGGTTCGTTTTACTGGTAAGTTGATTGATATCAAGGGACTATTCGCTATGAAGCTCCTCAGTATCCTTCTGACTGCGCCAATTACGTTTCCACGATGGAAAATGATATTTTTAAAAAACAAAATAATTCATTTTATAACGAAGTTTACTTTATAACATCTGGTATCATAATAATCTATTAATCTTACAATTTCTACTTATTTATAATGCATTCTTATCTAAATTGTCCAAAAACTAAAACTACTAAATTAAATTTTAATGTTTAAAGATATAAAACCAAACAAAAAAAATGTCATAAAAATATTTACAAAAAATAAAATGGAATTCTTCCTATAATGTAACTCCCGTTAAATTTAGTAGTTTATTTTCTGAAGTTGTATTGTATTCAATGATTAGTCACTAGATAGAGTTTAAAGAGAAATGAATTGAAATTGAGGACAACAATTGGGATTGGGAGTCGAAACAGCTGATAAAGGGCAAATGCATGAGTTTTATCTCGAAAGTTAGATATTAAAAAAGTATACTTTTTTCGTTTCAACTTTGTATATTTTGATTTTTGTAGAGTAATTGTTACTTTCATTATTTTTGCTTGTATTCTACCATTTCTAGTTTTAATAAAATAAACCTTTGTTAAATATAATTACAAATTTATTTATTGCCATTCAAAGAAAATATTCAGGTAATAACAAAAAACCTTATTCATAATTCATTTATGTGATACTTTTTGTGATAAGTGTATACTATTTAATAAACCAGAGATATGTGTACCAATATTATAAAAAAACGTTGACAATTTGATTCGTCAGACCCCCGAAATTTAAAAATTCCTTTCGTAATATGATCACACATCGTATGTCTAGACGAAAACTCTACCATTCTTGTTCAGGATTAGTTTCCAGACTGGAATACAAACATTTTGTAATAAGATCCTGTGTTGATTATTCCTTTGTTGTTGTACCTATATTTGGTTCGATCTTTTTTATTTAATACCAAAAGCATGTCTTTGATATGACTAGTAAGTAAAAATTTTTTTGTTAGACTGAAAATCGGGAAATCTATCAGTTAATATATAAGTGTTTCCAGTTAATTTACTATGGAAGATTTCAGACTCGAGAAAATAATTTTTGTTAGCTCAGCTATAACACTCAACACTAGATAAATTAAGGTTATGTCGATATAAATAAATAAAGTTTGCATGTTTTTCCGAATTTTGGAGTGCCACCTGGTGGCACTGGTGATCGCGCATAATATAGTTCTTTATTTATTGGTCTCCTTCATATTAACACTACTGTTTTGTCAAAAACAAAAATTTTTCTCAGTATTTTTATTTCCCATATCTGTATCTTTTTGTATTCTTTCTGGTTCAGTATCCATGTTTCACTGGTTTATAGTACTGTGGATCTTAATACTTATTGATTCATGCTTGTATTTATATATTTTTTGGATTTTAAACCGTATTTAATGGCCCCAATGCTTTATAGCCCTTTGGTAATTTGTTATCTATTTCTTTGTCTTCCTTTCCACTATTTGTTATGGTTACTCCTAAGTACTCCGCTACGAAAATTGAACTCAGTATATCTTCCTTTAATGCTAATATAGTTATTGTCTATTCTAACCCTTTCTTTCCTTTTCTTATACTTAGTTTTTGCCTGATTTATAATTAAGCCATATCCTTTTAACTGTATTTTTGTGTGTCATCTTTACTAATTTAATTAATTTTCCTGATATTCCTAAAGCTTTCATAGCATCATAAAATATATTTCGGTCAATCCAATCATATACCTATTTAAAGTTTATAAATAGCATACCTAGTCCTAGATTTTGTTCATAGCTGTTGCTCTGTATTAATTTTGACTTGATAATCTAAAACTGGTCTAAAGCCTATGTGATACTTTACGATTACTAGGTTTTCGTATATCTTCATTGTATTGCGATTGACTTCTGTAAATACTTTGTTAGTAGTGTTATACTTTTCGAAAGCAGTTTTAATGCCGTTTTTATAAATCGGAAAGATAAGCGCATTATTTCACTGTAGGGGCATCTCTTCCTTTTTACATACTTTTATTAGTAGCAGGATATATTTTTTCTTGAAGATTTTCTCCTCCTTCTTTGTAAATCTTCACTTTAACTTCTAACGTTGATTATTCTTTCTGTTCCGTTGCATTTGTTTTCCATTGTTTTGGCTATCATTAAGATATGATTGTTGCTTGTGTCCGCTCCTCTATAACTTCTGCAATAGGTAGGTAATTGGTCTGTTTTGGTTTGATTTGATTTTTAACCATCCCATCTGTTATTTTATGGTCAAAACCTAAACATATCATTTTAATTTTGTTTTCTGTTGCAAATTTAATTAATTTTCTCCCATTTTAATTTCATTCTTTTTCTTCGTGTCATATTTCTGTATATTTCTTCTCTACCAATTATTGCATTCATATATTTGATGTTTATTTTTATATCATATTTCTGTATTTTTTTTATTAGATTATTTAGTTTTTCATAGAATTCTGTCATTTTCTTCCATAGGAGCATGTATGTTAATGATAATAATTTTTCTAGATGATACTCTTACCCTTAGATAACTCCTGTCTAAGATTACTTTAAAATGTAATACCAAACTGCTTATTTCTTTATTTCTTGCTTTAAAAAAGGTGTTTTGCCCACTTTTACTATTTCATGTCTAAATGTTTTGTTTTTTGGAAAGCAAGAATAATTATTTTATAAGTGTTTTTTCCAAATTTTTTTAAGCGCCCTCTTCTGTACTTCTTCTGAACGCGGTTATTCCATAAAACATAGCAATTATTCTTTTGACCCCGGAAGTCATGGCAAGAAAGACGTCGCCCACCAGTTGGAAACTATGCCACTGTCTACGGGGAAGTTAAAGTTACCCTAAAGTTTGGTTCAACCTCTCACTCTCAGACGATATTAGTGGCTGATATAGATAAAGATGCAATCCTAGGTATGGACATAATACACATCTACATCGGAAACATTAAGACATCGCTCCGTTTAGACCACGTCACCCATTAACCAAATCCCACAGTACCCTTTTAATCCGGAAGAATTGTCTTCTTTCTGATTTACTCTTCCTAAAATCCTATCGCGATCACAACGTCATCCTAAAGTTCCTACATTTAAAACATCGCAAATCTCCTTCCATCTTAAAAATTCTTAAAAAAGCCTATCTAGATCTTCTAAGAGATTCTATTAACACCACGAGATATAATTTGGATAAAACCAATTTTCGATGATACCAAACCTTTCAGCATTTACAGTATTTTAAATTCACCCAATTTTATAATAATATCTTTATTGTCCGACAGTTACCCATTTACAGGACAATTATCTTAAAACATAATATATAACAAAAACCATAATGCTAGAAAAAAAATACAAATGAAATGAATAGAAAATAAGAAAATAACTGAAATAACAAATTGCAGACCTGGTAAGTTGATGCAAGCTACAGTTGAATATATCAGAATGTTCGGAAATTTTGTTGTAATTATTACACATTACATATAATGGTGAATGCAACAAAAGGTTTGTTCTAACTTGACTAAGCCTGAATGTTGGTGCATTACGAAAAGGATAGTTTGGTACACTAAAGTTGATAAATTTAAGTATTTCGGGACAGTCAATTAAATTATGCAGTAACTTAAACAAACATATTAGTCTCATTTCCAAAGACTGGAAATCTAAAATAGTTAGTAACTCTTTATTATCAAATTCCACGAGTAGGATATAAACCATCGATTTTAAAAAATAGATATTTTAAAAATTTACGTGGACTCTCTCAATATTTTGTATATAAGTAACATAAAAAGGCGACCAAATTATACAGGCATATTCAAGCTTTGAACGTAAAAACGCGAAATATAGTAATTTAATAGCCTTGAGATCCGTCAAGTCTCGACTATTCCTTACAATGAAGCCATATGCTTTGAATGCTTCAGAAACTTTCAAAGCAATATGCTGAGTAAATGTAAGTTTTGTATCAAATATAACACTCAAGTCTCTGATCTCTCTGTTCCAAACAACACCCATTAATTTCAGCACAATCAATTAGAGAAAATCTTTAAGTCATCTGGAATACTTTTGATCAACTGATCTATAGAAAATTCCATTTTCGAAACAAACACCGTTATCCAAAACCGAAAATCCTCAAAACTCATCGTAAATCTACCTACGGTAGTCCACAACTTTTCTGATACCCCTATCTCAGATCCCTATCAAAAGGTTTTAACTTTACCATCACTCCTAAATATATTTCAGTAGAATATATTATTTGTTAGACTGATGAAACAATTACTAGTCTTTCTTCTGAGCAAGCTGAAATTATCCGGTAAGATACTTCACGAATTATTCGTATTTCAAAGTTCCAATTTACCATTTTCTGAAAGACCTCTATAAAAATGAGGATATTATTATTCTTCCAGCAGATAAAGTTAACGCAACTGTCATCTTAAATACATCAAATCACATTATTATCCTTCTCAACTGAATGCGGTAGTTAATCCTTTAATATCTCGCTCTATCGGTCTTAGTAATATCAATAGAGAAACACAACTTCTTTCTATCGAAAATGCCCTCTTACTAAATGGTTTCAAGAAAAATCATATCCAAAGATGTATCCGACTCAGCAGCTAGAAAATCGGATTACCCTTCCATATATCAAAGGAATAACTGACCAAATTAGTAGGGTTTTCAGAACTGCCAATATCCAAACCATTTTCACAACTCACAAAAAAGCTCCTAATTGGTCCGGTATGTTAAATACAAATTTCCAGAATTTCCTATCCGTAAAACATTTAGACTTAAACAATGCTATAGTCCAGCATAAATTTTAAACAGGTCAAACTATTAACATCCCTAAAATACCCGATCCTTAGCCAATATCCGTTTTTTAGAATCTATAATAATTATAGAGGCAATAGAATTAGAAAAGGGCGGAAAGTTTATTGTAACAACGGTATGACGGACAATGATTACCACCAAAATGGCTAACATTTACATTTTATAATATTTCTTTACTTCAGCAAATTAAGATGCATTTTTTTCAGGAATATCCCTTGAAGTTCTAGTTGAAATGGAAAATTTGTAAGTACCGATGTTATTATGACTATAATGTAAAAATGCTGTTTCTTAGCAATGTTAATCTAGATGATGTTAGCGATCTATACGTAGGCATTGAGATGTAATTCAAGTTTTTTGTAATAAATACATTAATACGTTTATGGAGCTGTCTGAATTATTAATTATTTTTACTTTTTTTATTTTACTATAAAATATTGGGTCTACTCTTATCTGATTATTCGCATAAATTAAGATTATTTAGATTAGGAAAAAATAGAACTCCACAGTGAACTATTCGATCTGTTTAAAAACCTGTAAGAATTCATAAATTAATTTTATTTAGATTTACTGGAGCCTATTTTGTGGTTGATTGTTCCAAGGAGTGTCTTGGATTATCTCATCCTTGGAAGATATTCCCCAATAAGTCCTCTGAGTTTACCCTCTATGGCCCTATATGATCTTTATCTCAGACATGTAGTCTTCCCAATACCACAGAAAGGTTCTGGCCTAACGAACTGAGAATTTGAACCCTTTCTTGTTTTCTTTTTTATTGCTCAGCACACCTATATGTCCTGGCACCCATAACAGTGCTGAATGACCACTTGACTACCAGTGAAAAGCCGATGTCTTGCTTGAGGTAGTTCCTTCTAAGGATCAGTTGCGTGTAAAATCGGTTAAAAGACACGCGACTGTGAGTATTTGGTGTAAGGCCCATATACTCAAATCTTGCGTTTAAATTCTTCAATGTGTAACTCCTTGTCAATGTCACCCTTAGTCATATGTAGCAAAAGTGTGCTATAAGCAGATTTAGAATTCTCCAAAAACAGATATATGCAGCAGAAATTAATCCACTTACAGCAATCATTACCTAATTATTTGTTTGCTTTTTTCAGTGGATTGAAAGCGATATAACTAGAAAAAGGTGTTTTATAAACAGCAGTTTAACTGATGTGCTGAATCTGGAAACCATTGGCCATACTGATTCCACGTTAGTTGGTTAAAAGAGTGTATTGGTGTACTGGTATTTTATATAAACTGTGTTCTGTAACAGTCGTTTACATTTTTGATTTTTGTACTGTTCTGTTTAAGAAACTACTAAATTATTTTTGTGGCCAAACCAAGAATTCTGGTTGGAGGCATTTGGTCCTCCACGCTTTTCGTTTTTTGTTGGCTTATGACTTTCTTGTATTAATCAAATCATTTAGGTTTCATTGTTATAAAGTATCTCACGATGAATTGTAAATATTCTTATCTCATAAGTACTACTTGGCATTTCAAAATTATCTTATGAAGGTTATAGATAAAGGAATTTGTAATAAACAAGTATTAGATGAAAAATCTTGGTTTTTGTGGTTCTTAAGTTTAAATAAAATATTATACACTGATGGTCGGACATAGATATTTCATCTGATACCCACAAGTGGTTTAGATGTTATCTGTACTTGTTTGTAATATATGTAAAATATATCGACCAGTCTAACTTTAGATAAATTTAAAATATATGATAAAGTTGATCAGGATGCATCTATGGGACAGAATGCGTAGAAAGGCAGTCATTATTGTCAGCTGCATTGAAAAAGCATTGTATTTTTGACCTTTTCACTTTGTTTTTGCTTTTATTATTCATCATAATACCAATTATATGTATTGTTATTGGTTTTGAAAGCTGTTTAACAGCAAAGTGTGATTTTATTCAATACCTCCCACTATCACACTCATCGATCTCTAAATGAAAAAAAGAATTAACCGAAAAGCACAGAAATTTATGGCTCGATAAATAAATTTATTTTTCTAGTAATTTCAAAGTTAGCCTTGTATTTGAAATTCGAAGTATACAAATCATAAAGATAAAAAAAGTGACAGAATCTTGGTTTCGGGTAACAAATTAAAAAGGTCCGTCAAATAATTAAAAATGAAAAAAATGCATTTGATCTTGTAAGGTTTGTCAACTTGCGCATACACTTTCAAACGGTAGACGTAATATAAACCAGCCTTCTCGTATAGTACCAGGAGTACTTCTATTTAAGATAAATATTTTAACGGGTTGACAGATACGGTAGAGACCTTAAAAAAACAAAACGAATCTGACCTTATAGTGTAGTGAAATTTGTAATGTAGTAGTTAAAGTTAGTCTACATAATTGTTCTGCATGTCCCTATTGGTTGATCTCGAAATATCTAGTATGTTATATTGGTAAAGCTGAAGATTTCTAGAGCATTTTATTTAAATATGAATAGGTGGAAAATCTTAGTTGGGGTCAGTTTGAGTTCAATCATCAAATCGAACAGTTGTCAAATTGACAGTTAGTGAATTGTTCTAGCTAAATTCTTGTTAATTATTATTATTCTTGTGTTTTAAAACACCAAGCAAACTGCTTGTACGTGGATAGCCTTATTGACTGAAAACTTGAGCCACAAAAACTATTTTTCAGTCAACAGTCATGGCAAGAAAGATGTCGCCCACCGGTTGGAAACTATGCCACTGTCTACGGGGAAGTTAAAGTTACCCTAAAGTTTGGTTCAACCTCTCATTCTCAGACGATATTGGTGGCTGATTTAGAGAAAGATGCAATCTTAGGTATGGATATAATACACATCTTCATCGAAAACATAAAGACATCGCTCCTTTTAGACCACGTCATCGAACTTATCGCAACTTGAGAGTGCATTGTGACCACACGACTAGAGGAAGTAGAAACAGATGGAAAAGGCATTTTGGTAGAAAAGTATTTTGTTAGATCAGCCAAAGAGGTACCGATCCGGGTGATTAACATGAATGATTCAAGAGCTCCTACCTGCCGTGATACACCAGGTAGGAGCTCTTGAATCAGACAAAACTAATGACATATATCAATAAATGACAATGCTAGATCAATTTTGTCTAAACCAAAAAAGAAACAGGTAAGAGACTTACTCAAATGCTATAAACCTGTCTTTGGTTATGAAGGCAATCTTGGAAGGACCATTATAGTTAAGCACAAGATTGAGAAGGGAAAAGCAAACAAGGCCCCTCAAAAATGATCGGAGATGGAATATTTGAACCATAGTCTGTGGGCTTCTTATGTTGTACTGGTCACAAAAAGAGACGGAATGATGCGGTTCCGCGTTGACTATAGGATGCTGAATGGCATCACAAAGAAGGACAGGATTGACGATGCCCTTGGCGCTTTAGCTGGCTCCACACACTTTTTTTTCATTTTAGACCTAAAGGACTATTTTCACTAGTGGATCAGGTCTGTGGCAGTTTACTGTTTTTCCATTTGGCCCGTGCAATGCTCATGTCATATTTAAACGTCTCATGGAAATTAATCTTCGGTGTACATCCTGAGAAACTTGTTTGGTCTACACAGATCATATTATTACAATGGATAGGAATTTTAAAGAACATTAGGCTACCATATAAGTTTTTAATACTGTTAAAACCTAATTGAACACTGAATGTGAAGAAATGCCACTTGTTCGGGGCAACCCACCCAGAATTACAAATTACGAATTACAGATAGTTTAATTGACAAATCATTAAATCCTATGTAATTACTAAATGCCAATAACAAGCAATGGTTGAACTTGTCAACAGTTATAGAACAGTCAAAAAGCACTAAATCGCACAGTTTATTGTAATGCTAATGCATGCATTCACAGTAAATACGTTCAATAATTTTTAAATACGAATTTTTAAATTTATATCTTCTGGTATAATATATTTTCATCGATATTCCTATAAGACGAATCTCTGATAAATATATCCGAATAAAATTGTTTATAGTCACGAAAATTGTAGAAAAGGGCTTTAGTTTTTTTTTAATTGGCATACCTTAGGAAGGAAGGAAGGAAATATATGATTAGAAAATAGGAACTGTGATTTTATTATATTTTAGATGTTCGGAACAAATTAATAAAAAGATATATATATATATCAATTTTAATCATAACTGAAATACATAAGAGTAAATTAATATTATGGATATTTATGTGTTTCATATATTTTTTAGGAAAGGAGGTGTATCATGCAGAGTGTGCCTTTTAATTACGGACATATTCACAAATCTTTTAAAATACAACCACAAATCAGTAAGTTTACATGCTGTTGCAAATATTTATAAAAATACAATTTAAAAAAATAGATTCTTTATGTCTTCTAAGTAAACTTAATTTTCTATTTTTGTATTTTCTGCTATATATGTTTTTTGTAATTATTTTGCTGCTTTTTTTTGTGCATTTGATGAATAGAGATAATCGTTTGGATTTTGCCTTTAGATTTTTTCTAAGAATGTCCATATATGAGCATAAATGTTCTTCATACTTTAGATCTCCTGTGTTTTATTTTTAATTTTTTTAAAAATTTTTCTGACCGCATTATTAAAGCGCCTTGAGGGTTTTGTGCTGTTTTTAAATTCCGGAAGTTGTCCCAGCTCCTTTCTTATGTCATTAATGAACTTCTCAAGCCGCTGGTTAGTTTAGGTTAGAGCAGACAGTCGATATACCAGGTAAACCGGCCGTGTGTGTTTGTGAGCGTTTAAAAATTCGCATTGTATTTGCATTTTATACCTACTGCCAGAAAAACTACCCTGTGCGGGTTTATTATTATTATTGAAACATAATAGTTTATTAACAAGGCAATTTTATTTTTAGGAAGTCGAGGACTTATTAGAACCCTTTTGCAACTCCAGCTCTGTGGAAGTACAAAACAAATGTAAATATATTTTACAAGGCATTATTGAAGTTGCAGCTAAATTGATCCAAAATGGCCAAGATTTATCACCAATTTGTTATATAACTAGATGTTGTAGTGCATAAACAATATCATTTAAGAAACACATTATAAATCAAATGTTATGCCTGTATGTTTTATTATATTTATTAAAAATTTAAAACCTGTTCACAAATTATATAGCTTATAAGGATTTCTTAAAACTTAATAACTTCATAACATAAATAGCGCATTGCACCTACTTCATTTCTTACCTTTATTCTCTTATCATTGTTACTAAAATGTTGAATCTGGAACCGTTGGCGAAACTGATACCAAAAACCGTTTACACTACCACTACACCAACATACACTTTTATATGCCTGACGCGCGTTTCGATAACCAAGTTATCTTCTTCAGAGACCGAAGATAAACTTATCATTGTGTTAAATTTATACCATTATAACTAATTAACTTTATTTGTAAGTTAAAAACGTCTCTACGTGTGAAAATGGCTTCATTGCTAAAAAGAATGTTTCTAACAATATTGATGTTTGCATTTGTCCTATCCATAATAAAATGTGCAAACTCTATCCATCGAGGAAGATCTGTGGGTAGCAAGTTCTGCACTGGAGTAAAATAGTAAGGTCTTGAGTATTATTTTTTTTTAATTTTGGAAACTAAAACATGGCTTATTCCAGTTATTACTGACAAATGTCTGGTACTTAATTCAGGATCATAAGCAATTCTTACTAACATTTCATCTTTCTGATCTACTGTTATTATTGTTGGACATCCTAGATCTCGCTTTGGACGGAATTGAACAGTATCCGTTAATCTTTCGTAAATATTTTTGAAAGTCTTGTAATGGGGTTATCTTCTATTAGGAAATAATTGTAAATATATTTGAGCAGCAACACGCCCTGGATAATTTACTTCCGCATAATTAATTATCTATCGAAAGTGGTCTCGCTAGAACGATTGGGATAAGCAAGTACCACTATTTCTAATATTTATCTCATCTGCTGTCAACCAAACTACGGGTTAAACTCCTGCGAAAGTCCTGTTTGGTATAGAAAATCAATTCCCTTGTGACTTTGTTTGGAATTGGTTTGGCTCTATAATCCCAACGGGAACGAGGCGCGTGTTCGAAACTTCAAAAAAGGTAGAAAGGGAAAACTCGTCTTAATCCACCTAATAGGTTGGCGCTATATCAAGGTCGCCACAAAAGAAAGTTGTAGCAACTTCTGACAGATGGTTTGATCAGCTCGAGGTATGCTCAGGTATCATACTCAGGAAGATCATATTCCGGGAGGAACGGATTTAAGGAAGGGACAGTGTAACGGATTGACAGATAAGATAGAGATATTTTAGTGACGTAAAATTTGTTATTAGGGAGTTTTTGAGCCACCTAAAAATCTATGTACGTAAATCACGTTTCGGTTATTATGAGCATGCGCTTTCCTTGCGCTTTCGTAATTAGTCGGTTTACAACAAAACCGTTTTTGGTCTTCGAATTTAACGTATTTACACAGTCACATCTGTCGGTGTCCCTTGTCACTAATGTCAGTGGTGAATGTTTGTTTTGGATAATAGGTATTTTCAATTTGTGTTTAAACCGTAGATTTAATCTTTAAATGGAAAACGTTCTAAATATTGTAATTCATCGAAGAAATCCTGTGTTAGATCATAGAAATGTAATTTTGCAAAACATATTTGAAGAGGAGGCAAATGATTCTCCAATATATAGACAATTAAGCACACGTAGCAAAACAAAGCACAACAAAATTAAGTACATTCGATTACAAGCACAAATTAGACCTGACCTAACCTTATTATTTCGTTGTTGGCTAACTTAACTAAGGTTGTCAAATTTACTCATGGATTACAAATATTAACCATTTCAATCGAAATACAAACGAAGGTTTAGTATAGCAATGGTTTAATTATGTTTTAGAAGTTATAAGTAAACAGTCCAAATTACTATTTTTGTCTTATAAGAAAGATATAAATACAACAATATTCTCTCTCGGCATCGCCGGTACGTTGTAACTCCGCATATTACGGGATACGTTATCGGTTAATAACGTAATTCATAATTTTGTAGCTAATGCGCATGTGCACAATAACGTATAGCGTGACACATACGTTACATAGGTGGCTCAAAAACTCCCTATTAAGTACTTAGGTTAGTCTTACCTAATCTAAGAGGTTAGTGTAGATTATTATTCTATAGCATTCTAGAAGTCCCTATTGGTTGAACTTAAAATATCGAGTAAATTTTATTGGTTAATCTGGAGATTTATAGATTATTTTATTCACATATAAATAGGTTGTAATTATTAGTTGAGAGTCAGTTTTTAGTTCAGCCAACCTATGCGTATGAATTGAAATTGATATATATTTTCGAGTGGCCGCCATTTTATTGATGCATAACATTGGTTTTGGTACACGTTCGATTTTGTGCATTAAGAGAATTTTGAACTAATTTATGTGTAAATACTGGTAAACCTGGTAAACTGCTCATCCTAGTAGTAATAGCGGCAAAAAAGGAAACTGGTAAATCATTTCACAGGTAAAAAAAAAGTACGTTTTGGAATATAGTTGACCAAACATAGTTATTTTGTAAAAACTATTTATGCAAATGTATAGATTTTCAAATATGTAACTCAGTGATGTGTAACCTATGGTTAAAGATCTATTGTGTCCCCCCTTTCTTGCTTAACTTCTTAATCGTCAATGCCCGGTTAATATTCCCGTTAAAATCCGGAGCCTTTTTTTATTAAGGTTAAGGCATCTAAGAGACCTATTTTGGTCGTAGATTCCCAGAAGCATCTTAGCTTGTCTCACTCCTTCTACCTGATACAAATACTTGGATTTTTCCCTCTCATTTTTTTTCTTAGTTATTTTAAGATTGCGCTACTGGCGATCCCACAAAATGGTTCTGGTCCCAGATGTAGGGTTTTGGCTCCTTTTTTTGCCCGCTTATCTGCTGTTTGTTCCCTTCTATTTCTATGTGTCCTGGGACCCATAGAAAGGTGAAAGTATTCTGGCCTAGTTCTTTTAGCTTGCCTAGGCATTTCCAAACCATCTTTGAACTGATTGTATGTGAACACAGAGCTTGATAGCTGCTTGACTATCCGACATGATCACAATCTGTTGTTTGCAGTAGTTTCTTTCAATATTGAATTCTGTACATCTTTCGATAGCGTGGATTTCTGCTCAAAATATGCTTGGGTCGCGCCAAAGCCTTTCGAGTGTTTGGCTCTCGATCCAAAAACTCCTACTCCAGTTCTCTCTTCTAGCTTGGAGCCGTCCATATACCACACTTTATGGCATTTTGGTTTAAAATTTGGTATAGTGTCTTCATCCCATTTCTTTGATAATTCCTTTCTTTGACTATTCTGTATATTGTATTCTTCCTCACATTTTCTAGCTGCATTTGCAGTGGGGTCAAATTTAGAATTACTTCATGCATGTACAGGCTAGTCTCTGAATCTTCGAGAGGTTTTATCTCGTAGTACTCAGATTAGTTCTTTTGTCCCAAGCTACTGCCCCATATATGATTAATGGTCTCACTATGGCTGTGTACATCCATTGCAGAATACATCCTCAGTTTTTATCCTGAATGTTCCTGCACACCATGAGGGCCTTGGTGGTTTTGTGTATTACTTCGTGTTCGTGCTTATTATAGAGTAACCCGCTAATTAGAATTAGCCCCGAATATTTGACCTGTTTTCCCTCAACCTATTTTTGGTTTTAAATTAGGTTGCTTTGTGAAGACTGCTAATGTGGTTCTGGTAGGGTTGGTGTTAAGACCCACGGACCTCTTTGGTCGGTGTATCGCAGGGGACATTTTTATACTTTCCTTTTGTTTTGCAAGGATATTCATGTCATCGGAATACTGATGACCTGGTATACCTTGCCTGGTCAATTGACAGAGTAAGCTGTCCTCAGTGAGACTCCACATGAGTGTCTTGTCCTGACGCTATTTCTGCGATTCTTTTAGATAGAAGTTGCTTGGAAGTGTTTCTATGTACTCCTCTGTTATTCAGTGCTCTTTTGACATCTTCATGTAGAGTATTGTCAAAAGTCCCTTCTTGTCAAGAAAGGCACATACCACGGTCTATTTCTTATCAAGGCCTCTTGGATTCGTCAGCTAACTAAGTCAAGGTGGTCTGCATGGATTTTCCGCTGTTCCAACATTTCTGTTCTAATGTAGTTGTCTACAGTTTTTTCTATCGTTTTGAGAACAAACGAAACAGTTCAAAGTTGCTCCGGCTGATTAAAATCATGTGAATACCCCTTGAAGCTGTTGGACTAGGGAAGGAAATATTCCATCTATTCCAAGGGTTTTAAACGGCTGGTAGGTATTCATAGCCCATCTTAGCAGTTCTATAGGTCTTCTAGTTTGCTAGCTCGTTTTTGCTTAAGTAACTGTTCCAGGAAAGTTTAGAACCAGAGCAGGATCTTTCTTTTTCGCTTTCTGTGAAGTTTTTGTCTGGCTTCCGTTATGCCTTTGCACACGATACACTCAAAAGATGTTGCGCATGTGGGCGGCGTTTCTCGCTTCGGCGTGACATTACTCACATAGTTATAACATCCGGGGCTGTGTTGACAGTGCGGATTTTGGTGGTTGTTCGTTGTTTTTAAATAAATAAACATTTTTTTATAGACGAAAGATCCCAACCTAAGTAAGAAGTGGTTACACCTTACTAAAAGGGAAGGCAAAGTCAATGTAAAAAATGCTGTAGTTTGTTTCAAACAATTTTGTGAAAGTGATTTTAAGATTAACTTAAAGCATAGTCTTCTGGGATAAACCCTTAAAAATTATCGGGTACTAAAAGATGATGTATTTCCTACGAAGAATTTACCCCGATCCAAATCATGTTCATCGGCACTTGGACCACCGACAGCTGCGGAAAAGTGAAAAATTATTTATCCGCAGAGGCAAAGGGCTCAATTGATTGTAAATAAATTGGTGACGAAGGACACGTAAGGGTTTTTTTTTAAATTCCAATATGATATGAATTAATGATTGATTTGTTTGTATGCTAAGAATGAAATACCTTAACCTGAAATTGTTATTGACAAGATAATATCTAAGTAATAAATAAGGTGAAGATCTTAATAAGCTAGTGGAGACAAACAGTACTTCTGAAAAAGTGTGATGGTTATTTCTTTATATTTAAAATAGATACCTAATATTTCAATTCTTATATGGCTAATCTTGGCTAATATTCAATTTTTTAGAGTTCAAACAGCAGAAACATGCGAAAACATGGATGACCTTAAAAGTAAATTTCGAAAGAAAATGAAAAACTAAAAAATCAATTGGCGGGAGTAAAGCGAGTAATCAGCGAAAATCAAATTAAAAAAATGGTCAAATAAAAAAGAATAAAGTGATCTGTAATTGAAATTTCAGAGGCTATATCAATTTAAGCTGCGATTTCAACAGCATATAGGCTCAGTTTAAAAAGAGGTTTTCCTTACCCAATAGTATCGACTTTAAAGGAGTGGCTAAGAAAAATAAAATTAGAAAAAGGAATTTTAAAAGGTGGTTTAACAATTGCGAACGTTTCCTGATGACTGAAAAGGATCGAGTGTGTTGGTACACTTGATTTCGATGAAATGAAAGTCAGAAAAGAGTATCAGTATGACCAGACAAGGGCTGTTTAATGAAAGCATATGACTATGTTCAGGTAGTTATAACATAAGGAATATTTAAGGTTTGGAAACAGCCAATTTTTTAAAATTTTAATGGAAATTATAAAATTTGTGAAAGATTCTGGTAAGTATGTCTATACATACATCTAATGTAACATATTAAAGAAATATTTTGTAGGTTTTAATTAAATTAAATATTTCAGAAAATAAACCATACTTTGAAAATCCCAGTAACAAAGAAAAATATTTTGTGCTTTCTGAAATTCTATATCTTCTAAAGTTAATAAGGAATAATTTTGTAGACCATGGCTTTTTAATTAACGATAAATTAATAACGAAGGAAATTGTTAAACAGGCAAATGCAGCCTCAGGTTCAAATTATAATCGTAATAATAACACTTTTTCAACTTAATGTTGCTGGACGTTTCAGACAAAAAGTAAAATATGCTGCCAAACTATTTTCCCATACTAGGATATCCTTACTAATTTTTTTTTATTAATAACTTTTTTGTTTTTAAGTAAATAACTGGTTCAATGTTTTTAATTTCAGCATACCAATATCTGACTCGAGGGAAAGAACTAAAACATATGGGTTAGCCCTTCTGTTATGTACTATATCACGGAATACTACAACTTAGCCACAACGACTTTTAGAAATCTTAGGTTAAGGGTTAACGTGTATCATGTATGTAACATTCTTACAAAGTAAAGTTTATATAGCAACTATTAAGTGTTTATCTAAACCCCAAACATATCAATTCTGGCGACGAGTACTAAAAGAACCTAAGTCATTGTGAAACGCGGCAAAGTAAACTGCCACAAAGTAAAGTAGAAAGAAATAGTTTTAGTAAACCACGTGGTTCAATTAGTAAAAATGGCATTAATTGGCTCCATAGAACCGTTCAATCCCAGAGAGACCGATGTGACTTCCTATATTGAGAGAATTGAACAATTATTTATATGTAACGAAGTCGAAGAAACAAGGAAAGTACCGTTATTTTTAACGCTAATTGGGGGAGAGGCATATCGGTTGTTAAAGGATCTGACAGCACCAATTTCAGTAACTACCAAGTCTTTCAATGATTTAAAAGAATCACTAGTTAATCACTATTGTCCAAGAAGGTTAACCATTGCCGAACGTTATGAATACTATAACACATGTCAAGAAATTTCAGAAGATATAAGAACTTTTGCACAAAAATTAAAAAGTAAAGTTGAACACTGTGCATTCGGTCAGTTTCTTAATGATGCATTAAGGGACAGATTTGTGTGTGGGTTGAAAGCTGAAAGTATAAAGCGTAGACTATTAACAGAGGATAACCTTACATTTGAAAAAGCTTATCAAATTGCAATTGGAATGGAGCTAGCTGAAGACAAAGCTAAAGGTATGTCAGAGGGAACAGGGCTTAATAAAATACAGTTTCAAAAAAGAAGTAAACATAGCAGTCAATTTACCAATGAACGAGACCGAAAGAATCACACATACCAAGTTTCCAGAGAGAAGCCTAGATGTAAAAAATGTTTACGAATACATCAAGGTAATAACCAATGTCCTGCTATAAACTGGAAATGTTATGGATGTAACAGAATGGGGCATATAGCCAAATCAGTATTATGTGAGAAGAATAAACTCCATGGTTTATTAGTAAATGATGAAGAAGTTGAAGAAGAAGCAAGTGAAGTTGTTAGAAGTAATGAAGACATTTTAGAGTTAGGGTTTTTAGATTGTGTAGGTAAGCAAAGTTTAAATTTTTTAGATAACAAAGTCAATGGAAGTTTAAGAGTCAAATTAAATGTAGAGGACAAAATTCTAATAATGGAAGTTGATTCAGGAGCTTGTAAATCTGTTATACATGTAAATGATTACAAAAAACTATTTCCTAATATTACTTTAGAACATGTACAATTTAAACTAAAAGTAGTAACAGGAGAAAATGTTACCATTGTTGGCCAAATTGTAGTAATTGTAAATGTAAAGATAACATTTATAAATTACCACTAGTTGTAATAAGTAGTAAAAATGTATTTATACCTTTGTTAGGCCGTAATTGGTTGGATATTTTAAATCCTGATTGGAGAAAATTGGTAGGTACCAAAGTCACTATTAAATCTGATAATATAAGTCAAATTAATCTAAATCAAGTCGAGTCTAGTACAAAAGCAAAGGATACTAGTATACTGGGTAATTGTCAAAAATTAGTAGATCAGTTGAAAAATAAATTTCAAAGTGTATTTTTAGATGATCCAAATTCCTGTATTAAAGGTTTTAAAGCTAATATTAAACTAAAAGAAGGTTCCAAACCAATATTTCAAAGAGCTTATGAGATGCCATATTCTTTAAAGCAAAAGGTGGAAGATGAATTGAAAGGTATGTGTCAGGCAGGTATTATTTCCAAGGTAAGTAGTAGCAGTTGGGCTAGTCCAATAGTAGTAGTACCAAAAAAGGGTAATTATTCAGACATTCGCATATGTGTAGATTTTAAAAGGTCCTTAAATACTGTTATAGATACTGAGCATTGTGTGTTACCAGTCCCTAATGACATATTCTCAGGGCTTAGTGGTAGCAAGTGCTTCAGTGTACTTGATTTAAAAGTGCATATCAGCAACTATTGATCAATGAGTCATCAAAAGAATATTTTACAATAAATACCCATCTAGGTCTATTTAGATTCAATAGATTAACTTATGGGGTTAGTTCTGCACCGTCTATATTTCAGTCTATAATGGAATCCATTTTAGCCGGATTACCAAAAGTTCATTGTTATCTAGATGATATTTTCATTCATGGACAGGATTTAGAGGAATGTTATATTAATGTATTAAATGTATTGCAACGTTTTGAAGAATATAATGTAAAAGTTAATGAAAAAAAGTGCTTGTTTTTTAGATCTAAGGTTCAATTTTTAGGTCATATTATTGATGTACAAGGGATACACCCAACTAGTGAGAAAATTGGAATGTATCATGAATGCACCATCTCCAGTAAATATTACCCAGCTTAAGTCTTTTTAGGACTACTAAATTATTATGGTAAATTCATACCAATGCTTTCTACAAAACTGAAACCATTGTATGACCTTTGTAAGTCTGATAGTAATTTTGTATGGTCTGAGGAATGTGAACAATGTTTTCAATTGAGTAAGAAATTAATTACTTCAGAGAATGTCCTCACCTTTTATGATCCCAATAAACCCATATATGTTACTTGTGATGCAAGTGGGTATGGGGTTGGGGCAGTTTTAAGCCACCGAGTTAATGGAGTTGAAAGACCTGTATTGTTTGCATCAGCTACCTTGTCCAAGGCTGAAAAACAGTACTCTAACTTAGAAAGGGAAGCATTAGCCATTATTTTCGGAATAAATAAATTTCATAAATATCTGTTTGCTCGAAAGTTTGTTCTGGTAAGTGATCATGAACCGTTAAAATTCATTTTTGGTAGACACAAAGGAATACCCATTACAGCAGCGGCACGGATAACAAGATGGGCTATTTCCTTATCAGCATACGACTATGACATTGAATATAGGAAAGGAACCTTAATAGCTAATGCTGATAGTTTATCTCGTTTGCCTACACCTGTTGACACAGAAATCTCAAGTTCAATTTATTCATTTAATGTAACAGATGATATACCCTTAAATTCGTCAGACATAGCGTCAGCTACCAAACATGATTCTATTTTATCTAAAGTTTTTGACCTTACACTGTGTGGATGGCCAAGCTCAATTCATGATGATAGCCTTAAACCCTTTTGGCACAAGAGGCATGATTTATCAATAGAAAATAATTGCATCTTAGTAGGCAATAAAGTAGTTGTTCCTAGTGTATTACAACAACAGGTTTTGAATTTATTTCATGAACAACATTTGGGTGTTGTTAGAACCAAAATGCTTTTAAGAAGTTATTGCTGGTGGCCAGGTATAAATGAGGACATTGAAAAATTCATTTCATCCTGTGAGGTTTGTCAACTTACACAGACATTTTCAAATGGTAGCTCACTATTACCCTGGCCAAACGCACCTAACAATTTTTATAGGTGTCATATAGATTTCTTCCATAAATTTAATTACACGTTTTTAATCCTTGTTGATCAGAAGTCAAAATGGATAGATATAAAAATGATGAATGAAGGAACGGATGCTAGAGAAACTATTTTAAAATTGAAAGAAATATTCTCAATAACAGGTTTACCTGTTGAGCTAGTGTCAGATAATGGTCCACCTTTTAATTCAGAACTATTTAGTAAATTCTGCGAAAGTAATGGTATAAAACCAATAAAAAGCCCACCCTATCATCCTCAGAGCAATGGTTTAGCGGAACGAGGAGTACAAACGGTGAAAAAGGGCTTAACGCGCTCACTATTCTTTGAAAAAAGGGGAATATCAGTAAGCACTTGATACTCAATAGATTAGCAAGTTTTTTATTTACTTACCGCAACACACCGTCAACGGTAACAGGTGCAGCACCTGCTCAAAATATTTTTAAAATCAAACCAAGAACTAGATTCGATTTGTTAAAACCAGTATTACAACCTAAGAAACTTGACTTTGGTATTAACCCAAAATTAAAATTGTACTCCATAAATGATATTGTTTATATTAAAAATTTACAAACAAAAATGTGGCAGAAAGGAAAAATTGTTAAGGTACTTAGTTATTCCACTTACTTGGTGCAGATGGGGGAGAGTGTTAGAGTTGTACATTCTAATGACATTCGACTATGTGAATCAGTAAACAGTGAATTAAAAGTTGATACTCCAAGTGTTGTCAATAAGAGTTTACCTAACACTTTGCCAACTATTGCACATAGTATTGGAACAACCGGAAATGAATCCAATAACATTGTAAACCCTGATATTCCTATTCCTCCTCCTCCAAATATCCCTACAACATCTAATAAGACACTACAAGAAACAGTTCCTATTCATGAAGACAGGAACATCAAACTTAATCAAACACCTGAATATACTCCTAACAGTCCTACCAGATCCCGTTCAGGCAGACTCATTAAACCCCCTCTTAGACTGAACTTGTAGCTTTAAGAAGGGGAAGAATTGTTATGTACTATATCACGGAATACTACAACTTAGCCACAACGACTTTTAGAAATCTTAGGTTAAGGGTTAACGTGTATCATGTATGTAACATTCTTACAAAGTAAAGTTTATATAGCAACTATTAAGTGTTTATCTAAACCCCAAACATATCACTTCCAGAGCAAAAAATAATTTTATATAAAATGTCAGCAGATCACATAATTAAAGGTGACTAATAATCGGAGCAAACTGCCATTTCAAAGGGGTAAGGCATTATAATATCTACGAAATGCTTTTTTTAACATGCATATACAAATTGTTGAGGTCTTTTGTTGCCAAATGCTGCATTAAAAATGCTTTTAAAAGATTTATAACGCGCCGGTTTAACGTCCAATATGTATTAACCAGACGCATAAATCAAGATATTGTTTGGAGTGATTAGGGCAAATGGTCGTCTTCACGACCATCCGACTACCCTTGAATTTAAATACCGTTTAAAATGTTTGGTTTTGGGAAGAAAAGAGGGTGGCTATTCAGAATATTGCAAAGTTGAATTAGATGGTACTCCCTTAGTGCATCTTTAACTAAAGAGGTATATATTTCAACTGATAAATCACCATATATTAATCAGGAAGATAAAATAGTGAATAAATTATAAGATCCCACCCTTCAAAGTGACTCAAATGACAGCTACTCATCGATCAATCACCTTAGTGAGGGTGGTTTATCCAAATCATCTTCAACATTTATGTTACAGATGGATGAACTAACCAACGTTTTTCAGAAAGTTACCTACTTAAAATTACTTAAAAGTAGTAACATCGGCTGTCCTTTAAAAGCAAAGCGGTTATTTTTTAGGTATCGTATGTTTTTATCGAATTAAAGAGCTTAATAAAACACTAAAAGACAAACGTTCCCGAAAAAGGAAATGGAAAAAAATTGTTACTTAAGTTTAATAAATTCCCTTTAACTCTGTTCTTGAGAGCTGAGGGCATATTCCTCTCCGCATCGCTGGACATCTCAGTATCCAGTTATGCAGAGTGCATCTTAGGAACTTCTTTAACCTGGGTGGTTTCAGCCCCACCTCTGCTCCCTGGAGTTCCCCCTTTTTCTCAGGCTGCTTCCCTTCTTAGACCATGAATGGAGATTTTTCCGAACCGGTTAATCAAGGTGCAGCCATTCTTTCTGAGGGTAATGCAGGATACCTCGCTGCCCTCAAGAGTTGCCCTGCCGCCCCTCCTTCAGGTTCAGGACCTTCAACCTGCTCTCATTTTGGGCTTCTATCCGCTAAATTAGCTTCCCAGATGATAGCCCTTTGCTTCTGGGATGAAAGGATGTCACAACGTGTGGTTTGGAGATGTCGTCCTACATGTTGTGAGCTCTTCATCCTCCGATTTCTTCATTTGTGACACTTTCAACCTCAGCCACTCCGCTGACTGTGGTGTTTCACAGTCAACTATAATGTGACCCGGCATATCTTTCACTATTTCCTCCTCCACCAAAGTATGTGGGTCCGCACTGAGAGTATTCTTAGGGAACCTTTTGGAAATGATGGTAACCTTCTCTGTCTTCAGAGCAGCTGCATAGCTGCTCTTTTCTGTTGTGGTCTGCTTTCCCACCTTCACCTTCTTTCTTTTTGCTGTTTCTTAAATAGAGCTGACGACCGTCAAAACTCGCTTGCGTTTATGACAGGAAGGCTGGTAGGATTCGCGCTCCAAGGCCTTCCTCCTGGCTGTTTCAAGTGATTTGAATTAGATACATTAAGTTAAATTTCCAGTCCGCTTCGCTGAGCCCCCGTCACAGTGGGTCGTCTCTGCCTTCAGGTTCTCCCAGATTAGAAAGTGGAGGCGGTTTAGAGCTTGAGGGCCTCTGGAGGGTGTTTCTCTCCTTCTCTCCTTTGGTGCCTTCGGGAGTTTTAGGTGGCCATCCTCAACTTCCCTGTCTCTCGGGGAGTTTCTTAAGGAACTGAAGAAGGGAAGTGCTTTCCTTCCCGCTGTTTTCGCCTGGTTTCCCAGGGGGGAACCGCAAACCACAATCTCCCCACCTTCCCAAATATCTGGGCTCTTATCTTTATTCCCTTAAAATCCAACCAGAAATGAAACTTATCAAATTTCCACCAAAATTCGAAGTACGAAGTAATTCATCCATAACTCAAATGTGATTGATGGAAAAAACCAAATGAAAAACCCAAAGTCTATATCACAGAATTTTATTGATTTTGATGGACAAACAATATTTGCGACTAGTTTCTGTCTAATATTGAGGCCATCATCAGGCTATAAAAAATTGTTATGTTTAATAGTACAAGTTAAGAAAGAAGGAACCCACCTTAGTGCAAAAATAAATACAAAGTTGATACAATTAACTCCAACTACTCGAATGATACTTGGAAGCACTGTTAAAATGGTAAGTGAAAACAGGTAAAACATGAACTATGAATAACGTAAAATAACAAAAATTATAAAACCGATAGATTATATTTGAGATAGAATAAACGTATATGAAATTCTTTAAAAACTTAAAATAACAATTAAAATCGATAAAAATACGGGTTATCCCCTAGGACATTTGTCCAACTGTTGAAACAAAATTAAAGTTATAAAGTTAAAATGTAGCGATAATTAAATTTGAATAAAATAAATAAAGATACCTAATTAACTTTTTATATAATTAAAAAAGAACGGAGGGGCGGGTTGAACATAGAGATATGAAAAATTGCAGTTCCACTGCGGTCTGATTATAAGAGACGACAAGAAGAATAAGTTACAAGAAGGTTTGTGAGGTTATGTTGGAGATAGTGATTAATTCAAGTAAGGACCACTCTAACATACCTCTGTTTACCTTATCTAAACTATTATATTATTGTTTCCACCTTTCTTAATACTCTTATTTATTTATTTGGTACATATTTACATTTTGGAGTTCGCCATTAAAGCGGAGGAAATTGTACCAGATCCGCCATTTCCGTCTTTGCCGCCAGAACCAGACATAAATTTACCAACTCCAGAATCTAATAAGCAGGTGGTACACAAGAAGGAACCAGTTTTAAGACCCTATGAAGTGTTTGTACAGGGAAGACAAATAAACAACATATTCTGAGTATTGCCAAAATTATATTCAATTTAAAAATAAGAGAAATATTGAAAATAGACAGAAAAGGTATAAATAGGGTTGGAGTTGTAGTCAAAGGCAGACAGGCAGCCCATAACTTCATTACTAGGAAGGATTGAGAAGAATTAGGTTATAAAGTATTTTTCCCTCCTATCTTATCTTTTGTAAGGACATTTTTAGGGGAGTATTCAAAACCTTATCTGAAGAAGAAATAAAAGCTTCCATTGACACTAATTTAGCTGGTTGTAAAGTTATTTATCTTAAAAGAATGAATAGGATGGCAATACAGGATAATTCTGAAATCAAATATATCTCCACAGGTACTATTATATGATAGACTTTTTCAGGTAAGGTTATCCCAAAAGAATATATATATATATATATATATATATGGCTTACCTATGAAAGTGACCTCTTTTATTAATCCAGATTTATAATGCTTTAACTGCCTCTTATATGGTCATAACGCATCCCAGTGTAAGGGTAAAACTAAGTGTTCATGACTCCTCATCACCAGAGGAGTGCTCCACATTTTGTATTTTCTACAAGTAATCTGATCGCAAATCTAGAAATCCAGGCTGTACAGAAAGAGTGAGACAAAGAAATATTAAAGAGCTAATGTTTTAGCAAACTTATCCTACTATGAGGCCAGTCAAAAGATTTTACGAAAATTCATTCACCTAGATTTGAATATTAAGGATTTCCCACGATTGGTGAATAATCAAGCCACATCAAATAGTATCCATGTCCAAGAAAGAAGAACTGTTGCCACATCTCTCTCCAAATTCCATCAGTTATCTAAATAACTAAATCCACCCTTCCTAAACGAAAAAGATCTTTGAATTTAGGTTATGATAAAGGTCCATATTCTAGTGCCTTACTTAATCCTAATGGCAGAACTCCAAAGGATCCCAGTAGCTCATCTATATTCTTTTTCAATCTCACAAAAATTCTATTTCAGTTTTGGATCAATCCCAAGTAGACTTGGTCATGACTTTCATAGGAGAATGAGTTAGAAATTTCAGGTCAATTATGTCGAAAACCAACAATATAGGATTACAACTCCCAAGTCTTTTAACTCCTTCCACGGAGCAGGGGGATGGAGGTGTCTGGGTCTGAAGACTCAGATTTCTAAAGTTTTTTCTTATCCTGACATGTGGTTATACTCTTCTTTAATAATTCAAATTCAATAACCATGCCACATTAGTCATTATTCAGTGGAATATAAGATCCTACAATATTAATATTGATACTCTAAAAGCCCTAATCAAAAGATACAACATAGCTTTTATTTTAATTAGTGTATCATGGCTGTCTGAATTTTTTTCAGTTAAATGCAATGGCTATCAAATACTTAGAGTTGATAGTTGTTAAAAATAATACAGGTTTTCATGATATCAGTATTAATAATCCTGGCTTTGACAAGGTGGTGCAATTTACTCTTATGTTCTCACCTAAATTTAACTATAATATTCTTAACATTATTTATCCTCGGGATGGTCTTATTTCCAAAAAATTTTGGTCTCTTTAATTGAATTCTCTAAAGTCCCTCAATAAATCTTTTCTTATTATGGGTGACTTGAATTGTAATCATAAGGCTTGGTGTAGTTCAAGAAATAGCTTCAATGGACGAAACATCTTCCAATCAATCAATGATTTTGACTTGGTTTTTCTTAATAATGGCTCTCCAACAAGATTGTGTGGACCAGGTGAAAGTAAATCAGTAGTGAATATCTCTTTAACATTAATGGATGTCTTAGCCAAAGTCAGTAGTTGGGAGATTATTCCAGATACAGGGTGTAGTGATCACTTCCCTATTTTGTGTAGATTGGGTATCTTTCCCCAAGTAAATCCCTATGTATGTGAAAGGAGAAACCTGAAGAAGGCAAATTTGCCTTTATTTTATGATAGAGTAGATAATATCCTCTCCTTATTTCCAGAAGATGATTATGATAATTTTGTAAATCTAATTACATCAGTGGCTAATTCTGTCATCCCATGGAGTTCCCCTTGTAATAAACATAAATATCACATCCCATGGTGGGATAAATCAATACAGCAAATAATTTTAGCAATTAATAAATTTAGGGTTAATCCAAGTATTGAAAACTTTGTGGAGGTAAAAAAAATAATAGTTAAATCTAGGAAGTTCTTAAAACTAAATAGAACTCTAAGTTTCAGATCATTTTGCAATAAAATAAACAGAAACACCCCATTTAACACAATTTGGGAAAAAAATTAATATCAGGCTAATTAAGAATAATAAAAAACTCTTCGTTTGAACGTAACTTCCAAGTTTATTTGAAAAATTAGGTTTTAAATTACAATTTTTTAAATAAACTTTTAAGTTACGTTCAAACGAAGAGTTTTTTATTATTCTTAATAAGATGGACTTCCAAAAAGTAAGGGTTAGTACAATAAATTTAAGATAATAAAAAGTCTCTAAACACTCAATTGGCATCAAAAGAAGTAGCTAAGAAAATGTTGTTTTCGTTGACTCCCACTGTAATAAGGAATAATACCCCCCTCTCAAACCCATTGATGGAAAAATCAATCATCCCCTCTGATGATACTCCCTTCTCTTATAATGAATATCACAACAAGGGTTTGATTCCTACCCAGTAAAAACAATCAGTAATGTTACCTATCTAATTATAGACCCATTGCTCTTTCGACAAGTCTTAGAATTGTTAATTAAAAACAGAACATAATCATATCATACGCAGTTTGGCTTTAGAAGGGGCAGAGGCGGTTTGGAGTGTCTCTCCTTTTTAAACAGCAAAATATTAATGAGTTTCACCCGGAATCTTTTTACAATAGAACTCTACTTATGCTGCATACGATAGCGTTAATATCTTTTTACTGTACTCTAAATTAATTGAACATAAAATTCTTTTGCAATTATTCAATCTTATCTTCGCTTTTCTAAATGAAAGGGATGTCTTTGTTAAGTATCAAACGGGTCAAATCCATGGTCCCAGGAAAACTGGTCAAGGCTCTCCCCTAGGTCCAAATTCTCTGGGATTGTCCAAAATCAATGACTACAAGGTTAGATAAATTACAATTTAAAAGTATTCGCATTATAACTGGGTACTCCTACTATTGCCTTGTTAAGTGAAAGTGAAAGTCTAAAATATAGATGATAGTGGCTTAATTCAAAATTTCTTCTTAAAAATTCAATGTTAATTAATAACCCTGTTACCATGGATTTTGATGAATTAGAGATTGCTATTCAATACCATCATAAATATTAGAAATAACCTTAAAAACTATTCCTATCTATTCTCTAGTGACTTATCTCTATCAAAATTTTGAATTAGATTAGCAACTGGCTTCAATTCCCACCCAGAATGTGAATTCAAACAGAGATAATGTACATGCCCTTATTCAACTTCAAAGAGTATCCCAGGCCAATCCTCTTCACATTCAAGTTTTCGCAGATGACTTAATTGGTAGTGAAGGTATGGTGGGCTTTGCTGTCTACTGTCCTGACTTTGAATATCCTTACTCCATTAAACTTCCTGAACATACCCAAATCTGCACAGCAGAAATAATTGCTATAAATCATGCATTATAATTTATTTTCGAAAATAATATAGAAAAAGCTATTATCTTGTAACGATTTTTATTTTTAAAATATTATGCTTAGTATGAGACTAATAACTTTTGAAAAGTGAATTTTATCGCCCTCTACTCGTCGGTAACTAAATTAAACTTAACAGAAAATTTTGACGATAAACAAATTAATGTTTCTATTTTTATTTTTATAAATAGTTGTTTTTTCTGGTTTCTGGTTTTTGAATCGGTAAAAAAAGAAAGGTGAACTTGATTTTAACTCGGTTCGACTTTTGTTGAAAGACATTTTTGCTCGACTTTGGTTTAAGGATCAGGAAGTATTAATATAATTTTTAAAATTATTACCCAATTACATTTTCATTGAAATTGATGAACCAGACAATAAAGAGTACAAGTTTCTTTTCATAGGATTAATTTCGTTTTTGTAATATACATTATTTTTTTTTTTAATTTGGTTAAAATGTTATTGGGATTATAAAACCTGGACTAAATTTATTAATTATGGTTAGAGATAAATGAAAGGTAATTTCTTTTCTTTTAATTTCAAGGTTTTTTTTATGCCTGGAATTTTGCATTTAAGCAATCTCATATACCGGAGGGACAGATAACTTATAGTTTTCGTCCGAAATCCCATTTGAAGTAGTCTAATATACAGGAGGGATAGTAATTTGTCGAACATTGAGGGACAACGAAGTCATCGTTTCACGCAAATACACTAAATAATTTGTAAACTTGCGGAGAAAAAAAAACATATACTTAAGTATTTTTTTTTGGTTTTCTTTTTTAATTTAAATATTTTATATGTAGTTAAATATTATTGATCATTTTTTTATATACAAAAAATGGAGATGTAGTTCATTGGTGGATTTTCTTTTGTTTTGATTTTAAATATTTTTTTTGTACTGATATCCACCACTCTTGAGCTCAAGTTTAGGTTCGGGTGCTTTATATTACCGTAAAAAAATTTATATAAACAATTTATGTTGTTACCTTAATCTTTACTCTATAAACAATAAATTAAGGGTATTATTTTCTAGAGTATATTTTGTTATTTTATTTAGGTAATATTGCAAAAAACAAGAAATTAAGGTATAATACTTTATTTTTTTTTACATTAATCATTTTTTTTTTGGTCAATATAAATTTAATTTTTTTGAGCGTTTACTTGACTACCATATATACCTTCTTTGACCACTAACATATTGTTTCATTATTTCATGATTATATTATGTTTTTTCATTACATCAGTTATGGATAATGGAAAAAAAAATCATGTGGCACCCATTAAAGTGAACGATCTTCTTTGAACTACCCCATCTCCACTGTAAAAGTTGGCTGTAATTCTCCATGGCAGAGAGGGTATAGGGCAATTAATAATTTATTCTATCTGCTTCGTAAGATATTTTTATTATCTTATATACATTTTTTTTTATTATTTTTTTTTGAGGGAAATTTGGTGCGCTACAATCTTATCTGATTCTAAAAGTGCAATCCAGAAGAAAGAAAAAATAAATTTCTCTATGGAAATAGAAGTATCCTTCCTTCCTAACCAAAAAAGGCACTATAGAAGCAAAAAATCTACAAAATTTCATTATTATATTGGCATGGATCCCTGGTCACTCAGATATTAAAGGTAATTGGGTGGCAGATAATTTGGCTAAAACAGGAAGAACTCAGAATGTTTCAGCTCATGTCAAACTACACTATACAAACTAATTAAATCATATCAATAAATTAATATGGTCTAGATGGACTCAAGATTGGAACTCCTCCTATTGATATTTGTTCCCTTCTATCCAATCTCAATCAAACCTGCTTCTTAAACACATCAGTATCGCTAAAATGGTTTTCTTAATTATTAAATACGAAATCCTCACTTATCATAACCTACTAACTTTTCTTCTTTTCTACCCTATTCCGTGCTTTGTGGTAGTTCTACTTCATGTTTAATGCTTGGTTACTACCCCCAAGCGTGAAAAATTTAATACACCTTTGTTGCATTGTCTTACCTAAACTAACTTTCTGGTCCGAAGAAGAATGCTTTAAGATATAGATTAATAATTTCGTATCTCTATATTGGGAAAGTTGAAGATAGTTGATTGCCTTCATTGAAATTTTAATGCGATTTTACATTCTTTTTCAAAAAATATATGGCCAGCATTGACAAATTCAAATAAACTTTAAATAGTTTACTAAAACAAAACAAAACAACTCGGTATAAAAGATTTAAAATATACAAACGTACCTTCCTTGCAGCTAATGTAAATATGTAAAATTAAAAGATTAATCGACTTACCTGTGGGAAGGTTAATCTTAATTTTCCGAGCTTGTCCGTAGATATAATTACACCATGTAGTTTCCCGTTTTCGGTCCTCGCTGGTACGTTTTTATAGAACACTGATAAAATTATTTTGCGTGATTCATTGGCAATACTCACTGCTCTCACCTAATAGCCGATAATATTCATTCCTTTTTGTAATAAAATCTCATGGGTTTCTTGGGATCGGGTGGGTCTGAACCAATAGACCACCCTGCTGCGTCTTTAATTTGATCAATACCTACCCCAGCTCTAAATGCAGCTGAGGTAGCAGAGTGTCTTACACTGTGGCTGTTGAATATCCACTTACTAATAGTTTGAGGGTTCGCTGAGTGAAACGGCTTTTTGCAGGTTAGTATTAGATATTCACGGTTATTGTCTCTATGGGGTCTCGTTTTTTCTATATAATAATCAATAGTGGAAGCGATACATAATTCGGGTTTCTCTCTAAAATATGGGAATACGAATAAGGGTTGGTTTCTATTTTTCCCAGAAGTTTTGATGCGGTCTATAATTTTTATCTGTATCTAATCCTGGCTTCTAAAGATACATTCTATTTTAATTTTTGATAATGTTTGAACTCGATGTGCAGATGTTAGTGCCATTAATGTAACTAATTTAAATGTTAATTGTTGGATTTATAAAGTATCCAAGGGATACATTTTTGCCAAATAATTCAAAACCGGTGCGGGATCCCAGGTGAATTTGTATTTAGGTACAGGTTGTTTTATATTATAAATTCCTTTTAACAATCTGTTTAAAATATGTTCATATTTAGTGTCATATGGCTTAAAGATTAGGTTCAAAGCTGATCTATATGAGTTTATGACTGAGTACGTGTTATTTTCAGTTAAGGTCTCTGTTAAAAATTTCAATAATAACGGAATTGATTCTTCCGGAATATTTATCCTTAGTAATGCTTCCCGGATATATGCCCTGCCACCAGGGTCATCTTCTAATGAAGAGGGTGACTTTTCCTGAAAGGAGATAGAAGTAGAAATTCTTCTGGTTCGAATCTAAAAGGTTTTTGAGTTAATAATTCGCGAAACACCGTGTAGTATTTAATATTGGGGGTTGTATGGAATAAACACTTTTACACTAAAGACATTAAACTATATTTACAATGACTGGATTAGAGTACAACACTTAATTACTATAAATAAATTATATTAATGCTGTATCAGCAACATAGTGAACTTGATCATGAATATCATACATTGAACATGTCGTCTATGCTTTGCTGTGTATTTATTTTCTATCTTTTGCTTATTCAACCTTACTCGCAGACACGATATGACCTTGAACGTGCCATACTATAAACAAACTACGGTGGTCTAGGCCGTCGATATTTCTAATAAACAATTTAATTAAAAATACGAAATATACGGGGTGTTCACACCACACCTTCCCCTCTTACGAGATTTCGTCACAGATGGAATCTACAGGGTTATTTCCTATCATCCGAACAAGTTTAGTTACTTTTCAATATTACAAAACATGATACATTATAAACTCATAACATGGTACAGTTGTTTTTACAAATACGCTTGTTTGTTTACATACTAGTTTACATAACATGATATTAATAACATCTAAACAATTTACATTCAAGGTATTATAATATACAAATGACTAGTTTGTTAATTAGTATGTTCACATAACTTTTATATTAAACATTCAAATAATTTGATTAAAAGATATACACAGATTAGTGTCCATAATAAAAGTATTAAAATAATAAAAGTAATAAAATTGTCTAAGTTTTCTCATTGCGTATTTACTGTCCGCGCACTTTGTCTATCGTTTCCTCTCCACTATGTTCTCGAATGGTACTGTTTTTTCCACTCATTACACTATTTACATAATATGAGGCATAATATCGACGGTTTGCATTTTATTATTATCTTTTAAAATTTTGCAATTGACTCCATTAACTTCTACAATTTGAAATGGACCTATATATATTGGATCGAACTTCGTCCGTTCCTCCTTTTTCAAAAGAACTAAGTCGCCTACTTTAAAAGATTGCGCCGAGGCGGTTTGGCTACTAATATTCTGCCTTATCAACTTATGTTTAATTATGTTTAAAATTTCTAGCTCTAACATGTACCAATTGTAACCTATACCTCAACTCTTGATAATAATCATCAACATTATAACACGGTTGAATTTCAACTATTAGGTTATCTGGTAAAGTAGAACTTCTACCGTAAATTAATTCGTAAATTAATCCATGATAAGAGTTTGGCGTAGTTATAACAGTAAGCAAACATTTTACACCATTCATCCCAATCACTCTTACATTCACTTATAAAATTTCTCACATACTCATTTAACGATCTATGTAGTTTTTCACAACTCTCTATGGATTCGTGATGATATGCGGTTGAAAAGTTATGTTTGATATTTAAAAGTTTTGTTGAGTTGCTAAATATTTCATTTTTATATTCTGTGCCCAGATCTGTTCTGATTTGTTTCATTAACCCGTAGGTCGGTATGAAGTTATCAAAAATTCCCTTAGCTACTGTTTTAGCTTCCTTATCCTTTACTGGTATTATTACTACATATTTTGTCAATTCACACACTATTGTAATGCAATATCGGTTACCTTGGTTACTTGTTACAAAAGGACCTATTGTGTCTATATATTGAGATAAACAACCAAGATAAAAAAAATTAATAAGTAAAACTTACCTCAATGAGTTATAATAAAAAGGATATCTTAATAATTTTCATCTAATCATCAGTTACTGTTTCTTTATTACATCTAAAGTTTTCAATATTATAATTTTCAACAGTAAACATTCAAATAAGTAGAGAATGTACTTGACAAATTTATCTTGGATAGAATCCATGGTAACAATCAATAACAATCCAAATATGTACCATTCCAATAACTAGTCCCAATCCATACAATAATGTATAATAGATATAGTTTTCTTAGTGAAGTCAAAGTTATAATCTAAAAGAAATAAAAATGGAACAAAATTAAAAAAAAAACTATTAATCTCATTCATATGTTTAATAAATAAATATGTAATTTTATGTAGTCAAGTGTTTAAATTTGTTTTATAAAATGAAGTACTTGCAAGGGTAATTGAATGATCTCATCTAAGATAGTGTGTAGGTACATAGTTCAAATAATAGAGTCACTTAAAAGTTCAAATTTTAGTTATTAGAGTTTAAATTAGTATTTATCAGTTGAAATAGGACTAGTTTAATAGATGTATGAGTAATTTTAGTAATTTTAAGAATAATTTATAGTTTTAATTCAAATTTTGAAAGTATAAAATTAATTTGACCGCACTAAAATCAGCCTATTTCAAATCAGAATTTTTTAAGAAAAAAGTGAAATAAAAATTAAATAGATGGATTTTTTGTAAATACAAAAGTTTAAACTAGCTTTATGCTATCAAAGGTATGATCGGAATTGTAAAAACATTACCTCATTAATTGAAAATTTAGATTAATTTTTGGAAATGACGAACAGTTGAATTTCGATTTTTACGTCAAATTTGTCATAATCCGGCGAGCCTATAAAAAGGCCAGGAAATCAATGATTCTCTCTCTTATCACTCTGGTTCCAGCTTGATTGACATCGAATGTATTAATTGGTAACTAAAAGAAATTTTTTTTTCATTAATCAAAAGTCAATTGATGTTAAATTAAAACATTGATCATCAAAAATACGTGTATAAAAGTATTTTAAAAGTATTAAATTACTTACCAAAGCAGTAAATTGGAGGTAACAGATCCAGATAACCAGTAAATTTAGAAGATTACATCCATCATTCTCACACATAGCATCGCCAGTAGCCATTTTGGAATTCTTTTCGAAGTGGGATCCGATCTCAGTGTTTCGGTGATTTTCACCTGACGTGGACGATATTACATAAAGACTTGAAAATACAAGGTACAGTCGGCTCTAGAATAGCATATACATGTTAAATGTGAATTTCGTTTACCTACCGAAGTTATAAAAACGCCCTTCTTGGACAACAAAGGAATGGCAATTTTTAAAACGCCTACAAGGGTAGGTCATGTCCCGAATAAATAAGTTTTTTTTTGCATTTTTGCACTGATATAATAACAAAAAAAGGGATTTTAATCCTAAACAAACATTTATTATCGAGGGTTCCAAACTAAGTGAAGATGTGGGCGTGGACAACTGTTTAACTGATTTCAAATTTATTATTATTTAAACCGTGATTGGTTACACAAAATAAAAAGGCTGTCTATTCAATGTAAACGATTTTAGTTTGAAAATGTATATGCTATTCTGAAGCCGATAGTACGTGCAATATTTACAGAGTTATATTGTCGTTTTTTTTGGTACTGTGAATAAATATTTGTACATTGGTTTCATTTTTGTCATATCAAACATTTATAAATTTACTGTAATAAGCATATGAAAATCAAATGATAGTTTTTTTGTACGATTTATTCATGAAACATTTATAATTAAATTTAGTGTATAATATAAAAATTTTTAAATATTTAGTTTCTCTTGAATCCTACCCAAGATAAAGAGTCGGTTTCCAAATTCAATCCTAAAACAATTTGACTGAGCTAGTGGACAATTTTTATAAGGCGCCCAACTATATAAAATATAAAAGAATAAGTAAATCAGTATACAATATTAAATCAAAAATCTTAACCAAACCAACTAAATTACCATATAAAGCATATAAGAATTTTGAATCATATTATTAAACAAATATTAAATCAATAAAATAAGCCAGTTTAATAAATATAAAATTGTCTACAAAATTAAATCATTACAAATTGTTAGGAATAAAGTGAGGTTAGGATAAATTAGACCAATTAAATAGAATAAATTAATTAAATATAAAAATCAGACAAATTAAATAATTACAAATTGTCGCAACCAACGTGGGGTTTGCAAAAATAGCATTGATAATAATAAAATAAATAAATAAATAATAATAACTTAATAAATTAATAAACTCACCAACGACAACATGGCGGATAAGAAGATGATTCTTAGGGATGGAAAACAGCTAGGAGAGATCAAAGAAGGAGAAGTAGTGGAGCAGAGAGATAAAGCTGAGATGGAAACACCGGTTTATGAAGAAAGGAACAGAGGTGCTGGAGATTTTGTATCAGAACCTATAATACAAGGAGAGGAAACAGGAAATGAAGATGAACAGAGTCAAGAAATGAAAAGAAGTGAGGGAGAAAGAAAAAATACTCCAACCAAACAAGCTGCAGGGGATGAAGGAATGCCATCATGGGCAAAATTCTTTATGATAAATATTAATGAAAATAATGAGAAAATAAACAGTAAATTAGAGAAATTGGATAAGAATTTAAAGGAAACCAAAGAAGAAATCAAAAAGGAAATGAAGATAGAGCTAAATAATATGGAAAAGAAGATAGATGAAGGAAGAAAAGAAAGTTTGAATGAAATTAGAAAAATTAGAGAAGAATTAAAAGTTATAAACAAAAATAATGACGAAGAAAAGGAATTTGAGAAAAAAGAAAATGCAGAGGTAACTAATAAAATTTTAAAGGGAACAGACAAAAACAGAGACAATGAAGTTGAAATTGAGCAAATTAAGACAAGTAAAATAATTATGATTGATACCATATATGATCTAGAAGAAAATTATGGAAATTATAAAAGTAAAAATTACATGGATGAAAACAAACCCAAGACAAATTCAAATATAATTATAGATAGAAAAGAAATACCAGGAGAAAACCAAGAAGAAAACTTTAAAATATTAAAAGAAGTAAGAATAGAATATAAAGAAGTTATAAAACAAAGAAGAAAAGGTAATACAATAATATATGGAAACAAGGTACAAGAGTTCCGAATAAAATTTTACAGTAACCTTAATAATACACATTCTTATAATTCAACAAGTCTATTTAAAAATAAATTAAACAATATTAAAAACATTATAGATCCTAAGGTAGTTGCAAGAAGTGTGCTGGTAGGACATCCTATATTAGGGTCCTGTAACAAAAGAGAAACTATTAATAAAGTTTATGATTTAGAACAACAATCTAGTCAAGAATTTTGGGGGGAAGTTAAACAAACAAATTATCAAGAGAAATTACATTTAAGAGAAGTTGATTATAATAGGGGGAGAAATTTCAAAAAGAGAAAAAAATTTACAAATTCAAAAAGTAGAATTAGTTATAGATTAATTGATGATAACATTATGACACACATAAAAGCAAAACCTACATATATAATAACAATATTTTTATTAAGTATTACAATTTTATTACAGATAAGTATATGTTATATTTTTGTATCATAAATTTAGAATTACATTAGGATAATTAAACATATTGAAAAGTTAGTATAGGCAATTAAATAAAGTAAGAGTTTTGGGATTAGGAAATTGTTAAAAATTCTTGAAACAAATAGAAACCAGAAGGTTATATAAATAAAAAAAAAATATCGAAGAAATTATAGAAAGTACTGATAGCATAAGATATTACAACATCAAAATTTAAAATAAATGAATCAACGGTTCTTGATTTCAATAAGTTATCTTTGCAATAAGAAGATAATATTATAAGACTTTGAAATTGATTCCTGAATGTGGAGAGATAAGGAAGTATACAGAATATGATAATTATAAATAAATTAAATAAATTAAAGAAAAAATTCATAATTCTTATATGTAGAATCTACACTTCCAATTACTTGACTAAATCAAAGGAAGAATGTAATGATAATGAAGGGATATGTTAGGTATAAGACCAATAATATAAACAATGAGTATAAAAGGAATTAAATTTAAAAAAAAATATCTTATTGCATAAGAATTTTGTTAAAAATTAAATTGGGGGATTTGAAATAAACAACTAAGATAAAAAAATTTAATAAGTAAAACTTATCTCAATGAGTTATAATAAAAAGGATATCTTAATAATTTTCATCTAATCATCAGTTACTTTTTCTTTATTACATCTAAAGTTTTTAATATTATAATATAAGTAAACATTCAAATAAATAGAGAATGTACTTGACAAATTTATCTTGGATAGGATCCATGGTGACAATCAATAACAATCCAAATATGTACCATTCCAATAACTAGTCCCAATCCATACAATAATGTATAATAGATATAGTTTTCTTAGTGAAGTCAAAGTTATAATCTAAAAGAAATAAAAATGGAACAAAATAAAAAAAAATTACAATATGTTATATCCCATGGTTTCTCTGAGGTGTCTGTAATTAAGAATTCTTCTGTGTGACTCGGTTTTGCTTTGTTCACTTGACACTTATGGCATTTCTTTATAAATTCTCTAACGTCTTTTGCCATGTTACTCCATCTCTCCTTGTCATCTTCTATCTTTCTTGGTACTCCACAGATACATATTTGTATATTTTTCAATAATTTATTTCCACTTTTTACAAATTCATCTACTGTGCACGTATTAAATATTATATTATTCATATAAATCTTTACTCTTTTTATATCATATTGTACTTATCAGCTTATTAAGCTGAGATAACGTTTTATCTAAATCAAAGTATGCTAAATCGGTATTTAACTTTTGGCTAAATGTCATCCTGTTTTTGATCCGTATGCTCATCCTTAGCGAGAAACGGTTAGCTTTAAAATTCAAGATTGGCAATTTTTGAGTCTCTACATTGTTCAGTACTTTCCATACTGCTAATTTGTGGATTTCTTCTTTATGACTCGAGATTTCTGTGTTTTCTTTTTCAGCTTTTCCCTGCCGGGCTTGTGCTCTGGTTATTGCTAAGACGTGAGTGTTATTAATGTATAGATCTTTTAGTTGATTTACTGTTATCCTAGATATGCTGTCTGCGTAATTCGTGCTGCCTTTTACGTATTGTATTACGAAATCATATTCCTCTAGATCTAGTCTTATCCTTGTCATTTTAGAACTTGGATCTTTCATCGAAAATAAGTGTTATCCTGGCAGGATCGCCATGTAATATTTAATATTGGGGGTTGTATGGAATAAACACTTTTACACTAAAGACATTAAACTATATTTACAATGACTGGATTAGAGTACAACACTTAATTACTATAAATAAATTATATTAATGCTGTATCAGCAACATAGTGAACTTGATCATGAATATCATACATTGAACCTGTCGTCCAGGTCTTGCTGTGTATTTATTTTCTATCTTTTGTTTATTCAACCTTACTCGCAGACACGATGTGACCTTGAACGTGCCATACTATAAACAAACTACGGTGGTCTAGGCCATCGTTATTTCTAATAAACAATTTAATTAAAAATACGAAATATACGGGGTGTTCACACCACAACCGGATACCACGGTTGGCCCGGCCACTCTGGCACTACCAAAATACCTGAGGCCTCCTCCTGGACAATCTTATCAATTACTTTTGAGATAATAGCAAACGGTGGAAAAGCATAAAAATACATATTTTTCCATGATATAGTAAAAGAGTCCACTTCGAGGGCATCAAGATCTGGAAACCACGAAACGTATTTCCGACATTTAGCATTTAATTTGGTGGCAAATAAATCGATGTCTGGATTACCAAATTTCTCTATTATATGCGAGTAGGCTTTACTGTTTAATTCATATTCTGTTTCTATGTTTTTAATTCGAGACTGTTCATCTGCCTCTTTATTTTCCCCGGACGATATATAAGAAGCAAATACCGTGAGGTTTTTTTGATTCGCACCAATTCCAAAGATCTCTAGAAATCGAATTTAAGTTTTTGTATCTAATACTACCCCCTTTATTTATACATGCAATGACGGTTACATTATCGATTCTCAATAATATGCGTGAATTTGATAAATCTTTAGTAAATGATTTTAAGGCATAGAAGGCTGCAATTATCTCCAATACATTTATGTGATAAGTTGCTTGATTCCGATTCCAATAACCATGTATTTTTATTCCTTCTGAATAACCGCCCCACCCCGATGTTGATGCATCTGAGTATATAACTTTTGTAAAAAACGTTTTCCTTAATATTCTGACCTAAACCTAAATTTTTATTTCACCAAAACAAATCAGTCTTTATTGTTTCATTAATAATCATAGCCTTGTTATAATCATGATGCCTGTAATGCTTTATATTTTTCTCTCTCTAAAACCTTCATGTGATATCTGCCATATTGGATAGTAGGGCAAGCTGCTACCAATTTCCCAAATAATGTTGCAAACTCTCTTATTACACAAACTGGTTTTTTATTAATTTTTGTTATTAGTCTTTTCACATACTGCATCTTCTCTTCTGGTAGAAATATCTGCATAATAATAGTATTGTTGTGGAGTTAGGTTACTTTTTTCTTGATTTATTATAAAACCTAAGTTACTAAGTAAATTTATAATTGTAAGGGTATCCTCTTTACACTTCTGGTAATTATTTGCTATAAATAAGATATCATCCAAATAAATGACAAGAACTATGTTTTTGTTTCTTAAAAAGATTACCACTGGTTTCAGAAGTTTGGTGAAAATGTATGGTGCCAAATTCAAACCAAAAGGCAGACAGTTAAACTCAAATATATTGTTTTGATATTCGAATCTTAGATATTTCCTGTAGGTTTCTTTTATAGGTAACAAAAAATACGCGTACTTCAAATCGATGTTGGATAAGAAACAATTTTTCGATATTAATTTTAATACCGTTCTATGGTCTTCCAACTTAAAATGGGGTGCTTTTATATAAACATATAGTAGTTTCTTTAAGTTAAGAACAAATCTATAATTTCCATCCGCTTTCCTAATAAGAAAATAATGTGATAAAAACTGATCCATCTTTGGTTTGCATTTTGAAATAGCTCCTATATTTAATAGTTTATTAATTGTAATTTTATATTGAATCTTTTCATGTTGCGTAATCTTTACCTTTGGCCTTATGCTTTGTTTCGGTTTTGTAGTAAATGGAATTTTTATTCCTTCTACCCAACCCAGTAATAAGTAGTTATTTGTTACTTTTTGCCATTGCTGAATATGATTTTTTACGGATCCTGCATATTTGCTTACCTCATTTAAAATCGTCGATTCCTGCTAATTTCCCGTGGCATTTTGTTCTTCTTCTCCCAAGCGTACGACCTCTTCCTCTCCTTTCCTCTCTCCCCTTGTTTTATTCTTTCTTTGAAATATTAACGCGGGTAGTTTTTTGAACTGCTGGGTTCTCCTGAAAGTGATGAGGCCTTGTTAGAATAGGGTGGCTTTTTCTTTATTTCCGTGCTTACTTTCTTCATTGCTTGGCTATTTTTCAGTTCCTCACCAAATTTGTTACCAAAGAGACATTCATCAATTGGAGATGATTCTATAAATTTTTGCACTCGGCATTTAAGTACGGTGTGATCTTGTAACGTCTATGTTGCGAAATACCATTGAACACGCTCGCAAACATTTGTGCAGAATCAACGAGCTTTGTTATGGTTTCATTTTCTTATGCTTGTTTAGTTAGATGGTTGTTAATAACCGAACTCATAGCTGCCAGGCCATGCGATAGATGCTGCTGTAGTGACGTCATAAATTTGTCGTGTTTCATTACAGCATCTGGAAGATAAGGAATAATTTCGCCGTTTAACTTTGGCGGCAGCAGAGCTTTGCAATTTTTGGGAGTAGGATACTTGGTCATCAACTGTTCTTTTTTCTATGCCAATCCCTTTTTGTAAATAATAAGTCCATCTCAGCACAATCTCTTCGTGTATGTCTTCCCCCTCTTGTGGAGTTTTATCTGGTATTTCCCCCAGTAATTGAACATTGATAGCGGTTTGTGTTGTGTTCTCCGCCGCTGCGCCTTCATTTTCCGTTGCTTCACCTTCGATCGCCCCGGCTTCGACATTCTCTTCTGGCACGTCTCTAAATTCTAGGGGATCGGGTTCCATTGAGGGCTCTTCTTCATCTTCTTCTAAAGACTCTGCAAGAGAGCAGTGGTTTACCGTTTGTTGTTTAATTATGGAGATCGTGTGATCTACTTTGGTCAATGAGTAACATGTGTTACTCCCAAAAATACCTTAAGTAATTATTCATCGGTTAATAACGTGTGTTACTTCCGAAAAATTTCCATCAAAATACTTTTATTTTTATGGAGATCGTGTAATTTCCTTCGGTATATGAGCAACGTGTGTCACTCCCGAAAATAAACTTTTTGTATCATCATTCCTTTAAAGTATCAATCGTGATTATCAATAAAGAACTTACCATAATTCGAGCTTTCTGAATCGTCTATCTCCTGGAATGCCCTTTGCAATGATTCTAACTGCTCCTTGAGCCTTTTTATTTTCTTGTTCTTCATCGCCGACCCTGAACGTTTTGGCATTCTGCTTTTTTTTAACACACTTTACACAAAAAACACTGAAATAAAATTCCTTCTAACGTTAACGAGGTACGAAAAATAAATGAATATTCTCGGCTATTAGGTGAGAGCGGTGAGTATTGCCAATGAATCACGCAAAAGAATTTTATCAGTGTTCTATAAAAAGCGAGGACCGAAAACGGGAAACTACATGGCGTAATTATATCGTAGGACAAGCGAAGGAAAATCAGTAATAATTAAAAAGTTGAAATCAGACCTAAAACTAAACATTTAATTGAACGCTTGTACTTTTTATAACTATGAACCATACCTATTCTAAAGGTATTAGGAGTCAAAATTTGGTTTAACAACACAAAATACTAAAGTGCAATCAAATAAAAAGCAAAAGTTTTACAAAACACTCACCAACACCCAAATAACAAAAACACCAAAATCAAACCACTTATCAAACAAAACCAAATATCAAAGAGCTTATATGGCAGCTAATTTCTTTAATCCTTGCTAAGATGACATTGACATTCCAGAGCGCCATCTATGGAATTCTACTTTTCCCAGTTACATAAAGAAGAGATCATTCCTAAAGTTTCCGAAATTTTAAAACAAAATAATATAAAAAATGCAAATAAACAACATCTTACAATCCATTATCTTTTTAGTAAAATCAAAGATAAAACACCAAATAATAAATTACCTAACATAGTTTATGAAATTCCTTGTAAAAATTGTGATAAGAAATACATTGGTCAGTCCAAAAGTCTCTTGCTAATAGAATAACATCCCATAAAAGTGACAGTAAACTTCATCCAGAGAAATGTGCACTTGCTGAACACGTATTCTCTGAAGGCCATATAATGAATTATGAACATGCCAAAATTTTAACCACAGAAATCAATTATAAAAAGCGGATATTTTTAGAAACAGCTTATATAGCTCAAGAAGATCGATGTATTATTAAAAAAACTGATTTAAATAATTTAAGTGTAATATATGCATATCTTTTGGATTTGGAGAGATAAAATTTAAAAAATTAAATTAAATCAATCATATTGTTTTTTGAGTTGTTTTATAAAAAACATGTCACATTTATTACAGTTTCTTACAACATTTACCATCATCTTCCCCAAAGGTCCACTTTCCAATACTTTTATCTTCCTATTCCTTTTTTTATTTTCTTACTTTAGTTTTAATCAGTTTATATTTTATTATTTATTTTCTGAATAAATTTACTATTCAAGTAAATATTAATATTAACTTTACTTTTCTCTTCTTTAATCTCCTACTGAAACGTCAAAATAATTCTCTCTTCATAAACTGGAACTGCTTTACTATTTAAATAAACTTCTATAACTGGTTTCTTTTTATTTATTATTGATTAAACTTCTTCCTCTAGACTTTTTACTTTTTAAATTATCTATTTCAACTCTTTGACCTTTTTATTTCAACCATCCAAAATTAATTTCTTTCTCAACTCTTTTAACTTTTTTATTCATCCCTCAACTCACTGTCAAACTTCTATCTCCTGGCTACCAAACTTCTTACTCACTATCACTACACTTCTTATCTATCCTTAACCTAATACAATTGTTGTTTACATTACATAAATCTTTTTAACTCTAAACTAATAAACTATGACATTTACTTCAAATTTTGACATTTCTCCGAAAATAAAAAATAAAATATTAAATTAAAATAAATTTTGAAATGACCCTTAAATATACCTTTTCAATTCCCCCCAATTAAAATTTTGCATAAATTTAAATTTTATTTTGAATTTATGAAAATTTAAATTTCTTATTATATAATTTTTTTATTCCCTTTTGTTTTCGTATATTTCCCTTCTTGTTAATCTCCTCATCCACTAAATTAAAAAAAATCCGACTACCTATTTTAAAATCTTATCATGAAAATTCTATTATCTTATTTAAAATACTACTCAAAAAATTCCCTTAATTTATATCTATTTACATTTTCTAACTACTACCTCCCCCCTACTCATTGAAAAGTCTGATTGTTTCTTCACCTTTTTCCAATTCTTCTTTATTAAAATTTTTATGGTTTTTATTGTTTTAATTTTAATGAATATTTGATTAACTTTTTTTTTGGCTTTTTTTATTATTTTTGTCATTTTTGTTTCTTCAACATGTATAGTGGTAATTAAATTTTCCTTGCTCTTGCTTTCATAAATATCATATTTATTAGAATTAACTTCTTCTTTGTCTTCATTTTCTGGTACATTTTTATAAACTTTTCTATCATCTGCAATATTAATTTGAAATATTTTAATTGTTTCATTTTTCTCTGTTTCAGCTTCTTTATATCTTTTCTTGTCTGTTGCTTTTGAATTTTTATTAATTACTTCTGCATTTTCCTCTTCCTCAAATCCTTTTACTTCTCCATTAAATTTCTCCATACTCTCTTCTTGTTTTTTACCCTGTTCCTTCAAATTCCCAATGTCTTTATCCATATTTTCTTCTATTGTTTGAATGTTTTTATTTGTCTTGATTATTTCCTTGCCCAAATTTGTGATCTTTTCTGTATTTTCCCTTATCTTCTTAGTGTTCTCTGCTACTTCCAACTTAAGTCCTTTTCCATTTTTCTTTAAATTATCCATTTCTGTAGACTGTTGATTTTCCGCCTCTATCAATCTTCCTATCATTTCATTTCTAACTTCTTGTTTTGTCTCTTCAATTTTTCGTTTAACTCCTTCGATTTCTTTTTTAACTTCTTTGTTTTCATGTTTTATTTGTCGTATTTTTTCCATGCCTATGTTCAATTCTGTCGTCAACTCGGTAAACTTCTTTTCTACATCTAAAAATTTCTTATCCAGTTTCTCCTCTAATTTCCTGTTTAATTTCTCATTATTTTCATCCAAATTCTTCTTCATTTCTTCTTTATTTTCATCAAATTTTATATCCAATTTTTTATTCAAATCCATCAACATTTCCCTTAACCAATTATCACTCCTTGCCATTTCTTGTCTTCTATCGGTCTCCTGTTCTCTCGTTTTACTCTTTCCACATCTTACAAACATTCCTACTTCACCCTGTTCATCTCCATATCCTTCTATATCCTGTACTTGTATAAAATGCTCTTCTATAAAATCTCCGGCATCTCTATTCCTTTCCTCGTCAACCTGTACCTCTGAATCCATTCTTTCCCTCTGCTCCTCAATCTGTCCTTCTTGCATTTCCCCTACTTATTTTCCATCCCTAAGTTTCATTCTTCTTTCTTCCATGTTAAATTATTTCTATATGAATGTTATAAAAATTTTAATTTTCGGTTACTAATTTCGGGTATTAATACCTTATTTTTAAAATTATTAAGTTAAATTATTATTACCAAATTATAATTTTTTTTTTTTTAAACTCCACATATAAATATTGTGAAGTCCCTACTCGGGCGCCAATTGAGATGATTTGATTATCTCAATAAAGAAATAAATTTTGAATTTTAATTTTCAATTAACTAATTATTTATAGGGTAGGGTTCCAACAACAAAATGTATTTTAATTTTTTTTTATTATATTGAATTTTGAATAAATAACCAAATGAAATTTTATCAAAGTCAACTGAAGCCTAACTAATTTCTATCTATTTTCCTAACTAAATCCTATCTAATCTTATCTACCTTTAACTAATTACTTAACTACCTTAACTAACCTTAACTACTGCTTATTGTCCTTTAATTCCCAATATTCTTTTTCTCACTTCTTCTACGAACACCAGGTTACCATCATCTTCCCCAAAGGTCCACTTTCCAATACTTTTATCTTCCTATTCCTTTTTTTTATTTTCTTACTTTAGTTTTAATCAGTTTATATTTTATTATTTATTTTCTGAATAAATTTACTATTCAAGTAAATATTAATATTAACTTTACTTTTCTCTTCTTTAATCTCCTACTGAAACGTCAAAATAATTCTCTCTTCATAAACTGGAACTGCTTTACTATTTAAATAAACTTCTATAACTGGTTTAAATTATTTATTTATTGTGTATATTTTAATTTTACCTTAATTTGTTTTTTATTTATTACCTTTTCTTTTAATATTTGATATTACACTATTTAGAACTTCTTCAGTCAACTTATATCTATCAACAATCTTAATTTTCTATGTTTAGTAAATTTAAAAATTTAATTAAATTATGATTTACCTTGTATATAAATTGTATAAGCATGAGAAAACTCTATACCTTTAGTAGTCGGTTCAATTGATTTTAAACAAATTTAATTCACTATTATAAATGATAATATGGTAAATGCGCATATAAAACTTAATACAACCCTGTTATTTAAAATTTATTGACCTTCAAACAAAATTCATAAAATATCGATTCCTTCATAGAACAGTGAATTTTTTTCTCTACTTCAGAACTAGTTCCAATTTAATAGATGTAACTAGAATATATCATCAAATATTCAATTTATCTTACATAAATATGTTAATCATGTATTAAAATGATTATACTTGAAAAGTGATAATGTTTAAGGTTTATTTTAAAAGTAAACACGTACCGTAATTAAACTTCTTGCCAGAAACTGTTCATATCAGCGCTCTCTAGTCTGTATTCTAGGTGGTTATTAAAATACTTCAATTCATTTAGTTTTCCCAATTTAATTTACTTTATCCAACTTCTTTAATGGTATTGACTTTATAATTTTAACTTGACAATTTACTTAGGTGAGGGTAACAATTTCAATGTTCCATATGGTGGTCGGCCATTAAAAATTTAAACGATTTTCAATTATTATCGACGTGGACCTGCTTACGTAAGAAATAGAACTACCCGAAAATTGAAAATTTTTAGGTATTTATACTTTATGCCCAGAAATGACATAAATGACATAAAAAATTTAAATTCAATTGTTTTTTAAATAAATTTTTCGAAATATTTCAATAAATCAATTTAATTAATTTTACCTTATTGCTTAATTAACTGAGTGATATTTATACTTAACCTAGTATTATTATTAATAAAATAACTTTTCCCAATTAAATTCCACTTTTTCCCTGTTCAATTGTTGAATGAATCGAAACGATCTAATGGCCGCCATTTATAATTTAATAAAGAGAATTACAAAAATTATGAGCAAAAATGCCTTAAACCTAAAAAATTTTTACATCAAAACATTCTTTAATGCTCCAAATATAACTGGATAACTTTTTCTATTACTAACATACTGTACATGTTTTAATTATACTTTTTGTTATGGCTATATCCTTCTTACTGATGTATGTTTCCCTCTATATTAACCAGGTTCTTCGTACTACACAATGTCCATACAATTTTTGTATTTCTGTTATCAACTTTCTTGCAAATTCATTTGTTGTAATAAAAAGTTCTTTCTCCCCGATTTTCTTATAATAAATACCCTCTTTTTTAAAAGCTCTTCTCTTCTCTGTTTCCGGCAAATTTACTGGGTCTTCTGCTAACTCTTTTAATGAAAATATACCATTCTGTTGTTTTAAAATATTTAAACCTACTTTAACTGTGTTATTATTAAATTTATCTACCCCATCCATTCTACTTAAGTAATCTGCTACAATATTTGACTTCCCTGTTACATATTTTATTTCGAATGAATATTCTTGTAATAATAAAGCCCACCTGTGTATTCTATTGTTACCAAATTTATTATCTAAAATATTAATAACTGATTATCTGTTTCTATTGTAAAATTATTCCCTTATAAATAAAATCTAAATTTTGTAACACAAAAAATTATACTTCCTAATTTTAACTCACTAACACTATAATTAACACCCCAGCATATCACTTTATCGAAGCATCAGGTTTTAGTACAATAGGTAAATTATAATTTGGATAATAAATATTTAATTTGTTTTTAAAAACATTTTTATTTTTATTAAAAGCCTCTTCTTTTTCTTCATCCCATTTCCATGGTACACCTTTCTTTAATAATTCTATTAATGGTAATTCTAGTTCACTAATATTAGGTACTAATCTTTTAAAATAATTTATTGTTCCTAAGAACTCTCTTAACATTTTCAAATTATTTGGCGTTTTGAATTCCCTTATTAATTTAATTCTGTCTGGATCCATTTCAATACCCTTTTCATCTATTTTATACCCTTAATAAATCATACTTTTTTTGAAAAATTGAAATTTTTCTTTATTTAATTTAAGATCTGCTTCGCCCAAACTTTCTAGAGCTATTTTTAAATGTTTTTTATTATCTTGTTCATTATTAGAAAATATTAAAATGTCATATATATAATGTAAAATGAATTCCTCATGTTTATTTAAAACCTGATGTACCTAATACTCTTACCAAAGCAGAACATGCTCCTTGTATACCAAATGGTACAACGCAAAACCGATATATTACCCTATCTACTGAAAATCCCGTATAATCCCTTGACTCATTATGTAATTGTATTAACCAAAAGCTGTGTACTAAATCTAATTTTGAGAAAATTTTGCATTTGTTACCCTACCTAAAATAGCATCGATTGATATTGGTGCTTCATATTCAGGCACAGTATATTTATTGATAGTTCTAGCATCCAAACATATTCTAATATCTCCATTTTTCTTCTGTACAACTACTAGTGGATAGATATAGGGTGTATTGATTCTTTCTATAATTCCATCATTTTCTTATACTTCCAGTTCTTTCTTCACTCGGTCCTTTAGTTTATATGGTATTGGATAAGTCTTGACCTTAAAATTCTCAATATTCCTCACTTCCATCTTATGTTCATATCTTGTAACTACCCTTAGCTCCTTAGACATCAATCTTCCATATTTTCTTAATAATAATACTTTTACAATATCATATTTTTCATCACAATCTATCTTAACATCCTTTCTTCTTTCTATTTAATATTCATAATCCTCTTCTCTATCATAATCACCATCATTTCTTATATAATTAATAATCTTCTTACCATCTTCTAATTTTTCCACCATGTTCAAGGATATCCACATACCATTTAATCTTATTTTTCTTCTTTCATAATCAATTATAGCTTCTTGTTTTTCCAATATATCATTACCCAATATAACATCACTGTCTAAGTTTAGAACTGCTAGTAGTTGACAATTTAATCTAGTTAATCTAAGTTAATAAATTCATTGGGGTGGCACAATGCAAAACTTTGATAAAAAAAAGCAACATTTTAAAAATTCTGCTGACTACCTGTATTGTTCCTTTTTGAATTTATTACCCGTTCCACAATTATTTCATGATTATTTTGTTCCCTGGGTTCTCTTTCTAAACTTCTTCTTCTCCCGTTGTTGCGTCCTTGATTATTCCTTGTATCTTCTCTCTCTAAACTTCTCGATCTTGTCTCTTCACTCCTTCTTTGTCTTGTATGATTAACCCTTCTTTGGAATCCGTTATTGTTCTGAGTTTGGTTATAATTCTGGTTATATAACCTACTCTGGTTTCTATACCCGTCATTGTTATTACTGTTATTTCTACCCTGGTAATTTCCCATCGTATTATTATTGTTGTTATTGGTCCTTATTATTATTATGTAATGTATCAATATTATATCTTGTACATAAATATGTTATTTAAAACTGGCTAGAAACTTCGCGAAATCGATTATATAATGTGTATCTGGAATGATCGGACAGTAGACGAAGTGAGTATGTCTAGTCATAAATAGGAAAGAAAGAGATACACCTATTTTTCCAGAAATTACTAATCCATACTTAGACTAGGAAAGAGAGAGGACAGCGCATGGCAATGAAAACCTTATGCGTGTGAGTGAAGCCAAGTTTCAAACGTTTGGTGGTAAACAAATTTGGAACGTCGAATTGTATTTTTTTAGTTTTTTTATTAATTTTCACCTTTTTTAATTACCTGAATAGACATTTTAAAATGGTTAATTGTGCAGTTTATAAGTGCAACAGTCAAAGTGCTAAAAAAGAGGAAGGAATTTCATTTCATAGGTAAAAAGTATTTTAAAACTATTTCCTTGAAATTTATTTCAAATTTCAAATCCCGTCCTTCCTAATCGCCGAAGTAAGACCTCCCAACACCAAATACTGCGGAGGCCGAATCCACGAACCCTAACTTTAGCCTAACATTAGCTCGGCTAGGCTAAAGTTTATTAAAAATTAAGATTAAAAACTTTTAAGCTTATTACATCTGGTGATAAACACATAAGAAACCTTCATACGGTTATTACAATAATAAGTACAGAATCATCTGACGATGTTATAGTTTCGTCCTGATCAGAAGATGTTGAAGATATTTTTTATCAACTCAAATTATTCATTCTTGAATTAATTTTACCTTTTCTTCTCCTTATTTCATCATTCCAATGCCTTTTTTTCCATAAACCTTCTTTCTGTATTTACATTTTCACAAATAATTTCATTATTTTTTGAAATATTTTTTAATTGTACAACTTCCTTTCTCTTCATAATGAAATTTAATTATTTTTCCATTTATATTATTTATTCGTCCTTCATAATCTATTTTTACTTTATTTTTTTCAAGTTCATCAGAACCTATTAATACATCAAACTCCCTATTTGGTATAACTACTAATTCTTCTATTATGTTTTCTTCCTCTATATTTAGATTTACTACCATTGACTTATTCATTTTAATTGGTTCTTTTATTATTTACACATATTAGATTTCTTTTTGGTATTGAAATTATTAAATGTTGTAAATTAATTGATTCTACTATTTTATTGTTGATTAATGATATTTCTGATCCTGTGTCAATTATTACTTTTATTAATTTGCTATTTAATTTGCATTGAGAATTATTAATTTACTATTTTCTTTTTTAGGCAATCCTCCGGAACAAGAAATGAGCTTGTGGTGCACTTGTCTTGTTACGACGAGCACACAAAATAACTCCTATCTCTTTTTGTCTTACATTCTAACCATATTTTGACGTTATTTCAAGTTGACAGTTTTATGACATTATTTTATTTTTTGGTTATATGGTTATATCTTAGACAAGGAAAGAGAGAGGACTGCGTACTGGAATCAGTTTATGTAACCCACTTACCACCAAACTAATGGCGGACAATATTGACATAGGCGTATCATACGATTTTTCTTATACGATTATTAAATAATCATTTTCATTATTTCGTATTACAAATCTAATTTAAAAAAGTCTTTAAATTTATACTGCTCCAAAAAAATAGAACAATCATTTTAAAACATATTTATTAAATAAATATTACAATTTTAATCTATTTTATCTATTTTAAATATATGTTTTTATTCCACGCCATTGCTAAACTATTACATCTATGAGCAAATAATAACAATTAAATAAAAAATAATCTTTAAAACTGAATGAAAACAATTTTCAAAATGTATGTACATATAATTTAAGTTATCATACATAACATAGTATGTGATTTAGTTAAACATCTATTGCCTGAAAGCTGTAATATTGGGTACATTCAGGAGGTCCCAGCGGCTAGATCTAGCCACTCAGCATGCTGTGGTCGCTGTTAATAAGCGCCTTCGTTTCGCCTGAATGCGTGGCTCACTAACAGCGGAACAAAAGTCAAAACATTTGAAAACATAACCCAATTTTTATTTTGGTTTTTATATGTCTATTGTGTTCATGTACAAAACTACAATAATTATCTTCAATTATCAATTGGATAAATCTTATCCCAACAATCAACACCTTAGAATATAAATAAGATCAACACAAACCTACATAACCCAATTTCCATATGTCATTAATGTCAAAATCGCGAAGCGCTTTTTAGAAAGCGACAAATTTCTACGCTGAGCAAAACAGTCAGCCGCTGTTGAATAGCTTTCAAGCAGCGCTACATTCAGAGAGACTCCTTACTAAGCGATCTCAGCCGCTGGGACCTCCTGAATGTACCCATTAAGAGGGGCGTCAAAAATGTGACAACTGAAAACGGGTGGCAAGCCTGAATTGTACCCAAAATTTCAATCATTTTGTAAACAACAAATCTAAAGAACGCCTTTAAATTACGTATTCAAATTTTAACAGAATATAGCTTAGACCTTTCTCTAGAAGATAAGGTTTATTAGTTAAGTTTTATATTGTAATAAAAGAGATATTGGTGTTTAAGTGATGGTATGTTTTTAAAAAGTTTGACAATTTGTGATCACGAATTTTAACGTCAGAAGCTTAACTCCTAAAGAAAGCATAGAGAATGCGACTAGTTAAATATGAAGTTAAAAAAAGGTATATTTTTTGAGATTTGTTGCACGCAAAATTTGAACATTGCACTAATCTGTCAATTTAGTTCAACAGTTTTGGTGGCGCTTTTTTCAGAGACGTATGTCTATTCTAATTCTCCAAATCCAAACTTCACTTAACATAACCAACCTAACCTTATTTCTCCTTAACGTCAAAATATATTAATTTTAGTGTTTTGCTTTTAAATATATCAATAATTGTCTATATTAATATTCGTTTATAATTTACCAGAAGTTTAAAAAAATTAATTTTAAAGTATATTTTCACAATTTGCCTTGGTTTTTACATCGTTTATAGCATTATCCAACTGTGATATGTGCAAGGAATTTAGTGTCTTATTTTAGTCGAATTAGTAAAAATGTGAGTTTGAGAGACCCGATTTTTGTTTATACTTTTTTTTAATCTTTTAAGTTACCTAATCATTATCTTATATCTTTATTTGTTAAATAACTAAACCCAACCTAAGGATTTACATTTATAAATTAAAACCACATATGTAAATATTAACAGCTAAGTGTTAAACTGTTTTTCTAAATAGGCATGATAATAATGTCCACAAAGTAAGGGTTTCTACAATATTTATTTACATTTACAATATTTATTTACATTGAAAGTTTGTTGGTAAATGATAAAAAAGACCAAAGGGTTCCATATTCAAGTCAGAATGAAGTTCACAGGAGAATAAGCACCCAGTAGCAGTAGTACACAAAATACCACTGATTTCAATTTTCTAAAGAAAATACTTCCACATAGGTTAATACTATTGGTAGGTACTCAAAAAGAAGAAAATTCATATATCTAAAATGCAAAATACCTATATCAATACATCTTTTAAAACTTAATTTGATATTTAGATCTGAATCATATATAATAAAATAAATAATACCTACCTATTAATTGTAAAAAAATTAAACCAGTAAATAAACAAATTCCCTAAAACTTACCTCTTATTACTTATAATAACTAGATGAAAAGTGCTTTCAACTGTAAATAAAATATGGATCTTTATAAAATAAATAAGATTTTTTCATTTGTGTGAAAAATACCAGTTAAAAAATTAAAGTTACAATCCTATTGGATACATTTTAATTTCAATTGATTCCACAAAGTATGGGGTTGACATTTTTGGAATATAATAATAGCCATAATTTAATGATACAATTAGTTTTATTAAGATATACCCATAACATTAACAATTATGTTTAGTACTTGCAAGAGTATTGTTAGCCAATCGCTGATAGTCAGCTTATCCCACTTCTTCAGGTATCTTGAAAACAGGTGCACAAAGTGTATTTCTATAGATACTAGATTGGTTAGTTATTATCGTAGGTTATTGAAAACATGGAAATATTTTTTTCTTGCGCCACATTCTCAATAATAAAAATAAAAAAAAATAAAAATAAACTATAGATACCTAAGCTTTACTGTAGGGTGTGCTTTACTTTGTACTCCATTTTTCATTAAATCATGGATCTGGGTAGTAATTTAGGAGTGTCCAATACTCTCTAAAATATAAATGATATTTATTTATTTAGGCAGTAAATAATTAGCAAGGTACTTACTTGAAATCATATTGAAGACAGACTAACCTGTTAATGTTTACAAACATTATAGTAACACTTTTGCATTAATCATCAAACGTTTTAGAAAAAAATTTAAATTTTTCCCCACAAAATATATTCTAAAAATTTACATCGACTTCAACACCTTCAAATAATACATCCATCAGAAAGTAAATAAAAAAATCTCTGATAAAACTAACCTCGTTTAATTTTGCATTGTTGCCAATACATTTCAATCTCAATTTTAAAAAAGGTATAATTACACACCTTCCACTTTATTCCAATTTTTCTTTAGACCATGACCATGTTGATGTGTTTATATTCAGAAACCGTAATATGTTTTTATTATAATTCAATATTAAGAATAATAAAAAACTCGTTTTAACAAATCTTCCAATATTTATTTAAAAAATTGCTTTTTTAACCTTAATGACAGCCGTTTCGCTAGACTTAGCATCGTCAGATTGACATATTGAAGTTACATTTTGTTTGTTTGTAGCTAGGTACCTGATGTTTATTAGGTAGTTATAAGGCTAGACCAAGTATGGAAGTAATAAGACATAACAATATTAAAGCCTAGATGTGTTGAGCCCTAAGGGATTATCCTGGATGTATTTCCCTCTAAGATCAGTATAACTGTGCAATGATATAGAAAAACCAGGAAAAAACTATATCATGCTGATCTTTACAATAACTTAATATATTTGTGTTACAATTACTTCTTATCTATGTTTAAAATGAAGACTTAATCAAAGCAAACACTTTAAAAGTGGAGAACTTCCCAGATTTATTTGTTCACACTTGTATTAAAAAACAAAATTTAGATTTCCTTGAAGAACTTGAAATAAAAAGACATCTAGCAGATCCACAATTTAAAGTTGTTAATGAACAAATAAATCTGGGAAGTTCTCCACTTTTAAAGTGTTTGCTTTGATTGAGTCTTCATTTTATAGATAGATAAGACGTAATTGTAACACAAATATATTAAGTTATTGTAAAGATCAGCATGATATAGTTTTTTCCTGGTTTTTCTATATCATTGCACAGTTATACTGATCTTAGAGGGAGTACATCCAGGATAATCCCTTAGGGCTCATAACATCTAGGCTTTAATATTGTTATGTCTTATTACTTCCATACTTGGTCTAGCCTTATAACTACCTAATAAACATCAGGTACCTAGCTACAAACAAACAAAATGTAACTTCAATATGTCAATCTGACGATGCTAAGTCTAGCGAAACGGCTGTCATTAAGGTTAAAAAAGCAATTTTTTAAATAAATATTGGAAGTTTTGTTAAAACGAAGAGTTTTTTATTATTCTTAATAAGATGGACTTCCAAAAAGTAAGGGTTAGTACAATCAATTTAATAATTTAAAATATTTATTCTAATAAATTCCTTAATTAGTAAGGGTTAGTACCAGAGCTGGGTAGTATCCGGATACTTCTGTATACGAATACAATATCCGGATACTTTTTACGTATCCGAAAGCTGTATCCGGATACTTTTTAAATTTTGTACCCGGTATCCGTGACCAAATTTTAAAGTTTCCGGATACTTTTTAAATTTTGTACCAGGTATCCGTTACCAAATTTTAAAGTATCCGGTATCCGGATACTGTGTTTGTTATTCGGATACTTTTAAATATTTATCGCCCTCCGATAATGCACCTAACGTAGGCACAACACTGCCCTTCCTTCAATTAGGATGTGTCTATGTTAAATCCCATTTTTCTACTGGTCACCGTTATAATATTTTATTATATAGCTAATGGAGCTTTGTTTTTACCTAATCAGTTATAAATCTTCATAAGTACGTTGTTTAATTAATTACTTACATTTATTTTTTATATTTTCTATATCTCTCTTTTCAAAGAACCCCTTTGTATTTATATATTTGTATTTTTGTATTTATGTATTTATAATTAGAAGAAATTATTTTCGGATTACAATAAAGGACATCCTAATATTTATATTTTTATTTTAGTGTACAAATAAGTACACCCCCTAAAAAGTTTGAAAACTTGGCTGGTCCGACGCTGGCAAAATTCAATATTAAAAGCTCAGGCAGTGACACGAAAAAGTTTTTCGTTAGCTCATCATTAAATGTATTTTTATTATTATATATTACATTAAAAATACATGCACATCACATAGTTTTAATACTAATAATTTATGTCCTTTTTAAAAAAGTATCCTAGGAAGTATCCGAAAAAAATATCCGGATACATGTATCCGAATACATTTTTAAATGAAAATATTCTAACTTTTTTAAAAAGTATCCGGATACATTTGGACTATCCGTATCCGGTATCCGGATACTTTTTTTCAGTATCCGACCCAACTCCGGTTAGTACAATAAATTTCATTAATTAATTATTTGTTAGGTATGCCGAAATCTTATTTTATTTTATTTTTTTTATATCCATAGTTTAAATCCTAAAAACAATTAATTTGTTACGCCTATGACACAACAATAACACAACAAACTTTCAAAGTGTATCCAAATCTTAGAACATAAAATAGTTTATGTTCTAAGCTACGAATAAAGAATAAAAAGGAAGGAGCATAATACGATTTCACGATGTCCGCAATGGTTCTTGCATATGGCTGACTTGAAGTTTCCGGTTACCAGTGGTGTCACACACAGGGTATTATATACTTATGCCTCGTATTAATTGTTCAAAAAAAATAACTGTTTTCCGCTTGTAATTATCTGTACAGTAATATATATGTACAGTAATATATAAATTTAGTTTAAAAACTTCTAAGTAGGTAATTAAATAGTTGACTTAGATGGTCTAAATAAAAAATAAAGGAACGTCTATGATAACAATGTGGTTGTCATTAAAATTTTTTGTTAATTTTTAATAATTCAGATAAATGTAACCCTACAGATGAAAAGTAATTCCCATTCAAGAGTTGGGTTAATTACTTAAATCAGAAAATAATATATAAAACAGCATGAAAAAACTATACATGTCAAATGTCACGATTCGAATGAGTCATATTTGGTTCTTCAATATGGCCGACTTCCGTCGCGATTATTTGCTACATTAAAATATGACAACGTTACTTCCTTTCAATTCTTTATTCGTAGGTTCTAAGATCCAAATTAATAGGATATTTAATTTAATAAAAATTATACAGGTATTTTTCATTTGTTTATGGTCTCAAGGTCAAATGTTTGTGTATGTCGTGGAAGATTTACGAAGCAAAATTCATATTTTCAGCTCTGTCTTAGATAAAGAAAGTCAACAAGCTCTAAAAATATTCAAATTTATAATAAAAATACTAATTTGAAACCACTATCGCCATCTACTCCACATTCTGGTAATTTAAAAATAACCAAATTTTTCACTAAATTCAGGCAGTCTTGCCAAACTAGAAACGCCCCTCTTAATAGAAATAAATTTCAAGGAAATAGTTTTAAAATACTTTTTACCTATGAAATGAAATTCCTTCCTCTTTTTTAGCACTCTGACTGTTGCACTTATAAACTGCACAATTAACCATTTTCAAATGTCTATTCAGGTAATTAAAAAAGGTGAAAATTAAAAAAAAAAACTAAAAAAATACAATTTGCCGTTCCAAATTTGTTTACCACCAAATATATGTCAAACGTTTGAAAATTGGCTTCAATCACACGCATAAGGTTTTCATTGCCATGCGCTGTCCTCTCTCTTTCCTAGTCTAAGGGTGACAGTCATTTAGCATCTCCTGTCAGTGCTATTTCTTTCCGATGAAAAAGAAGAATAGAAAAGGATTCAAGTCGGCAGGACCCCTATTCTTGACGGTAATAGAATAGAACTCTCCCTAGGGAGCACTCCCTACTTTCATTTTTTTTTATATTTGTATAAAGCATCAACCGCTTGGGTTATTAGCTAACAATACACATACAATATACTATACAATAACATTAATGATACATAATCGAGTTGCTTAACTATATGGCGTGAAGTACATTTATGTCCTTTAGATATTTAAATAGATTTTGAAAATTACAATTTGCTCCTAATATTGAGCGAATGTTATCAGATATTAGATTGCTTTGTCTTTCAGGATTATATTTTCGACAGTCTATTAAGACATGTTTAACTGTTAGATCACATTTACATACATCACATTGCGGTCTATTGGTCTTAGATATTAGGAAACTGTGAGTTAATCTTAACAAAGAATTGGCGATTTAAGTCTATATCGCACCAAGACTTGATTTCTGGTTTGAGTTTACGAAGTGCAGATTGCGAGACTTGCCAAACGCGTTCCCATTCACTTAACACTTTTTGTTTAAAGAAAGATTTTAAGTCCGTTACTATCACTTTGTTCACTATTACTGAGGTATCACTGTTGATAGCTTCACGGGCCTGTCGGTCCGCTTCTTCGTTACCTTGTATTCCAATATGAGAAGGTGCCCACAAGAAGATAACTTGTAAATGTGCACTATGAAGTTGGTGTAACTCTCGCTTTATGAGACGAGCAATGGGATGAGTAGTGTACAACGGTTTCATAGTTAGCAGTGAACTGAGGGAATCGGTGATAATAAGTGAATTCGGGATAAGATTTTCATTTATGTGGATCAAGAATTGCAAAATTGAGTACAGTTCGCCGGTGTGTATGCTACTAGTAGCTGGGAGTTTAAAATGAAGTGTTGATGATGGAGTAACTATTGCTGAACCCACACCAAATTCGGTCTTAGATGCGTCTGTGTATATATGATAGGGTATTTGGTATTTTGCAACTTGGTCAAGGAAACGTTGTCGAATTATTACAGATGGAGTCTCAAATTTATTGTGTGCTGTAAGTGATAAATCACATGATATAGGTGGGATGATCCAGGTATGGAGATATTGCATTGAAATATTTCAGGAAATTGGAAGTTGTAAGATGACTGATATCTTCGAATTCTTTCATAGAATGGTGGGTCTAGACGAGTTTTCCTCATGAAAGTCTCCTTAAAACGATTTGCAATTGTATGATGAAGAGTGGGGTGTTGGGTTACGGCAGTTACAGCTGAAGCATACGTTAGTAGCAGGACTTGTATAGAATGCACCAGTGGCAATTCTCAATGCCGTATTTTGAATAGAATTAAGTTTACTTCTTATCAAAGATTTATATACTTATATGAATAAGACATTTGTAATCAGAGCCCCAGTTGTTATTGCATAGGGTACGCATTAAATTCAAAGCACTTTGACAAGAGTTTTTTAGAGAATTAATATGGGACTTCCATGTTAATCTTTTGTCAAATACCATTCCTAGAAATTTTATACTATCTACATATGTTAGGTTATTTCCGTACAGCTTAAGAGATGGTGCTGCAAAAGAATGTCGCTTAGAGAATAAAACACATTTTGTTTTTGTGGTGAAAAATTGTAATCCTAAGTTTTTTGATGGGTTTTCCAAGTTATTTAATGCACTTTGTAATATCTTCTATAGCCACTGGATATTTTTACCTTTTAAAAATAGTACAAGATCCTCAGCATATAGTCTGGTTTTAACAAGTTTGGAACAGTTATTTAATATTTTATTTATTAATACCAAAAACAGTGTTGCACTAATGACAGACCCTTGAGGTGTTCCATTTGCTTGACATTTAGTACTAGATGTAGTGCCATTCGCGCGAACTTGAAACTGTCGTTTGTTTAAAAAATTTTTAATGAAATGAAGCGTATTATAGGATTTTTACGATAAGTTGACCATGACGTCATTCCTAGTTAATTATATTACCAACAAAGTAACTTAAAAATAACTGACAGTAGATGAGACACGAATACATATAACAAGGATGTGAAACTCGAGTGGAGAGGGTAGCGGGAGAAAAGGCGCCTATCTGGGCAGGGTTAAATTCTCGGTCGTTCCGCAACAGGCTGTCTTTTTCTTTGTGCGAGCGAGATAACCAAGCGCATGTGTTTTCGAATAGTTATGATCATATGATGTTCGAACTGATGCGCAGTACAAAGTACGCAACGACCGTGGACTAGACTCCGCCCAGATAGGAGCCGTAAACTCAGCCAAGGGCACTTATAGCTCGGCATAGGAGTTTCACATCTTTGTTATATGTATTCGTGAGATGAGATTTACTTGTAAGAGCTAGGAAAATTAAACGTGTACAGATTGGTAACAATTCGCGCTGTTGCCACGAGCCAATTGCCAGACGTCATTATTGTATTGTACACGTTTGACATTTAGAATTAGCACAGCACTACCAGTTAACCTAGATGAAGGAAAAATAACTCTGCGTGACAACACCGCAAAATTTTATGCTCTGACGTCATTGTCAACTTATCGTAAAAATCCTATACCCCTGATCCCCCAACAACTTAATGTTTTTAAAATATCATACCGCCAAGCCATATCAAATGCTTTTGTTATATCAAAAAATATAGCCAGATTGTCCTGTTTGTTTGCTTTTCTTAATTTGCTATTTATTTTGCATTGAGAATTATTAATTTACTATTTTCTTTTTTTAGGCAATCCTCCGGAACCAGAAATGAGCTTGTGGTGCACTTGTCTTGTTACGACGAGCACACAAAATAACTCCTATCTCTTTTTGTCTTACATTCTAACCATATTTTGATGTTATTTCAAGTTGACAGTTTTATGACATTATTTTATTTTTTGGTTATATGGTTATATCTTAGACAAGTGTTTTCGAATAGTTATGATCGTATGATCTTCGAACTGATGCGCAGTACAAAGTACGCAACGATCGTGGACTAGACTCCGCCCAGATAGGAGCCGTAAATTCAGCCACGGGCGCTTATAGCTCGGCATAGGAGTTTCACATCCTTGTTATATGTATTCGTGGGCAGGACCCCTATTCTTGACGGTGATAGAATAGAACTCTCCCTAGGGAGCACCTACTTTCATTCTATCACCTTTCTATTGGTTACATGAAACTGTATTCTTGAGTTCGATAGAAAGAAGTACTGTCGCTGTAGAAAGAAGCAAATTGATAAGAATGTTTGAGCAGAGTTGCCAAATAGTTAAACCAATCGGAATAAAGAATTTTTGACAATTGAAGATCATGCAAACAAATGTGGTTATTTATTTTTAACGGTCTCTAAAGTGTTTCAGTGTTTCAAGTGTTTCCAATCTTTGGAAGAGCCCCCAGGTATACTGTTCAATAAAGTTGACAACTCTGTCCATAGGGCTTCCATTTTTTCTTTTGTATAGGACTGCGTTAATTTGCCGGAGTACATTTCTTCTCTTGCAGAAATAAAGTTCACAAGAATCTGCTTTTGTTGGGTGTTCATAGGAGCACTCTTTTGTTTTTTATTTTCTGGCATTTTCACTACACTATAATATATGTCTTATCTATGTTCACTACTGTTACTTTTGATTAAAAATAAATAAATAAATAAATAAAAGGTTGATAATCTAAGCACGAAACGACGAAATACATAATATAACATATAACCAAGAAGCATATAACTACTATGAAAGAAATTACTTCTATATTATTTTTGGTTCAAAAATAAAAATCCCTAACACCTTCTCTTGGTGTTATAGTGGTTCCTTCAAAAATAACCAATAGAAGTAATTGTTCTCTCGGGGAGCAACCCTTCTATCGGTACAGTGAGAGAACGAATTTCAAGGATACGGTTTTGGCATTTTTAATAGGACCATGCCCACTTTCTATTGGCTGTTCTATTCTATCACCTTCAAGAATAGGGGTCCAGGGATCTGAACCATGAGAAGGGCAGAACGTCGCTATGGAAGATTATTGATATAGAAGATAAATAATTCGGTTAGAAAAAAATTGTCAAGCAATTATATACAGATTTTTAATTATACATTAAAATACAAAGTTTTGCTTTTTTACAATTAAAAATTATATTTAGTGGAACCACACCACTAAAGAGCTTGAATGTACAAATATAAAAGGATTACTACTTTTTGCATTCCTTAAATGAAAATGTGAACTTGATGCTCCATCTATATCGTCCATTCTTACATCGCCTTCTGTGTCACAATTTCTGTAAGAGCTTCTGCTTCCTTGAAAGTTTACTCTTCTGTTATTGTTTCTATTATTGGTATTACTGTCATTATCATTAGATCTTTTTAGTCCAATATCTATGCCAGAATTTCTTTGTTGTAACTGGTTATTGTTTCCCCCATTACTTCCTTGGTTAATATTTTGATTAAGTTGTTATCATCTTATCTATATCTAGAAACATTATAGTTTCTATATTATCTATTATAATTTGGATAATTGTTCAATTAATTAGATCTTATATTATTATTGTTCTATCGGTTGTTATAATTTTGATTGTTATTTCTATCATTGGAGTTTTGTTGGTATCTATTTCTTTCTCTTCCGTAATTTTTTTTCCTCTGGTTACTGTTCCTTACACCTTCATTGAGATGTATTTTCTGTCTGATTCCCATTTTTTTTTCTATTCTCATGATATAGTAGGTATGCTGTTCGAATGAATTTTTATTTTATATAGCAATCGATTCTGTTATCTGTGGTTTAAAATGTTGTGATAGATACATTACGATTTCTTCCTCTCTTAATACCGGATCTAAAAACTGTGACTGTGTGTAAACTTTTAGAGCATAATTATACATATTTTTTAGTTTCATCAAGTTTTCCATCATATAGTTTCTCTCGCATATCCTTGATTTGTTTCTCCCCAGTAATGTCTAAGGAAGAAGTCTTTAATGTCCTGGAAGGTATTCTTTACTTGTGAACCAGATTTGAGCCTGATCTGGCAGATATTCCCTTATGACTTCTTTTATATCTTTAAAATTATTCCAGTTCCTTATTTTGTTTCTTACCACCGTTATGAATGTTTTTGGATGTATTTTCCCGTTAAATTATAAGTTATCAATTAAGTATTTGGGTATTATTATAGACCGGCACCTAAAGTGGGATCTGCAAATTAAAAATATTTTTAATAACATTAGGGGATTACTTTATAAATTCAAGTACTTACGTGATTTCTTGAACGAAAAACAGCTGAAAAGTATACTTTTCTCTCGTACAATCGCATCTTACCTATTGAAATATTGGATGGGGCGGCGTTGCAGACTGTCACTTAAAAAGTTTAAATACAATTCAGAAATGGTTAATAAAAATTATATTTAGAAAATCTAGGACTTACCCTATTGCGAAATTATTTGATGAAAGTAAACTCTTTAATATTAGACAGCTGTATTGCTAAAATATTCTTTTAAACGTCTTTAAAATAGAAATTGCTTCCACAAAACACAGCTATTGTACGAGAAGAAAAATTTCTTATGTACCAATAAGTACCAAAACAGGGTCCGGTTATGGGGCAGACGACCCTTAAAGGCAAGGGGAAGAAACCCCTTTCTGGAAAGGCGCCGAAAAAGACCGCCATAGTCAGGGAAAAGGGAGCGAGGAAAAGGACCCTCCTCCTCCACCAACGCCATTGACATAATGGCGTCACATGTCTCATTTCTCCAGGCAAATATCCAACACGCCAAAACGGCTTCTTATGTCCTTGGCAGAAGATTTACTATGGAGAATCTAGACATAGCACTAATCTAGGAACCCTGGATTTCCAACACAGGATGAATAAGCGGCCTGGGAAACTGTTCTGGTAGGTTAATATATTGCAGCTCTGGGGGAAAACCTCGGGCTTGCATACTGGTCAGAAATAATATTAAGTTCTTTATGTTAATAGGATTCTGTACTCCAGATGTGGTTGCAGCCCAAATATCAACTCCGGTGGGGGATGACAGAGTAGACCTAACAGTCTGCTTTGGTTACTTCCCGGGTGATAGAGGGACAGTTCAACCTCCTCCAGCAGCAGTGCGAGATTTGGTCGCCTATTGCAAGAGAAACAACAGGCAACTGAAGTTTTAGACATAGCAATCAGTACCCAATTTATTAGTACTAAGATTGTTAACTGGCAGGTTTCTACTGAGTCCTCATGTTCAGATCATAGACACATAAGATTTGACATGAGAACAGGGCAAAGACCCATAGTTCAGTTTCGTGATCCAAAGTGTACCGATTGGAATTGATATTGTAATTCCCTCAAATCTCACCTGGAAAACGCAATTGATACTATAAAAAACAAGGCTGAAATAGAAGTGGCCAATGAACAAATTCAAAACGCCATTCTAACAGCCTACCAGGGGAACTGCCCACTCAAGGAGAAGAGGGACCATAGAGGTACACCTTGGTGAAGCAGAAGCTTGTATAAAAAAAGAAAAAAAGTTCGAAGACTCTTCAATCGAGTTAAAGTCTCAGGCTGTTGGGAATTCTATCGAGTTGCTCTAACTGAGTACAATAAAGAAATCAGGAAAGCCAAAAGAGATTCTTGGAGACGGTTCTGTCAGACTATATCAGATTTACCTGCCAGCACCAGAATTCGAAAGATTCTCTCCAGAGATCTGGCACAGGAAGTTGGCTCGATAAAACGACCAGATGGCTCCTTTACGGACTCTGGTAGGCAATCTTTAGAGATTCTGCTTCAGAACCACTTTCCCGGCAGTTTGCTTCTGGATGACCAGCAACTAATCCCACTTCCTTACAGGATCGAACCTACGACCAAACAAGGAAGATTGGGGAGTTGCTTCTAATCTGATCACACCATCATCTATTATATGGGCGGTGAATTCATTCTCCCCATATAAGTCACCAGGCGAGGATGGTATTTTTCCTGTACTTCTCCAGAAGGGACAGGAGATCTTGCTCCCTTTCCTAATAAAGTTATTAAGGGCGAGTTTAGCGTGGAGCTATATTCCGCTGGGTGGTCAACGACAAGGGTTGTGTACATACGTAAAGTGGGCGTGGCGAACAATTCCCTACCCAAGTCCTTTCGCCCGATCAGCCCAACTTCGTTCATAATGAAAATACTAGAAAGAATTCTAGATAGACATATTACAGAGGGGAATCTAAGGGAGCATCGCTTAAATCCTCACTAGTATGCATACCAACCTGGTAAATCCACGGATTTGGCCTTAAAAAATCTCGTAGGAAAATAGGCCAATCCCTAAGACAAGGGGAAATTGCGCTGACAGCCTTCCTCGATATTGAAGGAGCTTTTAATAATGCCCTACCCCAATCACTCTACGACTCAATTCACGGTAGAGGAATTAGCAGAATAATATGCAACTGGATCAAAAACATGCTTGAAAATCGATATATAGTGTCCTCACTGCAGGGAGAATCGGTCAGGTTTCGGGCGGCTAGGGGATGTCCGCAGGGGGGGGTTCTTTCTCCTCTCCTGTGGTCTCTCCTGGTTGACTCCCTTCTGAATAACCTCTCTCGGCGGGGGGTGGATTTTCAGTGCTATGCAGACGATCTGGTTATCTCGGAGATCCTTCAGGATGCCCTAAATATGGTTAACAGTTGGTGTGAGGTGGAACAGTTGTCTGTTAACCCCCGCAAGACTGTTATTGTTCCTTTTACAAAAAGGAGAAAGCTAACTAAGCTTCGCCAACCAATTTTATCTGGCGAAACGATTCACTTTGCGACGGAGGTAAAATATCTGGGGATCATCTTGGATAGTAAACTTACCTGGAACGCCCATGTGGAAAGAACAATAAATAAAGCCAGGACTTCCCTGTGGAATCTTAGGAGAATCTGTGGCAAATCTTGGGGAACGAGCCCCAAACAGATTTACTGGATTTATCAAACAGTGATAAAACCAATGATCACGTATGGCTCGGTGGCCTGGTGGTCCAAGGAGCTCCAGAAATCCACCAGAGAAAGATTTTCTGGACTTTAGCGACTGGCATGCGTGGCCATTACGGGGGCAATGTGCACTACCCCGACAGCGGCAATGGAGATCATCCTGGATATAACCCCACTCCATTTACTATTGGAGAAGGAGGCCAGGATGGTGTCCTATAGGCTGCTGTCGGTGGATAGTCAAGTAAAAGGGGAGAGGCTCTGGGACCACTCGGGCCTGATGCGTGAAATTAAAGATCACCACCCGGACGCACGTAGAACAGTCCTCTTTCTGAAGAGAGACGAATGGGAAAAGGGGATCATCTCTTTCTCTGGGACGGACTACGTACTATACACTGATGGCTCCAAAACTCCACAAGGTGTTGGAGCAGGAGTGTATGGTAGCAAACCGAGGGTTGAAATCGTAGTAAACCTCGGCTCATATGCTACCACCTTTCAGGCAGAGGTTTTCGCCATTGAATAAATCACCCTCTTGTAAACAAAAACATACTTATTGTATCAGATGGCCAGGCAGCCCTTAAGGCACTGAGCTCCAACCGGCTTAATTCAAAGTTGGTATGGAACTGTATTAAAGCCTTAGAATGTCTTGGTTCCAACAACAGGGAAACTTTGCTCTAGGCACCAGGACATAGCGGAGTGGTGGGTAACGAAAAAGCCGACACTTTTGCCAAAAAAGGAGCAGAGTCTAGATTTATAGGACCTGAACCATTCTTTGGCATTACCAAAAGTACTGCCAAAGATATTATCTCCGGCTCGATAGAGAGGAAAATCCGCATGTACTGGAATGATATCCTAGGACTAATCCATTCGTAGGCTTTTATCTCCAAACCCTCGAAAAATATAACTAAGCAGATTCTAGAGCGGGATAGGAAAGACCTACGCATTCTTATAGGACTGCTTACGGGACACTGTCGTCTAAGATACCACCTGAAGAAAATAGGTCTGAGTCAAACTTCAGACTGCCGCTTCTGCAGTGTGGAAGACGAGACTGCAGAAAATATATTATGTTCTTGCTCTGCCCTGGAAAATACTAGGCACCGCATTTTTGGTTTCCCAAAATTGGAGCCTAATGACTTTAAACAGGTATCGCCGCAGACAACCATTGACTTCGCAAGGAGGATTGGCTTGTATGGCGATTTATAACCCTAGGGGTGAGCCACAACAGACCCCACGGTGGTCGCAGTGGAGGGGTGGTTGAGCGCCCCACTCACATTGAACCTAACCTAACCTAAGTACCAAAACAATTGGTCAGCGCTGCTCAAATTATTTCGGCCCAAGATTACATAATATGCTGCCGGACGTTGCTAGAAATATACAAAATTTTCAGCGATATAAACGCACTATTAGAAACTGGATCTCTGAAAATGGAAGTATTTTTAATAACTTAATTGGTTTAAATTATTTACAATAATTATATTTATAAACATACCTACTATGCAATTTGGGAAAAATACACTATTGAAAATGATCTTTTATCCACATTAGTTTTTGTCTCTTGTCTAATATGTTATAAAATAAGAAAATTTTGCATGCTCTATATCCTTATATGTTCTATTAATGTTCTAATCGTAGTAATAAAACTCAAAGTCTATCCACAACGTTTAATACAACGTTTTACAATCATTCCTTTTGTCCTCCTCACGTATTTCTTTCTTCTTGTTTTTTTTAGTAATGTAAAACTTGTTAATTTGAATTTTTCTCTGGGATACAACATTCTTAGCATGAATATGGTCCCACTTTTCTATCCACTTTAATTTAATCAACACACCCATCATTCTCTATCTTTATAACTTCTTCTTCTCTTTTTTTTATATAATAACTCTCTTATTCATCCATTATTCTTCACTTCTTCATGGATGTTTAAGTTTTAAATTTAAATTATTCACAATTCCTACGTTCTGCACATACAGGTGAGTTTATATTGATTGTGTAACATATTTAACTTGCTGTTTTGCCATAGTTTTACTTATTGCAAAATCATGTATTTAACCGACACAATTCGCTCTTTTTATAACTATTTTTGATTCTCCTGATACCATTGTTTTCTTTATAGCTTACTATTAAACGTTGTGGATAGACTTTGAGTTTTATTACTACGATTATCTACATCATCCACATTTAAGAGATGGATTTCCTTTTCAATTTTCTATTAATGTTCTGTTGTTCTGTTATTATTCTATTTTATTAGTATTTGTATGTTACATTTTTGTTTCCTTTTTGTTATATGGTATAGTAACTTTGTGCGCACAGGTGTATTCAATGCTTCAGCGGGGTATCATGTTTATTCTCTTTTTGTATATTTACCTTTGTATTTTAATTATTGTAAACATTTTTTTGTTCGAATATACATTATCGTATTATACAGTGTGTAAAAGCCAAATGGAATAAATTCATTATTTCGGTAACTGTACATATTTATAAAAAATCCCGAAACACGTCAAATTTAAATTATAACTTGACATTCTTTAACGTGAAAATGCAACCCCTACCTTCAACCCCCTTAGAATGATAGGTACAACCCCCAATTTTTTAAATGGGAAGTATAGGCTTGTGATATATCATTTGAAAGGACTCTTCATTCTCTATTCAAAAATGTTATTGTTTTTAAATTTAATGCAAAAATTAACATAAAAAAAATTAATATCATGTTGTTACCGAAATTCGCTACAATACAATCAAAAACTAGGAAGGAAGGAACAATAAGTAAAATAGAAAAGCAGTTTCGCGAGTTTGGTCATGTAATGCACTGAGTGATGAACTCAAATTAGATGTGTTGCTGAAGTTTCAGGAAAACCCACATACATCGAGTGGACAGGCATCCACTACATTTAATGCTAGCCATACATCGATAGCAAACATATTAAAAGAAAATAAATTGCATCCGTATAAGATGATACCTACTCAGGAGCTCATGGAAGACGATTTTGATAGGAAAACTTTTTTTTGTGAGCAAATGATGGACATGTTGGATAACAATATTATCCAATTAGAAGACGTTATGTTTTCTGATGAGTGTACTTTTTTACTTAACGGTCACGCTAATCGGCAAAATTACCGCTACTGGTCCACGGAAAATCCTCACTGGATGAGAGAAGAACACACTCAATACCCTCAAAAGGTTAATGTTTGGGCAGGGATTGTGGGGAACAATATTATTGGTCCCATTTTTATTGAGGGCAACTTGAATGGCAACAATTATTTGGCACTACTTCAAAATGATGTCATTCCAACGTTGGCAAATTTATATCCTGATCCAGGTAACCCTCAAGTTCCAGCGAATACGATATGGTTTCAGCAGGATGGAGCACCACCACATTACCAACTTAATGTCCGGCAGTACCTCGATACAATATTTCCCAATCGGTGGATAGGGAGGCGAGGATCGATTGAATGACCAGCGCGATCACCTGATCTTACATTATTAGATTTCTTTTTATGGGGATATGTGAAGAGCCATATGTACAAAACTAAACCTTCTGATTTAAATGACTTAAAAAAACCAATAACGCTTGCGATTAGGTCGATCTCGGCTGATATGTTAAATAATGTTAGAAGACAGTTTTATTTGAGATTAGGATGTTGCCAAGACGTTCACGGAGAACATTTTGAACATCTACTTCATTAACATTCATATTTCTTTTTCGTGTTTTACATTTTATTACGTTTTGCATTACATTTTAGTTTTTGATTGTATTGTAGCGAATTTCGGTAACAACATGATATTAATTTTTTTTATGTTCATTTTGAAGGTTGAAGGTAGGGGTTGCATTTTCACGTTAAAAAATGTCAAGTTATAATTTAAATTTGACGTGTTTCGGAATTTTTTATAAATATGTTGTAACGTTCTAAATTAATTTTAATATTCCCACCTCTACATTCGATTTATTGAAAAGGTTCCAGTTTTTTTCAAAAGCGTAAGTCGAGTTGCCTATCTTTTTAGTTGAAATTTTCAAAATTTATTTTATAGAATATATTAAATTATATTAGGTTTAACTTTAATAGTATATTACGATTGATAATTATAGTAATTTTTGACAGTATTTAAATTTTATATTTTTCCGTATTAACTACTTTCGTTCTATTTGATGGTTATTTTAAATTTGGTACCAAAATGTATTTCCTGCTAACGTCCCAGGTAGTACAAGGTTGCCAAGTCTTCATTGGTATTTTCCTGGTACTCCAAACGGGAATTTGGTTAGTTTTCTCCTGAAATTATCCCTCTTCATTACCTTGCGTTATGGAATAGATAAACAGGAAAAAAAATCCTTTTCCCTACATCCTACTTTTAGGTAAAAAAAACGTTTTTGTTTTATTTTAAAAATTATTATTGTAACGCCATCTACTTTCGAACTTTTGAAATTTATTTTGCCTCACTTCCTGCTGGACACATCTTGGTGGAGAGTCACGAAAGGAAGACCTTGTTAAATGGTGTGTAGTTGTTAGAAGATATTTTATATATATATATATATTTTTTATCTCTCTTTAACCCCATACTTTGTTCGCACAAGATTCATAAGAAATAAATATACATTTTTAGATCGAGGAGATTTGTCCTAACTCACACAAGTATTGTTTGTTGGTTGCTGTTACCATCTTTAATATTTTGGAGAGAGAAACAAAACCCCTATTCTAGGGTAAGACTTGTTTAATTTATTTTTAGATTATTTTAATATTTTTAAGCAGTTATTTTTCCTTAAATATTTGATTAATCGATCCCATCTCTACACTGGTTTCGATTTACTGGTTTCAATTTATTATTATTCTTTTTTTGGAATTAAAATACTATATTTACTTAACTCAGCTGTTAAATAAGGAGATAATGTTTGTTTTCAATATTTTAATTAAAGAAAAAGAAAATTATTTCTCCTTTTGTTTCGAGGGCTAAACTAGTTTATTCAAATAAAACGTTTTCATGTTTTTTATTATTAATACTCTCAGATAATTATTTCAATTCATTGTTTTGTATAATTTCCTTTTTGCAAATGATACTGCATTTTTCTTTTCTATTAATAAGGTATAGAATTTTGGCTGTTAAATATAACAGTGCATCGGTAATGCACTTTCTTTTTTAATTAAATTTCTATGATATTTTTAATTCTAATTTAATAAATATTGCTATTAAGTCATATTCTAGTTAATATTTTTTGTTAAAGATTAAGTTTAATGTTTTCTTACTTAATAAAACTTAAAGGGAAGAATACTAGTTTGTGATTTGTTTATTTTTCTTTAGGGTTTTAGTTTTGGGTTTAGTTTCCATTATTACCTTTTCACTTTGGTTTGAAGATTCCGCCAACTTTGAATGGATTTTGGTTGGCAAATAAATGAATTAGTATTTGGTTCCCTATGTACCCTTCATGTCTGTTCTTGAATGAATTAATGGATAACAGATCATCTGCCTTCGCTGGATTTACGCAAGTTTTACCTATTTTGCATCTTGAATTATTAATTTTAGTACCTTTTTCATGAATCGTAGTGCTTATTTATTTTTATTTTTTTTATTTTTATGATAGTGCTGCCTAGTATATACCTGCTCATACAAAAAAAGATTGATTAATGCACTTGCTTTTCGGTTTATGGTTTACCTTATTTTAGAGCATACTATAGTAACTTATAACATATTAGTTCAAATTTCTTTCTCTTTATAGTAAATTAAATAGATAATTTCTTATTTAATTTTACTTATAATGTTAAAAGGGTAACTAAGGTTAGCGGTTACTTATCAGTAGATTTGCTAATTATTTCTTTTTGTGACGCATGTCGGTTGAGCTCAAGCGGTATGATAATTTGCTATGTCAAATTGACATAATCTCATTAATTTATTTTTTTCTTGCGTTTGGCCATATCTATTACACCTTAGAAGCCATTGGTAGATTTTAATATAATATTATATGTTAATTGTGGCATGTCGAGTGGCATGTTAAGGTAGATGCTTTTTCTATGCTATTGCTATTTTCAAATGCTTTATTCGCTTTCAGTTATTACACTATATTTAATTTTTATGAAAGGTTCAGTGATTATAGAATAAAGTGTTAATAAATCTTGTTTTGTTTGAATTTAATTGTTGGTACTTTGGAACTCATTAATTCGATGACTTTTTGGTAAATTAAAAGATTCATCTGATAGCACAGTTCAGATACTTGGGGAAAATTTACCTGGCGCCCATTTATAGTGAATAATACTCTTAAATATTATTTTTATTATTTACTATTATTATTTATTTACTATTATTAAATATTATTTTTTTGAAGATCCACGACCTTTCTTCACTGCAGTTAGTCGCGAGTATCTTGAAAATACTAATCAATGTAACCAAGTACTTAGTTTTTATATTATTTTCACGATTTATTTTCAAGTAAAATTGAAATTGGTCCTAAGCCAATTTTTGGGGGCTTACATTTTTGGCGCCCAACGTGGGGCGAAAATTTTGAACAACAAAAAAAATTGAAAATAGCAAAGTTATATCTACAAATTTATGAATCTGGATTTATAATTTATATTAGTTTTACTATATTCCTTATTACATTTACCTTTTTTAAATTTATCTATCCCTTTTATCTATCCCTTTTGATTTGCTTGGTAATTTTCTTGGAATATATTTGTAACAGGTATCTAGGTAGTTAGTCTTGGTTTGCAAAATGTCTCGTAAATTGTTAATAAATAGGCTGGAGAAGGAAGAGCTTGAGTGGGAGCTCAAGTTAAGGGGAATCCAGACGGGAACCACGGACGAGATGCGGATAAGTCTTTCTTCGGCACTTAGAATGGAGAAAGCTGGTGATAGCTTTCGTTATCCAAAGTATCCTTTTAGCTTTGATGATGATGAGGCCTCCATAAAAAAAAAGTGTACAGAAATTACAGCTCTTTTAGATGCATATGGTGGTAGTTTAAATGTGAGTGAGACGCAGAAACTTCAAACTATGCTGACACATACAGCCAATAGATTGGATCAGATGGATGATGAGGGTGATCCAGATAAGGCTGTAAGGAAGTCTGCATTGTTGGCTCAGTTTCTACAGTTGTCTAAGAATTTTCACAAAAAGTCTAGCAAAGTGTCTCCTTGTAGTAGTCTACCTGCAGCATTATCTCTTACTAGTGGTTTAGCAGGACAATTTCAAGCTGGTGTTCAGCACGCTGCTGCTTCTTCTCCTGTCTTAGGTAACGTGTCTTAAATAAATTCGCCACAGGCTTCTTCAAGTAAAATGATCGCACCACATAAGTGGGGACTTGAGAAATTTTCTGGAACGGTAAAAACTGGTCCGTCTCTGCATTTTTCGAGAGGGTTGAAGAGCTTCGCCTTGCTCGCCATGTCCCGAATGATGTTTTGTTAGACTCCGGAGTGGATCTATTCATGGGCAAAGCATATCAGTTCTACAAGGATGTTCGCCTGAGGGTACAAACTTGGGAGGAGTTAAAGGAAGAGTTCAAAAGGGAATACTGATGCGCTTTTTGATGAGTTGAGAAAGAGAACGCAGCATGCTTCTGAATCCATTGGTGTCTATTTAGCAGTCATGTCGAGTTACTTCAATAGGTTAGGGTGTTTTATTCCGGAGGATTCAAAAATTGCCATTATTACTAAAAATCTCCACCCATTCTAACAAGATAGGTTGCCTGACCCTCTTCCCAGTACAATTGAAGATTTAAGAAATTTTTGCCGTCGCATGGAAGATAGGCGTGACATAATCAACAGTTACGTTGAACCTAATGGAAGGAAAGGAAACGTATTAGAAAAGGATTTGGCTTTTATCGAGGTGGATCCAGTAGAATCTCTGGAAAGACTGGAAATTAACAGTTCGCCTTCCGTTCAAAGGAATTCCATTGTGTGTTTTAGATGTAAGCAACCAGGCCACCGCGCTGTCGGTTGTGCTCTCCCGAGGGCCTTGTACTGTTTCAAGTGTAAGAGGGAGGGGGTAACTATAAAAAGTTGTCCCAGTTGCAGTTCGGGAAACGAAGTCAAGCGCTCCTAGTTGGTCGACAGGGATGCGCTAGATATCATTCGACCAAAGTCCAACCCGTCCTCGATTACATTATTGATCATGCTGTTGGTGACGAAAGGCCATACCTTAAAGTACAGATTTTAGGCGTGGAATTGTTAGGTCTCCTAGATTCTGGTGCTTCAAGGACCATCGTGGGCAGTGCTGGATGGAAGCATTTACAAGGTTTGGGGTTTGTTGTCGATTCATCTAAAAAGTCGAGTTGTAGGGTTGCAAATGGAAATGTCTGCGAAGGTATTGGTGAGTGTTTGGTGCCATTTTCAGTTAGAGATCGTTTAAGAGTTATACCTGTTTTGGTTGTTTTGGATATTCCTCATGTTCTAATTTTAGGTGCTGATTTTTGGAAACTTATGGGTGTAGTTCCTGATCTCAGACATGACGAATGGTATTTTTCAAATGCACCTGCTACCATATCTTCCGTAGATCACTTGCGGGGTAAGGCTATTCTGAGTGATCTTCAGAAGGCAAGATTAGACGCCGTTGTGTGTAGAAATAAGGATTTGATGGGCACTAGTTTGGGATGCACATCTTTGACTGAGCATACCATTATCTGCAAAGCTGCTCCAATCAAACAGCGTTACTACCCTGTGTCACCAGTGATGCAGGCTCATATCGACAAGGAACTGGATGAAATGCTTAGCCTTGGAGTTATAGAGAAATCTAAGAGTGCATGGAGCTCTCCCATCTTATTAGTAAAAAAGAAGGATGGATCATACAGATTTTGCGTTGATTACCGCAAATTGAATGCAGTAACCGAACGGGACAGCTATCCTCTTCCCTACATATCCAACACGCTCGATAAATTACGGAACGCCCACTATTTGTCTACTTTAGACATAAAATCTGCTTATTGGCAGGTTCCTGTTGCCGAGTCATCGAGACATTTCACAGCCTTTACCGTCCCTGGACGTGGGCTATTCCACTTTAAACGAATGCCATTCGGCCTTCATAATGCGCCAGCGACCTGGCAAAGGCTTATCGACCAAATTCTTGGCCCTGAATTAGAGCCTTATGTCTTTGCCTACTTGGACGATGTAGTGTTTATATCTGAAACCTTTGAACAACATCTTACCATTTTGGAGGAAGTTTTTAGGAGGATTCGTGAAGCTAACCTCAGCGTTAGCTGGGACAAGTGTCATTTCTGTCGGCCCCAGTTAAAATATTTAGGTTATATGGTTGACAGTCATGGGCTTCACGTTGATCCCGACAAAGTAAAGGCAATGTTGTTGTTGCCTTCGCCGAAGACTGTTAAAGAGGTACGTGGTATTATCGGTACTGGTATAGGCGATTTATACCTGAGTTTTCGTCTCTAATTTCTCCCATCACTGCTCTTATACGGAAGGGAAGGAAGTTCGAGTGGACTCCAGAGTGCGAGGTGTCATTCCAGAAAATTAAGGAGTTGTTAGTTAAAGCCCCAGTCTTGAATTGTCCCGATTACAGTTTTCCCTTTGTTGTACAATGCGACGCCTCTGGTTATGGCCTATTTTCTACCTTCTATTCTTCTGGGGTGCGTTTCATGCATGTACTGGAGCTCTAGGCTCATTGTACCCCCCTGAAGTAATCATACCAGGTTCGTTTCCTTCATGTATTCTAGAATGTCCCTGATATTCGCTTTCACGATTTCCTCTGGCTCAGGAAACTGAATGCCAAAGTGTCTCTGTCTAAGCCACTTAAGGCTCGGACAGTGACATATTACGTGAAGAGGAGTTTCGTCTTCCTCACCACATTTTCTGCACAATGGGTCCTCAGCGAGTCCTATTGTGTTCATGTGTTTTCGGAGATGGCAGTGTCCTGTAAGCTGTCCCACTGCCTTTCTCAGTTGGGTTCTACTTAGGCTGAGTAGTTCTGTAGTTTTCTCCCTGGATGGACCTGTTATGAATAATCTGGATTGCCTGAGTCCAGGCAGTTCCATCCAGAGTTTCTTATGTTGTTCCCTTAGTCGTTCCTCTATTGTTTCCCTTACATGTTGGTATGAGACCCCACATGTGGGAAGAGGTCCGATCAGGGTTCCTTCTGAAGCTTCCCTGGCTAGGAGGTCAGCTTTTTCATTTCCAAGAATCCCTGTGTGTCCTGGTACCCATTCAAGGATAACCTTGTGGCGTTGTGCCAGTTCAGCTACAGTTCCTTGGCAGTGCTTCACTGTTCGTGACGCAGTGTGTACGCTCTCTATTGCTTTGAGAGCTGCTTGGCTATCACTTCTGATCCTGACAGTCCTGTTAGGGACTGTCTCGTTCAGGATGATCTCCGAGCATGTGTTGATGGCAACCACTTCAGCTTGCAGGATAGTCTCTACTGAACCCAGGTTGAGACTATACGTCTTCCCTGTATTTTCATTGTAGATTCCAATCCCAGTGCTGGTGCTTGTTTTGGATCCGTCTGTGTACCAAACGGATTCATGTTGTTTCCTAGTCTTGGTACGAGCTTCGTCCCTATCCGGAATATGAACCGTATATGGTTTGGAAAGGTCGTAGCAGATAGGTATTCTATCTGAGGGCATGCTCAGTAATTGATTATGTTCAATCTCTTTCGAGATTGTGGAATGGTACCTAGGGATCGCCCTGCCCCATTCGTTGTTTATTTTCAGCCTGTAAGCAGCTGCCAGTGCTTCCCTTTCCACAATAAGATGTAGTGGAGGTAGTCCCAGCATAGCTTCCAGGGCCGCCGTGGGCGTTGTTCGCATCGCCCCGGTTTGTATTGCTAGACAGGCTACTCTTTGTACCCTGCCTAGCTGTCTAGATGCTACTGAGCACCTCGCTTTATGCCACCACACAACAGAACAATAGGTTATGATGGGTGCCACCACCCTCGTATAAAGCCAGTGCATCATACTGGGTTTAAGCCCCCACGTATTGCCCACAGCTCTTCTGCATGCCCAGAGAGCTCTTAGGCCTTTATCTGTTGTGTTTCTAATGTGGTTGGAAAGGGTTAGTTTGCTATCTAGGGTTACCCCTAGGTATTTGACTTCCCCTTTAAACTTTAGCGTTTGGCCCCACATAAGAAGTTCCCTCAAGTCAGGGTTCCTTCTGAGGGTGAACGCTATCACGGAGGTCTTTGCCGGATTAGTTGACAATCCCTCTTGTCTGCACCATTTTTCGGTAATCCTCAGTGCCAGCTGCATTCTCTCGGACACAGTGGCCCCGAATCTACCGTTTACAACTATGCTGACGTCATCAGCAAAGGCTTGGGCATAGATACCCTCGTCATTGAGTCTACAAAGGAGCTCGTCAACCACCAGGTTCCACAGAAGAGGAGATAACACCCCTCCTTGCGGACACCCCTTAGTGGCTGAGACCATTCTCGTCTCCCCAAAGAGCGTACCTATTATTATTCTTTCCCGTAACATATTACCAGTCCATCTTACAATGTCCTGTTCTATGCCACGGTTCTGCATGGCCCTAAGTATGGAATCGAAGGAGGCAACATTAAATGCCCCTTCAATATCCAGAAACGTACCTAGGGCTATCTCTTTATTTAAGAGTGCCTGCTCCGCTTTCAGGAGCAGCTTGTGTACCGTGACTTCGCAGGACACCCCACTCTTATACGCAAACTGGTTTCGATGCAGAGGTTTTACCCTCAAAGCACCGTTCCGTAGGTACCTGTCCACCAGTTTTTCCAAGGTTTTAAGAAAAAAGGAGGTCAGGCTGATAGGTCTGAAGGAGCCCGTCTCAGCATACGTGGCCTTACCAGGCTTCGGTATGAAGACTACTCTTTCAGACCTCCAGTTCATAGGGCTATAGCTCAGTGCCAAGCTAGCCCTGAGTAGTCGGCACATTGGTCCCTCGATGATTTCCCTGCCCTGTTGCAACAGTGCTGGGAAGATACCGTCTGGTCCCGCAGCTTTGTATGGGTGAAAGGATTTTATCGCCCATGCTAGTCTGGTTCTGTTCACGATTTTGTTGGCAAGGGCCCAGCTGTCCTTGGATGCCCTCCTACGGAGTGCCCCTGAACAGATGTGCCCCTGCTCCGTGACAGGTTCACATCCCGGGAAGTGTGATTTTAGAAGAAGATCTAAAGTCTCCTCACCGGTCGTTGTGTATTCCCCTTTTTCATTCTTCAGAGATCCTACCCTACCCATGGTGTCCCTCTGGAGAGTTTTTCTCAGCTTGGAGCATTCTGGAAGACTGTCAATGTCCTCACAGAATTTTCTCCAAGAGTTTTCTTTGGCTTTGCGAATCGCATAGCCATATTCTCTTCTTTTAGCCTTATAGGCTTCCCAGCCATTTGTTCTTTTGGCCAGGTTGAAGAGTCTTCTCACTTCTGTCCTGAGACTCGAGAGGTCTTTGGTCCACCATACAGTGTCCCTATTAGCCCTCTTCCTTTTCTATGGGCAGTTTCTGTTATAGGAATCCATAAGACCTCCAGTCAGTTGTTCTGAGAGGAGGTCTATTTCAGCCACATTCTTTGGGGCTGGGAGGCATTCGCTTAGACCCTGCTCAAGGTGCTCCCTAAAGGAGTCCCAGTCACAAGTTCTAGGGTTGCGATATGTGACCTCCTCCTTCCCCGTTTCACAGGTTAGGTTGTAGAGGACATGCCTATGATCGGACATAGACATCTCTCTAGAGACATGCCATCCGTCCACCCACCTGCACACCTCTCTTGTACCTACTGTGATATCAATGACCTCCTCCCGCGATTCGATCACAAAAGTGGGGTCATTCCCAACGTTAGCCACTTCTAGATTATTGCAAGCAATGTATTCCAGAAGTGACTCCCCTCTTGAGTTAATGTCTGTGCTCCCCCATATGATATGGTGAGCATTGGCGTCGCACCCCAGAAGGAGTTCGATCCCTTTGTCCCTACAATGTGTAACCAGTTCTCTCACCTCTTTGGAAGGAGGGGGACCTGATTGGTCGTAAGGTAGGTATGCCGAACCAATAACAATCTACCTCGACATGTTATTTCTTTTAATCTTGACTATAATTGCCACTAGGTCTCCTGTGCACAGGTCCCATTGTGGAAAAACATCAAGATTTCTTTTGGCTACTATGCATGCCCGAAGGTGGCCATTCGTCGAATAGATCAAGTCATAGCCTCCCGCGCATGGTAACCCTTTGACCGCTCTCTCAACGACATAGGGTTCCTGCACAAGAGCAAGATCTATGTCTTGTTTGAGTAGACATCTCTGTAATACAGCCGTGGTCACACGGCTCGGTCCCTCCTTACTGCTGGAAGTCTCCTCCAACTCCATACCCTCGGAGGACGGCCCAGGCAACTCTCCAGCCCTCACCACGGGTGGTTGAGCTGTCTGTTCCCCAGTCGTTCCTCCAGTGTCCGGAGTTTCTCCTTCGGGTTTTTTCCCCAACTCTTTCAGCGTTATGCTTCCCAAGTTGAGGTATAGTTTTTTCTGGTGTTTTCCTGACACGAAGTCCCAGGAAGCCCTGTCCATTGCCAGGAAGAGTTGGCGGCCTCTAGAGTCCGCTTTCTCCTTCTGGACTCTCAAGTGCTCCGTTCGGAGCCCCGGATTTTGGACCCTGAGCATTTTCCACAGCCTGTCTGTAGGCATCTGTGGTCCCGGGATCCATGTCATGACATGGACCGGTTTCTCCAGGTCCTTAGGGTCGATGACCCTTAGTTCCGCAGATTCCCACGGTCGCATGGCACTGACCTGGCCTTTGACCCATTCCTGGGTAGGCCCGTCGACGCAGTACACGACCAGTCCACCGCTCTTCATTCTCGCTTCCGAGAATCTTGGAGCGGGGCCTGTGCCCTCCTGCATCGCGTAGATGTTATCAAGTAGCGCCTCACGGATGAGGTCTACTTGTTCCGCGGTAAGGGTAACGCTGGGATAGCCACTGGGAACAATGGCAACCCCTACATCCCTCACCCTGGAGGCGTATGTGGCGGCTGGTTCGGGCCCCTTAGGGCGTGGTCCTACCGGTGCGGTAGTCCCAGCAGCCCTTGGTGCACCTCCCGCCGCCTTCGCCTTTTTTTTTCACCTTTTCAGGTGGTGTTCGCCCGTCCGGTCTGGGCCTCTTCTGAGTCCCTGCCGGTCTCGGTTTTATGGGCTTCTCAGCCCTCTCGCCTCTTCCGCTGGTTCCTTGCCCCTCGATTGAGGTGCCGGACCCTGACGGAGTTGGTGTCGATACCGGAGCTGGCTGTCCCTCTACGGTTCCACCATCTCCGGTAAGAAGTCTTCGGGCGCGCTTCATCTTTCGACGGTACGCTCCCGATCTTTTCGTTTTTTGTTTGGTATCCATATCTGGTCCCACGAGCAGCTAGGGAAGGGGTGGTCACCCCTGACAGAGCTCCGCATGCCAGGGGAAGGCTAAATACAATGGGGTTTCGCCCGGTGCCCCAAGGTGACTACCAGTCGCTGCTGATCTTCTGTTCAACCACGCATCCCCTTGGCCTGGTGTCCCACCGTGAGATTCAGGTTTTTATTGATAGGGGCTGTTCTTCTTCAGACTTTTGAGAGTGACAACTGGAAGGAGTTAGTACGAAAAGCTGATAGAAGACGGGTATTGGAACAGATGCATGAACCACCATTAGCAGGTCATATGGGTATTCTTAAGACCTATAAGAGGATTAGTGCCAAGTTTTATTGGCCGAAACTCAGATATGATGTTGCTCGTTTTGTTAGGAGTTGCCATAAATGTGGGGCACATAAAGCTGATCAAAGTGGTCCACAAGGTCTTATGTCTTCTCAGCCTCAAGCCAGTCGTCCCTGGGAAATAATTTCCACCGATTTAATGGATCCGTTTCCGCGATCAACTAATGGTAATAGGTTTATATTGGCAGTCGTTGATCTTTTTGGTAAGTTTACTCTAACTTTTCCACTAAGATCGTCTACTGGTCCAACGTTAACTAAACGATTGGAAGAGGGAGCATTTCTGTTGTTTGGAGTACCTCGTCTATTGTTGTGTGACAATGGACCCCAATATACTTCGAAAGTGTTTTCGGATATGGTTAAGGAGTATGAGGTAAAGGTACGCTATAACGCTTTTTATCATCCTCAAGCTAACCCAACTGAGAGATATAACAGGACCTTAAAGACCATGTTGTCAATGTACGTGTCGGACAATCACCGTGTTTGGGATAAAGACTTAGCCAGGGTCACGTGTGCACTTCGCACTGCTTTTAATGAAACCATAAAGCAGAATCCATATTTTGTACATTTTGGTAGGCATATGGTTTTAAACGGTAAGGAATATAGTATAAAAGAAGGTTTACAGAGGGGGATAGCAGAGGAAAAGGGTAGAAATAATGTAGAAGACAGGGGAAAGGAGTTTGATAAATTGTTTCAAGATGTTAAGGAACGTATAGCTAAAGCTTCTAAAAGGAATGAGAAGGTGTATAATTTACGTCATCGCCCAGAACAACTACTTCCCAATCAGTTCGTATGGCGCAAGAATTTTGTTTGCTCAGATGCAGCAAAATACTATACCAGTAAGTTAGCTCCTAAGTGGGTTGGTCCTTTCCTGGTCAAGGAAAAAATTTCTCCTTGGACCTATGTTTTAATGGATGACCATGGAAACGAAAAAGGGACTTGGAATATTAAAGATCTGAAACCTGCTAGCGCAAATGAAAATTTACCTGAGTAAATTTTCTTAAAGTAAGGGGGGAATTGTAACGTTCTAAATTAATTTTAATATTCCCACCTCTACATTCGATTTATTGAAAAGGTTCCAGTTTTTTTCAAAAGCGTAAGTCGAGTTGCCTATCTTTTTAGTTGAAATTTTCAAAATTTATTTTATAGAATATATTAAATTATATTAGGTTTAACTTTAATAGTATATTACTATTGATAATTATAGTAATTTTTGATAGTATTTAAATTTTATATTTTTCCGTATTAACTACTTTCGTTCTATTTGATGGTTATTTTAAATTTGGTACCAAAATGTATTTCCTGCTAACGTCCCAGGTAGTACAAGGTTGCCAAGTCTTCATTGGTATTTTCCTGGTACTCCAAACGGGAATTTGGTTAGTTTTCTCCTGAAATTATACCTCTTCATTACCTTGCGTTATGGAATAGATAAACAGGAAAAAAAATCCTTTTCCCTACATCCTACTTTTAGGTAAAAAAACGTTTTTGTTTTATTTTAAAAATTATTATTGTAACGCCATCTACTTTCGAACTTTTAAAATTTATTTTGCCTCACTTCCTGCTGGACACATCTTGGTGGAGAGTCACGAAAGGAAGACCTTGTTAAATGGTGTGTAGTTGTTAGAAGATATTTTTATGATATTTAAGTCATCCATAGCTGGGTTAAAATTTTCTAGCAACAAATTGAAATTTGGTGAGGTTTTGTTTGGATTCGGAATAGTATTTTGTGAGACCCCCAAATAACTTTCTTTATTAAGGATTTTATAACACCAGGCATCGTCATTTATTCTTATTTGTGACACCCATTTCGATATACAGGTATGTAGAATTTTTTTGTATAACTAAAGCTTCCTTTAGTGCATTTTAGGGCACTTACTTATTGTATATATATATATATATATATATTTTTTTATCTCTCTTTAACCCCATACTTTGTTCGCACAAGATTCATAAGAAATAAATATACATTTTTAGATCGAGGAGATTTGTCCTAAATCACACAAGTATTGTTTGTTGGTTGCTGTTACCATCTTTAATATTTTGGAGAGAGAAACAAAACCCCTATTCTAGGGTAAGACTTGTTTAATTTATTTTTAGATTATTTTAATATTTTTAAGCAGTTATTTTTCCTTAAATATTTGATTAATCGATCCCATCTCTACACTGGTTTCGATTTACTGGTTTCAATTTATTATTATTCTTTTTTTGGGATTAAAATACTATATTTACTTAACTCAGCTGTTAAATGAGGAGATAATGTTTGTTTTCAATATTTTAATTAAAGAAAAAGAAAATTATTTCTCCTTTTGTTTCGAGGGCTAAACTAGTTTATTCAAATAAAACGTTTTCATGTTTTTTATTATTAATACTCTCAGATAATTATTTCAATTCATTGTTTTGTATAATTTCCTTTTTGCAAACGATACTGCATTTTTCTTTTCTATTAATAAAGTATAGAATTTTGGCTGTTAAATATAACAGTGCATCGGTAATGCACTTCCTTTTTTAATTATATTTCTATGGTATTTTTAATTCTAATTTAATAAATATTGCTATTAAGTCATATTCTAGTTAATATTTTTTGTTAAAGATTAAGTTTAATGTTTTCTTACTTAATAAAACGTAAAGGGAAGAATACTAGTTTGTGATTTGTTTATTTTTCTTTAGGGTTTTAGTTTCCATTATTACCTTTTCACTTAGGTTTGAAGATTCCGCCAACTTTGAATGGATTTTGGTTGGCAAATAAATTAATTAATATTTGGTTCCCTATGTACCCTTCATGTCTGTTCTTGAATGAATTAATGGACAACAGATCATCTGCCTTCGCTGGATTTACGCAAGTTTTACCTATTTTGCATCTTGAATTATTAATTTTAGTACCTTTTTCATGAATCGTAGTGCTTATTTATTTTTATTTTTTTTATTTTTATGATAGTGCTGCCTAGTATATACCTGCTCATACAAAAAAAGATTGATTAATGCACTTGCTTTTCGGTTTATGGTTTACCTTATTTTAGAGCATACTATAGTAACTTATAACATATTAGTTCAAATTTCTTTCTCTTTATAGTAAATTAAATAGATAATTTCTTATTTAATTTTACTTATAATGTTAAAAGGGTAACCTCGATACAATATTTCCCAATCGGTGGATAGGGAGGCGAGGATCGATTGAATGACCAGCGCGATCACCTGATCTTACATTATTAGATTTCTTTTTATGGGGATATGTGAAGAGCCATATGTACAAAACTAAACCTTCTGATTTAAATGACTTAAAAAAACGAATAACGCTTGCGATTAGGTCGATCACGGCTGATATGTTAAATAATGTTAGAAGACAGTTTTATTTGAGATTAGGATGTTGCCAAGACGTTCGCGGAGAACATTTTGAACATCTACTTCATTAACATTCATAGTTCTTTTTCGTGTTTTACATTTTATTACGTTTTGCATTACATTTTAGTTTTTGATTGTATTGTAGCGAATTTCGGTAACAACATGATATTAATTTTTTTTATGTTCATTTTGAAGGTTGAAGGTAGGGGTTGCATTTTCACGTTAAAAAATGTCAAGTTATAATTTAAATTTGACGTGTTTCGGAATTTTTTATAAATATGTTGTAACGTTCTAAATTAATTTTAATATTCCCACCTCTACATTCGATTTATTGAAAAGGTTCCAGTTTTTTTCAAAAGCGTAAGTCGAGTTGCCTATCTTTTTAGTTGAAATTTTCAAAATTTATTTTATAGAATATATTAAATTATATTAGGTTTAACTTTAATAGTATATTACGATTGATAATTATAGTAATTTTTGACAGTATTTAAATTTTATATTTTTCCGTATTAACTACTTTCGTTCTATTTGATGGTTATTTTAAATTTGGTACCAAAATGTATTTCCTGCTAACGTCCCAGGTAGTACAAGGTTGCCAAGTCTTCATTGGTATTTTCCTGGTACTCCAAACGGGAATTTGGTTAGTTTTCTCCTGAAATTATCCCTCTTCATTACCTTGCGTTATGGAATAGATAAACAGGAAAAAAAATCCTTTTCCCTACATCCTACTTTTAGGTAAAAAAACGTTTTTGTTTTATTTTAAAAATTATTATTGTAACGCCATCTACTTTCGAACTTTTGAAATTTATTTTGCCTCACTTCCTGCTGGACACATCTTGGTGGAGAGTCACGAAAGGAAGACCTTGTTAAATGGTGTGTAGTTGTTAGAAGATATTTTATATATATATATATATATTTTTTATCTCTCTTTAACCCCATACTTTGTTCGCACAAGATTCATAAGAAATAAATATACATTTTTAGATCGAGGAGATTTGTCCTAACTCACACAAGTATTGTTTGTTGGTTGCTGTTACCATCTTTAATATTTTGGAGAGAGAAACAAAACCCCTATTCTAGGGTAAGACTTGTTTAATTTATTTTTAGATTATTTTAATATTTTTAAGCAGTTATTTTTCCTTAAATATTTGATTAATCGATCCCATCTCTACACTGGTTTCGATTTACTGGTTTCAATTTATTATTATTCTTTTTTTGGAATTAAAATACTATATTTACTTAACTCAGCTGTTAAATAAGGAGATAATGTTTGTTTTCAATATTTTAATTAAAGAAAAAGAAAATTATTTCTCCTTTTGTTTCGAGGGCTAAACTAGTTTATTCAAATAAAACGTTTTCATGTTTTTTATTATTAATACTCTCAGATAATTATTTCAATTCATTGTTTTGTATAATTTCCTTTTTGCAAATGATACTGCATTTTTCTTTTCTATTAATAAGGTATAGAATTTTGGCTGTTAAATATAACAGTGCATCGGTAATGCACTTTCTTTTTTAATTAAATTTCTATGGTATTTTTAATTCTAATTTAATAAATATTGCTATTAAGTCATATTCTAGTTAATATTTTTTGTTAAAGATTAAGTTTAATGTTTTCTTACTTAATAAAACGTAAAGGGAAGAATACTAGTTTGTGATTTGTTTATTTTTCTTTAGGGTTTTAGTTTTGGGTTTAGTTTCCATTATTACCTTTTCACTTTGGTTTGAAGATTCCGCCAACTTTGAATGGATTTTGGTTGGCAAATAAATGAATTAGTATTTGGTTCCCTATGTACCCTTCATGTCTGTTCTTGAATGAATTAATGGATAACAGATCATCTGCCTTCGCTGGATTTACGCAAGTTTTACCTATTTTGCATCTTGAATTATTAATTTTAGTACCTTTTTCATGAATCGTAGTGCTTATTTATTTTTAGTTTTTTTTTTTATTTTTATGATAGTGCTGCCTAGTATATACCTGCTCATACAAAAAAAAGATTGATTAATGCACTTGCTTTTCGGTTTATGGTTTACCTTATTTTAGAGCATACTATAGTAACTTATAACATATTAGTTCAAATTTCTTTCTCTTTATAGTAAATTAAATAGATAATTTCTTATTTAATTTTACTTATAATGTTAAAAGGGTAACTAAGGTTAGCGGTTACTTATCAGTAGATTTGCTAATTATTTCTTTTTGTGACGCATGTCGGTTGAGCTCAAGCGGTATGATAATTTGCTATGTCAAATTGACATAATCTCATTAATTTATTTTTTTCTTGCGTTTGGCCATATCTATTACACCTTAGAAGCCATTGGTAGATTTTAATATAATATTATATGTTAATTGTGGCATGTCGAGTGGCATGTTAAGGTAGATGCTTTTTCTATGCTTATTGCTATTTTCAAATGCTTTATTCGCTTTCAGTTATTACACTATATTTAATTTTTATGAAAGGTTCAGTGATTATAGAATAAAGTGTTAATAAATCTTGTTTTGTTTGAATTTAATTGTTGGTACTTTGGAACTCATTAATTCGATGACTTTTTGGTAAATTAAAAGATTCATCTGATAGCACAGTTCAGATACTTGGGGAAAATTTACCTGGCGCCCATTTATAGTGAATAATACTCTTAAATATTTTTTTTATTATTTACTATTATTATTTATTTACTATTATTAAATATTATTTTTTTGAAGATCCACGACCTTTCTTCACTGCAGTTAGTCGCGAGTATCTTGAAAATACTAATCAATGTAACCAAGTACTTAGTTTTTATACTATTTTCACGATTTATTTTCAAAAAAAATTGAAATTGGTCCTAAGCCAATTTTTGGGGGGTTACAATGTACAGTAACCGAAATAATGAATTTATTCCATTTGGCTTTTACACACTGTATAATGTTGTGCTATATGTAGGTTGTAGTGTAGCCATGTTATTATTTTTCTACTTTACAGGTCCATTTTCCAATTTTTTCTTTAGTTTCTCTAAACTCCTTTTCCATTTCTCTATTAAGTTTTTGATTTTCTTCCTCCACCATACTTTTGCTGAATGTGATCTCTTCGTCTATCTTCTTTTCCAGTGAATCTATGTTCTTTGAGTAGTTCGTTATTTTTTTTTTCTTGTTCCTTAAATTTACCCTTTGTTTTTTAGACATTTCTTCTGATATGGACGTTTTTGTTATTTCAAATCCTTTTTTCACCTCTTTAGTTACCTTGGTGTGGATATTTACAATCTTCTTCTTCTGTTCTTTTTGTCTTTCTTCTAAATCTGTCTGTTTTATCTGTACTTCTGAAATATCTTTTCCCAACGATTCCTTTATTTCATTTATTTTTTCTTTCATTTCTTCCTTTATAGTTTGATTAAGTTTTCCATGTGTTCTTTTATTTTTTTCTGTGTATTTTTAATTTTATTTCCTAATTCTTCTATACTCTTTCTGTTTTTTATATTTTGCGTATCCATCTTTGCTTGTAGTTCCTTCTTTTGACTATTGATTTGTTCTTTTAATTCTATGTTTTGGTTTTCTATATTATATTATATATTTTCCAGTTTTATGTTCATTTCTTGCTGATTATTTTTTATTTTTTTGCTTTTTTTCGTTTTGATTGTTTATCTCTTTTGTTTTTCCTGTTTGCTTCCTTTTGACTTTCTATTGCTATCATCAGTTGGCATAACCCAGATGGTTCTTCCTCCTATCCTTTTTAGATTCTTTAATACTATCAAATCTCTCACAGACAAAATCACATCTTTTAGCATTATGTTTTACTGTTGATTGTTCTTCTATTGTAAATAGATGTTTATCAGGATTAATGCTTCTCTAGATCCTTCGGTATCCAGATTTCTGGCTTCTAATTCATTTTCATATTCTGGTATACCAAGTTCTTTTAATGCTTTCTTGAGTTCATTTTTGTTATTTATTGTTTAAATATTTAATGTTTTAATTTATTTATGATTATTTTTCCTTTTAATGAAAACACGTATATATTATTTATAGTTAATTGTCTCCTGTTTTTCAACAGAAATTGTTTAAATACCTAATAGTACCTACAACAGAAACTAGCACTACATTGGGACCAATTGTAAAGTAATAATGATAGCAATTTTAATAAACTTTGATTAATTTGTATTTATTGTAAATTTGTTTTATATTCTTTAAATGTTTCTAATACAGAATAATTTCTTTTATCTCAGTCGGCTTATATTCGGAAAGTTTCTAGTTGGGTTATTAGATCATTAAGTAAAAATTAATGATTTAAAACCTCAGATGAAAAAATAATAATAATTTTAATAATTAAGACGTCAATTATATTTTTAACATTTACAATATTACAAATTTTTTTATAATGTCTTAAAATGTTTTCACCGTTTTGACACACTGAGTGTACATAAGCGCTGGCTATAGAGAGCCTACCATATTGTTTTCTTTTTTGAAGTTTTGAAAGCACCATATTACCTGTCAACAGTGTTAGACAATCTACACAAACAACATGATTTTTTAGAGATTTAACAATGAAACCATAAATATATGCAATTACATCTTGCAAGTATTCTGATAAATTTGAAGATGTTGGATTAATATAATCGTGATCAATATAAGGCTCAACCACTTCTGATGTAGATACCAAATCTGCTCCACTAGTTACAGTGCATTTTGAAGAACACTGTAATATGGAAGTACTGTCCAAAGCAGATGCGTTTCCACGTGCAGACCCCTTAATTTTTGCATGAATAATTAACCTCTTATAGGTTGCCTTAAATTGTCTAGCAGTAGGGTTATTATTGAAACCTCCTCTACTTCTAATTATACTCAAAAATATTTCAAGATGGTCTTGGCTGAATTTATAAGCTGGGATATATTTTAGCAGGGGAGTATCATTTGAAACAAATTGCTCATAATAATTCTTTAAACTTTTCATCGATATTAAAAATCCCAAAAACCCTGTTTTTCTTCTACTATACAAAATAGAAGTTTTAGCATCTAAATGTAAACTTTTAATATATATAGTTGCCTCGTCGATTGAATTAAAAAAAGTTTCCTTTGTTGCTAGTGACAAAGGTCGTTGGTAGATATATTTTGCTAACCTAGTTCGGCTATTTAGGATATCAAAAATATCATTAATAATTTTAATAAACTTGGCTGTTTCTTCAGCGCCCTGAAAATCTGGAAGTTTCAGATCACTGCACAAAAATAAAAGGGCATCAGACACACTCTTACTGAAAACTTGGGTAGCTAATTTCACTTTCATTTTTTCATTTTGGTAATTAATGTGCCTACTTTTAATTTTTGTAGCTGCTTCTAGTCCCTCGGTCTTTTGAAGTTCTTCCAGTTTTTGTATATATCGCCATTCAATTTTATTTTGATTATGAAATAAAATTTTATACTCTCCTATACAATTTCTTAAAATTTTGGCCATATGTGATGGATCCAAAAATATATTTATTTTTTCCTTTGTTACAGGGTGATTAAAATAAGTTTTTAAAACGTTAATATCAAAATTGGCCCCCAAGTTTTCACACATGCTAAAATTAGTAGGTGTACCATCAAAAGTTATTGAAGCAACAACTAAATCAGTCTGATGGACAAATTCTAAACATTTTATCATTAAGTTTGATTTTTCAGGTGCTGACAACCCATCAATTAAAAAATATCCAACTGGAATCTTCCAGTGGTTATTAAGCATGTAGACAAGCACTTGAGTAGCAACTGGAATTGAATCAGAATCAATTTGAGTTCCAATATCTACAAAACCAGTTGCCTTTACTCCAGTCCACTCAATTTTTTTTCTTATATGCATTTCATCAAACACTAAATTGCATATAACTTTCTGTCCCTTTTCCTTAGCTTCCCTCACCTTTAAATTTAAAGCTTGTAGAGCCTCTTTAGTAAAACCTGGTTCTCCATTTACAGCTTGGTACCATTTTGTTAAAGTGCTTGGATCAGGGAGTGCATTATTAAATTTTTCTCTTACAAAAGTATAGGCCTTTGAAGAATAAAAATTAAGGGTTAAAGCAAAAGATCTTATGTTCTCATTATACTTTTTTCTAGTTTGACCTTCTTTCATCCTTGTTACGATATGTTCCACATCACTAGGTAGTGACTCCTGAAATATAAGAATTGTCATATTAATGTAATATTTTAAAATATGTAGAGACAACGTCACTATCTGCTATGGATGTTTAAAAACTCACAGAGTACCCAGCTCATAATTTTTTTTCTAAAAAAAAATAGACTACCTGAACATTATGGGATGCATGATCACTTAAAAAATGTTGATCCTTCAAGTGCTTAAATAATATTTGTTGAGAGGATATTCTGCTTCCCATTCTTCTTTTTCCTTGTTGAAGATTCCTAACTTTTTGTTGAAGACTGGCAACCTTTGATTTTATTATAGCCCAACATCTCTTGACTGTATTTGGATTTTGAAGATGTTCTAATGATATCTCACCAAAATACCTTATATGAGATTGTTTAGTTTTCCTATAATTAAAATACATTGCTGATTATTTGATAATACAATATTTAAATAAATTACTTACATCGTTTTACAAACATGTTTAAAATCAGTTTGTGAAGACTTTTGTGGTTCAGAAGCAGTGATTTTTATTACAGAACAAAATACAATGTTTTCTTATTAAAAAATATTTATTACTTACACAGTATGAAATTATACTTACTCTCTTTGAGAAGAAGGGCCAGGTGGACAATCTGAACTATTGCATATGTTCTCTTTTTCTAGAAAAACAGAAGGTAGAGCATTTTCTTTCAAGAAATGCCCTTTTTTGGTCACCACAAAATCAGTCTCCTTAAAATGATGTGAGCAAATTCTGGTATCATATGTTACATCTTCCAAACAAAATCCAAAATTCTGAACCCATTTTTTTCTTAGAAGAGGGTCTTTAGGAAACCTGTTGTAACAATAAAAATAATTAATTTTAAATCTTGTTTTCGGATTATGTAAGGAATATTATAGGAAATCAATACAACTAAGTTAACATTTTTCTGTGATCAATATAAATTTCACTTGAAATGTTATTTGGTGTTAAAGCATAAAATCATTTTACTATGATTCTTATCCCAACCCAATTTATGCATTCATAGAAGAAAAAGAAATATCATTTTCTTGCATTTGCCACAAAAATTTAGGTAGGTATCTAAATCATAAATTTATTTTTTAGGAAAAAAATGCTGTGACGATAATGGTTGTTGTTTACTTACCTATGAAAGGTTACAGAAATGCCCTTAATATATTTTCTACCGCACACTAAACACTTTATTGTCATTTTTTATCAATTTAGGTAAATTGAGTTACACAAAAGAGTCAAAGAACAAACGTCGTCACTTAAAAAACCACCAATAGCAAAGAAAACACCAAATATTAACACAAGATAAACACACGCATCAAAAATGGCTGTATCTTTCCATGTGTTTCCATATCAATATTTGACGTTTTGGTTCCACAATCTTATTGGCTAGTTTATCTGAGCCAATAATTTGTCATTAAATTCCCGGTTCGATTCAAACGCTTCAATCACTGTGAGGAACCAAACTGTCAAAGAAGTAAACACAAGCGAACATGGTGAGGGTTGATGTTGCTTACAAACAATAAGCCGACGTTCCGTATCTATTTTATTTTTTCATCTGAGTTTAAAACAGTAATTTGTTTAAATAAGATATAAAAATAAATTTGATTATCTCGTAAATTAAGTAGGTAACTAATAAAGAAAAGATAAGAAAAAGTCTTTTATTAAATAAATAAGCACTTATTTGATCTAGAACTTATATTGAATAAAATAAGTTACTATTGAAATTTATTTGTTCTTGAAAATCAAATAAATTATTTGTTAATTATTTAAATGACACTAACTAATACAAAAATTATATAAGTAATTAGAGTTGTAATACTAATCTGCACTTAGAGAATCCTACCTTTAATATTCCTAGTTCTGTAGATCTCCTACTAGGCGCAGATTTTTTTATTATTTGAGATGGACGTATTTAGGGTAAAAATGGCCAACTCGATCCAATAAATACTATATTTAGATATGTATTATTAATGGGAAAAGTTAACAACTTTAGTGCTTAAATTACTTAAACCTTAATTTTCAATTATGAACTTTCTTAGCCTTTAAAACATTTTGGTAAATTGAGACTGTTTCCGCTTTACACCCTGATGACGTTCGATTACCTTGGAATGCTTTCTTCTATTACATTTGTTTTTAAGCATTTGATACAAATGCTTCTAAATATTCGAATCTATATAGACTTGAATCTCTTAAAATCCCGTGCCATTTAGGTACCCATAAAAATTTTTTATAAAATCATGCATTTTGCTATGGTAGTTAACGTGGTGACGACACCAGCTTATATCTAAAATTTGGAGAAGTGACGGAAAATTATTATTTAAGATTTTCAAATTCAAAATCTTTTCAATTACTATCCTTTTCAATTACTGTCGTTTTGGCAAAATTGGTCCCCATTTCTAAACCTTATGTACAATCGTTTCAAATTAAAAATATTTTTGCTTAGTCAGATTTGCAGATTCTACTTTCGTGGCTTAGATCCCCGCTGATAGGTGGAAAATACCGCGTTTCATTTATTCAAAATGAAATGCCAACTTCTTGTTGAAAATGTTAAATTACGCTTAAATCCCGCAGAGGATAATATAGTTCCGAATTAATGTCCAAAGGCTTAATCCACGTATTCTTATTACAAAAACACCACTTACTATATTAATTATTGAAAATTTTTATAAAATATATTTACCCTCTGTTGTCAGAACCATGCAATTTTGGTTTTTCTGTAAAAGTATTATTCGCACAGTTCTTGCTCTATAAAATGGTCTCATATCAAACCAGTTCAATAGCAAAGGTAAAATGTTTTCCTATATACTTGATTTTTTCAGATCATAAATATTATTATTATTATTATTTATAAAAATAAGGGCAGAGGCAAATCGCCTATTATGCCCAATAAAAAGAACAGCATAAAATAAAATATAAGTAGACAAAAAAAATTCACATTACATTTCATTTAAAACTAAAATTACAAGTGTAACAACAAGAAAACATAACAAACCAACACTAAGTACGGATTTAAAAATGACCATTCACGCACTCGAATCAAAACACTACACGCACTATCAAATGATTCCTCGGCTGATATATTAGTCGTATAAATTTTTGAGCGAATTGACTGATACGGCTGAGACGATATGGTTGGGTAGAGAGTTCCATCTATTTACAACACGGATGGAGAAGAATTTCTGACGCACAGTAGTTTTAAAATTTTCCTTATTTAATTTAAGAATGTGACCCCGCAAACGACCATTGGTGGCTGTAGAAAACAGTTGAGTTTGTTAAGATTTTAAAACACTGAATTATATCTCCTCGATCTCGTCTGTCTTTGAAAATTGGAAGATTAAGAGCATTAAGTCTTTCGTGATATTCCAGACGCGATAAACGTGTGACAGTCTTTGTTAGCCTACGTTGTACATTTTCAAGTAAAGTAATGTCTCTGATGAGATAAGGTGACCAAATAGTAACGTTGTATTATAATGGCCTTAGGTAAGTTTTATAAAGAATAGTTAATAGATGTGCGCTAGTATTTTGGAATGCTTTTTTATAGATGTATGCAACACTATTTACCTTTCTTACCATTGCAGCAATATGTTCAGACCAGCTTAAATTCTTTATCACCAACACACCAAGGTCATTCTGCGAATCGACTGATTTGAGTACCACATTACCCAACATATACTGGACATTGGGATTTGACTTGCCCATATGCATAACAGAGCACTTGGAAATATTCAATGGAATAAGCCAATTATCACACCAGGTTATCAGATTATTCAAACTAGACTGGAGCCGATTAGCACAGGTAAGAGGATTATCAAACAATTTCGTATTATCTGCATAAAAAGAGTGTTGTGTATTGAGAATTAGGGGCAAATCAGCGGTGTACGCCAAATATAACAACGGCCCCAAAAAGGATTCTTGTGGTACCCCTGACGTTACTGATTTCACGCCTGAATACTTATCTCCAACTCTAACTACAAAATATCTGAAAGAAATGCCTCTATCCATTTTAAAAGTTTTCCCCTCACTCCAAGATATTCTAATTTTAGAAGAAGTCTTCTTTTAGGCACTTTATCAAAGGCTCGTGAAAAATCGAGATAGATTACATCCACAGGATTTCCATGGTGGAATGGTCTCGAAAAATATTAATAAAAACGCATATATAGGTGGGTAACATTAAAATATAACCATGTCTTTGAAAACGTAATAAAACAAATAACAAACATTTTATCTCGTATAAAATATAAATATTCGACTGGTTTAGAAAAGGAAAAAAATTTATTTCTTATAAATACAAAAAAATTTTGTAAAACAAAGACCATTTAACTGTTAATAACTACAGTAATACTTTTTAATTAAAAATAACACTATTTACGTTGTACAAAGCTCAAGATTTTTACAAGTGTTTTTTAGGTTGTTGGGATTAAGTACTTCGTAGAGATCTTTAATTGTTGGAAGTAATGTCTCTCGGCATATTTGACCTAATTCATGTCCGAAAGCATCGCACATCTTGCTTATTATTTTTTCTGCTTCATCCTAATAACATAATATAAACAAAACTAGTTGTAAATTCATGGTTTTTTTTAGTTTGTAACTATTAATAAATTCAAAATGTGCTATTTAATTAAATTGTACTAACCCTTACTTTTTGGAAGTCCATCTTATTAAGAATAATAAAAAACTCTGACGATGCTGGTTGTCTAGCGAAACGACTGTTATTGAGTTTAAAAAAGCAGTTTTTTAAATAAATAGTGGAAGTTTTCTTAAAAACGAAAAGTTTTTTATTATTCTTAGTGCTATTTAATAATGTTTAGGTGTAAAAATAACTTTTTGTAAGATCAAAAAAGGGAAGACGAGAATGCAAGAGGCTTTCAATATCATAGAACGCTGGTGCAAAGATAACACTCTGGTAATAAACCAAAATAAGATAGAAATGGTCCTTTAACCATAAAAGGATTGTGAACCTTCGGGCTCTAAAACTCCTAAAAGCAGCTTATATTACCAATGAACAGTGTAAAAGAACCATCAGCCGTATTTGGGGAATGTCACCAAAGGTTACGGAGTGGATCTACACTGCAATCACAAGACCTATGCTAACCTAAAGCATGCCTTAACATAACAGGAGGCATGAGAACACCAACTAGAGCGATGGAGGTGATCCTTCGTCTCACCCCTCTTGATATTTACATCCGGCTATATTTAGGTCGTCCTTATATGGCGCAGCAATAGGTCTTCCATCAGAAATACTCGAAATATATAATATTTTATTCAAGTATATTACACAACCGAATACCCTTTCTTAAGATCCGATGAGAGAAAAAAAAATACAATTTGTTTTTCTAGTCATTATATATATATATATATATATATATATATAGGTATTATACCAGAATTATTGGGGTAAATTAATTTTTAATATTCTTGTAAGATGAACTTCCACATATTAAGGGTAAATATAATAAATAACACTATGCTTATTCACACATGTTATAAGACCTATGATGATCTGCGGCTCGGTAGTATGGTAGCCAAAGACAAAACAGGCTGTAGATACTTACTATCAGTCAAAGAAAAACATGCCTCAGACAAACTCTTACAAAAATGATAAAATGGACTCCCAATCCAAGCAGAACTCGTCTACTACACAGACGTCCCCAAAACTAATTAAGGGTTCTATTCATAGTAAGTATAAGAAAAATCTCTCTTAAACTAGTGCAGTAAGCTACAGTATCCCAGGCAAAGTTAGCTACTTTTCACTGTGAACCCTTTAAAATTAACTGGCAGAAGGAAGGAGCACTGCTATATTTTTAGACCGCTAAGAGGCCATAAAGGCATTAAACGAAAGTAGGTCAATTCAAGCCTTGCCAAGTGGGCAATAGAAAGTAACTTACAATTTTGTGGGTACCCAATCACAGTGGGAACGCAGAGACGAACCCATTAGCCCAAGAAGACTTTAATGGGCCAAATCCTATAGAGTAAAAATAACACCACAATAGATCTAGATTTATAAAAGGTCGATGGTAAAAGGTGTGCATCTGCACATATGTCATACTTGTACATTGAAAGTTGGATATCTAAGGCGGAATTATTGTATACAGTGGGTAAAAGCCAAATGGAATAAATTCATTATTTCGGTTACTGTACATATTTATAAAAAATCCCGAAACACGTCAAATTTAAATTATAACTTGACATTCTTTAACGTGAAAATGCAACCCCTACCTTCAACCCCCTTAGAATGACAGGTACAACCCCTAATTTTTTAAATGGGAAGTATAGGCTTGTGATACATCATTTGAAAGGTCTCGTCATTCTCTATTCAAAAATGTTATTGTTTTTAAATTTGATGCAAAAATTAACAAAAAAAATTAAAATCATGTTGTTACCGAAATTCGCTAAAATATACTCGAAACTTATTACAATATACTTAAAACTTATTTCCCGTTTAGGTCTTGATAATGAGAAAGTGAACAAAAACCATAGCAATGTGGTTTTTAGATGGTAACCATTAAAATTAACAAGCAGTAGTAAATTGTTGTATTTAAGTTGTCATTGTTGTAATTTAAGTATAAAGTTTGTTCAATTCAATTCTGAAAAATGGTTAGATTAACGAAAATGCAAAAAATAACAGTTTTACAAATTATTGGTTACGGAGATAACATCCGAACAGGAAGTAACTCGCCTATTTCATGAGAAATTTCCTAATTTACCGCCTGTATCCCAAGGAACAATAAGTAAAATAGAAAAGCAGTTTCTCGAGTTTAGTCATGTAAGGCAGATAAAAAAAGCAGCTGCCAATGCACTGAGTGATGAACTCAAATTAGATGTGTTGCTGAAGTTTCAGGAAAACCCACATACATCGAGTGGACAGGCATCCACTACATTTAATGCTAGCCATACATCGATAGCAAACATATTAAAAGAAAATAAATTGCATCCGTATAAGATGATACCTACTCAGGAGCTCATGGAAGACGATTTTGATAGGAAAACTTTTTTTTGTGAGCAAATGATGGACATGTTGGATAACAATATTATCCAATTAGAAGACGTTATGTTTTCTGATGAGTGTACTTTTTTACTTAACGGTCACGCTAATCGGCAAAATTACCGCTACTGGTCCACGGAAAATCCTCACTGGATGAGAGAAGAACACACTCAATACCCTCAAAAGGTTAATGTTTGGGCAGGGATTGTGGGGAACAATATTATTGGTCCCTTTTTTATTGAGGGCAACTTGAATGGCAACAATTATTTGGCACTACTTCAAAATGATGTCATTCCAACGTTGGCAAATTTATATCCTGATCCAGGTAACCCTCAAGTTCCAGCGAATACGATATGGTTTCAGCAGGATGGAGCACCACCACATTACCAACTTAATGTCCGGCAGTACCTCGATACAATATTTCCCAATCGGTGGATAAGGAGGCGAGGATCGATTGAATGGCCAGCGCGATCACCTGATCTTTTTATGGGGATATGTGAAGAGCCATGTGAACAAAACTAAACCTTCTGATTTAAATGACTTAAACGAACGAATAACGCTTGCGATTAGGTCGATCACGCCTGATATAATGTTAGAAGACAGTTTTATTTGAGATTAGGATGTTGCCAAGACGTTGGCGGAGAACATTTTGAACATCTACTTCATTAACATTCATAGTTCTTTTTCGTGTTCTACATTTTATTACGTTTTGCATTACATTTTAGTTTTTGATTGTATTGTAGCGAATTTCGGTAACAATATGGTATTAATTTGTTTATGTTAATTTTTGCATTAAATTTAAAAAAAAATAACATTTTTGAATAGAGAATGAAGAGACCTTTCAAATGATATATCCCAAGCCCATACTTCCCATTTAAAAAATTGGGGGTTGTACCTGTCATTCTAAGGGGGTTGAAGGTAGGGGTTGCATTTTCACGTTAAAAAATGTCAAGTTATAATTTAAATTTGACCTGTTTCGGGATTTTTTATAAATATGTACAGTAACCGAAATAATGAATTTATTCCATTTGGCTTTTAAACACTGTATATAGTTATCATAAATATTTTAAACCTACCTCTGCCATGCCTTGACCAAAATTCTTTTCAATCTCTTGTACTACATTTGTACATATATTACAAAAAATGTTACTGCTTTTTTCAGCCCTGCAACAGAAAAAATATAGAAATTAACAATTACATGACGACAAGTGTTATAATATACTTAAATCTCATAGTTTATTTCATAAAAATATTTTTTCTAGCTAAACATTTTATTTTTTATTTTTATTTGCATAGTTTTTATAAACCAATATACGAGGAGAACCCTATTTACACAGTGCTTATCTATCTTACTTTATTTAAATGATAATATTTTAGTTAAATAAATTAAATAGTACATTATTTATTATCTTATTGCTATTTTTTCTATTATTTTTTATGTTTGTGAACTTGAGCGAATAGAATAGCAGATTCCTATAAGTTACATCGAAATAAAATATTTAATTTTTACAAATATCAATAAAACACGGTCAAACCACAATATTTAATGTTAGATTAAAAATGTACTTAGCTTAGGTCTTAAACCATCATCAGGCTCAAAGTAAAAGATACAGTTCAGAATCATAAAGACGATATGCATAAAAATCATGTTAAAGCAAAACGAAAGGAAAGAACGAAGTAGATTAAGAAAGGACAGATTTGTTAAGGAGAGAAAATTCAAACATATTTAAGCAAGATAAAGAGAGATTCTATACCAGTAAGACCCCGGCTTGTTTTTTAATGGCAGCCGGGATATAATGGAAGAAATTCTCCAGTAAATAAAAAATGACCTAATAAAAATTATTAGCAGAGGTAAACGATGAGTTTTTATACTCTAAATGATGAATCACTTTCTAAAATTTCTGTATTCAAGAATGCAATATTCAATGACCAAGATATACTGCATTACAATCAGAGCAAGATAATTCGTAACTCCTGATTTATGTAAAAGTATAAGATATTTAGAAATAGCAAAACGAAAAATAGAGTTATTAGTTTTAAAACAAAAATTTTAAAAATGTTAGATACCTTACATGAAAAAATCTGCCACATATAATAGAGCCAATAAGTTTTTTTGAAGTTGTTTTTATGTACAGTATGATAAAAATAAAATTTACAAATAAATCCCATTGGATAATGCTTATTAGCTGCAATCTTGCGATTCTTTTGATGTTTACACAGATGTATTAAGGGCATTATGTTGAACTTATTGAAATATTTGAAGATTGGATCTTTACTATGGCACAGCCCAGTCAGATTATAGATTGCACAATGGGCCGACTTGAACCTACATTGTCCAGTTAACAGCTCAGTCAATTGTCTCAATAAACAAATACAACCTAATAAAAACTTTATTTTTTGTATTTACCTTTTGGTGTTATAAAAATTTTATGCCAAAGTGTTGTTAACCATAATGTAATTTATTCTTTAATTTTGTAAAGATTATAATTAACTTTTTCATTATTACTTGTTCTATTATATTCTTCACTGCATAATATATCTCTATATCTTTTAAAGGTTATTACATCAATATGTTTAACTTTCCTCTCCTTAACTTATCTGTCATTTACTAGGACTTAGGACTTAGACTTATGTCCAAAATATTGAATCACTTGGGGAATTTTACTCAATTTATTCACAAATTGTCACTTGTTACAAGAATTCAGCTGGAAACTATTTACAATCATGATACAACTAAACATAAGGTATGATATCTAGCGGTTCAAAACTCGTCCGATCTGCGCATGTGATATTCTATAGCGCGTTTCAACGTTAATATATAGGAATTTAATATTTCTTTGGTAAATTTATTGTTTAAAACTTTTATTTGTTGGTTATTCAACATTATTTATCAAAACAAAATTCAAATCACACATGTATGGCTTAAAATGAAAATTATTAAATTATACGATGGTAGACTAGGTATAATAATTAAATAATTAGGCAAGGTATATATATATATATTTTTTATTAGTCAGTATTCTTGGACATTTAAATATTTATATTGTTTATTCCGTGTTCTTGGGAATTTATGTCCACAAATTAAATTAAAAACACGTATTCACATTATAATTTATTGACGTTTCGACCTTTCATAATGGTCTTCATCAGAAGTTAAAATGTCTACAATAGAAACCAATTCACAATAAACAAACATTTGTTACAATTCTATAAAACTTACCATATTTATGTTCTAGGATTCTAGGTTTAAAAACATTTTTGAATATTCATTAATAACACTTATACATTAAAATAATTAAGATAATTTATACAATCTAACAGTACACATTTTTAAAATAACAGTGCCAGAGTTATGTTCCGTCGTTGTGAAACTTGTTTTTTAAAAACAAATATTTCTCTTGGAACTAACAAATTTATTTATACAGAAATTACAAAGTTTGACTTCGATTATTTTGAGTAACTATAGAACTACTACTATAGAACTGTAGAACTATAACTAACTTTACAAACAACATTTCTTCTTTATATAATAATTAATACGTGATATTTACTTAGATATCAAATTACAATAATAATGCGCAACTAGAAAGAAAACAATAAAAGTATTAAATTAAACAAAGCATAGCGTCTAGACATAAGGTCTACTGCGTAATTATAAATGCGTAATTTATAAATAATAACTTCTTTATTCCAGGAACCGTAACTCCTCCCTCCTTAGAAAGAAGCATATCCTCCAGGATATGGTTCTATACAACACAAACTTCTTCTTTTCTTGATTCTTCATTTTCTTGTTTTATCTTCATTCTTGTTTTCTTGCATTTTTTCCAAACTATATAACTTATGATTCCAATAATTATTAAATACATTAATATTGTCCAAAAACTTGATTTTGTATAATATACTGGTTGATTTTTCTTCTAATTCTTCTTTTTGTTCCATTATTCGTTGTTTGATTTCTTGAGTTTCTTTTAAGTTAATTGAATTTAAAGAATTAATTGATAAATGTGTTTGATTATTACTTTTTAAAGAAAATTTTGAATTTACGTTTATACTTGGTTAAGATATTTTTTCAAAGTTTATTTTACTATATTTATTTGCTTGAAATACTAATGAATCAATTTTAACTAAAAAATTTGGTTTTAATTCGATAAGATATGTTCCTAATAATGGTATTTTCTTGAGGAGTTGATAAAATCCATGTTCCTTCTTGAATTTTAGTATATTGAATTTCACTAATTTTTATTTTATAAGGTTCACAATTTGAAGGGTCTTTAAAGTTTATAAGTTCGACTTCACAAGGAGCACTATTTTTAATTACAGTTTTTTGATTTTCTTCACAAATATATTGTCTTTTTATAATATTTTCACAAATTTTGTCCATAAACACATAATCATTGTCCGTGAGTGCTAGGAAAGGTTTCCTTGGAAGGTAAAAGTAATATTGGGAATCGTTCGTTGGAACAAATATAGGAAATAACTGATAATAATGATATATTTCTTTTTCAACAATAGGAATTTCTAAAATAAACGTTACTGTGGCTCCTAATGAAAAACTTTTTATAATTATTAATTTTTCTAACTGAATAATATTTTCTGTAGATAAATCAAATGGAAATGTTAAACTTTTTGGTAAATCGCATTGTTTAATTGCTTTTAAAAACTCCACTGGATTTATAATCGAATTATGTAACGTATTAATTTTTGCAAAAGAAATAGCTACTTCAATTTTTTCTAAGATATCATAAATTGTTTGGTACAGTAAAGTTATTTGATTTATTATTACAAACGTTTGTAAATTACTTTCTGTTTTTCTTTCAAATAGCATTAAATTCTTTTCTATTAAATCAATTTTTTCTTTTAAAATATTTTGATTATGTGAAATATTTTTTGTAATCATTTCGAATTGTTTAATTGTTTCTTTTAATAAAGTTAATTGTTTAATTGAATTATTTTTAATTTTATCTTGATTTAGTTTTATTTGTTCAATTTCATTATTTATTCTATCTGCATCATCTTGATCTAAATTTCCTGTAATACATTTTATTAGTGAACCTAAAGGATTAAATATTCCTCTTTTATTAATAACATGATTATTTTTGATTAACAATGGATCAATTTGAAAAATTTGTTTTTCTATTTTATTTTGTAAAGTAAATAATGGAATAAATGAATTTTCAAATTCTTTCACATATACTTCTTGAGATTTAATACTATTATGAAAATTAATTGTATTTTCTTTAATTGCATAAAATTGGGATATAATTGGAGTTAGGTTATAAATTTGAACAAATGACCAATAGGAAGAAATTAATTTTCTGTACCTAATTTGTAAGGAAGTATTCCGGGATAATTATTAACATCATGGAATAGGACATCATTAGCTTGCATCAATTGGATTCGGAAGATGAATCCGATGATGAATCTGAAATCATTGGAATAATTTTAGTTTCATTTAAATGCACAGTTGATTTCTTTTTAGTTTTAATATTTTCAATTTCAATTTTTCCGTGTTCTAAAATTTTAGTTAATGTATAAGGACCTTCAAATTTATTTTTCTGTTTGCCTCTATTTTCAACTTTTTTATAAACAACTGATCCGATAGCAGGGGGTTTCTCTTTTCTGTTTTCATTTACTTTGTTTATAACTTTTTGTTTATTATTTGATTCTTTTTCTTTTACTAATGAATATAAAGCTTGAGTATGAATTTTATGAGCATTAACAAATTGAGTATAAGCTTCACTAGGTAAAATGGACATAGGATCTTTACTTTCTGTATGACCTGACACTAATTCAAAGGGAGTAAAACCTGTGGATGAATGAATCGTACTATTATAAGCAATTATTGCATAAGGCATTAAACAATCAATATCTGCATTTTTATCTTTTTCTTTTAAAATTCTTAAGTGTTCAGTTATTGTTGAATGGAATCTCTCTACTGAGGAATTAGATTCATGATGATGTGGTGTAGTAAAATGTATTTTTATTTTATGAACATTTAACAATTCTTTCAAAACATCGTTTTTAAATTCACCACCACAATCAGCTACTATTTGTTTTGGTATTCCGAAAAATGTGAAAAAATGTATTAGTTGTTGACAAGCCGATATTGCTGTACCAAAATATGACAATGCCTGACCATATTTAAAAAATTTATCTAGAATAGTTAAAAATTTATGAGTTCCACTTTTATAAGTATCAATATGAATAATTTCAAAAGGTTTTGACGGAGTTTCTGTTAATATAAGAGGTTCATTTATAGGTGTTCTATTATACTTAGTTTTTTGACAAATTTTACAATTATTTATATAATTCTTAACATCTTGTTTTAATGATTTCCAGTAATAATTCTTTTTCAAAAATTGAATAGTTTCATTAATACCGCGATGATTAGTTTTTCCTTCATGTTTATATTTAATTAACTGGGTTCTTTCTTCAGGTAAAACATTATTAATTAATTTTGTACACTCTATAAGTTTTATTTTACTAAAATATTTTTTCCAAACTACTTGAAAAGTATTCCTTAATTCAGGGGATAAATAATATATATAATAAGTATTTTTTGTTAAGTTTTCTTTTAAAAATTGTAATATTTTATTTGGATTATCAGCTATTGTTAATTTTATAATTTTATTACCATCAAAATTTTCAAAACTTCTTTTTATAAAATCATCATAAGGTGCTTTCTTCACTATAATTTGATAAGATTTATTATTTATTATTTCGTCTTTAAGCATAAAATTTTGTTCGTCTGAAGAATCAGTACTGTGAATAGTTTCAGTATCATTTATACATTCATTATTTATTAAAGGATTACTTTCATCATTTATATTTTGCATTTTATCAAAATCCTGTAAAAATTCTTCTATATCAAAGTCAATGTCTCCTGCGTTATTTACATTAGATTCATTTTCAAGTTCAAGTGCATGCAATTCAATACGACTTAGAGGGTCAGCTATATTATTTTTACCAGGTTTGTACTTTATTTCATAATTAAATTCTTCTAATTTTAATCTCTAGCGTAATAATTTTGAATTGGGTTCTTTTAAATTAAATAACCATACTAAAGGTTTATGATCTGTTTGAATTATAAATTTTCTTCCATATAAATAATGTCTATAAGTTTTACAGGCCCAGACTATACCTAAAAGTTCTTTTTCTATGGTTGAATATTTTTGTTCCGTTTTATTTAAAGTTCTAGATGCATATGCTACCGGGTGATCATTAGGAGGGTCTCCCTGAGATAACACAGCACCTAATGCAACATTTGAAGCATCTGTAGTTAAAATAAATGGTTTTGAAAAATCAGGATATTTTAAAATTTGAGCATTGATTAAAACTTCTTTTAAATGATTAAATGAATTTATAAAATCTGATGAATGAACTACTTTTGAATTCTTTTTTAATGAATTTGTTAATGGTTTAGCAATTTTAGCAAAATTATTTATAAATTTTCTGTAATAACCTGCCAAGCCTAAAAATGATTTAATTTGTTTTTGATTTTGAGGGATAGGAAATTCTTTAATTGCCTTAATTTTGTCTGGATTTGGTAAAACTCCATCTTTAGTAATTACATGACCTAAATATGCTATTTCAGTGTGTAAAAATTCTGATTTATCCAATTGTACTTTTAAATTGGATTGTCGTAATCGTTCAAAAATTTTCTTAAGTCTTTCAATATGTTCTTGTAATGATGTTGAAAAAATTATTATATCATCTAAATAAACAAAACAAATTTCATTTTGAAAACCACGTAAAACATTATTCATGACTCTTTGAAAAGTTGCAGGGGCATTCTTTAATCCAAAACTCATTCTTAAAAATTCATAATGGCCAGTTTCAGTGGAAAAAGCTGTTTTAGGAACATCATCTGGATCCATTTCAATTTGGTGATAACCGTTTGCTAAGTCTAAAGTTGTAAAATAATTAGCTCTACCTAATCTATCTAAAATTTGATCGATTAACGGCAAAGGAAATTTATCATCAATAGTTTTTTCATTTAATTTTCTATAATCGATTACAATTCTATATTTTTTCTTTTTACTAGCATCTGCTTTCTTTTCTATAATCCAAATTGGTGAATTAAAAGGTCAATTTGACTCTCTAATAATACCGTTTTTTAACATTTTGTCAACTTGATCTTTAACTTCATTTCTATAGATTTCAGGGTAACGATAATTTCTAGTATATACAGGAGTTTCGTCTGTTAAATTTATTTTATGTTTAATTTGATTTGTAAATGTTAATGGAGTGCCTTCTACATAAAAAATATCTCTATATTCATGACATAATTTATAAATAGCTTCATACTCTTCTTCATTACAATGATCTAATCTTAATCTTTTTAAATTTTCTTTTTGTAATTCATCTAATTCAAAATCATCAACATCCATTTTTTCAATATTATTACATTTTAAACTTTCCTTTAATATTTATCTACATTTAAGGGATCATTAAATATTACTTTTACTGGATTTTCAGAAATATTTGTTATCATTGTTAAAGCATAAGATTTTTCTATATTTACAAGACATTCAGGGATTTCTGCATTACCAAGTTTAACATAATTTAATATACCTGTACCTTGGGGTTTATTAACTGGGACTTTTACTTTTTTGGACATTCTTGGAGGAATTACAATTTCTACTTGTTCAAAAATTTTTTGTTTCAACTTAGGGTCGTCGGAAGCGGCATAAAGAGGTAAAATAGTATTAGGGGTTCTTATGACAAAATCTTTAAAATCAACAGTGGCACCAATGTGTTTCAAAAAGTCATAACCAATTAAACCATCGAAATTAGGTGAAAAATTGAAAATATAAAATTTATGGAAATCTTTTTCATTAAATGTGGGAAATATTGGGATTGTTAAAGTTTCATTATGATGAGAAATGGCATGGGGAGTTTCTACAGTAAAATTTTCTTTTGTAATATATTGTTTATAAAATTTATTTGCTAAATTTTCATTTAAAAAGCTTTCACCTGAACCGGTATCAACTAAGAAGGTTGCATTCAATTCTGGAATTATAATTTTAGGTAAAATTGAATAAACAGCATTCATTTTTAAGTATGGTTTGATGTGGAGGCCTTTATCTGAAAATTTACTTTTTCTTGATTGTTGTTTTCGGAAACATTCTGGGTAAATAATTCTTCTGTTTGATAATGAGTGGGACGAGGATTACTATTTTTAAAGAAATTTTTATTTGTATTTTGACTACGACGAGTATTGCCAGAAGAAGTATCCATAGGTTCGGGACGATTATTATTATTTGGACGATAAGGTTGAAATTGTGGCTTAAAATTATTAGAATTGGGATTGAAATTGGATCTATAGTTTTGATTAAAGTTAGAATTAAAATTTGGTCGGAAATTATTTGACTGATTATTAAAAAATGGTCTAGAGTTTAAATTTAAAAAATTAGTTGGACGTGAATTGAAATTTGATTGTTGATGATAATTATTATAATTATTATAACTATTTCTATTAAAATTATTATTTTTATTAAAGTTATTATTTCTAACATTATTATTACGGTTATTTTGATTTCTAGTATTATTTCTATTTATATTATTATTATTATTAATATTATTTTTAAAATAAATAAAATTTTCTTCTTCTCTAACGAAAGCAAGAGCTTGTTCAATTGAATCCGGGTTTTTCAATCTAACTACTAATTGCATGTGATAATTCAACCCATTGATGAATGTTTTTAAACATAGATCATCGTATTGTTGAATTTTCAATAATTTTACTTCTCTACTATCATTACTTTGATTTATTTTAGAAAATAATAAACTTCTTGCGTCTTGAATCTTTAATCCAAAATCTACAGGACTTTCATTTCTTTCAGGTTTTAAATATATAATATCTTGTACTAAACAATCTATAGATCTTTGATCAGCAAATGTAATTAATAATGACTCTTTTACTTTAGGCCACGTATCCAATTCCGTTCTAGAAGCAATTAAATCTGCTGCTCTGCCTGTTAATTTACTTAGAATAGTATCAAATAAACAAACATTTATAGGTGCATTCGAATTAGTTCTATCTTTATGATTATTTATGAAATTTTCACAACTTTGAATGAATCGATTAATTTGTTTAGGATTACCATCAAAATTTGGAATATTTTCTGCTTGATAACGAATTAATTGATAGTTCGGTTGAGCCATTGTATCGTTTATTTCTAAATTATTTATTTTTTCAACAATATTTTCTAATATATTCTCCGTTTTAAAAATATTTAAAAGTATCTCTCAATTATTTCAATATATAAATTATTTTAATTATTTAAATATATCACCATAAACTTTCAAGGATAATAAGGATAATAATAATAGGATAATGTACTCACGTATACTTCATAATCGATGGCTCACCGTAGGTTGAGTCTTCGGACTATTCTTGTTCCTCGGACTTGCAAATAAGAGACGACTATTCCTGTTCGTTCTCCCTTGCGTGAAGTCTTCTTTGTTTTCTGTGGGAGCAGGATTCACCAATTAACCATTAAAATGGAAAGCGCCCGAAATTCTTCTGAATTAATTCGCACACTCTTGGAGATATCCTACTGACTGCGCCAGTTATGTTCCGTCGTTGTGAAACTTGTTTTTTAAAAACAAATATTTCTCTTGGAACTAACAAATTTATTTATACAGAAATTACAAAGTTTGACTTCGATTATTTTGAGTAACTATAGAACTACTACTATAGAACTGTAGAACTATAACTAACTTTACAAACAACATTTCTTCTTTATATAATAATTAATACGTGATATTTACTTAGATATCAAATTACAATAATAATGCGCAACTAGAAAGAAAACAATAAAAGTATTAAATTAAACAAAGCATAGCGTCTAGACATAAGGTCTACTGCATAATTATAAATGCGTAATTTATAAATAATAACTTCTTTATTCCAGGAACCGTAACTCCAGTGCTAGTAAAAACTTTTTGATAAAACAAATTATTTGTTTTTCATTTTATACATGGTGTTTCATTGTTCTTTTTTTATCAAGTTGTAATAAATTTTACTTAATTTTTGAGTGTCAGCTTGCGAATTCACAGTTTTTGGGTTTTTTTTTTGAATTTCGAGCATTTCATGTATTTCTCGTTTTCTTGTGTGGTTTTCTTTTTTAAAAATTTTTGTTATCAAAATCAAACTTGTGCCTTTTTTCCATCATATGATTTGTTAAAGCTGTTTTGTTTTTTTTATCATATTTGTGACTTTTTAATCTGTTCTTTAGGAGTTGACTGGTTTGACCTACACCTTGTCACAGTCTTGGCAAGGGATTTCATAAATAACATGGCTTTGTTTGTCTTTATTAATTTTTGATTTTAATTTTGAAAAACTGTTATTTAATAAGTTGTGAGCTTTATGTGCAGTATTACCGAAAACCGTTTACACTACCACTACACCAACACACACTTTTATATGCCTGACGCGCGTTTCGATAACCAAGTTATCTTTTTCAGAGACTGAAGGTAAACTTTACCTGACGGGAGGGGGTTGACAAATGACAGATGTGTGTATCGTAAAAATGTGTCCCCCTTGGAACAAAAATCGACCTGTTTTCTCATTATACCAGAATTATTGGGGTAAACGGCAATGTTTTCAAGAAAACTCTTATATAAATTTAGGTCTATTGTTTCTTAGGTTGATAGTAAATTCTAAATTAATTATAGGACTTATCAACGTAACCAACACCATCAGAAACTTCCTTTCTACAAAAACAAAATACCTATTTTATTTATCCATAATACAATAATTCTATCATATAACTTGAATATGATGTTAACTTACTCTATAAAAACAGTTTCTATTAATTTTTTTCCCTCTATTATTAATGCGTTCTTCCCTACGAGATGCACTTTTTTCTTCATTAAGATTTTGAGGTTTGCTTGATAAAGGTTTTTTGATGGAATAGTTCCCTTTTTTAGGGGTCGGTATTTTTTGGGGTGTATCCAAGCATCTCATGTTTCAAGTTTCGTTCGTAATCTTTTGAAGTGAAATGTTTTGAGCAAATACGGGCATTTTTAACGTCGAAATTGTCAACGCGCTTAGATAAATGTTTCCAATTATTTTGCACTTTCTTGTCTTTTGGAAAGCTAAAGAACTTTATACCACTGGAAAAATGTTTAGTTTTATACCACACCCGTATACAGCACACCGCATTTTAATTAATTTAATTTATATTTTCCCGGAGAAATTTTAAATTGTAACCTGTAAAAAATGGCCTCTGGTCACAAGTGACGTCACTAACCACGCCCCAAATATGTGCGTTATCTTATCTTGTATATTTGTATCATGATTTACTATCAACTTAACAACTGTTCGATTCTATGAATGAACTTAAACTGACTCTCAACTAAGAATTACATCAATTTTAAATAAAAATAAATAAATTTGCAGATTAACCATTAGAACTCTCGATATTTGAGATCAAACAATAGGGACTTCCAGAATATTGCAGAATATTTACCTACACTAACCTTAACTACTGCATAACAAACTTCACGTCACTATTTCTTACAAGACTTCTTTGAGGTGATTGCACAACTTGGTTAAAAACACGTCCTTCATTTTCGTTAGTGCATACTGTTTTTCGACGACCTGAAGAACCTTTACGTTGACACAATACACTACCAGTGTGACGAAATTTTTCAACAACAGCTAACATCACACTTTTACTAGAAGCTGCTTTATTAAATTTTTGTTGATATTTTATTGACACCTGTTCTAAGCTTGGACCATCATTACGACCTTTTCCGTATGAACGAAAATAATGCTCTACCAAAGCACTTTTTCTTCCGTTGTTAGAACCATTTTTAAATCAAATTTAACTGCAGCGTACTATTAATAAATATCAACTAATGACAATTAAGTCAAATATGACAAATCCATATTACATAAACAACTCCACAGCACTCTCTGTTTCGGTACTGTTTATTTTGGCGGATACCGTACATTATAATCTGCATCATCATGTATGTATGATAATGGTTTAAGACCAAAATTAGTTGCATTTTTAATCTAAATTAACATTAAGTATTGTGGTTTGACTTCGTGGTTAATTAATAATTTTGAGATATATTTGAGATATCGATAATTTCTTTGATTTTATATTTTTGGTCGGTTAAAGCAAGTGCTTCTCTTTATCTTTATTTTTTTTCCTTATTCAGTTTTTTTTTTCATTTTTTCCGCAGCTCTGCAGCTCCTAGGTGACCGCCTAATGGTAATCACTCCTACCGTACCACTCCTACCTTATAAATAGTTCGTTTGCTCTTAGTACTTTAAAATAACATCGTAACGAGCAAAAGCTGGTGGCATCCAAATTAATTTTATTTATCACCTATCTCCATAATTGGTATAAAAGTACTTTAGCTGTTGCCTAACTCCTACCCTAGTGAGGTTCTCGGGGAAGCTACAGTTACACTTTAACGCTTATTTAATATTCAAAAAACTTTAAATTAGTATTTCATTGTTTCCTATTAAAACTAAAGCGAAACACGTAAAAATTCATACAAAATAGTATACAAAATGATGACCATTTTGCACGAGTATGAAATTTGCATTTGCAATTCATACAAGTGCAAATTGGCAATTTTGGCCAACACCCTTGTTAGGTACTAACAGTTTTAAAGAATATATACATATAAAATTATTATAAAACAAACACAAAAGTATGATAAATAAACCAAAAGGAAACACCATATAAAATAGAACTTTAAGAAAAAAATCATATATACCATTAAAAAATATAACATCGTCATGAATCAAATACTTTATTAATTTAATATTTTTACAATTAATAAGTAAGAAAACTACCATGCCTACCACAAATAGTAAAAGACAAATGAAACGCACAATTAGATTCAGGTGGGATTAGTTGCTGACCTCATGTTGCAACGCTGCGAATAGAATTGTGACCAGGTCTATTTAGTTTAGAAAAGGTTTACTGTTACTACCATGCCTACCACAAATATGTAGTTTATTCCATACCATGTAATAATTTTCCAAATAATACCTAAATATATCATTATAACCACACAATATAAAATTTATAGAATTAATGGATACAAAAATACCAAATCTGCTCCAGTCGCACTACATAAACATGAAACTCAAGAAAAACATACATTTAATTATAATAATACAAAAGTCTTTACTAAAGAAATCAACCTTAAAATATTTAGTAGACTTAGTATATCGGCCAATCAAAAAGATAAACTAAACAGAAAAGAAATAAAAGCGCCGTGGTTCGTGAAAAAGTTTGAGTAAGTTCTGCAGGAAATCTTTTTAGTATATTATTGTCTTGAATACAAGTCTAGAAAACTTTGGTGTCCACACGGTCCATATCTACAGTACAAAATCAGAAAGGTAAAAATTTACTAACTAAAAGCTATAGCTTTTAGTTTCTTGTACTGTAGATATGGACCGTGTGGACACCAATGTTTCTAGCAAATCCAAACCACATGCCACATCTTTTAGTTCAAAACGATTTGTCTGCAAAGTAATTTCATGTTACTCCTAATGAATTTCAAAAATATATTTTTATTAATTGGCGAAGACATTATGTTTCTCTTTATCTAATGGGACTTATTTTTCATTTGAGAATTTATGGTAGATTGAGATAGCGTCATTATTTTTGTCAATTGGCAAAATATATTATTATATTATATTATTATGATTTTTCAAAGTGCTGTCATTATTTTTGTCAATTGGCAAAATATATTATTATATTATATTATTATGATTTTTCAAAGTGCTATTTTGTTAGTTTCTTTAGACAGCTTCTAGTAGTTGTCTTGCTACTTTGTTATGTCGGTTCTCGTTATTTATATTGTAGAATTTTGCCAAAAACTTATCTTCTCGTCATCGAGTGGTCGAAGGTACAATGATGTATTTTTGGGAAAAGGCGTATTGTTGATCTGTTTCAATAGTCGAGGATCGGATTGATTTTTAAGCAAGGTTGGTAAAATAGTGAACTGCAATGTTTAGATTGCAGTAGACGTGCCGAAATTATTTATTAACGTTCGTGGAAAACAATTTGATTTACAGTTATTAAATCAGTTGGTTTCTCTAACAGAAACTCGATGAAGTAAATTTAGTAAGATTTTGATTTCCAGTCTAGTCATATTATAATGATGCAATATGCACTACTGATCTGTATATTTTTAACGAATGTAGTTTTATTAGAATCTTAGAATCTATTATTTGAAAACTTGCACTAGCTCACAAACCTATAAAATATAAAATAGTGTAATAATGACTTTAGATTAAATATTTGGAGGAAAAATTAAATTAAGTTTCATTAATTGTTATGTATAACAAAATTTTTTACTTACTGAGTATTTTCTTCTAAGTTGCAATCTATTGACATGCCTGTAAAAAGTAAAAACGATGTATGTACATAGCATTTGAAAATGATTAGAGTACCATTATTTTAGTCGTAAAATATTATTGGGTATGATTTTTTTAATATATACTTAGTTAAAAATCAATGTTTTGCCCTTAAAATGGTTTTTTCTTTGTAAATTTACAGTTTGCAAAGCCAGTTAAGAAAAATTATAGGACTTTAAGTTAATTCATTTTTAAAGTATTAAAAATTAAATAGTAATAACGACCAATATTTGATAAGGAATATACTTTTTACTTACAAAAATTTGCTAACAGTAATAAAACCACACAGGATTTCATTTTTATTAAGTTGTATAAGTTAAGTAGTGTGTAGATATATATAAATATTTCAGTTTGAACAGAATCTAAAGGTTAATTATTCAACAAATAAACAGGTGTTGTGATAATCTTATCAGTTTAGTATTATAGTACAAAGTGGATTTCATGTTTAAACTAAAAAAAATTATATCTAAATATATAAAATATATATATATATATAAAAGTAGTCACAATTTTTTTGACTAGTTTGGAAAAAAACAATTTCTTTACTTTAATTTTGGGTATAGTAGTCAATATATGAAGGGCTTAAATAAAAGCACACTATTTTTTGAATATCCAAGCTTTCGGAAACATTTATTTCCTTTTTCAAGGAGTTCTACAAAACAATTGAATACAAAAATTACAATAGGAATCAAAATATTATGAATATTTATAACTTACCAAAGATTAGATTAATATTAAAATAAGCAACTTTACAAAACTGAATATTAACAGCAAAAGGCTGTGGTAAAATAAATCGTAGTACATATCAATTTTTAAAATATAAAAACATCGAAAAGAATCTTAAAAAACAGTTTAAAATTTTAAAAGTTAAAAATGATTATAAAAAAAACGTAATATAACATTGATATACTCTCTACGAGGCACATCACGAACTAAAAGGAAGGTTAAGAATGATTGAAAAATATTTAAAGTATTGAAGAGATGGAAAAAACATACATTATTTTTATTTTTATACTAGAAAGAAACTTAAAATCAGTGGTACCAAAAAGTTTATATAAAACAATATTATTTAATCTATAGTATTATTGAAATTTAAAAAGAGCAAATTTTATGTTAGTTATCATTCTCTAACATTAAAAGTAAATTATAGATCTTACTTAGATTGTCTATTTCTGATCTCTTATTTAAAGTATTGGAAGTTTTACTGATATGAACCATTTCCAAAAAAGTACGTTTATATGTGTTGCTTTCAATAGCTAAGATGTGGGGATCTTGAAAATCCATAATGTGATCTTTATTTATTACATGTTCTGCCAAAGCACAAGAAAGTTTATGTGTTTTACAATCACTCTTATGTGATGTAATACGACCTGATAAATTTCTCCCAGTCTGACCAATATAAACCATCTCACAATTAGTGCATGCTATTGAATATATGACATCTTTCACTTCCAGTTTATTCAAGGGATGTTTAGTTCTAGTATATAGTGAATTGATTGTCTTAATATTTTTTGTAGCTATTCTAATGTTAGTAAAGTCTTTAAAAATAGGTTTTAATTTATAAGTAAGATCTGGAATGAACGGTAGTGAAAAATAAAAAATTTGGTTTTGATGTACATTAGGTTGAGAGTTCATTACTGAATTTATAGAATTATTATTATTATTATTATTATTATTATTATTATTATTATTATTATTATTATTATTATTATTATTATTATTATTATTATTATTATTATTATTATTATTATTATTATTATTATTATTATTATTATTATTATTATTATTATTATTATTATTATTATTATTATTATTATTATTATTATGATTATTATGTGATGTGTTAAATAAAAATCTATTTATCAACTTCAATGGGAATGAATTTTCTATTAGAATTTTTCTAAGAGAGAAAATAGAATTCTGAGTAAAATCTGGATGGGAAAGCCTATATATATATATATATATATATATATATATATATATATATATATATATATATATATATATTATAACATTTAAATATTCAATAATAGTATAAATATGATATCAACAGAAGTTGTTTTATATATAACTTCTATTATATATTTTATGTATTTGTAAGAAAATTTTAACTTAGAATAAATTTTTATTATGTAACGTATCAATATTATATTCTGTACATAAACATGTTATTTAAACCTACCAGAAATTTCGAAAAATTAATTATATAATGTGATAAAAGAAGACAGATATATTTCTACTAAGTATATTGTGCACTAGAAAACCCGACAAGTAGACGAAGTGAGTATGTCTAGTTATATATAGGAAAGAGAGAGATAGACGTAGTACCCTAAACAGGGTTAATTTATAAAACATTCAAGAAATTTTTGGAAGGTCATAAACCTATAAAAGGACTTGAGCAGAGGTTGTGGGGAAAGTATATTATTAAAAGTCAGCCATAGAAGATCGGACAGACTGAACAGTCAGTTTGAACAAAGTGAACAAACAGTTTTTAAAAGTAGAAAAAATAAAATGTTAAATAGTGATATTATCAGAATACAAGTTTAAGTACTCAAAAAGTAAAACAAAGTGTTAAATAGTGACATTAAAAACAAAAGTTTAAAATTATTACCAAAGTAATCAAAAGTGACATTAAAAACATTTTCGGTGTATAAAAAAGAATAAATTAAGTACTTACTATTTATAATAACATTAAAGATTACCCAAGTTATTATTGTGCTCTTAAGTATAAACGCTATATCTATATGGTGAGTGCACTTTTGCAAGTTATTAGTAAATATCCTTTTGTAATAACCGGAATATTTATAAACATAAAGTATTTTGGAAATTATTTTCGGATAGATAACAAGTGAATAGTAATTAGTTATCAGTATAGCAGGCCAGGGTAGTGAGGCGCCCAGCCTCACTTCATCAGTTCACCTAAAAATGTCAGCTACTATGTCATACTCTTCGGTAGTAATTCAACCAAAGCATCCTTCAAAATATCATGGAATAATAGTCAGTTCAATTGAGGGAGCAGGTATAAATGATTATTTAGTTCCTTTGGGTCAAATTGTACAACTAAAAAATACAACCCACATTTCAAAATAAGTCAAAACCGAGTATGTATTTATCTTTCTTCTCCTAAAATTGTTGATAACTTCATCAACAATCATCCATAACAGTTCGTAATCAAACCTTAAGCGCTAGAAGGCTTATTACCCCAGCCGAAAGAGTTGTTTTATCTAATGTCTGCCCTTCCATACCTCCTTTGACTAATCTGAGAATAAGCTCATCACTTCTTGAATTCACTCACATACTTAGTTTTAGACGGTATATTTACGTTAGCCTCCATGAGTTTTGAATTCCAGATTCTATTGTTGTTACATACGAGAATTCTCCTTATAGAATATTTATTTCTCAAGATAGTATGGCTTGTTATATTTCTAAGCAAACAGGTCATATTGCTTAACAGTATACTCAGCGTGTAACCAATACACCAAATATTTCTTCGTCACAAATATTCACAGAACCTTCCTCACAACCCTCATCATCAGATACTTTTAACAAACTACCAAGAATATATGCATTGAACTTTCCAAACAGCCAATTTCACAAGATAAATTATCTTCGCAGCCATCTACACAACACCCCTTACCTCAAGATATACAATCCGGAGAAGATACAAATTCAAAACAGAAACCTCAACCTATACCAAAACGACAATTTAAAGAAATAGTCACTCCTCCTTTAAATAACAATACCGATCCAACAGATTTGTTAACAGTACCATCACCAAAACCAACCGCAAAAGTTAAAAAATCAAAATCAAGCAACTCCCTCTCCAGTGTTGAAATAACAAAAAAGTTCATCGATAGTCATTCACCTTCTTTTCTACTAAACTATGATCAACTAATGCTTTTATTAGACAATGTCCAAGGAGTTATAGATCCGATTAACATTATTAAGGACTATACAGATGATTTATATATATATATATATATATATATATATATATATATATATATATATATATATATATATATATATATATATATATATATATATATATATATTGTAATGTTTAAATATTTGACAATAGTATAATGATTAAAATATCAACAGAAGTTGTTTAATTTAACTAAATCCAATAATTTTAATCATATTGTATTATTTTATTGTATATTTTGTGTATTTGTAAGAAAATTTTAAGTTGGAAATTATTTTATTATATAACGTATCGATATTATATCTAGTACTTAGTAGACACTTCGCGAAAATTGATTATATAATATGTAAAAAAAGGACAGATAATGTGTAAAAAGGAGACAGATATATTTTACTATATTTTATTCTGGAATTATCGATGATAGACAAAGCGAGTATGTCTAGTCATAAATATGAAAGAAAGAGATACACATATTCTTTCCAGAAATGTCTAAACTCTAGAACAAAAAACGAATAATCTAGAAGTTTGAAACCTATAAAAGACTGAACAGAGGTCGTTAAAAGGGGGAGTTTATTATTGGAAGTCAAACAGTGAAGATCTGAGTGTGAACAGTCAATTTGAACAAACAGTTTTTAAAGTAGTTATCATAATAAAGTGTTAAATAGTGACGTTAAGAATAAAGTAAAACAATCAAAAAGTAAAATAAAGTGAAAAAAAAGTGACATTACTAAGATTGAATCCAAAAGTGAAATTAAAACGTTTTTGGTCGATAAAAAGAAGATTATAAGTGTACTTACCATTATTAATACAATAAAACGAACTAATCCAACAAACACTAAACAGTCAAATTTGAGGAACAAACAAAACACAATAATATTACACGAGAGTCCAAACGTCTAATAAGGCGACATTTTGCCAAGGTCGGAGTTTCCAAGTATCGCTTCGTTCGTCTCCGTTTTTCATAGATCAACTACAGATTTTTCCACCAATCAGGAAGCAGGACTTTATTTCAAGGTCAGATAAAATTGTAAACTTTTAAAAATTTTTGTAATAGTTAGTTGAATTTTATAATTTAAAAAAAACAAAGGAATTTACTTGATATTTAATAATTAGTGTATTTGATAATCTTATTTGCCATTACATAAACAACATTGGTTAATTTAACTTAATTCACATCAAGTAAGTTCTTTTATAATTACTAAAAGGCCTTTCTTTTTCCTTATTAAACTTCAATATTACTGTTTTAATTTAACTATTTTGTAATAAATTTATAATTATAATTTAATCAAATTTTTCATTCATATACACCTAATAATCCAACTGGAAACTGGCGTAACCAAACACCCCTGAGAAAAAGATCTTGTTGCTAATAATAATATCAAATATTAATCAGTCAAATTCATAAATAAATAAATCAATAAATTATCTTTAGAATCATAATATTCATTACAATATATATATATATATATATATATATATATATATATATATATATATATAAAAATGAAAATAATGGGTTAAACCCGCTAATGCAGCCGTAGACACGTGTTTCTGTCTCCTTAGACTTCATCAGTACGGCATAGCTAAGGAGAATATTACCAAAAAAACACTGAATGATGGAAAACAATATTAATCACACAAACGGAGTCAACACAAGGGCCAACCGCACATTTGTGGCTTCAATTGGAATTACCAATTGATTGTCGGCGAAATTCCAACATAGCCACGGAGGCAGATATAACCACCTGCGTGACAAACCATTACCCAGGAATAAATACAAATGGTAGTAGTATTTTTGCGGGGATTAATTAAATAAAAAAATGAAAATAATGGGTTAAACCCGCTAATGCAGCCGTAGACACGTGTTTCTGTCTCCTTAGACTTCATCAGTACGGCATAGCTAAGGAGAATATTACCAAGAAAACACTGAATGATTTTGACAGGCGTAACTCTGCCCCGAGTAGTATTGAAATGAAATTAAGCAATGGATGTAATAATTACTAAAGTTTGAAGGAATGATCGAATCAATGAAAGTGTGATTAAAACAGTAAACATATATTGATTTGTAAATACTACACTTTAAATTTGAATATAGTAGAGTTAACTTTGTGTTTGGACAAAAACTAAAGAGAAAGAGTAAGTCCCTTTTCGGACTTCCCGTGAACACAATTTTTAACGAAACGTAGCACCCATGCTACGACTCGCCGAATTTTAGAAAATGTAGAACACCTTTCGAATAAATTTGTCCAACAATTGGATTTCTTGGTTACGTTTAAGGAAATCATGGAAGTTTTACACTCCGGGACATTATCAGGGTTGAAATTGATTTTTAATTGAGAATATGGAATATGCGACTCCGACAGAAATGGGGGGCCTTGAAGCCACATAGACGTGTTTGCAAGAACAGTCGATGTTGATCCCCTTGATGCTATGTCAGCCGCGTTATCTGCAGATCTGACATGATGCCAGTGGTATGAGGAAGTCAAGGTTTGAATCTTACGTACTCTATTGGCAACGAATACAGTCCACCGCGTAGGCAGACCTTTTACCCAGTACAACGCTATTTCGGAGTCTGACCATAAGTGCACTTCGGAAACTGTAATCGAGTGCTGAAGTATATCAGTTAATTTTACTGCCAATTCAGCTCCTAACAGCATAGCAGATAATTCAAGGCGTGGGATGGACATCGAGTTTTTTAACCGAGCGACTCTAGTTTTAGAGGTTATTAACCTCACCGACACTGAGCCATCGGTATAAACAGCGCGCACATAGGCTAGTGCTGCATACGCCACGCTGCTTGCATCACAGAAAACGTGCAGCTCTATTCTTTGAGCTGGGGTTTTCTCGAATGTATATCTAGGGATTTTTATCGACGAGACTTTCGAGAATTCTATGAGTAATTTATCCCACATGAGTAACACCTCTGAATCCGACACAGGTTGATCCCAACCAACAGACAGGTTCCAAACCTTTTGTATAAGGAGTTTACCCATTAATACTACGGGTGATAAACCAAGTGGGTCCCAACATTGTGCTACCACTGTAAGTATAGCACGCTTCGTGATAGGCCCTTGTAACGAAATTGTAGGAAACGAGAAAAAGAACTGATCCTTTATTGGGGACCATTTGAGTCCCAGGATTTTATTTGGCGCATCGTCGGGATTAATCTCGTACACGTCCATCGGTGTGGCAGATATTTGCTTAATAAAGCTCTGTGAATTTGAACATTGTTTGTGAAGAGTAAAATTTGCGGATTGCAATACCTTTGTTAATTGCTCGTATAACGTAAATAAGTCACCTTCATCGTGACATCCAGAAAGAATATCGTCCACATAGGTTTGGGATGTTAAGGCTTAATAAGCCAGCGGAAATTCTCCCTTATTCTCCTCGGCCAGGTGATTCAATACCTTTGTTGCCAAAAATGGGGCAGGTCGAGTACCAAATACTAATCGATCATGTTGAAAGCATCGTAGATCCTTCTGCGGATCATCTCTCCATAGAAATTTAAGTAAGAAGGTATGCTGTGGGTTTACATGAATTTGTCTATACATCTTCTGTATATCTACCAGTAGAACGAATCGAAAAAACCTTAACCTAACCAAAATGTCATAGAGGTTAGGCTGTACTTGAAAACCGGTGAACAAAACGTCGTTCAACGATAATTTTGAAGATGATGGGGAACTAGCATCAAAGACGACTCTAGTCTTAGTTGACTCGGAGTCTCTCACAACCGCGAAATGAGGTAAGAAATAGGCGTTCAAACCTGCCTCGTTTTTTAACGCTAAGGGCACCTCTTTAGCATGCCCTAGCTGAACATATTCATCAATCACTTCCGAATATTCCCTTGCCTGGGATGGATTACGAATTAATTTATTTTCTAGAGAAAAGAAACGTCTTTTAGCCGTTTGAAAGGAATCACCCAATTTTGATGCTTCGTTGGGTGATCGAAAAGGAAGGTCTACCTGGTATGAACCATCCTGCAACCGTACTGTGGTTGCTTCGAAAATATTTTCAATTACTTCATTATCATGACTAACGGACTTAGATTCTTCCTGACTTTCCAACTCCCAAAACCTCTTAACGAAATTGTCTAACGACACATCTGATACAATGTTGGTTTGCAGTACTACCGCATGGTTTGAAACGAAAACTTGATTACAAACGGAATTTCTTGAAATATTACTTTTTATACAAGAATAAGGAACGTTTCCTGAAAGCACATAACCGAAAGTGGTTTTTTGTAAGATAGGGCGATCGGGACCTAAACGTATCAACTCTTCCTGCATCATACGAACAGCGTCCCCAACTCCAATTAACATATCATTCGAACCGGGTTTTCCGCAATCTTTATCTGCCATTTTTCAGTACGAAGGAATGTTAAGTTTCTGAAGATCTATTTCAACTTGTGGTAGTTTCGATGTTATACAATCTAGCACAGAGCAGGAGACTTTCATTTTGTCCCTAGTTACTAAAGAATGGATTACCAAATCCGCTACATCCTGGGCAACATGAGAAATCTGATTTATGGCAGAAATTGTGAAGGATTTTTTGTACACAGGACTTTGCAACCTTTCCACTAATTCACGTGTAACGAAGGAAAGTTGACTACCAGAATCTATCAAGGCCCTTGCTAATACTGCGAAGAATAGATGCGCACTTGAACAGTGCCCAAAAGAACATGAGTACTATTTGAACATAAACCGACAACATTACCTCCTTCATCCATAGAAGGTAAGTTTTCCGAACACGAAGTAGAAGGGTGAGGAGCATTCCTCGAATTATTTTTAGAAACTCTCGATATCGAATTGTTAGATGATTTTTCAACCATCTGGGTAGCGAAATATGAGGATTTTTCCATAGAACGATGCAACAACGAATGGTGCTTTTTGTTACACATTGCGCATAGTTTCTTACTAGCACAAGTGTCAGCAGAATGATGTCCACCTAAACAATTTGAACATAAGGATTGTTTTTTAACATAATTGAATCTGCCTTGAACCGACAACTGCATGAAATTCTTACAGGAATAAATCCTGTGAGAAACTTCCGAACAATAAAGGCATTTATATGTAGGAGCGAAAGGTTTGGATTGATCACGAGAATAACTAGGCTTGCCTTGAACCGGACTAGATGGGATCGAATGGAACGCTGATTTAAGCCCCGCCTTGAAACCATCATTTTTGCTTTGAGATTTTTCCTTAAGATTTCCATTTAAATTTTCTAAATGCGAACACCGAATATGGATTAGATCTAAAAACTCTGTTAAACATGGAAGTGAGAGCATGTCTTTATTGTCGAATTCTAAGTGTCTTTTGGTACCATAGTCCAACTTACGTTCTAATATACAAACGAACAGTGCATCTAACATTTCTTTATCGGATAATTTAAAATTTTGTAAAGCTTGCAGGGTTGTATTGACGGTTAAATGAAATTCCCGCAATGTGGAAGGAGTTGATGAGGAATTGTTAGGAATTGTTTTCAAGTCTAAAATGGAATTTATTAAACTGCGCACAGTTACGCTTTTATTTGAATACCTTGAAAATAAATTATCTATCGCAATCTGAAAATTGTCATTCGTCACCTGCAAATTTTCGATAATTTTTGCAGGCTCCCCCTTTAAGTATCCCTTTAAATATATAAATTTTTCTATATTAGTCAACCCAGAATTGTTTATAATCAAAGCAGTGAATAATTCAAAAAACGGCAGGAACTCCACTGGGTTGCCTGAAAATACTGGAATCGAAATATCAGGTAATTTCACCTGTGGTTTACGAGCTGGCGCAATTGTAACCTGTGAAGTTGTGAACACGTCTGGACTTGAGGAAATCGTACTTTTTAGCTTATTTGTTGCGAGTGCCGTCATGGTGAGGTATAACTCATCAATAATACTTCGATCTACTGTATCCTGATCAGAATCACTAAGCGAATAGTCAATATCATTTTGTGCGTCATTAAATTTATCATACGCAACCTGTAATGCATTTTTTTGAATTTCTAATTGAGTTGAGTCGCATATATCAATATTATTTTTTATCCAATCACAAAGTCTTTTAACTCCCTTAATCGCTACTTCCCGAATTTTTTCTAATTTCTCCATATTTTTAATTTTAGGAGCCATAAAATCGAACCGTATAATATGTTTAATTGAATTAAACCAATAGAATAAATACAAACTACTATGCGATTAAGGTTAGAAATTAATGTGCTGAAATAAATTGAAACAACACTGTATATTAAAGCTTAAAAATAAAAAACAATTTAAGAAATGGATCTCAAAGATCCGGCTCGAAGGACCATTTTGTTGGGGACTTCCAACAAATAGCAGACGTACCTACCCTTGGTGACGCCCCTGTTTTGCTGTCAAGCGTTTGGGCTGTTGTCGTGCGTCCAACGGCCCGAAGCTGGTTCGTCCCTCAGATACTCAGTTGTTTTGACAGGCGTAACTCTGCCCCGAGTAGTATTGAAATGAAATTAAGCAATGGATGTAATGATTACTAAAGTTTGAAGGAATGATCGAATCAATGAAAGTGTGATTAAAACAGTAAACATATATTGATTTGTAAATACTACACTTTAAATTTGAATATAGTAGAGTTAACTTTGTGTTTGGACAAAAACTAAAGAGAAAGAGTAAAGAGAAGGACCTGCTAAAACTATTTAATTATTTAGTTCTAAATAAAATAAAATGTGAATCATCTAAAAAAAAATATAAGCTCCTTCTCATTACATATAACGTAAAAAAGAACATAAGAAACTAAATGTGACGTCACTGCGCAATTAAATCTATTTATATCCTTAATCCTAAACAAAATGTATAATTATAAAAAGCAAATATAAATAATACCGCAATCAAGAATATATATACCTAAACAAAAAATAATCTGAATCCCTTAAGGAAGTTCTTATTTACACCGCGTAGTCACTTCTACTGCTAAACGTGTGGGTAAATGAAATAATTATACAACACATAAAAACTGGCCTTGACTGAAGTGCTGCTGATGGTAAAGTTGACGTCTGGTATAACAAAAATACGCCTCTACTGCGCTGCTGCTGACGTCACTGTTCAAAAGCGCGCTAAGAACCGCGTGGCTTGGGGTGCGGCTTCGAAAGAATACTCAAAAAATGTTCAAATGAGTTCGAAAAAGTCTAGAAATACTATGTAGGTAAATGTCCACGAATGGCTTTAAACTACTCCTAATCCGAAATAACGAATTCTTAAATGAAAGTGAGTCTTAATCGAAATAATTGAGTTCATTCGCAAAAATATGATTTGCAAGTACCGGATTAGCACAAATATATATCTACTAACCTTACGAATTGTCACATAATACGGGTTGCTTTATTATTCTTCACCAACGAACTTAATATCCATTTTTTACCTTTTTCTTCACTCACGAAACGAACTTTTACTAACGAAATCGAACATCACACTTACACCACCCTGATTCGTAAAGGAATGCTGCCGTTACAGTTTCGCCCTTGGCCGATGTTAACTACTACCCCCTTCCCTTCTATATATGTTTAACAATTTTGGTTGCATAATATTAAGTGTCAGTGTCGAAATATTTTTGACGAATATTTTTATTATTTTATTTCCGTTGTGGTGAAGCCACAACATTTAGTTTTATTGCTCTGTCTGCAAGGCCAATTATTACAGTTTTTTTATGTGATATAGGGTGGTTTGAATCATAGTGTAAATATCTTGATGTCCAGGTTTCTTTTGTGTACCATATGGATCTTATTTGATTGTTAAAATTGTATAGTGTTAAGTCTAGAAAATTTATTTGGCCGTTATTTTCTGTCTCTATCGTAAACTGTATTCTTTCGTGATATTCATTAAATGTGTTTTTTATATATTCCACTTTATCTTTTGGGATTGCTGTAATGCAGTCATCTACATATCGGTAAAAGAAGGGAAGTTTGATTTTTAAGTTTTGGAGAATTGACTCTTCTAAATCTTCCATTACAATTTGTGCAATAACACTCGATATTAAAGCACCCATTGCACAACCCACTGTTTGCTTGTAATATTTTTGTTTATATAGCGTTTAAAAATTCGTCTAGTGGTATGTCAGTAAATTTTTTAATTTCATTCCATTTTTTTGTTATAATATTAATCGCCAAGTTTGTTGGTATACTGGTATACAAGGATACTACGTCGAGTGATGCCAATTTATACCCATTTGGTATTTTAAAATTCTTTATTTTGTTTATAAAATCCATTGAATCCTTTATATAGTATTCATTTTTATTTGTTATGTTTTGTAAAATGTCTTTTAAAAACTTTGAAAGGGGTTCAAACGGAGATTGAATGCATGAGACTATTGGCCTTAAAGGGATGCCTAATTTGTGGAGCTTCGGTAAGCCATATATTCTTGGTGGTATGGCGTTATGTATTTTTAGTTTTTTTGCAGTTTGTGGTGATATGTATAGTTTATTTTCCCATTCTGTAATAATTTCGTTATTCTTTTTTTGGTATATATTTGTTGGGTCGTTTTTTAGTTCTTTGTAAGTATTTCGGTCTTGTAGTAGAGAATTAATTTTTTCTTCATATTCGAAGTCATACATAAGCACTGTTTTGTTGGTTTTGTCAGGTTTTAGAACTAATATGTTTTTATTTTGCTTTAAAAATATTTTTGTCCTTTTTACAGCCTTTAAGAATGATTTTTGTTTTTTTATTTTTTATGTGTTTTTGTTTATGAAAATAGTTCTTGTAATTTGTTATTATGTTGCAACATTTTGAACGAATTTCGTCCTTTTTTTCTAAAGTAAGTTGATCAATAGAAACTTCTACGTTGGCGATTATTTCGGATATAGGAATTTGATTGGGATTATCTAGTGGAACAGAAAAATTAGGCCCCAAACTCAAAATCTTTTGTACTTCATCTGGTATGTTTAAATTTGTAAGATTATCTATCCATTTGGATGGATTTTGTTCTTCACATGATTTATTATTAGTTAAGTTTTTAAGTTTATTTAATTTTAAGATATTTTTTTGTTTTATATTTTGAAAAAATTTTTCAGCTTTTTGATGTTGTTGATGAAAAAAGACTTCGACTAAGTTATTAGGAAGGTTAGATTTTATTGTGCTTTTTATAACACTCAACTTTTTTTCAATTGTTTTTAGGTTTTTGGTGGTATCTTTTATCAGGATATTAAGTGTGCCTTAAACAAATTCTTTTTTTAAAATGTCTATAAAACGCTTTTCTAACAATTTACAGTTAAAAACAATATGTTTGGTTTTAAATTTTAAAAATGTAGGTGTTAGTTCTTCATGTTTACATCTTAGTAGAAAAATTCGTCGGTTTTTATGTTTACATTGTTGTTCCATAATTTTAGAGAAACTTTTCATTGCAGTAACTACATTTTCTCCATATAGTTCAGAAAGGTGTTGGTAGGAAGGCAAATTTTCACCCATTGCCGGTATATGTTTTGAGTGTAGTATATATATATGTGTTGTAGTATATGTTGTTGACCAATCAACTTTCGTAAACCTCATTTCTCAAATTCCAACTCCGCGTACAATTCTGGGCGAATTCAACGGATATAACATTATGTGGGGTTCTGACAGTACTAGTTACAGGGGTAAGATAATAGAAAATATCATAGATAACTTAAATTTCTTAAATGTTGGTAGATCAACAAGATTTAATATAAATACAGACGAATCTTCCTGTAACTGGGAAAATTACAACACTAACCTGAACATAAATCTTGCAAGTTTCAAGACTAAACGAAATGCCAGGAGTCACCTGGCCTTAGAAAATGATCTCATAGAACTGAAAGAGGCAATACTCGATGACTATGAATCCAGTTGTTCTCTCCAAAGGACTAGAAAAGCAAAAGATGCGATATGGTGGAACAGTCATCTGTCAAACTTAAGATCCTAGACAAACGTAATGGAGATTGGCAGAGCTACACCGAGAAACTTACAACATATAATAAGGAGATCAGAAAAGCTAAAAGAAACAGCTTCAGAAAATTCTGCGAAGAAATAGACGCTACACCCTCTGCAGCAAGGCTACACAAAGTCTTGGCAAAAGGAAAAGTAGACACTGTAATGGCATTACGGAAGCCAGATGGAAGCTTCACAGAAAGCGAAAAAGAACGAGCTCTGCTCCTATTAGAAACTTACTTTCTCGGAGGAATAGTACCTTCGGGAAAAACAAGTGACAAGGCTAAAAGACCTACCAGGGAAGACACTGCAATGGCAAAACACATATGCAGTAAGGAACCGCTGAGATGGGCTATGAACACCTTCCACCTTCAAAACCCCTGGAACGGATGGAATATTTCCTGCCCTACTCCAACAGGGCCAAGAGGCAATAATTCCACACTTGATCCGAATTAGTCGGAGCAGAAGCGTGGAGAAGGGCCAAAATCACCTTCATCCCAAAAGCAAAAGGGAACGGAACACTACGCACCCCAAATCCCTTAGACCAATCAGCCTCACATCGTTGGTTCTCAAAACGATGGAAAAAGCTGTAGACAACTACATTAGAACAGAAATCTTGGAACAGGTGCCAACATGCGTACCAAGCGGGAAAGTTCACGGAAACCGCTTTAACACAATTGACTGACGAAATCCAAGACGGTCTGAATAAAAAAGAGACCGTGTGTTTTTCTAGACATAGAAGGGGCCTTTGACAATACGCCACATGAGGCAGTCAAAAGAGCACTGATTGAGAAAGGAGTAGATAGAACGACTTCCATCTGGATGTCGCAACTGCTATCTACAAGAATCGCAGAAATGAAGGCAGGATAAGACACTATCTACATTAATGTGACCAGAGGCTGTCCACAGGGGGAGTTGCATCCCTGCTTATGTGGAGTCTCACTGTGGACAGTCTACTCTGTCAATTGACTAGCGAAGGCATACCATGTCAAGGATATTCCGACGACATGGTTATCCTGGCAAAAGGGAAGTATGAAAATGTCCTCTCTGATATTGTTCGAAGAGGACTGAACATTGCGAAACAATGGTGTGACTCGGTGGGATTCAGCATCAACCCCACCAAAATCACACTAGTAGCCTTTACAAGGAAAAAGGAACCTAATATAAAAATCATAAAAATAGGAGAGAACATCGTGGAGTGGAAAACAGAGGTAAAATATCTAGGGCTAATCCTAGATAGCAGGTTACTCTGGAATAAACACGAAGACGAAGTAATACACAAAGCAACCAAGGCCCTCATGGTGTGCAGGAACATTGCAAGGAAGAACTGGGGATGCAACCCACGTATTCTGCAATGGATGTACACAGCAATAGTGAAACCAGTAATCACATATGGGGCAGTGGCTTGGGGCGCAAGGGCTAATCTGAGTACGACGAGGAAAAATCTCTCGAAGATTCAGAGACTAGCCTGTTCATGTATCACTGGAGCAATGGGAACTTGCCCTACTGCTGCAATGGAGGTGATTTTAAACTTGACCCCACTGCACGTTCTGTTAGAAAGTGTAAGGAAGAAAACGATATATAGAATGATCAAAGAAGGAATTATCAGGGAAAAACCTCGATCACTTCAATTTGATCAAACTTGGGAAATGCCCCAAGATGATATGCAAAAGAAATTTAACTTTGTGAGAAAATGCATCACAAAGTTGAGTAATAAATCTGAATGGGATGAAGACACCATACAGAATTTAAACCAGAATACCATATAAAGTGGTATACGGACGGTTCCAAGCTAGACGAGGGAACTGGGTTAGGAGTTTTTGGACCGAGAGCCAAATACTCAGAATGCTTGGGCACATACCCGAGTATCTTTCAAGCATAAGTCCGCGCCATCAAAAGATGTGTGGAATTCAATATTGGAAGAAACTACCGCAGACAAGAGATTCTGATCATGTCGGATAGTCAAGCAGCCATCAAAGTGCTGAGCTCAAATATAATCAGTTCGAAGATGGTTTGGGACTGCCTAGGCAAACTAAATTAACTAGGCCAGAAGAACACTGTCACCCTCCTATGGGTCCCGGGACACATAGGAATAGAGGGGAACGAAACAGCAGACAAGCTGAAGAAAAGGAGCTGAAACCCCACATTTGGGACCAAAACCATCCTGTGGGATCAGCAGTAGAGTAATCTTAGGAAAATCTCTTAGGAATACTAACCTGGCATTGCCGGTTAAAAAGCCACATGAAGAAACTAGGGTTAGCAGATGAAGCAAAGTCCAGGTTCTGTGAGGAAGAGGATGAAACCTCAATACACATACTCTCAGAATGCCCTGCCTTGCAGAATTCTAGAGCCAGATACCTAGGAGCACATGAAATAGAAAAGGGGGATCTACCTCCTGGTTTGAAGCTCGAAGATGTCCTAAACTTCCTCCGGAAAATAGGACTCGAAGAGCTGCTATAAATCTAAGAAAACATCAGAACTTGGCAAGTAAGGGGGGACACAATAGATCCTATAGGTCGCAGTGTACTTATCACCCCTAATTTATACATACATGCATGCAACAAGATTTAAGAGGGGCGTCAAAAATGTGACAGCTGAAAACGGGTGGCAAGCCTGAATTGTACCCAAAATTTCAATCATTTTGTAAACAACAAATCTAAAGAACGCCTTTAAATTACGTATTCAAATTTTAACAGGATATAGCTTAGACCTTTCTCTAGGAGATAAGGTTTTTTAGTTGAGTTTTATATTGTAATAAAAGAGATATTGTCGTTTAAGTGATGGTATGTTTTTAAAAAGTTTGACAATTTGTGATCACGAATTTTAAGGCCAGAAGCTTAACTCCTAAAGAAAGCATAAAGAATGCGACTAGAAAAATATGAAGGTCAAAAAATGTATATTTTTTGAGATTTGTTGCACGCGAAATTTGAACATTGCACCAATCTGTCAATTTAGTTCAAAAGTTTTGGTGGCGCTTTTTTCCGAAACGTATGTCTATTCTAATTCTCCAAATCCAAACTTCACTTAACATAACCAACCTAACCTTATTTCTCGTTCATAACGTAAAAATATATTAATTTTAGTGTTTTGCTTTTAAATATATAATTGTCTACATGTGTTTTGCTTTTAAATATATAATTGTCTACATTAATATTCAGTTATACTTTACCAGAAGTTAAAAAAAATTAATTTTAAAGTATATTTTCACAATTTGCGTTGGTTTTTACATCGTTTATAGCATTATCCAACTGTGATATGTTCAAGGAGTTATTGGAATTTAGTGTTATGAACCTTTGGTATTTTCTAAATTACTTTTTACTTAAACACAGTTGTCTTATTTTAGTCGAATTGGTAAAAATGAGGGACCCGATTTTTGTTTATACTTTTTTTTAATCTTTTAAGTTACCTAATCATTATCTTATATCTTTATTTGTTAAATATCATAAAGCCAGCCTAAGGGATTTACATTCATATATTAAAACCACATATGTAAATATTAACAGCTTATACATGCTCAATATGTATAAATATAATAGCTTTCTCTTTAGACAATGTAAAGAATTAAAATTTACAGTCAAATATGTAATATTTTTATTAAAACAGTTTTACAAATTTGGGTTGGATACTGGATACGTCTGTTATCTTTATTCATCCATGGCAATATCATCTTTACATTCAGCATATCCTCAAAACAAAACAAAAAATTTGCAAGGGCACGTATCCCCTTCACCATTGAATGTTTGTTGGTAAATGATAAAACAGACCAAAGGGTTTCATATTCATGTCAGAACAAAGTTCACATATATCCATAATATGGAGAACTGGGAAATATAAATGAGAAAATGAGTCATAAAAAGAAAAACATAAAACAAATAGATAGATAGATAGATCGATTTATTGTTCTTTTATACAAGGTACATGAACAAGAGAACGGTATAAATTATAAACAAATAAGTTGAATAAACAAATTTAACACAAAAAAAAGTGGCGAACAAATATAAACAACTAACATTAGATGACTTTTTAAGAAGATAACCATTAAGTAGTATTAGAAGTTGTACGTGGGTAGAAAAGCCTTGTGCATTTTATTCGTTGATAATAAATGATCTTATTCGCATAGCACCCCCTATAAAGTTATAAATAAGTTGGAGAGTTCTAGTGTTTGTTGTTGAAAGTAAGGTATCCAGCGCGTCTGAATGATACTGATTTCCTAGAATTGTTGGTCTTAAGCTGTTGTACATTGGGCAATCCAGAAATATGTGTTCTAGTGTTTCCATAACTTGTCTATTGCAGATTGTACATCTTTCGTCAAGTTTTATTTTGTGTGAGATGTTATTGACATACAGGTATATTGTTTTATTATTTGTTGTGCGAACCTGGGCAATTAAGCGTTTAACATGCAATGGAGATGGTCCGCAGATGTAGTTGTTAAAGTTATTTTCAAGTAAAAACTTATAGGTTGGGTGATGAACACTAAGTAATACTTTGTTCCAGTCGTCCTGGATGTTTGTGACCATATATTTGGTTAATATATCTTGTTTTATATTTTCATTGATAAATTCTGGATTAAAATTAGGATAGTATTTGCTAACAATAGAGGTTAACTGTTCAAGCCAATTATATTTAAGACTACCACATCTAGATGTTTGAAGTTTTTTAAGTCGTTCCAGTGCCCTATGAAGGTATCTTGTATTATCTTGGTTGCTTATTCTAATTATTAGATCGATAGCTTGTTTTATCGTGTAATATTCCAGTTTGCACAAGTTTATTTCTAGTCTTATTATGTAAGAAGCAGTTGTTCGCTGTAGGAAGAGAAGATTTTTCCAGAAACTAGATTGTATTCTTTCAGTTTGGTCTAGGTAGCGCAATCCCCAAATACTACTAGCATAGTTAAAAGTAGGTATTGCTACACTATTATAAAGAGTTTTAATGGAGAGAATTGACGAAAGTTTTAATGCATTAATTGTTTGTATAATGGTTCCTTGAGTGATTCTGGCTTTTCGTTCCCGAGATTTTAAGTTGTTTAGAAATAAACCATTAAATGTAAAGACGACTCCTAAATATTCGTAAGTGTTAGTGACTTCTATAACTTCCTTTTGGTAAATAAACTGTGGCTGCTGCCTGATGTTAGGGCTTTTGCGAAATATGACTATTTTTGTTTTATCGGTATTGACATGTAGTTTAAATTTAGAGCAATACGATTCTAAAATCTTAAGAGACCTTTTCATTTGTATTTCGGATTCAGCTAGCACTGTAAGATCGTCTGCAAATAATAATGTTCTTATATTATCCCCTTCGTCCAGGGATACTCCCTCACTGCCATGTTCCTGAAAATAGGAATCAATGTCGGAAATAAATAGAGCAAAAAGTAAAGGGCTAAGGGGATCCCCTTGTAACACTCCTTTAGTGATTGGTACAGTTTCGGAAGTACATCCGTCTTGTTCAATAAATAATGAAGCTGAATTATACATTAGCTTTAGGATTCTTAAGATTTTGCCACTTATTCCCAATGCAAATAGCTTTTCCCAAAGCATTCCATGATCTATCGAGTCGAATGCTTTCCTGAAATCCACGAACATTGTATAGAGTTTTCTTGAGGGAAGGCGTAGGTAGTTGTTGATCAAAGCATACAAGACAAACACATTGTCTTCACAATTACGATTCTTTCGAAAGCCAGCTTGGCATTCGGGAAGCAGATCATTGATCTCAACAAAATTCCTTAATCTATTGTTAATAAGTTGGGTAAAAAGTTTGGTTTTATGGTTGAGGAGGGCTATGCTGCGGTAGTTATTGGGATCTGCGGTGTCGCCTTTTTTGTGCAAATGTATCATTTTAACCTTTGACCATGCTGGTGGGATTTGTTCTTCATTGATGATTTTATTATATAGCGTTTTTAAGTGCATTATCCAGTCCAAGGGAAGATTTTTATAAAATTCGTAGGTAATGTTATCTGCACCGGAAGATTTATTATTTTTTGCCGAGTTGATTACTTCAAATATTTCTCTTGATGAAAAGCTTGTATCTAAGTAGGGATGAAGCGCGTCGAAAAAGCATGCTTCTGCAGATGGTTAAGGGTTATAAAAGTTTTTGTAAAAATCAATCATAGTTTCCATATTAATTAAAGGTCCTCTGTTCTTGTTTTTATTTTGTTTAATATATTTCCAGAAGTTACTTGGGTTACTGATACTGTTAAGTTTGGCTACTGTAGATTTTTCATATTCTAACTTTTTATTTTTTGTAATAAGTTTGTATTCTTTTTTCATTTTATTATAAGATATTACAAAGTCTTGATTAAAGTTGGATTGTTTTAGCTGTTTTTTTGATAGTTTAAGCTTTTTTTTAGCCTCTCTGCATGTGCTATCGAACCAAGGGTTTGCTGGAGGGGCCCAGTGGTTTTGCATTATTATCTTTTTTTCCATACCCAAAAAGTTTGTTGTTATCCTAATTCCTTGATGTATATGCTCATCCATCATTGTTACGCTTAAATTTGGGTCTATTTTACAGTTAGAGATAATGTTTTTGTAAGATTGTGACTTAAGCGGATCCCAGTTTATTAAAATTTTTTCTTTACCGGAATTTAGTGGGTGCGTTATTACTCCCCTGAAGAAATCGGCTCTAATCTCAACCGAACAACTTAGATGATCAGAGATTAGGTTGGAATTAATATAAAAGTTTTTAATTATATCTACATCTTTTATGTTTGCCCATACTAGATCAATCACACTGCGTCCCGTTGGCCCAATGTATATAACATAAAACAAATACTTGTTATTTACTAATAATATGCAGATGTTATTTGGTAATGTTAAAAATGTAATTGAACCCTAAAATAAACATTTGTATTTTAAAACACATAGTAGCCCACAATAGTTTTCATATTGATGTAGCCATGGGTTCTATAAGGGTCCAGATTCAATGTTCTTGAAGAAAGAGTTCTAAAAAATAAAAGATTAGAATTAACAGTAAAAATTATTAATTATTTATTATAAATAGAATAAAACCTGTGTAGGCAATTAGTTAAGGTACAAAGTTTTTGAGGAAACAGTTCTAAAAAATTAAAGATAAGAAATAACATATAGAATTATTCATAACATTACTAACTCACAAATTTTATCAGTCTTCTTACTATCAACAGAATACAACCAGTGTAGGCAGTTACTTGAGATCCAAAGTTTTTGAGGAAACAGCAGCATACATTTTGAAAACCATCGATTTATTTCTCCAACAATTTAATAATCCCAACATAGATGAAATAACATATATTGTTGCCAGAAAAAGTATACTGCTAAAAATAGTATTTTCAGGACATTTTTGAAATACTTTAGAAAAGTAGTAACCTATTGAATCTTGTAGAAATATTTTATTTACCATATTCCACCTAATAAAATAATCAAAAATTAATCAAATACTTTTGATTTAGAAAATAATACTAATATTCTTCCTGGTCTATCCTAGTATTTAAAGTAGACAAAGGATGGCTCAAACACTTCTCTGAGATGCCCTAGTAAAGCCTCTTATATGAAACCAAAGAAATATGCTATCCAGGTAATGCTTTTTGTTTAGTATCAAGAGACACATTTACAGAGGAATAAGCACACAGTAGCAGTAGTACACACAATACCACTGATTTCAATTTTCCAAAGAAAATACTTCAACATGGGCTAATACTATTGGTAGGTACTCAAAAAGAAGAAAATTCATATATCTAAAATGCAAAATACCTATATCAATACATCTATTAAAACTAAATTTGATATTTAGATCTGAATCATATATAATAAAATAAATAATCAATACCAAATTAAACCAGTAAATAAACAAATTAAAACTTACCTCTTATCACTTCTGATTACTAGATGGAAAGTGCTTTCAAATGTAAATAAAATATGAATTGTAATAAAATAAATAAGATTTTTCAGAGTTTTTCATTTGTGTGAAAGATACCATGCAGTTAAAAAATTAAAATTACAATCCTATTGGATACATTTTAATTTCAATTGATTCCACAAAATATGTGGTTTTAATGATACAATTAGTTTTATTAATATATACCTATAACATGGACACTGCTCACTCAGATACCATCTCTGCAAAATGGGCATATTGGACAGTGGGACATGCAGATTCTGCGATGAGGCAGATGAGACGTCAGAACATATTATCTGCAATTGCAGAGTAATTGTTCGGCAACGCCATAAATATCTGGAACAGGTATTCCTTGATCCTGATCAGATTACAAACCTAGCTCCAAAACGGATAATGGACTTTCTTAGAAGCCTAGACCTTTTGGACTAAAATATAAATGTAGGGTATACACAAAAGATCTTATAGGTCGCAGTGTAGTAAGGTCAACTGGGCCAATCGACCCCTTCTGCAATCTACAATCTACAATCTACCTATAACATTAACAATTATGTTTAGTATTTGCAAGAGTATTGTTAGCCAATCGCTGATAGTCAGCTTATCCCATTTCTTCCGGTATCTTGAAAACAGGTGCACAAAGTGTATTTTTATAGATACTAGATTGGTTAGTTATTATCGTAGGTTATTGAAAACATGGAAATATTTTTTTCTTGCGCCGCATTCTCAAAATAAAAATAATCTATAAGCTTTATTGTAGGGTGTGCTTTACTTTGTACTCCATTTTTCATTAAATCATGGATCTGGGTGGTAATTTACATAGGTATGTCCAATACTCTCTAAAAAATAAATGAAATTTATTTATATAGGCAGTAACTAATTAGCAATTACTTGAAGTCATATTGAAGACAGACTAACCTGTTAATGTTTACAAACATTATAGTAACACTTTTGCAATAATCATCAAACGTTTTGGAAAAGTATTTAAATTTTTCCCACAAAATATATTCTAAATATTTACATCTACTTCAACACCTTCAAATAATACATCCATCAGAAAATAAATAAAATAGGTAACAAAACAAAGAGTAAATAAAATCTCTGATAAAACTAACCTCGTTTAATTTTGCATTGTCGCCAAGATACGTTTCGTTATTTTTATATATGTATGAAACAATACATTTCAATCTCAATATCAATTTTAAAAAAGGTATATAATTACATACTTTCAATTTTATTCCAATTTTTCTTTAGACCATGTTGATGTGTGTATATTCAGAAACCGTAATGTGTTTTTATTATAATTAATATATTTATTCTAATAAATACCTTAATTAGTAAGGGTTTGGGGTTTTTACCAGAGCTGGGTAGTATTCGGATACTTCTTGTAGTGTTTAGCATTTTATTTAAAGCAGGAACGCAGCTCCACCCCTCTGGTGGTTGACAGGTGACTTTTAGAGTGACAGTTAGTTTAGGTTAGATTCTATGAAACATATTTTTATGAATGTGATTGTTAATAAATAGGGAATTAAAACACAATTAATATAAAACATTCGTTTATTAAAAGACCAGAATATCAGGAAACAAACATAAACAGTACACTTCTGTATACGGATACAATATCCGGATACTTTTTAAATTTTATACCCGGTATCCGTATCCGTGACCAAATTTTAAAGTATCCGGTATCCGGATACTGTTTTTAATATTCGGATACTTTTAAATATGTATCGCCCTCTGATAATGCACCTAACGTAGGCACAACACTGTCCTTCCTTCAATTCAGATGTGTCTAATATGTTAAATCCCATTTTTCGTACTGGTCACCGTTATAATATATTATTATATAGTTAATGGAGCTTTGTTTTTATCTAGTTATAAATCTTCATAAGTACGTTGTTTAATTAATAACTTACATTTATTTTTTATATTTTCTATGTCTCTCTTTTCAAGAACCCCTTTGTACCCCGTATTTATAATTAGAAGAAATTATTTTTCGAATTATAATAAAGGACATCCTAATATTAATATTTTTATTTTAGTCTACCTAAAAGTACAAATAAGTACACCCCATAAAAAGTTTAAAATTTGAAAACTCGGCTGGTCCGACGCTGGCCAAATTCAATATCAAAAGCTCAAACAGTGACAGGTGACACGAAAAAGTTTTTCGTTAGCTCATCATTTAATGTATTTTTATTATTATATATTATATTAAAAATACATGCACATCACATAGTTTTAATACTAATAATTTATGTCCTTTTTAAAAAAGTATCCTAGGAAGTATCCGAAAAAAATATCCGGATACTTGTACCTATCCGAATACATTTTTAAATGGAAGTATTCGAACTTTTTTAAAAAGTATCCGGATAAATTTTGAGTATCCGTATCCGGATTCTTTTTTTTCAGTATCCGACCCAACTCTGGTTAGTACAATAAATTTCATTAATTAATTATTTGTTAGGTATGCCGAAATCTTATTTTAGTTTATTTTTTTTATATATCAATATTTTAAATCCTAAAAACAATTTATTTGTTACGCCTATGAAATATGAAACACAACAAACTTCCAAAGTGTATCCAAATTAATAGGATATTAAACAAAAAATATACAGGTATTTTTCATCTGTTTATGGTCTCAAGGTCAACTGAATGTGTATGTCGTGAAACTATTCAAAGATTTACGAAGCAAAATTCATATTTTCATCTCTGTCTTAGATAAAGAAAGTCAACAAGCTCTAAAAATATTCAAATTTATAATAAAAATACTAATTTAAAATCACTATCGCCATCTACTCTACATTCTTGTAATTTAAAAATAACCAGATTTTTCACTAAATTCAGGCAGTCTTACCAAATTAGAAACGCCCCTCTTAATATAAATACTGGCGAATCTCCCTGTATTGACTTGACTTTATGCGATCCGAACTTAACACCTTCCTTAATATGGGACACATTAAATTTTACATATGGTAGTGATCATTACCGAATCCTTATTGATAATAGCAGTGCTTCACTGGTTTGTGCAAACCACTTAAGTAAATGGAAAATACGAACAACAAATTGGAATTCCTTCTCATCGACAATTGAAGAAAATATATATCAATTATTAATTTCTTTCGATATAGATATAACGTTAAAAAAGTTTAATGAAATAATAATACATATTGGTAAAACCAAATTCGTATCAAGACGTCAACCTGTTCCTTGGTGGAACACTAAATGTGAGCTGGCTATATCAAAAAGTAAATCCGCATTTAATAGATATAAAAAACACAATACGCTGGAAAATAAAATAGAATATAAAAGATTTAAGGCTCAGGCACAGTTAACAGTAAAATTAGAAGAATTGCTGGAAAGATTTTGTATCCGGTGTAAGTAGCTCCACCCCACAAACTTCGCGAAAATTGATTATATAATGTGTAAAAAAAAGACAGATAATGTGTAAAAAGGAGACAGATATATTTTACTATATTTTTGTTCTGGAATGATCGATGATAGACGAAGTAAGTATGTCTAGTCATAAATAGGAAAGAAAGAGATATACAAATTTTTCCAGAAATGACTAATCCATAGAACAATAAGGATGTTTCTAGAAAGTTTGAAACCTATAAAAAGACTTGAACAGAGGTCATGGTGGTAGTATATTATTGGTAGTAAAACTTAGAAGATCAGTCAGTGTGAACAGTAAATTAGAATAAAGTGAACAAACAGTTTTAAAGTAGGTAGTTATAATAAAGTGTTAAATAGTGACGTTAAGAATATAAAGTAAAACAATCAAAAAGTAAAATAAAGTGCCAAAAAGTGACATTAAGATCGAATCAAAAAGTGAAATTAAAACGTTTTCGGTCGATAAAAAAGAAGGATATAAGAGTACTTACTATTATTAATACAATTAAAGGAACAGTAATCCAACAAAGACTAAACTATATCAATTTGGAGGAACGAACAATAATATCACACAAGAAACTAATCGTCTAACAACACTACATTTTACCAAAGTCGCAAATTCCACGTATCATTTCGTTCGTTTCCGTTTTTCATAGAGCGAACACAGACTTTTTCCACCAATCAGAAAGCAGGACTTTACTCAAGGTCAGATAAAATTGTAAACTTTTTTTATTTGAAAATTTTTGTAGTAGTTAGTTAAGTTTTATAATTTAAAAACAAAGGAATTTACTTGATATTCAATAATTAGTGTATTTCGATAATCTTACTTGCCATTACATAAATAACATTGGTTAATTTAACTTAATTCAACATCAAGTAAGTTCTTTTATAGTTACTAAAAGACCTTTCTTTTTATTATTTTCCTACTTATTATTTTATTAGTTATTCAATAGATTACTGTTTTAATTTAATTTTTTTATAATAAATTTGTAATTATAATTTAATCAAATTTTATTCAAATACCTACCTAATAATCCAACTGGAAACTTGCATAACCAAACACCCCTGAGAAAAAGAAGATCTTGTTGCTATATTACATTTAAATAATAATATCAAATATTCAATCAAATTTATAAATAAATAAATCAATAAATGATTATTAAAATGATAATATTCATTACAAAATGGCGCCCAACTTGGGGCACCACTTTGTGATAAATATTATGATTCAATTTTAGTTTATTGATTGATTAATATTATTTATTTGATTGATTAAATAATAATACAAATCATTTAATCAATCAAATAAATAATATTAATCAATCAATAAACTAAAATTGAACTAAAAAGAAGGGTATATATGGTTACAAACATTATTTTAGAAACCTATGGCGCGTTACACATATATTCGACGGACATGATGCTACTGACATTTTTTTGTGCTGGTTGCATGTCTTTTAAAAACCAACCTGTGTTATCAAATGGTACGTTACACACTTATGTTACTGACCCGGTGCGACTGACAGGAGTTAGAAGCAAATGCTTCTTCGAACCACTTTGTCAGCAACACACTCACTATGTCCCTAAAATCTCGGATCATTGTATTGAAAATTTATTTCAAAAAGAAAAAAACGTCGAAACACATCAACTGTATTACTTTTCTGTTATTTTTTAGCTTAACTACCTGAAAAAATGATCCTGCCACTTTAAATCGACTGTCATATACAACTAGCTTGGCTAAGAAATAAAATGATTCTTACACACTTATGTAACTAACATTGTGTCAGCGACATCAAAAACATCAGTAGCACCAAGTCCGTCGCACATATTTGTAACGCGCCTATCACTTCAAGTGCGTGAAGCGGCCCGTAGAAAGGTTAATTTAAGCCGAAGTTCTCCAGGTGTTTCAAAGTTCTCATAATAGTAGTTATATTACTTCCTAGCTAGGCATTCCTCGGCTTGTGCTGTTCTACCTTGAACTTGGGGTGATTTTTATTGTAGTTCCTTTCCTTACTAAGCCATTCCACCAAATTCCCAGGAATTTTTTTGCTCGTATGTATTTAGAAAGCCCAGAATACGTTGTTCTCAGATATTAGCTCTTTATTCCTCGGTATTTTCATATCCCTCATATCCCGATTAAAAAAATCATACTAACCTAAATCATGGTCTACAACTGCTGTCTCTATTTAAACATTGTTCTTCCCACACGAAAATATTTTAGTGTGAAGGTGAAATCAAACTAAACTTTCAATCTGTTAAAATATTTATTATTTACATATATACATATTTTTTTATACTAATACATTAAATATAAATAAAGTTTATGCAATGTTTGCTTAGCAAATAAGGCAAAAATAGTATCTCAATAATAATAAAGCCATTTAATTGTAAAAATTGATAAAATATTGTAAAATTTATTATTTGATAGTTAAAGTTGTTATGTTAGGTCACACTTTATTTGTAAGAGCAATTTAAATAAAGTTATAAACACCAATATTAGTAAATCTAGTATATTAAAAAATCAACAGCATTTTAAACATACCTAAATAAGACAGAATTAATTTTATGAAATTATATAAATTAAAAATTAATTAAAACTGTTCTTTGCCTTATTTAAGCTCATGCAATTAATCGTAAGTGTTTCGTATCAAAGAAATATATTAAATTGCTCTGTAGAATTGAGTACCAGGAGGAATTTTATATCCTGGATAGCTAAAATTCAATGCGTGCTTCTGAAAAAATGACGAATAATCCTTTTGTACTTTTCGTGGCCTACAAACAGGTCCTTTAGCTAATTCTAAACGTAACCTATTTTCTTCTTCAGCTTGAATTTTGACGGACTCAGGAGGCCATTTTAAATCACCCCGAAGATGTTTGCCACCTTGAATAGAAAGGAAACTATTACTAGAGTTTAAATTCTCTGCTTCTTCATTAATTGTTTGCTTAATGTTTCCAGGAGGCCATTTTAAGTCTCCTCTTAAATTTTTCGGATTGACTTTAACTATAAAAGGAAAAACTATAATAAATAAAATATTGGGTAATAGGTTTAAGGTACATTTTTCTGGTTTCAAATATTATATACACTTGAAACGCTGTAAGCATACGAATGGGATAGAGAAGACAACAGTTTATAATTTAATATTATCGTTTGATATTTATAGAAAAGGACAGCACATAGAAAATGTGTCGGTGATATGATCGTTGCATCGTAACGCACGGGTAATCTTTCAGCGTTTCAAGTGTATAAAATTATAGTATACATATATTAAATTGATTGTACTAACCCTTACTTTTTGGAAGTCCATCTTATTAAAAATAATAAAAAAACTCTTCGTTTTAACAAAACTTCCACTATTTATTTAAAAAAGCAGTTTTTTAAAAAAACAGTTGTTAAAACGAAGAGTTTTTTATTATTCTATATATATATATATATATATATATATATATATATATATATAAACTTCTAAATTGGTTGGGAATGTAGCGGAAAGGACGTGAAAAAATTATCAATACCTACAGTACTCTTTTCAGTATACCAAGCTTTCGCAAATCTTTATTTGCATCATCAGGGTTCTACAATTGAATTACTGTGATATTTTTTACTGGCTTGATTGGCTTTTTGCTTTTCTGGATGTATTCAAATGGTTCTTCACTTTCTCCAACTAACATCTAGACTTAAACCTCAATTAGTGTAAGTTACTTATTGTAAAAAAGTTTTTTACTGATTTGTAATCTCATACTAATTCACATTTGTAGAACCCTGATGATGCAAATAAAGATTTGCGAAAGTTTGGTATACTGAAAAGAGTACTGTATTGATAATTTTTTCACGTCCTTTCCGCTGCATTCCCAACCAATTTCAAAGTTTATATCTAACTGATCAGCGTTGATCACAAAGGTTTCTACCTTTTCTAGATTATATATATATATATATATATATATATATATATATATATATATATATATATATATATATATTAAACCAGAATTTTTGGGGTAAACGGCAATGTTTTTTAAGAAAACTCTTTTACTTGTTTTCCAAGCTTTCGAAATACATTTATTTTATTTTCAAGGAATAAGTGCGAGTTAAAACAAAATTGGTGTTAACAACTTGGTAAATATAACATAAAAAAACTATTTTAACTTTAATTTGGAATTTAAAAAAATTTTTAAGTCAAATTAAAGTTAAAATAGTTTTTTTATGTTATATTTACCAAGTTGTTAACACCAATTTTGTTTTAACTCGCACTTATTCCTTGAAAATGAAATAAATGTATTTCGAAAGCTGGGAAAACAAGTAAAAGAGTTTTCTTAAAAAACATTGCCGTTTACCCCAAAAATTCTGATTTAATACCTATTAGTCGGCAAATAACAGAAATTTAATTATATATATATATATATTTATATACAGAGTGGAAAGTTTAACTGGAACAAATTCTGTAATTTAATAAATAAAGGTTTGTCGCAAAATTCCTGAAACACGTCAACTTTTATTTTCTATGATGCATAAAATAAAGAGGTTGGTTTATTTTCTTAATTATATTAAGGGTTGTAGCGACCCCCAACTTTTTTTTTAATGAAAGGGTAGGTTGATCTTTTTTTATTTTAAAGCCTTTTCAATTGCAAATACAAGTAAGTATTTTTTTTGTTTTTTTTTACAAGCAATGTGTTAGAAAAAAATAAAATACCGAAATGTTTTTTAATACTACTTTAATGTAATTCAATGTTCAAAATTCCCTCCATTTTGTTGCTGACAATATCGTCCATGTACTTACACTTTGTTTTTACTACTTGATAAGCCACAATAAGAAATCCTTCCTTTTTCTAACCTGCTATCAGGTATTTCAATAATTAAAACTTAATGTGATTGAGTTGTCTTCAGGTATTTGTTTTAAATTTCTACAACAAATTTATAAGCCAATAAAATAAGAAAATGTCTTATTTAACCGAAACGCACCGTATCGAAATTTTACAGATGATCGCATATGGGAACAGAAGTCGAACACAGACTGAAGTTGCTCGTTTGTTTGCTGAAGTTCATCCAGAATTGCCTCCAATTAATCGAAGTACGATTAGCAAAATTGAAAGTCGATATCGAGAGTTGGGCCATGTAAGAGATATTTCTCGAAAAAGACCTTTACAAATCGACGAAGAAACCCGGTTCAACATGTTGTTGGAAGTTGAAGAAAATCCTGCTACTCCAGCTAGGGAAGTAGCTCGCGTTCATGGTGTCAGTCACACAAGCGTTTTAAAAGTTTTCAAAGATGCCAAAAAGTACCCATATAAGATGCAAAACCTTCACGAGCTTAACGAAGACGATCCTGATCGTAGACTTGATTTTTGCGAACGATTTATGGCATTTATCGATGGTGATCAAATTCCTTTGGAATGGGTGCTGTTTTCTGATGAAGCTACGTTCACATTACATGGACACGTAAATCGGCACAACTGCCGTTATTGGGCTGACGAAAATCCCCATTGGATGCGTGAATCCCATACCCTAAGGCCTCAAAAAACAAACGTCTGGGCTGGAATTATTGGGAATCGCATAGTGGGTCCTTTTTTCTTCGATGAAAATGTAACTGGAGAAACATACCTAACTATGCTTCAAAATGAATTGGTTCCTACTTTAAGGATTTTATTCCCCGATAATTTGGATCCCAATTTATTTGACCAACAGATGTGGTTTCAACAAGATGGGGCACCACCACATTTTGCTCAAATTGTACGGACCTATCTCAACGAAGTGTTTCCGAATAGGTGGATTGGAAGAAGGGGCCCAATTGAGTGGCCAGCAAGATTACCCGATCTCACCCTATAGATTTTTTTTATGGGGAAATTTAAAAAGTAAGATTTAAAAAACTAAACCTAACGACATAGCCGAGCTTCAGCAAAGAATCAGAGACGAAATTATTCAAATAACGCCGGAAGTATTACAAAATGTTAGGAATAGTTTTTATGATCGATTGGGATATTGTCAGCAACAAAATGGAGGGCATTTTGAACATTTATTGCATTAAAGTAGTATTAAAAAACATTTCGGTATTTTATTTTTTTCTAACAAATTGCTTGTAAAAAAAACAAAAAAAAATACTTACTTGTATTTGCAATTGAAAAAGCTTTAAAATAAAAAAAAGATCAACCTACTCTTTCATTAAAAAAAAAGTTGGGGGTCGCTACAACCCTTAATATAATTAAGAAAATAAACCAACCTCTTTATTTTATGCATCATAGAAAATAAAAGTTGACGTGTTTCAGGAATTTTGCGACAAACCTTTATTTATTAAATTACAGAATTTGTTCCAGTTAAACTTTCCACTCTGTATATGTATATATGCACAACAACAGGTGAAGTAAACCAAGCCTAGGAGAAACTAATGGTTGGAAAGCTTCAGGATTTGATAATATTTAAAATTTCTGGTAAAAAAAATTTGACAACTTCCACGAGGTAATGGCATCCAAATTTACACATATTCTGTAACATCCAGAAGACATTCCAGCTTTTCTTACTCATGGTTTGACTCTTATGCTTCCCAAAACAGTTAACACATAGGATCCTTCGCAGTATAGACCGAATTTACAGGCATGTCGACCAATATAACATCTTGGCAGAAGAGCAGAAAGGATGTTTACCTGGTCACCAGGGATGTAAAGAACAACTTATTATAGATTCTGTAATCCTAATGCAAGCGCAACAGCGATGTGGCAACATCGCGACTGCTTTTATAGACAACGGTATGACCTTTGACAGCGTGCATCATTCCTGGCTCATAAGTTTTTTAAACATCTATAAAGTACATCCCACCATAGTTACTTTTCTTGAAGCTTTGATGAAGTAATGAAGAACAAGCCTTCAGGTGAACATTAATGGACAGTATCTCAAGAATAACGAAATTATCAATATTCCAAGGTGACTTAGCCCACTGTGGTTCTGTTTGGCAATGAATCCACTTTCTACCATGCTCAACGACGCTAAATTTGACTTCCATCTTAAGATAAATAGAAATACCAATTTCACCTTTTCCCATCTTCTTTATAAGGTCCCGGTCCCCGGGTTCGAATAGCATGGAGGGCCAAAATATTTCTATTAATTTTTTTTAAATGTACAGAACTGAATTGAGGTTTATTTGATAATATATTACAATTAATGGTTTGTAGCAAAACAATGTAATACTAAAACTAAATCAAGAAAGCCGTGATCAATGAGCCATTAATCACTGCCGTGATTAATGAGTACTGTTAAGGTCGAGCAGATAGGCGTATTATGAGTTCATTATTTATTAGTCGTGGATAATAGTAGATTAAACAACGCATTTCATATGGCGTTTTGTTATGTCATATGAAAAAGTTGTTTATAATATCTTTTATATTTTGCAATTTTATCATTTTTGCAATTTTATCAATTAATTATTTGTATGTAAATTACGAAAATTTTGATTTTAAAAAGTATGTCGGTAGCAATGTGTAATTTATAACATTTGACAGTTTTGACATTTAAATCATGAAATGTTCATGTTTCCAAATATTTTAAAATGACTAATACACCAATAATAACATTATATAAGTAAAAGATGATATTCATATTCACAAATACTTTCTGTCGCCAACCATTTAAAACAAAAATTTGCGTGCGTAAAAGTTACATTACGATACGCAAATGCGTTTTATAATGAATATTTTTATACCTAAGTGCAAAATATATTTATATATCACATTTGACACATCTTGGTGTTGGATTTGGGCGGGTTCTAACATCTTGCTTGGTTTCAAGCTTTTCTCAGAGGGACATGAATGGATAGCTCAAATCATTTATTTTCAATCCGTATTACATATTTAATGTAGATTTAATTGACAAAAACTCGCATGCCAGAGAACCGCTAAGTTCATGTAATAGAAAAGTAATTATTTTAAATAAGTTTATATGTTATATAAAAGTAGTTTATTTGCTAACTAATAAGGTATTAAACCATATATATATATATATATATATATATATATATATATATATATATATATATATATATATATATATATATATATATATATGAAGAATAATGAACTATTGGTCATATCATAAATATTCAATGAAAATTAACTTAATTAACCAAATGAAAAATCGTATAACGATGATTTCAGATCCAAAATTTCATAAAGATAATTTTAAGATACTTCAGCAATTATTTTTGAATAATGGTTACCCCAATAAATTAATTAAAAATATATTATATAATACTTCTTCACTTAACGATAAATTGATTCCTCAAGTAAATAATGAATTACATTTATAATTAAATAATAACACTGAAATGATAAATTATTATGTGTCTTTACCATATATAAAAGAAATAACACCAAAATTAAAAAGAATTTTTAGGCCATTAACAAATATCAAAATTGCAAACAAAACATGTTTTACCATTAGATCAACATTTACAAAAGTGAAAGATAAAACTCCGATCCTTGAATTATCTAATTTAATTTACTCCATTCCATGTAAAAATTGCGAAAAAAAGTATATAGGCCATACGAGTCAAAAATTAAAAAATCGATTATCTTTACATAAAAGTGATTGTAGATTACACCCTGAAAGATGTGAATTGGCCAAGCACGTCGTTGAAAATGATCATGTAATGGATTTTATCTGTTAGTGTTTTAGATATACAACCTATTTTGAAAAAAGACTCTTCTTAGAAATGTCTTTTATTTCTCAAGAAGAAAAAATCATTAATAAAAAAAGAGTGATCATAAAAATCTCAGTGATGTTTATTTTTATTTACTATCTAAGGATAAAAACATAAAAGAACAACTTACATAATAAATCATCTTACTAAATTACTGTTTAATAATATTTTTTTGAAAATTTATTTTGATTATTTTCTGACATTGACATTTATTTTGACAGTGTTTATGAAAAGGATGTATGAGTAATATTGTAAACTTCAAATTCAACCTAAGAAATTCTTCTTTTAATTTATTTTTCTTCTTTCAATTTAAATTATTTAAAAAATTAAGCACCCTTTGGCATTTTCAAAAATAAATAGCTATTGTTTTACAAACAATTTTACTAATGTTATTCTGACACCTTTTTCTAAAAAAATTTTTTTCAAAATAATAGTTTTAATTATATTTATATTTACCATTGTAAAGAACAAATTTTATAATCCTCGTATACATTCCTTGAAAATGGAAATAAATTTTCCGAAAGCTTGGAAAAAAGTATAAAGAGTTTACTTTTATTAATTGCTGCATACCCCAATATTACTGGTTTCATACCTTATTAGTCAGCAAATAAACTACCTTTACATTATATATATATATATATGTATGAATAATGGTGCTTTCCAGGACCAAAACTGCGGACTAATGGTCAATTCCAAGACATTTGGTCAATACCAGGACTGTCCTGGAAGGGTTTTATGACTAACGATACTTTCCAAGACACATCGGCTAATCGTGTACTTCCAGGACATTTTAAAATTTTTATGTAAATTTAGAATAGGGAATTACTTTAATTATTATATCGGTGTAAAAATATAGTTTTGTCATAGTATGTATCCTTAGAAAGGATGAAAGGTCGTTCAAAGCGTTCATGTTTCAAGAAACGGTTGTTATTGTTGGCACAATGGAGATGTGTCTGCAGAAGATGCTTAAACGTGACTGCATGAACAAAACTATAAAAATCATTTCCGATAGCCAGGCGGCGCTTAAGTCACTGGAATAGAATCGGACTCCAATTTACTTTGAAAATGCTTTCAGAATCTTATACGATTAGGGGAAAATAAAAAAGTAACGTTACTTTTGACAGAAGCGGACCTAGCCAGAAAAGGAATATTTATAGGTCCGCAAATAGTATAGCCAGAGGAATAATATCGAACTGGATAGATAGGTGGAGACGCTCTTACTGGTTCGAGCTAGAGGGTTTAAAATACTTAAAGGCATTTGCAAAAGATCTCTCTAAAAACTGGTCTTAAGAGATGCTGAATATGAACAGACAGGACCTACGAATTATGGTAGGACTTCTGACTGAATACAGTCGCCTTAATGGGCATATGAAAATGCAGATTCTGTCAGGAAAAGGATGAAAAGGAAAAGCATGCTGCCATGATTTCGAGAGTAAGGATCAATAAATTTGGTCTGCATCACTTGTGCCCAAGGATTTCATAAAAGTGTCTTAAACGACCCTGATAAGTTTTACCAGAGACATAGGGCTCATAGAACGACTTTAACCTAGGGGTGGGCCACAATAGATCTTTTAGGTCGCAGTGGAAGCGACGTTGAACGACAACACACATTAAACCTAACCTTAACTAACAATTGAATTGAATTGAAATGGAAGCTTATACTGAAAATAAGTTTGTTTATTATTATAAATATCAATAGAATTATGCACTTATTCAGCAATTGCTGTTTATATTTAACTATCCCGAGCTAGAACGCAAATGGGATTAGTCTCAAAAATTACATATTTATTTATTTATGTATTATTATTATTATTATCAAAAGACATTTCTTGTAAATTTCTTGTAATTATTAGTGTTAATTACTTGATCCTGAATAGACATAAATCCTTCGGTCTTTGTAAATAAGGACCGTCAACAAGCCACCGATTTGATGCAACTTTGTCAATGTGTGGCCATCGTCAACTATTTAAATGAATGTTAGAAAGATAAACCAATATATTCTCATAAAACTTTATTTTTATTCAATTTTTAAAAACTAATTCGGTTGTTTTTAAGGAAAAGTTAAGAAAGTAAGGGGGTTAGCCGTACCTGCTCCAATTATAGTTTTGACACAACAAGAAATGTTTAAAAAATAGCTACAGAAATCATATTTATTATTTCATCATAACACCTTTTGATGATTATTGTTAATTCTAATAAGTTATATAGCAGCTTAAATTCTCATTTGAATGATCATTGAGCGTAGTAGACATTGTAACGTTTCAAATGTGGCGGTTTAAGTGATATGATTAAAGGACAAAAACAAAATTATTTATTAAGAGAGATATGATAAAAAGATAGATCAACAATTGAGTATATATTCTTGAGAATATATTCTGTGTGATAAATGAGTACAAAAAATATACTTTTATTAAAATGTTCTTGTTAATGTTTAAATCGAATCAATTCCAAAAGATGTCCTGGAAGTACACTATATATACCTGAATAAAAATCCACTAATTGTTTTTCCAAAAACACACATTTATTAAAATGTCATTGTAAATACTTTCATTAATTGTCGGATCAAATCCGACAGATGTTCTAGAAGTATACAATATTATAGCTTAATACAAACCACTGAGTATTTTTTGAAATTTGGAGTAGCATTAGAATGTCAACGTTTTATATGGTTAAAACAGCCCATTGCATACAGGCTGTTTCACGAGGACTTAACACTATCTCTAATTATATTTGGGACTACTTCCTCGATTTCTATAAAAAAATGGCACAGATGGAGAACAAGTTATGGCGGGTTAATATAGGACCATCAAGGTAATTGGTGCTGGGTCATAAACATTTTTTGGATAGTTGTAAAAAAAATCTGAAAAGTTCAAGCCCAAAAATGTTAAACATCTTTATTTTTTTAATTAAACAATAAGACCAGAAATAAGGACAGTTTATTTATTTTAAGCCATTCATGAGCGTTTTTGATATATTAACAGAAAGCACATGCATACAATCGTCATATATAGGGAGGAAAGTATCTGTCGGTTGTTTATTAAAGGGAAGGAAACAGCTTCCAATATTATTTTCGAATGTGAAGCATTATTTTATTGGAGATATAGACTTCTAGGACTAAAATATTCAAATTATGACTTCTCCAGGAAGGACCTAGTAAAAAAAATGTTATGCCTGATTAAGGGTACTGCTCTCCTCGCATAAACGCCACAACTACTAGCACAAAAAGGTGCCGAGGACTCTAATCCTCTGACGGTTGGTGCCGAACTAATCAATTAATCAAGTTTACTTTTATTACATCAATCGATCGACTGAAGGAGTGAAGAAACTACAGAAACTCTTATTTGAATGAGCCTAATTATATTCGAATCGATTAAACTTGGTCCAATCTACAACGTTTTAAATGTTGCGGTTTAAGTACAAACCAAAATTCAATTCAAAAGACAAATTAACATGAGACTAAAAATTATTAAAAATATGCCTAGTGCCTAATGAATGAATCTAAAAATGCACATTTATTAGAATGTACTATTGTTAATTGTCAAATCGGGCCTGATTCCACAAATGTCCTGGAACTACACTATTTATAGCTGAATCCAAAACCAGTGAGTATTTTTGAAAATTTCGAGTACCATTAAAATGCCAACCTTATATACGGTTAAAACAGTAAGAAAGTAAGGGGGTTAGCCCTACCTGCTCCAATTATAGTTTTGACACAACAAGAAATTAAAAAAAAATAGCTACAGAAATAATATTATTTCATAATAACACCTTTTGATTATTGTTAATTCTAATAAGTTATATAGCAGCTTAAATTCTCATTTGAATGATCATTGAGCGTAGTAGACAATGTAACGTTTCAAATGTTGCGGTTTAAGTGATATGATTAAAGGACAAAAACAAAATTATTTATTAAGAGAGATATGATAAAAAGATAGATCAACAATTGAGTATATATTCTTGAGAATATATTCTGTGTGATAAATGAGTACAAAAAATATACTTTTATTAAAATGTTCTTGTTAATGTTTAAATCGAATCAATTCCAAAAGATGTCCTGGAAGTACACTATATATACCTGAATAAAAATCCACTAATTGTTTTTCCTAAAACACACATTTATTAAAATGTCATTGTAAGTACTTTTATTAATTGTCGGATCAAATCAGACAGATGTTCTAGAAGTATACAATATTATAGCTTAATACAAACCACTGAGTATTTTTTGAAATTTGGAGTAGCATTAGAACGTCAACGTTTTATATGGTTAAAACAGCCCATTGCATACAGGCTGTTTCACGAGGACTTAACACTATCTCTAATTATATTTAGGACTACTTCCTCGATTTCTTTAAAGAAATGGCACAGATGGAGAACAAGTTATGGTGGGTTAATATAGGACCATCAAGGTAATTGGTGCTGGGTCATAAACTTTTTTTGGATAGTTGTAAAAAAAATCTGAAAAGTTCAAGCCCAAGAATGTTAAACATCTTCATTTTTTTAATTAAACAGTAAGACATTAGAGTAAAAATTATTGAAAATATGCCTAGTGTGATGAATGAATCTAAAAATGCACATTTATTAGAATGTACTATTTTTAATTGTAAAGGTAGGTATATATAAATATTTCAGTTTGAACAGAATCTAAAGGTTAATTATTCAACAAATAAACAGGTGTTGTGATAATCTTATCAGTTTAGTATTATAGTACAAAGTGGATTTCATGTTTAAACTAAAAAAAATTATATCTAAATATATAAAATATATATATATAAAAGTAGTCACAATTTTTTTGACTAGTTTGGAAAAAAACAATTTCTTTACTTTAATTTTGGGTATAGTAGTCAATATATGAAGGGCTTAAATAAAAGCACACTATTTTTTGAATATCCAAGCTTTCGGAAACATTTATTTCCTTTTTCAAGGAGTTCTACAAAACAATTGAATACAAAAATTGATTGATTCCTATTGTAATTTTTGTATTCAATTGTTTTGTAGAACTCCTTGAAAAAGGAAATAAATGTTTCCGAAAGATTGGATATTAAAAAAATAGTGTGCTTTTATTTAAGCCCTTCATATATTGACTACTATACCCAAAATTAAAGTAAAGAAATTATATATATATATATATATATATCCGGTCCTGTGCTTCGAAATCAAACTCAAATTTGGGAGGTTTCGAGTACGTAAATAAATTTTAAAGGTAGCATTGTGTGTTTATTAGTAACAACTAAGTAAGTTTAAGAATTTCTATATATCAATAATACCACGAACTATAAAAATTAGCACTGAGAAGAACCGAATCTCGGAGGGGTCGACCCGGAAGAGGTTCTTATCGCGGACGATTTTGATAAAGTTTAACTTGAACTCAACAAAAAACTAACAACAAAACAGTTCTAATTAACAAAATTTTAAAACAAAATAATAGTCACAAAAATGACTGGCGAATCGGCAGATTCAAAAAAGATAGAACTAATGTTTGAACAAATATGTCATAAACTAAAAGCCATGGATGATAAGATAGACTCCATTGTACAAGATAACAAAACACTAAGAGAAGAAAACAAAAAAATGAAAGAGTGTATCAGTAATTGCACGGTTAAAATAGCGTCATTAGAAAGGGAAATAAGAAGGAAAAACTTAATTATAAAAGGAGTAGAAGACAAGAACAATGAGACTAGAGAAGAAACAAAGGAAATAATAAAAGCACTAGTAGAAAAAATGGGAATACAATTAAATGGAAATATAGATATTGATGAAGTTAAAAGAATTGGTGGGTTCCGAAATACTAGTAATAGACCTATAGTCTTGAAACCAACTACAGGTAATAAAAAAAATGGAAATATTGAAAGAGACTAAAACGCTCAAGGGAACAAATATTTGGATTGAAGAAGATTTTACTAAAGATATAATAGAAGAAAGAAAAGCAATTATTCCCTACTTAAAAGAGGCAAGAGAAAAAAAAGAGAAAGCGTTTATAAAATACAATAAACTGGTAATAAATGATATAATGTATGAGTTAAAAGATCTAAAGATGAAAAATGAACAAGACATTGACAAAGAAAAAGGTAAATATGAAAACAAAAGAAGCATTAGCGAAAGATCTTCACCTAGGAACACAGTTGAGGAGCAAACAAGAAAAGTTACAAAAAAGACAAAAACTAATTATGGAAGATACGATAGAAGTTAATAATGAAGAATTAAGCTTTGAATTGAACATGGAAAAAATTATAAGCAATTATGGAAAATTGGTACATGGAATATTAGAAGTCTGACAGGAAAGGAAATTGAATTGGAACAGGAATTTGACATGCTAGATTTAGATATACTAGATATTACAGAAACAAAAATCAAAGGAAAAGGCGAAAAATTGATAAACGGAAAACACTTGCTAATATATAGTGGAGTAGATATGAAACAACATGCTGAAGAAGGGATAGGATTTATAATTAATCAAAAAAACATTAATCTTATTCAAAGTTGGATAGGAGTATCCGAGAGAATATTAAAGGTAGAAATGGAAATAGAAAAAACAGCGAAAACCACGATTATAGTTGCGTATGGCCGGAACGAAGATGCGAAAACCGAATTGAAGGAAAATTTTTGGAGACTTATGGATGATACGATAGAAAACGTAACAGGCAGATTAATAATTTTAGGGGATTTAAATGGAAGGGTAGGAAGAAAAGATGAAGAAACAAGGGATACAATAGGCACTCATGGGGAAGAACATAGAAATAATAATCGGAAACGAATAATAGATTTCTGTTTATTGAATAACTTGACTATCACAAACACATTTTACCAACATAAGGAAATACACAAATACACAAGGGAGGTAATAAGCAGAGGAGTGAAATCAATAATAGATTATGTGATAATGAACAATAAATATAAAACAGAAGTGAAAGACACAAAAGTCAGAAGAGGAGCCGAGTTGTATACAGATCACTATTTAGTTTTATCCAAAATAAAAATGGAACGGAGACAAAATATATCTTCTAATAAATGCACAAAAAATAGAAATAACAAAGAAGTAACACCGAAAAAATTACAATATAAAACCATAAGATCCTACAAATTATCTAACAAGGAAATAGCTGAAAAATATAAAACAATATTAAATCAAAAATTTGAAAACTTCCCAGATATGACTAAAGAAATCAACGTAGAACAGCTTTGGAACTACTTTAAAGATACAATATTAGCTACGGCAAAAGAAGTCTGTGGGACATTTCGTAGGGTAAAGAACAGAAAACAAACTGCATGGTGGTCAGAAGAAATAAAAAAAAGTGTACAGGAGAAGACAAAAGCATGGAAAAAATATCTAGGTAATAAAAATAATGTAAATTATGAACTGTATAAAGAAAAAAGACAAATAGTTAAAAAATTAATCAAAGATGAAAAGAACCGCAATTGGATGGAATTTGAAATTAGTGCATTAAAAGCAATGAGAAAAGATAACGATCAATGTAACAAAAACATCAAAAACAAGAATGGAGAAATATTGACAAATGATAGTGATATAATGAATAGATGAAAGGAATATTTTCAAGAATTGCTGAGCAGCAGCAATACTCCCGAATATGAGAATGAACAAGAGAAGACACTAGAAGAAATTAATAACGCCGATAATGTTATAACTATTGAAGAACTACAAAATGTAATAAAGGAATTAAAAAACGGCCAAGCTCCAGGAAGCGATAAAATCACCTCTGAAATGCTAAAAAACATGAGCTCGTCAGGAATATTAGTACTTTTAAATTTATATAATTTAATCTGGAAAACAGAAAAAATACTATATGATTGGAAAATGTCACTAATATCACCAATATATAAAAAAGGGGATAGGAAATGCTGCAATAACTACAGAGGTATCACGCTTCTGAATACTAATATGAAAGTATATGAACAAATATTGAACAAAAGAATACAAAAAGTAATAGAAACTACGCTAGAAGAGTCTCAGAGTGGTTTCCGAAAGGGAAGAAGTATACAGGACCATATATTTACTGTAAAGCAAGTAATAGAGAAATATCAAAAACAAAACAAAAAAATATTTTTAGCTTTCATAGACCTAGAAAAAGCATTTGATAAAATACCACGTGAAACATTATGGACATTACTAGAAAAAAGGGGCATTGATAGAAAACTAATAAGAATTATTAAAGACATCTACAAAAACAATCTCAACTATGTCATAAGTAACAACAGAAGATATGAAACTTTTACAACAAACGAAGGATTAAGGTCTAAGCCCAATATTATTCACAATATTTATAGACGAAATAATAAAAGAATGCTCGATTCGAAGTAGAAGCCTATACCTAGGATACAGACATTTGCAAAGAGTGAACATATCGGAAACGGTTTTTGTGGATGAGATAGCAATAATAACTGGAAAAGAAGAAGATCTACAAGGAAACCTGCAAATATGGAACGAAGTCCTTAAAAAGAATGGAATGACATTAAACAAAAACAAAACTAAGGTAATGGTAATTGGAGGACAGACAGAAACTAATATTGTACTAGAAGCAGTGAAAATAGAACAGGTTAAAACGTTTCAATATTTAGGGGTTGAATTAGACAAAAATGGAAATAATGAAATGGAAATCAATAGTCGAATACAAAAAACGTTAAGATTATATTACTCAATGAACAAAAAGGAAGTTTCCAATAAAACTAAAATAAATGTATTTAAGTCAATATTCAGACCTGTTTTGACTTTTGGGTGTAAGTCATGGGTATTAACAGAGCAACAAAAAAGTAAATTACAAGCTGTCTAAATGAAGTACCTCAGAAGAGTAAGAAAGATGACAAAAAAAGATAAAATGAGAAATGTAGATATAAGAGAGGACTTACAAATAGAATCAGTATTGGACTAAATAGAAACAAGACAACTAAGCTGGTGGGGACATTTACAACGGATGTCAGATACAAGACCGGTAAGACGAATATGGGAAGTACGAATTGAGAAAAATACTAGAAGAGGACGTCCTCGAAAAACATGGGATAGCGTAATAAACAAAATATTGGAAAAAAATATACAACATGGGTACAAGCAAAAAGTCTCGCTAGAAATAAAAAGATTTTGGTTTTTAAGAAAATTATATTTTGCAATTTTTATGTTGGTAAAATTTTTAAAAATGCTAATAATAATAATAAAAAAAAATTTTACCAACATAAAAATTGCAAAATATAATTTTCTTAAAAACCAAAATCTGTTCTCCAAGGTTAAAGATCCAACTCCTTTGATGTTCAATAATAACGTAATATATAAACTTCCTTGTTCCAATTGTAATGGATGTTACATTGGTCAAACTTCTCAATGGCTTCGACAAAGAATCGTCCAACATAAAAGCGACTGTCGATTGGGTAAAAATAGATGCGCTGTTGTTGAACATCACAAGAAATATGGACACCAATTTGCTTTTGAAAAAGTTGAAATATTGGCAAAAGAAAATAATTACAAGAACAGGTTATTTCTTGAAATGATTAATATCAATAAAACTTTTAACACGGTCAATCATAAATCTGACACTGAACAATTAAGCAATATATACTGTAATATTTTTCAATTAAACGGTACTTGATATGGTATTAATATATATACATATTTTTTTATTTATGACTAGTATTTATTTTAATATGTCTTTTATGGTGTTTTTTTTTCTATGTTAAATTAATTAATGTGTTGTTTCTTTTTAAAAATAGACGTTAGTTAGTTGTAGAATATTTTATTGTTAGCATGTTTGTAGTTAATATTTAACAACTCTGTTCTGTAAGTACAATTTGATTAAAAAAAAAAAAAAATTTACATTTTAATACTTTGATGGTTTTATGCTTGTAGTTTTCTCCTGAGGAAGCCAATGAATATTGGCGAAATATAGAGAATTAAAGTAAAAGAGTTAATTTTATCCAGACCGCATACCTGAAATTACTTTACACTAGTTTTATATATATATATATATATAATTAAATGTATGTTATTTGCCGACTAATAGGTATTAAACCAGAATTTTTGGGGTAAACGGCAATGTTTTTTAAGAAAACTCTTTTACTTGTTTTCCAAGCTTTCGAAATATATTTATTTCATTTTCAAGGAATAAGCGAGAGTATATACAAAATTTTTGTTAAAAAATGGTAAATATAACATCAAAAACTATTTTAACTTAAAAAAAAATATATATTTTTAAATTCCAAATTAAAGTTAAAATCGTTTTTGATGTTATATTTACCATTTTTTAACAACAATTTTGTATATACTCTCGCTTATTCCTTGAAAATGAAATAAATATATTTCGAAAGCTTGGAAAACAAGTAAAAGAGTTTTCTTAAAAAACATTGCCGTTTACCCCAAAAATTCTGGTTTAATATATATTGCCACATCCCCAAAAACATTCCCATTATACAAATAGTTGGCAAATATTCTATTTAAATTATATATATATAAATATAATATATATATCGAAAAAAAAAGATTTCTTGTTGATATCGGTTCTGATTTATGTTGTTTTCCTTGTCGTTCAATACGACAACATTGTTCACCGGTCCACTACGATTTGTGCGCTGCAAACGAAAGTAAAATAATAACTTACAGTTTTGTAACATTTAACCTTAACTTAGGCCTACGACGTAGTTTCTTGCGGAGATTCGTCGTTGTCGAAGTTGATTTACCAAAATAATCGCTTAAAATTCTTCTTTGCACATCAAACAAGTATCGATTCCTGGTTCCTTGCTATTGGCATTCTGTGATATATCCACAGAAAAAGCTTGGCCCAACGTCACGCCTTAATTTCGTCATTATGTTTTTGGGCTTTGCTTGAAATGAATTTCAAAGATCAAAAATTTCTCATTATGTTCGTGCTCCTCTAGGATCGGTCAAAACTCCAACACAAAATATTTTACACGTTCATATAGATTTGATTGGTCCACTTCTACCTATACTTTCTTTTATATAATGCGCGTTATCGCTGGTTTTATTCGATGGTCGGTTGTTTATCGTTTATATCGTTTTGTTTATATTGTTGAACGAGATAAAAAAACCTTTTTTGTCGGCGGCCGACGGCCAGAACATTGGTGATACGAGATCTTCCTTAACCAGGACTAAATTATTAACTTGAGAATTCGTATTTTTTTAAACTACCACTTGGTTTAACATCATTAAAAGTTTCCTTTTTTACTCCAGTTTTAAATGTTCTTAAAATCAAACGAACGAATTCCAGTAACAAAACTTGTCTCCTTCGAAGACTTTAGTTGTGTTAAACATGGAAAGAAAATAAGATTCACTATAAAATCCTTATGATAAAATTAATTTTATAATTTTTCCACAAACATACGAAACTGTGTGGAGTAGATTACCTACAATATCCTACCAAATTAAAAATATACCAGTGTGAAAATGTTAAAAAATAATCATTTTATTCTGCGAATGAGCTAACATATTAATCAAAATGTAACCGCCCTTTTTAATATATAAAAATATAAAATATACTAGAACTATAAGTAAGAAAGTAACCTTTTAGCGTCGTCGTGGCTGGTTGAGATATAAATACTGGAGATAAGTCCTGTTTGACGGGAACCTGCGAACGAAGTGTTATACATGTAGGTGGAGGTTCCACAAATTTTGATGCTTTTTGATTTGCCTGAAATAATAATAATATTAATAATAATAGTGATTCAGAACAATAAACAACTAAAAGGTTGAATTAACTTTCACTATTTATTCGTAAAATACATTAAATGTAATGACGGCCGTTTCGCTATGAAATTAGCTAATTTAAATTAGTTAATCCAACCTTTTAGTTGTTTATTGTTCTGAATAAGGTGAACTTTCACATAGTAAGAGTTAGTACAGTAAATTTCATAAATAGTGATAATATTCAATAATAATTCATTAATTCTCGGCATTCTCGAGTAGTGCTCAAAAATGCCGATTTTAAAATCCACTATGATAGGTTTACATTATCACCGATAGACACGTGTAGTGGTGAAGAAAAAAGCTAAATTATTTCTGTTAGTTGATGGTTAGATTAGGTTAGGTTAATTAGTTAATCCAACCTTTTAGTTGTTTATTGTTCTGAATAAGGTGAACTTTCACATAGTAAGAGTTAGTACAATAAATTTCATAAATAGTGATAATATTCAATAATAATTCATTAATTCTCGGCATTCTCGACCAGTGCTCAAAAATGCCGATTTTAAAATCCACTATGATAGGTTTACATTATCACCGATAGACACGTGTAGTGGTGAAGAAAAAAGCTAAATTAGTTCTGTTAGTTGATGGTTAGATTAGGTTAGGTTCAATGTGAGCGGGGCGTTTCCCACCCCTCCACTGCGGCCAAACTAGGGCCTATTGTGGCTCACCCCTAAGGGTCACAATTCGCCACAGTCCCAGATCGATTTTGGCGAGACTTGTCTAAAGTCGGTAGGCTCTAGCTGTATGAGACCAAACGAGCGGAGCCTGTTCATTTCTAACGCGGGGCAATAGCAAAGAATGTGCTCTGCCGATTCGTCTGTCACACTGCAGTGGCGACAGTCCGACGTATTACTCAGACAAAGCTTCCTCAGGTGGTTTCTCAGACGACAGAGTCCAGTCAACAGTCCAGTAAGAATGCGTAGGTTACTTCTACTCAATTCCAGGAGCTGTGCTGTTTTTCTGCTCGAAGGTTGAGATATAAACGCTTTCGAGTCGGTAAGCCCTGGTATATTCTCCCAGTGCAGAAGGGTTTCCCTCGCTGCCCAGCTGGAGATAATGTCCTTGGCAGTGCTTTTTGCTATGCCAAGGAATGGTTCCGGTCCAATAAACGCGGACTTCGTTCCCGTTTTTGCCAGAGTGTCGGCTCTTTCATTGCCCTCCACTCCCGCATGTCCTGGAGCCCAAAGTAGCGTTACTCTGTTATTTGCTCCAAGGTTATTAAGGGATTCGATACAGCTCCACACCAGCTTTGAATCAACCCGGGTAGATTTCAGTGCTTTTAACGCTGCCTGGCTGTCCGAAATTATGTAGATGCTTTTGTTTACCAGGGGTTGAGCAATCAGCTCCTTTGCGCACAAATCTATAGCAAACGTTTCCGCCTGAAAGATAGTAGCGTACTTACCAAGGTTTATTGAAATGTCAACTCTCGGATTTCTGCTAGACACCCCGGCTCCCACACCCTGTGGATTTTTCGAGCCATCCGTGTATAAAACGCAGTCGGACCCAGAGAAGGAGATTGCGCCTCCTTTCCATTCGTCCCTACTTGGAAATAGGACGTTAAAGGCCCTTTCCACGTGTACACATGTGGCAAGCATGTCTGATACCATTCCAAGGACTTGGTGGGAATTTAACTTCCCCACCAGTCCCGCGTAGTTCAACCTAGAAGTCTCTCCATTGCCGCCGTCGGAGTGGTGGACATAGCGCCCGTAATGGCCAAGTATGCAGTTCTCTGCAGACCAGACAACTTCGCTGCAGCAGCTTGTTGTAGTCCTTTCTACCTCCACGCCACTGAGCCATACGTGACCATTGGTTTTATCACCGTTTGATAAATCCAGTAAATCTGTTTGAGATTCATCCCCCACGATTTTCCACAGACCCTTCTGAGATTCCAGAGGGATACTCTGGCTTTGTTTATTGTTCTCTCCAGATGGGAGTTCCAGGTAAGTTTTCTATCTAGGATTACCCCCAGATATTTTACCTCCTCCGCAAAAGGAATGAGTTCACCGTAAAGAGTCGGCTGACGCAGATTATCCAGCTTCCTCCTTTTGGTGAACGGAATAATTAATATTTTGTGGAGGTTTACCGACATCTGCTCCTCCTCACACCACCTGTATACTATATTTAGGGCCATTTGAAGGATCTCCGAGATGGTCGCCTCAAATTTCCCCCTTATTATTATAACCAGATCGTCCGCATAGCATTGGAAATCCACTCCCTGCAGGGAGAGAGTCCCCAGAAGCGAGTCAACCAGGAGTGACCACAGAAGGGGCGATAGAACACCCCCCTGTGGGCACCCCCGAGCCGCCCTGAATCGAACAGTCTCTCCCTGCACTGATGACACTACGTACCGATTACCAAGCATGTTTTTTATCCAGTTACAGATAATCCTGTTTACTCCCCTACGCTGAAGAGCAGCACATAGAGAGTGAGAGTCTTTAGTACGAATGATGTGAGGCTGATCGGCCTAAAGGATTTAGGGAGGGTGTTATTCACCGTCCCCGCTTTACGTATATATACGACCCTTGCGGTCGACCAGCTCAGCGGAAGATAACCCCACGCTAGACTCGCCCGTAATAATTTTGTTAGCAGAGGTAGCAACTCCTCTTCACCGTTTTGCAACAGCGCGGGAAAAATGCCATCCTCTCCCGGTGATTTGTATGGGGTGAACGCGCTCATCACCCACTTCACCGTTGATGGGGTAACCATTTTCGTTGCTGCCCCCCAATCCTCCTTGTTTGGTCGTATCAGCGAACCATAAGGAAGAGGGATCGGCTGCCGGTCTTCCAGAAGCAGACTGCCAGGAAAGTGGTTCTGTAGTAAGAGCTCTAACGTCTGTCTCTTGGAATCTGTTAGTTGATGCTATACCTCCAATTTTTTTTGGACAAATATATTAAAGTACACCAATCTTCCTAGGGCAGATGTGGCATGCAGAAAAAATGTATAAAGACAGTTTTAAAAAATTTAATCTCCATAAAAACACTTTCTTTGGTTTGCATACTATTCGTAATTTTTTAAAAATTTGTAATTTTTTAGCCTAAACCCATTTGCGTTTACGTTAGAAATAGGTAAATACTACAAGCAAATACTGAGTAAGCACTAAAGTAATAATAATAGCTAAAATGCAACATTCTGTGGTACTGTCAATATGTAATGTAATAATAATAATAATAATAATAATAATAATAATAATAATAATAATAATAATAATAATAATAATAATAATAATAATCTAGCTCTATGTGACATAATGAATCTACACAATAAGCAGATAAATAAATTACGAGACTTCTTTATTACTAAATCAACATCATCTAATTTACACAAATTTATTGTAGGAGCAGATAAAAATTATTCCCCTCTAAATTTAGCAGGTCCTAATGTGGATTTAGAAGTAACAACAGATACTGAGAAACACGTAAAATGGGCCCAAAAAGCTCTACATGGTCGACATCATCACGACCTTAACCAACCGCACGTTGACAAAATAGCATCAAATAGGTGGCTTGCTGACGGTACCTTGTTCCCAGAGACTGAAGGATTTATGATGGCCATTCAGGATCAAGTAATGAATACGAACAACTACAAAAAATTTGTTATCAGGGACCAAACTATTACATCGGACAAGTGTAGACGGTGCCAACAAACGTCGGAAACCATACAACACATCACATCAGGGTGTTCAACCATAGCCAACACGGATTATTTACGCAGGCACAACCAGCTGTGTAATATTATCCACCAGAAACTGGCCAACAAATATGGACTGCTGAATACATATACACCGTATTACAAGTACAATCCACAGGCAGTGCTCGAGAATGCAGATTTTAGACTCTACTACGATAGGTCCATTATCACCGATAGACAGGTGACGAATAATCGACCCGACATTGTAGTAGTGGATAAAAAAGCTAATTCAGTGCTGTTAGTCGATGTTGCAGTTCCAAACAACAACAATATTTTGGACAAATATAATGAAAAAGATAGCAAAGTACACCGATCTTGCTATAGAAGTAGGGCAGATGTGGCATGCAGAAAAAGTGGAGGTGGTACCGATCATCGTATCATCAACTGGACTCATCCCCAAAAGTCTTGAAGACAGTCTTAAAAAACTCGATCTTCATAAAAACACTTTTATTGACTTGCAAAAAGCGGCAATTTTAAACACATGTAACACTGTTCGGAAATTTTTAAATATGTAAATTTTGAGCCTAATCCCATTTGCGTTTACGCTCGGGATAGGTAAATATTACCAGCGAAAGCTGAGTAAGTGCATAAGTCTTTTGATAATAATAATAATAATAATAATAATAATAATAATAATAATAATAATAATAATAATAATAATAATAATAATAATAATAATAATAATAATAATAATAATAATAATAATAATAATAATAATAATAATAATAATAATAATAATAATAATAATAATAATAATAATAATAATAATAATAATAATAATAATAATAATAATAATAATAATAATAATAATAATAATAATAATAATAATAATAACACAAGGACCCCATAAGAAGGAAAAGTAGAACAGAAGCCTGGGAACGAAGATTAGTAAAGGGAATTGATAATTTAAGAGCTGACATCGGTCGAGTTCATCAATATAAACAAGGCAATAGAAGTAAGAAAATGGTAAAGGCATTTCAACGAATATCTGAAGCAACACGAAAGCACACTGAAAGAGATCCAAATAATAATGAAACAAGCGAAATTTTAGACACCTTAACACAAAAGCTTAAGGCAAAAACTAGCAGACTGAAAAGATATCGGGAATCAGCATTAAGAAGAGCACAAAATTTAAAATTTAACTCTAATCAGAAGGGCTACTACAGGGATTTGAGATCCTCTAAAACCGATCATAACGAACCACTACCCCCACAGAACGTAGTAGAGCAATACTGGTCTAACATATGGTCACAACCCGTTAACCATGATGCTGATGCGGCATGGATGAAGGCTGAAGCAGCTCATATGGATAACGTACCACACATGCCAGCAACATCAATCACAACAGAAACCATCTCAAAGGCAATTTTAACAACACACAATTGGAAAGCACCAGGAATCGATAATTTACACAATTTTTGGTTAAAACGATTTAAAAGCACACACCCTCTATTAGCCAAAGCCTTTACAACATTTTTAGACAATCCAAATAATATTCCATTATTTATGACCCAGGGAATTACTTATTTACTTCCGAAAGAAAATGGACCTCTCTCAGATCCCTCAAAGTACCGACCAATAACTTGCCTTTGTACCATATACAAATTGCTTACATCGTGCATCTCTACCAACATCTACCAACATCTATATGAACATAAAATCCTTGCTGAAGAACAAAAAGGATGCATAAAAAATTCAAAAGGATGTAAGGAACAATTGATTATAGACTCTATTGTGATTAAACAAGCGGCCAAAAAGCATAGAAATATATTTACAGCATTTATTGACTACCAGAAAGCATTTGACTCTGTGCCACACAGCTGGTTGATACATGTACTCAGGTTGTACAAAGTCGACGATAAAACCATTAACATCCTACAACATCTCATGTCGTCCTGGAAAACAACGCTGCGATTAAACCACGGTGAAACATCGATTACATCCAACCCAATTAACATAAAGAGAGGTATATTCCAAGGAGACAGTCTGAGCCCACTGTGGTTTTGTTTAGCTTTAAACCCACTCTCTACACTCCTCAACACCACTAATCTTGGGTTCCAAATAAAACAGGGAAATCGAATCAATCATGTTATTAACCATCTACTATACATGGATGATATAAAACTCTACGCCAAAAATGAAAAAGCCCTGCATGAATTGATCCGGTTAACTGAGATATTTTCCAAAAATATCCAGATGAACTTTGGCATTGAAAAATGTAAAACCCTGAACATAAAGAAAGGCAAAATTATTAATTGCAACTTCGAGTTAGACGATGGGCGGATAATGGAATCGATGAGCGAAAGGGATACATACAAATACTTGGGACTCGCACAAAATAATCAAATCAATCATAAATCTATCAAGGAAAAGGTCTTAAAATCTTACCTTAAGAGAGTTTCTGACATTCTGAAGTCTAAACTTAATGGCCGAAACACCTTTAAGGCTATCAATACTTTCGCTATACCGGTTTTAACATACACCTTCGGAATTGTTCGCTGGACACCAACTGACTTAGAAGACATTCAGGTGAAAACCAGATGTTTACTGAGAAAGTTTAGAGCTCATGACCCAAAATCAAGTATAGAACGAATAGTACTCCCACGTAATCTTGGGGGAAGAGGACTTATTGATATTGTACAACTGCACAACTCCCAAATTTCCACCTTGCAACAATATTTCATTCAAAAAGAAACATCTTTACATAAAGCTGTCTCTAAAGCAGATTTAGGATATACACCTCTGGACCTTGCATATGTAACGGACGTAAAACGGCCAACAAGGAATAGTAATCATGACGACCATATGATGAGATGGACTAGCAAGGCACTCCACGGCAGGTATCCGAATGAAGTAAACCAACCTCATGTTGACAAAGAAGCGTCGAACAAATGGTTGACTAGTTCGGACCTCTTCGTCGAGACTGAGGGCTTCGTCATCTCGATCCAAGATCAAGTTGTACCCACCAACAATTATCGAAAGTTCATCTTAAAAGAGAATGTCAGTGACCAGTGTAGGAGATGTAAAGCCTCATCGGAGACCATTCAGCACATAATGTCAGGTTGTTCAAAGCTAGCACCAACAAGCTACCTGCAAAGACACGATCAAGTTGCAAAAATCATCCATCAGAAGTTGGCTTTGAAGCACAATTTGCACAGTGATAATAGTCCGTACTATAAATATGAACCACAATCTGTTTTGGAAAATAGTACGTACAAACTTTATTGGAACCGCAGCATATTGACAGATAAAACCATACCATCTAATCGACCAGACATCACATTCACCGATAAGATGTCAGCCACAACTTATTTAATAGATATAGCCATCCCCAATTCACACAATCTTCTCTCAACTTGGAATGAAAAACTTACCAAATATTCTCCCCTGGCAGAAGAAATAAAAAATATTTGGAAACAAAACACAGTACACATTGTACCTATAATCCTGTCAACCACTGGAATCATCCCCAAAGATTTACATCGCAGTCTTCAGATAATTAACATGAATCCATTTCTATATATTCAACTGCAGAAATCAGTTCTTCTTCACACTACAGCAATAGTCAGACGCCACCTTAATTTACAATAGTAAGATTCGGGACTTGTATGTGAATACCGTTCCGAATCAGTAAAAGCCGCATGTATGCGAGATCAAGAAAAATAATAATAATAATAATGACATTTCTATTCGAAGGGGAATATTCCAAGGGGACTCACTTAGTCCATTGTGGTTCTGTTTGGCAATGAATCCACTTTCTACCATGCTCAACAACACTAAACTTGGCTTCAATCTTAAGATCAATAAAAATACTAACTGCACCGTCTCCCACCTCCTTTATATGGATGACATCAAAATTTTTGCTTCCAATCAGCAACAAATCCAACATCTTCTGGATGTAACCGAAAGGTTTTCCAGGGATGTACGTATGCAATTTGGATTAGAAAAGTGCAGAACCTTAAACATCGAGAAGGGAAAAATTATCAATGGAGATTTGGCGCTCCCTAATGGAGAAATAATCGCTGCTATGCAAAATGGGGAAACATACAAATACCTGGGTTTTCAACAGGCCAGGTTGTTGGACCAAAAACAGTCCAAGTCCAAAATCAGGAATGAGTTTTCACAAAGGGTAAGTTCCATACTAAAATCTGAATTGAACGCAGGCAACCTAAACCGAGCTATTAATACATATGCCGTACCGGTGTTGACCTACTCGTTCGGCATTTTACAATGGACAAAGACCGAATTGGAAGATATTCAAAGAACAACCTGGACTATGATGACAAAGTACAGATGTCACCATCCAACATCGTCAGTGCTTAGAACAACACTACCGAGAAAGGAGGGAGGAAGAGCTTTATGCGACATAATAAATCTGCATAACAAACAGATAAATAAATTGCGAGACTTCTTTGTTACCAAATCACTGTCATCGAATTTACATAAATCTGTCATAGGAGCAGATAAGAAATACTCGCCTCTAAATTTAGCAGACCCTAATATGGATTTAGAAATAACAACTGATGCTGAAAAACAAGTAAAATGGGCCCAAAAAGCTCTACATGGTCGACATCATCACGACCTAAACCAATCACACATTGATAAAATTGCATCAAATAGGTGGCTTGCTGACGGTACCTTGTTTCCAGAGACTGAAGGATTCATGATGGCCATTCAGGATCAAGTAATTAGTACTAACAATTACAAAAAATTTGTTATCAGGGACCCAACTATTATATCGGACAAGTGTAGAAGGTGCCAACAAACTTCGGAAACCATACAACACATCACATCAGGGTGTTCAACCATAGCCAACACGGATTATTTACGTAGGCATAACCAGCTGTGTAATATTATCCACCAGAAACTGGCCAACAAATATGGACTGCTTAATACCTATACACCGTATTACAAGTATAATCCACAGGCAGTGCTCGAGAATGCAGATTTTAGACTCTACTACGATAGGTCCATTATCACCGATAGACAGGTGACGAATAATCGACCCGACATTGTAGTAGTGGATAAGAAAGCTAAATCGGTGCTGTTAGTCGATGTTGCAGTTCCAAACAATAACAACGTTTTGGATAAGTATAATGAAAAGATGGCAAAGTACACCGATCTTGCCTTAGAAGTGGGACAGATGTGGCATGCAGAAAAAGTGGAAGTGGTACCGATCATCGTATCATCAACTGGACTCATTCCCAAAAGTCTTGAAGACAGTCTTAAAAAACTCGATCTTCATAATAATAATAATAATACAATAGAAGAGGAAAATAACACCAAATCTCCTCCACCGGTTTCTGCTGTTTCTGGAGTATCGCAGGTCGGTACATCCATGACCACTAAAGCCGGAAAGCCCAGGAAGCGTATGAAGTGGACTACTGAGATGAATTCCTTCATAATACGTTCCTATTTTAAAATCACCAAAATCAAGACAGATTTAACAACTTACAGATTCGCCCTTCATCGAGCATTTATAGAACAATATCCGGAGTATCAACATGTTACGGAGCAACGTATTGCTAACCAGCGTCGAACAATTTTTAAAAACAATTTACTACCTGGTCCACTAATGCAACAAATACGCAGTGAAGTACTTCTTGAGCTCCAAACAGAAGACGATCATAATGTAATCCAACATACAAATGATCAGCTGGATAATGTAAGACTTGATAACTACACTAGCGATGAGACACCAAACATTGATCAAGACGAAAACCCAAACACAGACAGTAACACACAACCTGACGAACACGAAAATGCTGTTGCCGAACTCTCTAAAGCAATATTAGAATTGGGTAGCAACCCAAACTTAAAATGACTAAGAACACCAATAGGATTATAGCAGTCATTAATTTACTCTTAAATGATCGTGTCAAGGACTACCGTACTCTGGAATAGATACACACCCTTATCTACTGTGGTGCAGTTGCAGTTGTCCCAGTCACAACCAAGTCCGGTTTCCGAACAAAAAGTGTACCAAAAAGCAGAAGCCATGTAAACCTCGGTGGCAACAGCGACTTGAGAAGTCCATTAATTACATAAGGAACGAATTGGAACAACTTTCAGAATTTAACAACAACGCCAAACCGTTCAGATGCCTAACTGATAGGGTTAAGAAAATTTTTAAGAAAATTAAAACCAACACAGGACATCCAAGGTATAAGGAACACTTATGTTCATATATGGACCTTATTAGGCAAAAGCTAAAGGCGAAATACAAACCACTATCTCATTACGTCAAATGTACTAAAAAGAAACAGAAAAACCACTTATTTAACACCAATGAAAAGCTGTTCTACAGACAACTTAGTACTGCCGGAACAAACAACTACCACAATCTTCCAAGTAATGATGACCTTACTGACTATTGGTCTTCAATATGAACCAATCCTCAAAAATACAAAAAAAACATTGCTTCTATGGTGCTTGATAAAAAGCCGAAGTAAACAAGTTGTAGGAGAAACTAATAGCTGGAAAGCTCCAGGAAATGATAATATCCAAAATTTCTGGTACAAAAAATTTGACAGCTTACACGAGGTAGTGGCATCAAAATTTACACACATTCTTCAACATCCAGAAGACCTTCCTGTCTTTATTACTCATGGTTTAACCAATATGCTACTTATTTTTTATGTTATATTTACCAATTTTTTAACAACAATCTAGTTTATACTTACACTTTTTCCTTGAAAATTAAATAAATATATTTCGAAAGCTTGAAAAACAAATAAAAGAGTTTTTTTTAAAAACATTGTCGTTTATCCCAAAAAAAATATATATATGATATATAATAATATATACAGGGTGATTGATTAGTGTGAGGAAGCTCAGTAGATCTGTTATAGTAAAATTTACAAAAAAAAGTTATTAACAAAAATTGTAGGCAGCTTTAAACTCAACATTTTAAATTTAGTTAAAATCTTACAGGGTGTTCCATAAGATGGTGGCACAACAAACTTATGTTTTTTTTTTAATGGAACACCCTGTATTTTATTTTAAATTTGAAATCTGCTTAACTTCCACATTACAACAATGTTAAGTTTTGTTATGTTATACCGGGTATTTAAAAAGTTATAACCAATATTACCTGAAAATCGTATCAAGCTTAACACCCTGTATAATTAAAAAGGAGAATAGGAACATTGATCTATTGCAACCATAGTTTTTTAATAATTGTTAAAAATTATAAAACATATTTGTTTTCATAATATTCGTTAAATCAAATACAGGGTAAGTCAAAATGCAAGTACATTATTTTCTTGGTAATTTCTATCTATCGAAAAGTAATAATGTCATACTTCAAATTTTATGAAGTACTCCCTATACCTAAAGTTCTCAGTTTTCTAGATATTTTTATTTTTTCATCAAAGTATTCATTTGGTAGATATTTTAACTTTTACCAATTATTATTGTGAGTTGGCCATGATTGATTAATTTTTTGATTTATTTAAATGCTATTTTCGCAAGCCGTTTGTTTTTTATGTTTATTGTTATTTATTTATCTGATTTGATATAATTGTTGAAGTTTTTTATTTAAATAATGTTCTTAGCCCCTTAGATAATATGTATGATGATGACTAGCTCAAATAAAATTAAATGTTTCTGCTCTCGTTTGTCTAATTCAAAAATAAATACTATCTTTTATCGAAAAATTATACCTCAGGTCGTACAGGTTTTATCACAGATTTATGCTCAAACAAAATTATAAATTTTCTATCAGAAAGAAATTCAAAAATCTTTACAATAAAATAGTCGTATAAATGTCCTCCAGCGCCAAATAGATATTATCGCTTTGAAACAGTTCATACGCACACTTAATACAAATTAAATAACGGTACCCTTTTGAACTCTGTCTCTGGAGTGTTCGCCGGTTTCGTACAGATGTAGCTAGGGTAGATCTCAGATGACGAAACGTGTTACTGGTAGCTTATCTTCTCTTGTAGAAACACGTGGGATGGAAAACTTCAGTGGTTTTATTAAAACAGAACCTCTTACGATGTAGGTATTTATTATTATTCACTAGTGGATTTATTTATACAATTTATTGGTTGATGAGACTCCCTTTTTACAAGTGATGTGTTACAAAGTTATTTTACACTACACTATTTTACACTTCTTATATTTGATACTAACTGTTGTATCATTAAAATTAAATTTGGAACTATTATCTTGGATTATAAAGTGATGATTCTGCTTGATTCAACAAAACCTATTTTCTAATTCAATGTCGAATAATGTTTAACTTATAAAGTTAATAAAATGTATGACAAAATCAAAGTCTTTTTTAAAAAGAGTTGAATTTACAAGACAAAGGTTATTAGTTGAAACTTTATAAGATGATGGTTTTTAGTTAAATTCTGATTAATGAAAGTTGAAATATGAGTGATGAATGTTGAATAATGGAACTTGAATGTTTTAGTTTGAATAATGAATGTTGAATGTTCAAAAGTTTGAATATTTATCAAACGAAAATTATGAGTTGAATGTTTTTAATAACTGTTGTTGAATCTTTTCAAAATGAGTGTTGAATGTCCACAATTCTTCCTGACTGGTTCTTTAGGTAAAGACTTGAGATCCCTCTTTTAATATTCTTTGACCAATAAGAATGCTTGATTTAAAATTCTTCACGAGAACCAATCAGAAGAAACTATTCCTTTGCTTATTTCTAACTAACTACTTATATTTTACAAACAATTTTTTTACATAATATACACAATCATTTCTAGTGTTCAATAATTTTTTTATAATTTATTATGGTCAGAAATGCTCTCAAATTCTATTAACACTGAGGCTTGAAAATCACAAATTCGACCGATATATTTCCAAGTAACTCTTACGTAATCACGCAGGTGGCCTTCTAAGTTTTTAAAGTTCGCGGAACACTACACATGCAGGTGCTGTTTACGTGCACTCTGGTAATTCTGTTAATTTCAAACGTCACAAACGCAGGTGTTGTAAAGTAAAAGAATTTTTTATACACTTTTTGTAGATTCTTGAAAATCCTTTTATATGTTTAACGAAAAAAAATGTTCTTAGAAAATTTATAATTTGTTCATTTGTTTCTTACATTTAGAATTGTTTTCATTTATTTTCTTAATGATAAATTTGATTATTTTTATGTTTGTTACTTGTTGGATATTTATTTAGTTTCAATTAATTAGTGTTGATTAATTTCTCTTCTGTTTTTTATGAAATGTGATAACCTTTTTTTTATTTATTTGATTACAATTGACTTTATAGTGATTTTGTTTTTGATTTGATCATCATAATACATATTTCTTACATAAATTAATTATTTCTTTTATGAATAATTTTTCTAATAATATTACTTCGTCTCAATATATATATTATATATAAATTTTAAAATGTATAATAGTATGTATTTGATTAATTGAATTTATTAATTTTATGATATATAAATTTTTTTTAAGTTCTAATAAGTTTCTATTTTATTAAATTTATTTTTTATGATTTTTATTATTAAATTTTAATATTTGTGGGGCTATGATTATTTGATTATATGTTTTCAATTTAATTTTACCTCATTTGATTATTAATTACTTGATAACTAACTTGGTATAAATTTGTAAGCATATGAGAACTCTATATTTTCAGTAGTCGGTTCAAATTAGCTTATGATTAATATTAAATCCCCTTGTAAATGTTATGATACCTAAAACTTTCCTTAATACAACCCTGTTTATCTGTTAAATTCACCACTATTCATATATCATACAAATCTGTGATTTCGATACTTTAAATGAAATTGATAATCGATTCGAACATCTGTTCTCTAATAACTCGATTCTCTATTAATAGTATTTTAAATATATCATTAGAAAAACATTCAATTTATTTCACAAAAAAAATATTAAAACATGTGATTAAAATTTATAATCGAAAGATAATAATGTTTACTGTATAATTCAATTTTCAAAAACGTACCGCATTGGTTCACTTCTATGGATGCAAACAGCGCTTTCTCTCGGCGTTCTGTGTTCCAAGCATCACTTGTAGACAATGATGGCGTCGGCTGCTTCTCCCGGTGTACAATGACCGAATGGTTTTTTAAAATTTTGTCGGTTTAATGTCCAGGGACGTAATAAAATTCAGGTAGGTAATATTTCAATTTTAATTATATAAACATAAATTTTTCCAATTGACAGTCATATGGTGGGGATAGCAATTTCTTATAACTTCACACTAGGCCGCCATTAAATTTTGATTAAATGCCTTTGTTTTTCGGCATAGATTCGCCTTTGGATAAAATATAACTGACAAAAAAAAAAGAATTCCGCGGTATTTATACTCTTTCTCCCGAAATGACATAAATGACATAAATTATTTAAATGCAATTGTTTATATAGGCAATTTTTCGTAATTTTATAATAAATCTATTTAATTAATATTACTTAATTGATTCTTTAATTGGGTAATAAATAAACTTTAACTTTTATAGTAGATAATAAATTAACTTGCATTAATTAAATTTTACTTTTTCCATTATAAATTTTAATTTTAAACGGAGCGATGTTATGGCTACCTACTGTAAAATTAGAATGACATTTAAAAAAATTATGAGCAAATACACTTTACGTCTAATAAATTTTTACATAATCATACTCCTTAATACTTCAAATATTGATGGATATTGTATTCTATGACTAATATTTTATAAATTTTTTATAAATTGCTTTTTAAATTAATTAACTTCCGCCATTTTTTATCCAAATTTAAACTAAAATTATATAATTAACAAAACATTTCCACTCAACACATATATAAATTTGGTACAAAACATATTATTAACATATACAAATAATAATAACAACAAATTATATGTTGTTCTTGTATTTCATAACCAGAGTCTCAAGTGTCCTTTCACCTTGCAATTATACTCTTTATACATTATAACTAATACATATTGTCTTGTTTCTAGTGTCCTATCACCTTAATAACTCGTTTACCATATTTTTCATTTCTTATAGTTCAATTTCTAGGGTCCTTTCACCATGTCACTCACGGTTTATTAATCACATGTTTTGTTTATTTATATCACATATGCTGTTATTTAACAAATTCAATGTTTTTAGATATATTCAAATACTTGGGTTTACAATGTTACACCCACTGTTATGGATGTTAAAACTATTATCTATTACTATCTGTAAGTACTTTCTTATTTTATTATAAACTTAATTATGACTTTATTTAATTGTCTACATCTCTTACTAATAGTTTCTTTTTGGCATTATAATTGTTTATTTAAAATATTAATTCTTAATCATTACTTATAAACTATATTACTTTATAACAATAATACTTCATGTTTTGCTGATAAAACTTAATTTGCTATTTTCATTTCATATTTCTTAATAAAAAACTTATTCTAATAATGATATATAAACATTACTTATTGCAACTAATATGTTTTAATTTTTAATGGGTTTTTTTAGGTAATTTAAACTTGATGCAAGATTCGACATCTTAGAAAAAGATAATCCAACCATACTACTGAGATATAGCTCAAAATTATTGTTGGACTCAAATTTATTCAGTGTTCCTAGTTAAATGTGTATAATTTCAAATAAAAGAAGCATTGAAATTCATATATTTGAAGAATTTATTATTATTATATATCCATTTTCTTTATAAAAGCATGGACTGTTCTGGCAAATAAGGTAAATAAGGTAAGATTATTTTGATTTAATTTTAAATCATTACAATATATATATATATATATATATATTTGAAATACTTTGAATTAATATTTGTATTTACTTAGTATACACATAAAACAAGCTTGAGCAGAAATCCAAGGTACCAACTGCATGCATGAAACGTACTAATAATAATAATTTTACTAAGTTTTCATTTTAATAAATATTGGTTAAGTTTCTTGTTAGCTGTTTTATAAAAACAATCTTTGATCATACCAATGTAATTTTTTATTATTATTCAGAAATGCAATTTAATTCAAAAAATCCTTATAGTTTGACATAATAAACTTACTTCTATTGGAACTGGATTTTCCACTTGTGAAAAGTTGTCTATTTCGTGTGGTGGTGGCCATGCAACTCGTTTCACTCCTAAAAAAAATAATAATTTTAATCAGTTTTAATAGTTTTGTTGTGATCAGTAAAATTAATGAAATTTTAGTATCTATAATTTGTAGAAATTTTATCTGAAAATCGGCATAATATTCACTTGATTTAAACCTTTTCTTCTGATCATCAAATAGGTACCAAAACAATGTTCTATAACGTTGCAGCAATTTATAATTTAAGTTATATATAAATTTTATATTCTACCATCATTTGGACACACACGAAAACATTAAATAACTACACCAAAGAGAGTTAGGTAGTTGAAATTTGGGCTCAACAATCTGGAGTCACATCTGGTTCGAATGCGATAAAACAGAGGTTCTATCTCACTCAAACAAAAAAATTATAAAGCAAAAACAATGTGGCGTCAAAATGTTGCTAAAACCACAATTTATCGTTGCCAAAATGATAGAATAGTACAGTAGAAAAAATTTACCTTTACCCTGACGTCACTAACGGCGAACAGTAGTAAAAACAAACTTTATATAACTCATTCGTTTTTTTCTTAACCTCTAATTTGTTATTTTTATTTTACAGTAAGTACAAAAATTTTTAACTCAACCTTACTTTTTAGACTGTGGCTAAACTTTCATGTAACGGGAACATTTATGGTAGATTTATAAAATCGACAAAGAATTAAGAAAGATACAATGTAAAAACTTTTAGCCTTCTGTAAAATGATTTATAAAGGTAGTGGTGTTAACATACATTCAGCTTTCTTAATTCTGCTAATTTTTACAGATTATCACAATCGTGTATGCTTGTAAGCAAATTAAACAATATTTTACTTTGTTTGAGAAGATGCCAGGAAAAATGTTAACATCACAAGCAAAATAAACTTGGTTGAGTATTTTGAAATAGAAAAGCTGAATGGAAGATTTTTTGATATTTCGAACCAGTATAATATAAAGGTTATCTATGTTTCGAACGTTCAAGAAGTAAAATATAACTACTTATACATATATTATATTAATGTTATTTTATTAGAGCAGCAGCATTCAAAATATCTAGAACAACAGTTTATACTATCAAAAAGAACATAATCCTAGTTTTTTGTTACAAAAGAAGTAAACCAAAAACTAGAGACTTACCTGAGGGCAGTAAAATGGTTATACGTAATACATTATACGATATGTACAAAGAAGGTGAGTACATATGATATTTTAGATATTTTTTGAATAACAATTTAGGAAGCAAGTAAAGAAAATTCATTAAAAAATAAGAAATGAAAACAAAATTAAATTTATTCTACTAACTCTTACTTTTTGGAAGTCCATCTTATTAAGAATAACAAAAAACTCTTCGTTTGAACGTAACTTCCAAGTTTATTTGAAAAAATATGTTTTAAATTACAATGACGGCCGTTTCGCTAAGAAGCATCGTCAGATTGACATTTAAGTTACATTTTGTTTGTTTGTAGCTAGGTACCTGATGTTTAGGTAGTATTAAGGCTAGACCAAGTATGGAAGTAATGACATAACAATATCAAAGCCTAGATAAAAAACAAAATTTAGATTTCCTTGAAGAACTTGAAATAAAAAGACATTTAGCAGATCCACAATTTAAAGTTGTTAATGAACAAATAAATTTTGGAAGTTCTCCACTATTAAACTGTTTACTTTGATTGAGTTTACATTTTATGCATAGATAAGACATAATTGTAAAACACAAATATATTAAGTTATTGTAAAAATCAGCATGATATAGTTTTTTCCTGGTTTTTCTATATCATTGCACAGTTATACTGATCTTAGAGGGAATTAAATCTAGGATAATCCCTTAGGGCTATTAACATCTAGGCTTTAATATTGTTATAACTTATTACTTCCATACTTGGTCTAGCCTTAATACTACCTAAACATCAGGTACCTAGCTACAAACAAACAAAATGTAACTTAAATGTCAATCTGACGATGCTTCTTAGCGAAACGGCCGTCATTGTAATTTAAAACATATTTTTTCAAATAAACTTGGAAGTTACGTTCGAACGAAGAGTTTTTTATTATTCTTAAAAACAAAATTAATATAACATAAATATCAATATGTATATGTCGATTATCTCATATTTGAATTAATTTGTTAAAACCAATTTTTATTATTTAAGTTTTAAATAGTTTCAGTCTTCGGATAAAAATTACTCAATTATCTATAAAAAATTTCTCTAGATGTATTTATTAAATAATAATAATTATATTTCAGGAAAACCAGTAACTCTTTAAACTATGAGATAAAGTCCAAGGAAATAATTACATGCTGTATAATATCATTAAGTAAATAGTCAAAAGAAATTTTTTTTTAACACAGAGGCTTCATTTTGATCTAAAAATGACAAAACCAGAACTATTAGTCCAGGCGTGCTGTACCAAAAAAATAAAAAATACGGAATATCTGATACCTGGAATATAACAGTTGGAGGTGGTAGAGGGGCTTATAACACATGAAAAAAAAATACATTAACTATTTCAATGATGATCATAAACGTTTTAGGGGTGAAAAAGGGTGAAAAATAGATAAAAAACTGAAGTATTGCTGTTTGCGGCTAAAATTGACGTCAAAATGAAAAGTGCCCAATAGAAAAGTTGTAGATCATGTAAAAATCTAAAACTTTTCTCTAGGTAATTTTCTCACATAACCTCAATTTTTCGAGGAAAAGGGAAAAAAAATGATTTTTCGTTTTTAATTTTTAATTCTTCAACAGATTCGTCAATCTTGGTGAAACTTGGTGAAAACTTACCTTTTTATGTCCAAAATAACCTCGAATTTTCTCAACCTTGTAACATAATAATTTCCGAGAAATTTGATTTTTCTGGAAAAATCTCTTTTTCTTCAACTGTAAAGTTTGCTCGGAAAATATTATTGGAAAAGATTTTCCTGGGGCTCATTTTTTTCGTTTTTACGTCTACTTTCACATGAAATAAAAATAAAATACACCTCTCATTTAAAAATGTGCTCAAAAATGAAAAAAAAGCAAAAAATGAATTTTGCAACAGCTAAATTTGCAATAATTGTTAAATTTTTGTTATAAAATTTTAAAAAATGCAAAAGCCGGCTCTTGCATTACATTCTACGGGAAAAATTACAAGAGAAAATTTTTTTCATTATTTAGTCGGATTTTTAGTTCATTTGCAATATTATTATAAACACTCAAGTCTATTAATGAAGTTAATAATCCGAGCGGTGATTTCATGGTTTTTACTATTGTTGTATGCTGATTTGTTTATATTATAAGGTTTTTCATGAGATAAATCGATTTGTTGATATTACAAGGCCCAAATACCCTTCCATCAGAGCCCTATAGCCCAATTTTCATCAAAATTTCAATTTTCTTTGACTTATTGGAATAATTTGTTTATTTTTAATATAATAATCGTTCGGTTTTAAGTAATTCGTAATTGTAATTAAAAACTATATTGAAAAGACAATATTTTGTTTGTTACGAATGATAGTATATTTTGTATACTGAAATGTTGAAAGGTCAAAGAGAAAACAAAAGGCCTAGGCCCCTAGGCTAGTTAGAGTTGTCATGTCTACACTTTGTCACTTATGAAAGGTGGCTATAGGGCTCTGATGGAAGGGTATTTGGGCCTTGTAATATCAACAAATCGATTTATCTCATGAAAAACCTTATAATATAAACAAATCAGCATACAACAATAGTAAAAACCATGAAATCACCGCTCGGATTATTAACTTCATTAATAGACTTGAGTGTTTATAATAATATTGCAAATGAAATAAAAATCCGACCAAATAATGAAATACATTTTCTTTTGTCATTTTTCCCGTAGAATGTAATGCAAGAGTCGGCTTTTGCATTTTTTAATATTTTATAACAAAAATTTAATAATTATTGCAAATTTAGTTATTGCAAAATTCATTTTTTGCTTTTTATTCATTTTTGAGCACATTTTTAAGTGAGAGGTGTATTTTTTTTATTTCATGTGAAAGTAGACGTAAAAACGAAAAAAAATGAGTTCCAGGAAAATCTTTTCCAATAATATTTTCCGAGCAAACCTTACAGTTGAAAAAAAAGAGATTTTTCCAGAAAAATCAAATTTCTCGGAAAATTATTATGTTACAAGGTTGAGAAAATTCGAGCTTATTTTGGACATAAAAAGGTAAGTTTTCACTAAGTTTCACCAAGATTGACGAATCCGTTGGAAAATTAAAAATGAAAAACGAAAAATCGTTTTTTTTCCATTTTCCTCGAAAAATTAAGGTTATGTGAGAAAATTACCTAGAGAAAAGTTTTAGATTTTTACATGATCTACAACTTTTCTATTGGGCACTTTTTATTTTGACGTCAATTTTAGCCGCAAACAGCAATACTTCAGTTTTTTATCCCTTTTTCACCCCTAAAAAGTTTATGATCATAATTGAAATAGTTAATGTATTTTTTTTTCATGTGTTATAAGCCCCTTTACCACCTCCAACTGTTACATTTCAGGTATCAGAATATCCGTCTAAAAGTACAGCACGCCTGGACTATATTACAAGTAGCAAACATGCACAGAAAGCAAAATGTTTATGTTAGAGAATATGGACATGAGGTATTAAGGTTGCCACCATACCACTGCGATTTTAATGCCATTGAGCTAATTTGGGCCAACTGTAAATACTAACAATAAACATATTGCTAGAAATGGATGCATTGACGAAAAAGTAGTAGGCATGTGGAATGAAGCTTTAAAGCAGTGTACACCCAACAGGTGGGTAAAATGTGTGAACCATACTGAAGCACTTCTTAGACAGTGGTACGAGAGAAAAAAGTTATTTGTGATATTGAAGTGGAATCACTAACTATTGATGTAAGTAGATAACAGTTCCTAATCAGAATCTGAGGATAATTTTTAATATATCTACTAAATACTCGTATATTTGTATTGTGAATTTCGAACGATAATAAATGTATGAATATGATAAATTAAATACAAACTTTAATTAGGCATAAATGATTTGATATTTTTTCATTATACTAGCCAATTGCTTTTGTTGCCCCAATTTATGTGCTGTTTTAAATTTAAATTAATGGTGGAGTAGCAAACCAATTTTTAATTAAACAGTAGCCATTTTTGACTCATTGATTAATTTCGCGAGGTTTATCGGTATGACGTCAGAGAAAAATTGGCAATGAAGATGTGGCGCTGTCTAATGCACATAAAATAATCTCTGATGTGCAGAATGGGAAAACATACAAATACCTGGAATTTCAACCAGCAAGATTTTTAGACTAAAGTCCAAACTCAGAGGTCAGAATTCACAGAGGGTTAATTCATTACTCAAATCTGAGTTGAACACTATACCTGAGTTGCTTTTATACGGAATTCTACAATGGATGAAGTTTGAATTGGCATATATTCAGAGTACAACAACAACCATGATAGCGAAGCACACGTATAGTACGGTCCGTAGGTATGGAATACATTCAATTTTATCATTATTATGAACTATGTCAAAAAACCTAAAACAGGTCGATTTTAAAAATAAACAACTAATCGTTTGAACTTAACTTCCAAGTTTAATAAAAAAAATAGCAAGAATAATAATAAAACTTTCGTTTTAACGAAACTTCCAAGTTCATTTGAATAAAATATGTTTCAAATTACAATGACGGCCATTTCGCTAAGATTAGCATCGTCAGATTGACATTTAAGTTACATTTTGTTTGTTTGTAGCTAGGTACCTGATGTTATTTAGGTAGCATTAAGGCTAGACCAAGTATGGAAGTAATAAGACATAACAATATTAAAGCCTAGACGTTAATAGCCCTAAGGGATTATCCTGGATGTACTTCCCTCTAAGATCAGTATAACTGTGCAATGATATAGAAAAACCAGGAAAAACTATATCATGCTGATCTTTACAATAACTTAATATATTTGTTAAGAACAGTAAATAACTGAACAGTTAAACTAGACTTCCACTATTTATTCGAAAAATTCGCTTTAAAATTCAATTACAGCTGTTTCGCTAATTGCTGGCATCGTCAGCTGTAATTGAATTTTAAAGCGAATTTTTCGAATAAATAGTGGAATTTTAGTTTAACTGTTCAGTTATTTATTGTTCTTAGTAAGATGAACTTCCAAAAAGTAAAGGTTAACACAATCAATTTCATAATATATTTGTGTTTTACAATTACGTCTTATCTATGTATAAAATGTAAACTCAATCAAAGTAAACAGTTTAATAGTGGAGAACTTCCAAGATTTATTTGTTCATTAACAACTTAAAATTGTGGATCTGCTAGATGTCTTTTTATTTCAAGTTCTTCAAGGAAATCTAAATTTTATTTTTTATCACAAGTGTAGTAAGTAGGTGTTTTGCATAATTTGACTTATGTTTCCTAAGTTACCACCCTTATGATAAAAAATAAAATTTAGATTTCCTTGAAGAACTTGAAATAAAAAGACATCTAGCAGATCCACAATTTAAAGTTGTTAATGAACAAATAAATCTTGGAAGTTCTCCACCATTAAACTGTTTACTTTGATTGAGTTTACATTTTATACATAGATAAGTCGTAATTGTAAAACACAAATATATTAAGTTATTGTAAAGATCAGAATTATATAGTTTTTTCCTGGTTTTTCTATATCATTCGAGTCAAATCGGGATCTAGCAGGCCATTCGATCGTTCCATGTCTTCCAATTCACCTATTGGGAAAACCCTCGTTTAATTAATTTCTAACTGAACGTGCAAAATGAGGTGGAGCTCTGTCTTATTGGTAGTAAATAGATCGATCTATGAGGAAAAAGGCTTCAAAACCTAATCAAAATTTAATCAAAAAATCTAGATATACCTCACCATTAACTGTGCCCTCAAAAAGTAAGGGCCAATAATTTTATTGTTATTAATATCATCGTTAACTTTTTTAGAATATTGAGTATGTGTCTCACATATCCAGTAAGGATTTTTTCTGCTCAAATATATACAGTTCTGTTTTTTAACCGTTACGTTTAAATGAAACTGAAAATTTTAAAAATGAAAATTTCACAAACCTCCTTTTGAGTTCTTGTTTTATTACCACAACCAATCATCAACTGTTTATCTAGATTTTTTTATTAACTTTTTAGTGCCTACATTACAAAAACTGTAGAAGTAGATCATATGGGGCATGCAGAAAGAGGGGGTACTGCTTATCCGTCTTGAAGACAGGCTTAAAAATCTTAGTCTTCATAAAAACATTTTTATTTATGTGCAAAAAGCAGAAATTTTTAAATATGTACTTTTTAAGCCTAATCCCATTAGCGTTTATGCTCGAGATAGGTAAATATTAACAACAAATGCTGAGTAAGTAAATAAGTCTTTTAATAATAATAAAAAAGAAGAAGCCAAATCATTTATTTAACAACAATGAAAAGCAGTTTTAAGACAACTTAGTAGTACTGGTAAATACAACAATCACAATCTTCCAAGTTAGGATAAACTTACTGACTATTGGTCTTCAATATGGCCCAATTATCAAAAACATAACGATGATACAGTATAGGTAGAATCTGAGAAGGAAAAGACAAATTCCAATAATGATTGACAATATAACCACAGCGAAGTAAACTAAGCTGTAGAAGAAACAGTTGGAAAGCACCAGGATTTGATAATATTTAAAATTTCTGGTAAAAAAAATTTGACAGCTTACACGAAGTACCGGCATCAAAATTTACACATATTTTTTAAAATTCGGGGGACACTTTAGCCTTCCTTATGCATGGTTTGACTCGTATACTTCCCAAAAGAATCAGCACACAAGATCCTACGCAGTATAGGCCAATCACATACCTTCCAACGATATACAAAATATTAAAATTTTGCATCACTAACAGAATTTACAGGTATGTTGATCAAAATAACATCTTGACAGAGGAACAATAGGACTGTAAATATACCGATCCAGGATGCAAAGAGCAACTTATTATTGACTCGATCATCCTAAGGTAAGCAGAGAAGCAATGTCGGAACATTTTTACTACTTTTGTCGAGTACCGTAATGCATTTAGTAGCGTGCATCATTCCTTACATTTAAAAGGTGTACAAAATAACTCCACCATAGTTAGTTTTCTAGAAGTTTCGATGATGCCGTTTGCATCTAATTAGCAATACATCCAACATCTGTTGGATGTAACCAAAAAGTTTTCCAATGATATACAAACGGAATTTGGTTTACTTAAGAGCAGAACCTTCTAACCTATCTAATTCAGATATCTTCCAAAAATCCAATAGTCCAGCTCATTCTCGAAGCCTGCCGTAACATCGTTTGTATACTTTCATACGTCGGAATTACTAGTAACGAGAACGCAATGCACCATCACCCCAGATGTCACAGAAAAGAGATGTCTGTCATAAGATTGCAAATAGCATACTCGTTTTTCTAATCGACATATCATAGCGTCTGAAAATCTTCCAAATTGTGAGTTTGGTAACACCCAACTAACCGTCCAGCATGTTCTTGTCGAATGTAACCACTATGCAGCATCCCGAAGATTGTTTCGTTTAAAACGGAGCAAAATTGGTGCAAGTTGTAATTTGGATCCATTTGTAAAATTGATTAATGTTCAATTATTTTATTTTATGTATCAATGGCCTTAGCAACTAAGACCCGTTAATTTAAATGAAATTCAAAGTGTCTGGATTATTTTTAATAATTTCTTATCGTAACATCGTAACCTCTACGTACAATGTACAACACTTAAATAAATGTCGTTTGGGTGTTACATAAGTTGTCTGTAATATAATAACCATGGCTTAATAAAGTATTATCATGGTTTATTTTTTACTTATATACACAGTCCCACTTTGTATCAATATATTTAGTTAAGAAAAGTATAATAATGTATACAAATAAGGATATTAAAAACGTTTTATTTCTGCGAATAATTTGATATGGAATAAAATGAAGCCTTTTACACTACCATATCCTATTCATATTGCTATGGACAGTAAACTAACAATGTTTCTAATTAACATTCAACCTTTGTTTAATCAAACGAGGTGGTATTTGTTTTTGGAGGAGTTGGAGTTTTCACCGACAGTTGCTACAACAGAACACTGGTTACGGGTAGATGAACCTGTATTTATTGATGCCTATAGTTCATGCTGGGAATATAGTTTTGTTCTCTTGCGAAAACTTTATTGTCAACAATTATTACAATAATTACTGACAAGTAGAAAGCATTTTTGAATTTTCTATAGTATATAGCAGTAATTGTAATTTATTAATAATTTGCTTGTAAACATCATCTTAATCACACATTCACTATTTTCTTGATAACCTTCTTAATTTATTTGACGCACTACCTATGATGGTGAGGAAAATGTTGTGTGGTAGTTTTAATACTAATTTTTAAAATTTATATGCTCTTCAGAAGTTTTTGCTAAATATTTTTGATTCGTTTAATTTAACTATGCACTTTGAATCAACAACCAGAATTACGAATTCAACAGCTACAATTCTAAATTACATAGTCTCTGATTTTTTATTCATAGATACGGACTACTCAGTGATCTGCCCTTGGATGATCTACCTGATCTGGGACCATTAACAATTGATGATCAAGTACAACTTTTTTAAAAAGATGGAATCAAATATTTGGGAATTGTAATAGATGGACATTTAAGGTGGAAGTTAGAAGTTAATAACGTAAAGAATAAATTGAGAGACCTGGCTAAATTCAGATTTTTTTCTTTGGTACAATCTCAATTGCACTATAGAATTTTGAATTGGGGAGGTGTAACAAACAGCATGTATTGCAAAAGTGGATACTGAGAATCATTTACAAAAAAAATTTCTAGCGACAAACTTTCACATAATAAAATATTTGATGTTAGACAAATTTTCTCTGAAAAGATATTCACAATTATATAAAGAAATAAAATAACAGTACAACCAGTCTAACAATGTCACAACACGACAGCAAAAGAAAACTTAAATATTCTAATATGTGAAAATCGGTCAATGCCCAGTGCAATTTCTGTCAACTTAAAAAACATTAATAATCATAGAACATTTAAGCGCTATAAGGCATGGATCTATAATACTGATAGTAAAATATTCAATAATCTAGTCGATCTTAAATTTTGTATTTGATGTTATGAATCCTGAATCGGTCAATGCCCAGTGCAATTTCTGTCAACTTAAAAAACATTAATAATCATAGAACATTTAAGCGCTATAAGGCATGGATCTATAATACTGACAGTAAAATATTCAATAATCTAGTCGATCTTAAATTTTGTATTTGATGTTATGAATCCTGCCACTCTGAAATTGATTGTGGTAACCTTTACTTTGTGGAAGTCCATCTTACTAAGAACAATAAACAACCAAATGGTTGAACTAAATAGTGGCAGTTTAGTTCAACCGTTTAGTTGTCTACACTTGTCCCCATGTAATAGTTTTGTTGCTGATCAATTTTTTTTTGTAATTGTTAGTGTTTATAACCTGATCCTTCAGTCTATGGAAACAAGATAGCGTCAGCAAGCCAAAACTGGACATCGTTGAATTTGCATCTTATACCTACTGCCAGGTACTATCATTTTCCCCTTGGTAGCTCAGGTAACTCGGACCCATGGGGATCCGAGTTATTATTATATCAGAAGACTTATGCACTTAGTCAGCAATTGCTGCGTTAACGCAAATGGGATTAGGATAAAAAATTATAAAAAATTATAAAAATACATATAATTAACGAACAGTGACATGTATTTAAAATTGTCGTTTTTTGCAAGTCAATAAACGCGTTTTTATGAAGATTGTGTTTTTTAAGACTGTTTTCAAGACTTACAAGGAAATATCAACATGGTTAGGATATATTCTTAAATAAAATCTTCATGAAATTTTATATTTGTTCATCTACTGACTGTAATACTCTTGAAAGGCTCAATATTTTTGGACGGTGCAACAAAAAAATCCAATATTATCCGGTAAGCCAAGACAATTTCTATCTGTCATAGAAATAAATAGTGTTGCAATCATTAACAATCAAAACAGAAAATTAATATATCATACCCAAATGGAAATCAAAACAATAATGTTGGTAATCCGAACATTCTCAAGCAAGTTGAAACGGTCAATAGTGCTAATTATAAGGACCAAAAGTTTGTGGAAAATAGTAACTAAACCATTGCACGAATACTAAAAAGTAAATAGAAAACGAATCTGAACTAAAGTGTGCAAAAAAACAACGAAAGCAAAGTGTATAGAACCCGAAAATATTTAACAAATAATAAACTATAATAATGCTAAAAAGAGTGTATGGGAAGGATATTATGTCATATTCTTATCACATGTAAACCGTGGTATTGTGCAAGTCCCAAATTAAAAAAATGCAGTCACTTCACCTGTCGATGGCGCAGTACTACAACTTATAAAAAATCAGTGTATGGAAAGTCTCGACTTAGTCGAAAATTCACATGTGGAGGAATTAGGCGATTAAACCAATGAACTTAACGACAAATGAATACCGGCTACATCTTACCAAATCATCACTACATATGCTGACTAACTATCAGCAAATTCTACTTTATACACAGATTATTCCGCTGATAATGATATATAGATATCCTCTATTTATGCGGATTAGTTCTATAATTATAGTATCCCGGACAGCCTACGTGCAACTATCACTAATAGCGCAAGTAGCTACACCTATTATCTGCATGAAAAAGTTAAAATTATTGCTCCTGTCATGATACCCACAATTTTAATAATTACATTAAAACCGTTCTAAATTGACATTCATTAGAGACGAGCTTCTTATATGGTAGATACCAATGATGAGTGAATGAAATAATGTCGTGTAAGGAATAATGAATGATAAAAATACAGCATGGAATAATCAGCCAGAAGAGCGGCAGTTAGTCTCCCCAGAAAGTCCAGGTCCAGGTACAAACAACCCTAAATTTGCACCCCTCCACGATCAACCCTTATAATTTATTTGTTAATTGATAAATTATTTTTTTGCAAGAATTTTTAATTATTTATTTTGTCATGAATAAAAAATTTCATAGTACTCTTATACAACCCTTATTTTTCCATCTCGATTTTTCTATCCATAGATCCGCAATAAGATTGCAATCAAATATAATTTTAGTACAATAAATTCTTATTCAGAGTTAATAATTTCAAGTTCCTTTAATTATGATTTGTTTTTAAATTCTATTTGATCATCACACTTGAACGGCTGGGCCGATTTCACTACTTCTTTTGTTGTGTTTGTTATTCTCAGTGTAGTTCTTATGAAAGACAAAATTCAAAAAATTGAGCGGTAAAATTAAGAATACTTATTTGATAATTTAACAATACTATCTCACTTTGGCGCTTTGGACAATGTAACATGACATTTGACATAAAATTGACAAAATGCGTACTACAATTATGACCAAGGTTTATATTTATAGGTGCTTTCCCCCCTCCATGCATCTCTACCTTGACGTAGCAGGAACTGTAATAAGCGACTGTGGTGAGGGGGCTTGAGAACTTCAAGGAATCTTTGGGCTGTCCCATGCCGGACAGGTAAAAGAGGAGTAGTCAGATTAAAGGAGATGCATGAGGAATAAACCGCGTTAAAAATCCCCAATCTAAGGTGTTATCCGTACCGTGCTGATGGATGGATGGCTGATAGGTAAATTCAGTCTTGAACGGTGGCATCCAGATACCAGGCGACCTCTGGATGTAAATAGCCTTGCTCGGTCATGCGGGGCTCTGGCCGAGTGGACTCCTCTTCCCTAGCTGCTCGTGGGATCTATATGGACCAGTCAACAAAAAAAATTAAGACAATGAGGGTGCTGATTATCTCATTGAATACATGGTGATTCAGGAAACGGTAGAAATAACTCCTGAAAGAGAAATGTCTCAGGAGGTGGAGGATCAACTCCTGAGCTCTCCGATGGAGAAAGATGGAAAAGATGGAAAAGAAAGAGGTTGAGTGGGGTGGGGCGTAAGCAGCTGCAACGGTTGCTGACCGAAGGGAATAATCCCCTCTGACCACCCTGCTGCATTCATTGAGGCTGCAGAAAGCCATCCTACGGGCCGTCGACGATTTACCTGAAGACGGACCTGAAGTAAGATTCTTTGGCTGCTCACATCGGCCAGGATGGCTTCAGGTAACATGTGCCGACAAAGCGAGCTCTGAATGGCTAATTGAGGCGGTTAATCGACTCAAATCATGGGAAGGAGCAACACTAAAAGCAATAGAGGGAAAAGACCTTCCTATGTGTGGCATACATACCTGACGAAGACAAAGAAACCCCTTTAGATAATGAAACTGTCCTCAACAGACTAAAGAAGATGAATCGGGGCCTGAAGACATAGGAATGGAAAGTACACCAGTGTGAAAAGGCCGGTCCTGGACATACATCGACCTTCTCCGTGAACGATTCATCCATGAAGGCACTGGAGCAACTCAGCTTCAAGCCTTTCTTCAGGTTTGGTCAGATAACCATCATGCTAAAAGTCCCTAAAAAGGGGGAACCAGGAAGGATGATCAGCCATGCACTTCTAGAACCATGGGTGGAGCTGGAGTGAGAAAGGAGGTAACATCTTCTTCCTCGCGAAATCAGCAACGTCCTGGAGAAAGGAAGAACAAGCCTGGGACTTCCAAGGTAAAAGGGGGGAGCAAATTCCCCTCTACCAACAAAAAGGGCAAAGGTAAGCCTGGTAAAGCCTTGCCTTCCAAGGACTCTGAAAGAAAGTGGCCCCCCAAACAAGGGTAGAAATGACGGGGATTAAATTTACCCAAGCAAACCTCCAACATGCCAAGGCTGCCTCATATACCATCGGCAGGAGGTTTGCTAATGAGGCAATAGATGTAGCCCTAATCCAGGAACCTTGGATTAACGGAGCAGGTCACATTGGGAGCCTAGGATCCATCTTAACTAAAGTACTGTATTACAGGAGTGGGGGAAAACCCATTGTACTTAAAAAAAAATATTAACTGTTGTTTGCTTACAGGTTTCTGCACAGAAGACGTGGTGTCCGCACAGCTCACCGTCCAAGAGGAGGGGAGCAGACGGGATATAGTCGTATGCTCCGGATACTTCACAGGCGAGCGAGGGGCAGCAAATCCTCCACCTGCAATGGTACGGAACTTAATCGAACATTGCAGGAGGAAAGGACTTCAAGTCATCGTAGGATGCGATGCGAGCTGACACCATGCGGCGTGGGGGAGCAAAACGACCGACGAACCAGGTGAGTATCTTTTTTTATTATTTTAGATATATATTTTTTATTTTAGATATTTTAGATATTTTTATTATTTTTATTATTATAGACATAACAATGAGTACTGAGGGAAACAGTAATAAAATTGTTAACTGGCACGTGTTTAACTAGCCATCATGCTCGGATCATAGGCACATTGACTTCACCTTAAAAACGTGTAAAAGACCCATCATTAATTATAGGGACCCAAAATGTACAGACTGGGACGGTTATCGCACAAGTCTGAATGGGGAAAACAGGGTATATGCCCACGATAATCAAAACCAATGCTGATTTGGAAGAGCAAGACGAATAATAGACAAACGCCTTGGTGGAAGAGAAAATTGAACAATAAAGCAAAAGAATTGAGGAACTGGGAAAAATATAGAAGCGTTCTTACAGAATATAACAAAGAGATAAGAAGAGCCAAGCGGGAATCTTGGAGAAAGTTCTGCCAGAGTATATCTGACATAGCTGCCAGTGCAAGAATTCACAAGATTCTCTCCGAGGATCCGAACCAGGGGCCGTGTCTTCTCAAAAGACAAGATGGAACCTGTACTGAATCCAAGAGGGAAATATTAGAGCTCTTGTTACAAAACCCTTTCCCAGGTTCAACAATTATTGAGACGCAGAGGCGAACTTTAGACTTAGGAAGGAAAGTTGGAAAGTATCTGCAAAAACTATCAAACCGGAGAATGTGAAGTGGGCTATAAACACTTTGATCCATAAAAATCTCCAGGGGAGGATGGACTTTTTCCTGTCCTACTACATGGACATTCTGCTGCCCATTCTGACTAAGCTATTTAGAACAAGCTTAGCTCTGGGTTGCATACCTGAGGCTTGGGTCGTTTATATTAACAAGGTAGGACGAAAGGATAGCGCCCTACCTAAATCCTACCGGCCAATTAGTCTCACTTCATTTCTGTTGAAATCACTTGAGAAAATTCTTGATAGGCATATTAAGGAGGGACCAATGAGGTAACATCCTCTCAGTACCCACCAGCATGCATACCAGGAAGGAAAATCAACAGAAACGGCGCTGGACGAAGTAGTTCACAAGATCAATCACTCCGTGATTAATGGAGAGATTGCTCTGGCTATCTTCCTTGATATAGAAGGAGCATTTAATAATGCATTACCTGATTCCCTCTATAAGGCTGCTGCATCTAGAGGGATATCCTTTACAATATGTAACTGGCTGATTCTAACATCACTGGAAGGCGAGGAGATGAGAGTGAAGGCTGTTAGGGGCTGCCCACAGGGAGGAGTACTTTTCCCTCTCCTGTGGTCGCTACTGGTGGACGACCTGATCTCGGACCTCGACAACCGGGGGTTAGAGGTACAAGCCTACGCAGACGATCTAGTGATATTGGTAAGAGGAAAGTATGAAGAGGTCAACTCTAAAGTGATTCAACGAGGACTTAACATTGTTACTAGGTGGTGCGACAAGGACCAACTTTCGGTCAACCCTAGTAAAGTAATAGTTTTTAGTTCCACCAGGAGGCAGAAACTGGATAAACTCCAAATGCCCGCCCTCTATGGAGAATCTATTAAGGAAGCGAATAAAGTCAAATATTTAGCGGTTACGCTGGATAGAAGACTTTCATGGAACGCTCATGTAGAGAACATTTGCAGTAAAGCAAAGCTGGACATGCCGTAGAGTATGCGGTGTCATGCGGAATGAAACCCAAACAAATGTATTGGCTATATCTGACAGTAATAAGGCCTATGATTACGTATGGTGCTTCGGCCTGGTGAGCTAAATGTCAGCAACAGACCACCAGGGAGAAGCTGAATAAGCTTCAACGGCAGGCATGCTTAATCATAACGGGAGCTATGTCTATCACTCCCACCGTTGCCATCAAAATTTTAATAGATCTTCCTACACTCCACATCTGGATCGATAGGGAGGCGATGGCTGGTGCATACAGAAGACTAGTGAAAAGTCAGGATGCAGGGCAGAGCAGTGTCAGAGCCAGGACCGGAGAGGTAATAAAAAATCATCCAATACTGGAGATGGTGCCAGATGCAATGCAACCTAAATACAACTACCACAAGCCATTTACCGTCCTATTCGCAGGAAGGGACGAATGGGAGACGAATAGATCGAATAGGTCGAATCTTATAATGGCTGACCAGTGTTGGTACACGGACGGCTCTAAGACCGAGAGAGGTGTTGGAGCTGGGGTACATGGAGGGAAACCAAAGGTGTGGACTTGAGCCAGAACTTGGATAACCTATCCACAATTTTCCAAGCCGAGGTTTTCGCAATAGAGATGTGCCTGCAGCAGATGCTTAAGCGTGACTGCAGGAACAAAACTTTAAAAATAATTTCCGATAGCCAGGCGGCACTAAAGTCACTGGAATCAAATCTGATCGACTCCAAGTTAGTTTGGAAGTGCCTTCAGAATCTAATACGTCTAGGGGAAAATAAAAAAATAACCTTACTTTGGGCACCTGGGCATACCGGTATTGAAGGTAACCATAAAGCGGACCTTCTATCCAGGAAAGATGCTGAAGGAATATGTATAGGCCCGGAGCCATTCCTAGGCATGGCGAATACCGTAGCCAGAGGAACAATATCGAACTGGGTAGATCGGAGGAGATGTTCTTACTGGTTCGAGCTAGAGGGTTTAAAGCAAAAGGCATTTGTAGGAGATCTCTCTAAAAAGAGGTCTCAAGAGCTGCTGAATATGAGCAGACAGGACCTACGAATAATAAGAGGACTACTGACTGGACACAGTCGCCTTAATAGGCATATGAAAACAATTGGACCGGCAGAGAGTGCGGACTGCAGATTCTGTCAGGCTGAGGATGAAACGGTGGAGCATATCTTGTGTAACTGTCGAGAGCTCGAGAGAATAAGGATCACTAAATTTGGTCTGCATCAACTCGAGCCCAATTACTTCATGGAAGTGTCGCCAACGACCCTGGTGAGCTTCATTAGAGGCATAGGGCTAATAGAAAGACTATAACCTAGGGGTGAGCCACAATATATCTTTCAGGTCGTAGTGGAAGGGACGTTAAACGACCACTCACATACAACCTAACCATACCTAACCTATGGACTTTACCAAACCGCTGAATTCGTATGCATAATTCGCATTATTTTTTATAGTTTCATTAAATATTTGATGATATTAAATATCAAATATACATTAATTATTTATTCACACCATTTTTATAACCAGGGTATACATTTTAAAATCAAACTCTGAAAATTGTTAATTTTTAAGTAGGAATGCCTTATCGCTAATTATATTGTCATATACGGAGTTGGGATAAAGTATGGAACCAAGTAAATATCTTTTAAACAAAAAGAACGATATTTATGAAAATTTGCAGGTAAGTGCAATGGAACAAAACGCATCTGATGTACATTTTTTTGATAATAATATACTTCCGGTTTAACCGGAAATGCCATTAACTTCTTTAATTTAAATGGGATACCCTATATATTTTTACAGATTTTGAAAGAGCTTGTTATTTTGAATTTATACATACTGAGTTTAGTGTAAAAAAATTTGTAAAAACGAGGAATAACTCACTGTTAGTAGTACAATAGATGTACATTTCATTATTTTAGAATAACGAGAAACAAAATTACTTTAAATGTTCAAAATGCTCGCCGTTTACTTGATGACAATATGCCATCCTATTAACAAATTCTTGAGTCACTCTTTCCAAGACTTCTCCACGTATTAGTTCACATTCATCAATAATTCTTTGTCTCAATTCCTGTAAGTTTGTTGGTCATCTAACGTAAACACGTGATTTTAGATAACCCCAAAGAAAAAATCTAACGGGCTAAGATCCGGAGAACGAGCAGGCCACTCTATGAATCCTCTACGTCCAATCCATCGATTTGGAAAATTCGCATCCAGAAAATCTCTAACCCGTCTATCATAGTGGGGAGGTGCTCCATCTTGTTGAAACCAAATATTTAGTGGTGATTGCCCATTCTGTTGAAGTGCAATAATTTCGTTATTTAGTAGATCCAAATACTTGTCACCATTCAAGTTTCCGTCGATAAAAAATGGGCCTATAAGCTTATTTTCGACAATTCCCATCCAAACATTTATCTTCTGTGGATGCTGGGTATGTGATTCATGAATCCAATGAGGATTCTCATTTGACCAATACCTTGAGTTATGGCGATTAACTGTTCCATTTAAACAAAAAGTTGCCTCATCGGAAAAAACTATGCTAGAAGCAAAATTTTCGTCGACATTACAGATGTCCGTTCGCAAAATTCCAGCCGTCGGTCAAAATCATCGTATGACAATTCTTGAACCAACTGTACCTTATACGGATGATACTTTTCACTTTTTAATATCTTTCCTACAGAACGTCGACTGATACCATGGTTTAGTGCCAAATTTGTTGTGGAAGTTTGAGATTCTTCTAAATCGATTACAATATTTTGTTTAACAGTTTCGTTCGTTGCAGTCCGCGGTCTTCCAGGTTTTAGCAAATTTTTTACGTTGTAATGTTTTAGTTACTGTTGAGCGTGATATAGGATTTCTCTCTGGATGGACCATAACTGATCATCATTAAAATTTCAATACGCTCTTTTTCACTTAATTGAACCATTCTAAATTGTGCAATTTATTTCCGTCAATTAGAATTTGACACTTGAAGAACAAAAGACGTACTAAACAGTACTTGTTTATTTATTACTATGCATGCAAACAACATCAATTAGTTTATCTAAATAGTTTTTTGTTCTAATGCAAAAAACTCAGAGGAGGTTGGTTAAAGTGCTATATTTCTCGTTTTTACAAATTTTTTTACACTAAACTCAGTATCTATGAATTCAAAATAACAAGCTCTTTCAAAATCTGTAAAAATATATAGGGTGTCCCATTTAAATTAAAGAAGCTGATGGCATTTCCGGTTAAACCGGAAGTATATTATTATCAGAAAAATGTACATCAGATGCGTTTTGTTCCATAGCACTTACCTGCAAATTTTCATAAATATCGTTCTTTTCGTTTAAAAGATATTTACTTGGTTCCATACTTTATCCCAACCCCCTATAAATAGTTAAATAAAAAAATAATTTTTCATTAGTTAAATTTAAAAACATTGATATTCATTTAAATTTAGTACTTACCCTTTCTGGAGCCATGTCGTTCTTCTTCCTCTAACATTCTTAAAACAGCAGAATTTTTTAAATTGGTTGGTTTACCAACATTCGGATTATTAAAATCGATTCTAAAAGAACAATATTTTATTTGTCAATTAAACTATTTTAATTACTCGATAAAAAACTTTATAATTTAATATTAACTTACCCTACTACTCCATTTGACAACATTTGGGATTCTTTATAGATCACATCTTGAATATTTTGCTGAGAATATAAACCAATTGGAGAATTAAACTGCTTATTTACCAATCTTGCCATTTTTGAATGTTAGTCGCTTATCGATAACCTGTAAAAGCAATATTTATAAAATTACAAAAAAATATTTTTGCAATATAGTATAATGTGTAAATAGTGGGGACATTTTTATGCAGGTTCTGAGAGTTTAAATTAATTTCCTACATTTTGTATACAATATTTTTCTACTCAACTATAGCTCAAATTCCAAAAGTAAAAATATAACTCACTAGTTTTCTACCTCGTACAAATTTTAACATGTTCCGCTAGATCACATCAGAAGCGATCCACCGCAATATGGAGTCGTCTGAAACCATCATTTGCTCAGGAAAGTTGCATTTAATATATTTGGTATACTTTTTATTAGTTAGCAACTTGACATTACATTACAGTTAAAATAATTATCATTATGATTTTTTCTACCGAAGAAAAAAATTTTATAGTAGAAAATAATTTCTGCTCATACGGAGTTAAACGGAATAATGATCTACGTTTAAAACAAGTGCAAAAAGATATCAATATCATATTAACAAGGTGTTCCCTAGCAAAGCTGTAATTCTAGCGGTTGTTTAGAAATTTCATCGACTGGTATGTCAACGTAAAGGCTCTTCAGATCGTCGAAGAACAGTTTGTACCAATGCTAATGAAGGGCGTGTGTTTAACCAAATCATCCAATCTCCGCCAAGATGTCTTGTACGACGAGCACGTAAATTGAATATAAGTGAAAGAAAAATTGACTGTGGACGCATGCTCAGTTTAGTGTATAAAAATACCGAATATTTAAGAAACGTAAGGGTTTCTGACGAAAGTCACATTCACCTCAAAGATTACATCAACCGACAAGCAAATCGATTCCTTGGATTTGAACATCCTAATGCCATTGCAGAAAAGCCTCTCTACAGTGCTCGAGTAACCATTTGGGTCATGGGGTAAATGGTTCTTATATTGTTGAAGAAGAGAATGAACCGACAGTTACTGTCAACCAAAAGCGCTACAGACGATATAGGTAGTGGCACCTTTTGTCAGAAATATAAAAACCTTATGTAGTGCGCGTAATTTAAGAATCAGTAAGCAATGGGTTCAACAGGATGACGCAACAAGTCATGCAGCCGAACGCTCCATAAATTTGCTCGATGAACATTTTGGCAACAGAATAATTTCTTGTCGCATATGTTTCGAGGATCCATCTTATTCACCGGATTTAATACCACCTGATGCCTACATTTGGAATATTGCACCCGGAAAATCCGCCAGAAACTGAGGCAAAGGATAATAAATTATTTGCAGCAACCAATAAAACTGCAACGCCATGGTACACATTTTGAAAATATGTATTATAAAAATTAATTCATAAATATATTGTTTACATCCGGTAATGTTTGTCTTGGCGGATACTGTATTTATTTGTTAAAATGCAATATTACTACTAATCAAAGGTGATACGAAAAATGTAATAAATAGCCATTAATACAATTTTTCAACTAACTGGTAATTTTTCATATAAACGAGAGCGAAGTTTGTCTCAACCGAGATATATATCTGTATACCATATATAGTTTAAATTAATTAACTATGTTAATCTACTTGACAATACAGAATTAGTGAAGCATGCATACAACTACCCCATAACAAAATTTACCACTTAAAACGTTTCTTTCCGAATTAAGGAAATCCTTAGGTACTACGATACAATCATAATCAAATATACCTTTCTGTCAATGCTAACAGGCCAAATCATAATTCAACTAACAGCCCTAATCATGTTTCATTTAACAGCCATACGCCGAATAACTTCTTTTCTGATAAAACGGATAATCTTCCGTTACGGCCCATACCAATACAACCTGGACCAATACAGCATAATTTTCCCAGAAACCCAAGTAATTAAACAACTGAATCCAAACACTAATTTGCTCAGACTAAATCAAAATATTAAGAAATTCTCAAAAACTCGTAGTGTGAATAAAAATGTAGTAAAAGCTTTATCTTCCATTTCATAAGCAAATACTTACTTTGTCGTGGATAAAATGAGTATTAACTTGAACTTAAAATGCAATTAGTAAAAGCTTTAGTTTTTAGCATTGTCTTTAAAAGGTGTGAATAAAAGTAAGCTATTTCTAAATATATGAAGAGAAAGCTTATATTTATTCAAGCCTGGGAAACCATGGCTTATAAAGAATAATTAAAAACTCTTCGTTTTACCAAAACTTCCAATATTTATTTAAAAAATTGCTTTATTAACTTTAATGACAGCCGTTTCGCTAGACTTAGCATCGTCAGATTGACATATTGAAGTTACATTTTGTTTGTTTGTAGCTAGGTACCTGATGTTTATTAGGTAGTTATAAGGCTAGACCAAGTATGGAAGTAATAAGACATAACAATATTAAAGCCTAGATGTTATGAGCCCTAAGGGATCTACTTCCCTCTAAGATCAGTATAACTGTGCAATGATATAGAAAAACGAGGAAAAAACTATATCATGCTGATCTTTACAATCACTTAATATATTTGTGTTACAATCAATTTAACATGGCTTATAAAATTTAGTAGTGTTGAGTTTGGCAAAAATGGCTGCATTTATGAATATACGGTCTGTCAAATATTATCCCGAAAGAAAGTCGTGCCGAGGAATACCACAGTCTGTATAGATTTAGTGAAGAAAATTTTGAGTGGATAGCTAACAATTTTTTAGAACCAAACGCAGAGACTAGAGGTGGTGCGTTAAGTTCAAAAAAACAAATACAAATACTTTTGCGATTTTTAAGTGATCCCAGATTTTAAATAGGGATTGGAAAAGATGAAGGAGTTCATAGAACAACGATATGTAAAACTGCATCTAACGTTTTACCAAAAATCGTTGAAAAGGCAGGTAGTTGGGTTAAATTTCCTGCGGATATTTCGATGGGCCAAGCAATCAATGAATGGGCAGAGTTGTATAGATTTCCTTGTGCCTTTGGTCCAATTGATTGTACTCATTTGCCGATAATAAAGCCCTCGCTACATGGTGACGAGTATATTAATAGAAAAGGATGGTGTAGTATAAATGTACAAGCAAGTTTTAACGCAAAACAGATTTTTACATCCGTAGATGCTCAATGGCCTGGCTCGGTGCACAACAGTCGTATTTTAAGAAGATCAGATATTTATGGTAAGATGAATAGACTTCAGCAGAACTACGGATTTCTTTTAGGTAATGAAGGCTACGGGATAACACCATGGCTGTTAACACCGTATAGAAACCCCACCACACCACAAGAAATAGCATATAATAATTTGCATAAGACAGAACGCGGGATTATAGAACGCTGTTTCGGACAACTAAAACGCCGATTCCCTGTTTTGCAATATCCGATACGATTGAACATTGACAAAATTCCCTCAGTGATCATAAGCGCTGTTGTTCTGCATAATGTTGCGAAATATTTAAATGACATTTTACCGAACGACAGTGAAGAAGAAGTGTCTGAAGCTGCCGTGAGGATCACGCTATTGAAGATGTTATGGAAGATAATTATGAATTTAATAACATCCGTCAGCGTGGTCAAAACAGACGAGAAGAAATAAAAAATATAATTTTTTAATTGCAGTTGTAATTTATTGTAAGTGTAATTTTTCTATAATTTATTTTATAAACTCATACATAATATACGGATCTAATGAGTAAACAAACAGCATTTTATTAATATATTTACAAAATTGTATAGCACAAATTATTTGTTTCTTCAACGTTGTTCCCATTTTCGTTTTTTATTTTTTCTAATAATAATTTCTCTCTTTCTTTTTGGACTCTTATTAGTTCCAGCTGTTCCAACAACACCAGTCGTTGAAGCTCTGAATTTGACAAATTCGAGGTTTCTTCTGTTTCCTTAAATTTGTTCTTTTTGGTAGCCGGAGACTTGTCTGGTAAAGGCCGAACGTGTGGTGGAGGTGGAATAGCTACCTCACTTTTGAACGTAGATGGTTGAGATTGTTTCATTACACAACCTACCAACATTGTTCCTGAAAAAAAAGTGTTTATAAAACACAAGCAAGACGCTAATTTATATTTTTTTGCGAAAAAATATGCCTTCCTTACACATTCAGAAATTTAGTTTTTTTGTGTATTTTTTTCTGCCAAATCCGTGAGGAGATGCTAGACCATTTATCTGTAGCTTACTTTATTTTCTTACCTGGTACCTTTTGGAAAACGGGGTTTTCTTGTCCTTCCACCAACATCAACAGTTTTCTCTCCCACTGGTTCAAAATAATCTTTTTTATTTTCAGTTGCATTTTTGTCGGTTTTTTTCTTTACCTCTGTCTTCATATTTTGAATTTTATTTTTCAGCTGTTTTTCACTTATATTTTTTCCAATTTGCAGAATGTATTTTTGATGGATTTCTTTATATGCTTCGTCTTTTTTTCTTTTATTTTAGGAACTTGGGATTTGTTGAATATAATATTATAATTTTCCAAAATTCCTGTTAATTTGAGGTTTGCTGAAGATTTTTCAGGAACCTCCTCCTCCAACAAATCACTCGAAGAATTTTCCGATTCACTAGTCATTTTCACCTTAATGCTGCCTTTCGATATCGCTACTGGTTTAAAATGTTTTAACTTCTTGCAATATTTTTACGACGCAGTACAATTTTATTCCGGTTTGTAAAAATATAAATATTGGCGTTATCAGTATAAAAACTCGCAAACGCAAAATTTTTTGGAACGCTGTAGATACTGTACGAAATCTCCGTATTTTCAGTAAAAGCTTCAAATAGCTAGCTTTTGCTAGCCAGTAAAAGGAAAAGGTTATTCACTTCAATTTCAGCAAATGCTATTAGCAAAAGCTAACTCTACCTAGTAAAAGCTATAGCTATTACTTAATACTAATAGTAAAAGCTTAGTTTTTATTCACACTGCCCTCTACAATCTATAATCACAAGTTGATGACACTTCCGACCAACCAGCATCGTTCGATACCAATGATGCAACCAATACAGTAACGTAAATTTTCACAATTAGTATTGTATTAACACAGAAATAATTTCTTTGACATCATTTTACCAGAGTATAATTTTAAAATTTTAATAGAAATAGCTTTTAAATACATTTAAAATTTGATCCATTCAAAACATTGATTTGTTTATAAAAAGGCTGATTTCCTTAAATATTTTGCAATTTGTGGAACAAAACTACATTTTTTAAGACTGTTATTCTTAGTTCTCAAAATAATTGAATAGGTACTATCCTCATTTACAGGAAAGAAAATAAAACAACGTTTTGCTCTACTTTAGACTCATTCTGTAGAGTAGAGTAAGAATCAAGATGTCTAATTTGTTTCCTACAATCTTTTTAATCCAAATATGTTGTTTTGTTTGTGAACTGTAACGGTTAAAATAAATTGATTTTTTTTAATCAATTTAAGTAGAGTAATGCATGATTTTATAAACAAATCATTAATAATAAGTAAATCATTAACAAAAACTTATTATTTCCCAACGAGCGCAAATAACCGCCTCAATACATCGTGGTATACCCTCTATTAAATGTCGAATCTACATCTGATCAATCTGATTCCATTCTTGGACCAAAGCATCTCTCAACTTGTTTATTTACTTGAAGAAGGAACTTGGTTAGAATTTCTGTTTCGAAAAATATAGAGATTCACAACTTTGGACATAGATCATCTCGGGTCTTTTTTATACCGTATGTGTTTGATGTAAATTATCTATGCCCCGTTAAAATTACGTGAAGTAGTAGTTGGTGCGCCTTTTGGGCACACTTGTACCAATTCTGGATCAGAGTTCTCGTTCCTCTCTCGGCTATCCATTGCCCTCCACTTAAGGGGCGATAGTTAACACTATTCTGTACGCGCTAGACGTAGATCAATGGTTTTCCAAGCGCCTAAGTTATCTCCCTTAGATCTCTCATCTATCGATCAATAGTGGAGTTTCTGCATTTTCTTCCTTTTTTTGGTCAACTTATACGCTTTTCTCATATATATTATTATTACTTAGTTAGCCAAAGTACGTCCCATCATTTAAGCGATTGAATTCCGATAGGTACTTTTTAATTAAATGTTGTTTCGTATCTACTTACCGGCTTTTTGTTTTGATTTCATAAGTTATAAAGGGCCTCTCGTGAAATGAAATAATTCTACATACATAAATATATAATTAATTTGTACAAAATACATTATTTTTAAATAATTCTTCAAATGCTCTACTTTTTTCATCTTAATGCTTGTATTAATTATAAATTCTTTGTTCGTTGTATCTTGAAAAAATAAGTGTGAGATACAAGTGGATTCGAGCATTAGTTAAAACTTCTAAAAATATAATTCAACTAAGGTTACTTGCTATAAATAGTAAACTTGTTTGCGAAGTCTGCGTAATATTTTAAGATTAAACTGTTGCCAAATTTCAGTTCGTTTCTTATCCATAAAGTATCTTCAACTGTAATTAATTTTTTTTCATAATTTTGCTGAAAATACATTTGTACTAGTCATAATCTACAATGACGATGCATAAATAATTTATTCTAACTCATCATTTGTAACAAAAAAACGTTAGTAATATCAAATATCATTTGACGTATTCACCTCCCATACAGTATTTACAAGTGCATATTTAAAATAGGTACCTACTTAGTTGTCAAAAAACGTAAAACACTCTCAAAAAATTGTTTCATGTAGTAAAAGGTCAAAGGACAATGCGCAATGATTTTTAAATTTCACCCTAGTTCCGTATTCGCACTGCTTTTTTTCCAGTGGAATACGCTATTAATTATTCAATAAAATATAAAGGCGGATTGTTTCGTACCTGTCTCGATCAAAAACAAAATTAGTGCTAATTTTGTTGTTCAATAAATAAATCCTCAAAAGTCGTACTTTCAAATTTTAATGACAGTTTAAATTTAAAAAGAAAATAAAGTTTACTTAATTTTTTCATCGCATATTCGGGCAAAGTTATTAAAATGCTTTTTATTAAAATTCTTAGTTTTACTAAATAATTAATAAAAGAAACAAAAATTATTTATTTTTAAATTTTACATGAAAAATAGGTACTTAAATCAATTTTAAATATTATAAAATTAAAATTATAAAAATTAAAAATTTTATAAATGGATTTATTTACAAGAATTATATAATTTCTTATTATATATCGCTAAACAATTTATTGTAGGTACCACAATTTACAATTATTGTCGCAAGTAAATTTTGAGTTACAATAATAAATCGCTTTCTATCCATAGATAGAAGGCTTTAAACATTTTAAGCCAGTAAGAAATATCAATTGTCTATTAATTTTTGTAACAGTGAATAACATCGTTCAAATAGCTTAATAATTTATCTTGCCTGTTTGTCTGTCAACTAATTGAAACGCTATTGCAATTTTTATTTTGAGGACACACGTTTTTGACAAAATTGAAGATATTTACCTATGCCTTATATGTAACATTTTAATTTATTTGCAAATCTGGTTACGATTATTATTTTGTAATATTATGTAGTAAATTTTAAAATATACATATAATAAAATTCAAATTATTTTGTAGGTTATCAGGTATCAGGTTATTATATATATATATATATATATATATATATATATATATATATATGTTAAACCAGAATTTTTGGAGTAAACGGCAATGTTTCTTAAGAAAACTCTTTTACTTGTTTTCCAAGCTTTCGAAATACATTTATTTCATTTTCAAGGAATAAGTGCGAGTTAAAACAAAATTGGTGTTAACAACTTGGTAAATATAAAACAAAATAACGTCACATCCCACATCCCCAAAAACATTCCGATTATATATATATATATATATAGAGAGAGAGAATTTATTTACCGAGCTTTCGAACCTCTATGGGTTAATTTTCAAGGTCTAAAAATTGTATATTATAAAGAAATTATATAGCAGGTAATAAAATAAATAATAATTACATATCTAAGTGAGGTTATAGGTAAAACGGTGTAAAAAGTTGTAATAAATGTGACATGTGTACTAAAAAACTCAAAAAACAATATGATTTAAAAGTTTTGATCGATTTGTTTAATATATAAATTCAATTGTTTTAAAATTCTACATACTAATTCGTTTTTTTTAATTTTTTAAGTTTTGTTTCTCCAAATCCAAAAGATATTCATATATTATACTTAAATTATTTAGATCAGTTTTTTTATTGATACATCGATCTTCCTGAGCTATATAAGCTGAACACGTATTCTCTGAAGGCCATATAATGAATAATGAACATGCCAAAATTTTAACTACAGAAATGAATTATATAAAGCGGATCTTTTTAGAAACAGCTTATATAGCTCAGGAAGATCGATATATTAATAAAAAAAGTAATCTAAATAATTTAAGTATAATATATGCATACCTTTGGATTTGGAGAAACAAAATTTAAAAAACCGTAGAATATGTAGAATTTTAAAACAATTGTATTTACATATACAAATCTATCAAAATTTTTAAATTATATTGTTTTTTGAGTTTTCTTTATAATATACAATTTTTAGACCTTGAAAATGAACCCATAGAGGTTCGAAAGCTCGGTAAATAAATTCTCAAACGAGTACACTTTGGTTTCATTGCCACATCCCAAAAAACATTCCCATTATACAAATAGTTGGCAAATATTTCTATTTAAATTATATATATATATTTATATATTTAAATTATATATATATAAACTTCAAAAATTTATATATATATATATATATATATAATTAAATGTGTGTTATTTGCCGACTAATAGGTATTAAACCAGAATTTTTGGGGTAAACGGCAATGTTTTTTAAGAAAACTCTTTTACTTGTTTTCCAAGCTTTCGAAATATATTTATTTCATTTTCAAGGAATAAGCGAGAGTATATACAAAATTGGTGTTAAAAAATGGTAAATATAACATCAAAAACTATTTTAACTTTAATTTGGAATTTAAAAAACATTTTTTTTTTTTTTTTTTTAATTCCAAATTAAAGTTAAAATAGTTTTTGATGTTATATTTACCATTTTTTAACACCAATTTTGTATAAACTCTCGCTTATTCCTTGAAAATAAAATAAATATATTTCGAAAGCTTGGAAAACAAGTAAAAGAGTTTTCTTAAAAAACATTGCCGTTTACCCCAAAAATTCTGGTTTAATATATATATATATATATATATATATATATATATATATATATCTACATATATATATTATTAAAAAGGGCAATTAATGTAAACTCTTTATATTTTAGTTTGTGCTGAAGAAAAAAATAAACATTTTCGAAAGCTTCACAAATATAAAGAGTTTACATTAATTGCCCTTTTATATTTGACTGATCACCTCAAAAAACTTTTAATTTCATATATATCAGTCAAGACAAGACTACCCTCCTTTATTTATATATATATATATATATATATATATATATATATATATAGAGAGAGAGAGAGAGAGAGAGAGAGACGGAGAGAGTAAAAGCTTAGTAGGATATTCAGAAACGGTTATCATGCGAAATGAAGATATGTTTAGTTACTAAAGTAGAAAAAAATCTGGGGCAAGCGCAGTTTTTGAGAGACATTTTAGGTTTGTTAAAGCAGCAGTTAAATGTGGTATCAAACCGTTTGAAATGTGCGCAGTGAGAAAATAGTTCGAATAATAGTTCTATGCGACGTTTTAAACCGTTTGCTATCAAATTTGACTGCTGCATCAACATACCTTATATCATTAAAAAGATCCAAAAAACAGGATAAAGAACAAAGTTCGCTTTCGGACGAGCGATTTTTGGTATAGTTTTAACAGTGTACCAGACGATATGTTGTTTCTTAAATAATATTAAATTATACATTCAATTTAATTTAAACCTTTTTCCTTCCTTGAGTTATACAAAAGAATTATACTTTCTTATTCGCTAAGGCATGCCCAAAAAAGTTTTTAAGTATGATTGATTCGTGGAAAAATGAGTATGTATCCAAGTGACGTTAAAGAAGCAGCAACAAAATCTCTACAAAAAATTGGTCTAGAAAAATCTTAAAGGATACAAGTTTGCTTATATGCAATTTAAAAATTGGTGTAAAGGAAAAGGATTAAAACATATAAATTAAAAAATATTACTGGCTTTCTTATTGGATCCATACACTTCATTTACTCTATATTCAATGTTGTCAAATCAATTATTTTTGAAAATAAAATATTATTATAAAAATCTAACGAGGATATCGAGCAAGTAAATCCAATATTTTTCCAAGAGAGATTTATTGGAAACAGATGAAAAAGAAAGGGAAAAGGGTGCATTAGTTATTGGAGTGGCAGTAGTCTGTCAAAATCAGAGCCAATGTATTCACACTTTAAATACGTTAAACATCACGAATCTTTTCTTGGAGTAGTAATACCAAATACTAAAACTAAAGTAATTCGTGAGTTTGCCATCGCAGAGGAAAAAGTTAATGGATATATTTTTTTTGATTTCGTTATATAATTTACTATACAATATATTAAATTACGCCCCTCAAACGTAAAACATGAGACATTATTTATTAAATGTGGCAATGCCAAACACCGTTTATACTACCACTACACCAACACACACCTTTATCTGCCTAATATAACAAAGTTATTCTCTTCAAAGACTGAAGTTTAGTCAACCTTCACTCTTTGAACAAGATAACTGGGTAATCGAAACGAGCGTTAAACAATGTTCGGCATCAGTATCGCCAATGGTTCCAGACTCAACACCTTAAATATATCAATGGCAAATGTGATATTCAACCACTGGAAAAAAAAACATCTGAAAAACTAACTCAGCTAATTAAAAGAACTAATGGATTATCAAACCCTCTTTTATTTAGCCGTCATTACTTCAGAAGATAATAGACCACATTATTGGTGGATCCAGTGCCAATATTTTAAAACTTAAAACTTAAAATGCTTGGTGGCAATTCTATTGCTCAAGGATACATAGAAGCACCCATTGAAAATAAAAAAAAAATATTTGTTTGTGATATTTTAGGTGAAACAAATAATGGAATATATTAATTTTTTATTATCTGGAATTAGTCTTAATAATTGTGCAAATTTCATTATTATTATTTATAATTCAAGTTTTCTTGAATACATTATTTTTTAAATATTTCAAAATTTTTGGATAATAAAGTAGATAATATAGTAGATTTCCATAATCAACTTTCAAAAACCAGTTACTTAAATTTAAGCTTTCAAAACTATTTATGAAAATTAATGACTGTCAAAACTAACATTTTGGAAAAATGGCACTTTAAGTCAAAATTATAAAAAAAGTTATTTATTACTACAGGAAGAAAACAGAAAAGGCTTGAATAAAAAATAGGCCATCATCACATCAGCTTCAACCTTAAATATTGGAATGAATGGAGTTCTAACAGATATACCTAATGTTAATAAAACAAATCAAAATATAATTAAAACCACTAAGGAAGTAAATTAAAACTGTTTAAAAATAATAAAACAGTTTACTTTTTTTTATAAAATACTATCTATTTTTTTACCTACAATATATGGTGAGTGACCGGTATATACTGTTATAAATGATACTGACAGTTTTTTTTTATTTATTTCAATAGGTAGTACTACAGAATTTTGTGTGCCGTCATACGTTTACCTGTTTAAAAATAACATTTCATATATAAAACTATTTTCACCACACGCAGGCTACTTAAATTTCAAATAAATATTACCTTATTTTAGTTTTATAAAATTGTAAAAAACAAGCTTACAATAATCACTTAAATTGTAGTATTTCATTATATTTATAGTATCCTATAATTTTAAGAGAATTACCAAAGATATAATTGCTTAGCAAAGAAAACTTTTATATAAAAAATATCAAAATATCAAAATAAATTCTAAAAAATTAATAAAGATGTATATACACATAATTACTACAATATAAATACCGACCCACGTGAATAATAAGAAGTTAAATAAAAATTATATTTTTGTACGTCTCCAATCCACTTATACAAATTTTTTTACTATTTAAGTAAATTATTTAGGAGATATATCGACCTTCTAAATATAAAAAATGTGCTAAATGATTTTAGGTATGCGGTCTGAATTATTGAAATAAACTCTTTCATGAAATATACAGAAATAGAGTTTATTTTAATCATTCAGACCGCATACCTGAAATCATCTAGCATATTTTTATTAATATCTATTAAAAAAGTATATATATTATATATTCTTGATCTAATAAAACCCCAAAAAAGAACAGGTACCAGTTATGGAGATGTAATCAGAATAGTGCCTTAAGGTGAGTAAAAACTATTTGCTATTGATCGAGGTTTCGAATTTCTTTTAATTCTTCATCATGATTTTAAGAGAAGTTTGTATAAGCTACCTAAGAACCAACATTTGTCAAGAAAAATAAAACGATGCACAAACACTTTTAGTTAAAAACCAATTAATAAACACATTTTATTAAAACAATGTTAAAAATAAAATACTTAATATTTTCAATTTATAGATTTTCAAATAAGTGTTTTAAATAACATACAAAATTTAAAAAATACCAACCTGATAATCTTCGTTGCTTTTTCACGAGATCGTTGCTAGAACTGGCATACATCTCGATTCCACACAGTTAAACTTTGATAACTCCGTGGGCGTCTTCTAACTTTGTTCTACGACTCATAGTTTCGTAATTCGAAGGATTATTGATTGTTTTAGTTCTAAGTAAATAAACATATTTTATAAAGTTTAATAACTGCAGTTTTTAAGAACATAAGGACATAGTAGATACCAGTCAATTTTTTTCTGTAAACAGTATTTTTTAGGCAAGGGCATAACTACTTGTCATAGAAAAATAAATGTAATATTATAAGAAATAAAATTTGTAATTAAAGTATAAAAATATTTTTAAAAGGAATTTTCAGAAGTGACCTCCCTTATATATCCTATTTATATGAATGATATAGAGATATAGGTACGCTTCAAATCAGCAACAAATGCAACATTTGCTTTATGTACCCAAAATGTTTTCAGTGATACACAAATGAAATTACGAGTAGCTTTAGATAAGTACAGAAATTTTAAACATCGAAAATGGTAAAGTTATCAATGATTATGTGCTACAACAGTTAAGAGCATTACCAAAATATTTAAATGTCGTTAGTAAAACCAAAACTTCAAATTAAATAGACCATTTGTCTAATAAAAAATAAATAAACGACATAATTTTTTTCTTAACAAAGCTTTGTCATATAATTTGCATACATCAATCGTAGAGATATAAAAAAACTATTTTCCTTTAAATGTAGCAGGTATAAATGTGGAGAGAAAAACAATAATATCATTTGTTGACGATACTGTTATAACCTATACTTTTTCTTCATGGAACAACTGAAAAATAAAATAGAAAAAGATTATGCAATTTATCGAATTTTCTTCAATACAATAAACCTAACTATAAACTATAAAAAGACAGTTTACCTACCGATTTGCTCATATACTACGGGGCTTCCACGCTTGGGATCATTACAAGTAAGAAAGTAAGAAATAATGTTGTAATACACAAAGGATATACCTAAAGTGAAATATATGGGCATATACAGAGAAAGTCATCTAAAATCGGATGTACAATATAAAGAACTTACTCACAAAATTAGAGAACATAAATCAAGATTTCGATTTTTAAGAGTTTTTGGATATTTAAAGTTTAAAAACCATGTACTTTAGTATGGTGGAGTCTTTACTATAGAAAAATAGGTTGTGGCAGAGTATATGAGCAATATTTAAATGGGGTACATGTGGTACAAAGATGGATCTTAAGATCCTGCGGAGGGTTGAATGAGGGAGGCTGGAAGTGGTTCACCCCTAATCTCTCATACAAGTTTCCGGGGAGGGGGCTTTCCACCTGACACTCCGCGTCCCAATGGCTCATAGGGTGTCTCCAGGGGGCGTGGTCTGTCAAGGGACTCGGGCTTTTTTTAAGAGCCTCATAACCGATCAACTCTTGGGATAAGTAATGAATAATATTTGCCCCATATTTGCTCGCGGATCAAATGGAATAGAGGCCTAAACCGGCAGCATGGGGGAGGCAGCCATGTTGTGTGAATTGAGCAGCGGTAGTTACTGCATCCGGAGACAACCGTGAAACAAAGCCTAGAAGAGTAAATTTCGATAAAAATTCCGTAATTCACGCTGTTAGCTACCGTGGCAATAGTTGAATGGCTGCGCGTAAGTCAGTCATAAACGGTGCTTCCGGGATAGCTGGTGACCTCCCGGAGCACCCAGCCTTACCAGCACAAGCGGGCTCTGCGGTAGTGGACCGTCAATTCCCTGCTACTCATGGGATGTGGTATGGAATATATAGAAAAAATAGAAAAGGAAGTAATGGAGGAAGAAAAGGAAAGGAAGAAAATCTTTGGGAAATCCAGGAAGGTAAAACGAACACCGGATAAGGCGGGATAACCTAATGAGTGGATGGTGAAGAGGAAGGATGTATCGCCTTTGGAGGATAGGGAGCATAAGAGGAAGCAGAAGGAGAAGAAAGGGAGGAAGGTAGAGATTAAGAGGGAGGCAGATGAAGAGAATATAGAGGATCTAAAGGAAACAGTAAGGCTGAAGGAGAGAGTTGATAAGCTAGAAATGCAGAAGATGGCAGCAGAGAGAAGGGTGAGGGAATTGGAGAAGTTGGGGAAAAAGGAAAAGGGAAGGGAGAAAACACAATCAAGATGGGAGGTAGGACAAAGGGACTGGGAAGGATGGAACGAAGTTAAGGATAGGGAGTGGGATGAAAAAAGAGGGGAGATAATAGAAGTCAAGATATGGAATCCAGTCGCAGGGGCTGAAACAATTAAAGTAGTGTGGCTTAATAAAGAAGAAAGTGAAATGGAAAAGGAGGTAAATAGATTGTTTTGGAAAAGGTTCCTGTTACTGGTTGAAGAGGGGGAGGAAATAGAATGGGTTAAGGAAATACGGATAACGGAATAGAAAGGAGCAAGAATGAATAAACAAGAACGTATCTGTCGGATGGAAGGGGATAGTTGAGACGAAAAGAAAGTCTACAAGCTACTGAGTCGGATGTTTGAGTGTGTGTGGCGACAGCGTGGGGATTCACAAGCTTGAATATGTGGAAACGGAAGTGCTGAGGAAGATGATAGCATGGGTGAGAAATAAGGGAGACTAGGGTGAAAATATATACGGAAAGGGAAAGGGTAAAAAATAAAAGACACAAGGCGGTTATCCTTGAGGATGTGGTGGATATCGATGGGACGGCATTGAGAGGATCAAGGAAGGGTTGGATAAAATGAACGGTTGGGTTGATAGACTTAGGGTCTCAAGGAATAGGGAGGTGATTATAGAGGCAAAGAAGGGGGTGGAGGTGAAAGGAATGCTGGGAGAAGTGGAAAGGGTTACACGGGCAAGGGCGGTTGTGGCGGGGAGAGCACTAGAAACCATTAAAGTGATAGGGATAGATCCTTGGATGGACGATGAACAAGTGAAGGAAGGAATAGAAAATTGGTAGGAAAGGAATCTAATGTGATGAAGGTGGTAAAAGAGAGGAACGGGATGAAGATGGCAGTAGTGACGGCGGAATGGGAGAAGGCGGAATGTTTATTGCGAAAGCGAGAAATGAAATTTGGATGGAATAGGGTAACAGTTGTAGAGGGGAGGGAGGGGGCAGATGCTTTGCCTATGGAGCGAAAGGCCATAAGGCAGCGATGTGTAGGGTGAAGGGAGAGAAGGAAAAGGCCGTATGTTGGTTATGCAAGGGGGAGGGCACTTGGCCAGAGAATGCAGAAAGACAAAGAGATGTCTGCCAGAGATGCTTTAAAGTGACTGCGGGAGCAAAACTTTAAAAATCGCTTTTGAATACTGGCGGCGCTAAACCCACTGGAATCAAATCAGATCGGCTCCAAGTTAGTTTGGATATGCCTTCAGGATCTCTTACGTCTAGGGGAAAATAACAAAGTAACCATACTTTGAGCACCTGGGTACACCGACATTAAGCGGACCTGCTAGCCGGAAAAGGTGCTGAAGGAATATTTATAGGCCCAGAGCCATTCCTAGGCATAGCGAATAGTATAGCCAGAGGAACAATATAAAACTGGTAGATCGGAGGAGACAGTATTAGTTGTTCGAGCTAGAGGGTTTAAAACACTCAAAGGCATTGGTAAGAAATCTCTCCAATCTCTCAAGAGCTGCTACATATGAGTAGACAGTATCTGCGAATTTGGATAAGACTACTGACTGAACACAGTCGCCTTAATGGGCATATGAAAACAATTGGACTGGCAGAGAGTGCGGGCTGCAGATTCTGTCAGGCTGAGAATGAAACGACGAAGCATACCTTGTGTAACTGCCGAGAGCTCGATTGACTCTAAAGTTATAACGGCCTGAATTCAAATTACCGAAAATTGCGCCGGTTATCATACGAATATCTATTGACTCTGGGATATGAAGTACGTTTGAAGGGTATACAGCCGATAAGTTTACAAACTTGGTTAAAATATCTTGACTAGTGGAAAATGATCCAGCTTCTACTGACTGTTACATTTTGGCTTATAGAGCGTAATGTAGTGTCTACTGCATAGTTTTCTGCTACTTCTAGTAGTACTTCGGTTAAATATTACTTTTTAAGCTTTTATACTAACACTTCCTTTTCTCCTGCATAACTGGAAGTATCTTTATTAAGTTGCTATTATTCAATATTTTGGCTGATATTAATCTTGAACTTTCTCCTTTAATGCCTTGCCTGAGCTTTACTATTATACCTTTAATATTACTTTCGTTAGAAATAAGGTCTCGTGCCTTTTCTGTCAACCTGGTCCGGATGAAAGGTAAGGCGTTATCTTTTTTCCCATAGAACGTTAATTATCTAAAGAACTTGCAATGTTAGCCTTAAAATCATTAAAAAATATAACCAGTTGATCTCGAATTGCGGGTCGTATTGATTCGGTTTTGGGTATTTGTTTTTTAATTGCCCTTGCTGTGACTACATATATTTTCCTTTAATTGTAACAAAAGTAAATTTAAGTTAACATGAGAAGTTTGCATCGAACAGTGTTACGAAAAAAAGAAAAAAAAACTACTTCTATATAATGTTTCTGTTTTCACTGGATCACTGTTTGTTGCCTTCACTTGGTTGGGGGTTTTATGCAAAATTTACGTTTCCGATAGATAGTGCTTCAGCTAGGTTCAGCTTTAGGGTAACACCAATCACCAAGGTAGCAAGAATAAATAAAAAATTATTTTTACATCTTTGGTCACGTTGTACTCTGTACCAAGCGGTTTTTTGCTACTTTTTGTTCAGACGATTTTGTTTGTCCCATTTTAATGATATCTTACACTTTTTATCTCGGCTATTCCTACTTTTTTATATTGCCAGAAAAAATAAAAACTTTGGCAGGGTCACCATGTAATATAGAATAAAATTCACCTTATTCGTTTCAAGTATCTTTATTTAATAATATTTTATTAATATAGAATATATATAAATATAAAAATATATATATAAAATACCATTCATGTCACGTGCTGTATCAGCAAAATAATAAAATGTATATCTAATTCTAATATACAGTGTGGAAAAGTCAAATGGAATAATAATAATAATCTTTATTTGCAACAGTATACATTATACGTAATATATAAAAATTTACTTTAGTAATATTGAAATAAACTAGTTATTGATATCTGCGAACTAGGTGTGGTGATCACTGACTGCCTTCCGTAGGGTGGATCCTTAGGGACTTCCATTCCTCGCCTGGAGCCTTAAATGGTTTTCAGAATTTTTTATCTTTAAAATCTTTGGTTCCCAAATGTTTTGTGAAATTAGTTTGCTCCCGAATAGGTTTGTTCCAGAATTGTTTTGCTCCAGAATTGGTTTGCTCCACAATTGATTTGCTCCCGAATTGGTTTGTTCCCGAATTGGTTTGCTCCAGAATTGGTTTGCTATGGCTTATTTCATCTAAAAACATTTAAGCATAACCACATGTTTTCGAAACTTAAAAATTACAAAACAGCGTAATTTACATTTAGGTACATTTATCCATCACAAAAGCTACATTGTTATAAAGTTCATTTAATATTTTCGTTACAATCAATTCATACAAATTCAAGAAATGTACTTCAAATACCGTATTTTGTTTTGCATTTTTTTAAATAAATTATCACGATAAACTGAGAAAACATTCGATTTGCAAATTAGATTTATTTATGTTTAGATTTATTAAATACTGTGAAATTCTGATTTTATATGATATTCGAAATTTATATCTTTATATGTTATTTAAATTTTTACCAAAAAGAATTTTTTAAATTTTTTAGCCTACCTTTGTATCTCAGCATCGCCAGGAGGAAAATGACCACATTCTATGAACAGCTTAATACGTATGTTCAAAACATAGGACTCACGGTAGGAATAGAAATTAGTAATTGTATTTAATACATTAAGAACTCTATACTATAGATGGTGTTAGCGGTCCTAATGTAATTATTTAAATAATTATTAAAATTGTTACACCAGTGAGGATTTTCCGTTGACCAGTAGCGAAAATTTTGACGATTAGCCTGACCGTTAACGGAAAAGTGCACTCATAAAAAAACATAACGTTTTTTAATTGAATGGTATTGTTAAACAACATTTCCATCATTTGTTCGCAAAACTTTGTTCTCCTAACAGAAACCATGAGATCCTGAGTTGGTATCATTTTATAGGGATGCGGATGCTTGTCTACTCGATGTATGTGGGTTTTCCTCAAACTCAAAGCATCCCATCTAATTTTATATCATCACTCAGTGCATTGGCAGCTGTTTTCCATCTGCTTTACATGTCTATGCCCGTATTATGGTCATCACTGTAAAATTTAAAGAATTTAACGTTACATACATATTTAAGTAGGATAGATAAAGAATTTATATTTTTGTTATGGTCCGTAAAATATAAAATTATATTCTGTAACTAACTTCATGAATGTATTATAACCTAAAATTTAAATCAAATTTATTGTGATATTATTTGTAAGTAAAAAAGCTTGTGCTGTGATTAATTTTTATAAAGAAAATGGAAATAAGTGGGTAAGTGGAAATTTTGTTTTTAAATTACCAAATTAAATAAACGTAAATGGTTACTTTGTTTTTTTTCAGATCCTCGACATCTTCAAATAAAAAGAAAAGGCTTGCCAATACTACAAGGGAACAATATGAAGAATATTTAAATTATATTGAAAAAGATGATATATTCAGGGGTTACAAATCCTACTGTTGCTGATAATTATTTAAATGATAAATGGAAGGAATTAATTAATATATTAAATTCCAAAGCTAAAGACCCAGAATTATCAGGGGAGTCATGGAAAAAGGTAAATAGAAATATGCTAATATATATGTATAGGTATTATTTGATTTTTTATATTCAGTTTAGATATAATTCAATTTTAAATAGTGAATACATGGTTTTTAATTTAAAAAAATTAATGTTGTTTATGTTGTGGTTTTAGAGGTTTGCTGATTGGAATAATTCTGTAAGGCATAAAAACAGAAAATATATAGCAGAAAGAGGAGGTACTGGTGGAGGCCCTGAAATTGAGAATCCACTTAATGAATTGGAAAATAGGGCAATAGATTGTAACGAACCGTACGCGCTGCCTCGTCGGCGCACCCATACATTTGATTCCCCCATACCTATCCCCAGTAAACGTGATCGCCCCACTCTCCGAGAGCTGTATAAATTCACGTCCGCTAGCACAGAAAAGACACTTTCCTACGGATCGTCAACCAGGCTAGTAGCTTCCAGCGTGCTGAGCTGAGTGAACACTTGACTGGCTTCTCCCTTAGGAACGACTTACCCCCAGCGTGTTGAGCTGGGTGAGACGTTCAAGGCAAGAACGTATCCGTACTACGAACGCTTCGCCTACAGCGTGCTGAGCTGGGCAACAAGCGAAGGTAGAAAGTCCTGCGTCAGTTCCGCCGCATCGTGGAAGCACGAACGTTTCGTTTCTAGCGTGTTGAGCTAAACGAAACGACGGTGTTCTAGATCGAGGATTGACTGACCGCCGTCCTCCGATACCGACCCGTCCCTTCCTGTCCTGTTTTATCCCCGACTAGGACCGTAGTCCACAGAGTCCGGGATCCGTTGTAATTGCACTCCGATACCGCGGAGCGTGTTAATTAGTATACCGTAGAAGGTTCGTTACGTTCTTTCTGTCACTGTAAAGTATTTGTACATATTGTAAATAGTTGTTTTCAGTAGATAAGTTTTAGCGATGTATATAGTCCAGGAATAAATATTTATTTTTACCGACCGTTTGCGTTTCCTTACTTCAGACCTTTCTTGGATAAATAAATAAAGTCCGATACAGATCCAGAACAGAAAACCGGTGACGTCCGGAAAACACGTCACATAATTTGGCGCCCGAGTATTTTTTTTTGAACCGAAAGGAAACGCCCGAGTAATTTTTTTTTTAACCAAAAGAGAACGCCATAATTTGGCGCCCGAGTATTTTTTTTGAACCGAAAGGAAACGCCCGAGTTTTTTTTTGAACCGAAAGGAAACGCCCGAGTAATTTTTTTTTTTACCAAAAGGGAACGCCATAATTTGGCGCCCGAGTATTTTTTTTTGAACCGAAAGGAAACGCCCGAGTAATTTTTTTTTAACCAAAAGGGAACGCCATAATTTGGCGCTTGAGTATTTTTTTGAACCGATAGGACACACCCGTGTATTTCTACTGGAACAGACAATAAACGACATAACTTGACGCCCGCGTATATTTACTAAAAAAGAAAACGCCCGAGTTTTACAGAAACCGATATAACAGGAAAAAAATGCAGTCAGAAGGCGAAGAAACAGTTGGTTTGGAAATCGCAGATGTCTCTGTTGGTTGGATTTACAAACTAAAAAAGGAAGAACTGCAAGTTGAACTAAGCAGGTATGGTTTCACAACTTCCGGGACGACAGATGAACTGCGACAAAGATTACGAAAGTTTGTTAAACACGTTTCCAAAAATCAAGAACCGGTAACAAAACCAGAACCAACTACGAACATATTAGACCAGGTACGAAAATGGAATACACGTTTCGACGAGAAAAAAGATCCGATTTCATTTCTGGAACGAATCGAGGAGTTGAGAGAAGCATATGGTTTCACTGCAACTCAAATGCAGAAAGCAATACCAGAAATCTTACAGGACAAATCACTTCTGTGGTACCGAAACAACAAACATACATGGAATACATGGGAGGACTTCCTCATAGCCTTTAAAAGTTTTTATGTACGACCAGAACAATACCAGAGAGAACTAGAAAAACAAATTGAAAAACGTAAACAAACACCAGGAGAAAGTGTAAAAGACTATGTGACCGCTATACAAACTTTACTTCGACGCCTAGATAACATCACACCGGAAAGCCAACTAGAACGGATATATTCCAACCTCAAAACAGATTACAAGAAGTACATAAGAAGAAAAGATTTTTCTACAATCTCAGAGCTTATGGAACAAGCTTACGAATATGAGAATTTATGCGAAGAAGAAACAAGTAGTCGAACACAAAAACATGAATCCGAAAAGATAAAAGATACACCAGTCTTCGAAATCCAGAAAAACAAATACCACCGAAACGATCACAGGAAAATAAGTCCAGTAGGGAAACCACCCACACCGGGCAGAAATATACCGTTTCTGCTTGCCGGAGTCTCCGAAGAAGTAATCCCGAAGTCCATTCCGGCCCGCACAAAGAGGAAGTTCCGGACCAGAAACAAGGATGGGTCAACCACCCGTGTGCAGATAAACGGGATAACGCCACTACCGAACAAGGACCAATAAAAATGTCAATGTTTCTTTTGTATTTTTTTTTACCGTTTGTAATAAATCTAATTAAGAAAAATAAATTTTTCTTTTGCTATGTAGGGGGGGGATGTAACGAACCGTACGCGCTGCCTCGTCGGCGCACCCATACATTTGATTCCCCCATACCTATCCCCAGTAAACGTGATCGCCCCACTCTCCGAGAGCTGTATAAATTCACGTCCGCTAGCACAGAAAAGACACTTTCCTACGGATCGTCAACCAGGCTAGTAGCTTCCAGCGTGCTGAGCTGAGTGAACACTTGACTGGCTTCTCCCTTAGGAACGACTTACCCCCAGCGTGTTGAGCTGGGTGAGACGTTCAAGGCAAGAACGTATCCGTACTACGAACGCTTCGCCTACAGCGTGCTGAGCTGGGCAACAAGCGAAGGTAGAAAGTCCTGCGTCAGTTCCGCCGCATCGTGGAAGCACGAACGTTTCGTTTCTAGCGTGTTGAGCTAAACGAAACGACGGTGTTCTAGATCGAGGATTGACTGACCGCCGTCCTCCGATACCGACCCGTCCCTTCCTGTCCTGTTTTATCCCCGACTAGGACCGTAGTCCACAGAGTCCGGGATCCGTTGTAATTGCACTCCGATACCGCGGAGCGTGTTAATTAGTATACCGTAGAAGGTTCGTTACGTTCTTTCTGTCACTGCAAAGTATTTGTACATATTGTAAATAGTTGTTTTCAGTAGATAAGTTTTAGCGATGTATATAGTCCAGGAATAAATATTTATTTTTACCGACCGTTTGCGTTTCCTTACTTCAGACCTTTCTTGGATAAATAAATAAAGTCCGATACAGATCCAGAACAGAAAACCGGTGACGTCCGGAAAACACGTCACATGATATATGGGGACGAATAACTGTAGAATGGTGCAAAGGTGTACCTGAAATTTTTGGACAGGTAATTAGTGTACCAAATGAAAGTATAATAATAGAGGAAATAGAAATTGAAAATGATGAAGTTAAAGAGCCAACAGCTTTTGTACAAAAAGAAAATAAACCAGTACAACAAGTAAATAAACCAGTACAAAAGGAAAAACAAATACCAAATAAAAGACTCAGGGAGTTAAATATTTTGGGAGAAAAAATGCTTAATAAAATAGAGCACACCACCGCTATTCATACACAATTTTTTTAAAGTTTATTTATTTGTTTTAAGAAATACATTTTTGTTTTTGTTTTTAATATTCTCTTATAAATGTTTCGTTTCATTTAAATAAAATTGTTTCTAATGTATTCATTGCGTTTTTGTCTTCCCAATTCCGATACATCAATATTTGCATTAAGTATATTAATTTCATATTCGTCCCCAATTTCATTTACATCTTCAACATATTCATCCAAATTTTCATCTTCAAAATTAAGTTTTCTTGATATATTGTGTAAAACCCCACATGCATAAATAATGAAAGCAGCTGATAGGTACTGGATTGTATTGCAAAATTCTAAACTTCGAGAGACATCGAAATTTGGATTTAAAAATTCCATTTGTACGTTCTACAACGTTTCGACTTCTTTTTAGTATTGTATTATATACAGGGTGTTTCTTAAGTAATCTAAAATATTATATGGGGCGCTTCGTTACTCAATTTTAAGACGAAAAGTTCATATAAACATGTGTGATAAGTGTTGTCGTTTATGAGATACAGGGTGTTGTACGTGAAATTAATTTTTCTTGGTGACGCTACTGATTTATATTTTTTTATTATTTTATTACAAGCAAAATGTGTTAAACATAAAGAAAAAATAATACATTTCAGAGCAAATGTTCAAAATGTCCACCTCCAGCTAAAATGCAAGAATCCGCTCGATGTCTAATGGATTGTCGAATACGTTCGAAGATACCAGGATTGTTACGAATAACATTACAGCCGTCTATGATACGATTTTGAAGATCTTGTACGTTTAATATCAGTGTTGTGTAAACAAGCGATTTCAAATATCCCCACACACAAAAATCCAGAGGATTGTGTCCAGGTGATCTAGGGGCCACGGGTGTGGAGATCCTCGTCCGATCCAATGGCCTGGAAAAACATTATTTAAAAACTCGCGTACAATCACTGAAAAATGTGGAGGAGCTCCGTCATGCATGAACCACATGCGCCTTCTAATAATAATAGGTACATCTTCCAAAAGAAGTGGAAGTTCATTTTCTAGAAAATGTTGGTATGTCTCACCGGTTAACCGTACAGGAAGGAAAAATGGTCCAATTAAATAATCATCGATGATGCCAAGCCAAACATTGACCGAAAATGTTTGTTGAAATCGTTTTACACTTATGGTATGTGGATTTACATCTGCCCATATGTGGTCATTATGAAAATTCATAATCCCATGTCTAGAAAAGTTGGCTTCATCCGTAAATAGAATATTGGCCACAAATTTCGGATTGTTCGCGATTTCACGTAAAATCCATTGACAATACTGTATGCGTAATGGATAGTCAGTAGGTAACAAATGTTGAACACGTTGAACGTGATATGGATACAATAAATTATCTTTTAGAATATTCCAAACAGTTTTGTTACTAACATTTACTTCATCTGCAACTTTTCTTGTACTCGTTTCTGGATGTTGGTCAATAATTTGAAGAATCTGGTTTTCCAATTGGGGATTTCTCACAGTTCTGGTTCGGCCAATAATATTCTTCTATTTAGCAAAAGTTCCAGTTTCTTGTAAACGAATATGTAACTTAGTAAACGTATCTGAACATGGTAAACGATTATTTGGATAACGCTGGGCATACGTACGTCTAGCTTCTAAGGCATTAATTACCATTCGCTAATCATCCGTACAAAAAATGCATATTAGCCATTTCAACATTAGTAAACACTGGCATAGTTATTAACTAAACACAGAGTCAATCAAATAAAAATGTACGATTTTTGCGTTGGTTTTCAAATTTGACACTTGTCAACATTATTTCAAAGGCCACTTAGAATAAGCATGTTTTTGCGTATTACTTCTAAAAACCAGTAGCGTCACCGGGAAAAATTAATTTCACGTACAATCAGAACTGACTTATTACAATAAATTCAACACCCTGTATCTCATAAACGACAACACCTATCACACATGTTTATATGAACTTTTCGTCTTAAAATTGAGTAACGAAGCGCCCCATATAATATTTTAGATTACTTAAGAAACACCCTGTATATATTCTGGTGTATTCTCAATAGCATTGTTGACTGGTGTTAATAACCATGGTTCTACCCCATATCCACTATCGCCGATCAAAAAATAATTTCTTTCTCCTTGATTGTAGTTGTTAAGTAATAATCTTCGTAAATCTGACATCTGCCAAATAGCAGCATCGTGTACAGATCCGGGGTATCTAGCATTTAACGCCGATATAAGTCGGATACCAAGATCACATTAATTGAGTGTCTACCCTTACGGTTGATATAAAGATGAGGTTGATGTTCTTCATCTGTTGAAGGAGGAGCTATGATTTCTATATGAGTCCCATCAACGGCTCCAATAATACCTCTCATGCTCCATTTGGTATAAAATCCTTCTTGTGCTCTTTTTCTTTGTCTTCCCTTAATGTTGGAAATTTGATCCAAATATGTGCCAGATGTACAGTAATTAACCTGCTAACTTCGTTTATTGCCTTAGATATAGCAGACTGGCTCATACAATTTAAATGAGAATTTCCCACAGCTTTTTGGTCAGATCCATTAGCAAAAAAATTTATTGCTGCTAATACCTTTAAATGAAATGGAATTGAATCTTGTCTTCTTAATAAGACTTAATAACAAATAGCGAAACGGCTGTCATTGCAATTAAAGTATTTATAGAATAAATAGTGAAAGTTAATACAACCTTTTAGTTGTTTATTGTTCTGAATTTTATTCATACCTATTATTATCCTCATCGGCAAGTAAATATATAAATAAAGGCATAAAATCCATTATATTAACTTGGTAACTGCCAAATAATAATTTATATTTAAGGTTACGGTGACATTTCGCTCTCTGTAAGTTTACAGAGGCATTTAAAGAAAAATGTAACTATACAGAATGACCGTAATTGCAAAATTCTTAAATTCTGTAACTTTGAAGGTTACAGAGCTTAAATTATTTAACGCAGCGACCATAATACGGGTATAAATTAGCGACATTGCTTCTCTATTTTATTAATTGGGATATAGGTGGGATATCTGTCAATTTTACGAGTATATATTTCTATATGTGTATAAATAAAAATATTACTTGCTTACATCTCTCATTATTGCTTCCTATGATTGTATGTACCGAAAATTATATAGACGTTTCGTATCTCTGAAAACATCGGATTGGACTATACTTATCTTGCAAAGATATGGCTGTGGTCTAATTTCGAGAAAAGTACAATCTTCCTGTGAGCGGAACTTGGAATAATTTTAATAGTTTATTCACAGAAATATAAGGATGCAGCAGTAATTTAAAACTTGACTTTTGCTATTAACTAATCTTAAAACTTTAGCGAAATACCTGACTTAAATGTCCCCCTATACATAGAATTTCGATTTTCTCGAACGTCATCGAATGTTCTCGTAAACTATAAAACCTTTCAGTAAACTCAGATGTTAAACCACTAAACTAAAAGGGGACAGACCAACTGAAAAGAACCCTAATATTTATACGACTGACAAGTAACAAGTAACATTTACCTTGAAGGAAAAGAAAATACTTTCCTAACAATTAACAAACTGACCACTAACATTCAACTTAAAGGGAAAGAATAATCTAACCTAATATCTATCAAACTGACAACTTACGTCACTAAAGTGGGCTCCCTTCTATAATTCATTTCTCCTGGAATGATATTGGCCTTAATTACATTTTTGCTACATGTTTATTTTTATATTTGTTTGACGATGCGATAGATGATGTCGTTAATCTTTTTCTTGTTGGTGTATGAATCTTCTCAGTTTTGTTGTAGTTTGGGACACAAGCCACGTCGTCGTCGTCGGAGTTTGTGTCAATCTTAATAATTAGTCTTCTTTATTCGGATGTTGTATTACCTCTTCATCGGGCCACTGGTCCATTAAAGTTTGGTACGTACCTGTACATGGATATCCTCCATCATCCTCCAGAGATCTTTGACCTATTCTTCCCTAGCCACTTATTCACCAGACTTGTAGCCACACACTAAGTATAGCACTCTCATTTTTAATCAAAAAGGACCTTTGCAGGTGTTTGTTCATAAGATTCATTTACAGCTGATCGAATAACCATCAGTAAGAATGCAACGTGTCGATCCCAATATTTCTGGTGCTCCGACACAGCCATCAACAAATAATTGGTTCATTCGTTTCATTCGATTGTGGATGCATTGCCGTACTTCTGGTTTTACGAATGCCCAATAGCTGGCCAACTTCTTGGAAACAAGCTGCTTTCAAAATGTATGCCTTGGACGGCACCAGTGGCACCCGAATCGGCTAATGACTTCATTGACCAGGATATCGGCTAAAATAACGGCTTCTTGATTAGGAACAGCATAGCCTTCAATCAATTTGGAAAAATAGTCCATTACCACCAGTATGTATTTGCCCCCTGCATCACTTCGATTAACGGCCCTAATACATCGACATCTTGTCTTTAGTGTCATCCCATTGCTTGCTGCAGAGACAGTACATTTCCGGCACCAATCACGTCTTCTTTAAGGTATGACCATAAGAACCTCTCTCGGACTTTTAGCAAGGTCTTCTTTACGTCGAGATGACATCCAGAACTACCATTATGAAGCTACATTAGGATTTGTGAGACGGCATTTCTTAAACTGCTTCTTTGTTTTAGTTCCATCGGCATTTTCCACCGTCCTTTTTAGATCCATTCACGGATCTTCTGTAGAACCGAATCTTTTTCTTGTTAGTCCTTCATATTTCAAGTACAGTCTGTTCATGTTAGTTTAATTGGGGGGGGCGAGCATCCCTTCGTGGTTCTCTAGGCTGCTGCAGTGACAACATGGTCTTCAGGAGAGAGCATCAGCATTTCTTTGCCTTGTTCCAGCTCTATGTTCTATTTCGAATTCATATTCGTGGAGCTTCTCAAGTCAACTTTACTATCTGACTATCTGGATTTTTAAAACTAAGAAGCCACTTTAAGCTGGAGTGGTTAGTACTGATCAGAAACTTTCTGTCATAAAAGTACTTGTAGAAATTCCCCAAGGACTTTACAACTGCAAGTAGTTTCCCCCTGGTAAAGAAGTATTTCTTTTCTGACTTCAACAGTGTCTTGCTAAAGTATCCAAAAACTTTCAACCATTTTGATGAGTTTTCCTTCTGATATCGTATAGCCAAGGATGAGAGCTAAACTGTTAACACAATAAGAACATAGCGCCAGAAAGCTTCGAAGTTCATGTTTATTTGAATAAATCAGGCACTCATAAATTGCTTAGATGTTAACAGGGTCAAAAGCGACTCCATCCTTGCTTAAAATGTGCTCTAGGTAGGTGGTTTGTTTTGAAACAAGTTGCATTTTTTGACATTTAATGTCAAACTGGCCATCTGCAGTCTCCTAAGTACCTCTTTGAGATTGGCTACATGTTCTTTAAAAGTTCTACCCATTATAATAACTTTATTTAGGTAGACAAGACACTTTTCCAAGACAAGTCCCTGAGAATTGTCTCTAACAGTCGTTCGAAGGTGGTGGGAGCATATCACACTCTCCTTTTTGGTGACATAATTAAGTTTCCGGTAGTAGACGCAGAAATGTAGTGACCCATCCTTCATCCTTCTTCTTCACAAAAACCCCCGAAGAGACCCAAGGACTTCTGGATGGTTTAACTACCCCATCTCAGATCATCTCTCTAAGAAGTATAATATCTGCTTATCGTAGAGGAAAACAGCTTTATGTCGGGAGACTAGGTATTTTATTTTTTTTTCTATATCTGAAGTGAACATCAGCTGCTCTATTTCAATGGTAATGTAACTTTTAGTAGCTGTTGCCTGATGAATTATGGCTGATACTAGTTGTAGAGTCCCCACTTGCGTACCTTTATGGAGACGGTCGTTTATGTTCATAAAGCGGACAGCTACCTACTTCTTTAGTTGGCAGTACAAGAACATGCATGTCATGCATGCATAGCTATAACACATTCGTAGTTTGCTTGAAGTTTGAGGTTGTCTGCTTGCCTTACTGCAGCTATGGCTTTATATTTTTTATGACCCCCCAAGCCCCCTACACGTCAGTTCTGGGCCTATGAGAGGTCTTTTATCTCCTTTGTTTGCCCACTTGGCCGCACCCTTATTACCAGCCTCTCTATGCCCTGGACCCCTATTTTCGAATATGTGATGTGATAGATCACTGGTGAGAAACCGGTGAACCGTATTTTTAGACTATATGATAGCTCACATCACACTTTGCTTGGTCAGACCCAGTCGAAGCAGTGAAACATGCGCATTATCGTTGTATTCAGGCGTCAGCGTATTGTCAAAATCATATGTTTATTAGAGTTGTTACCGTAGTTTTGTTTTGAAACTTGCGTCTTTGATAAATAAAAGAATATAGTTGTAGTTATCATAAATAAAAGAATATAGTTATCAGTTTGAACTGCCTGAAACCCAATTTATCAAATGTTGCCAACTTTCTGGTATGTACGTTATATGTCAAAATTCTTTCATTTTTCATAAATATAACGAGGCAACGTTGTGATATCGAAAATACGACCCATGAAAGGTTTTGTCAGGGATCGATCACTTCCCTACTCACATCACATTCAGATTTTTCGTATCGTAAATAAATCAAACAACGTGTTCCAAACCCTTTCAATGTATTCCCAAAATTTTTAAATAAAGATATTTGAAACGTCTACTGATGCATTGATTCACTGATTCTCGTACTGCTGCTGCATAATGTAGTGTAGCTTCATCCTCTTGAAACCATTTCTATCAATATCTACGGTTTTAACACAATCAACAAAACGTTGTCGTAAATCAGGTATTCAAAAAAATCTGTAAAAAGACCAAGTAACTGGCCCCATTTTCTGACCCTTCAAAAACATATAATAGGAAAATTTGTGCTTTAAAAACAGAATAATGTTGATTGTGTAATTTTTTTTTAAATCTGTAACTTCACTACAATTTATGTAGGTATGAATATATCAAAAAAAGAATAAAAACACTAAATCAGACCCAAAACTAAACAGTTAAATGAGCACTTTTGTAGTACTTCTTACAAATATCCACCATGCCTATTACAAAAATATTAGGAGTCAAAATTTAGTCAAAACACTAAAGCAAAAGTTTTACAATACACACACTGAGAATAACCAAAACAGCAAAATAAAACCACTTAAATATTAAAAGTCACTAGGTTTACTGGTTGCCAAGATGACAGTGACATTTCAAAGCGCCATCTATGGAATTCTAGTTTTCCCAATAACATATTTGTAAATAAATAATAAGAATAAATCTCCCGAAACAACCAAAATATTTAATTGGGCTAACTTTGAATCGGTGTTAAAGTATGGCATTATTTTCTGCAGTAGTAATAACACAATAACACGGCTGAAAAATTATTTCTAATACACAAGAGAGCATTGTAATATGTCTCTTGCTAATAGTGACAGTAAACTTCATCCAGAGAAATGTGCACTTGCTGAACACGTATTCTCTGAAGGCCATATAATGAATTATGAACATGCCAAAATTTTAACTACAGAAATTAATTATAAAAAGCGGATCTTTTTAGAAACAGCTTATATAGCTCAGGAAGATCGATGTATAAATAAAAAAACTTATTTAAATAATTAAGTAAAATATATGCATACATTTTGGATTTGGAGAAACAAAATTTAAAAAATTAGAAAAACGAATTACTATGTAGAATTTTAAAACAAATGAATTTATATATTAAACAAATCTATCAAAATTTTTAAATCATATTGTTTTTTGAGTTTTTTATAATACACATGTCACATTTATTACAGTTTTATACATTTTACCTATAATCTCACCTAGATATGTAAGTATTATTTATTTTATTACCTGCTATATAATTTCTTTATAATTATAAAACATTTTTAGACCTTGAAAATGAACCCATGCCATAGAGGTTCGAAAGCTCGGTAAGTAAATTCTTACCACATCCCCATATACATATATATAATATATATATTTATATATATATATATATATATATATATATTCATATATATATATTTATGTATATATATATATATTTGGGGTAAACGGCAATATTTTTTAAGAAAACTCTTTTACTTGTTTTCCAAGCTTTCGAAATATATTTACTTCATTATCAAGGAATAAGCACGAGTATAAACAAAATTGGTGTTAAAAAAATGGTAGGTAAATATAACATAAAAAACTATTGTAACTTTAATTTGAAATTTAAGTCTAATTAGCCGAAATACCCATAGCGATTCATCTTGAGGGTCCCAATATTCCAGCTCTTCTAGTTTCCGAGGTACGGCATATGGGGGTGGCCAGGGGTGGAGGGGGAGGAGTGGGGGTGTTCATCAAAGTTTTTTATTTTTTTTCTCTTTTTCTCTATCCGACCATATAGGCATTGTTGGGTCAAAGTTAAAAAAAAAAAATTGAAGCCACAAATGTGCGGTTGGCCCTTGTGTTGACTCCGTTTGTGTTGATATATATTGTTTTCCATCATTCAGTGTTTTTTTGTTATTATTCTCCTTAGCTACGCCGTACTGATGAAGTCTAAGGCGACAGAAACACGTGTCTACGGCTGCATTAGCGGGCTTAACCCAATATCTCCATTTTTTTATTCAATTTATTCCCGCAAAAATATTACTATCATTTGTATATATATATATATATATGAGTGAATGCTTGATATTTGTGTTTATAAATCAGGAAATTTTTACGGCTCCTAGTTTGGTAAATACTTATAGCACAAGAAGAAATAATTTTCTGTACACAGAAGATAGATTAACGCTGAAAAGTCTCCATACTATATGGCCATCAAATTATATAATACATTGCCAATAAGTATTAATTATTAATTACTCTAGAACCATATGGCTTAAATGAATATTAGACAATTTAGAAATAAAATAGTTATAGACCTAATTTGTTTGTATATGAAGTCATTTCGTATTATGTTGCCAACTAAATTATTGTTATTGGTCAACATTATTTTAAAATAAATGACTTATTATCAAAACACTTACTAAAGTAATTACTGGTAATTTTTTTTAATAAATTTTATGGCTTTGGTTTAACCAATTAGCCAGATCCCATCTGTAATGAATTGGGCGTCCAAACTCACAAATGCATTAGTGTGTTAATATTATGGTTCTGTGTGTATTTCTGTAATTCTGTAATATTTATACATATCCCGAGCGTGAACGCAAATGGAATTAGGCTCAAAAATTACATATTATTATTTAAAAAACAGTGTGTTATGTATTTTTCATATAACCATTTTATATTTGTTTCTGTTTGTGATATGGGAGATAATAATAATTTATTCACGAAATGTATTTACAGAGATATACATATTTTTTTATATTAGACATTGCTACAAGTAAATAAATGTTATAAAGGCTGAGCCTGTCCGTGATTTTTATGATTAAATTACATGTAAAACTTAAGTAGTCACAACAAATAACAATTAGGTAAATATCAAGTACCATTAAGAAACACTAAATATTAAACAACAATAAATGACTTGGAAATAACTAAGAAACAAGGAAACCATGAAGTCTTAGTTGATAAAAAATGTTTTACTATTTTTTAAAGATTGTAAGTGTCCCATTTCTTCTTAATTTCTATGGTAAGGAAGTTATATAGACGGTCTGAAATATAGTCATAACCTTTTTTTTTCTGTATACTGATGTCAAGAAAAAAATAGCATCTTGAGTGGACGGTCCTTCGCGAAAGCCAAAATGTGTGTTTGATAAAATATTATGCTTCTTTAAAAAATAATTCACAATACATATTTCAATTATATTTTCAAAAATCTTTGTAAAACTGATGATTAAGCATATGGGTCTGTAATTTCTTAGAACATTTTAAACATTCATTTTTGTTTGTAGGCTTAAAAAATATGGAAGAACAGAGTGAAATACAGGGTACTGGTTTGTAACGGGGTGGTTCTATTGGCAATTTCTGTTTTCTTGTTTGTTATTTCCCCATTTTTATGTATTTTTTTTATATTTTGATTTTTATTTGTATTAAATATTTCGCTAATAGTGCTCCACAATCTTTTTGTTTCAGTACTGTTATTTATTTTATTTTTATAATAACTATTTTTTGTTCATTAAATTAGTGAATTTAAATTATTTCTGTATGTTAGATATTCTTGTTTTATATTTTTTATCTCTATTTACAATTGATTTCATCAGTCCATCTATAATCCAAGGCTCCTCATCTTTTTTGTGATTATGTAGGTATAACTTTGTTTTATTGTTATTGACTATTTTATTAAATTTATCTGTAAAATATTTTAATCATTTTTCGATATCTTCAATGTCATAAAACTCTGACGAATTAAAATGTTTTAAATGATTTTTTATTTTCTTGAAGTCATAATAATATTTATAAGTTACTTTTTTTGTATTGGCTATTGGTTTATCAAAATCTATACTAATTAAAGTAATATAATGATCAGTTGCATGGGTTTTTATAACACTTGCTGATAAATTCGTATTTTCTTGTTTTTTTTCTGACTAAGATATGATCTAAGCAAGTACCACTTTCCGACCTTGTAATAGTATTTATGAAGCCGGTTATTATGATGTAGTCTACATTCTCTAATGAAATTTGTTTTAAATATTGTTCAATAGCTTTAATATCAATATCATGAGATCTATATAAACCAGAAAGTAATACTTGCCTATTTTCAACTAATACCATAATTTTTATAACTTTACAGTGATCAACATAATTATTTGATAGTTATAGTGTAACCAATTTTTAATTAAAACAACTCCATCACTAGACTTAACATTTCCTTCATTATATAAGATATTATAAACAGGAATATTAAAATCGTTAATATTTGTAATTTGTCTGGTTTCTGTTAGAATAATACAATCAATTTAATTACTAAATTGACAGAGATTTATTTTTAATTGGTTTTTACCAATACTTCTCATATTTTGTTGGACAGTAAATTTGTAATTTACATGTGTCTTAAAAGGTATTAAAATAATCAAGAGAGTCATATACCTACTAAGGTATTGCACGGGGTGTAATTATAATCTTTAATATAGGGGTTCATGGTTTAATGTTTGTTCAGTTGTTTTTTTTTAATAAAATACTTCCTTCCTTCGTACTGAAATCTCAAAATAAGAGAATTAACAGTTTATTTTTTAAAAATATATTTGTTTATTGAGTTGTTTGTTTTTTATTCGTGCAATCAATTGGGATGTTTAAGGAATGTGGGAAGCATATAGAAACATTTAATTCATATGAATAAAGTTTTATTTCTACAGTTTTCATCAGATTGTGAAATAAAAGTTAATACAAATAATATAAAATATAATAAAATATAACATAAATCTAAGCTTTTAATGCCAAGGTGTTTCTTTTGTTTGAGATATTGATCCTAATTTGATATACCGAGCAGTTTGTGAAAATGGTATTATAGAATTACCAGTATTTGTAGAAATAGCTAAACGTTGATCATAATTAGGTTGAGCAGAATCGCCCTTTAAAACAGCTACTGGTTTCCAGGAATTTATGAAGTTCACTGCAAAAAAATGTAATAATTAATTATTATAGATAAAAAATACACTTCTCAAAATTTTAGACTTTAAAACGGCAAGGAAAATACTTCTTTTTACTTTTTTAATTACTCGATATTACAAAATCACAATGAGTACTTTACAACATTGCAAAATCCAAACGTCAGCTAGAGTGTTCTTACTGTATTGCAAAAATATGTTGCCTAACTATCTACTTAATTATTAAGAATTCCGTAGCTTATAGAAAATGCTCAGAATTCCACCATTAACCACTGATTGGGTTAGTGCATATCAATTTTGCAGTTTCTGACAGTTAAACCGGGTTGAATTAGAACCGACTGTTGGTGCATACGGGCCCTAACCATTTAACCATAGAATTGTACGTATCTGTGATCCAGCTTTGAGTCTGTAATGTGACGTATCCAAACATGCGTAGTTGACACGTCAAAAATTAATTTAACTAGATTATATTTTAATAAATGTTAAATATTACTAAATATCCGGGCCTTTTAGAAACACATAGTAGTATTAAAATTATCAGTAATATATTTTATGTAAGTTTTTTGCAAGTCGAAGAGTTCTTTCTTGCATTTAACAGTTTTTTTTTGAATAATTCTCCTACACGTTATATGTCATATAAAGTAGGTTGTTAAATAAAATCTCCCAGGTCTTTAAGTTTTTTAATAAAAATATTATTTTTTCGGATTAGCCCAATACAGCGATTTAAAACGATACCCTCCTTTTACAGAAAACTTATTTTTGTTTTTAAATCTATTTTACTGGATTTTTTTTAATTATTAGCTATATTTTTTATTTACTTTAATGGCTTGTAACGTTATATTATTATAATCTTTAAAATTATTTTCCTTTATTAAATAAATGTCAAAAGATCTCAAAGAATAAACGAACTCTGAATGGGGCGTATTTTATCAAGAACAACGAAACTTTTTAACAAAACTTCCACTGTTATTTAAAAAAATTGCTCTTTTAACTCTATTCGCTATTCGATAAACTATCATCGTCAGAATGACATATTGAAGTTACTTTTTGTTTTTTCAAGGTAGCTACCTGATGCGGATTAAGTAGTTTTAAGACAAGACCAACTATGGAATTAATAATGTTGAGAGTTAACACAGCAGTGGTGGATTTACAATATATTATTTAAAAAGAATTTCTAATATACTTGACGTTTTATTAATCAAAACACACACATATTATATGTATAAATTAACAAAAAACTAATTACAATATAAACAAAGCTAGTCAATGTAGTAAACTATCTACATCAACATCCTCTCTCATTGAAAGCTTTTGTTTTCTCCTAGTCCAATACTTCTACATAAAGTTTTCAGTCTAGGTTTGAATAGAGGCTTAGTCAACATATCTGCATTGAAATTCAGATGATCCTTTTACAATTTCAATCTCATTTTCTAACGAAAAAATGACGTGTTCTGATATGTTTCGTTCTTTTATGGAATTCAGGATTCTGAGCCAATTTCAACGCTGCTTCATTATCCACAATAAGCTGAGGAATTTCCACTTCATTACAAGTCAAGTCAGAATATAGTCTTTTCAACCAAATTAATTCTCTGGATGCCTCACTTGCTGCTACGAGTTCTGCTTCGGTGGTAGAAATAGCTACTGAACATTGTCTTTGGCTTAACCAACTAACTACACCTTCAGCAAACATACAAATAACTCCCGTTGTAGATCTTCCTGTGGTTAAATCTCCAGCATGATCTGCATCACTGTAATCAATTAAATGATCTTCTAAACTTGGTTTATATACAATACCATAATTAGTTGTTCTTTTAAGGTAGCGAAAAATTCTTTTAACTTTTATCCAGTCTGCATGAGTTGGATTTTCAAGTTTTCTAGAAACGACTCCTACTGCAAAGGCGATGTCGGGCCGAGTGCCTGTCATGAGATAAATTAGTGCACCCACCGCTTGTCTATAAGCTACATTGTTTTCTTCCTTATTTAATTCCTGTACCACTGATCCATCCTTTATTATAGGGGTAACCACTGGTTTGCAATCCATCATGCCGAATTTTTCTAATATTTTATTAGTATAATATGCTTCTTGACTAATTCTAATATATTCTCCTGGTACATTTCCAATCTCTATTCCTAGAAAATATGTAGCCGGCTTAACTGTAGTTTTAAATTCATTTTTAAGCTTTTGCAAAAACATATCTCTGAAACTTTCATGGTTTGATGCCAATAACCCATCATCTACATAAAGGGCTAAAATAAGTAAATGATCGTCTTTCTTGTAAATGTACAAGCAGGTATCTGCATCACTCTGTTTAAATCCAAATTTCAACAAAAAATCACCGAAACGCTTATTCCAGCATCTAGGAGCTTGTTTTAAACCATAGAGACTCTTCTTAAGCTGACATACTCTTTCAGTTCCATTGGAATATCCTTCTGGTTGAGACATGAAAATGTCTTCATCAAGAGCCCCATAGAGGAATGCAGTTGTTATATCAAACTGGGTTAATATCATTCTTTTATTTGCCGCTATACTTAGCAAAGACCTAACAGTTGCAATTTTTACTACAGGGCTGAATACTTCATCATAATCATCTCCTTTCTTCTGCAAAAAACCTCTAACTACTAGTCTTGCTTTGAATCTATCAACAGATCCATCAGGATTTGTTTTTATTTTAAAAACCCATTTATTAAAAATTGCTTTCTTATTAGGTGGTAGGTCGACAAGATTCCATGTTTGATTTTCTTCTAATGAATTCATTTCCTGTTCCATTGCTTCAACCCACTGCATTCTCTCATTACTCATAATTGCTTCTTTGTAGCAAGACGGTGTTTTTATTCCCAAAACGTCCGTTACTGCACTCATAATTAGATCCCCATACCTTTCTGGTTTCTTTAATTTTGATCCGTCTCTAAGATGTTTGTTATTTTGTAAAATTTCACCATCAGAACTGTCATTACCGTTAAATATCTCATTTTCTTCGTTTTCCTCTTCATGGTAAACACTTTCTTTTTCTTCACTTTCTTTTATTTCTTCATCTATCTGCATTTCTCTTTCCATTGTTTCTTTTTCTTTAGAAATTACACAAAATTTTGAAGAATTACGAGGACGCTCTTCGAATAAAACATCTCTTGACCTTATCAATTTCTTTGTTTCAGGACACCATATTCTATAGCCATCATCATTATCGTAACCCACAAGAATACCTTTAATTGACCTTTTTATCCATTTTACGTCTACTTACTTTGGGAATATGTGCGTAACAAATGGATCCAATAATCCTAAGGTGTTTTAAATTGCGTTTTCTTCCAAACCAAATTTCGTAAGGCAATACCTGATGATCCTGATCTATTTAGAATATACGTTGAGGAAAACTGTTTCCTGAATGCATCATCGTTCTGGCCATCTCAACAACTGTTCTATTGTCCCTTTCTACAGAACCGTTTTGTTCTAGACTGTAGGGCATCACCACCCTGTGTCTAATTCCGTTTTGTTCAACGATGTTTTTTACTACACCATTGTCAAATTCTCTGCCATTGTCACTAATTAGTTCTTTTACAATATAACCGGCAGCTTTAACTTCAGCTAGCATAACTTTTAGTTTTTCAGCTACTTCATTTTTTTCTTTCATTAGGTATATATGGCGAAATTTAGTGAAATCATCCTTAAATACAGTTGACAGAAGCAAACATGAACCCTGGGTGGGCGTGCCCTTGTCGCTGTAGTTGTATTTTCATCTCACTTATGCAGCCACTAAAATTGATATTATCGTTAACATTGGCTCGTGATTGGTTGATTGTGATAACCTTGAAATTAGTTGGCATATTTTCCGCGGACCATGTTTGCTTCTGTCGACTGTAGAACAAAATACTTATAAACTGACTGGGATAAATTAAACGGTGCACATACATCAGTGTGAATTAACTCACCAGGTTGTGTTGCACGCTGTCGAGTTCCAAATTTTAATCGATGAGCCTTACCGAAAACGCATCCTTCACATAATTCTGAATCTAACATGACACTTATATCAAGTTCACGTGAAATAAGAAATTTAATGTGCCTCTTATTTTGATGTCCAAGTCTCTCGTGATATAGTTGAAGAAGATCTTCATTACTAACTGCGTTAACTTCTGCTGGATTCCTAGGGTTAACAGTCTTCATGTCTAGTTCAAAAAGCCCTCCAAAACGAGATCTCTTGCCTGTGAGTAAAACTTGACCTCTATTGATAAACGAACATTGGTTAAATGTTGACACAAATTTACTTTGAGGTAGCTTGTCCTGTTCTGTCAAAACGGAAAACAGGTTCTTCTTTATATTAGGAACAAACCAGACAATAGTTAGTTGAATTCTAGTCACTACATTCTCAATTACTACTTCTACTTCTATGCTACCTTTTCCAATAGCATTTATTTGGTCTCCATTGGCTGTGGTTACGCTATGTGCCTCTCCAAAATATTCAAATATCTCGAAAAAGTCTTTTCGATTAGTAATATGATTTGTAGCCCCATTGTCCACATACCAAATTTCATCATCAAAAGCGACAGTAAGTACTTGACTAGATACAGCTTCTAAAGTTATATTTGCACATCTTTCAGATTCCTTTTCTGGTTTTGGTCTACCATTCGCCTTCCATTTTCTGCATTGTCACACTTTATGTCCGGGTTTCTTACAATAATGGCATATAACTGGTGCTTTACTCTTTTGAACCAATAATGCGTCTTGCGTACTTTGAAAACTATTTCTGGATTGTGATTCTAGCATTGACTTTTCATAAGCACATACTTGAGTAGTAAGATTGTCCACTGTTCTATCTGATTTTGTTATAAGAGTCCAACTTGCTTTGAATGAGAAAAAGCTTTTAGGTAATGTAGCTAAAATTTTACATATAAGCAAAACATCAGGGAGATCACATTTGCAAGAACTATTAGATACAGTTTTATCTCTTACAATCTCAGTTTGTACCTCGTTCCAGAGATTTTTTAACTTCGATACATGAGTGATAATGTCATCTTCAGCTTGTTTGTTGTAACTAAAAAACTGGATACACTTATCATACATTTTATCTTCTACTTCAGCATTCGGTGACAAAACAGTTTTCCTTCGATAACGTCTACAGTTCGAGAAATTCCTTTCAACAAGATTACATCTTATACTTCCACGTCGTCCAATTAGATTTACCTTCAAGCAATCCAATTTGTACTTTAATACTTGAATTATCCATAATGACTGAGTATAAAAATTTGTAGACCGTGTTCTGGGCCCATAACCTTTTGAGAGTTAACACAGCAGTGGTGGATTTACAATATATTATTTAAAAAGAATTTGTAATATACTGACGTTTTATTAATCAAAAATTGACACACACATATATGTATAATTTAACAAAAAACTAATTACAATATAAACAAAGCTAGTCAATGTAGTAAACTATCTACATCAACAAATAAGACATAACAATATTAAAGACCAAATGTTATTAGCCCTAGGGGCTAATATTTCCTTCTAAGATCAGTTTAACTGTGCAATGGACTAGTTTAGTGATTTTTTTTTATATTCGCATCTTATAAAATAAGTTTTTAGTGGTTCAACTGTACAAATAAAATTTTTATAAAATTAATCCTCTAGTCATAATCGGCTTTTGAAATTTAAATTTAATGGTTACATACGTCATAAGTGGTAAGTGACGTGTTTCAATAAGATTGGTAGAAAATTTGCAATGTTGTCGATATGCTTTAATATTAACCGAGAAACTTATCTCTCTCTTATTTGTTGTCATTAAAAAGAGATAAACATATCGATATTTTTGTTCTCTGATTGACACTTTATCAAATAAGGAGTAAAACACCAAACAAAATATTCTGTCATTTTCGTTAGTTTAATTTGTTGTTTGGTTTATGAAAGAAATTACTTCTATACTATTTTTGGTTCGAAAATAAAAATCCCTAACACCTTCTCTTGGTGTTATAGCGGTTCCTTCAAAAATAACCAATAGAAGTAATTGTTCTCTCGGGGAGCAACCCTTCTATAGGTACAGTGAGAGAACGAATTTTAAGAATACCGTTTTGGCATTTTCAATAGAACCACGCCCACTTTCTATTGGCTGTTCTATTCTATCACCGTCAAGAATAGGGGTCTTGTTTGTTTATTACAGATAAACACGATTTTCTCTCCTGTCATATATCTTGTCAACTGGTACAATCAGTTAGTCACAGAACACGGTGTTTTGTGCCGCCAGTTCTTTGAGAATACTTGAAACGAACGTAGCTAAAATGTGACAACGTTGACTTTTAAACACACTTCATTATTGGTTATTAGTTGGCGCTACGTTTAAAACTTACTAATTATTTATTGCTAAATTTTACGAAATGACAAAAATTAATTGCAAAATGAATACCAATATTATAAGTAAGTAGGTATCTTATCCTAAATATATATTGCTATCATTTTGATTAATATGATCCTACTAAACTAGTCCATTATATAGTAAAACCCGGGTAAAAACTATATCGTACTGATCTTTACAAATTTTTATATATTATAAAAAATTAAGACTCAATCAATATATAGATACATATTGTTGAAGTTCTACCAATTTTATTTTTCCTATTTTGTATTTTCTTATTTCCTATTTTTACTACATTAAACCTATGCACTAATATTTTGAGATTGTGAGGAGAAACTAACATCCAATAAAACTCGATTAGTCAACCGTTAACCCGTGCCATGTGACCACACTGCTACTAAATAAAAATAGGAAATGTATTTCTTTCTCTATGATCTATGGTTATTTTTGATTTTGTTTGATAATTGTATCTACTAATTTATTTATCTAGGATTATGTAGGATCATAAAAATAATTCAAGTAATTTAGTAAAAAACATATTAAAATAAACAAAAAAGCAAACCGAATTCTGCATCATAGAAAAAGCGTTTTTCGTCGACCTCTACGAAAAGTTACATTTTACGTACTGATTTCCGGACGAAAAATCGACTATTATTGGAGGCAAGTACTTTTCGTCTGCAAACACTTTTCGTCCGCTGCGGTTGCTATGGTACGGCACTGTTCGAGAGCGGCGATTGAATAATTTTCGTTTAATAAAAACGTAGGCGCCTGTGACAATTACTGTCATTTGCTGTTGTCAAATGAAGTAATTACGAAATTCGCTAGATTTTACGTGTGAATCAGACCGCGGTGTGTGTTCAAAGTAATCAAAAATGAATAGTGATAGCGATGTGGATGTAAGTAATACTCCTCCGGAGCTACGGGAATTGGCAAATACGGCCACGTTGGATTTACTCCCACAGAAATCACGAATTTTATACGAAAAACAATACAACAAATTCAAGAACTGGCGTCAGGAACATAAGGTCGAGAATCTCTCAGAAAATGTTCTTCTGGCCTATTTTTCTAGTAAAGCTGATGAGAATAATTATAAGTCCTCGACGCTATGGTCAATATACTCTATGCTAAAGTCTACACTAGCCATCAAGGAAAACGTTAACATATCCAAATTTCCGAAACTTATTGCATTTTTGAAAAAACAAAGCGTTGGGTACAAAGCGAAAAAATCTAGAGTATTCAGTCGAGATGAAATAAACAGATTTCTTGGTGATGCCCCTGATGACACTTATCTTTTGCACAAGGTAAAATGTTTTTAGTTATTTTGCTGATGCATTTATTGTTATATTATATTTCAGCTCTGTTTGATTATTGGAATTGCTGGGGCTTGTCGAAGAGACGAACTACGTAAAATAACGACCAAGGATATTGTTTATCAAAGCAACATGCTTGTAATAACCATTCCAGACTCAAAAAATGGTAAAAGGCGTGTTTTTACAGTTACAGACAAACTTTGCGACGGAGTGAATCCTTTAGAAATATTTCGACAATACGCCAACTTAAGACCGAAGCATTGTAATCATAATATATTTTTTGTCAATTATAAATCAGGAAAGTGTACAGTGCAAGTGGTTGGTGTGCATACATTTGCAAAGATACCTAGCTTAATCGCAAAATACTTAAAATTGCCGAACGAACTAGAGTACACCGGGCATTGTTATCGGCGCACATCTGCAACACTTTTAGTCAATGCCGGCGTAGATATGCTGTCACTAAAACAGCACGGAGGATGGAAATCCTCAACAGTCGCCGAGGGTTACATTCCATTCCCAATAAAATAAATGTATCAAAAAGTATTTTAACTGGTCAAGCACTCCGAGAGGGTAGTTTTAGAAACAGTGATGCCGGAGCATCTGCATCTGAAGTTGCATCAACAAGTACCCAAAATCAAAACTTGTCTCTGGCATCTTCTTCGACAGCAGGAATTAATATTAATAATTGCACAAACTGTTCTTTCAATATCCATCTTCGAGATTGATAATTTTGTAGTAATATGATTTAAATAGAGAGTTGTTACACTTCAAATCAGAATACATTTTTTATAATTTTATTTGAATTATGATCGAGTCTGCAGTTGGGAGAGTGGGACGTAGCCGGGGGTAGCAAATAGGTGAGTTCTTACTTTCATAAAAGCGTAGGGGACGACGAAAAAATGTAATATGCACCTCGGCGAAAACTGTCTATTGTCTCTTCTGCTTGCTAGCCTCGGCTGCGCCTCAGCTAGCAATTTGCATGCTCGACTATAATAGACAGTTTTTCGTCCTTGGTACATAAATAACTATTAAAATGTTATATGATGAAAAGAAGATAGCACCATAAATACCAATTAATTTTACTTTTCCTATTAATATTGAAATACAAAAATATGTTTGCTTCTCCGATTTTTCAGACCAAAAAGTTCGGTTATAATGTGCAATCAGGAAAACTGTTAAATTTTAAATTAATGTATATAGGTATGGCATAAAAAATATGGAAATAAATAAATAATATACTTACTTTTAAACATTCTGACACAACCATCATCGCCTGTTGAACACAAAACAGTGCCAGTCAAATTCCAGCATACTCTCCATACTAAACTGTTATGATCTTCAAACTGTGCGACTGTCTCCACATCTAATTTAGTTATACCACTTTGGACCCTTTGTTCATCTCTAAAATATAAAAGAAATGATTTAAAATCTAAGAAATAATCCGAATATAGTTGTAACTAATAGCAAAATAGGTAATTGTACAGTAGTTCTGCGAAAATAAAATTATGGTGAGCATTCCCTAGACATATAGAAATAATAATTCCTCTTATATTAAATTAAATAAAAACCCTACGTTAACAATTCATAATTACCATAGACCTAATATCAGACGAGACGCAACATTTCATTCATAAAACTGTTTTGTCGCAATGATTACAAGAAAGTGTCTATGAGTATAACAAAGAATACCAATCGATTATCTTTGTTCCGTCCTCGTGCTGGTAACGCTGTATCATTATTGAAACACTTGTGAGGACTTTAGTGGTGGTGGTGGTGAAAGAATTTTGGCTCGGAAACAAGTCCATTAGCCACAGAAATTTGGGTTATGATAATATTTAAAGATTCATTTTTGTTTCTTTGATGAAGTTAACTAGCAAATCTAAAGTATTACGGTTGGCGGTGCTCAAAATATGTGTGAGGTTTATTGGAAGGCATAATTTTGTTTAACAAGTGATGTAATGAGTTTATTAGTCTTTTCGAGGTGTACACTACAACCAAAAAATATATGATTAAGATCTGCGTATGCATGATCTTTGCAATTACATGTTGGTGACTGAATTATTCCAAGTTTGGCCAAATGCGCGGGGTGTTTTCCATGATTTGTTTTCATTCTAAATATACTTGCTGAATGGAATTTAGTCGTTGAATAGGAAAAAATATAGGCTGGAGGTAATGGTAACGAAGGATGTATTTGAAAATATGTATTCTTAGAGGATTTCACAATATTTTCCCAATGTTTACGCCATAATAAATATGTTTTCCTTTTTATTATGTTAATCGCATCCCTTCCAGTATAAATATTACAAAACACTCCATCCATTATTGCTTCTTTGGCTAACTGATCAGCTTTTTCATTGCCATATATTCCAATATGACCTTTAACCCAAATAAATGTTACATTCAGTTCCAATAGAACTCTTTTTATCTTGCATAAAATAGGGCAATTTATTTTTCCCACAATAATACCTTTTATAGCGGTTAATGCTGATTTAGAATCAGATATAATTACCCCTTCCCTCTTGAGGACTTTAAACACAATTTATTTACAAATTGCTTGAATACAAGAATTCAGCTGGTTACAAAATTACTGTCACTTTTTACTTTTAAACTTCACCAAGGTTGAACGAACACTACTCCTCCCAACGGGTATGACCCCCTTTATATACCAAAATTTTTGACATCTCAATTTTTCTCGAAACAACTATTTACTAAAATCAAAATATTACTAGAATGTTCTCAAAAAACTGCCAACCTAAAATAATTATATATCATGTCAAGTTCCTGTTAAAACCTTCTTCCTCATTCACGGACTTTACCCTTTATGACAAGCAGCTACATCAAAATACATGCATTCCTCTCGCATCTGTCACAATCATCCGTCACACTTGTAATCAGTGGCATACTATTTGTTAAAAATGGGAATATCTCTGTCTGGTAATATTTAGTTATTTTTATTGGAATATGCTTATGAATAGTTAATACTCGGTTTTTCACTAAAATAAAATCGTTAATATTAATTGTACAAATTAATTGTAATGTATTTTAAATTTTAATTTTTAAACTCTTTATTAATAATAGGTATTAACTAACCAAAAGGAGATTAAAATATTATACTCAGGGTTTCGTGACTCCTTGTTTTCTCGATAGGATTAAATTTGAGGGGATGTATAGAATAGTTGAGGAATATACAGGGTGTTTCATAAAAGGTGAAGTAGTTTTAAAAATAATTTTATTAAGGTTAGACTCATTTTCACCAAAAAGGTAATCTTAATAAAAATGAGCAAATCAAATGGTGTTATTTTAATTTAGTACCACAAGACCAGCTAAATAATAGACGTATTTCGGCTTCAAGGTTGTACAAACTTTGTCCTTATCATTCAGAAACAATTTAAAAACTACGCAAGTTACTTCCATGATAATAGAAACATTTTTAAAAATAGATATTTCTACTGAACTAACAAATTTTTTTATTTAACACAGAAATTACAAAGAAGATTAAAATCAAAACTATAACTTCAGAACTAAAACTTATAAATAAACATCAGAACTAAAACTTAAAAGCACAGACAATATTCTTTCCTTTATATAATAATAATTAAATACGTGATATTTACCAAAATATTAATAAAGGTTAAAAATAAAAATATTAGGTTACAAATAAAATGGGTAATTATAAAAAGTAAATAGTAAACAAATACAAAATTATTAAATTAATTAAACATGGCGTCTACGCATAAAATATAAAAATGCTGTTGCAGAAATGGCAACAATAAAAATAAATATTTAATATTATTACACAGAAATTCGTCACTCTATTGAAGTTATTACGCGAAATTATAATAACTTGTAAGCAAGCACCCCTTAATAACACCAAACAGATCGGCAGGTGTTCACAAGTTCGTATAGATAAGAAGAACAGCCAGATTTGAAAAAATTCGAGATTGCCACCTTACGGAATAATTACCATACCTGTTTATTTTGATATTGAAATCTTCCTCGATACTCCACTGGATGAAATTATTGTAACCAACAAATATTTTAACTTACTTGTGAAAAGAAACATTGGAGCTTAAATAGTTCGGTTTTTTACACACTTGACAATGGTGAACCATTTCTTTCACTAAGTTTTACAATATTACCTATAGTTTTATCAAAAAACACCAACAAACACCAAAATGGTAACAATGCTGTAATTAATTGAAGACACTGTCAAATTCCATAGTATAATCGCTTCTGCGCGTGGTATCATTCAGACAAGCCGTGTGACGTTGTCGCTTATTGAGCAACTCACTTCTATGATCTAACAGAATGAAATAGTTCAATGGTTAAACATTCCATAAAATTTGTTGTCTAATTTAGGTGGTATAATCAATAAAATATTAATAAAAGATGGCATTATGGTCACAATATTTTTGCAAATGTAATCAACAAATACTTTAGATGATTCAATAACAATCACAAATCTTACCTTAAATGGAGAGCAAGCAACATCACAGGACAACACATTACAATCGGCCATATCAAGACGACATAGACGACCAGAAATAGGTAATGTTTGAGCAAGTAAATAAATAAATTGTTCCTTTTACTCTGATATTAGGTCTATGATAATGACATATCGATAATAATACAGAATATTACATTAATGACACTTCTGACGGTTTTAAAAAAATTAATAAACTATAATTATCTGAAAGGTATGTAATTTGTAGTTTAAAAATTGGAATAAAATGAGTCAACATGGTTCAATACCCAAAAACTATTTGAAAGCAATAATATTTCATAATTTAAATGTCAAAACTGTCAAATGTTATAAATTACACAGTGCTACCGACAAACTTTTTAAAATCAAAATTTTCGTAATTACATAAAAATAAGGAATTAATTTAAAAAATAATAAAGTGGCATAATATAAAAAATATTTTACACAACTTATTTCATATGGCTGTTTTGACATAACAGAATTCCATATGAAATGAGTTGTTTAATATACTATTTATTTGTCTGTGGTCTGTACGTTAAGGTTTCAGCGTTCTATGTCATTTTAGCTGTCAAAAAATTTCCACTTAAATATCATGGAGCCACGAAAAAATTTCCGGTTTATTTGCTTTTAAAGACGCAAATCCTCACGCACTAACTGGTATCTCAGCGAGGGGGTCATTGATGAGGACAAGGTAACATACGCAATAACGGGCTCCTCCCCTTTTAAAGCACCTACAGCTCTACTTCAGTGATGTCTGGAACTACTTCTGCCTCCCCTGGTGGGAATATGCAGATCATCTCTTTCTCTGCAATATATTTCAAAGTATTGGAGAAAAATTAGAGTGGCATTTCTACTCAAACCTGGTAGAACGGACTACTCTGCCCTAAAATCATACCGACCAATTATTCTCACATTTTTTCTACTGAAAATGATGAAGAAACTATGCGACAGGTTCATCAGAGACGAAGTGGTTGCAACTGACCCACTTCACCACCTCAATCAATATTCATGGACATAGAAGGCGATAACTACCTTCCCAAAGATTCTATCTTCCCTAGCGGACAAGGATTTTCCCTATCTATTAAGTGAATGGATATGAAAAATGCTCTATAATAGAGAAATTGAAATAAGTATCAATGAGGTAAGGCAGTGAGAGGCTGTGAAGCCTAAAACATTGTGCTGGATAACCTTATCAGATCCTTAAACAGACACAACTTATTTATACAATAGCCTACGCTGATGGCTTAGTCATTTTAGTAACGGGCAAATTCGAAGGCACTCTCTGTCTCTCTGTCTCTGTCACACTATACAGGTCGCCCTAAAAATCACAAATAAAATAAAAAAATAAAATGGTATGACAACCACTCACTGTCCTCTGTCAGTAACTCCAAACCAGACGGAAATGGTTCCTACACCAAAATAGAATAAATAAAGCATACGAACAGTATCGGCGAACAGTAGATCCATGCAGCAATCCTGGGATAGAAATCCCAGGTTTGCCGCATGGATCTACACGGCAATAATAACAGATATGCTAACATACGAAGCTGTTGCATGGATTTCAAAAGCAAATCAGACAATAGCCATACACAAATTAGAACAGGCACAAAGAGTGGCATGCCTTAAAATAATACTAGGAGCCATGAAAACTACAACAAGCAGGGCAATGCAAGTAATGTTTCAATTTGCAGATACATAATCTAAAACTAAATAGTTAATTAAAAGCTTGTGTAATTTTCACAAATATCAACCATATAAAAAAGTCAAAATTTAGTTTAACAACATAAAATACTAAAGCATACTCAAAAAAAAAGTAAAAGTTTTACAAACCACATACTGGAAATAATTAAAACAGAAAAATTAAACCACCTAAATATCAAATGGTTCGTACGGCAGCTGATTTGGAAATCTACTTTTCCCAATATTTTTACTATTTCCGGATAAATCCTAAACAAGTGTTCTCTTTTTTATTTGTACCACTAAAATAACCTTTTTTATAGCCTGATGATGGCCTCAATGTTAGGCCGAAACTAGTAGCTAGTATTGTTTTTCCATCAAGAATAAAATTCTGTGACATAGACTTTGGGTTTTTCATTTGGTTTCCCATTAGTCACATTTGAGGTATGGATGGTTTACTTCGTTAGTGTTCAACATATTTTCCTTGAACTTTCAATTTAGATAGTATTTGTTGTTATGAGAGAAATAAGCGCCATTGCTAACTGTAAGAGCATGTTTGCTCGCAAATAATTATACCTAAAATGTTCTAGATAATCGAAAATGTGCGATAATCGGCGTAGTATTGAGTTTCTTCTCTTAACAATGAATTGGGATTTGTAACCCATAAAACATATTAATGTCCTGTGTATAAAACTATCGTATCCTTCTTTAAACCGTCTGGTTCAGGAAATAAAAAAGTATGTATTAATAAATAGAAAATGTTTGGCATAGTTCGAAATCATCCATTGTAAAATAGGAATAAACTTTATTTTTATATGGCTCTTCAAAAAAATCTAGAGTTATATCTGTTGACGATGTCGATCATTGGAAAGTGACATTTTTGGGTAATAATTCTTATAATTATATTTTAACCAAATATAATTAGAAAATAAAGGATTATACTATTGCAATATCCAACCATTTAAGTTTATACCATAAACATGGACCTAGTTTTCATTGACCACACAAAGAACATTAAATTTCTTTCGCTCTTAAAACATTTTACTCAGTGTGTAATTGCCGCCCTATCAGCCGTATAAATTATACAGGGGCCGCCAACGTGCGTAAGCAAAGATAAATAAAAACTTCCCAAATTACTATTTCTATATTATCTCGGGCTGCGGGATTTCCCTTCGTGTACCTTTTTTATTGTTAGTATTTCTCATTCTGGCCAAAATTGGGCATATTGTATTTTTTAGGTTGTATTGAACTATAGTTCTCTCTTAGTGTTATTAAAAATTTGTTGATTTTGTAAGATACAGATAATAATGATGAACAAATATTTCTCTTAATTTTATTTAAACTTTTTTTGTCTTCTTTACCCTTCCTAAGGGTCGCCCAAACAAGGCACGTTACGCCACTGATTTTACTATTACTACTACTATTAGTACTTATACTTGAATAATATAAATATACAGTGTGGAAAAGCCAAATGGAATAACGCTTGCGATTAGATCGGTCACTCCTTATATGTTAATTAACGTTAGAAGACATTTTTATTTAAGAGTGCGTTGCTTGCCGCTAAAAAGGTATATAATATAAATAAGAATAATAAAAAACTCTTCGTTTTAACATAACTTCCAAGTTTATTTGAAAAGATTAGGTTTTTAATCACAATGACAGCCGTTTCGCTAAGATTAGCATCGTCAGATTGACATATTTAAGTTGCATTTTGTTGTTTGAAGTACCTGTACCTGATAAGTACCTGATATTGTTTAGGTAATATTAAGGCTAGAGTTTTTTATTATTCTTAATAAGATGAACTTCCAAAAAGTAAGGGTTAGTACAATAAATTTAATATAAAGCTATTTTTATGAATCAAGAAAGTTAAAACAAAAAGTATTGCATTAAACAAACTTTAAAGCGTGCTTCTTGAAGAATACATTTAAAAAAATTGTTTTCCTTCATATAAAAAAAATGGTGATAAATATACACTAAATATGTGCATTTTTAGACGTAAATTGCGTGAAATAGAGACCAAAATTAAAAAAAAAATTCAATTGAAGAAGCATAGTTTTATCTATTTACTTTACAAAAAAAATTTCTTATACTATATATGACTATAAAATATACACAAAAATGCTGAATTGTAAGTATATACTTGCAACGTTAAAACGGCTGAATTTATTTTATGATTTTATATTTCTCGGCACCTCCTTTTCTCAAGCGAAGTAGTGGTGGGAAACGGACTTACAGATCCGGAATAAATAGGCATTTTGTGATTGTGTGTTTAAGAGTTCGGAAAGGGTGTTAAAATAATTATTTGTGTTTTAATCGGTTTTGTTAATAGTTGGTGTTAGAGAGTAGTACTTACTGACTTTTTAGCATTAGTTATAATTTAAATTTAAATTAATTCTTTGTCTGTTAACCTAATACAAAAAACAATATTTCCAATAATGGATGATTATCGAAAAAATGCCAAGACTAGATTATTTTTGTCCGCTAGACGAAAAAAGAGACCCAATAACTTAAGAAAATATTGGCAGTAAGTATTAATATAAAGAATAAATGCGAAATATTTTTAAAGAATATGAATTTTATACTTAGAGCTCGTAAACTTAACACCAACTGTTCTGGAAAGGAAAATATTATGGATGACATGGACAGTGTTGATTCCATTTTAGAGTAAGTATATGAAACGTCCCTATACATAATATCGAATCATCCAACGAAGACTGTAGTAAGTCAATCTTACTCAAATGGAGAAAATCAGAAATAAAGATTAATTTAATAGATCGATAATATTTAACTCGTAAATTCTCTGAAGAATTTACATCAAAATTGGTAAGTAGGCTAAGAGGGAGTATAAAAAAGCATAGTGTATATAGTTTTCATAAAAATGTCTTATTTTGATGTTTTTTAAACATACTTACTGCAGTTTTCCATGCACTTAATTTGTGAAAAATAGGAGACACAACAGTTTTTTTTTTATTACGAAAACAAAAAAATACATTCAATATAGTCAATCATTGTCATCTTCGTTGCTGCTATAACCTACATCAAAATCTTCCATCGAAGACGTTTTCCGCCTTTTTTCGTAGGGGCCAACTCTTTTGGTTTTAATGAAAAATAAAAATTGTGGTACATTTTCGGGATTGGTTAACCAGTGCTTAATTCCAATAAACCTTTCAGCTTTTTAGCATCGATAGGCATCGTTGTATAGTATGGGTGGATGAAGATGACAAATTTGTACTGAATTGCGTCTTGCTTTTTTCATCAGATTTATAGTTTTGGGATTTTGGTTAAAATTCGTATTTAAATTGAATTTGATTTTTTGCTTCATATGACCAAGATAATTCTCGAATTTTACTAATTTTAATTGGTTCACCATTAACGTTGGTTTTCCAGTCTTCATTATTTACAATATCCGAAAAGTTATAAAAAAAGGTAATCCATTGGCCAGGGGTGTAAATCCCACCTTGTCGTTTTTTTTGCATTTTCTATAACGGCATGCATACTGTCTTCTTCATTTTGCGTATGCCCTTTTTCAAGGAATCGATGTGTGATGTTTAGTTCAAGAAGATTGGAAGTATACGCAAACATAGAAAATATAAACCGATTCCTATTCTGGTCTCCACAGTTGTCTGAATACAGCTTTACTGTTTTGACTCTATTATTTTTGCAAAAAATCCATCAAACAGCCACTAATTTCATTAGGACCTCTTTTTTGCCACCTCCTTATACCAAACATAACAATGTCCTTCATGATTGCCCATATCATAGACCGTAAAGTTATATGTAGCAATTTTGCTTTTATAATAAAATGCTCCCACCTCTGACTGCGGAGTGACTAAAACCTTTTGAAGATCAAAGCAAGCAGCACACACCGTTTTATATTCTATTGCAAGTTGCTTGTCTTGGTCCTTTAGAGATTGTGCAATTTCTTTGTTGATAATGTGTTTATCAAATTTTTCTTGCATACTGGATTTTGATTCAATGTCTGTATCTTTGTAAACTGTGCAGAGAAGACATTGATTGAATTCCAAGTTCAAAATTTCACGGTATTGTCTTGCAGTAGCCCAATTTATCATAGATATTGAATTGATTTCTACATAATCTTTGTATAATCTGTACATTTTTGAAATACTAAGGCCTTCTTCTAAATACGTCTTGATAGTATTCTTTCGAACGTAATGGGAGGGTACCCCTGGAAACATATTAATATGCCTTCGTACAATATTTTTTACTTCTTCTGTAACTTTGTGAGGTCTTACTTTAAGTTGTCCTCGACTGTCTTCTTCTACAGTACCACCGAGTGTGATTTTTTTTAAAGCTGTTGTAACCCTAGTCTCAGAAATGCCGAGGGTGTTTAAAAACATTGTTTTGCAAACTTTTATGGTAATGTTATTTACATAAAACTGATATTCTCTAGAGAAGTTTCGTTTGGGTTCTTTTTTGTTGATCACTTGCATTTTGTCTACTTGTCTAACACATTTGGCTAAAGAATCCCCGTCTTGTATGATTTGCAAGTTTCCCAAAGTTTAAATATTATGGCCCTCTGCACCTCCGTAATTTTCTGCCGACATTTATTTCTGCACCGTTCTTTGCATGGCACTTTTATGTTTTTGGCCACAATCATTTTTCCATGTCTGTTTTTGTGTTCGTTTCCTAAATTTAATTGTTTTTTTACTTGTACATCTTTCCACTCATGTTGTTTTCTTACACGATTTCTTCCCTCATTGGTCTTTATTGTTATGTTTCGCTTTATTTTATTTGATTGTTTCGGTGGTGGCACAGTATCTTGAACATTCATCCTCTTTACTAATCAAAATAGGGCTGTTATGTTGAGAAGAATTAACTTCAGATAAAGCGTTTGTAAATAAACGTTGATTTTTTAGGTAAATAATAATCGTATAATCTATTTTTATATACTTACAACCTTGCTTATCCTCTTCCCTTCTCTTTTTACAAATATTTATCATAAATTTCGTCCTGGTGCTAATTTTTTATACAAAATACACTTACTACAATCGCCTACAACGTACCACTACTCAAAGTAATTGTGAATTTATTTCTAACCTTAAAATAATATAAACAGTAATAACTTTGTACCTTCCGATATCTTTAGTGCGGAAAACTGCAGCAACTCAAGGTACAATACTTTTCGGTGAACATTCTGCTGGGAACTTGAGTTACTGTCAATTTTATTGATGCATATCTGGTTGCCTATAACAACGTTTTGAGTTACTGTAGTATTCCATGCGGAAATAACGCTTATTGGGGTTCTGAAAACAGTGGTATCTCAAATTCGCCGAAAATTGAGTCATTACAGTCTTCGTTGGATGAGTCGATATATGTTCTATTTTGTGAATGGTGCACAACGATTTGGCCATTTTTGTATCTCTTGTTACCGAGATCCCAATGATGACACTTAAAATTGGAATACCTACCCTGTAATACTTTGATTATTTACTAAAAAGACTATTTTTTTTTAAATAGATATAAAATTTCAATTTATTTATATTTTTGTTAAATAAATATATTGTTTTAGAAATACTTCACGATATCTTCAGAATAATGAATCATAGATGCCAAGCTGTTCCACATTTATTCCGGATAAAAATGTAAAAAGATGAGGTTTTCAAAAAAGTATTACTTCATAGATGTTTTGCATTTTTTTTAAATTATGGTTGAACAATTTTAAAACATTTGTATGTTTATATAAAATTATTTTTAACAGCACTGAAGAGGAAGATAACAGTATTGTTGAAGAAGAAACAACAAATGGTGCAAAGATAGGGCTAGGACAGCACTAAGTCTTATTTTTTTAAAAACACACTTATGCATAACTATTTTATTAGTTGTTGCAAAAATAATAAAATTAATGGTGTTAGACTTAATGGTTCTAAATAGTCTATATACAAGAATTCATAGATGCCTCTGTTTGGATGTACAATATTAAACATGGAGATTATTAGAGAAAAGAAGTTGGGATTTGAGGAAAAAATAACTTTTAAATGTAATATGTGCCAATTTACCAAAATAGTTTCGACGTGTCCGAAAAGTCCAGAAAAACTAGATGTTAATACGGCAGCAGTTGGTGCTGCACTAAATGCAGGGTCTAAATATTATCAGCTAAAAAAAATAACTGAAGGAATTGCCATTCCTTGTATGAGTTTTACCCTTTATAGAAAAGTACACAACACTGTCTGTGATGCATGGGAAAATATAGCGTGGTTATCTATGAAGCAGGCTGCTGAAGAAGAGGCAAAATTAGCTGTGGAATGTAGTAGCGTAGATTCGGATGGAATTCCCATAATAGTAATATGTGACGGTAGTTGGGCTAAACGTTCCTATCGCAGTGGAGTTAACTATAATTCTTTATCTGGAGTAGCGGTAATTGCCGGAGCTAAGACTCAACAAAATTTTATATATGGGTGGTAAAAAAAATATTGTTGTGTCTGTCAACGAGCCAGCAATTTAAATCAGCTTCCTGCAGAACATACGTGTTATAAAAACTGGACGGGTTCATCAACGAATATAGAAGCAGCTATAATCGCAGGAGGTTTTTGTTCGAGTATGAATATGCATAATTTAATTTATAATAAAATGATCGCGGATGGTGACAGTAGCTGCTATACAAAAATGTTAGATTGTCGTCTATATAAAAATGTAATATTTCAGAAAATTGAATGTATTAACCATTTACTGCGGAATTATTGCAATAAGCTCAAAGAAGCGGCTAAAACAAAAGGTGTGACGGGATCCGTAAGAAATACTTTGCAAAAAATATATTAAGATGTCGGGTTGCAATAATGAAGGCTGTAAAATACAGAAAACCACAAGTCACTGAAGAAGATAAAATCAATCTACTTAAAAGTCATATTTTCGGTGAATATCGAACTGCATAGAATTATAATATTTTTGTGTAAAAACTCAACGTGATGAAATAATTTTATGGTTGACTTCAACATTTTGGGCTAGAAGAAAAAATAATGGATGCATACATTCCCGAAGTTTACTGGAAAATGTGCACACTAACGTGGTTGAACAATTTAACACACAAATTGCTATGAAAGTGGGAGGAAAAAGAATAAATTATATTCAAAGGTGTTATTAAGCCAGGTGCTTTTCAGCTGTGGTTTCTAAAAAACCGCTTTGTAATTTATACAAATATCTTACAAGCAATAGTCCAGACAATACAATTCAAAAGTTGGAGGAAAGAAAAACAAGAACATATAGAAAAAAAATTATTTTCTCAGAAGAATGAAACTGATGCCTATGGTGAACAGTGTCAGAAACTTGACATGGATGTGAATACATTTGAGGACGTTAAGACAGATTTTCTTAAAGGTTTGCATAAAATAGAAAAAGAATATGAGGACACTGAAAAACGAACTAGACTGCAAAGTGATTCACCGGAGTGGATACAATATAGAAAAAACAATTTAACCGCTTCATTATTTGACCCTATATTTATGTAAAATGAAACCATCTACAAGTTGTGCGTCAATTGTAAAAAAATGTTATATAGATAGACATTAATTCTACAGCCACAAAAAATAATGAAAATAGGGCTAAAGAAGAGCTTAAATCAACTTTTGGCTTTCTCGTTGCTTGTAAAAAAGTTTGTTATTTTTGTGTGTGGACTTTAACTGATTCCAATTGATAAATCTTATTTTGATAACAAAATGTTACCAAAATTGGAAAAAAATTGTCTTTTGCCAGAAATAATCAATCATCGCCACACGCGTGGTATGCCAATCAAGGATCCATTATATACAATATAATGCAAAAAGATTTTAGTAAAAAACTAGTTGTTTAATAACGAATATACGATTATCTTACCGCTACACTAACGCTTACAAATACTTTCTGATGCACGTTTCGATAACCATGTTAACTTCTTCAATCACATGTATTTATACTCAAAATGTCACTCGTCCTGTTGGACTCGTGAAATTAAGCTTTGATAAGATTTTTCGTATAAATACACTTGATTATCGATAATCACAATTTCACAATAATAATAATTTAAATAACTATATCAAAAAAAGTAAATTTAAAATAGATTCACATTAAATCAAATGTCATGTTTTATGCAAATTGTGTCTACTTATATAAAATACATCATTATTTAAAAAAATCATCATAAAAAGGTTTGCAAATTACAAATTAGTCTTATCATATTTTAATAGTTCACAGAAAATAAATTTTTTCATGTTTTTTTAAAACTTCATATGCCCAAAAATAAACTGGATAAAGGCTTTAGAAATAGTTTGTTGTTTAGATAATAAAAAGTATAACAACTTATAATAATTATGAAACATCTGTTTTTTATTGTTATTAGTTTCATTTATGAATGAATAAAATATATTTTTTGTACTTAGGTGTAAATTTATTTTAGTGAATAATAGTATATTACTTTATGAGGCGGAGAAGCATGACTTTTCTTGACGCGCCCGATATTACGCGCCGAACGAAGTGAGAGGGAAGTCAAGAAAAGTCATGCTTCTTTGCCGAATAAAGTATACTATTTTTTCTTCAAACGAAGCAATTTTCTACCATAAATAGTACAATTCATATGCTATTTTTACTCGAAATTAACTGTGACAACTATCAAAGTCGTCTAGATGTTAGAAATTAAAATAGTTAAGTCGTCGGTGGGATTTGCGTCTCCCTGGTTACAGTTGTTTGACAGTTATTCTATGTTATTAAAGACAGTATCATCAACAATTACCAATGCGTATCAAGAGTCGGGAACATTTTTGAACGGTTTCACTTTTGAAAATGCTTCATTAACTAATTGTACTTTTAATATTACTATAAATAAAAATTATGTTTAATAATTGTTGTTAATGACATTTGTATTGTTGCTTTGTGACATGTTTCATATTGTTGCCAAGACAACATTTTTCCTCCGCCGTAAAGAAATGGGAAAAAAACTGCTGCCGGCGGAGAAATCAAACTTTGACAGGATCAAGTTAGATAAGTAATAATGTTATCATTATTTGACGTTATTCTGTATATTAGAAGGCACAGATATTTTTTTTCTTTTCGGCAATAAAAATATTTAGTAATCATGGATAAAGTATAGTCTTCTATTCTCATAGAATGTCTATTATTCTATTATTACGTAAACTGGAATTTTTTGTTTCATTTAGTGGAATAATAAATAAACAATTAATTCCAACTTAAATTTCTGAAGATGTTATAGATATGTTGCTGCTGATTAGAAACGTTAATTATTTCTTAATATATTTTACACTATGTAATTTTACATTAACAGGTGTACCAAAAAATGTTCTTTGTTTTTCGTGTTTTATTGGCACATTTGAGAAAATCAAAACTCGTATCTGCCATTTAATCAAGTAGATTTCCAGTACGGTCCATGCATCAAACACACCGAATTTATTCTCGAAATAATATTTTGATGAGTAGAAGGGATTTACTAGTCTCTACCCTCTTGTACCGCGTCCTTCCACCTTACCCTGGAGCGATATCCGAAGCAAGTGTGAGAAACGCACTCTAAGATTAGCATTTTGCCAAGACGTTCGCGGTGAACATTTTGCTACTTCATTGACATGCATATTTATGTTATGAACAATTAAATGGTACATATCAGATATTTTTTTTATATTAATTTTTGCAATAAATTTTGCACAAGCCTATACTTCCCATTTAAAAAAAACTAGGGGTTGTGACTGTCATTCAAAGGGGGTTGAAGGTAGGCATCACATTTTCACTTTAAAGAATGTCAATTTATAATTTAAATTTAACGTGTTTCAGGATTTTCTATAAATATGTGCAGTAATCGAAAAAATGAATATATTCCATTTGGCTTTTCCACGCCGTATGATTTCACTAACATACTTACTCTACTGGTGACAAATTAATTATCCTCACGTCTTTAGTAGCAACTCCAAGAATGTGATAACTTCTTCCTAAATTAGGTGAAAAGGCAATATCGTGTACAGGATCGGTAATAGTATTGATAGTTTCTAATTTTGTCCACCGTCGGCTATTCTCATTATATTCATAAATAAAAACTTTACCTCCATTACTTGGATTTGGATCATCACTTCCCACGGCTATCATTTGAGGATGCATCCTAAATAAATCATTTGATAAATATTCAAGTAGTGTTTACTAAACTAAATTATTCAAATATATGCTGTGGTTAATTAGGAAACAATGGTGTGCGAATAATTCGATCTTACGAATTATTCTTACGAATTATTCGTTCGTAATTGAATACGAATATTCGATTCAAAACTCAATCGAATAATTCGAAAATCCGAATTTCACTTTTAAAAAATCCATCGATCACTAAAATACATCTTTAACTACGCTATAATAAAATCAATTAAAACTTAAAAATAATTTAGAAAGATATCAAGTCGTACATAATAAAATAACTATTAGAAATGTTTCATTACTTTTCAAGGTACCAAATCAACTCAATGAAATAGATGTCCAAGAAACAATGATTGAATAAGTAACGAATGACGATATTGTAATAATTCCAATAAACCCAAAAATTATAATTTTGAAATGCACAAGAGACAGTCTATTTGACACAAATAGACTGCCGGAACTGCTACTTCTTTGCCTTAAAAGGAATTACAGCAAACTACACATACATTGAAGCAAATCTCTCGAATACTAATCACATCTCAACAATTTCGACTAAGAAATATACTACATCCTGAGGATGTGGAGGCCTACCAGGCGCATCCACAGGTGGAAGATAGGGGAACGGTCAGGAACTGGGGCTCTTGATCAGTGGCAGCCATAAGTAGGGTTAGATAACGTACAACTCCTCAAAAGCCTTTGCAAAAGCTGTCACCCCGGACCAACTCTGCCAAGTGAAGGTACCATGCCGACGTACTGATGTGATTATGAAAATTGGACAGAGTTTAAAATCTCCTTTGATTCAATAGTTAAATCCTCTACCCTCAATAGTGGACATCAATTTGAACTTTTACGCAATTCACTCGATGGTTATGCTAAAATATTAATAAGCTCGGTTCAAATTGATGAATCTGATCCAATTGGCAGAGCTTGGCAAATTCTCATTGATAAATTTGATAAAAAACGATTATTAGTTAATAAACATATAAAAGGTTTATGTAATATTGAATCAATTCGTAAAGAAACTTTAATTGATTTCAAAACATTTATTGATAAATTTTCTAGTAACATAAAAGCTTCAGAAAACACAAAAATATCTAAAGAAAATGTATGCGATGCATTATTAATTTACATAATTTCTAACAAATTAGATGACCGTACAATGCAAGACTGGAAAAATGAAAATGTGAGTGAATTTCCCAGTATAAACGAATTTCTGAGTTTTCTTAATAGTAGGTTGGATCTGTTAGAAGACATTAATGACCAAAAGTTAAGTAATTCAAATCACTATAAACAAGAATCAAGCAATAAAGCTCATAACTCCTTCCAACGATTTTCACAACCTCAATTACAAGTTCATTCCACATTCAAAAGAAGCAAATGTAATTTTTGTCAGAAGGACGATTTAATCTATTCTTGTCATGATCTTCTTAAGCTGGACATAGCATCCAGACTTCAAACTGTTGCAAAGCTATTATTATGCAAAAATTGTCTTAAAACCGGACATACTGTTGATGTATGTACCTTATGTCCTTGTAAAAAATGTCAATTAAAACACAATTCTCTCTTACATTTGGATACAATTCTAGGAATTAGCTCTGCCACTAACCTATTAGTGACGAATGATCGATCTGTTCACTCAACCTTTCTAGTGAAACGTTCAAACAAAATTACTCAAAGCAATTATCACGTACCATTATCCACTGTCACCTTTTTTGTCAAAAATGCACAAGATGAAAATATTTCTTGCAGAGCAATTCTTGACAGTGGCTCACAAATCAATTTGTTAACTGAACAGTTTGCCAAAAAACTTCAATTAACGCCAATTTCTACAAACATTATTATATACAACATTATTATAACATTTCAACAACATGCTATATTGTGCCCACAATTTCCAGCATACACCCTTACACAATATAGCAACAGATAACTATAATATTCCCACTAACATTCAATTATCAGATGAGGAATTCCACAAATCTCAAGAAATAGACGCAATCATTGGGTCCACGCTTTTTTGGAACCTCATAACTGATGGTAAAATCATTCTTGGTAAAAACCTTCCCATATTTCAAAACACCAAACTAGGCTGGATTATAGCTGGTCCTACTCCTATAACGCCTAAAAACGTTCTATGCAATGTCACTCAAACAATTCCTGAAGATAATAAATTTAAAAAATTCTGGAAATTGGAAGAAATCAAGACAGCACCCACGCTATCTCAAGATGATACGGATTGCGAAAACATATTTCAATCAACTAATTATTACAGCGAAACAGGTATATTCGTCGAGTCTATACCATTGAAACACTCTCCTATTTTACTAGGCGATTCATTTTCAGCTGCCAAAAGCCAATTTCTTTCACTAGAACGTAGATTTGCCAAAATTCAATGTTTCAAGGCTCAATATTCCACCTTTATTCAGGAGTACCTTACCATGGGTCACATGACCAAAATTGAGCACCCAATTTCAGTGGATGGTCTTTAAATGATCTCCAATTTGTCGGTCCTAAAATACAAAACGATATGCTTCCAATTTTGCTTCGATTCCGAACATACACTTATGTTGTGACTGAAGATATTATGAAAATGTATCGTCAAATATTGATTAATCCTGATCAAAGGTTACTACAACTCATTCTTTTGAGAGACAATCCTAATACAAATCTTGAAACCGTTAAGTATGGCACCACATCAGCTCCCTATTTAGCAGTGAGGTGTATAAAACAATTAGCTACCACATGTAACGATCCATTAGTCTCAACCATTATTACTAATGACTTCTATGTCGATGACTTATTGACAGGCCATAACGATCTTCAAACTTTGCAAAACATTTGTAAATCCATTCATGATCCCTTATCATCAGCTGGTTTAATATTAAGAAAGTGAATATCTAACAATGCTCAGACACTTGCACTTCTCACAGAGACGATGATGATAACCTTACCATTTTAAACCTTAGTGAAGGTGAAAGCGCCAAAACATTAGGTGTTAAATGGTTTAGCAAAACCGATCAATTAAATTATTCAAATTCAGAATCCACCTTTTCTGAATCAAATACTATCCGAAATTGCTCAAATATATGATCCATTAGGTCTTCTGAGCCCTTCTATTACACTTGCCAAAATAATAATACAACGTTTATGGTCATTCAAAATAGCATGGGATGATTTAGTTCCTACTGAATATAGCCAACAGTGCAAACAATTTAGAAATCAATTAGTTAATCTAAACAATTTAAAAATTCCTAGAATGCTGAACCCATTGATATTCATTTTTTCTCTTATGCAAGTCAACATGCCTATTCTGTCTGCTGTTACATTAGAAGTCAAGATGCCAACAGTCAAATTACAGTTAATTTACTCTGCTCCAAAACAAAGGTAGCTCCTATTAAAACCATATCTATTCCATGGTTGGAATTGTATGCAGCCTTATTGTCGTCACAACTATCTGATCAAATAATAAAATCTCTTAATCCCAACATACTGTTTTATTCTTGGACAGATTCACAAGTGGTCCTAGCCTGCTTAAAATTATTACCAAACACATTAGAAATTTTTGTTACAAACCGAGTGGCAAAAATACAAAACCTAACTAAACCTAATCAATGGTATTATGTTTCCACAAAACAAAACCCAGCAGACATAGCTTCTAGATGTATAGAATCTCAGGAATCTGAATTTTCAGAACTCTTTCAGTCTAAAGGGTTTAAATTAATCGACATTTCTGAAGTAAAGAAAAATACTCAAAACCTTTTTCACATTCAAAACCATGAACAGATATCAACTGACATTTGTAGCAGATTTTCAAACCTTTCCCGTGTCAAACTATTAGTACTATTAGTTAAACGAAAGAAATCAAATTTTCATGATAACCAAATATCTATTGTCAAGGTAATCGGGAAACTCTCTGTAGAAGAAGAAGAACAATATCAGACAGCTGTACTGGCCCATTGGCGGTCGAAAATTAGCAAAGCAGGTAGGCCGCTGTTAAACAAATGAAACATCATTTAAAACGCGCCATGACTAGCGTTTCATTAAGAAAGAATTTTCAACATTGTTGTGTCAAATAGAAGCAATTCTAAATTCTCAAATACAAATGATTTAGAACCTCTTACACCATCCCATTTTCTTATTCAACGTCCTTTTATCTCAATTCCTGTACAAGATTTATTAAGCACCAATACCTACCGACTAAACGATTACCAGAAGATGCAACAGCTTTATCAACACTTTTGGGCAAGATTCTGACTAGAATACATCACACAGCTTCACCAATCATATAAATGGTCAAAGACATCCGCAACAGCGACACCTGGAACCTTGGTACTAATTCAAGACAAGATTCTACCCCCGTGTAAGTGGGCTATGGGTAGAATAGCAAGAGTTTATCCTGGACGAGAGTGAGGTGACGTGTATTCAGCGCCACCGTTCTCAACAAGGGTTGTTGTTGTGCCATAGACAACGAACAATATAATAATTTACACCTATGTATTTTATAACAATTCATGTAACTAACACAAATAAATAAAGTTATAAAGTCCACTAAAACAATTAGTAAACCTATTGACACATTATTATCAACAAGTCCATTTATATTTTTCTGCGTAATAAAGATGTACATAATTTATTTAAGACCAAAAAATTTCATGCACATTCGTAGTTTTCTTCAACAAATCAAAGTATATCTAGATTATGCACGGATCCAACACTTTTTTTATTAGCATATTCCACATTTTGTGGTTCAATTTATGACGTGTTTTAAAATTGAGAAAGCAATCGTCACTGGGGATTCCTTTGGACATTGAGCTGAGTGAACCGAAACGTTTTTTAGTGACGTTATACATCTTTTTTAATGAAAAATGTTCTGAAACTGAACAACAAATTTTGATAATAGTATTGCATTTATCATTATTTTTCCTGTGTAATTACAAAGAAAAACTTAGTAGTAGCATTATTTGTAAATCAGCCATTGGCGATAAAAAGAACATTCCTTTCTATAAAATCCATAAAAATGCTCTCTATAACATTCAATAATTTACGAGAAAACACGTTGGTCTTTTAACTGGGCACAACAAGCATATGCATGTACTGAAACTGGCATATAGTTTTTTGTACAGATTATCTAAACACATCCTGTTTGAATGTGAAGATTTTTCCAGTCAGATTTCTGACTATAGGCGAATAAAATCCTTCGGCTAAATGCTACAAGGGGGAATCACTGTCCAGTTTAATTAGTCTATTAGAAAATATCAAACTGGACCAAATCCTATATAGTAAAAAGAACTACCACAATAGATCTGGAGAAGGTAATGGTAGGAAAAAGCGTGTAGCTACACAGTCCTTACATAATCTAATATGATTTACTAACTTTGATAAACTGGGATTCCATGATAAACAACTACAAGGTAATTTACATTGTACTTCATGCTGTAGTGTCCATTGACTAAGATTCATAACATCTGGAGCTTCATAAATCCTGATTATTCCTTCTGCTGAACAAGTTGCTAGCTGTAAACCTTGAGATTTTGGTCCAAATTTTACATCTGTCACTGATGTACGAGAATCTACTAAATTTGTTCTTCTTACCCAATGTCTAGTGCCTCGTTCACCCGGCCCGGGTAATTCTCCTACTATAAAAGAAAGTTTGTATAATATATTAACAAATAAGTATTTAAATTGTTCACTAATTAAGAATAATAAAAAACACTTCGTTTGAACGTAACTTCCAAGTTTATTTGAAATAATTAGGTTTTAAATTACAATGACGGCCGTTTCGCTAAGATTAGCATAGTCATTTAAGTTACATTTTGTTTGTTTTTAGCTAGGTACCTAGGTAGTATTAAGGCTAGACCAAGTATGGAAGTAATAAGACATAACAATATTAAAGCCTATGTTACTGAATATCTTACATTATTTATGTTATACACTAATTACTTTGTATCATATATGACAGTAGTTGTCAAATAAATAAAAACTAAAAAAGTGTCTTGTCTTGTTTGATAATTATATTAAAATAAAAGTCTTAAACTCAAGTATTCATTGCTGACAAGCATTAGAGGAGAATACATAAGTGGTCCTTCGAGTAAGTTACATTGAATTCAGTCTGTGGAAGATGTCCAAATCTGTACCTGTGAGAAAAAGTACTAGGACAACAAAAGGAAAAATACCAATAAGATATATGACAGACTGTGGATGTTTTGAAAAAGATATGCCAGAAAAGAAAAATCCTTCAAATCATTCACTTAAGATAGAAGATGAAAACATTTTGCCTAACACATCCAAGACCAAGGAAAATCTAAAAATACCAAATCATGGGACTGTACGTACTTCATCGACACATATTACAAAACAAAGTACCATCAGACGAAAACAGTTGGAAATTGAGATAGAAAAAGTAAGAAAACTAGCGGACATTGAAAAAGAAGTGATAGAAAAAGAAGTGGCATTGAAAAGGGCGGAGTTAGAAGAACAATTGAAATCATGCAAAGGTTCTTTTATCGACAAAAATGTACTTGATGAAGATATTCAAACTGTTACTTCTAAGTCTTCATTCATGCAAGAGTGGGTGAATTCGTTACAGGAACCGTCTGAGACAAAATTAGACCAAACAATCAAAATTAATCCTGTGTTAGATCGTAATTCCAATAAATACCCGGTGGAAGAGTTGAAATTAAATCAATTTATGGCTAGGCAATCTTTCAACAAAGATCTTCCAAATTTTAATGGCGACCCTGGAGAATGGAGGAACTTTATAACGCAGTTCAATGAATCAACTAAAATTTGTGGTTACTCTAATGCAGAAAATATCATACGGCTACAAAGAAGTTTAAAAGGTAAAGCCAAAGACTCCGTGAATGCACTTCTCAGTTTTACCCAAGAACTTGACAAAATAATTGATATTCTAGAAAAGAGATTTGGCAGATCGGAAAAAATTATTCAAGATTTGATCGACTCTGCAGTTAAAATCCCTAATATAAAAGAAGAAAGATTAGAAAACATCTTAGATTTTTCAAACAAAGTTCAAAATTTAGCAGTTACCATAAATAGTTTGAAAGGCCAGGAGTATCTGTGCAATCCTCAACTATTAAATGATCTCACCAAAAAATTGACATCAACATTAAAAATTGAATGGGGTAAGCGAATAGTTGAAAGAAATAAATCAAGAAAAGGAATTCCTGTTAGTATTATGGAGTTTTCTGAATGGTTGGAAGAAATTAGTGAGGCTGCTATGTACGCCAGTAGTACTGAAAATGAACAGGAACAGAAGAAAAAATACGTTTGCACCACATCCTTAAATAACGAAAAAATTTCTTATAAATGCAAATTCTGCAAAAAAGATGGCCATAAAGTAGAAAAATGCAATGATTTCAAGAAATTGGACATAGAAAATCGCTGGGATTGGGTCAGAAAAAATAAAGTCTGTTTTAGCTGTTTAACTTCTTCACATCACACAAAGATATGCCGTCAGAAGAAGAATTGTGGAATAAATGGTTGTTTATTCAAACACAATTCTTTATTACATAAAGATATTGCAAAAATCGCTGAAGAACAAACCAACCATTGTGTTAATAGCAGAAACGAAATTCTTGTGAGAATTGCTCCAGTAGAAATAAGGGGACCAGACGGAAAAATAAAAATTTTTGCGCTTTTTGACGAGGCTTCCACGGTTACCATGATAGATGCAAGTATAGCAGAGAAAATTGGAGCTTCAGGACCTGCTGAACCATTGAGGATTCGATGGACTAACTCAATGACTAGTCAGGAAGAACATTCTAGAAGAATATCTATCAAAATTCGAGGAGAGAATGAAAACACTGAATATGTCATGAATAATGTAAGGACAGTCGAAAATTTGTCTCTTCCGGTGCAGTCAATCAATGTCACGAATTTGAAGAAAAAATGGGGTCACTTGAGACAGATAAATATCTCATCATTTGTAGATGCAAAACCCTCAATTTTAATTGGTCAAGATAACATCGATCTCATCATACCCAGAGAAGTTGTGGAAGGTGGTAAAAATGCACCTGTGGTATCGAGATCGAAATTGGGATGGGTTGTACACGGTAATATTTGTAAAAATTATACTTGGCGTACTGACGAAGATTTTGCTTTATTTGTGACACATGAACATGACGATTTAGAAGAACTTGTTAGAAATTCTTTCAAAATTGAGAGTTTAGGCGTAAAACATTACGAAAATTTACAAAACCCAGATGATTGTCGTGCCTTAGAGATTTTGAATCGCACCACAAAAAGAATTGGTCCAAATCGATGGGAAACTGGTTTATTATGGAAGAATGAAAATTTGCGACTACCTGATAGTAAAATGACCGCTGTAAATAGGTTAGAGTCAATAGAAAAGAAAATGGAAAAAAATCCACAGTTTGCTGAAGAATATAATAAGAAAATATCTGAGTATTTAGCAAAGGGATATGCAAGAAGAGTAACAGAAGAAAAAGGTCAGTCCAACAATAGAAACATCTGGTATTTACCGCATTTTGCAGTTTCAAACCCGAACAAGCCCGGAAAAATACGATTTGTTTTCGATGCAGCTGCCAAAACTTGTGGAAGAAGTTTGAACGATTTTCTTCTAAAAGGTCCGGACTTATTGAACTCATTACTTGGTGTAATTTTCAAATTTAGACAGAGATATATAGCCTTTGCTGCAGATATAATGGAAATGTTTCACCAAATTCATATAAGACCAGAAGATAGACGAGCTCAGCACCTTTTGTGGAGGGGTGGAGACAGATCTAGAGAAATCGATGAATATGAAATGGTAGCTATGATATTTGGTTCGGTTTCATCGCCCACTAGTGCAACTTTTGTAATGAGAAAAAACGCACTGGATTTCATAAACACTTTTCCTGATGCAGAGAGAGCTATTAGAGAACAACACTATGTCGATGACTATCTGGATAGTGTAGATACAGTAGAAGAAGCTGAACAGTTGATTTCATCTGTGATCGAGGTACATAAAAGAGGAGGTTTCGCAATCCGAAATTGGACTTGTAATAACAAAGAAGTTTTGCAACGTATTCCTGAAGAATATAGAAATGTTAAGGTCAAGGATATGGACTTTGGAAAAGAAACATGTTTACCTTCCGAAAAAATATTGGGATTAATTTGGAACCCAAATGATGATACTTTTTCTTTTGCAATTAAGTGGAGTAAACAAGATCTTCAAAATCTGTTAGGAAAAAGTCATGTGACAAAAAGAAGTTCTGAAAACTGTGATGACTATATTTGACCCTTTTTGGATTTCTTAATAACTTCACAATAAAAGCAAGAATTCTGCTTCAGACTATTTGGAGTTCGAAGATCGGCTGGGATGACGAGTTGAATGAAGATATGATGAAGAAATGGAGAAAATGGGCTGGACAAATAGAAAAAATTTCCAAATTGACAATTTCACGTTGTTATCTGAAGAATATATTCGAGGTCAAAAAGGTTCAATTACATGTATTTTGCGACGCAAGTTCTCAAGCGTATGCGGCTGTCGCTTATTTAAGATTCGAAAGCGAAGAATCAATTGAAACATGTTTCGTGATGGCTAAAGCAAGAGTAACCCCTTTGAAGCAATTATCGATTCCAAGACTTGAACTTCAAGCTGCTGTTCTTGGATGCAGACTATCTGTTACTATAAAAGAAAATCACAGTATTCCGATTGATGAAAGCTACTTCTGGAGTGACTCTAAAACAGTCATTAATTGGATAAGACGTGATCCTGCAGTATTTCAACCATTTGTAGCACACAGAGTGGCGGAAATACGAGATCACTCTGATGAACGTTCTTGGAATTGGGTGCCCACAAAAGAAAATGTTGCAGATGATGCTACTCGGAAGATAGCATGAATGAATGGGACTCAGAAAGTAGATGGTTGAATGGTCCCAGATTTTTGAAGTTTGGTAGAGAAAAATGGCCTGAAGCTGATGTTATCATCGAATTGGATGAATCCGAAATGAAAAAGAAATTTGTAGGACTTACGAGTCTTATGACAAAACCATCCTTACCAGAAATTTCCAGATTTTCATCTTGGTTAAGATTGATTCGGTCAACAGCCTGGACTCTGAGATTTATTGGAATCATTCGAAAAAAATCACAAGCAACTGGTGAGTTAAAACCTGCTGAGATAAATGAAGCTGAGAAATTATGGATAAAATATGTTCAATGGGAAAACTTCTCAAAAGAAATCAAAATGTTATTAAATGGTATTCGTATTGAATCTTCTAGTAAACTTTTCAAACTGTCACCGATTTTGGACGCTGATGGCATTCTTCGAGTGAAGAGTAGAATTGTAAATTCAAATGATTTGACTGAAGACACAAAATTCCCGATTATTTTAGACCCAAAAAATGATTACACAAAATTATTAATTTTTCATTATCACCGTATCGCAAAACACAATGGGCAAGAATTTGTTACGAATGAACTCAGACAACGTTACTGGATACTGAATATAAGATCTGCTGTGAGAAGTTCATGGAACAATTGTCAGTTGTGTAAAAACAAGAGAGCAACATATCATATTCCTGAAATGGCGGCACTACCAACTTGTCGTTTGACTTCCTTCGTGAGACCCTTCACTATAGTAGGTATGGATTATTTTGGTCCCATGTATGTTACTATTGGACGCCGAAAAGAAAAAAGATACGGTGTATTGTTCACCTGCATGAGTGTTCGTGCCGTGCACCTAGAGATAGCACATTCACTGAGTACAGATTCTGCTATTATGGCAATTCGAAGACTGGTTGGTCGCAGAGGATGTCCAAAGAAAATTTATTCCGATAATGGAACCAATCTTAGAGGTGCACAGAAAGAACTCAAGGAAGCATTGAAACAATTAAATCAGAACCAAATTATAGCGACTTTAACAACAATTGATATTGAATGGTATTTTATCCCACCATCAGCCCCCCATATGGGAGGGAGTTGGGAACGTTTAGTTCGGTCTATTAAAACGACATTAAATGTGATACTTAAAGAAAAAGCTCCACGCGAAGAAACTTTACAAACTTTATTCATAGAAGCAGAATATATCGTTAACTGTCGCCCATTAGTCCATGTTTCACTGGATAATGCTGATGATGAAACCCTGACACCTAATCACTTCCTGTTGGATACTTCTAGTGGAACATAGATTGCTGAAAAATTTGGTGCGCACGATTTGGTATCACGGAAACATTGGCGAATTTCTCAATTATTTGGCGCTGATGGATTCGTGAATACTTACCTGTCCTGAGCAAGAGAATGAAATGGTTCGTCCCATCCACGAGAAAAATTCAAATAGGTGATGTGGTTATACTGGTAGACTCAGAATTCTGCCGAAATGTGTGGCCTAGAGGAATTGTTACGGCTGTCCATCCAGGCACTGATGGCCAAATTCGAGTCGTTGATGTGAAAACAAGTATGGGTATATTCAGACGACCAGTGGCAAAATTATGTTTATTAGATATTCAAAAAAAGGAGTAATGAATATGAGTTCATTACTGGGAGGGAGTGTTACTGAATATCTTATATTATTTATGTTATACACTAATTACTTTGTATCATATATGACAGTAGTTGTCAAATAAATAAAAACTAAAAAAGTGTCTTGTCTTGTTTGATAATTATATTAAAATAAAAGTCTTAAACTCAAGTATTCATTGCTGACAAGCATTAGAGGAGAATACAGCCTAGATGTTAATAGCCCTAAGGGATTATCCTGGATGTACTTTCCTCTAAGATCAGTATAACTGTGCAATGAGATAGAAAAACTAGGAAAAAACTATATCAGGCTGATCTTTACAATAACTTAATATATTTGTGTTTTACAATTATGTCTTTTTATGTATAAAATGTAAACTCAATCAAAGTAAACAGTTTAATAGTGGAGAACTTCCAAGATTTATTTGTTCATTAACAACTTTAAATTGTGGATCTGCTAGATGTCTTTTTATTTCAAGTTCTTCAAGGAAATCTAAATTTTGTTTTTTATCACAAGTGTGTAGTATTTGGATGTCATTGGTGACGTTGGATGTTCAAGTAGGTGTTTTGCATAGTTTGACTTATCTGGTTGTTTTAATCTATATGCTCTTAAGTGTTCATTGAATCTTACTTCAAAATTTCTTTGTGTTTGACCTATATATACAGCATTACATTTTGGACAATTAATTTTGTTTTAATTTGGGTAATTTTGTTTTTACATTTAACATTGTACCAACATTATTTTGTGTTTTAAATTAAAATTAATGCTGATGTTGCCGAAGATATTATTTTTGAAATTGTATTGGAAATATTTCCAAAATATGTAATATTTTTATAACTTTTAATTTCTTTAGTTTGTTTAGGAAATATTAGTTGTAGTGACACTTTCTGTTCTTTCTTATTAATTAATTTATTTTTTAAGGACGGGGTATCGCTGTACTATCGGCTTCAGAATTGCATATACATTTTCAAACTCAAATCGCTTACATTGAATAGACAGTCTTTTTATTTTGTGTAACCAATCACGGTTTAAATAATAATAAATTTGAAATCAGTTAAACAGTTGTCCACGCCCACATCTTCACTTAGTTTGGAACCCTCGATAATAAATGTTTGTTTGGGATTAAAATCCCTTTTTTTTATTACATCAGTGCAAAAATGCGAAAAAAACTTATTTATTCGGGACATGACCTACCCTTGTAAATAAACTTAATACCCCAAAACCATAATGTAGGCGTTTTAAAAATTGCCATTTCTTTGTTGTTTAAGAAGGGCGTTTTTATAACTTCGGTAGGTAAACGAAATTCACATTTAACATGTATATGCTATTCTAAAGCCGACTGTACATCAGAATGGCACCTGCAGACCAAAAGTTTATTCTAACTTTCTCCGTTATTACAACTCAAATCGTTTTATTTTTTTCACTAAATTGCATATAAAGGTCTAACTTAGGTAAGGATTGCATTGATTTTTTGTTAATTAATTGTTTAATATTGAAAAAGAGATGTAAATAAACAACAATCTAAAAAAAAATTCTTAAAATGAAACTGAACCTTTCCTAAGTTGAACATTTTTCTATCAAATAGCCCAATCAGAATTTTCTAAAGAGATCAGACCTAAGAAATAGTTAGAAACTAAAATCATGCCGCATTTTATTTTTATTTTTTCACTTTGGATAAAAAATGGACGTAGTTAACGGCGAAATAATTGTACTTCAGTTTATAACTTTTATCATAGATGGAACTAGGCACTATATATTTTTTTCTTTTTTTTATTAACGAAGTCAAAACAAATTTTTGTATTATAAATGAATGTAACGTTTTTTAAATTTTTTGCGATATTTACAAACCAATTATTCAATAAAACAAATTAGTAAAATGAAAAAAAGAATACTGATTTGCGGATATTGATTTTCAGTAGACCAGTTATATCATTGTTATATCTTGAAGAAATTTTAATTATAATATGCCCAGCGTACGGCTGGCCATCTATAGTTATATATGAGGGTAAATAAAATTATTGTTTGTGTGCCGAGCGATCGCTTACAGAATAAGTATTTATTATTCCATTATCCCAGCACAATTAAAAAAACATTAGACACAGAATAAACATCGTTGTAAATAAATATAAAAATTATAAAATTGTTATAACAAAAAACTGTAAATTCAAAATTCTTGAAAAAAATACCAATTATTGGTAGCCATATAGACACTTCTTGGTCAAATTTTCGAAGAAATCTGGTCACAGGTTTCTGAGAGAAAAAAATGTTAGCGTAAATTTTGTATACGTGGTATTCTGAATTAAGTAAAAAGAAAAACTGGCATCAAAATATTTTATTTAAAAAATATACTTTTATTATTTTTACATTTAAATATTTTCTGGTGGATCTTGCCCCTCCTGTTTAAAATAACTTCCGGCCCAACGCAATCCTCATAGAATCGTCTCAATTTTTCTACCATATTGTTAAAAAAAAGTTTCGTTGAAATTTATGTTTTCGGTAAAAAGTGGATTATCATCTCCTATATAAATAATAAAATGGCATGTTTTTCTTCTTGTGATGCCGAGTTGTCCTTGTATCTAAAAACAATAATTTGTAATATTCTAAAAAAATTAGAAAAATGAAAAGCCAGTAACAAATCTTACATGATAATAATAATTGTGATTTTCGTTCAAGTGAATTTCACTATTTTCAATTTTTAAACAAGGAACCATACGCTTTTCTACGGCCTCTCTCAATGACATTTTTGATGTGGTTACTTTTAAAAAACATTTTACTTCAACAAGTTCATCTGAATCAATTAAACCTAAAACATAATAAGTTATTAAACTCTGATATGTATATAATAGTTACAATAATTCCCACCCTTCAATTCGACCACGATAAAATTTTATTTCCTAATCGATTTAATGGAATTCTTCGACAATATGTAATTAAAATATCATTCGGGTATAGTAATAGTGGGTAGTTTGCAGCACTTGCAAATTTTCATCAAATTTTAAAACATTAGTTTAAATCCAGCAACGTTCTGGAAAACATCATTATTTTTCATAAGTATCTAGTCCCCGAATTTTCGACGCAAGTAAATAGGTATTACAAAATTAAAATATGTTGACCACTTTAATGTCATTTGTGAATGCATCGTTAATAATATTTTAATAATTTTTTGACACTTACCTAGAACTGATCTAAAAAGAATCACACACAACTATAAACTTATAAAAATAATAAACTTACCCTACCGGCGATTAGGTATATATATAGAACCAAAAATACAAATAAAAAATGTTTTTAATAAAAACTAAAGATAAAAGTAATAATTACTAGAGCACCTATTGATATTACTAAATGTTGATCTACCCTCGTTCTTTCCTGAGATAAAATACAAAATATATTTTGTTTGCTGGAAAGGTCTAGAAATGAGAATTATATAACTGGTTTTTAGCCCTAAAACATGTGTTTTTAGCAGGTAACATTTTTTCCGATGAATAGAGCAATTTAGTGAAAGGATTCTATTATTATTTCTGTTAGTTTATCCTACTACTAAGAGATGTCTGCACTTCAAGGCCAAAAAAATCATTGACACATTTTCGTTTCAGATTGCATGGGATACGGGCTCCTTAAATGAATTGGATAGCCATTAGACGTAGCTATTTGTTTTATGATACTAATTTCTTTATCAAAGTTAATTTTGTCCATTGGAATTGAAAAGTATATATTCAAAATGAGAGTCTTCCAATGGGAAGTCCTATTTCTCCCATTAGAGCAAATATTTTTATGGATAACATAATCTTTAATTCTAGTTATAAAAACAATATTGTATTTTGGTATAAATATGTTGATGATGTGTTAGCAGGATTTGTAGGTAGCGAACGACAGTTAGATATATTCTTTAATTATATAAATACCTTGATTCCTAAAATTAATTTTATTTAGAAATTGAAGAAAATAATTCAATTAATTTTCTAGAAAAATTGAAAAAGTTAATAATTTACTAAATTATTCAATATACAGAAAACCAACACAAACAGATGTAATCATACCATATAATTAAAATCATCCTATAACGCATAAATTAGCAGCTTATAATTCTATGATACATAGGGCATTTTCAATTCCAATGGACAAAATTAACTTTGATAAAGAAATTAGCATCATAAAACAAATAGCTACGTCTAATGGCTATACAATTCATTTAAAAAATAAATTAATTAATAAGAAAGAACAGAAAGTGTCACTACAACTAATATTTCCTAAACAAACTAAAGAAATTAAAAGTTATAAAAATATTACAGATTGTGGAAATATTTCCAATAAAATTTCAAAAATAATATCTTCGGCAACATCAGCATTAATACCATTTAAAACACAAAATAATGTTGGTACAAAATTGTTAAATGTAAAAACAAAATTACCCAAATAAAAACAAAATTAATTGTCCAAAATGTAATGCTGTATATATAGGTCAAACACAAAGAAATTTTGAAGTAAGATTCAATGAATACTTAAGAGTGTAGGCGCAAAATTTTAACAGTCAGAGTTAAGATATCTACCCTATCCCAATTTTTAAACGCTCCACGGCATAACTACGTGAAGTCTGTTTTAAATTGTAAGAAAAGTAGGGCATGCCTTCCCTACAGAGCCGGGATCGGATCTTTTTGTATGTTTTAGTAAACGATCGTGAAGGTGCTTTCATTTTTATATTGTAAAGGTGCTTTCATTTGTTTAAAGACTGGTTATTTTTGTGTTAAATATGGGTCGTGTTAATAAAAAATATGATAGTGAAAAGAGAAAAAGTCGACACTTAGCTCAACGAAAGTAAGTACTTCTTATGTAAATATTTTAATTATAAAAAGATTTAACGAAGTAATAATAGTTTTATAAGAGTTATATTTGCTTAAAATATTTATCTCTGGTTTATTGTAGTATCTATTGTATATTATATTAGAAACTATCCAAAGTACTACAATTTTGATTCATATTACTGAACAATATTACTTAGGTATTTTAAACATTTAAGAAATTCCGTAATATAACTATTAATATTATTTATAGAAAATCGGATCGCTTAATAGCATAACTTTTCTTGAATTCAGATATTTTGAAATATAGGTAATATAGAAATACAATTTAAAAAAAATATATAAACCGTGTACCTATTTATTATGTATAAATTCGTGGACAAAACTGACGCGTCATTTAATTAAATAAGCACACATTTTTTGCATGCTACAATATTATATTTATTAGCTTCATAGAAATAAAATTTCAAGATATCAGAACATTGGAAGCAATGGTCAAATTAATTTTAACATGCTAATTAATAACCATCCTGATTTTTTAAAAAACTTCCACCTTTGTTCTTCTTCTCATTCTGTTGCAACCTTAATCATAAACGTCGTTTAAAAGTTTAAATATTAAGCGATGCTTTAATCTTGTCCATAAGTTTACTTATTAATAATTAAAAATTGTTAAAACAAATACGATTTTAATGGTTTTTAAACTTATGCCTAGCAAATTAAAGTAAAAGTTAATTTTACTATTACAGACGTTTTAACATTCCCCCCCACTTTCCAAAAAACATTATTTAGCCATTCAAAGTGACCTTGTTGAAGTGTACCATGAAAGTTCTTGGACATCAATGCTAGAAGCTGGACAAGAAGAAATCAAACTGGCAAAAGAACATGGAGATGTTAATGAAGATGGTGATCCTTTTATAACTGTTGTTGCAGACTGTTCTTGGTCAAAGAGGTCATATAAAACAAATTATAATGCCAATTCTGGTGCTGCAGCCATTATTGGTCCAAAAGATTTTGTATCCTGGTGTTAGGAATAAATATTGTTCATATTGTAAGTTATTCGGGGAAGATAAAGAACACTTGTGTTATAAAAATTGGACTAAACCTTCAACTGCAATGGAAAGTCAAATCATTTTAGATGGGTTTAAATGTAGCAGATATATGCATGGAGTTACATACAAATTTTTATTAGCCGATGGAGATAGTAGTGTTTATCAAAAAATTTTGGAAAATAGGCCATATGGTAATACTATTATTTAAAAAATTGAATGTAGTAACCACCTATTAAGAAACTATTGCACAAGATTAAGAGATCTTTCAACAAAACGATATAGTTCCGATGAAAACTAGTGCCAATGTTTTTACGGAAAATTTTAAAAAACAATATAGTCAGATTAAGAACTGCAGTTACTAAAGCAACTGAAGTCAGATAAGCCAAAATATTTAAAAATAAAATATTTAAAAAATGGTATATCCAACAATTACCTTCATATATTTGGAAATCATATAAATTGTGCACAATACTTCTGCAACCAAAAATCTTCTGTAGCTAATTATACAATACCCATGAAAGAATGCAGTCTATTGAAAGACATAAGTGCATGTTCCGCAAGGTTAAAATTACATGCAGATAGTCTTCTCAAAAATATGAATAATTTTTAAATAATTAAATAATTTAAAAATAAAAAATTTAAAAAATGGTATATCCAACAATTACCTTCATATATTTGGAAACCATATAAATTGTGCACAATACTTCTGCAACTGAAAATCTTCAGAAGCTGATTATACAATACCCATGAAAGAATGCAGCCTATTGAAAGACATAAGTGCATGTTCCGCAAGGTTAAAATTACATGCAGATAGTCTTCTCAAAAATATGAATAATAACTATGCTGAACAATACAATAGTGTAATAGCTAAATTTCTTGGGGGTAAAAGAATAAATTTTAGTTCAAGAGGATCATATGAAATGAGATGCCATGCTGCTGCTTTATCTTATAACTCTAAAGGCTATTATCATTCCCAATTTCACAAAAGTCTGACAGGAAGAAGTCCTGGCATATACACGAAAAAAATTATTTCTCGTTGTGCTAAAGATAGAATTCGAAGAAAACTTTATCCTAAAACGGTAAAAAAAATTTACAAAAAATGTTAACAAAAGTAACAGTAACCCACACCAAGATTATGGACCCCAAGCACATAAAGCTTTAGAAATAGATAATGCGGAATTAGAAAAACTAAAAACACATTTTTTGTCGGAACTTAATGGAAGTAATGAGGAGTTTATTGAAATATTTAATAATACTTTAAATCAACGAAACTCAACTATTTGGTTTGCAGAAAGAAGAAAACGTCTGACAGCCTCAAATTTTGGTCGCATTTGTAATTTAAGACTAACAACTGATAAGAGAAAAGTTGCCAAAGACATTCTTTCTAATGCTTTTAAAGGAAATTAATCTACAGCATATGGAATAGAAAATGAATGTAAAGCATTACAACAATTAAGTGAAAGACTCAATTTAGACAATTTTCCATCTGGATTATGTATAAATCAAGAATATCCATTTTTGGTTGCAACTCCTGATGGTATTATAGGCAATAATATTATTGTTGAAATTAAATGTCCCATTTCAGCAAAAGGTTTATCTCCTGAAGAGGCAATAAAAAAAATAATAAAGTATATGGAAGTAAAAGCCAATAAATGTATTTTAAAAAGAAATCACATTTACCATTATCAAGTACAAGGGCAATTATTCGTGACAAATAAAGATTTTTGTTATTTTTGTGTTTGGACTCCGAAAGGTTTGATATATGAAAACATTGAAAAAGACCAAAAATTATGGGAGGAAATGGTGAAGAAGTTAAAAGCATTTTATTTTGGCAATTACCTACCTTTATTATTACAAGAAATAATAAATGATAATTGAAATGAATGGGTTATCGACAATAGTAACATAACCAATAAATAAACATATTTTAGGAAGTGATGTTCGGTAATAAATTCCTGTTTAGTTTTTAAAAATTTTTAAAACAATTTATAATTTTAATCCTATGTCATTGTTTCTTCTCAATTAATAATTTAATGCAATTTATTGGGTTAACATTTATTTGTTTAATTTCTATAGTTTGTTACCAAATGTTTTGTATTCCGTTATTGAAATTTTTTTATTGTTAATAGGAACATTGAAAAATAAAACTTTTTAATAAAAACTTTTACTTTTTATTTAAAAAATAGCTTTTTATTGTACTAACTCTGTTGAAGTCCATCTTAAGAACATTGAAAAATATAACTTTTTAACAAAAACTCAACTTTTGTTCAAAAAATCTTCTCAAAATACAATTACAGCCGTTTTGCTATAAAGCATCAGCAGATATGGACATATCGATATGTCAATCTGATGACACTAAAAACTTTAAAACTGAAATTATAATTGCAATATATATTTTTATATAACCCGTTTTATAAATTTTTAAGTGAATGGCTGTACAAAAAAGCAAATTGAACTTACTACTTTATTTCGTTTAAAATTTGTGAAATGCCCTGGTATAATTGATAAATGGGAAGTATTTTTAAATAATTCCAAAATTTTAATATTACAAAATACAACCCTAACAAGATGTTTGATTTAAAAAATTAATATTTCTGTATTTCGATTACGAATAAAACTAACTATACACCAATTCAAGACCCAAATTATACCTGAAACCGTTTTACACATCGGTTACTAACGTATGTGATGGAATGAACTGTGCAACAGAGATAAAAGTTTGTCTAGTTATAAAATTTTGCAGTGGACATGGTGTTCATTTTTTTTCTTTTCCTGTGGTTCCTGTTTGGATTTTTAATTTTTTTTCTTTTAGAATCTCTTTATAAATATATTGTTAAGGGCAGAAAGTCCATCAGATTCAAAACAAATTTCAATTTAATAAGCTATTATGCATTAAAAATTAAATTCAATTTTCTCTAGCTTTACACCCCTATAACTAATTTAAATAAACATTTTATAAATTTTTACTGACTTTCTGCCCTCGGGACCATACAGACCTTTCTTTCTGCGTTTTAATTTTTTAAAAATATTTGGTGGTCTTTTCAGGATTCGAAAAAAACGATTGCATTTAAAATGCATTGGCTTAAAATTTTGCGCCTACACTCTTAAGAGCATATAGATTAAAACAACCAGATAAGTTAAATTATGCAAAACACCTACTTGAACATCCAACTTCACTCTTACACACCAATGACATCCAAATACTACACACTTGTGATAAAAAACAAAATTTAGATTTCCTTGAAGAACTTGAAATAAAAAGACATCTAGCAGATCCACAATTTAAAGTTGTTAATGAACAAATAAATCTTGGAAGTTCTCCACTATTAAACTGTTTACTTTGATTGAGTTTACATTTTATACATAAGACATAATTGTAAAACACAAATATATTAAGTTATTGTAAAGGTCAGCATGATATAGGTTTTTCCTAGTTTTTCTATATCATTGCACATTTATGCTGATCTTAGAGGAAAATACATCCAGGATAATCCCTTAGGGCTATTAACATCTAGGCTTTAATATTGTTATAACTTATTACTTCCATACTTGGTCTAGCCTTAATACTACCTAGGTACTACCTAGGTACCTAGCTAAAAACAAACAAAATGTAACTTAAATGTCAATCTGGCGATGCTAATCTCAGCGAAACGGCCGTCATTGTAATTTAAAACCTAATTATTTCAAATAAACTTGGAAGTTACGTTCAAACAAAGAGTTTTTTTATTATTCTTAATAAGATGGATTTCCAAAAAGTAAGGGTTAGTACAATAAATTTAAATTGTTCACAATAGTGTTTAGAGAAAAATTACAAAAAACAAATCCACTGACTTAGCAAAAAAGTTAAAATCAGTTTAAAAAATCATTTTAGAGAAGAGACCACTTTATCTATTGAGTATATTTGTAAAAACTTAAAACTAAAAATTGACTATAGTCTATTGTTTAAAAGGAGTATTGTTTCTTAATTATGTAACTACATAGTTCTGTTAAAAACTTCTTTACTGAAATTAATTTATTATGGGCAATAAAGATGTTACTCCACTGTAGTTAGTGATTAATTTTCGTAATAATTTAAAAACTAGTTTGCATTCTTACTACATAAGAATAAAAAGATGTTTTGTTTAACAGGGTATTTAAAAGTTATTACCAAATGTTAAAGAAAATCATAACAACTTCAACGCCCTGTGTAATGTAAAAGGGGTTCAGAAAAATTATTAATTTTGCTATTCTTACAGGTTAAGTAAGAGTAAAAATGCATTAGCATATCATAATCTACTACAAATTAATTAATTAACCACTAAATTTTTATAATAATTCTGCATTATTGTCATGTTAAATAATCATAAAGATCTTACTGTAAATAATTAGTAATTATAAGAAATAACTGTTAGTATTTGTTTAACTTTGTATTTAATGAGAAATATGAGGCCAAAACACAAGACTTCCACTTAGGGGCAATTGGGATATTTACCAGGGACCATTTACCTCAACCACCCACAGTGGAGAGGATTTAGTAAAAAATAAGAATTTTGTGATTCAAAAATTTGAATAATTTTTTTAATGTTAAACTTACCAATTTCTTCCCAGACTGCTGCAGTTCTATCAAAAGAACAGGTTGCCAATACTTGTCCGAATTCAGGGTGTGCCCAAGTTACTTTCCATACAGATCCACTATGAGCTTTCCAGCTTGAAGTCAAAACCCATTTTCCATCAACTGTTTGATCCCATACCTATTGTAAACATGGGTTTTATGTACAACTCAGTTAATTAAAATAATGTAACATGGTATTTTAATAAAAACATACCTTAAACTAAAGAATGTCAATACTTCTGGTAAAGCTAAGCAGTTTTCAATAGTCTTAATTTTATGGGAAGTGTGAGCAACTTAGACCATTTGCAGAACAATGATACAAATTAGCCTGCCTAATTTAACAATTTTTGAGATGCCATGTCAAATACAGTGTGAAGTTAGAAGACCTGGACTTGAATGTATTTTTTACTCATTTTGAGGATGCCTTTTGCTGCTTTTAGGACCACACACACATAGCCACTATGGTTGATAACAAAATGGGTCAGAATGAAAGGCAAATTTATTTTCATGTGTAATTTAAATAGGACAACACTTACTTCTCAATAACAACATAATGAGATTTGAGAGCTGTCCAATTTAAATTAATGACAATATATTTGTTTCTTTGTGTCTCTTATCATTTTCAACAAGAGTGGATATGTGGTAATATCTAGAAACTTTTTTGCATGCTCAATCCCAGTGGATTAACCCAGTGGGATTGTAATTGATCCTGTTCTCAAAAGCTAAGTTACTTTTTGTCTGAACACATGTGCACTATTAGTGTACTTCTTCATCAGTTCAATCAGTAACCACTCAGTGACTCTCTTTTTTACAAAGTTACAAAAACATTTTAAAGATGAGTATTGGTCAAAGTTAACCAAGGTTTAACTTATTATATTACAACTGGCCCTTAATATATTAATTTAAAAAATGGTATATAAAGACATCTTAAAAGTTTCACTTCTCAAAAACCAAGATTTTATTCTAAAATTCAGAGATTATCTTTATATCCATTTGTATTATAAATAAAAACTACAAAATTATTTTAATGTAAATGAAGATTTAAAGTTAATTTTGATAAGTATTAATTGCGAATTAGCTATTTGATCCTTGGAACAAAAAAAATCATGCAATCATGTTTAAAGCTTAAATAATTGAAATAAATATAAAATATATGTGTAATTACTAATTGATACAATAAACGTAAAGTAATAAAAATATACTTAAAAAAATACTGAAATTATATTCAGTATTTGTTTATCTACAAATATACTTACTTTAACGTATTGATCACTTGAACAAGTAGCCATTCTACGTCCATAATAATCGTATGCAACATCATGAATAAGGTCTTTATGTTCAGCATGAATTTCTTGAGCTTCAAACATATTAAATTTTTTATTAAATAAAGAAATTGTAAAACCTGTACTTTGTAAAAATAAAAAGTACAAAAATGAAAAATAATTAGCAATATAACTACACTAACATCACTTGCAATTTGTTTTGATTTTGAACATAGACAATAAATATATAGATTTTGAATACAGATTATTTTTGAATAGTTTGGAATAGTTCTTCTTCTTTTCTTTTTGGACGAAGGGACTGAGAAAGTGTGATGTTAAAATTTGTGTTCTATGCTGTTGAACTGGGAAATGTCAACGAAATGATTCCAAACGGAAACATTATAATTCTCCAGAAATAACTTTTGTTTGAGTTATTTTGTTATTATTAGGGACTTAAAGCAGTTCTAAAAATCACTACGTATCCGTATACGTATCGCATTGCGCATGTGCAGAAGCGATACGTGGGTTTCGTTACGTTACGTGAAACGTATTAATCCGTCACACGTACCTAACGTAACGTATCACATTACTGTGTTCCGTGATCGCGTTTTTCAACGATTTAGCTATAAAAGTGATGTTGTATGCTCAAAAATCATAACCTTCTTTTCTGTTCATCAATTAGAACAAAAAGAAACAGGAAGGAGTCAGTCATATATTAACTTCAAAAAAAATTTGTGACGGAAGTCGGCCATCTTGAAGCTCCTTGTATGACGCATTGTTTATGTTTACAGTAGCTTTGTTCGGGTTTACTTGATTACTGTTTTCAAACTGTCAGGATTCTGCGCACTAAAAAATCCTGTGTTCGGGTTTTTCTTGTACGGTTTTCGAACCGTTCTATAATTTTAATTCGGTGTTCGGGTTTTATTTCTGACTGTTTTCGGACGATTTGAAAACTGTCAAATCAGTCCAAGGTTAAAAGTAAGAATTTTTCGTGGACTAATTGACGCATGCGCTTGGTCATTTCTCAGTCATTGTTGTTTGTAGTGTGCATTTTAAATTCAAATTATTCTTGGTATTTTAGTTTATTGAGTATATTATTATGGATTTATTGGCAGAATTCTCGTCAGATTCATCCTCATCTTTTTCATCATCAATTGATGATGGATTGAAGATGGTAGCAAATATTTTTTTACCCGAATTATTACAGAAAAAAGTAAAAAATGAGAATTATGCCGAAGAAACAGTACCCCTATATAGTGATGAACAGTTTATCCAACATTTTAGGTTTGTGGATAAAATAATTTACTTTTTGTATCAGATATTAAAAAATAAGGCGTTCGGGTTTTTTCATTTGTTGACAGTTTTCAAACCGTACATAAATAGTCCTTGGATTTAGTCTACTGCACATCCAGTTGTGCGCAGTCAGCAAATCGTTCTCAAACCGTCCGAAAAACGAAACCCGAATAAAGCTAATATGTTGTCAAAGCAATATTTGCATACAAATGTCAAAAATTAGGGCATAGGCGTATCATTCGGTTCTTATAAACACAAAATGATTTACAACACTTATTGTATTCACACACTTGATTGGTTGAAGTTTATTGAAAATAAAAAACCTAAAATAATTTTTAACTTTTTACGGTACGTCAATGGTGTTATGTTTATCTTTGTTGGATTGTTTGTAATAAAAACACTCTAATATACTTTGCTTAATTATTGTATTTTACATGTGATTATAATCGTGGTTGACATAAAAGATACCATGTACAGACAACAGACATTAGATTAGGTTTTCCTTGTCTAAGCAACAGACGCTTCTGGGCTCTGATTCTAAGTGAAAATTTCGACTCGAAATAATTTCGACTCGAAATTGTCCGCCATGACAGTCGAAATCTTTAGCGATTCCAAGTCATTTCGACTTTTAGTAATATCTGGGGATAATTAATTTGTGTCATTGGCATCGCATAAATATATGATTGGCACACATTTTTATATTGAAAATGAAAGAATGAAAATTTTTCGTCCAGGACCCCTATTTTCGAATATGTGATGTGATAGATCACTGGTGAGAAACCGGTGAACCGTATTTTTAGACTATATGATAGCTCACATCACACTTCGCTTGGTCAGACCCAGTCGAAGCAGTGAAACATGCGCATTATTATTCAGGCATCAGCGTATTGTCAAAATCATATGTTTATTAGAGTTGTTACCGTAGTTTTGTTTTGAAACTTGCGTCTTTCATAAATAAAAGAATATAGTTGTAGTTATCATAAATAAAAGAATTTAGTTATCAGTTTGAACTGCCTGAAACCCAATTTATCAAACGTTGCCAACTTTCTAGTATGTACGTTAAACGTCAAAATTCTTTCATTTTTCATAAATATAACGAGGCTACGTTGTGATATCGAAAATACGACCCATGAAAGGTTTTGTCAGGGATCGATCACTTCCCTACTCACATCACATTCACTTCACATCACACGTTCGAAAATAGGGGTCCAGGGACCCAATTCTCGAAATTATTCCTATGGGGAAATGCGAAATATCCCTATGGGAAATTGTTTTACCTATTCTCGACGTATTTCATGGGAATTTTTTCCATCAAAAATCGTGGGGAAATATTCCCATGCTTATTATGTAGGGAAAGTACTTTTCCATTGATAATGACAAACACAGATCTTGCGCAGTCTTAATCTAACCTTTTTTATTTTGTCGAATTCAAGTTTATTTAGTTTTGGTTACGTATTTTAAAAGATTAGTTTTGTGTTTTGTTAGAGTTTTTTAATATTTGTTTATTGTTTATTCTATTTCTAAGAAATTAGAAAAATGGATGAACTGATTCTTCTAAACCAGTTAGAAATAATCGAGGGTGTGGAAGAATTTGTTGAAAATCCGAATCGTGATTTTTGGACGAATTGGGTACGGGTCGATATTTTTGAATCTATGAGCGAAAAAGAATTTTTAAAATCATTTAGAATGCCAAAAGACACTGTTCTTAATCTTATCCAAGAACTAGATGAACTCCTTGAAGAAAAAGTTCGAGTTTCTTCAATTCCAAAAAACATGAAAGTAAGTGTTTTCAGAATCTATGTTGACTTAATTTGTTAATAACTTAAGGTAATGGTGTATTTTAGGTCACCCCCCTAGACGCATGCGGCAATTTGAATTCTTAAATTAATTTTATTGGTCGACGAGAGCAGTAACCGAGCGGTAAACTTTGAAATTTAAGCTACGTTGCCACATTTTTGTGAATAAATAAACTGAGTGAAAGATCTTGAAAAGATGAAAATTATTCTTTCATAAATTAGACAAATTAGATCTTGGCTGAAAAATTAAGTTTTTTTAAATAAATAGTGAGTCAGAACAATAAATTTTGCATCTGAAAACATTTCTGGATTTAAACTTGAGGTACATATAAACATATGAATCACAAAAGTTTTTGATAATATTTTCTATACTGCCTTTACATTAATAGTTTATATTTTTTAATGAATTTTAAACCATAATTAAAATAAATCCCATAAGTAAATATGTCATTTACCTACATGAATGAAAACATAAAACATGTTCTATTTCTAATTTTATTTGATGTTTTATTCCTATTTTTAATTGCTGTTTTATTATTTCTATGGCATTTATAACAGAAGTTTATATATTGTTAATATTATTAAACCATAATAAATTAAAATCACAGAATACCATTAAAGCAAGAGATTTATAGGTATATTTGCAAATTAAAAAAATAAAAAAAAGAACGCTTTTTATTTATATTTTTAATTACTACTTTCAGTATATAATTTATTATTTATGGATTTATAAAACTCCTTTAATCTAAATAATAAATACCTATTTACCAGCCTCTTTTTTTAAATCAAATTTACTAAACCCAAACTATTCGGTTTAAGGTAAAAATGATTTAATCCGACAACACCGCAACTTCAAACTCGTCTAAAAATCAATAAATTTGAAATTGTCGCGCATGCGCCTAGGGGGGTGACCTAAAATACACCATTACCTAACTTAAAAATAACTTTAGATATTACTTGCATTAAACTTTTATGCAACTGGAGGCTACCAAAAAACCATAGGTAGTAATAAATACATGGCTGTTAGTCAATCCACAGTGAGTAGATGTATTAAAGAAGTGACTACAGCTTTGAATCATCCCAGAATTTTTAATAAATGGGTAAAGTTTTCTATGCGAACAGAAGATTTATCATATTCAAGAACAAGGTAAGTATTTGTTTTTATTTGATATTTTATCATTTAACATACTTATTTTACAGATTTTACCAAAAATATGGAATACCAGGTATTGTGGGTATTGTGGACTGTACACATGTAGCAATAGTTCCACCAAAAGAGAATGAACATGTATATGTTAACAGAAAGATGTATCATTCTATAAATGTTCAATTGGTACCTACATAATAATATTTGTAACATAAAACAATTTGTTATTTTATTTTTTGTAGGTTTGTGATATAGATTTAAAAATTTTAAATGTTAATTCAAGGTATCCAGGATCAACTCATGATTCATATATATGGAATAGCTCTAATTTAAAAAATATATTGGAAAACGCAACGAGAAATGATCAAAATTTTATGTATTATTTAATAGGTTAGTAGTTAAAAAATATTTTACTTGCTACACTGAGTAAATGGAACTTGTGGTTGATTTTTACTGAATAATCATTAAGATCTATAGTTTATTTTTATGCTAAAATTTAAACTAATTATTAAAGTAATATTTTCATTGGTTTATTAGGAGATTCTGGATATGCCCTTAGGAGATGGTTGCAAATACCAATTTCCAATCCAGAAGAAGGATCTTCAGAAGAGGATTATAATAAAGCATTCTTATCTGCTAGAAGTTTAATAGAAAGATGCAATGGACTGCTAAAAATGAGATTTAGATGTCTTCTTAAACACAGGTAGTTTAAATTAAGCACATAAAAAGTAAAGTAGTTGATTGATGTCTGTTAACCATTATAATTTGTCTAGCCTATAGCAATTTATGTTTCAATTACATTAATAGATCAGTCATTTAAATCTTATACATCTGTTAAATAACCAGTCTGTTTTTAGGGTTTTACACTATGAACCTGTTATTGCAGGAAAAATAGTGAATGCTTGTACAGTCTTGCACAATATTTGTGTGACTAACAGAGTACCAGAACCTGAATTAGATGAAGAAATTGATTTTGGTTTGGATCAAGAGGATAATCTAGATGAACAAAGAAATGAACCGATTAGAAATCCTGATTTAGAAGCAGGCAGAACATTGCAAAGGCATATAATTGAAAATTATTTTTAATATACGTATAAAAACAGCATTTAACATTTGCATTAACTTTGTTAAACTTTAGATTCATTATCCATACAAAAAAAATACTAAAATAAATAAATAAACATACAACTCACTATGAATTTATTTAATTAAGAAATAAAGCAAAACATTTTAAAATCTCTTTAAAAATAAATGAAAACCAAATAAAAATAAATGAAAACAAAATAAAAATCTTCATAAATGTAAACAAAACAAAACTCAGTGTAAAATAATATTAATAATTATTTCTGTTGTGAAATTTTTTCCATTAAATTGGCAATCCTTTCAGTTGCTAAAACATTTCTTTCAAGAAGAAGAAGTTTCTTCTCTTTGTATTTTACTTTTGTGGAATTTTTCGTTTTCAACATTTCTATAATTTGTTGGCTAGTTTTCAATGTTTCAGTTAGCCTCTTAACTGCCATGTTTCTTTTTCTTTTTGGCATTTTGTTTTCTTGTTGACTTGTCACTCCAACATCCTCAACATTATTTTTTATTTCCTGTGCCTCATCAACATTATTTTTTATTTCCTGTGCCTGATCAACATCTTCCATATGGCAAATATATTCTTCGTTGATATAATCATGATCCTAAAAACAAATAATGAAAATTGCTAAATTCTGACTATAACAAAGTGTGGTGAGGAATTAAGAAAAGTGAGGGTTGGGCTTGAGTTAAAGCTACATCAGTTTTTAAACCTGTGAATTGAGATGTTGGAATTTGAATCATTGTTATTCTTGCAAATTAAACATGTCTGAACTATTATTACTTCACCTTCTAAGTTAGATAAGGTATGGATAATTGTAAGAATACATTTATTTTATTTATCATTTTCTAAGGTCATCATTAAGTTAATTAACAAGAATATTAATTAAATCTACTTACAATTATAACACATGATTCAGGAATGTCCATTCCCTCAACTGAGTTTTTATCCATTAAATTTAAAACTAATTCTTCATCTGTTGTATACTTAATAAGAGGTGGTGGTCCTCCGCCTGTTGCATTTATTTGATTCCTTACAGTCGTGGATTTTTTCTTCACAGTTTTTTTAATATCATGCCAAGTCTAAACAGAATTAAATAGAAAATTATTTATCAACAATTCTTTACATTAAAATGAATAAAAATTAACTCACTTGTTTCCAACTTTTCCAGTCTTTATTTGCGCCGGGAATACTGTTTAATTGATCACTAATATGTTGCCACCTTTTTTGTGATTCTTTAAAGGTAAAGGTGCTGGAAAATTTACTTTTCTCAATTCTTCGTCATTTTCCATGATGGAAATTAATGTTTTTTTTTGAATATCACTTAAATGACTCTTTTTTTTCGAAGTCATGATTATAATACAAAATAACTAAACCAAAAAATAAATTAATTTATGTATTATTAGGTTACAACTGTTAATCATAAAAAATATATAAATCTACACCTTAATTAAGAGCAAACCGGACATGTCCGAAAATTTTAAAAGCATCCTGAGCCTTTATTTCTAATCCGATTTTTGTGAAATTTTCAGTAAACACTCATTATTACTAAACTTAGGGGGGTATTACCTTAATTTTTTTCTAAACCCTTTAGAACTATTTATTTTCTAATAAAAACGAAAAAAAAAGGTTATTCCCGTCTTCTACATTAAATTTAAGAAAATGTGTCGCTTTCTGTTTTAGTAAATGTCGAATAGTTTTTAAATGGGATGCTTTCCCACCTTTGCCTAAAAATTTTCTATAAAATGCTGCCCTCTCGTTGTATAAATTTTAAGACAGTTTTAATCGCGTTGGTGGAGATATTCCCAGTGGCGGAGCAATTATCATGTTAAGACGAGAGTATCAGAAAATTTAATATCTTTTTTGTTGTATTTAATAATGTGACTTTTTCTAAATAAATTAAAGTAAATTTCAAATTTTGACAAGCTGGTCAAAATAATATTGATTAACTTCACTACCACAAAATTAAATAGTGTTTACAAGGTTAACACAATATTATATAGCAGACATTTTTTTCAATTTCATGTTTTTAATATCTAATCTAGGTATATAAATCTGCTACTAATATCATTTCTCTTGTAGTTTCTGGTGTACTTATTTATTAAGAAGAATACATATTATATCGAAAACAAAAAAATTGCATAACTTAAAAATAAGGACAAGTAGCATTATTCATATACATCCAGTCAAAATTGTTTCACCAAATTTCTATATTTCGCTAAAATATCTACAGGGAGATTCATATTACGGACCTAAAATGAAATGATTTTTATATGCATTTTACAACTAAATACTTCAATATGTCAATCTGATGATGCTAGTTTTTAGCGAAACAGCTGTAATTGAATTTAAAACTTATTTTACGAATAAATAGTGGAAGTTTCATTCAACCGTTTAGGTGTTTATTGTTTTTTTTTATACGATTTTGCTGGTTAGTTGCAGTAAAGAAGACAATGAAAATCTAGTAAAAAACGCATCCAAGCACTAGACAAAAAAATGTGGAATTTCAGCTCTTATCATCTAGTTGTAAAATGCATTGAAAAAATTATTCCATTTTATGTCTATTATGTCCATTTTATGTAATAGAAATCTCCCTGTAAATATTTTTTTAAATAAGAATAATTATTAGCATGCGACATTATACAGTGTATCGCCAAATTTAATAATTGGTTTAAATACAGAGTGTTTAATATTGCGTATATAAAATTGAATAATTTTTTTGTAAAATTTCTGCAACTCAACAAATAGAAATAAATTAATATTTGAAGTTCAACATTAATTAATTGGTGAAAAATATAAAACTTATTGTGTAGACATTAGTCTTTTATTAAAGAAATTTCATACTTTATATTTTACAAGCACGACAAAGTTATGTTTTAACCTAGTAATAGTATTATTTATGTCGTACAATAAAAACTATTTTATTTCTTTGCTATTCTCTGTCTTTGATTATTCCGAATTTTCAGTCTTCTAGGAAATCTTGAGTCAACTAGCTGTGGAAGCAAAGATTTAAAAAATATATTTTTAATTTTTCTACTATCCTGTCAGCCCAAAATGTTCTGCCTTGCGGAATCTAAATAGTATATTAAACAACGCATTTCATATGGCTTTCTGTTATGACACGAGTTCAAGTTTAAAAAACGAATCGCAAAGCGATGAGTTGAAGTAAGTTGTTTATAACATTTTTTATATTTTGCCATTTTATCAATTTTTTAAATTAATTTATTATTTTTATGTAATTATAAGATAAAATATTAAAATTATAAAAATCTTCATTATAAAACGCATTTGCGTATCGTAATGTAACTTTTACGCACGCAAATTTTTGTATTAGGTTTGTTCCAACCAAGCAAAGAACCGTTCTAGAACGGTAATATTACCACTCACAAGACCAAATTAGTGCACTGCGCAACTCAGTACACCACTGCGCACAAAAATTACTATTTTAGAACAGTTCTCTGCTTGGTTGGAACATACCTTTTAAATGGTGGTGGAAGTATCTAATGACAAGACTACTGACAATGACACTTGTGGCTAATAGCAATTTATTAATTTTATATTGTTCTTTAAAAAAGTATTTGTGAATATGAATATCATCTTTTAATTATATAATATATTATTATTGGTGTATAAGTCATTTTAAAATATTTTAAAACATTAACATTTCATAATTTAAATGTCAAAACTGTCAAATGTTATAAATTACACAGTGCTACCGACATACTTTTTAAAATCAAAATTTTCGTAATTTACATACAAATAATAAATTAATTTAAAAAATGATAAAATGGCAAAATATAAAAAATATTATAAACAACTTATTTCATATAGCTGTTGTGACACTCGTTCTTTAAAAAACTCATCGCTTCGCGATTCGTTTTTAAAACTTGAACTCGTGTCATAACAGAAAGCCATATGAAATGCGTTGTTTAATATACTATTTAGGTACGGCTATGTGCCTATTTGAAAATCATCTGCTGAAACACCCGAAATACAATAGACACATGTAAGTTTTCTTCCCTTACTTATCTTTATAGTAACTTCAATAGCGCACGAGTTTACTTGTTTCGGTAGTACATTTGGTTTAGTGGCTCTCAGCGCGGAGCGAGAAGTAGGAGGTTGGGTTAATTAGGGTGAAATTCGCTTGCCGTTGTAGGTACGGTTTGCTCTTAAGACACGGAATATAAATATACACTGATACCATATGTAACATAAAGAAGACTGATATACTTCACTTCACTAACGTCAAATAAAAATGTATCACCACTACTACCAATATGAAAACAATAAAAACATTTAAAATACTCGATTACCATTGGTTACTTTCCTTTCGTCCTACAACTATATCATCGACATACGCGTAAAGGCATCCCCTTGGGAATCTATATTCCAGTTTGAGTCGAGAATACGTAGGAAAATTTTTATTGGAAAATAGTAATGGAATTTTTTTCCCATTGGAATATTTTCTAGTAAAGTCGAGAATTGGGTCCCAGACAAGTGTGTCTATGGGTAATGTGACGTCACATACTTAGACGTTTTCATTCTGAACGATCTTTAGGTGTTTAGTGTGTATTGCATAGATAACCTTTATACTGAAAGTATAATAATTTCTCAATAATGTATAATTCTGTTAGTTCCTCTTCTTCTGAATATTCATCATCAGATGATTCATCAACAACCCTCAAGAAAAACGTCTGATATAATATAACAGCACTTTGTGCTATATTTGTTATGTTTATATTCATTATACTTGTAAATAATTAAAAATTAAACACATTAATACATTAGATAAACAAAATAGAACAGGTTATATAACATAGAACACAACAGTTCGCGTAATGTTTGTGTAGTTGGGCTGTTCTGCGCATGTCGGGCGAAATTCGCCGCAGTCTCGAGTGCGGCGAAAAGTTGTCGTCCGAACGTTCTTTTAAACCCATTCTGAACGGTGCGAAATCAACGCCTGGACAAAACGCCCAATGAAACTGAACGATTCTGGGTAAAAGGTTGTCGTCCGGACGTTCATTCTGAACGCACCCCTGTTTGTAGGCAGGTTAAGATCATTAGTTTGTTTTGTTCCGGTTGTTTAAATTTTATTTATTATTATAATAATCAAAATGAATTATTTTGAAGACGAAGGTGATGGTGTAACCAAAAAGTGTCCTTTCAGCAAAAGGAAATGATATTGGATTTCATATAAGAGCATCTGGATTTTATAAACAATATTCTGGGATAAAAAAGCCGTGTGGGAAATCTTGAGCACCCTGTTGAATAGGGCAAGGAAAATAAGCCAAAAATGGCATCGAGTAAGTACAACTATTTTACATATATAAAGCAATATTTTTTTAATAGATTTGTAATATATTACCATTATCTGCTTAAAGGTACAATAATATAAGTTAACATTTTAGGTATGTACTGGTTTGAAAAATAAAGTTAAAAGGAAAGCTAGTTCCATAAAGAAACCTTAAGACAAACAGCAAGGGGCCTCCTTTAAAAATGATATTAACAAAAAAGAACAAAAATAAATATTGATAAGTAAAGCACCAGCAGTCAGCCAATTTGAACCACTTTGTCATCTGACATAAATTTATGCCCCTATTTTACCACAATAATGATGCTCTGGAAGATTAATAATATTATTCTGTAAGTTTTCATATTAATTTCTTGATTATGAATTTATTATTAAAAAGCACTTTTTTAGATACCTTTAAGAAATATTAACAAAGAAAGCTCTCTGCAAAAAGTCCCTCATAAAGTGGTGCTTCCAAGACTCATGAGCTCTGGTGAATGTCGCACTTGAAAGCAGCAAAGAGATAGGTTATTATATTATTTAATTTCATTGACAACAGTTTTCATAAATTTACAAACTTAAGCTTTCATATTCATTTTATTTATATTTTTTAGTTGGGTGAAAAATATCAGTTTCAACAATGGCAGGAAGATTTGACAAAGTTTACAGTATCCTGAATATGGATAGGGAATCCATAAATTCAAAAGTGTACATATTAACTCAGGAGAAGCAAGAAACAAACAGCAATCTCAAAATTTTTTAAAAATAATGGTTATAGTATCTAGGTTAACCTTAGGATACTTTTAGGTTTTCTATAAAAAAATTCTTTAATAAAATATGACATAAAATGCTATGCTATTCTAATTTTTTACCTGATGCAGACATAAATTATGTTATATAAACTTAATTTATATATTGAACATGCCATGCCACCAACTACATCTAAGTAAATGTTGGGCTTATAAGCCTACCTATTTGAATCAAAACCTGTTTATTTATTTATGTGGATGCTAGGGTACATATATCATACCTAGCATTAGATGAGAGTTTTAAGTATTAAGAAAAATCTTAATAAAAGATAGACTTTGTTGATTTGAGACTATTTTTTATTAAAAGTCAAATTTCTGTGCAAAAGAAATATTGTTTGATAAAATTTATTAATAAAATAAAACAAATAGTTATTCAGCACTGTTAGCACAGGAAAAACATCACAACACTATGACTAATGGCAGGATCAACCAGGGAGCTCTGCTGTTGTGTACTAGTGTATACTAGTTTCGTTGAAAAAGAATACATATTGCCCAAACTGGTTATTATGCAATGTAGAATTTATTTTGAGTGTCCCCTATAATTCCGGTTTTCTTCTGATTCCAACTCCGCCATTATATTGCTACTTGTTCAAATAATGCAACCATTATTTATAATAGAACCTATTTATTATCCAGATAAAGCTAAATACTCGTGAATTGATATATTCACAAATTAACACCACTAAAAAATGTATAAATATAACATACTGATACTAACTAAACAGACGGCTAACCTCAAAAACAGATATAAATGTAATAGCTAAATGTCATAATTTCGAGTCGAAATCCTCATTTCGACCTAAATGGTCTAGTCGAAATTAATTTCGACTTGTCGCGATTTCCTGACGTCATACGCTCACTTTGCAATAATTTCGCTATTTCGAGTCGAAATTGTGACTTAGAATCAGCACCCATTGTATTATATACTCTGTGGTTAGAATCAACGGCATTAGTTCCATCTATGGAAGACAATGTGAAGTCAGTTACACTCCTTAGGTTATAACCGGAGTGTCTTGTGTAGTTAAAAACTATGTAGTATTTAAAATCTTAACTATTTTTGCAGTCAATATGTATTCTATAGAGAATTTTTAATTACAAATTTAAAATTAACAAAAAATACTACATATTAAAAAAATAGTAAGTAAGTAAACTATCTCACTAAAATCGTAAAATAAAAAATGTATTTACTATTGAATATTAACGTTGACACTCAACGATACTAACCAAGCAATGCCCAGCCAAGCAGTGTAACACATGAAATTTAAAAGTCCGAACTGGAGTTTAAAAGAACAGTTTTTTAAATATTTTTCACAAAAATGCAACGTACACTAATGTATCCACAATAAATAACGGTCAAAATTTTTGAATATTTTTACAATAAATCTAAAAACGACGATTGAAAACGACCTAAAATGCACTGTCAAGATAGGAATAATACGGCCGAGGACTGCAGTGACGTCACAGGCCACCACATGCGATCGATTTTTTGGCGAACGTACGTCTTATGGGATTAAGCAATCCTGGTAAATGTTTATCATTCTTGATTTTTGGTTATAATGTAATTAAGATTTCTTTTTTCTTTTCTGTATGTTTTTGTAAGTTTGTTAAAACAGCCACTCACTTGTTCATGTATTTATAACTACGTGTGAACAATAAACTATTATTATTATTATCATTATAATTTTTTAGGTCCTAACTAACTTGCAAGCTCTGTCAATCACTTATTTGGGCTAAACGCACCCATTGAGTTCATCCTCCTTCCTTCTACTCTCCATACATAAAACATAACCATTTGCCAATAAAAGAAAGAAGAAGAATAAACATAACCATTGCAAGAAGTGCCGAAAAATAAACTTAGTTTAAGCAGAGACTGATTTAAAGAATGTACTGTGAGTTTAACGTTAAAGCATAATTCTTTAGACATTTTAATGTTCTTTCGTGGGTATAGTTCTGATTAATATATTGAAAAATATGGAAAATATTAATTATTTTAAAAGTTATGAGGATTTAAAGGTATGTAAATACTGATCATTTAAACATAATTTTGGGTAAAATTTAAAATTCATATACTATTCTACTAATTATTTTAAAAGTTATGAGCACTTAAAGGTATGTAAATACTAATTATTTAAACATAATTTTGGGCAAAATTTAAAATTCATATACTATTCTACTTCTATAAAAGCCACAAATATATGTCTTCAAATAATACCTAATGATTTACATACCAGTGATCATTTACAGATTTTTCTGCTCATTAGCAACTTTGCCATGTAGTCCACTAGATTTTTTCTAGATTCTAACTCTTTTTGTAAATAATTTATCTACGTGTTACCTGTATTCTGTTTTCACTGTATCTGATGATCTTACCTTAAAATTTCTGATTGGGCTATAATAAAATGTTAAATAAGTCAATCCACAACATTATTAAAATTTAGGCAAACTTTCATTTTCCATAAAACTTATTATATAGGCAATTATTTACTTCATCTACTTCTGGAAAATTTTCAAAATTTCTGGTTTACGAACAACAAAATGAGTATTTATTGAAACAAATTTAAAATGAGTTTGATTACATTATGTACTTGTAATTCTTCTTAAAAATGAGATGAAATTAATGAAATATACTATTTTTGATACTTATATACATTCACTTTTAGCCAACTGAAACAGATCAAAGTATACTTTATTTTTATAATTCTCACATTAATATGTTCTTTTTATGTATAATTAAGTTCCTATTGGATATGAAGGTAAGCAATCTTAACATAAAATAAACTTTGATGTGTTTTAGTGGTTGGGAAGGGATTTTAATTATTTATCCTTTAAAATATTTGATTACATAAGGAATATTAATGACATGTATTAGTATTTACTTCATTGTAATATCTGATAAGGTAAAAACACATTGCAGAAGGGTTTAAGCAGCTGCTAAATTTTATTAATTTTGTTTGTTTAAGCTTATTTAAAGGATATTTTTAGTTATTTTATTAAGTATTTTAGATTCAGAATAAATTGTGCTGGGGTGCGTTCAGAATGAAAATTTTTCGTCCAGACAAGTGTGTCTATGGATAATGCGACGTCACATACTTAGACGTTTTCATTCTGAACGATCTTTAGGTGTTTAGTGTGTATTGCATAGATAACCTTTATACTGAAAGTATAATAATCTCTCAATAATGCATAATTCTGTTAGTTCCTCTTCTGAATATTCATCATCAGATGATTCATCAACAACCCTCAAGAAAAACGTCTGATATAATATAACAGCACTTTGTTCTATACTTGTTATGTTTATATTCATTATACTTGTAACTAATTAAAAATTAAGCACATTAATAAATTAGATAAACAAAATAGAACAGGTCATATAGCATAGAACACAACAGTTCGCCTAATGTTAATGTTTGCTGTTTGCATAGCTAACAGGTAGTTGGGCTGTTCTGCGCATGTCGGGCGAAATTTGCCGCAGTCTCGAGTGCGGTGAAAAGTTGTCGTCCGAACGTTCTTTTAAACCCATTCTGGACCCCGATGTTCGAAACTAAGAGAATTCCTCGCATGCGACAACTCCTATAGGAGCACTCGCATGCGACGTCGTCTACCCCCTCCTACCACCGAATCAGATTTAACGGTATGTTCGAAATGCAGACGAGCAAGTGTAGGAGAAAATGTACCACGTGACCACTCACCGTTCTCACACATCGAAAAAATTGGTATGCTTGAAACCGAGAGAGCTCGATAAGTTCTCCTACGAGCGCTCTATTGGTATTTACTAGTAGAGTAGGAGAGTAAGCATCGGCAGACTACACTTATAAAAAATATATGTTTTTTCTTGCAGTTGGCAACATTTTAATTATTTGTGTTGGTATTATAGCATGATACAACAAATTTATACCTAGCATACACAAACAATTTAAGTGGTTTGTGGTTGTATTATGGTAATGAATTTAAAAATTTAATTTTGATTAGCATCAATTAGTATTATTTATCATTTATCTAGAGCATTTGCTAGATTGGTCCAGAGATTACTGTTCATGCCGAGTAAATATGTACTATTTTTATGATTGTAAAATTGTATTTTTATAATGACGACAATCACATTGTTTGGCAAATATTTTGTGAAGCATTTTAGGCTCAACAAAAACACCTTCGAAAATTTATTAGAAGATTTAAATGTACTAATTTAACCGCCCAATCGAAGGAAAGGTGCTTTGACATTAAAAACAAAGGTACACTTTATTTTATTATACATTTAAGAGATATTTAGAATACATAATAAATAACAGTTTATAAATAATGACTTCCACTATATCTTAAAATTATATTTCATATATAGATACAGCTGTTTCATTACATGAGTTAAGATAATATATTAAAATTAACTACCTAATAAAATTTAACAAAATAAAAGCTGCTCCAATATATTTTATTTAAGTGATAGTAATAAAGAAAAATTTGGTAAAAGTTCGGTATAGCGGTTTTCGCTATTATAAGAGATTTTGCAAAAATTCTTTTTCAGGGCGTTTCTATAGGTCGATTATGACACAAATCTGTGTGCGCGTTTTCAAAAATTCATTTCTATAATTTATTATTAATGAAAACATACTTACGGGACGGTGGAGTGAATAGGGGTGCTGGGTGGGGACGAAACAATAGAAATCCTACATTAAACACCAAAAAACAGTATTTTAGAGTACACACCGCACTTTCTGTTCACAAAAATGTTCAAGAAATTGTTTAAAAAAATAAAAATAAATAATTAATACAATAATACCGCCATGGCTGTCACGACTGTCACTGCATAAAAAAGAAGAGTGCAATAGAACTGTCAATGTGTTGTCAAATAGAGTGAAAAAGTCTTAATATCTGAAAAAAAAGGAACATACAGGACAAAATTGATATGAAAAATTAAGTTATTCCTTCTTCCTATTATAATTTGTAGAGAAAAAAGGAACATACCTAAACATAAAGAAGGAGGCATTTCTACAAAAAATACCACTGCTTCTATCAAGCCTGTCATTTTAATAATGACGAACTTCATGTTATCAGCTGATCAAAATAATGGCGAACGAGATTTGTCATGTGTGGGATAGTTTTTCGAAAAATTTAATACTTTTCAAAATTAATTTACATTTTTCATGTGCCCCGAGTGCAGTGTATTAGTGTTTTCTTGTGTTTGACGTTGGATTTCTACTGTTTCGTCCCCACCCAGCACCCCTATTCACTCCACCGTCCCGTAAGTATGTTTTCATTAATAATAAATTATAGAAATGAATTTTTGAAAACGCGCACACAGATTTGTGTCATAATCGACCTATAGAAACGCCCTGAAAAAGAATTTTTGCAAAATCTCTTATAATAGCGAAAACCGCTATACCGAACTTTTACCAAAAATTTTATTATAACTATAGATATTTGATTCAACTTGCTTTTTATTTCAGCTTTTGGTTACTTTGCTCTTCTATGCTGAAGGTAGTTATCAATATGTAATTGGATCAAATTTCTTTGCTGGCATGCATCAGTCAACAGTTAGTAGATGTATAGAAGAAATAGCAAATGCTTCAAACCATCCACATATTATTAATAGGTGGATAAAAATTCCTCAAAACTTGCAAGCTCTTACTGCACAAAGAGGATATTACATGCTTGGCAAATATGTCTAAACAAAATAATTTGATTACAGTTTTATGACCATAATTTAAAAATTCTTAATGTGGATGCAACTTATTCAGGTAGTACATACACATGCTTATTTTTGGACACAATGAAGAATCTTTCTAATAATTGAACAAGCTGTTGTTATGTAATATTTTAATTAATTATGTAAATTAAGTCTAATCCTATAGTTGTAAAATTAATTTTGTACTTTTTTTTTAAATAGAAATGTTCTGTCTATGATTGCCATAAAATCCAATGTAATAACCTTAGTAGCATTTGATATAAATGAAACCAAAGTTATCTTTATAAAATTTATTTTATTAATGAATTTACATTTTTAAATTTCTCCACCAAGCATTTGACAGTCTGTTTTGCCTCATTTTTCTTCTTAAATCCATATTTAAATTTATAACCTTATGGTTATTATACTGTGTAATCATTTCATTTTTTTTTCCACTTCAGCTAAATGCTGTTGGGTTAATTTGATTGATGATTCTAGCCTTGTGGTTTTGGCTACTCGTTTTGGTGTCCTCGTATGGGGGTATACTAAATTATAATTATGTTCATTAACCTACAAAAATAATTATTTAAAAGTAATCAGTAATGATGACATACAATTACATACAGTGTCATAAATGTCCATTTCTACATCTTCTGAGATTTCAGGTTCAATGTTTTGCAAATCTTCTTGGCCTTCTTCGTTATTTGTTAGCTAAAAATAAAATTAAAAAAAATTATATTTCCTATTACGATTTGCAAATACATACGTTGTCAGAAATTTCTGTTTCTTCCACTCTTAAAGTGTTTTTTGAAGAAATATTAGGAGCTATTATTTCCTTGTTATTAGTTGCCTAAAAATAATTTTTTGTATTTTTTATAAAAGAAAACTAAGACAAAACCATACCTCCGCGTTTTCTTCAAATGAAAATTCTACATGCAGTTTTCCCACATCCATACCACCTATTTGTTGGCTTGGAATTAAATCTATAATATTTTTTTCAAGATCGTTTAATGGTTTTGGTGCAGGACCACCTCCTGTTCCTTTAGTGTATTTGTTCAGTGCCGCTTTTTTACCTTTAGCATTTTTTTTCATATCTTGCCAGGTCTAAAAATGTAGCAGGATTGTTACAAAGAAGCAATGTTGTAATATAAAAATAATTTACAATAATTACAGAAAATTTAAAATAATTGTTTTATAATATTTTATCAGCTTTTTTTATGATTGCAACAAGTTGACAATAGTATATGTTGTAAAACAAATGTCACAAAAAGGAATTTTGTAGTTTGCATTAGCGTGAGTACTGCAAAAATAGTCATTGTGATAAGAATTTTACATACTACATAATAAATTAATTACAATTAGAGACTTTAATCTTAATTTATTGATATTACAAAATTTGAATTTGACAGCTAACAAAAAATTACGAATCTAATTAGCTAGATCATAAAAGTTACTTTGAATTTATATTTTTGCTGAAATTATTTTTTGTTCACTTTAGAATTAACTGAAAATGGAATATTGCTTGTCAATCAAATGTCACCCAAGTTGTATCTGTCCAAACACTAGAATTTTATAATAATTATTAATTATGATAATTAACTTGCTATTTGTCTTACTTTTCTCCATTTTCTCCATTCCTTCACAGCTCCATTAGGGACACTATTTAGTCTTTCACTAATTTCAGTCCACAAAGACTGTGCTTTTCTTAGAGAAAAACTTGTGGTAAACTTACCACTTCGCAGTTCTGGTTGATTATTCATAAATTCAACCAGCATTTCCTTTTGAAAATCGTTAATTTGAGACATGGACACAGCAATTCAAATTACTTCTTTTTCTTATAATAAGTACTAGATTTACCTGCAAAATTGACCATTTTAGATATTTAAAGTCATTAAGGGATAAAATGTTTTTATTCATAATAAATATAAAGGATTATCGATATTATTGTACCTATGTACGGTTATTTGGCAAATAGGTACATGAGGGAGGTAAGCCCTCCTATATATAATTTTAAAAATCATACTTATAAACAGATTTTAAAATCTACCGAATATTTTAGTATATTTCTTTATAAATTCCTATCTACTTCTGGGTCTAAAACAAAGTCGGCAACGTCTAAAAGTTATTTTTTTATACTTTTAAATGTAGGATATAGGTGTCAATAAAAATGTTTTCAATTTAAATTTATTAAGTTCAATTTTAACAAGTTTCAACTTTTTTAGTAATAGCTTTGTTCGTAGAACGATTAGCAACGGAAATCGCATGCGCATTAAATAATATTTTGTGTTTTAAAGTTGATTGTACTAACCTTTACTTTGTGGAAGTCAATCTTACTAACAACATTAAAAATAGAACTTTTTAAACAAAACTACCTTTTTTAAAAAAGCAATTTTTAAAACAAATAGTGGAAGTTTTGTTTGAAAAGTTCTATTTTGAATGTTCTTAGTATTTTAAATTTATTTAAAAAATCCCTTGCTTTACTGCGATGTTTTCAGCATTTTTGTATTTAGATTTAGGTATGCCTTCGATCTTTTTAATAAAAAAATGAGGTATCTAGACCCCCCTGCCCCGATAATATTACTTAACTTCGCCCATGGTTAGGTACTGTTATAATAAGGAATAATATGTTCAATCGTAGGGCTGAATATAACGGTTATTTATTTGTACCAATAAAATAAAGTTTGTTAAGCTCCCATAATTAGGTATTATGATTGTATTCTTTAACAAAAAAAGGGAAAAACCAAATAAATATCCTAAAAGTAAAATAAGAATAATAAAAAAATATATTAAAGTAGCTAATAAAATGTTGAAGTAATTTATACAAAAAAATATGCGATCAATTTAATAAAGTTATGATCGAAAAACCGACACCATGTTTTTTTCGTGTATTTTCTTGTAAAGAAAATTTTGATTGCGGAAGATAGAATTTTGACTAAATATTCGAAAGGCCGGATTACAGGATAAACGGAAATTCATCAGAAGAATGGCCTAAAATACAGAATTGACCTTATTAAGTGATGCGACCCCATGATTGCTAATTGCGGTAAAATAATGACATTTGCTAATAAATAAATAGGTAACCTATCTTTCAGAGTTTTTTCTTTTGATATTTTGTTTACTAGAAAATGTTAAATTGGCAAATGTCATTATTTTATCGCAATTGACAACTATATGGGGTTGCATCACTTAATAAGGTCAATTAGACGATTTTACGGAACCATCGACTTTAGCAGCAATAACATTATCGTTACTAAAACCTTCATCACCACTATCATTATTTTCGTTTTTTACAAAAATCATTATTTATAATTAAAAACAACTATGTAAGTTGTTAAAAATATATTACTTAAATCAAATAATTCTTTTTAATTAAAATGTATAAATTGAACTATTGTATCTAAAACAAATTTGCTTATATATTTTTTACAAGATATAAATACACACATATAAAAAATATATATTTTTGAAATAAGTCGATATAAACAAAATATAAATTAAAAACTTACCCGAACTCCAGAAGACACAGTAAACTGAATTTAAAATAATTATAATCTATACTAATAAAAATATTAAAAAAAATAAAGGACTAGAAAAATATAATAAGATAAACACTAATCAATATCAATAAAACACAATAATAAGCAAAAAAGTAAGAAGCGAGGAGAAGATCTCAATATGAACAATTTAGCATTTACCAGTGGTTTTAATACACAATTTTGGCGATATTACGGTAATAAGGTTCGTTCCAACAAGAGTCCGAAACTATCAGAGATTGTTATGCGCATGCGTATATGCATTTTAGCGTTCCAACAACAATCTCTGACAGTTTGGTGACTGATAGTAAGCTGTTCCAACGTTACATGCAAACGGTTTGAAAACTGTCATAAAAGTTTGTGAATTTGTTAGGAACTATAAATCAGACGCATGCGCAAAGGACATTTCATTATTCGAAACCACGTGTTTGTCCATTTAATTCAACTTTTAACCTTTTTCGCGTATTATATATTTATATCGTGAGGAGATCTATTTAATATAAATAAGAGTTACAGTGGCTCGGATAAAAATATTGGCAACAGCGATTTATTAGACGAAAGTATTGGTGCATTCCACAGTGAAGACGAATCCAGTCACGTTCTCGAGTACCTAAATAATTGAGGAAATTGGTGTTCGCCCGAAAATTTTGGAATGGGAAAATATTTTCCACTTGTTGCACTGTCATGTGTTAAATGTCAAACTAGTACTACAGTGTTCCAACAGAACAGTTGTGGACTAGTTTCAAATTTCATCAAATGCGCGCATGCGTAGAAACAAATTTGAAAACAATCCGAAACGCATCCCTGATTGTTTGTTGGAACGAACCTTTTAGAAGTTGTTAATAAATTTACTCTTTACTCAAGAAAATAAACCAATGAGGAAGCACTACCTGCATTACTTAAGAAATGGAAGGGAAAATACAAATCCATCATTGGTCGAAATGCTTTAGGCATGCCCTTAGTTATTCGTACATCGTACAGTTATTCGTTTATTTGAGCTAATTGCCGATTATGACAAAATTGTTATAAATTAAATAAAAAGCCGAATATTCGTATTTTAGTAGCAGATTTTCTTTACTTTCCAATGGTGGCAAGTAAAAAACTATGCAATGTTTAAGAGATTAGAGTTTTTTCTACAAAAACCGAAAACTCAACTTTCGGTTACGATATAAAATCGTTAGAAGGTACACTAGAAAGCCGAAGTTTTTGCAGCAAATTTTCATGGTGACAAGCAAAAAATCACTTCTGGTTTTCTTGTTATAAGCAATTTATTTTTCGAGGTTCTCAAAAGAAAGGTCATCTTCGACATTGAATGTTTTGATAACTAAGCAAAATATATAGTAAGCAACTACTTTCATTTACTAAATAAGAACACAAATTTGCTTAATTAAGAATTAATCGGACTTTAGAAATAGGTAGGAAAATGAATCGTCTTGATATATAAGAAATTTAATTTTTATTTCATTATGTTAATTTTTATTTCATTATTCAATAAATAAATAATTATAAACACATCAAATGGCACAATAAAATATATAAAAATAATTTTTAACACAGCACCCAAGTAAAAATTGTAAGATATAATAATTAAATTGCCCAATTATACTACATGATTCAAAAATATAAACATAAAACACATCTCTTTCAAATTGTAACAAAATACATATAGATATAGATTTTAAAATAAACTATAGACATTCAAATTTGATCACAATAATATCAACAATAAGTACTAACTTAAACTCTAATACTATTTTATATAATTATATTATCACAACTACATTAAAATCTTTATATTTTGACAATAATTATGAATAGAATATTAAGTGTGTAAACATACAAAGGACAGGTAACATTTTCGACCCCCTGACAAAACATAACAAAATTCCTAATCCTTAAAAAGGTATGCCGCTCATGTTCGTAAATAAAATAAAACCCTGTTATCCATTAAAAAATGTAAATTCTTCTTAATCATAAATACTTACTGAATCCAATAAAACTATTTTGAAATTTCAGTATTTGGGTACAAAATAAAACAATTGGAATTGTGAATAAGATAAAGATTCATAAAACTTTTATAATGTAACACAAAGAGAATAAATGCGGCACACGTGTGAAACAATATACCATAAGAAAAATGGTGTAAGTGGTTCTTATTGAAAAACCAAATGTTGATGTTCAACTTAAAATGTTTATAACTAAAGTACCTAAGTTCTGTTATCTACATTAACAAAAGAGCATTGTTGAGAAATATACTATTGATAATAATCACAAAGAATACTTAATATACAAAAGAAAACAACTAGAATTCCATAAAAATAAATTTAAGGAAAATATAATAAAATAATAAACATAAGCTTTTAATTACCACAGTGAAATATCCATCCAGGCACATGTGCTAATTAAAGTAACATCTAATAACTGTAGCAAATATCAATGTGAAGAGGAAATTAATATGAGATGAGCCAAATGTTGAGAAAAAATAATTATTAAACATTTAAGTTTTGAATTTTGGAATCAGAGTAAATTATATATTCTAATGGGAAACACATACAGGTGTTTTCTGTCAATATACTTTATATGCAGATATAATGGCAGTATTATTTGCATAGTTCCAAATGGTGGCACTGTTTTTAAAAGTAGACCTGTTTTTTATATTAAATTTTTTTCAAAAAATTATAAAGGTCGTATGCTTTTAATTTGAAAATATAAAAAAATACTCCACTGATTTATTTATTAATAAACTTTCAATAAAATACACATCTATCAATGTTTGCTTCTAGTAAAATAATTTGAGGTTATGTGCAATTCACATCATTTACCTTTGTAAAAGAACATCGTTTTTGCCTGTACACTCTTTTTAAGTTCAGTTTATAACTGGTGAACTGTCTTCACAATATTTATGAAATTTTATTTAAATTTACTCAGTGGTTGAAATATCTTATAAAAAACAACTAAATAGGACTCCTTGTCAACTAACACCCCCTGACATGAAACAAAATCAGACTAAATCCTAATAATTTGGACCTAAAAAAATATGATTGTATAGGTATGAAGTAGGTAACTGAAATAAGAATTAGATAAGTTAAACAAAAAACAGTAAATTTTTAAGAATTTGAAATTAATGAAAATAAAACAATAAACTTTTTTAACTTTCAATACCACCTATCATGTAAATGCTGCCAATGAATATGCAAAATAATAGACACATAGGCATCAAAAGAACAATATTAGCTTTAAATTATATTAATTCATGCAATAAAACAGCTGTCTACATGAATAATAATTTTGAGATATAGTGGAATTCATTTATAAACTATGTATTGTGTATTCTAAATATCTCTGAAATATACAATAAAAGAAAGTTCATAAAAAAATGCAGTAACTTAATATAACAACTAAAGGTAGAGATTAGACTTAGCTTACCTACATAATTAGTTAAAATAATTATTAATTATATTATTTCTTAAATGAACACCAGCTGCTAAATCAGCATTATCTATATCATTTTCTAGTGGAGCATTATTGGGTAATAAGTCTAATTCTATATGGTGTTCTTGTTCATTGGGTTCCTGTATATTATTTTCAATGCATACATTGTGTAAAACAACACATGCTATAATTATTTTTGCTGCTTTTTCTGGTTTGTAATGAACTCAGAGTAATAAGTAAACATAGAGTAGGCATATTCCCTACTACTTGTCGTCGAGACAGATTTGTTTACAAGCAGAGCATTGCCAGACGTTGTGTTTTGTAAGTACAAAGTAGGAAACAAAAACGTAAGAATATAATTTACAACAATTTTATTTTACTTTTAAGAGAAGATTTTTATTCATAGAAAATATTCTTTAATACATTTTAATATTCACTTTCTTACCTTTCTATAATACTGATAAAAAAGCTCTAGACCAATTGTATCAAATACCAACACCGAAAATTTGGCATCAGTGCCTTTGTAATTGTTTAGAGGTGATTAGCAATTTGTTCGATTTTTCTTGAATTTCTGTGTATTTAAGTGAACTTTATAAAGTGTTTTTATTTATTTTCAATATTGAAAATGGTGAAACCCCGAAAAGCGTGTATAATATGTGGTACTTCGCAAAATGATAATCTAACCTATCACCGGTAAGTTATTCACTACATTGGCGTACAATTAGCAATTTCAATTAAAATTAAGAAAATCAAATTAATAATGAAATACATATAATATCCTTTTAGATTTCTTTCCGATAAAAATATGTTAGAAGTATAGTGCCATGCCATAAGTGTAGATATAAATTCCTTACCAAAATATGCGTATTAAATTATTTAACAACATTTATATAGGTATTACGGTAATACTCTAACCAATTACACGCCACTGTACGGCTGTGTTTACCTACACCACTAAATTATCCATCTCTCTCAATTATAGGTTCATTGCAATTGACTACAAACTGTATGTTATTGTGTTGTTGTGGCATCTCTATGTTTACTTATTACTCTGAGGTAATGAAGCACTCTATCTTTTAATAAGCAACGAAATCTATTTTTAAGTACTCCATTACATCTTTCAATACCACTTCTTACTGATTTAAAAGTTGCATTAAACCTTTCTTCTGGAGAATGTGGTTCAGCATTTCTAACAGGTGTTAATAACCAAGGCCGAAGTGGATATCCTACAAATATACAAATATTTTTAGTTTTTAGAACACAAATATGTTTACCTAAATCTCCCAAAAGAAAAAAATTATTTTCAGGTTCACGTCTATAAACTTCTTCCATTATTTGACATATTCTTGATTGTGACCATATATAAGCATCATGTGTACTACCTGGATAACTTGCATCCACATTAAGAATTTTTAAGTTATGGTCACATATCTGAAATTAAATGATTTTGTTTAGACATATTTGCCAAACATTTCATATTTAAGTCTACTTACTAACTGAACATTTAGAGAATGGTAATTCTTTCTATTTACAAAGATATTTTCATTGTTTGCTGGCATTGTTATTGCAACATGAGTACAATCAATAATACCTATACCTCCAGGAATATGTGTAGCATTGTATCCACCTATTAATATTTGGATGGTTTAGAGCATTTGTTATTTCTTCTATACATCTACTAACTGTTGACTGATGCATGCCAGCAAAGAAATTTGATCCAGTTACAGATTGATAACTACCTTGAGCATAGAAGAGCAAAGTAACCAAAAGCTGAAATAAAAAGAAATTTAAATCAAATAAATACTTTTATTTACAATAAAATTTTGATTATTACTATCATCTACATAAAACATATTGAAGCAGCTTTTATTGTTACAGTTTATTAGTTAATTTTACTATACCTATTACCTGTAAATTTTCTTAACTCATGTAACAAAATAGCTATACCTAGGTATATGAATTATAATTTTAAGATGTAGTGGAATTCATTTATAAACTGTTATTTATTATGTATTCTAAATATCTCTTAAATGTATAATAAAATAAAGTGTACCTTTGTTTTTAATGTCAAAGCACCTTTCCTTCGATTGGGTGGTTGAATTAGTAGATTTAATTCTTCTAATACATTTTCGAAGGTGTTTTTGTCGAGCCTAAAATGCTTCACAAAATATTTGTCAGACAATGTGGCAATAGGATCCAATTGTTGAAAACGAGTCCTTTGTCTCAAAACATTCACGTGGTCTTCGGCAACTTCTACATTATTAATTAATATATTAAAAACTATTTCGTCGTCACTCATTTTAAAAGGTCAATTATAAAAATACTACACTTTTACTCGACACAAACAATAATCTCTATATAATAACACTATGTAAATAATACTAACACTAATCAAATGTAAATCATGTAAATATCAAATCCCAAAATAAATTTTCTTCTATCAACCATAGGTATAAGGTATAACCAACAACTTAAAGAATTGATTGCCAACTGGAACTATCATGTGGATGGTGGATGTGGACTCTACATGAAACAATTATTAATTATTATTTTATAAAAGTGTAGTCTCCGCAAGCTTACTCTCCTACTCTACTAGTAAATACCAATAGAGCGCTCGTAGGAGAACTTATCGAGCTCTCTCGGTTTCAAGCATACCAATTTTTTCGATGTGTGAGAACGGTGAGTGGTCACGTGGTACATTTTCTCACACGACTTACTCGTCTGCATTTCGAACATCGGGGTCCTGAACGGTGCGAAATCAACGCCTGGACAAAACGCCCAATGAAACTGAACGATTCTGGGTAAAAGGTTGTCGTCCGGACGTTCATTCTGAACGCACCCCTGTTAAGAGGGGTGTCCAAAGTTAGACAGTGTAAAAAGAAGGGCAAGCCTGAATTGTACCAAAAATTTTAATCATTTTGTAAATGCCATCAAATTACATATTCAAATTTTAAAATAATATAGCTTAGACCTTTCTCTTGAAGATAAGGTTTTTTTCATTAAGTGTTATACTGTAATAAAAAAGATATTTGCATTTAAGAATGGTATGTTTTTAAAAATTTTGACAATTTGTGGTCACGAATTTTAACGCCAGAAGCTATCTCCAAAGAAAGCATAGATAATGCCATGAGCAAAATATGAAGTTAAAATAGGTATATTTTTTATGTCTAATCCAATTCTCCAAATCCAAACACAAACGTCACTTCACATAACCTAACAACAGATGAGATTCATACAGATACAAAAGCTTGAAAGATAACAGTAAAGAGAGAGAGATGGGTGGACATACCCATTTAAATATTGTCAACTTCGTTCGGGCTTCTTCGCGAAATATTCTAACAGGGTGGTCAAACTAAATATTAAAAAATTCTACAGAACAAGGCTCATCACAAAATTCTTCACTGAGCACAAACAATTTTTCTTGTATAAAAATCTGCATTGAAAATATTTTCACAGATGTCATTAATCAATAATATTGAATTGTCATCCAAAATAATACAGTTCTTGGTTGTTTAGTAAAATTTCAAAATTATACAGTATTAGTGTTCTGTAACAAAGTACGTGATCATCAGGATTACTCATATCAACATTTTTAGCTATAACAATAACATATTTCAGTTGAGGATATACACTCATCACAAAAAGTATCGCATAAGTGATTTATGAATAAAGTTTTTATTATTCTCTTTTCATTTTTTTGGGAAATGATAGGAAATGAATTTGGAATTATGTTTCAAAGTAGTTTATTTAATTAAAATTAAAAATCAAAAAATAATGAAAATAACAATTATTCTAGAAAAATCAAATAATACAAAGTAACAAAAATTTAAACGATAAATTTAACATTTTAGTATCTGGTATTGCCACCTCTGGCTCTAATAACATCTCTCATTCTTATCAGGTCACTTATGTAGGTAATTCAAATTCAAACCTTTACTGTAGTTTTCTTTATAAACGTAATTTCTAAGTGGTAAAGTTCTACAATTAAAAGTATACAGTCCACAAACCAACATCCAGATTCCAAAATTCCTTAATCTGTTTCTAACTGTATTGACAGATATTCTAACATTACGGACTCCAGAGAGAACATTTTGCAATTACCTGGCTGTAACATAACGAGTTTGCAAAGTCTGAATTCTTAAATAACGGTCACCTGCAGGATTAGTCCACCTAGGACGTCCTGGAACTGGTTTTCTATTATAACTTCCAGTTTCTCTAAACCTTCTTAAGACTCTAGAAACGCTGGATTGGTTGATTCCCATGACTTCAGCAACATATTGCTGAGATAGTCCATCTTCAACTAAAGCCATGATTTGAACTGCTTGTTCTGGGGTTAAATTACTCATTTTTACTCAGAATGTTTTTAGACACTTCCAAATGAAAAATTAAACAGACGTACTGCACACAAGAAATTTTAAAATGTAAATAATACAAATAGGATTTATCAAAATTTATAAATTTTTTTGTTTTTCAACAAAAAGGCGATTTAAATTGTGAATATTTTGGGCTTTTATACATACCATCCACTCATATTAAAATATTCTGAAAAATGTGATATTTTATTTTACACCATAATTCAATTTTTAAAATTATTCGCTACTTTTTGTGACGAGTGTATATTCCCAGGGATGAAATTTTGATCTTGTTTCTCTGCTTATCTATACAAGAGCTGCTGCAGTGGATATATAGCAAACTTAATAGTTTTCTTAATTGTATACAGATAATTTTCAAATGTGAAAGAACTAAAGAAACAACGCTCCAAGATTTACAATATGAATAAGATTACGAATGTTGTGAAAAACACATTCCCTACCATAAATTGTTCTGCAATTTTTAACAAAATAAATCATCAAATTATTGGCATAATCATTATAAACTATGTTCAAATAAATCTGGGACAAATAGAATCTCATAGCACAATGTAAAGTTATAAAATGTAAAGGTTTTGTTTTGGATAGAGTATTTTCGAATATAATAGGTCCCGGAATTACTCAGCTTTGAGTCTGTCAACTTCCTTCAAGGAACAACATTTTGTTTGTGAAGAGATTAATCAAAAAGGTCTCTTGCTAATAGAATAACATCCCATAAAAGTGACAGTAAACTTCATCCAGAGAAATGTGCACTTGCTGAACACGTATTCTCTGAAGGCCATATAATGAATTATGAACATGCCAAAATTTTAACCACAGAAATGAATTATAAAAAGCGGATCTTTTTAGAAACAGCTTATATAACTCAGGAATATCGATGTATCAACAAAAAAACTGATCTAAATAATTTGAGTTTAATATATGCATATCTTTTGGATTTAGATAAAAAAAATTTAAAAAATTATAAAAAACGAATTACTATGTGGAATTTTAAAACAATTGAATTTATACATTAATCAAACCTATCAAATTTTTTATATTGTTATACTGTTCTTTGAGTTTTTTTAATACATGTCACATTTATTACATTTTTTTAAAAAATTTTACCTATAATCTCACTTAGATATGTAAGTATTTTTTATTAACTGCTATATAATTTCTTTATTATTAAAACATTTTTTAGACCTTGAAAATGAACCCATAGAGATTCGAAAGCTCGGTAAATAAATTCTAAAACGAGTACTTTGGTTTTATTGCCACATCCCCAAAAACATTCCCATTATATAAATATATATAATTTAAATTTATTGTACTAACTCTTACTTTTTGAAAGTCCATCTTATTAAGAATAATAAAAAACTCTTCGTTTCAACGTAACTTCCAAGTTTATTTGAAGAAATATGTTTTAAATCACAATGACGGCTGTTTCGCTAAGAAGCATCGTCAGATTGACATTTAAGTTAGGTACATTTTGTTTGTTTGTAGCTAGGTACCTGATGTTTAGGTAGTATGGAAGTAATAAGACATAACAATATTAAAGCCTAGATGTTAATAGCCCTAAGGGATTATCCTGGATGTAATTCCCTCTAAGATTAGTATAACTGTGCAATGATATAGAAAAACCAGGAAAAAACTATATCATGCTGATCTTTACAATAACTTAATATATTTGTGTTTTACAATTACGACTTATCTATGTATAAAATGTAAACTCAATCAAAGTAAACAGTTTAATGGTGGAGAACTTCCAAGATTTATTTGTTCATTAACAACTTTAAATTGTGGATCTGCTAGATGTCTTTTTATTTCAAGTTCTTCAAGGAAAACTAAATTTTGTTTTTTATCACAAGTGTGTAGTATTTGGATGTCATTGGTGTATAAGAGTGAGGTTGGATGTTCAAGTAGGTGTTTTGCATAATTTGACTTATCTGGTTGTTTTAATCTATATGCTCTTAAGTGTTCATTAAATCTTACTTCAAACTTTCTTTGTGTTTGACTTATATATACAGCATTACATTTTCGACAATTAATTTTGGTAACACCAAATTTTTTTAATTTGGGTAGTTTTGTCTTTACATTTAACAATTTTGTACCATCATTATTTTGTGTTTTAAATGATATTAATGCTGATGTTGCCGAATATATTATTTTTGAAGTTGTATTGGAAATATTTCCACAATATGTAATAGGTATTTTTATAACTTTTAATTTCTTTAGTTTGTTTAGGAAATATTAGTTGTAATGACACTTTCTGTTCTTTCTTATTAATTAATTTATTTATTAAATGAATTGGATAGCCATTAGACGTAGCTATTTGTTTTATGATACTAATTTCTTGATCAAAGTTAATTTTGTCCATTGGAATTGAAAATGCCCTATGTATCATAGAATTATAAGCTGCTCATTTATGTGTTATAGGATGATTTAAATTATATGGTATGGTTACATCTGTTTGTGTTGGTTTTCTGTATATTGAATAATTTAGTAAATTATTAACTTTTTCAATTTTTAAATCTAGAAAATTAATTGAAATATTTTGTAAACACCAGATTTTTTTAATTTGGGTAATTTTGTTTTTACATTTAACAATTTTGTACCAACATTATTTTGTGTTTTAAATGATATTAATGCTGATGTTGCCGATGATAAGTCAAATTATGCAAAACACCTACTTGAACATCCAACCTCACTCTTAACACCAATGACATCCAAATACTACACACTTGTGATAAAAAACAAAATTAAGACTTCCTTGAAGAACTTGGAATAAAAAGACATCTAGCAGATCCACAATTTAAAGTTGTTAATGAACAAATAAATCTTGGAGGATCTCCAATATTAAACTGTTTACTTTGATTCAGTTTACATTTTATACATAGATAAGACATAATTGTAAAACACAAATATATTAAGTTATTGTAAAGATCAGCATGATATAGTTTTTTCCTGGTTTTTTTATATCATTGCACAGTTATACTGATCTTAGAGGGAATTACATCCAGGATAATCCCTTAGGGCTCTTAACATCTAGGCTTTAATATTGTTATGTCTTATTACTTCCAAACTTGGTCTAGCCTAAATACTACCTAAACATCAGGTACCTAGCTACAAACAAACAAAATGTAACTTAAATGTCAATCTGACGATGCTCCTTAGCGAAACGGCCGTCATTGTGATTTAAAACATATTTCTTCAAATAAACTTGGAAGTTACGTTGAAACGAAGAGTTTTTTATTATTCTTAATATATAATTTAAATAGAAATATTTGTATGATGGGAATGTTTTTGGGGATGTGGCAATAAAACCAAAGTGTACTCCTTTTGGAGGTTAGAAAAGCTCGGTAATTAAATTCCAAAAGAAGTACACTTTGATTTTATTGTCACATCCTCAAAAACTATATATATATTTATTTTTTTTTGAAAATAGTCACGGGGAAACAGCCTGTAGTGGGTTTATATGAAAGAGAAACTCTTTTTAACTTTACCAATATTTCGAAATTGTTTAATTTCTTTTTCAAGGCTACAAAAATAATTACATAAAAGTAACATTTAGATTCAAAAACAATTGAGTAATTACAAGTTAGCGAATTTTAATTAAAGCCATAATATTTCAAAAACATACTTCTAAAAATATCATAATTGCAGTTATAAAAATTATAAAGTTTTACATGGTGTTCTTTTCAGACAACGTGTACAAATCGTAAATGTTGCTCTTAACAAGTTTTAATTTTTAATCAAAAATAGTCACGAGGAAACAGCCTGTAGTGGGTTTATATGAAAGAGAAAATCTTTTTAACTTTACCAATATTTCGAAATTGTTTAATTTCTTTTTCAAGGCTACACAAATAATTACATATAAGTAAAATTGAGATTCAAAAACAATTGAGTACTTACAATTTAGCGAATTTTAATTAAAGCCATAATATTTCAAAAACACACTTCTAAAACTATCATATTTGTAGTTTGTACAAATCGTAAATATTGCTCTTAACAAGTTTTAATTTATAATGAAACTTGTTTTTACAGAACAATTCAAGATAAAAAAGTTCAAAAAAGCGAGCCAACCAAAAGTTAAGTACCAACACAATTTTAGGGCGAAAAATTAAAAATTCAAATTTTTAGAAATCATACAAAATCCGATGTAATAGTTTAATGTCAGGTGACTGTTGCCAATTGTCTTCTCCTTTCTTTTGTTATTTTGTGAGAATTCATCACAAAGGAATAGTGATGAGCGAGACTGGTCTTGGTCTTGCGGTCTTGGTCTTCAGGCGCAAGATCAAGACCAAGACCGAGCAGTGCAAGACTTATGCAAGACCAAGACTTAGCATTGCAAGATATACGCAAGACCAAGACCAAGCCTGCAAGAGTCTTGCGGTCTTTCGTCTTTTAAATATATAAACCGAAAAATAAAGCAGTCATGAATTATTTAAAACTCTAAAGCTTTGGTTTGGCTAGGATAGCGGTGCCGCAATAAAGCGGCCGTAATTTGACGACCGTTCAAGACGGCCGCTATCGGTGAGCATAGATGTAAAGTAAAGCCGCGTTTACACCGGAGTTGGCAACCAATGATTGCCGACATTTATCGGCAATTTTGAGTTGCACGCATTAAAACAACTGCAACTCGCATTGCCGACCGTAGTTGCAGACCGATTTTGCGAGTTGGCAACCGAAATTTGGTTTTCCGACCGGAGTTGGTAAAGATCAAAGGCGAGTTGCAGCGCTATCTTGAGCTGCAACTTGAGTCTGCAATTACCCCGCTACCCCTACCACCTGTTGGCTACACGTGGTCGCGCTGCGTCAGTTCCTCAGTTCAAGCAGGCTAGTCGTCGTGAGTTGTTGTGTTTTGTGTATGGTTGTTGTTTGTGCTAGTGCAATGGAAAATCTGTTAAGTGAAGTGGAGTGGTCAAATGATCAGGTCATTACTTTGATAGAGTTGTTTAGAGAGAAGCCTGTCTTGTGGAACGACACCCTTTCGGATTTTAAAAACAAAAATTTAAAAAATTATACTTGGAATGAAATTTCCCAGGAAATGAAAGTAAACAAACTTGAAGTCCAGTCTAAAATGAGGAATTTGATTACAACATTCCAACGAATTAATAAGAAGGGAAAAAGTGGTTCTGGAGCCTGCTCAAAATCAAAATGGTTGCTTTTGACCACCTCATGTTCTTACAAGACAAAACAACTCCAACATTTAGCCGTGACGCTGGAATAAATGACACACAAGTACAGGTAAGATAATTATATTTACACTAATGACAGTAAAATTAGCATACCATACCCAATTTACAACAACATTCAAGAGTACCTGTTAAATGTAACAAATAGGTAAATTGTTATATTGTTCAATGTTACAAGTAAACTGATTTACCAGTATAGCAGACAAATAACAGATTAACTTCTTGTTGGTAGTTTTCCCCTTTAATAGTTGTTTTGCCAAGGGACAGACCCCTCAGCACTCATGAAGTACGCACTTAATTCCTTCCGAATTTCTTTTGCGAGGTGTGAGGGTTTTTTAGGGATCCGTTTCAGTCTCAGTAGAGTAGTAGTAGGCATTCCCTCCACTCTCCATTCTCCAGGCACTAGTGTTGCTGTGCTCGTGTCTTCATAATCAAAAGATCCTGATGGACTGTACGAGGCAGTCGACGATTTACTTTTACGTAAAAAATTATGTAAATGACAGCATGTCAACACAACTCTTGAAGCATTTTCTGGTTCAAGAAGCATTGGTTTCCTCAGAATCCTGAATACAACCGATACTATCCCGAATACATTTTCGACAACTCGTCGACCACGGCACTGTCGGTAGTTGAAGACACGCTCCAAGCTTCCTTTATCGTGAAGTCCCGGGAATGGCTTCATTATTGATGGCTGTAAGGGGAAGGCGTCATCAGCCAGGAGCACAGAGGGTACAGGAAAGTTTCTACCTGGCAAGTATCTCGGTTTTGGAAGACGTAAAGCTGAATTTTGTAAAAGTTTTTGCAACGAGCTATGAGCAAACACTCCGCCGTCTGACAGTCGTCCTTGGTTGCCTACCGAAACGTAGGTGAAGCAGTAATTAGCGTCAACTACTGCAAATAAGACGATGCTGAAAAACGACTTGTAGTTGAAATACTCACTTCCAGTATTTATTGGGGCTTGTATAGCAACATGTTTACCATCCATGCTCCCGATACAGTGAGGGAAGTTCCACAGGTCATTGTATTCTTTTTCGTGATGTAACCACTCCTCTTCAGTTGTAGGTAGCTGAAAATACCAGAGAAAATACAGTGATCAAATATTGCAGAGGTCATAACAAATAAAAACAAGTAACACAAAATTTTCAAAACAAGTAACATGAAATTGTAATAAGCAACTTGGATTCGTCTTTTAACAACTATTAATTGAATATTGGGAATTTATGTACAAATACACACAAAAAAATGGTATGAAGTTGAACCTGTGAACTGTTTTTTTTTCAGGTAACAGAAGACAACAATGTTGACGTGAACCTACACGAAGAATTGCCCACTCAGACTTCACGAACCTCAAGTTCCACTGGTGAAACTTCTTCGATCGTCTCTGCTCCTCCTCCGAGCGTAGCCCAGCATAGGCCTTTAAATAAAAGACGACGCAACACCATGGCTGATGAAGCTTATTCCATAATGAAGGAAGTGGGGAGCATTTAAAAAAAAAAGACGAATTTGACATTTTTGGTGATCTTGTTGCTTGTGAATTACGTAAATGTTCTGATAAAAGGTATGTAGCACTTGCTAAGCGAAGAATTAGTGACATATTATTTGATGTGGAAATGCACGAATTTAATAGGCAGCCACAATCAAATTCTGGCTGTTCCAGTTCACTGTCCCTACAGGAGTCGTCTTCATGCCCGGCTGGAAATCATGGAGATAGCTTTGAAAACTCCCTATCAACCTTGAACCCGGTGGTGGACACGTGGGGTGATCACTTTTATGGGGGTGATGAAGATGCCAATACATTAACTAAGCTATAATGCTAAGCTATACATTACTCAAGCTATAGAGTTTCTTTGTTTGATTTGGAGTTTTTTTGTTGTAGCCTATACCTTTATTTCTAATTTTATGAATTGTGTTACTTTGGGTGCGTTCCACTAACCGCTCACAACGACCACGCTCACGACCGCGATTTATCCTGTTCCACTAGCTCCGGAGAGTTCTGTTCATGTTCCCAAGTGGAACGGGTTGTATTCGAATGTTGACACATTTGACTTTGACATTTAAATATTTGTAATAATACAAATGGTGGATTTCTATTTACAGTTTACAGTATTTTCGTATTTTACTCTTACTCTAAAATGTCTAATTTTATTGCACCAGTTGCATATTTGTTGGCAGATTTAAATGCTGTAGAAAGTAGTTCAAGTAGTTCCGATTCCGATGAAGAATGGAACACGGCTTTTTTGCAAAATCGGCAAAAGAAAGCACTTAGGCCACGTATTAATAATTATCAAATTGTTATTAACCAATATTCAGATGAGGAATTCAAAAGCCATTTTAGGTAAATTTTTAATTACATATTACATTCTATTTTTTAATTAAATATGTATATAAATATGCATAAATAACATCCAAACTTGTTTTTTAGAGTTACAAGAAATACGTTTAATTATTTATGTAAATTAATAAAAGAAGATTTAATTAGACATGCTCCAGGTTGCCCAGCAATCCCTGCTAGGGTTCAATTAATGATAGCTCTTTGGAAAATGGCTACAACAGATTCTTACAGGTAACGTTTTTATGGAATTAAGTAACTGAAGTGTATTATTATATTATGCAAATTAAGTATTATATACTATGTTTTTTATTATAGATCAGTGTGTGACAGATTTAATGTAGGACGTGCTACTGCTGTGAGAGCTGTTCGTAGAGTTTGCCACGCTTTATTTATAAGAGCCTCAACATTTATTCAGTGGCCTACGGGTGATCGAGCTATTGCTGTAATGCGTGGATTTAATTTTCCTAAAACAATAGGTGCCATTGATGGGACCCATATCCCAATAAACGCTCCTTAAGAAAATTCAGCTGATTACGTTAATCGAAAAGGATTGCACTCTATTCAATTGCAAGTATGTCACAGTTTTTATTTTTAAGCGTAATATTAAATTTGGAAATTGGTGAAAATAGAGATATACATTTAAATTTATATTAAATTTATTTTGCAGGTTGTATGTGATCATAAGACCTTGATAACACATTGTTACGTAGGATATCCGGGATCTGTTCACGATCAACGGGTTTTTCGTGTATCAGAAGTTGCTGATTACTTAAATGATGAGAATAAGTTTCCAGAAAATAGTCATATTATCGGCGATGCTGCATATGAAATCCATCAACATCTATTAACTCCTTATAGAGATAATGGACATCTAAATGAGAGACAAAAAATATATAATTATCGTCATTCAGCTGCTCGAGTGACTGTGGAAAGGTGCATTGGCTTATTAAAAGGCCGAATGAGGAGCTTATTACATTGTCTACCAATGATAAGGGTAGATTTAATGTCAGAGTATATTGTGGCATGTTGTGTAATACATAATATTTGTACAGCACGTGAGGGTGAATTAAACATTATAACCATACCAGAACGTAATGATGATAATAGGAACCTTGCACGTGAAATAGGGCGAAATGCAGGAGTTCTTAAAAGAGACATTATTATGAATTCTCTGTAAAATAAAATTAATTATTTTTATAATAAACTTTATTAAATATAAAACTTTTTTTCAAACAAACTCAAACAAATAAAACTTAAAACTCAAACAAATAAAACTCAAAACTCAAACAAATAAACAAACTAACATCTTAACAGTTTTATCGTTTTACACAAAATTCATCACATAAATATACATGTCACATGTTACTTATTATTAGATAATTTCTCTAATAATTCAACTATTTTTTTATTTACCTCCAACCTCTCGTTATGCCTCTTTATTTCGGCTTCTTCGTGTTCTTCCCTTTGTTTTAGACGTTTGCCCAATAGAGAAGTAATGGATACTTTTTTTGATTCTTAAAATAAAATATATTTTCAAATTATTTTCTCTAAAACCGCCATAGGTAATCAACTTACTTGTTGAGCATCCACTCTCAGCATTCCCATTCCCACTCTGCTCACTTAATCCAGTGGAGGATGCAACTGCCACTGGATTACACCATGCCTTTTGGCCAAATATTTCCTCCATTTTCTAAAAAAAGTTAAATAAAAAAATATAAGATTTTTAAATGTAATAATTTATACAAACTTCAAAAAAATTCGATGGCAATGTTTTCCCAAATTTTTTTTGGCTTATTTTGCCCTTTTTAAAAGATCCCTCCATCGATCTGTACGTTTCCAGCAAAATAAATACAGATGCAGGAGTCCATCTAATCAAAGAAGCTGAAATATGCATAAAGTAGGTATGTAACTTATTTCTTAGATTACTAAACACAAAAAGTATGATAATTACAGAATTAATTATTTTTAACGTACCGTCTTCATTTTCATCGGTTGATTCGCTTATATTACAAGACGACGACCCTCCGCCTTGTACTTGTTCCGGAAGCTTATTCGTTGTGTATTCAGTACAAGGCGACGATTCTTCGCCTTGTACGGCTCTTTCCAACAATTTTGTTGCAAAACTTATGTCTACAAACAAAAAACAAACTTAATAATGAGCATTGCTTATTAAAAGATAATTTACCCGTAGCGGCACTCTCTGCGTCCTCTGCAGAAACAAATGTTTCTATTATCATGTCCCTTTCGACATCATACAGCGTTATTTAATTTAAATTATTGGAATTATTCGCCATTGCAACTTATACGACTTTCACTCACAACAAAAACAAATACAGGAGAAGAAGAAGCTTTGGTTAGTGTTAGTTTAACCTCAAATTTTTAAAACTAGCGCCAAATTTTCTGTTCGTCCACTTCGACCCACCTCTTGAGATGGGTCATTGTGGGCTAGGCGTGAGCGAAATGAATGACGTCATCAATGACGTTTTCGCTACGACCGCAGCGACCGTGAACGACATGTGGAACGGCTAAAAGATCATTTTGAGCGTTCTGAACGCTTAGTGGAACGCACCCTTTGAAACATTAACTTAACTTTGTGTTCATATTTTATTAACAAGTCACTACCAGGTTGCAACTACTTTTGTCTAGATTTATTAACTCAGTGCATAACTTAAACAAATAAAAGGTATCTAAAAATAACAATATTTAGTAATTTTCTTTCTTTGCTTACCTGTATGTTATCCTTCAGGAAACCTATAACAGCCTCACAAACCTCTGGCACTAAAATAGATATCGCACTTTTGGAAACTTTAAACAAATAACTGAGACTAGTATAAGAGTCGCCACTCGCCTAAAAGCGCAATGTAATAGCCAATCTTTCTCGCACTGGAATTGCTTTCCTGTAGTTAGTATCCTGTTTACTAATTATGTGTCCAATACCAACAATTAAACTTTCAAAATCGTCACTTGACATTCTTTAAAAGTTTTTTATACTACCATCGCATCTCAATTCTCCCGTCAAAGGATCTGTATCATCTCGATTCAAATCATTTAAAAGATCGCTGCCGCTATACTTTGCTCTTGCCTGCAATGAAGGTCGAACCCAGTATCTTCTCGGTCTTTTACATTTTGATAAAATAACACACGCTGCCGCAGCAAGAACAACCTCTTCAGCACTCGACATTCTACATACTGTCTGATTTTCTACAGTTGCACGTTGCAGGTTGCAGACATAAAAACAAACTATGTGCCCAGGTTGCAAGTACAAGTTGCAGACTTCCATCGGCAACTAGCGTCTGCAATCGAAGTTGGCAATTTTTTGTTGCCAACTCCGGTGTAAACGCGGCTTAAGAGTGTAAAGGTATTGACCGCCTAAATCCATTTTTTATTTGCTTTCTTTTGTGTGTTTATAGTTTGTTTTACATCTTGTGTTTAGTTTCATTATTTGACAATAATTAGAGTGTTTCTATATTAAAAGCAAAAAATGGATGATTTGGACTTGGCAATGATAATATTTTTGGAAGACAAGTCTTCATGCGTAAAACAACACTTTACCGTACGCATTTTAATTCACACAATATCTCTTTCCCGCACGCATTTTTTTTATTAATTAGAGATGTTTTCCGATAACCTTTTTGACAAATTCTTGTAATATTATTTTTATCTTGTTGGACTACATACAAATAGTAAAAAAATTAAGATTATTTTACAAGAAAATAGAGATTTTTAAAATGTTTGTTTTTAAAAAAATCATAATTTATTAAATCACTCCTGTAAACCTTACTCAAAGCAACAACAAACTCACCTGTTTAAATAGGGTTGCTATAGCTACAATCGTGTATTTATTGTCACTATGAAAGATTTAATTGTCACAATCGCATCTTTTCAAGTATCCAAATAATTTTCGAGGTGATTTTGCTTCTAAAAAAATTGATCTCTTGCGGAAATGAACTTTTCCGCACTTGCTAGGATAATAACTATTTCATACTTGATTTATCGCTACAATGTAATATAAAAAAACAAAATTTTTATAATTAAAAAATACTATCCCTTTCATTTAATCCTTCTTTAATTATAATGATTTTAAAAACTATTTTTCCTTTTTTTTTGTAAAAATGGACCCCAGTAAATCTAAAAAAAAGTGCAAAACTTGACTTGACCCTGCAAGAACAAGACCAAGACCAAGATTGCTTATTTGACTGCAAGACCAAACCTTGTATGCAAGACTAAGACCAAGACTAACCCGGTCTTGGTCTTGGTCTTGCATTTGCTCATCACTACAGAGGAAGTATCTGTTGGGTTTGAAGAAAGCTAATTGCCACCTTAGTACCTCCTAAACCAAGAGATAACTTGACATGTTGTATAATTTTACTTCAATTTGAGTTAGAACATCAATAAAATTCAAAAATTACCTTTAAAATTACTTTTTTAAAAAATTTGCTTTTAAAAAAAGGGAAAAACATAACATTTTTTACAAAATTTATGTCAACTGTTAAAAAATCCTCAATAAACTACTTTGATATTGACTAACTGAACTGTAACAGTATTACTCAAAATTTGCACAAAACAGCATGTAAGGAATTAACGTCAGGTGACAGTTGCCAGTTACCACCCCTTTGTTGTGTTTATAAAATTGTTAATAGGGAAGTATCTGTTACAGCAATTAAGGAATGAATCAAACAACCCAATTGCATCATTTATAGGTGGATGAAACAGTCAGTCAGTCAGACAGTTGCCAGTTGTCTCCTCCCTTATTGTGATTGTACTGAATTAACTGTAAAGGGAAGTATCTATTGGGTCTGGAGAAAGCCAATTGCCACCTTGGTACCTCCAGAGCCAAAAGATGACTTGACTAATTATACAATTCGACCCGTCCGAAACATTCCAAAACTCTGTGTTAACAAGGCGAAACAAACTAACAATAGATAACGGTTCCTAGTCTAATGCTTTTGATGATACAACATTAGATAATTAATTTGTTTCGCCTTGTTAACACAGTAGAGTCATAATATGTGACGTAATAGTCATAGATGACGTCACACAGGCAGTGTCACCGATATTTTTGAATTGGACGTTATGGCAAGTGATGTCTCGTTTGACAGATATTAAAAACATCTATTCAATCATACTAATTTTGTTTAGGTTTAAGCTCATTTTGATGAATAAATTTAATAAATACTAAAATTGTAGTATTTGCATTTTAATAAAGATTAAGGGCCGTATTCATAGTCGACGCTGGAAGATACACTCAAGAGTATCTCAGGTAAGGTGACCTTAAGTCTTCCTCGAAATTTCTGTTTCATAGTGTGTTTATTTACCATCCTTCCTTAAAGGAGCCTTACATTTGGCAATGTCGCATTTTCTGTCAGTTTTATGTCAACTTTCGACATAGCTTGAATCTTAGATTAGGCCATAGATTAGAAAGAAGTTTATAGATAGCCGACTCTAACGGTTTTTTAAAAACGTGTTTACAGCGCCGCTCGTGACCTGAGCACTAACTATATAATTGTATGTTCATTTTATTGGTTATTTTAAAATATTTATATTAAAATATTTTAAAAATATCCTGATAAATATAATAAATATATTTTTCAAAATATTTTTAAAATATTTTAATATTGTTAACAATTTGGTATGACTTATGTAGAAATAAAAATAAAATAAGTAATAATTCTTTATTTTTGCAAAATAATTTTATTACAATTAGAAGTCAAATTTATTTTTCAAGTTTCCCCAATTATTTTTAAAATGAATCTATTGCATTCTGGAGTCCTGGGAGTAGATTCTGTTGTTAGAGGACCATCAGAACAATGAGAGATGCTGGTTTCTGAAAAATAAATATTAAATATTATAAAACTGAGTAGTCAATATAAAACTCATAATTAGAAATTGAGAATAAAATTGTATATTAACCTATAATAGTAAGGTATTTCAATTTCCCTATTTGTGGAAGGGATCAGGTCTGAATAATGCGAATCTGGCAGGTGGATACCTGAAAAAAATTATGTAGGCTCTTGTTATTTAAAAAAGTTTTTGCTTTAATTCACAATCAAAATTTTAAAATCATTCTCTTACCTGGAAGTTTTAGAGTAGGCACAGCATCTAATTATAAATCGGTAACATTTCTATTCTGTGAGAAAAAGCAGTCTTTTGTAAAGTGGTCAATGCAGATTTTAAATTTATAACGGTCATTTTTAAGTTACATTAACCAAATCTGGTCTATTTAAAGCATCACACCAATTTCTTCGGATCTACAAATATAATGTAACATATAATATAATATGCATCATATACTAATAAATAGGTATACGCTGAAGCTTTAAAAAACCAAATTCTTACCTGTGGATCCTTTGGTAAACAATGCACTTTTTATAGTTATTTTTATAAAGGCAACTCGTAACAGAACACATAAAAACCATATTTTAATAAATAACTGCAAAAACTCTAACTGGAAAATATAAATACTAACGAGAAAATATAACTATTAATGAGAAAATACAATAATTACTAAGAAAGTACAATACTATCTATCACACAAGTACAAAAACTCTAGCTGGAAAATATATCTACTAACGAGAAAATACAATACTAACTGTCAAACAATATTGTTGACAACATTTAAATTCAGAATTGTTATGTCATTAACGGATTTCCTGTTGATTGTCATTTTATTTTCGATAGTGGCGACTTCCGTGACCTGAGCATTAACTACTAAACGTGGACCTGTCATTTGGGGAGAGTGCCCAGGGCATGGATTAGGCTTGTCTAAGGCTTGAACGATGTCATGAAATGACAATGACATCTAATTTGTTGGTTATTTTTTCTTATATATCTTTTAGGAATTATTACTGCTTCTTTTTCGGCATCAACAATTTCTATAAATTTTATAAAATCTTCGTAGTCCATTACCAAAATCTCCAACAACTAGCGATCACAAAACACAATAAATACAGTTTTAATATTAAAAATCTAACCTCAACACGTCAAAACTCAGTCAAGGTAGACTTAAGGTACCTCCGAAGCTTCCTTACTCTTAAGGGTCCCTCAAGTCGTCTTTATAGAACTATGAAACACAAAATAGTGCATAGGGAAAACTTAAGGCATGAGGAAGTCTTAAGTATTGACTATGAATACGGCCCTTAAGAACCAGTTCTTATATTAATTGTTCAAACTGTGCTCCATTTACTTCCTGGCAAAAATGGTCGTTGGTTTATTTGATTGAACATATTTTCACACACACACAGTGGCTGTCATCTATGACTATTACGTCACCTGTTATAGCTAGTTGAGAAGCCTAAGTCCTTTTATTTTCTCCCTCCAAATTTCAATTTTATAAATATTACCGTTCAAAAGATAGTAGAGGGGAGGGGACTTTTGGCCAGCACTATACAGTATGATGCAAATGTATGGAATACATTCATTATTTCAGAAACAGACTCTTAAAAAAATAATAAATTTTTGAATGGCCATCAACTGCTATAGATGTGTTGGACATTACGTTATTAGTTATTTTTTAAATACAAACCGAGGTCACGTGACAGCTCATTTGAAAGGTCTCCTTATCGCCTTTGCAACAATGTAATCATTTAACTATTTATTTCTACAGGGTTAACCAAAATTATGAACTTTGTTAAGTAACATGGAATTACAATAAATATTTATTCACTGAACTAAAATACACTAAGGACCGCCGCTGGGAATAAAACAAAATAGTGTTTATTGTTGGTTCCGAAAAAAAATACAGTGATAAAAACAATGCTACATTATAATTTGAAATTAATTATTGCAGTAAGTACTCGGAATTATTTTTACAAAAATATTTAAATCAATATTGTCATTGACTCGTCTTTATTCGTCAATGATCTATGAATCTGTCTTATAATAGACGTAATTTATTTAATGCTAAATACCCCAATCGCGATCCAATTACTCAATCAACAGTAAGTAAAATTAAAAAAAAATTAGAAAAACGGGCCATGTTAAAGATCTTTCCAGAAGTGGTAGAACATCAATATCCGAAGCCAAAAAACTGGACGTTGTACTGACGTTACAAGAAAATCCTCATACCTTCTAGGCAAGTCGCACTAGATAATAATGTCCACCAATCAACTGTTGTAAGAGTGTTAAAAAAGGAGAAGTGGCATCTATACAAAGTACATATGGTCCAGGAGCTATTAGAAGATGACTGATAGAAGAATTAAATTCTGCGAAATCGTTATGGAACAATGTAACAGAGATCCGGGTTTCATACAAAAGGTACTTTTTTCAGATGAAGCGTCTTTTATGCTGAACGGTTAAGTAAATCGCCAGACATGTCGATATTGAGCAAGTGAAAGTCCACATTGGATGGAAGAGTATAGGACACAATATCCCGAGAAGAAGGTGAATGTTTGGGCCCGCATTATAAATAATCAAATTGTAGGGCCATATTTTTTTGGGGAAAACCTAACTGCTGCTAGTTATCTATTGCCACAGCTGAATCAGCTATTTCCAAATAGAAATGATTTATGGTACCAACAGGATGGGCTTCCCCACACTATGGCATTGAGGTACGAAATTATCTTATTAACGTTTTCCCAGGAAGGTGGATAGGTAGAAGGGGCCTATCGAATGGCCACCAAGGTCTCCAGATTTGACTCCGTTAGTCTTTTTTTTGTGGGGATATTTAAAGAGCAGAGTATATCAAAATCGACCGAATAATGCAGAAGAGTTGAAGGAGCGAATCCGAACGGAAATTGCACAAATAACACATGAAATCCTCGAAAACGTTAGGAAAGAATTTACTGCTCGCCTTTCTCATTGTATCATTGCTAAAGGTCGGTAATTTGAACATTTGTTGTAATTTAATTGTATTTAAGTAAACATTTATTCTAAGTTAATTGTATTAATAAACCAACAGTTTTGGTTAACTCTGTAGAAATAAATATTCAAATGATAACATTGTTGAATGATTTTAAGTATATTTATATTTACCATTGTTAACAACAAAATTTAATATCCTCTAACACATTCCTTGAAAATGGAAATACAATTTCCGAAAGCTTGGAAAAAAGTATAAAGAGTTTACTTTTATTAATTGCTGCATACCCCAATATTACTGGTTTAATACCTTATTAGTCAGCAAATAACCTACCTTTACATACTTACTATCGTGAGGCCAAAAATTATTTAACCTCACGATAGTAAGTTTTTAATTATAATATTATTGAAACACTTGTGAGCACTTTTAACACAATTTATTTACAAATTGTTTGAATACAAGAATTCAGCTGGTTACAAATTACTAACTGTCACTTTTGACTTTTAAACTTCACAAAAGCTGAACGAACACTAACTACACTACCGCGAATGACACGCTTTATATATCAAAATACTTGACATCTCGATTTTTCTCGAAATAACTATTTACTAAAATCCCAATATTACTTGAATGTTCGCGAATAACTACCAACCTAAAATAATTATAAATCATGTCAAGTTCCTGTCAAAACCTTCTTCCTCATTCACGGACTCTACCCTTTATGGCAAGCAGCTACATCAAAATACATGCATTCCTCTCGCATCTGTCACAATCATCCGTCACATTCATCCGTCACATTCATCCGTCACACATCTGTCACCCGTTACATTATGTTAAAAGTTTATTATAATTTTAGTTTGTGCTGAAGAAGAAAATAAACATTTTCGAAAGCTTCACAAATATTAAGAGTTTACATTAAATGCCCTTTTATAAACGTTTAATATTTAAAATATATATATATATAGAGAATAACCATTGAATATATATATATATATATATATATATATATATATATATATATATGAAAAGTAGAAAATTGTTTCTACCTGCACCCAAGGTAAAGAAACTTAATAGTTTCTATACCAAGCTTGACCGTTTTCTATGAAACAACAACTACTTCCTGGGCTATATGCCCCAACGGACATTTAATTACATTTCAATAGAAAACGTGATGGCGACCGACTTTGTCGAAAAATCGTTTTTTTTTCCATTTTCCTCGAAATATTGAGGTTATGTGAGAAAATTACCAAGAGAAAAGATTATTACATGATCTACAACTTTTCTATTAGGCACTTTTCACTTTGACGTCAATTTTAGCCGCAAACAGCAATACTTCAGTTTTTTTCTCTTTTTCACCCCTAAAAAGTTTATGATGATAATTGAAAAAGTTAATGTATTTTTTTTCATGTGTTATAAGCCCCTTTACCACCTCCAACTGTTACATTCCAGGTCTCAGATATTCCGTATTTTTTATTTTTTTGGTACAGCACGCCTGGACTAATTATGAAATATTCAATTAAGTCCACAACTATTTATTTTTTTTGATTATATTTTTTATTTAATATCAATTAATATATTGAAAAAATCTGATATCTGAATTAACTTAAATATTATTAGTATGATTATGATTAAAAATATACTATGTGACATAGAAACTCGAACACCCAGTAAAAATGATTTATATTAATAGTACTTTACAGAAATATCAGGACGATAGTGGTAAGCAAACGGTCAAAATTTGAATTCAATTTATTTATTATAAACCAGTTTTTTAATAAAATAATTCTCAATAATTAGTTAATGCATGGTGTCTTACACATTCAGCGATACGTCTAGGCATGCTTCTATTCGCGATTTCGACTACCGTTGAGGGCGCTAAGAGACGTAAACAAATATGGAGAATTGTGAGTAATCTTTTTGTTTGAGGTGTCGAACTTAGTGGTTGAGTTGTGTGTTTTAATTGTTTGGTGGTAATTTTACAAATACAAATAAAAGAATCAAACATCAACCTCCACATAACAATCCAAAATAAAATTAAAAATTATTTGCGATTACTCACAAAATAGGTTTATCATTTATCCTCCATAGGGCGTCTAGACTTTCGAAAAGGCGAATAGTCTGTACAAAAAGTACGAGGAGTAATAAACCCTAATTATGTATTCAAAACCTTTACAGGGAGCGCCATGAAATTTTTGATAAATCTCTTACGTTAAATTACATTTCTTCCGTAAATCTAAAAACCAGGTAGATCGACCCAGTATTTGTTTCAGTTGTAGCAAATTTTATGGTTTTCTTCATTGTTAAAGGATTAGCAGAAAAGCAATAATGCAATGCAGTGGTGTGTATTTTGGGAAAAAATACGTTTTAAATTATAATATAATAAAAAAATGAAAAGAAATAATTTTTGGAATACATTTATTACTTACATTTTATTCTATATCCGACTCGGAAGAGGAGGAATCGTTGTTGACATTAATAATAATAGGGTCGATTAAATCATCACAAATATTATCAATTTTCCACATATTTGCCTCTACTTTGATAACATACTCGATACAGTTTGTCCAATTTTGCTTACTAACATGACTTACAGCACTCAAACAATTTCACAACATCGTTTATTTTAAAAGTAGTATTTTTTTTTCCAACTTCCTCCTTTACCTGAGTCCATATTAATTTTATGGGATTAAGTTCACAATAAGGGGGAAGTCGAAGAACTGATATACCACGAGAAGAACCTACAATGTAGGTTTTGTATTTATTCTTGTTCATTTTTGCAATTCTGTAAAGTTCTTTCCTTAGTGGATCTTTTGGAAACTTAATATTTTTCGAAATAAGCCACTCCAAAAGCTCTGCTTTACGCCAACGACTTGTGGGCAATGCTTCTCGTAACCGTGAATGGTAACTTGCGTTGTCCATAACAGTAACAGCCCCTTTTGGAATCAGATCCAACATTTGAACAAACCATTCCTCGAAGACATCCCCATTCATATCTTCGTGATAGTCCCCCGTGCGTTTTGAAATAAAAGTTAATAATCCACCAACAACGAAACCTTCAGAACTTCCAACATGGACAATGATAACTCTTTTTCCTTTTCCAGATGGTGGCTGCAAACCTAACGACAAACCTTCCACGAATGCCTGCCTTCCGCTTTGAATGTTTTCATCTTGCCAAGATTTGGAAACTGTATATCCAGCATTCATCCATGTTTCGCCTAAGTAGAAGATTTTCAAATTTTGTTCTCTGGCATGTCGAATGCTTCTTAAATAGTCTCTTCTCCAAAAAACTATTTCCGGTTTATCTATCAAGAGAGATTTTCTATTATGTTTTGTATATCTGAAACCCACATCTTTCAAAAGTTTGCATAATGTCATTCTGGAGAATTTTGTATAGTCCTTATCTTCTTGCACTGATGTCATAATTTTGTCAAGTGTTGGAATTTCCTTTCGTAAGTAAAATCCATGGACTTTACACCTTAGTCTTTGTTTTAATGACTCATCGATCTCAATTGGTTTTCGGCCTGAGGGGGTTTTAGGGGGTTGAAGAGTTCCATTCTTGCTTTCTTTTAATCTATAAACTGTTGATTTAGCAACACACAACATAGTAGCCGTTAATTCCACAATATCATCAACACTTGCATCAACACGGTATACCCTCTTAAAATATATTTTGGTACGTCTATGAAATCTACTTAAATGAATGATTTATTACTCCTTGTCCTTTCTATATAGATTATAATTAGGTGATCAATATCCTCCTGATGTATCTCATTCCAGGCCACCTGAACTTCGTATCGTAGCTCATCCAGTGTTTGATGAGGCTGCTGTAGATTATTAAGTTTTCTACACACCACTTCCCAAACATTTTAAATTGGGGATAAATCCGGAGACCGAGGTGGCCACGGAAGCAAATTTATTTCGGCGTTTTCTAAATAGTCTTGCAGAACATTCAGTAATAGTCCAGGACGCATCTGTAAAAATATTATTAGTTTTGGATGTTAAGAGGTGACTCAATTTTTTTGCAGAAATTGCTTGGAATCAACTCGTATAACAATAATTGAGTTATCCTCCCACTCAAAAAGGTCGGGAACATTGTTTAAATAATCGAAATGGCAAAAAATGTAGAAAACATTCTTTTCTTCTTCTTTCCCGAGAAAAGTTGTAAGGAAATAAAAGTTGCGTAATTAATTTTTCTACAATATAGGATTGGATAATTATTTTTAAAAATTGTCACCCTTGTTGCAAAATAGCAATAATTGCAAAAAAAAACAAGTAGTCGCATTTTACTTTTTTCAACCTTTTATTTTATACTTAGGACCTATTTTACCCAGAAAAACTTTGATATAATAAAACAACACTGTAAATTTCATTAAGATCGGTTCAATAGATTTTGCAATGCAATTTTTGAAAATTTTGCAGGACCGAAAATAAAGCGGATAGCAAGTTGAATTTTTTTTTTACATTTAACGCTGTACCTTTCATTTGCAATTTGGAAAATTGAAATCGATTAATTGGTACGGCATCAGGAATAATAAATAAATAGAATATCTTTTAAACTACGCAATCAAAATAACTTTATAAAAGCTCATTAAAAAGGTCTTTGAAATACGCTTATTTAAAAAAAGTTTGGTTATGTTTGATAATTTCCGAGATACATACTTTCAAAGTTTAGCGGCCAAAATGTTTGTCTTTTGAAGCTCTTTCTATGTATAAATTTTCATAATATTTGAAAATCATAAACACCTTAAAAAAAGTTAATAAACAAATTCCGAATCAGTAAAAAATACGAATTATTGTGCCCAGAAAAAAATGAAATCTAACTTTCAACATTGAAAAATAAAAAAAATGCATTATCTCGGGTTCCAGTGGAGCGATTTTTATCATTTTTTTAAAACCGATGTAACTCGAAGAGAAAATCACAAATAACATATTGATAAATTTTTATTTCTTGTACGTTCCGATATAAATAAATAATTTGGTTTATTGCAAAATAAAAACACTTACTCTGCCTTTGAAATAATATTTTCTTTAGCAAAAACTTTCTTTTTCATACATTTTAAACTAGAGAATAAAATTTAATTATTTTTAAACATATGAAATTGTTTAAACCATATTTTTTTAAACAAATTAACGAAATTTAAAGTACAAAAATTTTTTTTTCGTTTATAAATGAAAATAATGATTAAATTATGTAAAAAATGTTGATTATTGCACAAACTGTCATGGTCAAACATGTAAAAATGCACAAATCCAAAATGTACACTTCGACGAAGAAATTAATGAAAATCTAATCGATTTTGAAGACATTAATACTGAATTGGTGTTTGAAAATGTAGATGAAACAACTTGAAGACGAAGATGATTATGAAATTACTACAAGTCCACTGCCCAACCGAGCGCGTTTGGTTTAAAACTCTGATTTTTTGTACTATAATAAGTATCAATAATAATAATAAATATAGCTGTAGCTTTATACACATTTTTTACATAACTTAATAATTATTTTCATTTATAAACGAAAACAAATTATTTGTACTTATTAACCTCTTAACAGCCATCTCAAAACAGATGCGCTCTGAACTATAATACTACTATTAACAATTCTGATCATATTTATTTTCAAAATTAAAAATTTCTTAGCATACCTATATTGAAAAGAATTAAAAAAAAAGAAATTAAAAAATCTGATAGGGTTAATAATTTTATCATATATTGCTTTTGTGATAATAAACTGGTATGTGAAAAGATTTTGTCAATAAATCATTTTTAATGGGTGTTCGGATTTCTATGTCAGGCAGTTTATAATTCCAAGTCTTATGGTGGAATTCTGAGTATTTTCTGTAAGCTACAGAATCTGTAAGGTATAGGGTTTGCCATGTGTTAATTTTTAAAAAATTTTGCTTTTTTTGTTTTTGTATTATATTTTTTGGTTATTTGTAGATCCAAATTAATTGCATCTACTACACTTACCAAGTTTGTGCACAAAATAAATATCATTTTTAATTTACTGGATCTGTTTACAAACATTTTCATCAGAGCAGAATACATTTTATCATACTAAACTTCTACTTTTCAGATTCATCAACTGATGTTAGAAGATAGTGCCAGAAATTCTGCCTATCAAGAAGCAATTCTAAAAAATATAGATGAATTTAAAAATAAAGTGATTCTTGACGTTGGAGCGGGTACAGGTATTTTATCAGTATTTTGTGCTCAAGCAGGTGCAAAGACTGTTTATGCGGTTGAAGCAAGTGATATTTACAAAATTGCAGAAGAAGTTGTGATTGAAAATAATTTTGAAAATGTTGTAAAGGTTAGTTAGTTGATCATTAATTAAAATCAAATAACAATGAATATTTATCGTTTAGATACAAAAATACAAAACATTTTTTACACACTTAATACTCCTTATATACAATGAAAAGACATGTTTTTTTTTTACTTACATAAAGCAAACTACATCAATCTAATAATATTGTAAAAGAGCCAATGATGCTAAATGGGGATTTACTCGAGCTTTATAGACGGGGTTGCAAAGCCTAGATGATAAATAAAAATGTTATATAATATATACCTTTTCATCAGTGGGAAAAGTGGGTCTAGATTTTCAAATCTGTAAAAAAAACGGCCAATCGCCATACTCTAGCGATTAGATATTGATATTAACATGCCCTGCGTATTTTTAATATTGTATGTATGTTAATCTGATCGTTTGAATGTTGGGGGTGGTCGTAGTCCAAATGGCTCAGTTAAAACTTTTTTATTTCTTAATTTATCCACATTGCATTTAAAAGTAATAATTACATCTCATAAAAAAGATTAAGTTAGAAAATATTTCTGAGTAATAGTGTTCAATTCAACAGCTTTTGCGAATGTATATTATAATCATGGGTATTATTTTTCTATATTATATAATTTTAAATAATTGTGCCAACAGCGATAACTCTGTGGCGTCTAAGAAACCCAATGTAAATATTTATGTTTTATCTTGGTAACACCTTCGCTCTCTCATACACTTTCTAGTGTTTATAAGCTCTTTGGACATTACGTCCATTAAACTTTATTTGACGAATTTTTGTCATTTCGGCTTGTGAAAATCGTTAAATTGAATATTTTTCGGTATCGTTGAATTATTTCCTTCAAAATAAAAAACAAATTAGCCACGCTATCCAGATGACGGTTTTTTACAACTTTGTGACCCTCCCCTTTCTTAACGTCACTCTCAAATTGTCAGATTAGTGGAATATATACTTTTTAGCATGTAATTAACTCACCCCAACTTAATCTGACGCGCACCTTATTTATGAAGTTCATATTTGGTGGACGTACTTAATCGGACAGGTGAGAAGTAGGCTCCTAGCTCCAATACGGTAAAAATGATTTGGCAACTCCGCTCCGCTGCATATTCCGTTCGCCAGTTATCGTAAATTTAAAAATATATTATAACTTTATACTAATAAGTCTTAGTAGATGAAGATGTCCATGAATGAAATTTTACACAGAGGTAGAAAAAACAATTCTCTTTCATCTGGCATATTCAAAAATTACTTACAAACGTTCCGAGTGGCCAAAAAATGGATTTTAAGGGAATTTTTTACGCAAATTCGGATATATCCTTTGGAGCTGGGGGGTAGATGAAGATGTCCATGAATGAAATTTTGCACAGAGGTAGAAAAAACAATTCTCTTTCATCTGGCATATTCAAAAATTACTTACAAACGTTCCGAGTGGCCAAAAAATGGATTTTAAGGGAATTTTTTACGCAAATTCGGATATATCCTTTGGAGCTGGGGGGTAGATGAAGATGTCCATGAATGAAATTTTGAACAGAGGTAAAAAAAATAATTCTCTTTCATCTGGCATATTCAAAAATTACTTACAAACGTTCCGAGTGGCCAAAAAATGGATTTTAAGGGAATTTTTCACGCAAATTCGGATATATCCTTTGGAGCTGGGGGGTAAATGAAGATGTCCATGAATGAAATTTTGCACAGAGGTAGAAAAAACAATTCTCTTTCATCTGGCACAATCAAAAATTACTTACAAACGTTCCGAGTGGCCAAAAAATGGATTTTAAGGGAATTTTTCACGCAAATTCGGATATATCCTTTGGAGCTGGGGGGCAAATGAAGATGTCCATGAATGAAATTTTGCACAGAGGTAGAAAAAACAATTCTCTTTCATCTGGCATATTCAAAAATTACTTACAAACGTTCCGAGTAGCCAAAAAATGGATTTTAAGGGAATTTTTTACGCAAATTCGGATATATCCTTTGGAGCTGGGGGGTAGATGAAGATGTCCATAAATGAAATTTTGAACAGAGGTAAAAAAAACAATTCTCTTTCATCTGGCATATTCAAAAATTACTTACAAACGTTCCGAGTGGCCAAAAAATGGATTTTAAGGGAATTTTTCACGCAAATTCGGATATATCCTTTGGAGCTGGGGGGTAAATGAAGATGTCCATGAATGAAATTTTGCACAGAGGTAGAAAAAACAATTCTCTTTCATCTGGCATATTCAAAAATTACTTACAAACGTTCCGAGTGACCAAAAATGGATTTTAAGGGAATTTTTCACGCAAATTCGGATATATCCTTTGGAGCTGGGGGGTGGATGAAGATGTCCATGAATGAAATTTTGCACAGAGGTAGAAAAAACAATTCTCTTTCATCTGGCATATTCAAAAATTACTTACAAACGTTCCGAGTGGCCAAAAAATGGATTTTAAGGTAATTTTTCACGCAAATTCGGATATATCCTTTGGAGCTGGGGGGTGGATGAAGATGTCCATGAATGAAATTTTGCACAGAGGTAGAAAAAACAATTCTCTTTCATCTGGCATATTCAAAAATTACTTACAAACGTTCCGAGTGGCCAAAAAATTGATTTTAAGGGAATTTTTTACGCAAATTCGGATATATCCTTTGGAGCTGCGGGGTAGTTTTATTTGAAAAATAAATTTTTAAAACCAATAACAGCGGTCTAGCTACAACTAGCATGGTCATATTGGCATATTGATGTTACTTCATACGCATAAATATGCGTAAAAACCGCAAAAATCATTTTACATCTTTATATATAGGTATATAAAATAATTCTTAAATGTTTGGCCCTTTTAACTAAATAATTATAAATAGGTCTATTTTTATGTAGGGATAAAATTGAAAGAGTTTTTAAATATATTGGCTAAAAGATAAATCAACCCGACATCATCTAAATCGATAGTAGAACAACATTACCAATTACCACTTCTGTATACTTAATCCCATAAAAAATAGGGGAATTAAACACGTGCCTAAGAGTGTGCCTACTACCCTTCTAAAAACATAAATTTTACTTAATTTATTTATTATAAAGACATAGAATGTTCAGTAGGCAACATTGTATTTCTGAATTAAATAAAACTGTACAATATTTAATACACATCAGTGACAATGGTTAATTAAAGAAATGTTTACAATTCAAACTTTATTGTATTTTATTTATTACTTCTATTTTAGATTTGGTAATTTCGTCTATGGTTCCTACTATATTCTCTTTACAAAATGGTTTGAGGTTGGGCGGTAGATTTAAACAATTATAGTATAATAAAATTATTCGTCCTAGTCCAGCAGAACTAGACAAAAGGAAATATCCGAATTTGCGTTAAAAATTCACTTAAAATCCATTTTTTGCCCACTCGGAACGTTTGTAAGTAACTTTTGAATATACCAGATGAAAGAGAATTGTTTTTTCTACCTCTGTGCAAAATTTCATTCATGGACATCTTCATTTACCCACCAGCTCCAAAGGATATATCCGAATTTGCGTGAAAAATTCCCTTAAAATCCATTTTTTGGCCACTCGGAACGTTTGTAAGTAATTTTTGAATATGCCAGATGAAAGAGAATTGTTTTTTCTACCTCTGTGCAAAATTTCATTCATGGACATCTTCATTTACCCCCCAGCTCCAAAGGATATATCCGAATTTGCGTGAAAAATTCCCTTAAAATCCATTTTTTGGCCACTCGGAACGTTTGTAAGTAATTTTTGAATATGCCAGATGAAAGAGAATTGTTTTTTCTACCTCTGTGCAAAATTTCATTCATGGACATCTTCATTTACCCCCCAGCTCCAAAGGATATATCCGAATTTGCGTGAAAAATTCCCATAAAATCCATTTTTTGGCCACTCGGAACGTTTGTAAGTAATTTTTGAATATGCCAGATGAAAGAGAATTGTTTTTTCTACCTCTGTTCAAAATTTCATTCATGGACATCTTCATCTACCCCCCAGCTCCAAAGGATATATCCGAATTTGCGTGAAAAATTCCCTTAAAATCCATTTTTTGGCCACTCGGAACGTTTGTAAGTAATTTTTGAATATGCCAGATGAAAGAGAATTGTTTTTTCTACCTCTGTGCAAAATTTCATTCATGGACATCTTCATTTACCCCCCAGCTCCAAAGGATATATCCGAATTTGCGTGAAAAATTCCCATAAAATCCATTTTTTGGCCACTCGGAACGTTTGTAAGTAATTTTTGAATATGCCAGATGAAAGAATTGTTTTTTCTACCTCTGTTCAAAATTTCATTCATGGACATCTTCATCTACCCCCCAGCTCCAAAGGATATATCCGAATTTGAGTGAAAAATTCCCTTAAAATCCATTTTTTGGCCACTCGGAACGTTTGTAAGTAATTTTTGAATATGCCAGATGAAAGAGAATTGTTTTTTCTACCTCTGTGCAAAATTTCATTCATGGACATCCTCATTTACCCCCCAGCTCCAAAGGATATATCCGAATTTGCGTGAAAAATTCCCTTAAAATCCATTTTTTGGCCACTCGGAACGTTTGTAAGTAATTTTTGAATATGCCAGATGAAATAGAATTGTTTTTTCTACTTTTGTGCAAAATTTCATTCATGGACATCTTCATCTACCCCCCAGCTCCAAAGGATATATCCGAATTTGCGTGAAAAATTCCCTTAAAATCCATTTTTTGGCCACTCGGAACGTTTGTAAGTAATTTTTGAATATGCCAGATGAAAGAGAATTGTTTTTTCTACCTCTGTGCAAAATTTCATTCATGGACATCTTCATTTACCCCCCAGCTCCAAAGGATATATCCGAATTTGCGTAAAAAATTCCCTTAAAATCCATTTTTTGGCTACTCGGAACGTTTGTAAGTAATTTTTGAATATGCCAGATGAAAGAGAATTGTTTTTTCTACCTCTGTGCAAAATTTCATTCATGGACATCTTCATTTACCCCCCAGCTCCAAAGGATATATCCCAATTTGCTTTAAAAATTCACTGATATGTCAATTTTAACACACTATGAACATTTATTAAGTATAGATTAGTATTTATATAATATTTTATATCATTTTATATTTTTGTTTTTATTAAATTAACTAAAATGTTTTTTATCAACCACTAATTATCATGGTTCCCCCGTATTTAATTTGTAGTATTATCATGTGCAAGCGTTCAATTTTACCTACAACCTTCTGGTCGAGTATGGATGCACAGTAGATTTTGATGCGCTGTTGCCAAATGAGCTGCTTGTCGTATTTCTACGGTAGGAGCTAGGAGCTAGCTTCTCACCGATCTTAATCGGGTACAAGGTATCCTCCTGTATTTTAATCTACCGCGCTTTAGTAAATACCGAATTTCCCTCTTGGCCTAATATGTATGGTAGATAAAAAAGTACATATCTATTTCCATATTCTTAGAAACTGGGTTAATTTGAAGTAATTAAATGTAACAAACACATCGATTTATTATTTATAACAAAAAAATGATAATTTTTAACAATTATGTACAGTAGAAAAAATTGACCTTTACCCTGACGTCACTAACAGCGAACAGTACTAGGTATAGACAAACTTTATATACCCCATCCTTTTCTACTAGTAGTAGAAACACATCAAACAATTATGTACATTTGTCTAATTTATTCATTTTGCGAGGTTTGTAGGTATGATGTAAGGATAAAGGTCAATTTTTTCTCCTCTATCTGATTATATTTTTATTGGATCTCAAGTCATAATCAGTTTTTTACGATACACCTACCAAATTATAGTTGCAGTGTCCTTATTCTGGTAAATGGTCAGTGAATCTATTTCATATATCATAAGATTAATTGCCCGGTTTAACGTTTACGGTCACTTGATATTTAATAATTAAAATAGACGTCAACCTTCCTCAATAACTCGATTGCAAAACAATACGTGCAAGTATCATATCTTTGGGTCGCGTACAGTAAACTAAATAACTTAGACAAGGAAAGAGAGAGGACTGCGCATTGGAATGAATTTGTGTAACCCAATTACCACCAAACTAATGGCGGACAATATTGACATAGGCGTATCATACGATTTTTCTTATACGATTATTAAATAATCATTTTCATTATTTCGTATTATAAATCTAATTTAAAAAAGTCTTTTAATTTATACTGCTCCAAAAAAATAGAACAATCATTTTAAAACATATTTATTTAATAAATATTACAATTTTAATCTATTTTATCTATTTTAAATATATATTTTTATTCCACGCCACTGCTAAACTATTACATCTATGAGCAAATAATAACAATTAATTGAAAAATAATCTTTAAAACTGAATGAAAACAATGTTCAAAATGTATGTACAATTAATTTAAGTTATCATACATAACATATGTGATTTAGTTAAACATCTATTACCTGAAAGCTGTAATATTAATAAAAATAAATTTCAAGGAAATAGTTTTAAAATACTTTTTACCTATGAAATGAAATTCCTTGCTCTTTTTTAGCACTCTGACTATTGCACTTATAAGCTACACAATTAACCATTTTAAAATGTCTATTCAGGTTATTGAAAAAGGTGAAAATTAATAAAAAAACTAAAAAAATACAATTCGACGTTCCAAATTTGTTTGCCACCAAACGTTTGAAAATTGGCTTCACTCACACGCATAAGGTTTTCATTGCCATGCGCTGTCCTCTCTCTTTCCTAGTCTAAGCTAAATAACGTACAAAAAATGTTGACTCGACCGTCGGGTAAAGTTCAGGTATTTATTGTACACATCTGCTATTAAGAGCCAATGCTGCATTAGCGCTTTCACCATTTAAACATTTTATCAAATATCAGCTAATAAAATGTTTATATATTTAAAACTTGCTGATAATTAATAGCAATAAGTAAATATACGTGAACTTGCACAAATAGACCTCAAAATAAAGTAAAATAGTTGGACAAATCTATGAAAAATTGTCTTTTTTTCAAAAAACCCCTTTTTCTTTGTTAATATTGCATGAAAATTTCCCAAATTTTCAGGACGTATGTGGTTCACGATAGCGCATAAGCTATGCATATTTAAATTTTAAATATTGTTGATATTGATTACGAATGGTAATTAATTTCTATTAATTAAAAAAAAAGTTAAGATTAAACATGCATAGCTTCTGCAACTAGCTGTCAGTAATATGCCCTTAAAATTTTATCCAAATATGTCTTCTCTTAACGGAGAAAAACGGTACCAAAGAAGAGATCAAATTCAAATTTTTAAACTACTGATAAAAGCGCCCTCATACAGATTAATTCCTGTACACTCCGTGTTTTAATGTGCCGATGTGCGTGAACCCTTCAATTGTAAGAATTAGCGGACCAGCTGGAAAAATAAACTATTATAGACGAATATACGTTAATAATTTATTTGGCCAACCGATGGGTGTATTGCTTAAGGGATGCAAGTTTTATTCCTAATGTTTGAGTGTAAGATTGCAGTTCTATTGTTATTGTTTGTTGGCGTTTTTAAATAGTGAAATTTTTAAATTTGTGGACATTTTTTATATATTATTAAGACATTTGGACAAATATTTTAAACTTGTTTATATATTATTAAAGAAAAGTAAACAAATACAAATATTGGTTATATAGGGTGTATTTATGTATATATATACAGGGTGATTGATTAGTGTGAGGAAGCTCAGTAGATCTGTTATAGTGAAAAATACAAAAAAAACTTATTGACAAAAATTGTAGGCAACTTTAAACTCCACATTTTAAAATTATTTACAATCTTACAGGGTGTTCCATAAGATGGTGGCACACCAAACTTATGTTTTTTTAAATATTATAAATTCGAAATCTGCATCACTTCCACATCACAACAATGTAAAGTTTTATTATGTTATACCGGGTATTTAAAAAGTTATAACCAATATTACCTGAAAATCGTATCAAGTTTAACTTGAGTGTAGGAGCATTGATTTATTGCAACCATAGATTTTTATTAATTGTAAAGTACTCCTTATACCTAAAGTTATCAGTTTTCAAGATATTTTTATTTTTCTATCGAAGTATTAATTTGATAGATATTTTAACACTTACAAATAATTATTATGAGTTGGCAATGATTGGTTTGTCAGACACTGTCAGTTGGACATTATTGTTTATTAAATCAATCTGTGGTATACCGTAAATTAGCAACAATTATTATTTAGTAATTCACTAATTAATTTAATTTAAATTAGTAATAATAAATGTAATTACTGATGAAATTATAAATATCACCTGGATTTTAGGGCAATGCATTAAAAATTCTTTACTATTATTTAGGAGATCATTTTGAATGATGAAAAAATAAAAATATCTAGAAAACGGATAACTTTAGGTATAGGGAGTACTTCATAAAATTTTAAGAATGATATGAGTACTATTCGATAGTGATATAAAATACAGGGTGTTCTATTTAAAATTACCAAGAAAATAATGTACTTGCATTTTAACTTACCCTGTATTTAATTTAACGAATATTATAAAAACGAATATGTTTTATAATTTTTAACAATTATTAAAAACTATGGTTAATTTTCATATGGAATAAATTGAAAAGCTAGATCAGTTTTGGGTAACTAACATGAGGAAACAGTTTGTGATTTTTTCACCTCACATTATATAACAGAGATTATAAAACACCCTATCTGAATGTCATTTATTGTATGAACTCTTACTCTGTGGAAGTCCATTGTGTTCTGAAGGTCTTAGGAAGTAATCATAACCTATCACTACCTGCTGTAAGTGCGACAATTATATTAAACTTGAGAATATTTTCGAGTTAAATAAACATTCTTAAAATAATTTAAAACACAAAAAATGTAAAATTACGATTTGGAAACTCGTTTTCTAATTAATTTTATTCCACGGAACCTTTAAATTTATTGTTTATTTTAACAAACTGTCAATTTTGTTAAAATCTCTTATTGGCCAATCTGGTTAAAACTTCAAATGATGTTACAATGTTGCCCAGATTTACTCTAATAATTGTATCAAATATTTGAAAATTAAACAGGTATACTTTTAGTCGATTTTAATTTGTCCAAATTTTAAGCTTTGTTTTTTGTAGTTTTGATTAGCTAGTTTTGTTAAAAAAATCACATATATCTGGAAATATTTTTAAAACTGGCAGGTAAACTGTACTATTAAAATAAGCTTCAATCTCCGGAAATTTGTCTTTCTGATGATGAAGGTTTATTTTGAAATTTAAATTTTCTATTTATGTCAAATATGTTGTAATACTATAAAAGTTAATTTTTATTTTATTTTCCTATTTATTTTTTGTTTATGTTTATTTTATCTATTGTTGTTGTTAGGATAAAACTAAGTATTGGTTAGGTTAGGGTAGGTTAGGTTAGGTTAGGTTAGGTTAGGTTAGGTTAGGTTAGGTTAGGTTAGGTTAGGTTAGGTTATGTTAGGTTAAGTTAGGTTAAGTTAGGTTAAGTTAGGTTAGGTTAGGTTAGGTTAGGTTAGGTTAGGTTAGGTTAGGTTAGGTTAGGTTGGGTTGGGTTGGGTTAGGTTGGGTAATGTTGTTGTTAGGATAAAACTATTGAGATTTTCATTGGAGTTTTTCACTATTTTATTTCAGATATTAAGGTGCGATAGTATTTTGTAATACACTTTGATCTGTGTCTGTTGGTCGGGAAGATGATTTAAATATTTTTGTTTCATTTAAATTTTATATCTAGTGTAGAATTTTGTTTGAAAATTGTTTGTTTTATTTATTTTATTTTTATGGAACGAATACTTTTATATTAATTTTTTTTATTATTCATAAATGCGTTAAATTTGGTATTGTAGGATAGGTTAATATTTCCTACACATTTTAAGCATACATTTTATATTTTCTATATAATAAGGTTCATTTTTTAATATTTATATATAATATACAAGAATAGCTATATTTTTTTAGTCTGGCAACATTAGTTAGTGATATTTTTATGTCCACGCAAGGAGACGTCTTCTGCTACCGTCTCCCAACAGCAGGAAAACTAAGAAGGGTCGACTCCTGGAGGGCGACATCGACCCCACACCTGACAACTATCACACCGGTTATGGCGGGGGTTCACAGTTCTAACCTAACCTAACCTAACCTAACCTACCCTTTTCGGGTCAATTGACCATATAAAACGTAACCTAACCTAACCTAACCAAGCCTTGAAAATATTACGATTTGCGTTCCGTGCGCAATTGCACATAAATAAAACATTAAATAAGAAATACTTAAACGCGTCTCCGGCAGCTAAAATTGCTTGATTACACTAATTAACAACCCCTAGAACCCCCTGCACCATCAACAACCCTTGAATCGTGATAATTGTTTTGAGATCCAACCCAAAAACTTGATTTTCGTATTCATTACAATATCCTAGATCCCTCATAAAATTTTTATGAAAATCAGGGAGTTCACCAAATTCTACATATTTACCATTCAGTTTATATTGGTCAATGCGGACGTAGACTTAAAAACACGTCTCTCTGAACATGTTAACTTCACTAAGAAATACCAGGAATTTGAACATTTTAATTCTCCCTCATCGTTTGCGAATCACATCCTTTCTGAAAACCATTCTCGTGAACTTTTTGCGGTAGATTTACTACATTTTTGCGATAAGGGTTTTAGATTGAATTTACTAGAAAGCCTTGAGATACATACAGCTCTTTTAGATAGTAACATCAATTGCCTTAATAAACAACTTAGACCGTCTGAAAGTTATGTTTTCCTTAGTATCAAAAATAATATTTTGTTAAGAGCTTTAATTTCTTTACCATTTTTCTTCTTTTTTTATATTCTTAATTTTGACATATAGACTTCATATTTGATGATAAATTTCATAGTTCTATGATACTGTATCTGTGGTCAAGTACTTCTCTTTCCTCTTTAGTTCCATGCATTTCTGGTTTATGTTTGAAGTTTGATAAGTTAACCTTATTCATTAAATGGGTGTCTACTTCAGATAAAGTTTTTTAAAGAAATTTTTTAAAAAATCTTCTGGCATCCCATTTAGTTAATGGGTACAAATTATGAGGTTCACACTCATAATTCTTCTAAGTGTTCTTAGTGAAATATTTTCCTGGTTGGAAGTCCTTTTTAAGAAATTCCATCTACATGGGAATGAGTTTCTACCTTTGGAACCTCATGTGTCCCCAAAAATTTCCATTCCAATTTCTCTTAAGTTTCCCTTCAAAAGTCTTTCTAAAATTTATTTACCAATAGTCAAAACGTATAAGCTGCTTTCATTTTTGGGATTCGATATTACCCCACAATTTATCTCCTCAAGTTTACTTTTTCTGGATGTTTTCCATTACATCCCCTATTTTTCCTATTGGGATTTAAATTTAAAGGGAACATTACATTGTTTTCACTATTTCCTTATAGGTCTCTACATTTTGAGATGTTCTAATAAGTATACTATTATCTCCTAAAGTTTTAATCTACTGTGTTTTCTTTTTTCTCACGATGGTTTACGGTAAGTTTTGTTTACTTATTATATTACGTTTGATATTGAATTTTCTCACCAAATTTGTCTTGAATAGAATTTTACTATCATATTAAGGTTTTTGTGGATTGTTTCTTGACTTTGTCTCATCCTGTCAGTATTAATTATAATTTTATAGATATTTTTGAAAATTATCATTTTCTAACACAAAAAATTTTTTAATGTAACTCAATCTTAACAATGTTAACTTTATTACATTATTTCAAATACTTAATTATTTACACAATATTTTGTAAGTTTAATATTATTATTCATGTTTATTATTTTAATATGGTTTGACATTATTTGATTGTAACCTTTTCTACTATTATATATTTAATTAATATTTTCTGTTTTATCAGTTTGTTATTGTAATCAATTTGTAAGGAAGTGTATTGAATGTTTTACTTGATATTGTCTCTTACGATCCTCTTTCTAATCTTTTATAATTCTTTCCGCCTGATGATGGTCCTATAGGACCGAAACTAGTTGCAACAATTAATAAAACAGTTGTGGGATGGACTTTAAGTTTCCTATAAACCTTTTATGTAATGATTAATTAGTTTATTAGTTTTAATGTTACTTTTGTTATTTTCTGAAATTTATTGGATTGTATTTTGCTGATATTGTTAATTAACCATGTTCTTATTTTTCATATTTAATCATGTTAGTATTATATATTGTTATCTTTATTCTGACATTATACTGTTCTCTTCATAGAGCCTGATGATGATCTGTTGACCGAAACATGTCTCAGCACTTTAATTTGTGGAAATAAATAAAATAGGACGTTTCTATCAAATTTTTTCAAACTAACCAGTATTAAACCATATTATCTGTGTATAATGTTTATAACAAAAAATGGTTAGATACTTACCGTTTTTTTGCCCACTTCCTTTTTTTTAGTTTTTCGTTTCACATTTAAATACAAACGTTTTCCACCTTTCGCCACAATTGTTTTTTTTTAATTCCCGACTTTCTTATTATAAGAATAATAATAACAATCAACAATTTAAAATACTAAAAGCCACTTTAACAACCACAAGTTGATGCCTAAAGGTGTAATGGGTTAATGATTATAAATTTACTGACCCTCTGTACCTTTAAGATGCATATGTAATAGTTAAAAGGCAGATAAAGAGGATGCAGCACTTTTTTTAGAATACGTTTAGTATTTATATACATTATAATTTTATTATTTAATTTTCACCAAAAAGTCTAAAATCCTATATAATTGTGAAAAGTTGTAAATTTTAATAGGAAATCACCAAATTCAAAATAAAAAAAAAAATGTAAAATATATTAAAATAAAATTATTTAGCACCCATAATACTAGATTTTTTCTCAAAAAGTTGGTGAAAACCAAATTTAAATTAATAACATAATAAAAAAGTTATTTGGAAACTAGAAAATGTATGCACATAGAACGAAGAGGATATTACTGCTAGCCTTCAAGGTCTCCAAAATTCGTCTTGGGCGTGGGTCCTCACACTTCTAAGATTTTTTTAAACTCTTATTACTTCTTAATGAACATAAAATACATATGTACTTGTCTATAGAATCAAATTTTGACAATTTTAACTCTATATGTCGTTTAATATGTATTTAGAATTGCCATTTTAAACATTTTTACATCAATTTTTATAAAGAAAAGCCAACTATTTTTGCATTTCTGCTTCTATAGACTAGTTCACTTTATTTTATTCTTTAATTATGTTATCGTCTCATATAAAAAATATACCGTGGATTTTTAAGAACAATGTATATTTGGTTGCATAGATACTACATGAAAATAGGCGTAGGCGTGTCCATACCAGATGCTGGAAATAGATCTTTCAGTGGCGTAATATAAAAACACTGAAATTAGCAAATATTAAATGTTTCGTTTATATGAAAAAATGTAAGAATGATAGATATTGAGTTCGATTTGATATAATATATAAGGGTGAATCAATTTATAAAGTAAAATAAAATTGTTACTGTTACTAAAGTATGTTAATTATTTTAAAAAAATAATGTTTAAACCCGGACGGAAACATTCAACTAGACAAACTACAAGCTACGGTTTGTACACTAAGTTTATAAAAAATTAAAGTATTAATAATTTGCTTAAAATTCATTGAGATTGATTTTTAACTGCTTAAAAGCTTAACCGTTAAAGTGATTTATTGCTGCACGTTAGCTTACCTATTACTTATTGATTTTATAAAATAATAATTATCATAAAGGAAATTTTGTTAGCTTATGTAATTTTAATTAATAAAAGGTCCAATAGAATATACCAACAATATTGTAACTAATATATATATATATATATATATATATATATATATATATATATATATACAAAAACATATATATACAAAAATATATATATATATATATATATATAGTGTGGAAAAGCCAAATGGAATTTATTAACTATTTCGATTATTGTACATATTTATAGAAAATATCGAAACACGTCAAATTTTAAATTATAAATTGACATTCTTTAAAGTGAAAATGTGATCCCTACCTTCAACCCGCTTTGAGTGACAGTTACAACCTCTAATTTTTTAAATGGGAAATGGGCTTTTGCTATTTGGTTTAAAAGGTCTCTTCATTCTCTATTTGACAGACCAAAGTGGGATGAAATCGCCTATAGCCTTCTAAAGTTAATTAACATAACAGGGGTTGAAGGTAGGGGATCAAACTTTTACTTTAAAGAATGTCATTTTATAATTTAAATTTGACGTGTTTCGAGATTTTATATAAATATGTACAGTAATCGAAATAATGAATTTATTCCATTTGGCTTTTCCACACTATACTGTGTTAACAACACACTATGTTTTCTTGGATTTTTCGACAGTTTTTCAGTAACAATTGCATTTTTGTTTTGATCTTTAAAAACTGATATTTTTTTCTAGATTTTTCATCAATACCACCTGAGATAATTTATGCATGGTGAGAGTCATCAAATAAGGTAATGGGGAGAATAAAAATAAAACAACTAAAACATTTTACTTTAAAGATTTCTTTTTAATTTCTGGCTTTACGACTGTCTACTATTTCTGGTAATAGACAAGCGTAAAAAAAGTTCACTAGTTTTTTTCCATATTATTAATCCAGAAATGGTCATCCTTCGAAATGATTTCATGTTTTAGACCAAGTGGGGTCCAAACGGCAAAAATGCAGGCATCCGACTTGGTCACATGAAGTTGCCGTTGGATTTGGTAAAACCATTTGTGTTTTTTATTTATCTCACCCGTCTTGTTCCAAAACGTAATTCTTTTCTGAATTCCTTCTTCGGGTGTCATATTTCTAGCAGAATATGGACATTTTACTTCTACAATATTTGTATGGTTAGAGGTAATGCCACTCACAGTTGATCCTAAAAACTGAAAATTTTTATCGATAAATTAACATATCTAATAAAAGAAATATTAAATTTTGATATCAATTTTACTTTTAGTTTTATCACAAACAGTTAATTAGATTATTTTTTTATCAAATGTTTTAAATCTAAGTTAAAAAAAATTAAGGAATTTAATATTTGCTTAAAATACCGCAAATAAAGAACATTGCCTTATTTTTAAACTGGCTACTATGCAAGATTGCAGTTGCGATTGTGGTCAAGCTGCTGTAATATTTTAAACAAACCCTCTTCGACAATATACGAGTAAGATGTACACGCCCCTTAGGTACTTGTAAATTTTTTCCCTCGTCTCTCACCGCTGCCTTCCTCAGAAACTGGTGAACCCGAGTAAAATACTCTCTTAATATAAAATAAAAAATAACAATTACCCATTGATGCAGAACAGTCAGTGCATGCAGAACTAAGGATTTGCTCCTTAACTTCATTAATCCATAACCATTTGAAAATCTACCTTTGATAGATTTCTTGAATCTGCTTTAGTAAATCCAGAATACATTTTGGCTAAATCGCCTAATTTAATTGGAAATGCAATTGGTGCGCAATTAGTAGAGGATCAATTTTAAAACTTGTCAACTAATAACGTATCACTCGCATTTTCCAGCATATCAGGATAAAGTACATTTAAATTATCAGGAATAAACAGAGCCCTAATTAGGACCCAAACGTTTAGTGTTTCTGAATGTTGAGTGTGAGCTTCTCGAAACACAAGAGGATTTGTATCCCTCCAAATTCTACAGTTATGTTCACCTCCATTTAGTGAACTAGTGCATTCGCTGGAAAAGCAAACGTTATACAAGAAATTTGGGTTATTGTTTGATACCATGTACGTATGGTTGTTACGCTTGGCCATAATTTCGCAAACCTCGATTGAAACCATTATCATTTAATTCATAAATTAATTTAATTTTGTACTGATGGAACTTGTTTATGTAAAATTCTGAAAACGTTAGATTGGCTAATACCGGAAACTGCAGACAGGTTTTGAACAGATGCGTGTTTGGCATAAGTTGAACATGGCCCCATACCGCCACATCTGCTTCTTCATAATTTACAATTCCAATGGATGCCATTTTTATCCAAAACTGAACCCGTCTCAACAAATTTTGAAATCAATTCCAGTATGTACTTACGCTACGTATAGATTGGTTTCCGTTAAATATCCTTGCAGCCGCTCTGGCACCATTTTGATTTTGGTAATACAGCCTAACCCGCTCAACACGTTCTTGCAATGTGTACACCGTAATTAATTTTAAAACTGTAAACAAATCAGCAACGTAGTAACTCAACAGATTGATTATTAATAGTGAAAAAATGATCGAAAAACGAGATAAACAGGCAGCGTAAGAAAATGTTTTGACTTTTTAAAAATTTAGTCCGAGATAATTTATTTATTAATGGCTCCTGGCTCCAAAACGGTAAAATCGATTTGGCAACTCCGCTCCGCTATAAATTCCATCCGCCGGTTACGAGGAAGTTATCGTAATATATTATAACTTTATACTAATAAGTCTTACTATTAATATTTATATATTACTAAAAAAGGTCGGAAGTCATAAAAATATTTTACAATAATAATAAAAACATTGAAAATCATTGAATTAATGGTAAACAAAAAATATTATTGATTCTTCCATTGGGGCTGGTGGGTAAATGAAGATGCACATGAATGAAATTTTGCACAGAAGTAGAAAAAACAACACATTCCACTTATAGAAACTGTCCATATAGGAGTATTAAATATATGATATTAACAGTGACTTAAATTTGACTTTGTGAATTATAATACGAACGCGTCTCATATCAGCGCCCTCTCTACGGCGCTCTGCATCCACAGTCACTATTGTTGTAACCTTTGAATTACTAAGAAGTTTTAATTCACGCGTTTGCTATATCTATTGCACTATATTCATTCATTTTCAACATTCCAAAACAAGTTCATTTGAAGTTTAAAGTTATATTATTAATTTGTCGTTAAATATAAAATCAACAATGTACATGATAAGAAATGGAAATTCTTAAAAATGTACTACATAATACTCTGCACTTTGTGCGCACTAGAACTCCAAACCGAATTTACCTAATCGTTAAAACCACACTGGAACTCCACGCCAAAAATTTTGCTACCTGAATACTTTACTAATTCCACACCGAATAATATTATATTTTTAAAACCAGTAAATATAATATTGCGCTTAGATAAGAATGAAAACCATAATTTAATTAAAAAACTAGTTTGTAACCAAACTAATTTGTTTTCTAAAAACTAGCTACAACGACAGTACTAAATTACTAAAAATAATCGTTAACAGAAAAAGGTGTTTTTTATAAAACACTAAAGCACCTATCAATTTAAATTACTATTCGTTTATCAACGAAGTAACCTTACCTTTAAAATTTCTGTGCGGAATTCCAGTTAGGGATTAACTAATAAGTGTAACCCAAAATGGGATTATAATTTAGGTGTGGAGTTCCAGTGCACTGTGCACTTTTGCTGCTGCCGTTGTGAATTTTATGTTTTACTAAATTTGATGTTTAAATACTCAACTCGTTTTTTAAATTCGTGTCATAACAGAAAGCCATATGAAATGCGTTGTTTATAATATTTTTTTATATTTTGCCACCATATAATTTTTTTTTGATTTTAAAAAGTATGTTGGTAGCACTGTGTAATTTATAACATTTTGCAGTTTTGAAATTTAAATTTTCAAATGTCAATGTTTTAATAGTATATTGTGTATCTAGGAGTAAAAGCGATACATTCCCGGACGACAACAAATATTGGAGTCTGGGAATGTGCTTTTACTCCGAGGTGCACATACTATTTTTTCTGAAATCACATTCGATATTGCGAGTTTTATTTAATATTTATTGTAATAAGTAAAACTACCATTTATTTGATAAATATTTTTAGTTGAAATTAGAAATTAAGTAAATAAACTGTCTAGTGGAAAGCAAACTTTTTAATTTTTTGACAAATGTCAATAACGGAATTTTTTAGTCCCAAATGACTGCAGCGGTGCGGAACCAATACAGCAGAATGTATTGAATTGAAAAGGAAAAATGTGACTACTAAATTGTTTCTGGATGTACTTATTTGACATATAACGTCAATAAAACAAATGCATTAGAATAGGGAGAATGAAAAGTTTAATACAACACACGATCCGAAAAAATTTTAAGGAGGTCAAAAACTTACTTTTAAAAGTTAGCTTTCGGATCTTGTAATGTAAATAACTATTTAAAACCATCAATTTTTAGTTTGTCTTATCATTTGAATTTAATGTAACACATTAATTTTTTTGACATTTACTAAAATTATTTTGTGTTTTTTTAGGTTATACATTCAAAAATTGAAGATGCAGTACTTCCCGAAAAAGTGGATATCATAATTTCAGAATGGATGGGATTTTATTTATTACACGAATCTATGTTAGATTCAGTTATCATAGCCAGAGATAAATATCTGAAACCTGGTGGTCTTATGTTTCCAGAGTCTGCAACATTGTATGCTACGCCATGTAGGTAAGTAAAAATAATAGGTACTTAATACCGGAATTAAAGTTTTGTCCATATTTATACAAAAAGATTAGCATTAGTTTCTTTTGGTAAATATTATATTAGAGCTTTATTTTACTATAAGGTTAGGTTAGGTTCAATGTAAGTGGGGCGCTCAACCACCCCTCCACTGCGACCACCGTTGGGTCTATTGTGGCTCACCCCTAGGGTTATAAATCGCCATACAAGCCAATCCTTCTTGCGAAGTCAATGGTTGTCTGCGGCGAGACCTGTTTAAAGTCGTTAGGCTCCAATTTTGGGAAACCAAAAATGCGGTGCCTAGTATTTTCCAGGGCGGAGCAAGAACATAATATGTGTTCTGCAGTCTCGTCTTCCACACTGCAGAAGCAGCAGTCTGAAGTTTGACTCAGACCTATTTTCTTCATGTGGTATCTTAGACGACAGTGTCCCGTAAGCAGGCCTATAAGAATGCATAGGTCTTTCCTATCCCACTCTAGAATCTGCTTAGTTATATTTTTCGAGGGTTTGGAGATGAAAGCCTTTGAATGGATTAGTCCTGGGATATCATTCCAGTACATGAGGATTTTCCTCTCTATCGAGCCGGAGATAATATATTTGGCAGTACTTTTGGTAATGCCAAAGAATGGTTCAGGTCCTATAAATCTAGACTCTGCTCCTTTTTTGGCAAGAGTGTCGGCTTTTTCGTTACCCACAACTCCGCTATGTCCTGGTTCCCAGAGCAAAGTTACCCTGTTGTTGGAAACAAGACGTTCTAAGGCTTTAATACAGTTCCATACCAACTTTGAATTAAGCCGGTTGGAGCTCAGTGCCTTAAGAGCTGCCTGGCTATCTGATACAATATGTATGTTTTTGTTTACAAGAGGGTGATTTATCAGCTCTCTTGCACACAATTCAATGGCGAAAACCTCTGCCTGAAAGATGGTAGCATATGAGCCGAGGTTTACTACGATTTCAACCCTCGGTTTGCTACCATACACTCCTGCTCCAGCACCTTCTGGAGTTTTGGAGCCATCAGTGTATAGTACGTAGTCCGTCCCAGAGAAAGAGATGATCCCCTTTTCCCATTCGTCTCTCTTCGGAAAGAGGACTTTAAAGGACTGTTCTACGTGCGTCCGGGTGGCTAGAATATCTGAGACCATCCCAAGCGTGTGGTGATCTTTAATTTCACGCATCAGGCCCGAGTGGTCTCAGGGTCTCTGCTATAAAGACAAGTTCCAAGTAAAAAATATTTTTTCAGATAATTTCTTTTTTATATATATAATTATATATAATATATATTTCTTTTTTTATAATATCTTTTTTCACTGTAAATTTGGTAAATATTGCAATTCATAGGCCGCAAGTTATTGCAAAAGATAAATAAATGGTTTAAGAAAAGGTTTCGTAATTAATTTTATATCAAATACAACTCGTGGGCGTATAAAATATAACTTTCAAACGAACATAGCTCATGTTAAAATATTTTATATGTTGGCAAAATTGCGCTCTGTTGCCGCGTAATATTGTAGTAAAATAAAAAGAAGAATATTAGAGAAACTTCGTATGATATTTACTAGATTCTAATACTGTTTTAAATGCTTGGCAACACAGTCCCGTTCTGACAGTTGTGACGTGCAACTATATTTATAATTGACAAGGTATATGTTAATTCATCGATGCCTTTATGTCCGAGTAGGTACTTAGCTCTTTCTCTTCTCAATAAATATAATACTCCTGGGCCCAGATTTTCAAAATTCAGACGAGTAAGTCGTGTGAGAAATTGTACCACGTGACCACTCACCACTCTCACACATCGACAATATTGGTATGCTCGAAGTTCTTCTAGGAGCACGCCATTGGTTTTACCAGTGTTAGCATTAATAATACAAATTAATGGAAAACTTAAATAATACTTTACATTTAATTAATGGCGAAAATAATATTTCACAACAACTGTTCAAAATGTCCTCCATTTTGTTGAATACATAATCTAATTCTTTTATTTAGCGAACGCATTAATCCATTTAATGTTACTGGATCGTTTTGTAAATTGGTAAATACTTGTTCAATTTTTTCTCTTAACACATTTACTGTATTAATTGGAGTTGATTTACTCCATACTGAAAAGTCCATTGGATTAAGATCACAACTACGAGCAGGCCAATGAATCGGTGCATGCGCACCCCGGCCTATCCAACTATCAGGGAAATATTCATGTAACCACCTTCTACAAATTCTTGTGTAATGTTGTGTAGCACCATCATGCATGAAAAACATCTTTCTTCGTATTTGTAATGGAATATCTTCCAAAATATTATGTAAAATATTGTCTAAAAAATAATACATGTTACCATTTAAATTTCCGGGAAAGATGTGGTATCCTATGAAACTATTTCCTAAAATAGCTGCTCAAACGTTTATCTTGAACGTGTGTTGGTAGTGAGTTTCCATGGTAGTCCTTGGATTTTCTTCAGTCCAGAAACGCATATGTATAGAATTGTACATACCTTGTCTTGTAAATTTGGCCTCGTCCGTAAACAGAATGTTGCTTAAAAAATTTGGTGCAATTTGAACTTTATTTTGCAATATTTCACAAAAATCAACTCTAAGTGGCTCTGTCGATAGTGGTAAGGATGTAATTGCTGTTCATGCAGAACTCTTAAAACACTTTGATGGGAAATGTTTGTTATTCATCTTAACCTGCGTGTACTTATTGTGGGATTATTTATTACTACGTCCAATATTTGATTTTCAACGTTAGCAGTTCTTGCTACTCTAGGACGACCAGCATCTGTATTCCTTATTTGAAGACAACCGGTTTCTCTCAGTCGTCGTTCAGTACTTACAAAATTCCTGGCATTGGGAATATTTCTGTTCGGATTCTTTTCTCTGTAGCGTCTTACAGCGGCAGCAGCATGTTCCGAACACTCCCCTAAACTAAAAGTATGTCAAACAGGGCAAACAAATTAAAAATTAAGCAAAAGAGACGTGTTAAATACATTTCACTGTCGAGTACAATAAAAGTGTATATGAAATAATTTAACTGTCATCAAATGTGAGATTAAAGTGTTGTTGCTTGTTGCTAGCACAAGTGTCAATTCCAAAGCCTACTTTATGCATATGCAGAAATGCAACGATTACAGTAAAATACATGTATACCTTCGAGTTTAAATAAATCGAAAACAGTGATATCTATCGAATTATTACAAGAGTGTAACGAAAGAATTTTTAAAATATATTTTTAAAATAATTAAAAATTAAAAAAAAATGTGACGCAATAACCCTCACTTAACCTCCAAAACAACCCTGTATTCATATGGGATGTGGTAGGTAGTGACACGAATTCCGGAATATGATTTCCGTAGTCAAAACTGTTTGAAAGATATTAGAAAAAATAAGAATTTCAATTCGCCGCTATAAAGGGTTGAATCTCCTTTATTATTCGGTTTTATAAAAAAGTGTATATAATGAAATACCCTTATTTTTTGGCGTACTATGACCTCTAAAACTTAATGTACATAATTATGGACCACCCTGTATATATGTTTTATTTTGTACCCAAGTACTGCAATTTAAAAATAGTTTTATTGGATTCGGTAGATATTTATGATAAAGACGAATTTACGTTTAATGGGTAACGGGGTTTTATTTTATTTGAGAACCGCATACTTATTTAAGGATTAAGAAAGTTTAAAATTATTGATATTACACTGATTATGTCCGGGGTCCACATGTTACCTAACCTAAATAATAGTATTAATTAAAGGTATTACTTATTGGTGATATTATTGTAATCAAATTTGAATGTCTATTTATTGTTGTATGTATGTATGAATTAGGGGTGATAATTACACTGCGACCTATAGGATCTATTGTGTCCCCCCTTACTTGCCATGTTCTGATATTTTCTCAGACTTACAGCAGCTCTTCGAGTCCTAATTTCCTGAGGAAGTTTAGGACATCGTCGTGCTTCAAATCAAGTAGATCCCCTTCCTCTATTTCATGTGCTCCTAGGTATCTAGCCCTAGAATTTTGCAAATTTTTGAGGTTTCATCCTCTACCTCACAGAATCTGCACTTTGCTTCATCTGCTAACCCTAGTTTCTTCATGTGGCTTCTTAACCGGCAATGCCCGGCACTGAGGTTCAGGCAGCTAAGATATCTCTTCTGGTCATAGTTCCCCAGTAGATTCTTAGATTGCCTCAGTCCTTCCAGCTGATTCCAGTACTTGGATTTTTCCTTCTCCATTTCTTCCCTTAGTTTTCCTAAGATTACTCTACTGCTGATCCCACAAGATGGTTCTGGTCCCAAATGTGGGGTTTCAGCTCCTTTTTTTGCCAGCTTATCTGCTGTTTCGTTCCCCTCTATTCCTATGTGTCCCGGGACCCATAGGAGGGTGACAGTGTTCTTCTAGCCCAGTTCATTTAGTTTGCCTAGGCATTCCCAAATCATCTTCGAGCTGATTATATTTGAACTTGGCGCTTTGATGGCTGCTTGACTATCCGACATGATCACAATCTCTTGTCTGCGGTAGTTTCTTCCAATATTGAATTCCACACATCTTTCGATGGCGCGGACTTCTGCTTGAAAGATACTCGGGTATGTGCCCAAGCTTTCTGAGTATTTGGCTCTCGGTCCAAAAACTCCTATCCCAGTTCCCTCGTCTAGCTTGTTACAATTTGAGAGATTATGTTTTTATGTTTATTTTTGAATCATGTAGTATTGGGCAATAAAATTTGAATTATGCAATGAATTATATCTTACAATTTTTACGTTTATGTTGGGTGCTTTGTTAAAATTCTTTTTATATATTTTATTGTGCCATTTGATGCATTTATATTTATTTATTGAATAATGAATTAAAAATTAAATTTTTTATATATCAAGAAGATTTATTTTCCTACCTATTTCTAAAATCAAATTAATTCTTAATTAAGTAAATTTGTGTTTTTCATTAATAAATGAGTTTATTTTGTATAGTGCATAAAAAGCTGAAAATTAGTGAAATTTATTGTACTAACCCTTACTATATGAAAGTCCTTCTTATTAACAACAGTAAACAACTAATCGGTTGAATGAAACTTCCACTATTTATTCAAAATTACGTTTTAAATTCAATGACAGCTGTTTCGCTAAAAACTAGCATCGTCAAATTGACAGCTGTCATTGAATTTAAAACGTAATTTTGAATAAATAGTGAAAGTTTCATTCAACCGATTAGTTGTTTACTGTTGTTACTGAAAATCAGTGATACCTATTTTCAATTTTCTAGTCTTAGATCGTATATTAAAAAAAGGATGAAATATTTTTTAAGAATTGTAGTATCGCTACTATATATGTTGCTTAGTTATCAAACTATTCAATGTCGTTCTTTGTTTTGAGAACATGGAAAAATGACATGCTTCCACATTTTTGCTTACAACAAGAAAACCAGTAGTGCATTTTGCTTGTCACCATGAAATTGCCAAGAAAATTTGCTGCAAGAATTTCGACTTTCTATTTTATCTTCTAACGATTTACTAGTAGCCGAAAGTTGAGCTTTCGGTTTTTTTTTTAAAAATCTTATCCCTTAAACATTGCATAGTTTTTTGCTTGCCACCAATGGAAAGTCAAGAAATTTTGCTACTAGAAGACGAAATTTCACCTTTTTATTTTAATCTATCAAAATTTTATCATAACCGATACATTCTCGGATTTTAAACGCTAATTAGTTCAAATAGACGTGTTACTTAAATTTTTAAACTTAATTTATTATTAAAATGTTAATCATTTTATTTTTATGAAATATTTCTTAAATATTATAACTAATACGTTTCTGATGCCACATCAGCATTTAGAACGACTTCGGGAGTGGCTTTACAGGTAATAACAGGTACAGTACCGATAGACTTGATGGTTAAAGAAAGAAGCTACATAATTGAAAGCGCGGAAGGAAACCTAAGTATCCAAAAAAACAGAGCTAGAGAAAGAACGCTAACAGAATGGCAAACAAGATGGGAAAACAACACAACAAAAGCTCAATGGACCAAACGATTAATTAGGAACATAAGAGAATGGGTGAACTGCGTACACCGCACAACTGACTACTACCTAAGTCAATTCCTCTCAGGACATGGAGTGTTCCGTGTGTATGCTAAACGATTCAAAAAGGACGACACAGAATATTGCATATATTGTCAACAAACCGATACAGTAGAACACACTATCTTCGATTGCAGTAAGTGGGAGCGATATAGAAAAGAAACATACCTAAAACTAGATCAAGAACTAACACCAGACAATATTACTGAGACAATGACAAAAAACGAAAAAAACTGGAAAGAAGTGCAGAAGATGATATCACGTATTATGAGCGACAAAGAAAAAGACGAACTAAGAAGACAAAGAGAAAACTAATGTGAATGGCAGAAAGGGGTACAACTGATGAGTATGTCAACGACGGTTCCGGTGCACCCTTGGAGAAAAGGAAGGGGTTTTAGTCGGTAAAAATCCGACAGTACCACGTTTGTGGTCTCTTGTTGAAGATTTCCCCTGCCCAAAAAAAAAAAAAATACGTTTCTGATACCCAAATTTCGTTAAATGTTCGAATAACAAAGAGAGTGGTAAATAGATAGATTGGTAATTGACCGTCCATTTCTTAAGAGGTTCGATCCTTTTTTTCTGCCTATGCTTTACAATGCAAAACCATTTCGCTTCTAGTTTAAAAAGTATGCTACAGAATTTTTTTCATTTTTTAACATTAAATAATATTGATAATTATCTATACCTAGAATTACGTTAAGATTTTTTGAAAAAAGTCAATTTTTTTGGTTTAGAAATCATTTAAAACATTTAAAATCCGATGTTTGCTTATTTCTCGTAAATAACTAATAAAACGTATATTTTAGCCAAGTAAAGGTGTAAACAATCATTTTAGATCTTAAATTTATTTTCAAAAATGAATTTTAATCATTAATTTGTTAGTTGAAAGCGAAAAATAATTACTCCTCCCCTCATCAAGCTCCGCCCTCTAAATAGAATATTTACCAGTTGGTGTATCGACAGTACACAGTACTTTGTAAACTTGTGAGAGGGTGGATTACTGAGACGTGGTAGAGGCCGTGGATTCTGAGTAGACCCGTGACGTCGTAAATAGTTGCGTACAACTGAATGGCAGCGGTGCATTAGAGAGAGACAATACGACGTAAACGGCCGACTGACCAGAATGAATCAGTAAGGGCTGCAATTATTAGTATAGTTAATAGGACAATTTTCAAACACAAATTTGTGTACTGCGCCGGTTGACGTCACAGGTCTACTCAGAATCCACGGCCTCTACTTTTATATTTTATTATTTTTATTCTGCGCTCTTTTTAAAATGGTTAAAACAAAAAAGTGTGCATCAAAAGTGTTATACAGAAAACGAACAGATCAATAGCAATGCGTAGACTAAACCAATTGAGGACATTAAATAATTTAAATTTTTGTAAATATTCCTGAAAATTTCACGCCCTTGTAATAATTGCCCAATTTATTTGTACATTGGGTCAACTTCTCTTTCCAACTCCGTTAAATTTTCAACACGAATTTCAACCCTTTTCTGATCTGTGGTTGCTCACCTATAAAATTATAATTATACGAATTTTCAAAAAGAAATGCCTAATTTTATTTTAATGCACATTGATGCACATTGGGAATGATGCATTTTAAAAAAGAAACCAGGTTTTAAAGTCAAGACTGTAGTGATAATTGTGAAAAATCATTTATAATTTGCACCGATCCTAATTAGGAAAATAAAAAGATAAATTTGACACAATCTGTTGTGTGGGCAAATTAGTCAATTAATATTGGGTATTGGATTATAGACCCCACAACAAATAATTTAAAATATTAAATACTTTATGTATACCTTTCTTTATTCTTATTTCTTATTCTCATTTTCCAATAATATTTTATGTATTTATAAACAAAATTATTATTATATTCAATGTTTTAATAATGTTCATGTTTAGTGCTTAATATATAATTTATTAATGTACATTTACCAGTTTCAGAAAACTTTGTGGGCGACCCTATATATTTTAATTTATTACAGATATGTAGATTTGTAACAACCCCACAGCTCTTAAATAAGTAAATTTTTTATTATTCCCGTATATTTTAAAATAATCCTAGCCCTGTAAATATAAAAAATAATAAATGTAAATTTTTATCGATATTAAGATTGTTTATTTCTGGATTAACAAAGAATGACAACATTCCTGGTCTAACTGATTAATTCTATGAATTAGCGTAGATATTTATATTTATATCTATTTGGAGTTCATTTTATTTTAGGAGTTTACATTGCACAAATAATCTTTTCATTGTCCATTAAATATTAATTAATTTATTGTCCTCTTTCCAACCAGCTGCTTCTGAAAATCCCAAATAGCGGTACTGTTCTAAAAAATAAAGCTACATGAAAGTGGTAAATAGATATCTTGCCCGGTTAAAAGATTATAAAAATATTTAAACTAAATTAATTTATAATGTTTAAGCTTATTTATTAAAATAGATACGAGAAAAATTCCCCAGAGACTGCCTCGTATCATTCCTAGCTTTGGCAGACTAATGTTAAACGCTGTATACCTAGCTACTTGTAAAATGTAATACAAATAGGTACGCAACCTTATTTAATAATCCGAATTTAGAGCCTCCAAAACTAAAACAAAATATCTCAATGGATATAAAGAAAGATATGTACGTACGGGAGGCGCGTGGTTTGCTGGATATGGGTAGTGCATAAACTAAAAACCTGTTCAAATTTACGTACAGCGACATCTAGCGTATTTCAGTTGTCTGCACAAGGTATAGAACATTCTTAAGTAATACCTACATTGGTTTATTTTTTTGAGTAAAGGGTAAATTTATCTCCAACTTTTAAAATGACCTTAAAATCGCCAAATGCAAATGCTAAATTCTTCATATTGAGATCTTCATATTGAGATCTTTTCTTCGCCTCTTACTTTTTTGCTTACTATTGTGTTTTATTGATATTGATTAGTTTATCTTATTATATTTTTCCAGCCCTTATTTTGTTTTTAATCTTTTAAAATTTTTTTAAAGATTCATGTATAGATTACAATAATTTTATTTTAATAATGAATTAATATATTAAAAACCATTTCGTCGTCATTCATTATAGAAATACAATTTTACAATCATAAAAATAGTACACATTTACTCAGCATAAACAGTATTCTCTGGACCACTCTAGCAAAGACTCTTGATAAATGATAAATAATACCAATCAAAATTAAATTTCTAAATTCAATACCATAATACAACCACAAACCACTTAAATTTGTTGTATCATGCTATTCGGGCTATAATACCAACACAAATCATTAAAAAATTGCTTACTGCTGATACCTACTATCTTACTGTATTAGTAAATGCCAATTGAGTGCTCCTATGAGAACTTATCGAGCTCTCTCAGTTTTAAGCATACCAATATTTTACTTTTCTACATCTCAAACATACTGAAGTAGGTAGTTTATAATTAATTTGTATTCTTTTTAACACCCCATCTCTCGGTACCAAATTTAAATATGCCACTATTTAGTTTTAAACTCGTTATTTATTATAAAAGTCCGCATACAGTACAAAATAAGTTTTATGCTTGGTAACGAGATGGAATAGTAGTCGTAGGGCTGGGTCTTAAAAAAATAAAGGGATGGGGAATAAAGCGATTATTATTAGGGGTCGTTCGATGAATATGATAAGACGCATAAAACTTTGTTAATAAAACATATAACAATAAAGTGTTTTTATGAAGATCGAGTTTTTTAAGACTGTCTTCAAGACTTTTTGGGATGAGTCCAGTTGATGATACGATGATCGGTACCACCTCCACCTTCTCTGCATGCCACATCTGCTCTACTTCTATAGCAAGATCGGTGTACTTTTCTATCTTTTCATTATATTTGTCCAAAATGTTGTTATTGTTTGGAACTGCAACATCGACTAACAGCACCGATTTAGCTTTCTTATCCACTACTACAATGTCGGGTCGATTATTCGTCACCTGTCTATCGGTGATAATGGACCTATCGTAGTAGAGTCTAAAATCTGCATTCTCGAGCACTGCCTGTGGGTTGTACTTGTAATACGGTGTATAGGTATTCAGCAGTCCATATTTGTTGGCCAGTTTCTGGTGGATAATATTACATAGCTGGTTGTGCCTGCGTAAATAATTCGTGTTGGCTATAGTTGAACATCCTGATGTGATGTGTTGTATGGTTTCCGACGTTTGTTGGCACCGTCTACACTTGTCTGATGTAATAGTTGGGTCCCTAATAACAAATTTTTTGTAATTGTTAGTATTAATTACTTGATCCTGAATGGCCATCATAAATCTTTCAGTCTCTGGGAATAGGGTACCGTCAGCAAGCCACCTATTTGATGCAAATTTGTCAATGTGTGGTTGGTTAAGGTCTTAATGATGTCGACCGAGTAGAGCTTTTTGGGCCCAGTTTACGTGTTTCCCAGCATCTGTTGTTATTTCTAAATCCACATTAGGACCTGCTAAATTTAGAGGGAAATAATTTTTATCTGCTCCTATAATAAATTTGTGTAAATTAGATGACATTGATTTAGTGATAAAGAAGTCTCGTAATTTATTTATCTGCTTATTGTGTAGATTTATTATATCGCATAAAGATCTTCCTCCCTCCTTTCTCGGTAGTGTTATTTCTAAGCACTGACGATGTTGGATGGTGACATCTGTACTTTGTCATCATAGTTCGGGTTGTTCTCTGAATATCTTCCAATTCGGTTTTTGTCCATTGTAAAATACCGGAAGAGTAGGTCAACACAGGTACGGCATATATGTATTAATGGCTCGGTTTAGGTTTCCTGCGTTTAACTCAGATTTTAGTAGGGAACTTACCCTTTGTGAAAACTCATCCCTGATTTTAGCCTTGGACTGTTTTTGGTCTAACAATCTGGCTTGTTGAAATCCCAAGTATTTATAGGTTTCCCCATTCTGCATGGCAGCGATTATATCTCCATTAGGTAGCGCCACATCTCCATTGACAATTTTTCCCTTTTCGATGTTTAAAGTACGGCACTTATCTAAACCAAATTCCATGTGTATATCACTGGAGAACCTTTCAGTTATATCCAGAAGATGTTGAATTTGTTGTTGATTGGAAGCAAAAATTTTGATGTCATCCATATAAAGGAGATGGGAAACGGTGCAGATGGTGTTTCTATTAGTCTTAAGATTGAAGCCATATTTTGTGTCGTTAAGCAAGTGAGAAAGTGGATTCATTGCCAAACAGAACCACAATGAACTAAGTGAGTCATCTTGGAATATTCCTCTGCGAATAGCAATTTCATCGGTTTTAAAATGCTGACCATTTATATTTAACTGAAGGTTTGTTCTCCATTGTTTCATCGATGCTTCAAGAAAAGTAACGATGGTAGGATGTACTTTGTAGATGTTTAAAATACGTATAAGCCAGGAATGAGGTACGCTGTCAAATGCCTTACGGTAGTCTACAAAAGCAGTCGAGATGTTGCGACATTGCTTTTGCGCTTGCCTTAGAATCACAGAGTCAATAACAAGTTGTTCTTTACATCCCTGGTGACCACGTTTACATCCCTTTTGCTCCTCTGCCAAGATGTTATTTTGGTCTACATGCCTGTAAATTCTGTTAGTAATGCATGATGTTAATATCTTGTAAAGCGTTGGAAGACATGTGATTGGTCTATACTGCGAAGGATCCTGTGTGTTAGCTGTTTTGGGAAGCATATGGGTCAAACCATGAGTGAGAAAAGCTGGAATGTCTTCTTCATGTTGAAGGATATATGTAAATTTTGATGCTAGTACTTCGTGTAAGCTGTCAAATTTTTTGTACCAGAAATTTTGAATGTTATCAATTCCCGGAGCTTTCCAACTATTAGTCTCTCCTATAGCTTGGTTTACTTCAGCTGTTGTGATCTTATCAAACATCATTGGAGCAATGTTTGACTTGTCCATCTCGGATTCTATCCATGCTGCACCCTCGTTGTGTTTTTGAGGATTGGACCATATTGAAGACCAATAGTCAGTAAGTTCATTTTTAGTTGGAAGGTTGGAGTTGTTGTTTGTACCACCAGCGCTACTAAGTTGTCTATAAAACAGCTTTTCATTGTTGTTAAATAAATGATTTTGCTGCTTCTTTTTTGTGCATTTAACGTATCGAGATAATCGTTTGGATTTCGCCTTTAGCTTTTGTCTAAGAAGGTCCATATATGAGCATAGATTTTCTTTATACTTTGGATGTCCAGTGTGGGTTTTAATCTTTTTAAAGATTTTTCTGACCCTATTAGTTAAGCGTCTGGAAGGTTTTATGCTATTTTTAAATTCGGTAAGTTGTCCCAGCTCCTTTCGTATGTCGTTAATTGACTTCTCAAGTCGCTGTTGCCACCAAGGTTTATGTTGCTTATGATGTTCAATAGATTTTTGGTTTGAAAACCTGACTTGTTGATTGTGACTTCGGATCACTGCAACTGCACCACAGTAGATAAGAGTATGGATCTCTTCCAGAGTTCGGCAGTTCTTGGCACGATCCTTTAATAGTAAATTAAATAGTACAAGGATCCCATTGGTGTTCCTATTGGATTTCAGTTTGGGTAAAATTGGTCGATGAATTGGGTTGGTATAGTCTTTCTATTCTCAATGTAATGATCATGAAATAAAGCAATGTTGTCAGATATATTTTCTAAATTTGTTGGGCTCACTATACAAATGTCTCCCATTACTTCAGTAAACTGTTAGCTCGTGATGTTCTCAGAAAGCTAATTTGGAAATATTTAAAAACAATATATAATATAAATTTATTAGTAAGCATTAAAAAAAGTCGCTCGAAATTGCTGTAAAAATAGAAATTAATTAAAACAACTTTTTATATGCCTACTATATTTAAGAAAATTTTGTATATCTGGCAACGCAGCACATCACAGCACAGGTGTCCGAGCTAATACAATCATCAAGTTAAATAATTTTCTATAATATAATGGAGTAACGGGTCACTTACTAAGCCGGACCACTGTAACTGAAATATTTAAAATAATAGTAATATCTAATTTCTTGGTCGAGTGAGTTAAGTGAATTGATATCAATATAATATTTATTTGTTCGTGGACTTGAGTGAATTGATATCAATATAATATTTATTATTTGTTCGTGTAGTTGAGTGAATTGTTATCAATATAATATTTGTTCATAGACGTTGGGGTGAGTTGTTTTAAATATGTACGCGTGTTTGAAAAAAGAAAATTCTGTAATTTCTGATAATGCGGTTATCGCGAGAATTCACGAATTGACGAAAATCGAGTTTACAACGATTTACAAAGTAATTAAACTAGGCACTGTTACGGATCATTCTTTAAAGCGAAAACGTTCAAATCAAAAACTCAGTAAGGTTGACAATGCTACGAAACATGGTATTAAACGGATTGTTTACGGGTTTTATAAGGACAATATGGTACCAACTCTAGAACTGATTCGCGATAAATTGCGGGATATTCCTGATTATAACTATCAATGTTTAGAAACACTGCGAACAGCTTTTGCCTAATATTCCGCCGAGCTCGGTAATTGTAATGGACAACGCGTCGTATCATTCGCGAATATTAAATAAAATTCCCAATATCACCACGAAATAAGATGAAATTTTAAAATTCATGAGAACTAAAAACATTGATATTCCTGACAAGATTCCGGTAAAAAAAGAATTGATTGAAATGATAAAAAGTAGGAATTTTCAAAAAGAATGTCATTGATAATATTTGCAGTAGGTCCGGTCATACCCTTTTGCGATTACCTCCATACTATTGTATCTTCAATCCAATAGAAATCGTTTGGGGTACAGTAAAAAGCCGTTTACGGAAATTTAATCAGTCGCCAACTTTGAGCGCAGTCGTCCTTGACAATATTCGGCAAGTATTTAATGACAATTATAGCGGTATATGGGAAAATTGCGTGGCCCATGTAATAAAAACCGAAAAAGAATATACGGATTTACCGCCTATTGCGAACATAGCACCAATAGTTATTCATCTTGAAAACGATTCAACTTCAGAAGATTCTGACAATTCCGGTTATTCATAATAGTAGTATATATATTTTCCAAATCCAATAAAAAAGCAAAAAAACTGAAAAAAAATGAAAAAAATAAAAATTGAAACAAAAAAAACTAACTCCATGTTCCTACTAACATACCCGACCCAATCCTTTTTTCCTGGTAAGAATAGCTCATACCTCCCCGTGGTTCTTGCTGGGCAGACAATCTTCTCAGATTGTCTGGCTAAATGAGCATTATTTAGAAAAAATTGTATCACAAATTTAATGCAGGTTAATTTTAATCCACTATATTAATTTGAATTACATTTAAAAAACATTATTTCACAATATTCGAATTTATAAAAAAAATTAGGCACGCCATTGGGCGGCTTTTTTCTTCAAAGGGATTGAAAATATGGGTCATCACATTAACATTAGAAAGGCTATACCGTCAAATTCTGCTATTGCTTTTAGGAGTTCGGCAACAGAATTCTCGTGTTCGTCAGTTTGCGTAGTATTGTCTGTATTTAGGTTTTCGTTTTGATTCATGTTTGGTGTGTCATTGCCTATGTGGTCATTAAGTCTTACATTATCCAGATGATTATTTGTATATTGGATTACATTATGATCTTCTTCTACTTGAAGCTCAAGAAGTACTTCACTTCGTATTTGTTGCATCAGTGGAGCAGGTAGTAAATTGTTTTTAATAATTGTTCTACGCTGGTCAGCAATACGTTGTTGAAACTCCGGATAATGTTGTATAAATGCTTGATGAACGGCGAACCTGTATGTTGTTAAATCAGTCTCATTTTTTGTTGTTCTAAAGTAGGAGCGTATAATAAATGAATTCATGTCAGTAGTCCACTTCATACGCTTCCTGGGCTTTCCGGATTTTGTGGTCGTAGATGTACCGTCCTGCGATACTCTAGAAACAGCAGAAACCGGTGGAGGAGAATTGGTGATATTTTCCTCTTGTGTTGTCGCCGTAGCCATACTCGATATCACCTGGTAGCCCAGGTAACTCGGACCCGTGGGGGCGTCACTCCCCAGGTGGAAAAACTACCCCGTGCGGGATTATTATTATTATTATTATTATTATTATTATTATTATTATTATTAATATTATTATTATTATAATCAATTATTGGTTCAATTCTGTTAATTGCCCATTCAAAGCATCGACTATTAAACAAAAAAATAATACCAACAATTTACGCTACTACCATATAACAAACATTGATGTAAACGTTAACAAAACCGAATTATTGGGCTACTTAAAAAAATTCACTCCAAATATTCAATTATTAAAGCTACAAACCCGTCATCCTCAGTTATATTCATCATTCAAGATTACAGTGCCACTGAATGAATCTGACAAAATTCTGAACGGTTCCGTATGGCCCACTAACGTTGAAGTAAATAGGTTTTTTTTACCAAAGAGCAGTTTTGTCAATACACAGCAGCGCGTTGTTGAAGAAAACACCTTATGAAATTCAGAATATTCATCTGTTAAATGCGTTAAAAATAATGTATGCAATAAATTTGAATTTTTCATGTTGCACCTCAACGTCCAAAGCATTTCTAATAAAGTAGTTGATTTGGATATTTGTTTAAGTGAAAATCCTTTTAATATTGTTTGTTTTTCTGAACATTGGCTTGATTTATCTAGTCTTCATTATTTAAAACTGAAAAATTACAAATTGATTTCCAGCTTCTGTCGAAAATCCAGAATTTTACATGGGGGGTGTTGCTTTGTATGCTAAAGTTAACTTGCAAGTTCAAAATATTGACATCACCAGGTATTCTAGGTCAGTCGACGCTGAATTTTGCGCAGGCTTTGTCAAAGATTACAAATGTGCCGTATTAGTTGTATACAGATCTTCTCAAGGAAACATTTCTGTTTTTATTGATCAACTGTATGATGTTATTCACTTTTTAATTAACAAATATAAAACCCTTGTAATCATGGGAGATTTGAATTTGGACCTTGATGGTGACAGCACGAACGCTAAAGACTTAAGGAATATTTTTAGCATGTATGGCGTCAAACATGTTGTTCACAGTCCTACCAGAATATCAAAGACCTCTCTTGCCTAGATAACATAATAACCAATATTGAGGATAAAAACTTAATTTCTGGAGTGTGTGAGCCTCTTGTCTCTGACCATTGTGCTGTTTACTTAGTGTACAAATCTTTGTCTAAGAATGAGAATATTCGGTATAAAAAGAGAATTGTCAATCATAAGAATATTCAAAAAATTGCTTCCCAACTTAATGAAGTCCATTGGAGTACATTCAATTTCTGTGATGCAGGTTCTAATCAATGTAATGATATTGTTTTGAATATTATTATGAAAGCTGCAAACGAATCTTTTCCTGTTAAGTCTGTTTTCAGCAAATCGCCTGGGATTGATTGGTTCAATAATGAGCTTAGGGCTATGCGAGTGGAAGCATTTAACTTAAGATCTATTTTTAAAATATCAAATTGTCCTGTTGATTGGTATGTTTATTGCAAATCGCGAAACCATTATAAAAAAGCCGAAAACAAATCTAGAACAGTTTGGAATATTGTTAATCATGAACGATCTACAAAAAAATAAATAAACTGTTCCTCTTCTCTTTCACCTGATCAATTTAATAAGTTTTTCGTTTCCATATATGAAACAATATCGGCAACGATTATTAATCCAGATCTAGATTTCAGAGCATACTTAAGAGGGGCGTCAAAAATGTGACAGCTGAAAACGGGTGGCAAGCCTGAATTGTACCCAAAATTTCAATCATTTTGTAAACAACAAATCTAAAGAACGCCTTAAAATTACGTGTTCAAATTTTAACAGGATATAGCTTAGACCTTTCTCTAGGAGATAAGGTTTTTTAGTTGAGTTTTATATCGTAATAAAAGAGATATTGGCGTTTAAGTGATGGTATGTTTTGAAAAAGTTTGACAATTTGTGATCACGAATTTTAACGCCAGAAGCTTAACTCCTAAAGAAAGCATAGAGAATGCGACTGGCAAAATATGAAGTTAAAAAAAGGTATATTTTTTGAGATTTGTTGCACGCAAAATTTGAACATTGCACTAATATGTCAATTTAGTTCAACAGTTTTGGTGGCGCTTTTTTCAGAGACGTATGTCTATTATCCCTGACACCCAACTGGGTATAAAAGGGAAAAGATTATATATATATATATATATATATATATATATATGTCTATTATAATTCTCCAAACATAAACTTCACTTAACATAACCAACCTAACCTTTCTCGTTTATAACGTCAAAATATATTCATTTTAGTGTTTTGCTTTTAAATATATAATTGTCTATATTAATATTCGTTTATAATTTCCCAGAAGTTAAAAAAAATTAATTTCAAAGTATATTTTCACAATTTGCGTTGGTTTTTACATCATTTATAGCATTATCCAACTGTGATATGTGCAGTGTTATTGTTGTTGGAATTTAGTGTTATGAACCGTTGTTATTTCCTAAATTACTTTTTACTTAAACACAGTTGTCTTATTTTAGTCGAATTGGTAAAAATGTAAGTTTTGAGAGACCTGATTTTTCTTTATACTTTTTTAATCTTTATATATTTATTTGTTAAATAACATAAACCCAACCTAAGGGATTTACATTTATAAATTAAAACCACATTTGTAAATATTAACAGCAAAGTGTTAAACTGTTTTTCTAAATAGGCAGGATAATAATGTCCACACAGTAAGGGTTTCTACAATATTTATTTACATGTTCAATATGTAATATAATACATTTCTTTAGAATTAAAATTTACAGTCAAATATGTAAAATTTTTATTAAAACAGTTTTACAAATTTGGGTTGAAAATTAAATATGACAGCTGAAGTGTCAACATCTCAATGCACCATTTGTAGTAAAAATTTCAAAAATACCACTGGATTGAAAATTCACCATGCAAAAGTTCATCATGGAAAAGTTCACTATCAACCCAATGCAGATGAAGAAATAACTGGATCACGTTTTGAAAATTCATCCACACCCCTGCATCTAAGACTAGCTTCACTTAGGCAAAACGTCTCAATCATCAAGAGGATACCAAAAGCTGCAAGATTCTTATCTGCCTCGGCTCTTTCCAGCTTGATCAATGACTGCGTGAGAAATAACTCTATTTCTTCATGGGAAAATCTGTTGATGTTCCCTTATGGTTCTTTCAATATTTCTCACAATGTTTTCAATCCTAAGATTTCATTGGCAACCATGGTAAAGAGAAACCTAAATGATTCCAGTCGTAAGCTACAATTGCAAAATGTAAATAGAAAATCTCAAAATTCGAAATCTAATTTATTGAAAAGGATCACAAACAAAGTGACAGTTGGAGATTTGTCAGGAGCAGTCAAAATTCTATGTCCAGATGACACATTAGCGAAATTCAATGAGGAAACATTTCTAGAACTCCAATCTAAACATCCTTCGGTTGGCTGCCACAGTAATTATCCCATTGACTCTTCATTATCATCATATACTCCCACAGTATCGGAAAAAGATGTTTCTCGTGCTATAAAGTCTTTTCGAACAAGTTCATCTGGAGGATTGGATTCTTTGAGGCCGTCTCATATTCAAGATATGACTAGTTACAGTGCAGGTTCATCAAGTGCAAAATTATTGAAGTCCATCACAGATTTATGTAATTTATTTCTGTCGGGTAGAGTGAACATCGATATTTATCCAATAATTTTCGGTGCTTCTTTGTGTGGACTCAGGAAAAAATGTGGGGGAATTAGGCCCATTGCCGTTGGGACTTTTTACCGTCGTTTGGTTGCAAAATTGGTATGTTTTAAATTAAAAAAAAAGCTTGGAGATATGTTTAGACCTATTCAATTTGGTTTTGGTACTAGTGGAGGTTGTGAAGCAGTTGCTCATGCTGCAAGACGTTACATACATGAACATGATGATAAATCAGAGAAAGTTTTCTTGAAATTGGACTTTAAAAACGCATTCAATATGATATATCGTGACTCAATGCTACAAACTGTTCTGGAGATAATCCCTGAATTTTATCCTTTTATAAACTCTTGCTACCGCTATCCTTCTTTTTTATCATTTGGTGAAAATATCATAAGCTCAGAACGCGGAGTTCAACAAGGAGATCCCTTAGCTCCAGCTCTCTTCTGCTTGACTATTCATGACATGGTGAAGAATATATTCACTGAATTCAATGCTTGGTATCTGGATGATGGCTCTTTTGGAGGAAAACCAATTGAAGTTCTCGAGTCCCTTTCGACTATCATATCTAAATCTAAGGAAATAGGGCTCGAATTAAATTTCCAAAAATGTGAACTGTTTTTCCTTGAAAATTATGATCCAGAAATCTTCGAAAAGTTTAATACACTAGCTCCAGGAATTAAAATCATCACGAGATCAAATTTCTCTCTCCTCGGAGCACCTTTGACGGATGAAGCACTTTCCCTTACCTTGGCTGATAAATTGAAACAGTTCGACTTGATGACATGTCGTTTGGTTGAACTTCCCTCTCACATTGCATTCTTTCTTCTAAAACATTGTTTGGCGATTCCCAAACTGATGTATGTGTTGAGATGCAGCCCTTCCTGGCGCAATCAGTTTCTGTTGAATACTTTTGATGAAGCAATGCGTGACTCTCTCAGTGTATTATTAAATAACCCAATGAATTTGAATACTTGGATTCAGGCTTCCCTTCCAGTATCTCACGGGGGACTTGGTATCCGTTCGACTTCCTCTCTTGCATTACCTGCATTTCTATCATCAATGTATAGTGTTTCTCATCTAATCGAATCAATATTGCCTCCAATGTTTCCACCTGATCATTTTTTGGAGGAAGGAGAAGAATTATGGAAAAACGAATCAAATTGCCAATTAAAATCTGATCAGAAAGTTCATCAACATGCTTGGGACACTCCTCTGATCAAAATAGCTTCGAACAAACTACTTGAAGCAGCTATAACGCCTTCAGAAAAGGCACGTCTCAAAGCTGTTTCTTCTGAAAACGCAGGAGCGTGGTTGAATGCACTACCCATTTCTTCTATCGGTACTTTTCTTGATAACGAAACATTCAGGATTGCCGTTGGACTTCGATTAGGTTCGTATGTTTGTGAAGAACACCTTTGTACTTGTGGATCTGTAGTCGATAGCACAGGCGTCCATGGTTTGAGCTGTAAATTTAGTGCCGGTCGCTTCTCTCGTCATCAAGCAGTGAATGATCTGATTAAACGCTCCCTTGCTACTGCAAAAATTCCAGCCGTTTTAGAGCCTGTTGGCATTTTTAGAGAAGATGGCAAAAGACCGGATGGCATGACGCTGATTCCATGGCAACGCGGTAGGTCTGTAATGTGGGACTTTACATGTGTAGACACTTTGGCAGCCTCACATGTCTCCAAAACATCAGTTACCCCTGGTTCAGCTGCCCATGCTGCAGAATGCCTTAAAATTCGAAAGTACACTAATCTTCGTGATAACTTTATCTTTTATCCAATTGGAATTGAAACTTTCGGAACATTCGGACTACATGCATTGAAATTTATTAGAGAAATCGGGAACAAAATTGAGAAAGAAACAAATGATCCCAGGCCACATCATTCCTCATTCAGAGAATCAGTTTAGCCATTCAGAGGGGAAACGCTGCTTCTTTTCTCGGAACTTTTCCATCTTCAAAGACCCTCGATGAATTTTATATGAAACCTGCTATTCAAAATTACAGTTTTTTCTCTGATTTGATAACTCCTCACGAACTTCATCAATCAAACAAAGATACGCACCATAGTCAAGACTGCTTTGAAGAATATGGTATTGACAAACACAATACCGATAGCTTCAACTCAAACAGATTCACATTACCAGGCAATGTTGATGCACTAGGTCTGAATGGGTTGAGGAATATTGGGAATACATGTTTCATGAACAGTATTATCCAGTGTTTGTCTAACACTAAATGCCTTTTGGAGTACTTGAGGAAAGATGCCTTTATGAGAGATTTGAAAACAAAAAATTCCAATATGAAGGGCGCACTCATTAAAGGTTTTGCGAGAGTTATAAAGGAATTATGGTCTGAGGATTTATCAGGAGGAGTGGTGTATACAGCCTCGTTGAAAAGCTCGCTCCCCGTTTCATAGGTTATGAACAGCAAGATGCCGAAGAGTTTTTGAGATACCTCCTGGAGATATTGTACGAAGATGTCAACAGAGTTACCGAGAAGCCGTACGAAGATGTCAACAGAGTTACCGAGAAGCCCTTGCCAATCTTGACGGGAATCGACGAGAACCTAACTGACAATGAGATAGCCCAAGAGTCTTGGTCCAGGTACCTGAGAATGGACAATTCCGAAATAGTGGACATCTTTGTCGGCCAATTGAAATCCACTTTGAAATGTACTCATTGTGGTCACTGTTCTGTGACATTCGATCCAATTTGGGACCTTTCTTTGTCTATCCCACGAATAACTTGCCAACTCAACCTATTTCATTGCTTAGATTCATTTATAAGTGAAGAAACATTGGACGGAGATGAGAAACCAACTTGTTCCAAATGTAAAGAACGGCGGAAGTGCACAAAAAATTTATCATTCGAAAAGTTACCCAAAATACTAGTGATTCACCTTAAACGATTTTCTTCAACGGAAAGTTTCAGAGGAAAACTGAATGTCACCGTAGAATTTCCGTTGGAAGCTCTAGATATGAGTGATTATTCAACAGCGAAGGTCGCCCCCTGTCGTTATAATCTGTATGCCATCACAAATCACAGAGGTACTTTGAATGACGGACACTACACAGCTTATTGCCGACATCCTTATTCACGAACATGGTATGAATACAACGATTCCCGCGTCTCACCAATTTCATACGAATCACTAGTGAGTGGTGAAGCATATGTTCTCTTTTATGAACAGGAAGGCACTTGAAATCACTATTTCGTTTATTTTTATTTTTACTTTTATTTATATTTATTAATGTGATTTGAATTTTTATTTTAAATATACTATATACTGGATACTTCTGTTATCTTTTATATCATCCATGGCAATATCATCTTTACATTCAGCATATCCTCAAAACAAAACAAAAAGTGTGCAAAATATAATTATTTTTTCAAACTTATACTCACAAAGGGTACATATTCCCTTTACCATTGAAAGTTTGTTGGTAAATGATAAAACAGACCAAAGGGTTCCATATTCATGTCAGAACAAAGTTCATATCTATCCATAATATGGTGAACTGGGTACATATAAATAAATAAGTCCTAAGAAAGAAAAACATAAAACACTTACTTGTTATTTACTAATAATATGGAGATGTTATTTAGTAATGTTTAAAATGTAATTGAACCCTAAAATAAACATTTGTATTTTAAAACACATAGTAGCTGTAGCAAAATAGGTTTCATATTGATGTATCTATGGGTTCTATAAAGTTCCAGATTCAATGTTTTTGAAGAAAGAGTTCTAAAAAATAATAAAAGATTAGAATTAAAATAAAAAATTATTAATTATTTATTATAAATAGAATAAAACCTGCATAGGCAGTTACTTGAGGTCCTAAGTTTTTGAGGAAACAGTTCTATAAAATAAGAGAGTAGAAATAAAATATAAAATTTTTCATAACTTTACTAACTTACCTACAAATTTATTCAGTCTTACTATGAACAGAATACAGCCAGTGTATGTAGTTACTTGAGGTCCAAAGTTTTTGAGGAAACAGTTGCATATATTTTGAAAACCATTGACTTATTTCTCCAACAATTTAATTATCTAAACATAGATGAAATAACATATATGGTTGCCAGAAAAAAGTACCTATATTGCTAAAAATAGTATTTTCAGGACATTTTTGAAATACTTTAGAAAAGTAGTAACCTATTGAATCTTGTAGAAATATTTTGTTTACCATACTCCACCTAATAAAATAATCAAAAATTAGTCAAATAGTTTCAATTTAGAATAAGATACTAATATTCTTGTTAGGCTATCGTAGTATTTAAAGTAGACAAAGCATAGCTCAAAGGAAGAGTAGCATTAACACTTCTCTGAGATGCCCTAGTAAAGCCTCTTATATGAAACCAAAGAAATATGCTGTCCGGTTAATGCTGATTATTTAGTACCAAGAGACAAATTTGCAGGGGAATAGGCAGTAGTACACAAAATACCACTGATTTCAATTTTCCAAAGAAAATACTTCAACATGGGCAATACTATTGGTAGGTACTCAAAAAGAAGAAAATTCATATATCTAATATGCAAAATACCTATATCAATACATCTTTTAAAACTAAATTTGATATTTAGATCTTAATCATAGATAATAAAATAAATAATACTTACCTATTAATTGTAAAAAAATTAAACCAGTAAATAATCAAATTAAAACTTACCTCTTATCACTTCTGATTACTAGATGGAGAGTGCTTTCACATGTAAATATAATATGGATCTTTATAAAATAAATAAGATTTTTTCAGTTGTGTGAAAGATACCAGTTAAAAAATTAAAGTTACAATCCTATTGGGTACATTTTAATTCCAATTGATTCCACAAAGTATGGGGTTGACATTTTTGGAATATAATTAATAGCCATAATTTAATGATACAATTAGTTTTATTAAGATAACATTAACAATTATGTTAAGTACTTGCAAGAGTATTGTTGGCCAATCGCTGATAGTCAGCTTATCCCACTTCTTTAGGTATCTTGAAAACAGGTGCACAAAGTGTATTTCTATAGATACTAGATTGGTTAGTTATTATCGTAGGTTATTGAAAACATGGAAATATTTTTTTCTGGCGTCACATTCTCAAAATAAAAATAAACTATAGATAAGCTTTATTGTAGGGTGTGCTTTACTTTGTACTCCATTTTTCATTAAATCATGGATCTGGGTGGTAATTTAGGAATGTCCAATACTCTCTAAAAAATAAATGATATTAATTTATTTAGGCAGTAAATAATTAGCAAGGTACTTACTTGAAGTCATATTGAAGACAGACTAACATGTTAATGTTTACAAACATTATAGTAACACTTTTGCAATAATCATCAAACGTTTTGGAAAAGTATTTAAATTTTTCCCCACAAAATATACCTATTCTAAAAATTTACAACTGCTTCAACACTTTCAAATAATACATCCATCAGAAAGTAAATAAAATAGTCTTTGATCAAACTAACCTCGATTTAATTTTGCATTGTTGCCAATACATTTCAATCTCAATTTTAAAAAAGGTATAATTACATACTTTCCACTTTATTTCAATTTTTCTTTAGACCATGTTGATGTTTGTATATTCAGAAACCCTTAATATGTTTTTATTATAATTAATGTATTTATTCTAAAAGATACCTTAATTGGTAAGGGTTAATACCAGAGCTGGGTAGTATACGGATACAATATCCGGATACTTTTTATGTATCCGAAAGCTTTATCCAGATACTTTTTAAATTTTGTACCCGCTATCCGTATCCTTGACCAAATTTTAAAGTATTATATTTTCTATATCTCTCTTTTCAAGAACCCCTTTGTACCCTGTATTTATAATTATTAGAAGAAATTATTTTTCTAATATTTATATTTTTATTTTAGTGTACCTACAAGTACAAATAAGTACACCCCCTAAAAAGTTTGAAAACTCGGCTGGTCCGACGCTGGCCAAATTCAACATCAAAAGCCCAGGCAGTGACACGAAAAAGTTTTTCGTTAGCTCATCATTAAATGTATTTTTATTATTATATATTACATTAAAAATACATGCACATCACATAGTTTTAATACTAATAATTTATGTCCTCTTTTTAAAAAAAGTATCCTAGAAAGTATCCGGATACTTGTATCCGAATACATTTTTAAATGAAAGTACCTATTCGAACTTTCCGGATACATTTTGAGTATCCGTATCCGGTATCCGGATACCTTTTTTCAATATCGGACCCAACTCTGGTTAATACAATAAATTTCATTAATTAATTATTTGTTAGGAATGCCGAAATCTTATTTTATTTTATTCTTTATATATCCCCATTTTAAATTCTAAAAACAATTAATTTGTTACGCCTATGACACAACAATAACACACAACAAACTTTCAAAGTGTATCCAAATTAATAGGATATTTAATAAAAATTATACAGGTACCTATTTTTCATCTGTTTATGGTCTCAAGGTCAAATGTTTGTGTATGTCGTGGAAACATTCAAAGATTTACGAAGCAAAATTCATATTTTCATCTCTGTCTTAGTAAAGAAAGTCAACAAGCTCTAAAAATATTCAAATTTATAATAAACATACTAATTTGAAACCACTATCGCCATCTACTTTACATTCTTATAATTTAAAAATAACCAGATTTTTCACTAAATTCAGACAGTCTTACCAAATTAGAAACGCCCCTCTTAAAGCGTGTTCCTAGGTCACCATACTCTTTTTTTATGGCTCCAGTGATCAAATCAGATGTTAATGAGGCAATATTAGCACTTAAATCTAAACCGGGTCTTGATTATCATGAACTAAAGAATGTTTAAGCTGCACGTGGCTCCTTATTGCAACCGTTAACAACTTTACTTAACAGTTGCATTTTTGAAGGTATTTGGCCTGACCAGTTAAAAATAGCCAAGGTTATACCGATCTATAAAAAGGGTGAGTGTATCTGTATCTGTAGAGTAGGAAGGGTGAGTATAGACCCATAGCACTTAGGCCACAATATGGCCCATTGTACATCCTCCCAAGGAGTCGCCCTCCAAGGACATTGTCCATCCTGCCTTATCCAGGAAGGAAGACAGGTCACCAGGGGACATCTCCTTAATGTCGGCAGGTGTAGGCCAAGACTCACCGAACAAGGTGACATTGATATGCCTGATAATTACAGACCAATATGAGTTTTACCCACTATCTCAAAAGTTTTTGAATATATCGTTAAGATTAGACTAATAAACTATATATCCTTTAGGTCTATATTGTCTCCATCTCAATTTGGGTTTCAAACAGATAAATCCACTACAACTGCTCTTCTGTATGTAGTGGATTGAATAGTTGCCGGCATGGATGCGGGATACTCCATGAATGCTACTATGTGTGACCTTACCAAGGCGTTCGATTGCGTAAACATTGAAATATTACTTGAAAAGATGGAATTTTATGGTTTTTCGCAACAATGAATTAAACCTCTTCCGTTCTTCTCTCAAATAGGACCCAATATGTCAGTTGCAATAATATTATTTCTAGTTTATTAAATGTACAAAATGGGGTCCCACAAGGTTCAATCCTAGGTCCCTTTTTATTTCTGTTGTACATTAATGATCTACCCTAAAATTTGCATGAAATAGGTTCTGTAGTGTTATTTGCGGATAATACTACACTATTAACTGGAAGTAATTTATTCTTAGAGGGGGAAGACCTAAGGGCTGCTGAAAGTTGGTTTTCGGCAAACAAATTAAAATTAAATGTTAGTAAAACCCAGCAAATATGTTTTGCATCTGACAGATTCGCTCAAAAATCTAATCCTGTAAAATTACTTGATGTCACTTTGGACACTAGATTAAGTTGGTCTAGCCACATTTTTGATCTGTGCTCAAAGCTATCTTCGCAAATTTTTGTATTGCAACAATTACGTCCTATTATAAGCTGTAAGTTATGATTTCAGTTTATTATGCGCTTATTAACAGTCATTTGACATACGGCATAATACTTTGGGGTAATGCTAGCTTGGTTGACAAACTATTTATTTTACAAAAAACTGCAATTCGCATTATTGATGGAGCTCAGCATCGGACCAGTTGTAGGCATTTATTTAAGAAATATAAAATTTTAACCCTTCCGTGTTTATAGATTCTTACCACTATAGTATTTGTACACAAAAATTTGTCAAACAATTTAATTGTTCCATATTCTAGAATTTGCATGTCCCAAAAAAACAAAGTGGAGTTAAGGCTATATAATTAAATTATTAATAAATTATTATTTTATTATTATCAAGAGACTTATGCACTTACTCAGCTTTCGCTGGTAATATTTACCTATCCCGAGCGTAAACGTAAATGGGATTAGGCTCAAAATTTACATATTTAAAAATTGTGTGACATGTGTTTAAAATTGCCTTTTTTTGCAAGTCAATAAAAGTGTTTAGAGAGATCTAAAGGTACTAGAGTCGATTACTAAAAAATACACATACATAGGTGGGAACGGGATGAAACACATAGTATTGATAATGAGATGTTTGTTTTATGATCCTGACAAAGTTGCACCAAGTCCTCAAGAGATAGATCTAGAGAGAGTACGGTGTATTTTAGTCATTTCTTGGACATATAATATGCGATTTAACTATTAACTATGTAGCCAGAATTCGATAATAGTAGTAGGCAAGGAAAAAGTGCATTTCTGGTGGGCGATGCATTTCCCTTTATTTCAAGTAAAAAAGTGAATGTTTCAAATTTACATTGATTGTATTCTTTCTTTTTTGCCATTTCTGTTATAGGCAATTAAATACGAAGTTTAACATGTTTTACTTTTTTACGTTTGTGACCTTGTGTACTTAAAAATGTCTATAACTTTACGACAAAGAAAGAAATAATTTTACATATGGTTCATATAAGTAAATTTGATTAACTGAAAAAAAGTTATTTAAATATTGGATTATATTGTTAAATATTATTTTAAATTCGACTTTTTTAGCGTGCCATCTATGTATTCCTTTTGGGATAATGTTCATGGAGTTAAAATGTCTTCTTTGAGTTCAAAATTAAGACAACAAGTTAATGAAAAACCAATTTGTGAACCATTAAATGCAGAGGATGTTCTTTCCGAATCAGATAGTGTCTTCTGGATACACTTAAAAGATGTAACATTAGATGAAATCAATCATATTGACACAACACAATTAGCAGTAGCAAGAAAAAACGGAAAATATGAAGGTAAGAAAATTGACACAGTATATAACTGTTCCTAAAACCTTATAGTTCCTTACAATTTCTTTTATTTATTAACCTTACATTACACCGATTACCTACAGTTAGAATTTCTGGTTTTTTACAAGTTTAAGGTTTAAGGCAGCTACGATACTCTAAGTAGAATATAGAATTACTCCAAAAAAAATTTCATGGATAAAATCCTATGTTCTGTTTCTCTTAATATTATTATTATTATTGACTTAAGACAAGGAAAATTATCTATTATTAGCGTTTCGATAATATTATATTCAGTAAACGGGTTATTCTTACCATTTGTCACCTCATTTCTCCAATAATAAATAAATCACTGAAATATATCTGATATGTAATATTTAACTGTTCATAACGTAAAAAATATGAATGTCAATGAAGTATTGTAGGTTCAAAATGCTCACCGCGAACGTCTTGGCAACATCCTAATCTTAAATAAAAATGTCTTCTAACGTTAATTAACGTATCAGGCGTGACCGATCTAATCGCAAGTGTTATTCATTCTCTTAAGTCATCTAAATCATGTGGTTGTTTTTTAAACAATATTTTTGACAGCCCCATGAAAAAAAGTCCAATGTGAATTTTAAGAACAATGTATATTTGGTTGCATATATACTACATGAAAATAAAATTGTATATTTAAATACAACCCAGTAGGCGTGTCCATATCAGATGCTGGAAATAGATCTTTCAGTAGCGTACTATAAAAACACTGAAATTAGCAAATATTAAATGTTTCGTTTAAATGAAAAAATGTAAGAATGATAGATATTGAGTTCGATTTGATATATAATGGTGAATCAGTTTATTAAATAAAATATAATTGTTACTGTTACTAAAGTACGTTAAGCGTTTAAAAAAATATATTGTTTAAACCCAGACGGAAAGATTCAACTAGACAAACTACAAGCTAGGGTTTGTACACTAAGTTAATAAAAAATTAAAGTATTAATAATTTGTTAAAAATTCGTTGAGATTGATTTTTAAGTGCTTATGGGCTTAACCATAAGTGATTTATTGCTGCACATTAGCGTTATAATGATTTTATAAAATAATTACTATCATAAAGGAAATTTTGTTAGCGTATGTATTTTTAATTAATAAAATGTACAATAGAATAATATACCAACAATATTGTAACTAATATGGGTATTTATATATAGTGTGGAAAAGCCAAATGGAATTACTTCATTATTTCGATTAAAGTACATATTTACCGAAAATCTCGAAATACGTCAAATTTAAATTATAAATTGACATTCTTTAAAGTGAAAATGTGATCCCTTCCTTCAACCCCCTTTTAGTGACAGTTACAACTTTCGTTTGAAAGGTCGGTCTCTTCATTCTCTATCCAAAAATGTTAGTTTTTAAATGCATTGCAAAAATTAACATAAAAAAATAAAATATCTGATATGTACCTAATATTTAATTGTTCATAACGTATAAATTATGAATGTCATAACGTAGTTGTTCAAAATGCTCACCGCGAAAATTTTTTTAAATTCCAAATTAAAGTTAAAATAGTTTTTTTTTGTTATATTATTTACCAAGTTGTTAACACCAATTTTGTTTTAACTCACACTTATTCCTTGAAAATGAAATAAATGTATTTCGAAAGCTTGGAAAAGAGTTTTCTTAAAAAACATTGCCGTTTACCCCAAAAATTCTGGTTTAATACCTATTAGTCGGCAAATAACATAAATTTAATTATTTATATATATATATATATATATATATATATATATCCAATTTGTTTTTGTGTTTGCTGGGAAGTGGAGTCCAAACGGCAAAAATGCAGTCATCCGACTTAGTCACATGAAGTTGCCCTTGGATTTGGTAAAACCATTTCTGTTTTTTGTTTATCTCACCTGTCTTGTTCCAAAGCGTTATTCTTCTTCTTCTTCTAGCAGAATATAGAGGTAATGCCATCCAGAGTTGCTCCTAAAAACTGAAAATGTTTATCAATAAATAAACCACATCTCATAATTTTTACATTTAAGAGGAATACATACCATGTCCGTAAAATCGGTGTCGGAAGCACCCACAAAGTTCGAACAGAGATAAGCCGGGATATTTTAAATGCTGACGTAGATTACAAATCATAAGTCGACGTATATTAAATCTTCCATGGGCTAGAATTTTGGGTGGGTAGGAAATTAGAGATGGGCTTGGGTACGGGCGGCATACACATATTAAATTCGTAATATTATTACATCGGTAGTTTCAACTGATCAGATAAGGATTTTACAACGAAAACAATAACCACCCAGCCGATAATTTTATTACCAGGCATCGGTATTTTTTTATTCTGAATATCTCCAAAACTATTAATATAATTTAATTATAAATAAATAAACTTTAAAAAAATTAAATTAGGCTACATTATTGAAGGTATTAAGGAGAGAAATTAAAAAAAACATTTTTAAAAAAAATTGAAATGTATAAAATTTTTAAAGAATCGTTAAATTTATAGACACCTTTTTAGTTGAAACATTTTAAGATAACATTTCTTATTTTTTTAAAACTTTTAACTAAAAAAAAGTAGGTATAATTCTATTTCTGGGAAAGAAATTATTATTACTAATTAAAAATCGATAAATAGACCTAGAAAAACTGTGACTATATGGCAATGTTTTTTATGTATGATAATCCAGGAATTTTGTTTTACGTGTCTTTAATTATTCATCCCGTATTCCGTTTGAATATAATAGAGGGGAAGAATTATTGTGATAAGAAAAAAATTGGTTTGATTGATTTTTACGTTGTGGAGATACCTGACCGAAAAATATTTGTTTGCGGAACCATTTTTGGATGTCAGTGTGAAGTAAATTTGCTAACACTATCTAGAAAAAACGGCTAAAGGGATTTTAAAGAAATTTTTACCATGACAGTGACAAGGGATATTTAATGGGATTTTACCATTCAGAAAATTCATAAGACTAAGAAAACTAATTGAAATAAAATTTTATATATACGTGAATAAAAAAAACCTTTTTAATCACATTTAATATTACATACCCCTGAAATAAAAATCAAACGCCGTTATTTTCCGATCGATTGTTTTGAAAATTTGAGTTGTTTTTTTCTAGATTTTTATATTTAATAAAATTACAGTATGTTTTAATTTCCTTTTACATTTTTATAAATAATTTAACGAAATTAAATGAACATTTAGGACTTAATATTTATTACCTATATCTTTTTAAATATATTTTATAAGTAGATTTGTCATAGTACAAAAGAATTCTGAATATTAAATATGCTATTAGCCTAAATTCATGGAATATTTAATCAAAACCAAATTAGTTGCTATCAATCTGCAATTTCCTTATTTACCTTTAGAATAACTTTATAGAAATTCTTAGTAGGTACATAATAATCTTTATTGCTTGATAAATAATAAAAGGGAATTAAAATTCTTTGGAATAACTATAAATCCATTAAACCTTTTAATCTGTAGGTAGCTACCTAATAATTATTATTCCATAAATAACCGAAAATTGGTGAATTTATTTTATTCTTGTTCATTCTTTGTCAGGAATATTTGTGGAGTGAAGTGATTGTTTTTGTGAGTTTTGAACTTTTATTGTGAAAAATATGGAAAAAAAGAAACAGCCAAATTGGGTAAACGGCGATATGCTCAATCCAGAATGCGGTAAGTACCCGAAAAATTTAATTGATCTAATGAACATATTTTAGAATATATTGAGGGACGAAGACTAGTGAACATTTCACATTTTTGGGATCAAATCAAGAATTTTGAACATAATCCGTTATTTAATTGTACTCTATCACAGTGCGATATCATAAATGAAAACAGAAATGGTTATTTTTCCTCGTTCACAGTCAAATGCAAAATATGTGGAATAACCTCTCATCTAAATACTGACGACCCAACCACGAATTTGGATGTCAATATGACAGCAGTTATAGGTAAGTCACATGTAGATTACTTATTTTGTTTACTTAAAGTTTAATGCTAGCTTTTATTCAAATAATTAAATGTCAAAACTACTTTTTAATGAAAATTACATTTTAATATTTTAAAAATATGTTAGTATTTTGTCTATCATTTAAATAATATGCACGACAGTTTTAAATTCTCATTACGTACTTTTTAATAAAATACAAAGTATGTAAATTAATATCATTTACAACTAAAAAATATATATAATATGGTCGTTGCTCACAAAGCATCGCATTTTTTCATTCCAACATTATTATCAATAAAGATTTAATCGGGTACCAATACTTTACATGATAACTTAAAATTATCTTTATAACTTATGAATATTTTTTGATTCCTTATAGGTAACACTTGCATTGGAAATGGACAATGGCAATTGGAGGAATTTACTTCTGTTTTAAATATGCCAGCTCTAAATCCTGTCAAGTACCACACAGTTCAAAATAAAATGGAAAAAATAGTTGAGAAGGTATTTCTAAATGAGCTGATAAAAGCTGGTGAAGAAGAAGATGCAATAGCCAAAGAAAAAGGAGATGTCGATTCGTCGGGCACACCATATATAACAGTTATTGCAGATGGAGCATGGTCCAAAAGATCGTATAAGACAAATTATAACGCATTATCTGGAGTAGCTGTTATTATTGGAGAAGCTACCAAAAAGGTTTTATTTATGGGTGTTAAAAATAAGTTTTGCACAATATGCTTGAGATTTGAAACCAAAAACAAAAATGTACCTCAACATCAGTGTGCCAAGAATTGGAAAGGGTCATCAACATCCATGGAAAGTGCGATTATTCTCGACGGGTTCCAACATAGTGTCGAGATGCATGGATTAAAGTACACAACGTTAGTTGGTGATGGCGATAGCAGTATAACAAAAAAATTGTCTTTGCATAAACCTTATGGATAGATAGATGTTTAAGAGGTGGCCAGAAGCCTATTCCACTGCGACCTTTTCAGATCTATTGTGGTCCTCGAAAAACTAGATTACATCCCCCAGTCCGACTCTCTTAACGAAGTCTATAAGCTTTGAGACTGTAACCTTCATGTAGTCCCTTGCCAATGGATATTCTTCTCCTAAAGTCAGGAACCGCATATTTACCAGTCCGTCGCACTGACATAAGATGTGCTCTGGTGTTTCCTCTTCTAGGTGACAGAATCTGCACAGATCCGTCTCTGTCAACCCCATCAGCTTAAGATGCCTGTTTAGCTTACAGTGCCCCGTCAATAGACTTACTACAGTTTTGACCGTTTTCCTGTCTTTACTCAATAAGTCTGACGTAAACTTTTGCGAATGTTCCATTATGAACTGTTTCGCTTGCCTTTGTCCTGGTGAATTCCACCACCATTCCCGTGATTTTTGTGCCACCCATGTTTTCATGGCCGTCTTTATTATATTTTTTGCAATGCCGCAGAAGGGTTCCGGTCCAATAAAAGGCATTGATGAGCCTAGTTTAGCCATTTCATCTGCCTTTTCATTGCCTTTTAGACCCCTATGCCCTGGTACCCAAGCTACCGTAACCTTGCTACGATCCCCCAGAGTATTCAGAGCATGCACACAGTCCCATACTAGCCTAGAATTGACCTCTACAGAATCTAGTGCCCTTAGCACCGCCTGACTGTCTGTGAAGATGGCTATTGAACGGTACGTCCTATCCAGCCTTTTAATTTCTTCTACACAGTAGTGAATTGCCGTGATTTCTGCTTGAAAAATCGTGGCATTTTGGGATAGACTTACTGGGAATGTTATCCCTTGTTTCCTTCCGACTACGCCGGCTCCCACGCCATACGGCGTCTTTGAGCCGTCCGTGTACCAGGTTGACTCCGCCTCTACGGGTACACCTTTTTCCCAGTCTTCCCTACCTGGTATAACTATTTTAAATTTATTGGCAAAGCTATATCTCGTGACTGTTGCGTCAATGGGTTGCCCCAAAATGTTATCCGCTTTTAGTTCCTTGATTAGCTTACCATTATCAGCCCCATGCGATTGGCTTATGTGCTGCTGATTATGTATTAATCTGTGCATGGCTGCTCTCGCTTCGCCCTGTATATATATGTGTAGTGGTGGAATGTTTAACAAGACTTCCAGTGCAGCTAAAGGAGTAGTTTTTATGGCCCCCGTAACGCACAGGCAAGCTAACCTTTGTATGTTACTTAATAGCCTTACTGCTCCTGTTTGCTGTGTCTTTGTCCACCATACCACTGACCCGTAGGTTATTATGGGTCTAATAACCCTTGTATATAACCATATGGTCATTTTGGGGTTATTTTTTCCACACATTCGTCTACATCTGCCCAATGACAATATAGCTTTCTGCGTGGTATTTTGTTCCATGAGAGTCTTTGATCCAGGAATACTCCTAGGTATTTTATTTCTTTGACTACTGGAATCACTGTTCCCCCAATGTTAGTGGTTTTAGACCGGCCAATGTTGTCTTTTTTGTGAAGTTGATAATTTGTGTTTTTTGAGCATTGACTGTTAGTCTCTCTTGCTTACACCAATTTTCAACCGTGTTTAGGGCTATCTGCATTCTGTCAGATAATACCCCGGCAAATTTGCCTCTGATGACAATCGCTATGTCATCTGCATATCCTAGACACTGAAAGTCTTTTTTGGATAATTCGTTGAGGAGATCGTCTACTAGGGTTGCCCAAAGTAGTGGTGACAGAACTCCTCCTTGTGGACAACCTCCACCTGCTTTCGCTTTGATGGTAGCTTGCCCTAGTGAGGATATTACAATCCTATTCTCTAGAGCTGCCTTTATCCATCTGCATATCACTTGAGGTGTGCCCCGTCTACTCATTGCATCTATCAATGAGTTCGTTGTAACATTGTTAAACGCTCCTTCGATGTCCAGAAAGGCAGCCATTGCAATCTCTTTGTCCTCTATAGACTTAGAGACCAACCTATTTAGGTCATCTAATGCCGTTTCCGTTGATTTACCTGGTTGGTATGCATATTGACGATTGCTTAGAGGGTGCTCTTTTAGCACTTCGTCTCTTATGTACCTGTCCAAAAGCCTCTCTAAAGTCTTTAGTAGAAAGGATGACAGGCTTATTGGTCTGTATGATTTTGGTGTTAGGTCCGATACTTTACCAACCTTTGGTAAGTAGATGACTTTAACCTTTTGCCATACTTCTGGTAAGATACCCCATGCCAAACAAGCTTTTAGTATCCTACTTAAATGTGGTAGCAACTCCTCCACCCCCATCTGTAATAGAATGGGGTGTATACCATCCATCCCTGGGGACTTAAATGGTTTAAATTTTTTGATTGCCCATCTGATTCTGTTAGGTCTTGTGACTTCTGTAGCCATTTTCCAATCTGTCGAACTTGGCCTGGTCAGCTTTTGTTCCAGATTGGTTAGCCTTATTGAGTCATCCAGAATTGTTGCGGCAGGAAAGTGTGTATATACCAGTTCTTTAAGACTTTCCTCTTTGGTTTCTGTGTAAGTGCCATTAGCTTTCTTTAAGAAACCCACCTCTTTACTGGTTGTTCCATCTTTAGCCAGGACTTTGTGGATTCTGGAACATGCCGGAGTGTCTGAAATCTCCTCGCAGAACTTCCTCCACGTTTTCCTTTTGGCTTTACGTATTTCTTTATTGTATTGCGTGAGCTTATACCTATAGGCATCCCAGTCCTGGCTGCTTTTGGCTTTATTAAAGAGGCTTCGGACCTCCGCCCTAAGCTTCCTTAAGCCGTTGTTCCACCAGACTGTATTAGTGCCTTTGTTTTTCCTTGTTTTTTCAGGGCAATTTTCATGGTATGCCGCCAATATAGCTTCACTTACCATTTTTGCCGCCGCGTTTATAGTTTTGGTACTATTAAGTGGTTCAATACCTTCCTTGAGATTATTACTGAGGGCTTCTTTATACCCCGTCCAGTTCGTATCTCTTGGGTTACGGTATTTTGTTTCCGACGGAAAAATGTTTAGATCAAATCTTATGTGTCTGTGGTCTGAACTCGAAGGTTCTTCAGACACATGCCAATTTATGATGTTATCACCAATTTTGTTCGTGCAGAGTGTTAGATCTAAAACTTCTTTGCGCGTTTTGGTGACAAATGTAGGTTTATTTCCTATATTGGAGATAATTAAACCATCGGATAAGATAAAGTTCAAAATAGACTCACCTCTTTTATTGATGTCCGTGCTGCCCCATATTGTATGGTGTGCGTTCGCATCACATCCTATTATTAACTGCAATCCTTTTCCCACACAGTATGCAACAATGTCGCTTATTATGTGTGGTGGACTTTCAGTCTCATCTCCAGGGAAATAGGCGGAGCATACTACCAAGCTTCTTTCCCCCTCGTCCGTGGATACTGTTAGGATACCTGTAACAACATCACCAGTGCAGAGCACTGGTATTAAAGTACATTGTATTCTATTACTGTAAATTATACAAGCCCTTGGCCTTACGGCCTTAGGGGTTTGTAATATCTTACCTGATTTGGTGGATAGGCCGGCTACCTTATCGCCTATCCTCCAGGGTTCTTGCAAGAGGGCCACATCGATGCCTTCTTGCTCCACTCTTCTACACACTGTTGCCGATGCAGCTTTAGCGTGTTGAAGATTGGCTTGCAAGAACCTTACTTCTCTTCTTGCGAAGAGCTCTCCATTTCTTCCTCAGGAGGTCTTCCTTGAGCGGAGTCTTCCTTCTCGTGGACTGACGTCCTTTGAGCGGGCTGACTCCACTCTCGGGAGCTTCCTCCTCCTGAGCCTCCATGGGTGTTTCCCTTGTCTCCGTGGTGGACGTTGCTGTTAGCTTCTCCTTTTTGGCTCTGAAGGTTACCCTTCCTAAGCCAAAGTACGGGGTCATTTTGAGCCTCTGGATCTCCTCCTTGGATTCCTGATCCATCGAGAATGTCCAGAGTACTCCTTTTTCTGTAGGCTTGCTGCCCCAGACCGTCCATAGGTCCGTTCTGAGTCCATGGTTACTTATCCTTAACCTATTAAGGACCCTTTTGGACTCCAGCCTTTCGCCGTCTTCGTCTGGTATAAATACCACACTTGCAAAGGGTTTGGGCATGTCCTTTCCCTCCAGTGCCATCAGGGATGCGCCATCCCACGGCTTTAGAGTTGGGGAGACCTCCTTAACCCAGTTTGCCGTTGTGTCGTCCACACAAGTGAGTTCCAGATATCCCGGTCTAAAAGTGCTCTTCAGGAAGCGGACCTGCGGTCCTCCCTCCGGAATCGACTCATAGGCGGCCATGACGGATTTTTGGACTGCCTTCAGCTTATCCTGATCCATCTTGGCCTCCGGGAGCCACGCCTATTCGAAAAATTGAATGTGTTAACCATTTATTTAGAAATCTTAGTCATAAATTAAAAGATTTGTCAAAGAAAAGAACGAGTCCATCAAGCAATCTACAAATTCCATTAAATTTGAGAAGAAAATTGGAGTCAAATATATTAAGATTTCGAATATCAATAAAAAAGGCTGCCGCTTTTCGTTTCCAGATGAGTGTTACTTTGGCTGAAAAAATACGGTTGTTCCAGAATGACATAAAAAATTCTGTGGCCCATATATTCGGCCAGCATTCAAATTGCGAAGAATATTTTTGCAAAGGAACAAAAGACCAAGAAAAAAATCTAATGCCAGAGTTAACGAAATGTGGTTTTAATGAGGACATTATGACGTGCCTGCAAAGAGTTCTGAATAATTCATATTCATTTTTAATTAATAAAAACAATAATGCAGCGGAGCAGTTTAATAGCCTTGTTAACAAATTTGTTGGAGGTAAAAGGGTAAGTTATTTTTTTTACTACATTACCAATTTAAGAAATATCTTCTTATTCCTTCCTTGCGTATTTACGAGAAGTTTATTGGGATCTTTGATCTTTTTAAAAAATAGAATATTACACATTATACTTTGAATTTTTATTGATGTCGCCATTTGTAATTAAATTTTATTTTTAATTTCAGATCAACTTTTCGTTTAAAGGATCATACTTAGCTAGATGTCAGTTGGCTGCTATTTCCTATAACTCGAAAGATACCTACCTTCAACAAATAATAAATGCATTTCAAGAAACTACCGGAGATTACACAAAAAAATTTTTAGCAAGAAGAAAACTCAAGCGACAAAGAACTAAAAATTTTAAATGTAAACGGGGATATAAACCAAAATTAATTATTTCAGTTGCCGATGAAGATTATGGGGCAGTGCAAGATGAAGTAAGTGAAAAAGAACTAAATGCTAGAAAGGAAAAGCTCCAGAATATATTAAAAAAAAACAATGGCAGATAAAATTAGTATAGAAATAGCTACAAGAGGACAACATTTAAATCCGTTATGGCATCAAGTACGACAGTATAGACTAACTGCATCTAATTTTGGAACTATCTGTAGATTGCGAGAAATGACAAATCGTCTTCCAGTAGCAAAGAGATTATATAGAGGTTTTACAGGTAACAGAGCTACACGATATGGTCAGGACAATGAAGCCACAGCAATTCGTGCATTTGAGGAACTGACAGGTTTAAATGTTGCACCTTGTGGCTTATTCATTGGAACTGGAGAGGAATATTTTCTAGGGGCAAGTCCAGATGGCGTGATTAAAGACGACAACAATTTCACTATTGAAGTTAAATGTCCCTTGGTCCTAAAAAGCTGCTCAATAGAACAAGGAGTAGCTGAAAAGAAAATTAAATTTCTTGCGTATGATGAGGATGGTTTTTTGTATTTAAAACACACTCATCCGTATTATTATCAAATACAAGAGCAGCTACATCTTTCAGGCAAGGAATAATGCTATTTTATTGTCTGGTCTCCTTTAGGGCCGATACATGCTGAACAAATAAGCAGAGATGATGTGTTTTGGAAAAATATAATGTTTCCTAAATTAAAGTGTTTTTATGATAATGCTTATTTAAAAGAGCTTATAAAAGATGTTATATAACCTTTATGTTGTTTTTAAAATTCCTTATCTTAAAAAATATCTAGCAAACTCAACCGGTTAAAATATCTCATAAAAACAAGTGTTCGGTGTTTTTGGCATTTTATTTAGCGAAGCACTTAATATGAAGCAAAAGTAACCATTAACGCTTTTTACAATGAAGCTCCGGCTCTTAGTTACTTAATAAGTCAAAAAAATCTACTTCGTAACTACAGAATAATATCCCTATTTTATTATCTAATTTCTCTCTACTATAAGTTATAATGTTAAACGATAATTCAGTAAACCGGTACTTAGATTAACTGATAAGGTTTAAAATAATTATACCTAAGCTTGGTTGCGACATTAAAAATTGCTTTCAACAAAGTTAATATAAAATGTCTTTCAACCCTATAAGAATATCAACATTAAGGTTTTTACGTAAATGCTAAAATAAACAACACCTAAATCCATAAAGAACTTTTAATAAAATATAAATGCCTATTATATCATATACTCTTCATACTTTTTATATTTTTACCTTTTAAAACCTTCTATATTAATTAAATAATGATTACTTTTAAAATACTAATGCAAAAGAAATACCTACTTTAAACAGCGCGTGTTGAAAACAGCGTATTTTATTTTAATTTTTATTACCTATTGAAGCTATTTTACCAAATCTTTATTCAGTCGTACTAACCGTTACTTACAGTAACTAACACAAGTAACAGAGTTTACTGTTACCACCTCTATACATGTTAGTAGTTCCGTTTTAACAGAATTTAGAAGAGGGCGCTATCAATCAGGAAAGAAACTTAAATGTTTGTTGTGCGCCCAAACGACTTAAGATAAATTCACGAAATTTTGGGAATGGTTACATCTAACTAATGTCTAAAAAGTTATGGGAGCGAATTTTTGAAAAATTAAAAATTGGAGTGTAAATAATTTTTTTCTCAGAAATTAGACTTTTTTAAAAAAATCTGTTTCCATACTTTTTTTTAGAAGTATACATTAAATTAATTTCCAAATTTTCAAAACAATCGGTTGGTAAATAACGGCGTTTGACTTTTATTTCAAATAAACGAGGGTATTGAAAATGATGATTGTGTTAACTTGTTCCTTCAAATAATGGACTGTATATTTGTATTAGCTGTATTATTATCTCAATTAAACACTTCTTGAGCTTAGAACTATTTATTTTTGATAATATAATGTCGAAGATTATTGAGTACACAAATTGACGATGTGCACCCTAGGTAATCTGAAACTACAATGCTGCCTTTCTGGGGTGCGCGGTCAACATGACCGTATTTCACACATAGGCGTGCGAACAATGGATATAATTATAAAAAATATGAAATAAAACAAATAGATTATGGCCTTAACATGCCGGCCGCCTTGAAAGTATGTACTACTTTCAACATAAAAAGGTGATAAAAATCAAATTGATTGCATTCATAACTACAAATTATTTAAAATTAATATTGCTTAAAAACAACAATGTTCAAAAATATTTAAAGATAAAGTCTTAGTATATGATCAAGCTTGTTGCGTAAGACCAGTGCGTAAAGTTCGTATACATTTAGTCAATTGGTAATGCGCACACTCGCGACACTGCACGTTTTAGCACTCCACTTTGTGTTTTCAATGTAACAACTCTGATGACTTGATCTGCTCCAGGATGGACATCAATTACTCGTCCCAGCTGCCATTTGAGTGGTGGAAGGTTGTCATCCTTGACTAAAACCAATGACCCTTCTTTGAGCAAGTGTGTTGCATTCTGTTTCCACTTTATTCTCTGCTGCATCTCTGAAATAACCTCTTTGTGCCAACGTGCCCAAAAATGCTGGCAAATTGATTGTAAGTGTTCGAACCGTGATAGTCTGTTGCTTGGTACATCTGTTAAATTTGGTTCAGGAATGGCAGTGAGCTGTCTGCCGATTAAAAAATGTCCTGGTGTAAGTGCCTGTAAATCCTCAGGATCAGAGGATAAAGGGATCAAGGGTCGAGAATTAAGGATGGCTTCTATCTGTACTAGAATAGTGTAAAAATCCTCAAAAACTAAATTTGCATTGCCTACTACACGCAATAAATGATACTTGGTAATCTTAATTCCCGCTTCCCATATTCCTCCAAAACTTGGTGAATTTGCGGGGATAAAATGCCATTTAATTCCCTCGAATGATAAAAAATTTGATATTTTGTCTGAATTTAAATTTACAAATTGAAACACTTCCTTTAAATTATGATTCGCGCCTACAAAGTTGGAACCATTGTCAGAAAATATCTCGGAAGGTCTTCCTCGTCGGGCAACAAAACGTTTTAATGCTGCTATAAATGCATCTGTAGATAAATCTGTTATCAATTCCAGATGTACTGCACGAGTTGCCATGCACACAAATACACAAATATATGCCTTGTAAAATTTACACCCCCGTGTTCGCTTGTCTTTTAAAAGATAAGGCCCCCCATAATCTATACCTACATTAAAAAAAGGAGCATATTTGTTAACTCGAACTGCAGGTAAGTTTCCCATTAACGGTTGAGTTGACTTGGGATTAGCTTTAAAGCAAACAGTACATTTTCTAATGATATTTTTGCATAAATTTCGGCCTGATATTGGCCAATAGGTTTCACGAATTGAACATAGTAAATTCTGAGCACCGCAATGAAATAACCGCTCATGTTCAAATTTTGCAATCAATGAAGTTAAAATATGTTTGTGAGGGATAAGTATTGGGTGCTTCTTATCAAAAGTTGTTTGTGAATTCATTATACGTCCACCTACTCGTAGTAGACCGTTATGATCCATAAAGGGAGTTAATGATAATAATTTGCTCTTATTGTGAATAGGTTTGTGTTTCTCAAGACATGCATACTCTTGAGGAAAATGAGTTTTTTGTGCAATTTTAATTAAAGTGTTCATAGCACATTGTATTTCTAAGAGTATGAGACTGCCTAGTTGTCTTTGATTCTGTGGTAACCTCGAGTTTTTCGTAAACCGAATGATATATGCCACAACTCTTTGTAATTTTGTTACAGCAGAAAACCGAGTGAATATGTCAAGGTTTGATGGAATTAAAAGTTCACTGTTGACTGACATATTTACAATAGTGCGCTGGTCTGGTAGGTTCTCCTGTTCTATGTCATCCTTAATTACCCATTCGGATGAATCCCTTGTTAGCCACTGTGGACCATGCCACCATAATCGTGAACTGGTAATAATGTCAGTGGTGGTGCCACGTGATAGTAAGTCGGCAGGGTTCTCTGCGGACTGAACATGATGCCATTGCTTTACCTTTGTTAGTGTCTGGATGACTCCCACTCTATTTCCTACAAATGTTTTCCACCTGTTGGGCGAACCTTGAATCCATGACAGGGTAATTGTGGAATCAGACCAAAAATATTTTGTGTCAAATTTTATTTCTAACGATTCTACTACTTTCCTTGACAATTTGGCTAATAGTAATGCACCGCATAATTCAAGTCTGGGTAGTGTTACCTGTTTTATTGGAGCTACTCTGGATTTGGCACATGCCAAATGTGAAGAAATGTTTCCTGATTCTGACACACAACGTATGTAAATACACGCTCCATATGCCTTTTCGGAGGCGTCTGAAAATCCATGAAGTTCTATCTGACTGTAGTTTGGAAGTAGTATCTGTCTCGGTATTGTTAATTGACTCAAGGAATTGAGCCCATTTTTGAACTGTATCCACCTGGAGTGGATATGCTGAGGAACTGTTTCATCCCAAGTTAGATTGATCTTCCATAACTCCTGAATGATTAGTTTGGCTGTTATTATAATTGGTCCCAAAAGTCCTAATGGATCATACAATTGACTTATTGTAGATAATATTATCCGTTTAGTGACCATATTATGCTGTAACATATTGCTAGTGGAATAATGAAGCGAATCAGTATTTGCATTCCAAAAAACACCAAGAGTTTTGTTTTGCTCATTTTCACCTAAGTTAATTGTGCTGGAATTCAATTGTTTGTTCATGTGGAATTGCTGTAATATATTTGAATTATTGCTTAGCCATTTGCGAAGCTCAAAACCAGCTTCATCTAATAACTTAGTAACATCATGTTGAATTTTTAGTACTTCATCTACTAAGTTTGCTCCTGTGAGCAAGTCATCTACATAAAAGTCATCTTTAATTACCTTGCTTGCAGTTGGATATTTGTCCTTGTTTTCCATATATATTTGATGCAAACACCTAATTGCTAGATAAGGAGCGGATGCAGTACCATATGTTACTGTATTTAACTGATATGTCTTTAAATTGTCATCAGGATTGGCTCGCCAAATTATCTGTTGTAAAAATCGTTGCTCTGGAGTGACTTGGACTTGTCGATACATTTTTGATATGTCCGCTGCAATAACTATATTGTGCTTTCGAAATCGGAGTAGAATTGTGACTATATCCCTTTGAATATTTGGTCCAACGAATTGTGCATCGTTCAATGAGATGCCAGTGTCTGTTTTCGCCGAGGCATCGAATACCACGCGAAGTTTTGTTGTTAAACTTTTGTCCTTGATGACGGCATGATGAGGTAAGAAATAATTAATCTCGTTTTTGGTCTCCTTAATCTCGGTCATGTGCCCGAGTGATTCGTACTCTGACATAAAACTGATGTAGTCCCTCCTTAATTCTAAATTTGCAAGCAATTTTCGTTCTAATGATAAAAATCTATTGATGGCTGTCTGTTTTGAGTCTCCCAATTTGGATACCAATTCGTTAAATGGAATGTTTACGATGAACCGTCCGCTAGCGTCCCGTTTTGTTGTAGTTTTAAAGTGATCCTCGCAATATTGTTCAGTTTCTGACAATTTGATGACATCATTTATTTCCTCAATGTTCCAGAACCGTGTTAATGAATCATCAATGTCTTCTGATGAATTGTAAGTGCTAAAGTAATTCACAGTTGAGTTTGACTTAACTCTTGGAAGTGATAAATCTCCAGCAATGATCCAGCCAAGTTGAGTTTTTTGTAAAATTGGCATGTTTGGCCCTAATTTGATTTGACCTACTGCTAATAATGACCAGAATACATTTGATCCCAATAATATATCAATCTGGCTTGATTGATTGAAATTTGGATCAGCTAATTTTAAATGGCTTGGTATATTTAACTGTTTTTTATTAAATGATATTAAAGGTAATTTTTCAGTAATAACAGTTAAAACTAGACAATTTATATTCATTTTGAAATTATTTGTACATGACATAATTTTTATATTAACTTGTTTGTTAATATTTGATAAAGATTGACCTACACCCTTGACTGCATAATTTACATCTGAAAATGTTAACCCTAATTTCTCACATAATTGTTCTGAGATGAAGTGGCTTTGAGATACACTGTCTAAAAGTGCGCGACATGTATGTATGTTATTTTTTGAATCTTGTATTTTTATTAAGGCTGTGGACAATAATGTTTGTGATGATACACGTATGTTTTGAATTGAGGGTGTAGCTACGGCTGTTTGACTCTCAGTTGTAGCTATTGAGATGTTTGTCTGTGCTCTGGCTTCCTCAATGCTTGTTAAATCCCTTGTTGTTGAATTACCCTGTATATTATCTGAAGTATTCAAATTCTTAGAGTGATCTATATGTAATAATGTGTTGTGACCTTTACCACACCTTCTGCATTTGCTGGATTGACAATCAGATGAAAAATGAGATTTGCCAAGGCAATTTAGACAAAGTTTCATTTTTTGACTTCTTCAATTCTTTTTTAACCGCTAATTTGAGAAACGATTCACACTGAAATAGACCGTGTGCTTTGTTACAAAAATGACAACTAAATTTGTTAGAACTGGTGTATGCACCTACTTGTTTTTTATGTGTATTTGTGTATAATGGTTTATTTGTTTTTTCTATCTTTGATAAATGCAATGTTTCTAAAATTTCACATTTTGTTTTTAGAAAATTGTTCATATCAGACATTGTTGGAAGGTCTTCTTTGTGCTCAAAAGACTCCCAATCGCGTCTGGTTGTTGTATCAAATTTATTTGTTAAAATATATATGATTAATCTATCCCAAGAATTTGTTTCTTCACCTAACTCTTTAAGTGAACGTAAATGTTTTGAAATATCATTGAAAAGGTTTCTAAGATCTACATGTGATTCTTTTGATAATGCTTGGAGTTCAAAAATTGAATGAATGTGGTTGTGAATTATTAGTTTTTTATTTTCAAATCGCTCTACTAGCAAATCCCAAGCAACATTGTAATGGTCACCTGACGTGGGTATATTTTTAATGATGCTGGCTGCACCTTTACTTAAAGCTGATCTAAGATAATAATACCTTTGATAGTCCCCTAACCCCTGATTGTTATGAACTAAATTGACAAATGCATCCCTAAACTCAACCCAATCACTATATTGACCGTCAAATTGGGGAAGTATTATTGGAGGCAGCTTAATATTTATGTTATTGCTAGTTCTAGAGGAATTACTGTTACCTGAGGAGGATGACCTTGATTTATTTGGATGATGTGCTTGATCATGAGCTTTACAAAGATTTTGTATTTTAGTGACAAGTTCAAAATAAGAATTTTCAAATGTTTCGCGAATATCTGACCCTAATTCATCTTGATTTAAAGTTTCTATTTCAGTTTGTATATCATTAAATTCATCCCAAGACGGTTCAAACTTTTCTAACCTTGTTTGCAAATTAGTTATAATATTTTCGTTAACTTGAGACAAATCTAATTTATCCAGATATGTTTGTAAACGTGTGATTCTGGCCTTGACTTGGCCTCTTTTTAATATCAATGATTCCATTATAATTTTACTTTAATAAATAAATTAAATTGGGACACCCGGTACTAATATTTGTCCGAAATTAAATAAAAATACCGCCAAATATACCTAAATGTCAATGATAAATCTACTTTTTAAGCGATAAAGATACTAAATACATTAATAACATTCGAGAAAATATAAAAAATATATTATAGCGTACTTACAGATGCCAAAAGGATTTGTATAAAAGGAAATGAGTAAATACAGACCAGTTGATTACCGGCTTCACTTATTTCACAATATGCGTGTTATGTACAGTCGGCTTTAGAATAGCATATACATGTTAAATGTGAATTTCGTTTATCTACCGAAGTTATAAAAACGCCCTTCTTAAACAACAAAGAAATGGCAATTTTTAAAACGCCTACATTAATGGTTTTGGGGTATTAAGTTTATTTACAAGTGTAGGTCATGTCCCGAATAAATAAGTTTTTTTCGCATTTTTGCACTGATGTAATAAAAAAAAAGGGATTTTAATCCCAAACAAACATTTATTATCGAGGGTTCCACACTAAGTGAAGATGTGGGCGTGGACAACTGTTTAACTGATTTCAAATTTATTTTTATTTAAACCGTGATTGGTTACACAAAATAAAAAGGCTGTCTATTCAATGTAAGCGATTTGAGTTTGAAAATGTATACGCAATTCTGAAGCCGATAGTACCTTAATCGTCCGTTGCCTGCTGGTGCTGAATCCGGGTCGAATTGCCAATGAAAATGATGATTGTGTTAACTTGTTCCTTCAAATAATGGACTGTATATTTGTATTAACTGTATTATTATCTCAATTAAACACTTCTTGAGCTTAGAACTATTTATTTTTGATAATATAATGTCGAAGATTATTGAGTACACAAATTGACGATGTGCACCCTAGGTAATCTGAAACTACAATGCAGGGCCCGTTCACTCCCCACGCTTTGACAGGTCTGAGGTTTTAGTTAGGCAACGCATCACTGAAGGCGCTAGTATAGCAATATTCAAAATTGCCGCCACGAATTGTTTCCGTCCGTCAGCTGACCGGCCATAAAACAAGGAGTCAAGCCAGGAAAAACAATTTTAAATTTATATTGAAGTGTTTGATTTGTGGTCGTGTTTATTAGTACTACCATTATTATCGTTTTATTCCAGATAATAATTATGGTTCACCGTTGTTATGTTCCTGGTTGTAATTTAACCAGCAAAGATGTTAAAATGCATGTTTTGCCCAAGGATCTTAAGGTAAGGTTTTATTTATTTTTATTATATATAAAATTAGGATTTATACAGAATGTTTTAGTCTTAAATATAAACATATTCATAAGCCTACAATTAACAACAATGATAAGCAAAAAAGAAGTGCATTGTTATATGATTTTTTTTATACTTATGACTAAAACAATTTGTATAAATACAACTTTATAGTTAGACGTTGTTTTATTGAGTAAGTAATAATTTATATATATGTGCATTTCCACCTTTATTTGTCAGTATGTCAATAAAAATAATATAAGCTGCTTTGCTTAAATATTTTATTAACAAACTTATTAAATTTCAGCTACGAAAAGTCTGGTGAAGGCCACAGCAATTCCAACAATTATTCCTGGTATGTTCAAATTTTTTATCTAAATTTTGGAGTTAAAAGTATTGGTTATTTCTTGTTATAACACAACTGAGGTTGTTTTGTTGTGCCATTATTGTTGTTATTGGTTTATCTGCCTGTAATTCCTAACAATTTCCTGTAATTTTAGAATGATCATCTTCAGAGGAAAGAGATTATGCCATCAACATCCAGAAAGGTGCAAGAGAACAACAGTTATTGTCAGTGCCTTCTACTTTAAAAATAACAGGTAGAATAAATTGGAATATTGAGTAATTTTACTTTCCTTCAATGCAAACATCTTTTAAGTAATAATAGAATATACTTTAACATCCCTAATTGTTTAACATCAATCCTAGATGTAAATTTGACTGAAAATGTTATAAACTCTTTAAAACATATTGGAATGTAATATAAGTTGTAGCAATTGTGTTGCTCATTGGTAGTTGATGCAAACAAATAAATAAAAAAAATTAATATTTGTTTATTTTTATTATATTAATCTCTAGTACCTATTTATTTTATACTTTTATAATTTACCTAACACTATGATGGCAAATTTGATGATTTTCAAATTCATAAAATTTTTGTTATTTTCGTGTTAGGTAAATTATAAAAGTATAAAAAGTATTTAAGTATTTAAACTTAAATTCAGGAGGTATGCAACTAGCCATACAAAAGTTTTAATTCGGCAACGCATCGCTCAAGGCGCTGATGTTCAATTTCGAATGCGCGGGAAAGAGGGAGTCGGCTATCTTTCCTTGAGATGATTTGTGCTACAATGCTGCCTTTCTGGGGTGCGCGGTCAACATGACCGTATTTCACACATAGGCGTGCGAACAATGGATATAATTATAAAAAATATGAAATAAAACAAATAGATTATGGCCTTAACAGGTATGTATTCCTCTTAACAATGTTTCGAAGTTCAGACAAAGCTTTAGGTTTGTTCAACAAAGTCATTGTATCAATCACGAAAAGTAAAATTTCGCCTAAAAACAAAAACACCTAACCATTATGTTATTTTATATCCTTATCTCTAAGTAAAATATTTATTTTTACCTGATCTTTTTTTTGGAAAACACTTTCTCTTATACCTTCTTGTCGATAGCCTTAAGTGGGATTTACTTTCTCTTCGGTGAACAGGCGGTTCATTGGTTTTCTTTGGAGATATTTCAGATTACCTGAATCGCAAAATATATTAAGCACATTTTCATCTGTTTGTTAAAAAAATTTACCTGGTATATATTCGAAAGTAATCACAGAAATAATCACAAAAGTCAAAAAATAACTAGCAAAATATTCAATACACAACCAACACACTAAAAACAAAAACAAAATCACACTAAAATGAATGCACATGTATTCCAAATAGAATATAAAATACTTTGGTCGTCAAGCCGCTGTAATATTTTAACAAACCCTCTTGGACAATATACGAATAGTGGGGTTTATTCAGTAGTAAGATGTACGCACCCCTTAGTTGTAAATTTTCGCCTTCGTCTCTCACCCCTGCCTCCCTGAGAAACTCGTGAACACGAGTAATACTCTCTTAAGAACCAATAACCGCGGTGTGTCCATCAAAAAATGATTTAGTGTAATAACTTTTAAAATAACTATATTTTTGGGTCTGTTTTTGTGACATCGTTTTCAAGGTGCCTTTGTTATTAATCTATTCAAATTTGAAAAAATATAAATAAGAACTAATACAGATTTCTTGACAAAACCTTAAATGTTTTACCTAGGAACTTTTTCAGTCGGTGTTCATTGTTCGATATTTAAACCAAATTTTTGGAGTGAGAATAGTTCATCATACCCGAAAGGCCATGCATTTTATATAAAGTTTTTTTTTATTTGAAATAAGTACAACATTTATTTTGGTTTATTAAAAAAATATATATAAAACTATGCATAGCTTTTGAGGCATGATACTATCAATAAGTACTGAAATTTTGGAGTAAAAGTTTTACTTAGTTTTAGAGAAAATTGTACCTAAAATTTGAATTATTTGAAATGTTTTGTTCGTTCAGATAAAATGTTTTCCCAGTAAATTATTTGTTTTGTTTTTGATATTTTATTCTTGTTTTCAGCTGTGCGTAGGTTAGATGTAGGTACTTTTAGTTCGTGTATTAATGTATTAGACTTTAATAAACTTTTCTTGAAGAACCCGTTGTTGAAAGAAGTAGATGAGTATTATCACAATCAATAATTATTAGTATATACCATCGTATACATATTTTTTGTACAGTTTGTTTAAAAAAATGTGCTAAGTTATAGTTTCATTAATTCTTTTTTTTTAATTCGGAAACTTTGATAGGTAATCTTTCCTCTAGTAAATAATATGAAAAAACAATTTGGACACTTCTCCTATTTGTAGAATGGGAAACATCGTTAACAACCCTTAAAATTTAAAGGGCATATATCGATTGCGCACATTTTATTACCTGCCTAAGTAATCCTTCTAATCCCGGTTATCGATTGCGCCCCGGTTTAAAACGAAGGTGGAATGAGGTGTATCGATTGCGCACAAAATACTTACCTGAATATTAGAATTTGAAAACGTATTGTTATTTTCAAATTCACGATACTTTTATATTGACCATATTAAATGTATCAATTATACCTAACCTAACCTAACGTAAATAAATAAAATATCCAAAAAATTAGTACCTAGAACACAACACAATTATTAAAAAAGAGTTTATACAATATGAAATAAAACAATAACATAAATTGCACTTTACATACTTTACCTATACTATTTTTTATAGTGAATGCTCACTGCTTTTACAACATCACATCCCTGAAAACCCGAAAAGAATACATATTCTCTAAAATACAATTTACAAAAATCAATTATCTAGTTATTATACAAAAATGTTGCAATAACAATCATAGAACTTATAATTCTGCCTGTCTCACTTAGGGCGCAATCGATGCATACCTTTTTCAGGTAAGATTCGAAAAGGCAAATAATCCTAAGTTTTATTGCGGGTTTGGGCGCAGTTGATAATTTCCCAATTTAAAATAGAACATAAACAGTAATTTCAATATTGTTGCTTCAATCTCCGATATTAGCACCCTTTTGATAGTGAACTAATCGTTAAATAATTCAAAGTCTGACACCTGAATGTAAAAGTGAAACAGACTTAAACATGATGTCAGGATTATATTTTTTATTACGTTAAAATGCTAATAAAATAAATCTCAAATGAGGTGCCACACTTTAAATTACGTAACGATTAATATTTTTTTTTAAAGCGGACGCTGAAATCGGTGCTTTACACAACAAAATTGGTTGAGCTAATGAATTCCCCATAAAATTACCTTTTCAAAATGTGTCACATATGGTACTTACCTTACTAAAAATTGAGAATTGAAGAGATACTCGACTTGTCCCTGCGTTTTTCTTATTATTTACTGGTATCACAGAATACATGTAGCTGATGTATTCTGCGCTGGGATATATGGAGGAAGGGTCAGTAACCAATTTTGGGTGGTCATCTCAAAAGTCAACAATTTCTCTTCAAATAGAAAAATTCAAAAGTGATGTTTTGAATATTCCAAATCATATTTTGAAGAAAAGGAAAAAGAAACTAGTACTGACTTTACAATAGTTCAAGAAAATGAGGAGAGAATGTCTAGGTCAACTAACTTAATTATTACTAATATACAAGAGTCTAAAGCAAACAACCACAATGACTGAGCTAAAGAGGATACAGAAAACATTAAAAGAATTTTACAACCTATAATACCAAATTTAAATATAAAGAAAACATTTAGGCTTGATAAATTTAATAAATACAACAACAGATTACTAAAAGTTGTATTAAATGACAAAGAGGATGTTAAAATGATTCTTAGAAACAAATCAAAAATTAATATTCCTGGAATTAAAATTTTTTCTGACCAAACCAAGATGCAGAGGGACTACTTCAATAAAACTAAACAACAAGTGAATGAAATGTTGGCCCAAGGTAAAAATAAAACTATTAAGTGGTGGTATACCTACGATTGTTTATGCTCTTCCATCAAAAAACTAAGTGATCAAAACCCTAAGTTGTTATATAACTGTGACGTAATATATGCTAATATCCAAAGTCTGTTCGCTAATAAAGACCAACTAGTTCATGATTTGATCCCATATCACCCCAGAACAATATTACTTAGTGAAGCTAGGACAACTAGTGATATAAATAACTCTGAACTCCAACTTGATGGATATCAACTTGCAAGATGTAATTCTTCGAGCAGACACACAGGTGGCGTTGTGATATATGTTCATAATGACTGTAGTTTTAAAATAATCAAAAGGATCCAAAAAGATGGTGTATATTGGTAAGATTAAAATGGGTAACGAAACATGTTTGCTGGGTTGTCTCTACAGGTCGCCGAGTTCTAGTTTTAATAGCTTTTTTGATGAATTTAAAGAATGGGCTGAGCAATATTTCAACGAGAAATGTAAATGTACCATAATTGGTGATTTTAATATTGATTACTTAAAAAGTTCTGACAGGTATGTAAATAGATTTAAATCTTTTATTCCAATCATAGGTGTTGACCAACTTATCGATGAGCCTACGCGAATAACTAAAGATAGCAAAACACTAGTTGATTTTGTCATTTCTAATAGGGAAAACATCATAAGTTCTGTTTATCATACTCTAAAAATATCGGTTCATAGCATAATTTCTGTCTTGCTTTGTAATAGAAATGTATCTAATAATGAAAAAATAGTCAAGCACTACCGAAGTTTTAATTCAGAAATATTAGAAAAATTAAATGATAATTTACTGAACTATAATTGGAACCTAGATACTGTTAACATTGATACAATTTCTTTAGAAATAATGAATAGTTTGGAAATTGAGGTTAATAAAGTGGCACCCTTAAAAACATACAATTATACAAATAATATGCTTCCTTATTGGTATGATTATAAAGTTAAAGAGCTGGCTAAACAAAGAGATAATCACTATAAATATTTTAAAAATTGTCTTAATGATCAAGAGATGCATTGGGAATGCTACAGATCCTCTAGAAACCAAGTTGTCAATTTGCTAAAAATAAAAAAAAGCGGAATTTTAAAAACAAGATCAACAATAATATTAAAAATCCCAAAAAAAATGTGGCCAACTTAAAAAAAATTAATAAACATTGAAAATAAATCCATGCCGTCAGAAATTGTATTTGAGGTTGATAATAGATTAATAAGTGTAAATGAGGATACTCAAAAGGCTGAAATATTTAATTCATTTTTTATTGATATTATACAAGTTATACAATCTTCAATACTTCAAAATACAACATGGACTAGTCAAGGGCTAGGTACCCCCTATCCAAACAAGTTTTAGTGAATTTAAATTATTAACTATTTCTGATGTTCGTGCTATAGTAAATTCATTGGATAATAAATGCAATTCGTACTTTGCAAACGAAACAGTTTTAAAGAACACTTTTCAAGTCATGGGCCATGTTATTTTAAATTTTATTAATACGTCTCTGAGAACTGGTGAATTTCCATCGAACCTAAAAGTAAGTACAATTGTACCGCTACATAAAATAGAAATTAATAACGAAACTAAAAACTTTAGACCTACTAACACTCTGCCTCCATTAGAGAAGATATTAGAACTTTCTGTATATCACCAGTTATCAGATTACATAGAAAAGAACAATTTGATGATGGATTATCAATCTGCTTTTAGAGCTTATCATTCATGTGAAACAGCCTTACAAGTAACTTTAACAAAATGGAAATTTGATATTGATAATAGACTTCAAGAGGGCCTTTGAAACTGTTGATATTGCAATATTGTTAAAAAAACTAACATATTACGGAATTACAAATACTGTGCTGTTATGGTTCAAAAACTTTCTGTGTAACCGTTTACAGAATACTAAAGTTAAATTTCAAACCAAGTAATAAAAATGTAAACAGTGGCGTACCACAGGGCATTGTCTTGGGACCCCTCTTATTTATTTTATTTCTCAATGATATTAGGTACGTGGAGGGTTGTGAGAACCATAGTGTATTTGCAGATGATAGTATGATTGCAGCATCAGATGAAATACTAGAAAGAGCTGTTCTAAAAATTAACAATGCGCTAAGTAATTTGTCTAATTTTTTAGATACAAACCGCCTCAAACTTAATGTAAATAAAACAAAAGGGATGATTATTACTACTGAATATAAGTATAGGCAGATAGATGCAAGACTTATCAATTTCGAAATATATGGGGAGCAAATTGAAATTTTTACTGAGATAAAATACCTTGGATTCCAAATAGATCACACATTGAGTATGAAAAAACATTTTAATTATATTTATGGTGAAATCTCAAAAAAATTGTATTTTTTCAGCAGATTAAAAGGAATTTGACGTTCAATAGTGCAATATTAGTATATAAATCTATTATCCAACCACACTTTGATTATTGCAGGAGCTTGCTAATGCTATTTGATGCAAATAGTATTGCCTCTCTGCAGAAACTACAAAACAGGGGAATGCGCTTGCTACTGAAATGCAATCGGTATACTCCTATTCGGTTAATGTTGGATACGTTGGATTGGTTGTCGGTAGGAGATCGAATTTTTTATTCGGCAATGATATTTATCTTTAAAATAATACACTCAAATAGCCCACTATATTTTAACCAGTTTATTAAGTACAACAATGAAGTTCACACATACCCAACTAGAGGAAACACAAACTTTTATGTTACTCGTACAAACTATTCAAGAACACAGAAATCTCTTTTTCACAATGGTTTGCTTGAGTTTAATAAACTTCCACAGAAACTAAAGGGCTATACTTCAGTTATTACCTTCAAGTCAGAGCTTTTTAAGTATTTAAGATAGCGATAAATTTACCATTAAATTTTAATTACATTTACACTATTTTCAATTTTAATATGTTTGTACCAGTTTAATATGTATTGTATTTCATAATGTAGAACCTGTTTTAACATTTTTTATTAACTTAATTGTAAATTAGGACTACCTATTTAATAAAGATTATTATTATTACAATTTCTCTTCAAATAGAAAAATTCAAAAGTGATGTTTTGAATATTCCAAATCATATTTTTGGCGATTATCAACGTTGCGATAAATATTTTTGTACCACGGGGAAAATGAGGACAAAGAAGAAGAAATTAATTTAGTTCCACATATATGAATGAACGCTGATTATTTCAAGACATCATAGCTGCATTAAATAAAATCCTATGTTCCGCCTCTTTATTTTTATTAAATAAAAATAATAATCCTGCGGAGCACTTTAATGGACTTGTGAACAACTTTGTTGGAGGAAAGCGGGAAAATCGATATTTTTAGTGATTATTGTTTCTACCCTTACTTGGTGAACTATCTAAATAATAAAATATAAAATAAAATGTAAATTTTCTCTTTATTAAATATAATATTTATTTATATAATAGTTCTTTCAGAAATCTCACATTTTTATCACCAGGAATTTATAGATAATTAAAACAAGTTTTTAATGTCAAATCATAACTTGATTTCTGAAACAATAAAATCGTTAATTATTTAAATAAATATTTTTACTAATATATTTGAATTTGATGTTTTATTTTGTATTTATTTGGTAAATATTTATTAAATATTATGATTTTGTAGGTTATTTAAATAAGAACTAATTTTTTCATATACATTTTTCTGGGAAAAGTTCGTATGAAATTAGATGTAATTGTGCAGCTATATCATTTAATTGTAAACAAATTATATTCTTGAGATTTAATAAACACTGGGTGTAGAGCCTGGAACTTTTACGGATAATTCAATTGAAAAGAAAGCATTAAAAATAAAAAGAAAAAAACTCTATAGAGAGAATTAAATTAGAAAAAAATTTTTAGAAAAAACCTAGTTTAGGACCCTATGGAGATTTTGAAGAAATAGATGAACAAGAAACAAGAACAAGAAAATAGAAACTCTTTTAAAAAAATCAGATTCAGACAGAAAACGAGACAAGAGGTCAAAGTACCAACCACAGGAAAGAGCGTTCAGAAAAACAGCTTTCAATTTTGGGGCTATTTGTAAAAGGAAAAGGGCAATCCGAAGTTATTAGTAAAAAAAAATCTGTATAATACGTTTTTTGGAAATAAGAGTACTAGGTATGGCTTACAATGTGAGCCATTGGCAATAAAAGAATTCGAAACAGTTAAGGAATGTGGACTATTAATTGGATTTGGAGAAGAGCATTTTCTGGGAGCGAGCCCAGTTGGAACAATTGAGTTTGATGACTCAATTATTGAAATTAAATGTCCATTTAATTTTAAAAACTTAAGCATTGAAGATGGTATTACTAATAAAAAAAATAAATTACCTTAATTTTGATGAAAATAGGTTGGTAAGTTTGAAAGAAAACCATAATTATTATTATCAAATACAAGGGCTGCTATATTTGACAAAAAAAATTGTCATTTTATTGTTTGGATTTTCATATTAAAAAAATTGAAAGAGATTATAATTTTTGGAATGATATAATGAAGAGCCGATTGGAAACTTTTTTTAATTCTCACCTTTTGCCCTACAAGTTCTGTTACGTTGGTTCTATCTGATCGTAAGTTCGAAGTTCTTTAAGTCCATAATGGTGCAAATAAACGACACTTCACTGAACTTGTTTCAAATGGCCTAAGCTATCCGTGCACGAAATTTCTAATCAAAATCAAAATAATATAATAACAACTTCTTCTATTCAATTTGATTGTGAGTTTATGGAGGGAGAAAAAAATGTAAGTGTTCCTTTTAGGTGTTGTATTTAATCTGAACTGAACTGAGCCGTTCAGTTCTATTTGCCCTTAAAGTTTTATAAAACGAACTCAGCTTATATTCCACAATACGAAGTCATCATTGTGTTCAAGGCATTCAGCCTAGCCGGTTCCTGTTTCGTTATTTAAGCTAACGAAGCAAGGTAAACTGGTCGCTTAACGGTAAGAACACCGGCAACGCTACTAGACGATTTTGCATAAGAAAAACATTGCCTTTATAATTAAATACTGATTTGTCAGTGTGACATGTAGTATAGAAATCAGGAAACAACCTACCGTCTAGAACAGCGGTTCCCAAACGTTTTTACCCGGCGACCCACCACCGTGAATTTGAGACATTTTGCGACCCACTATATATAGGTAAGCCGGCAAATAACATTTTAAAATTGTATTTAAAAAAACATTTAATTAAGGATACATCAATCTTAACAATTAGGTGAACTATGACAAATACAGCAGGTTCACTAAGCCCATTAATGCGATTTTTGCATTTTTTTGCGTTACTGACAATGGCCTGGATATCAGGATTGAAGGTTGACAATTTTTACCGCAAGTCATTCTCAACACAGAGTCTGCTTTTGTACTTATTTGTAAGGAAAACCAAATTTGAGAAGGCTCGTTCGCATAGGTAAGTTGTTGTGAATCCCATGAGCTCCATTAATACAATTTTAGATAATTCCGAATATTTAGTCTTTACTTTGATCCAGAAAGAGATCAGGCTTGAATTTTTAAATACACTATTTAGAGGCGAATCACACGAAAGTTACATCAATGCGTCTTCTTGACCAGGTGTCAATGCTATTTGTTTTAAATTGTCCTCGTCAAATGGGTTACAATATCGGACTATTGTCCTCGAACTAAATTCCGCGACCCACCAAAATTTCCCTCGCGAACCACAGTTTGGAAACCGCTGGTCTAGAAAAGAGTTACCAGAAATAATCAGAAAAGCACGATGGTTTAGAAACACTTTTTGAGTTATCTTAATTTTTTAGTTTGTATAGGTATGCTCTCAAAAGTCTGTTTATTATTTAATGAATGAATAAACCAGAGATTTACCTATAATTAATTTTTAAAACTTTGTCAGATTATTAGGTTAGATTATTTATTTTTCTTTTTTTTTAATTTCGAACCTCTTAATTAGATATTTCTATTTGTAATAAAGTTTTTAATTTTCAAATCACCTTAAAAACTTCCTACTTTCTGATTTCCCCAAAAACTAATCTGACCCATATTTTTACAAAGTCGATTTGTGATGAAAATTTCATAAAAATCTGGTCAGCGATTTTTGCTAAACCGTTGCCGAAAATTTTTACCACACACATCAGCTTAGGTAAACACACACAGGTAGTTTTTTGCACAATGATTTTTCCATTTTCTTAAGAAACTAGTTATATACAAAATATACAACATATTACGAATATAATAAATTCCCAATTTTAGTCTAGCCTCAGGCTAGACCAAAAAAGTTAGTTATTTTTAATCGTCCATGAAAAATACAAGTGGAATTGATTTAAAAAAATAGGTAAGATTTTACTTGTGCTCACCCTCTTTCATAACTTACCAGCCGCCATTGGTAACTAGTGAGTAGTGTCACTTTCTCTTGGTTCGGGATACGGTTTTAACAGATCGAGAGACATGACTACTCCATATTCCTAGGAAGGAATGTTCGTTCTCTTAATTTACTCTCACGATGAGAATACGGGCCCTGGTCACCATCTTCTAAATATAAAGTTTAAATGTTATATATGGTTATTGTGATTTCGATAAAAACGCCATATCTATTATAAGGTTTGTCATTAAAACCACCTTTTTTGTAGGAATATGCCTCTGGTTTTCTTGCACATTTCCATCTAAAACTACAGAACCAGTGATACTTTCAACTAAGCCCGGAGAACTGTTAACTCATTGGAAACAAACAATAATAGTTTTACCGCTAAGCATAGATGTCGAAGAGGGAAGTCCAATGGCGTATACTTTAGTAATTAAGCGGTCCATGGAATACAATAGAAGATTTGACATAGAAGTTACAATGTTAGATCCCTTGGAAATGGAACATCCTGAATACTGTATTTGTCATATGACTAAATGTATTTTGACTCGTAAAATGTTCGAAATGTATGAAGAAGAAAATACTAAAAAATAAATTTTGTTTGATTTTTACCATTTAAGAGAAAATAGATTGTTACTGAATCATTATCATTATTATTTTATCTACTCCCATATCAGTAATGCCTTGATTATGTGACGCCTGGTTAAAACCATACTTACACAACAGATACGTAATGTTAAAATTTATGAAATTAGCATTGCCTGTCACGACAAACTTATTTTGCAAAAATGTAATAGGTTTTTTTATTTGTTACCTGCCAAATTAAAAGTCAAAAAAATTATAGTTTTATCTAATGTCAATTTAGTTTGATTTAATTGTAGGACTATTAGGTTTCGAATGAGAGTTTTTTTAGAAATTATTCCTTATTTTACCATATTAATAAAAATAGTTTTTAGGAATTCTTAAATTTGGTATAAATGTTCATGAAGTTATTGAAATTGATTGTGTTAACCTCTACTTTTTGGAAGTTCATCTTACTTAGAACAATAAACAACTGACGATGCCAGTTATAGCGAAACAGCTGTAATTGAATTTTAAAGCGAATTTTTCTAATAAATAAAGTTTAGTTTAACTGTTCAGTTGTTTATTGTTCTAAGCTTATGAAGTTTCTATAAATTGATAAAAACAAAAGTGAACAAAAACACCATCTTAGTTTTTAATATGTCGTAGACATATTATATAAAGTATAGTACGTTACCCTTAGGTTAAGATCAATTACGCCCTCGCAACGATATCGCACTCGGCTTCGCATCGTGCTTACAATTTTGTCGCTCGTGTGTAATTGACTCCTTCACCAACGCGTTACGTAATGTGTTATTAAAAGTCAGTATTTAACATATCTCACTATTTATTTTATTAATTGTTAAGTTACCATTTTTTACTTAATAAAAATACTCATCGCCAATTAACTTAAAATCATACATATCAACAGAAAAATTATAAATAAAAATGAATGTATCTTTTAAATATATTAATAATTACAGTAAGCTTGCAGAAGCAGAGTACTTCAGTAAAAAACTTGTGAATATCAAAAACTAATATCAAGGAATAACATTCTAAACTTAAACCTATTTATCTACGACTAAAACATAATGAATTTATAGTACGTCTGATTGCTCGACGTTAATAGTACCCATTAATCACGGCAGTGATTAATCACTTATTCACAGCTTCCTTGATTTTTTTATTACATTGTTTTGCTACAAACCATTGTTTTTAAATTTTTTAATATTTTCAATTCAGTTATGTTCACTATTAGAGTTGACTTGGGTATAATCCGTGTAGAGGATTGATTAAAGTACTTTGGGAAATCTTCCAAAGACCTAGCGAAGTGTCCCTAGCTGCTGGATTCAATCGGCAGTGGTCATCCTATGTGAGCCTGTGCCAACTAAAACTCTCCAACCAGCACGGGTGGAACCATATTTAGCGTACATAGATCTCTGGTACCGGTCTTCGTACTCCCTGTAAACAGACCAGGAAAAAAAACTCATGTTATATTACGCGATCCTCCTTCTCCCAATTTCTTAATTTTTTTCATTTTCTTAGTAACAGACTCTGCTATTTTCTTGTAGTCTTTCCTATTGGATAGCTCTATCCATCATTTCCCGGGAGGTTATATAATTTAAACACTAAATTCAACTGTGACCTATTGCAGTTTTTATCGTACTGTGCACACTTGAAAATAACGTGCTGTGCATCATCCACAACTTCACTTCCGTGGTATATAAGACTCATGTGCCATTAACAATTGCGGGTAGTAGTAGTTAGCGCCTATCGTCAGATCTGACGATGCTATTTCGATAGCGAAACGGCTGTAATTAAATTTAAAGTATTTAAAGCATAAATTGTGGAAGTTAATTCAACCTTTTAGTTGTTTATTGTTCTGAATAAGATGAACTTTCACATATTAAGGGTTATTACCATAAATTTGATTACTCGTCTGTTACGTAAGGGGGTAAAATTTGAATGGAGTGATGAATGTGTAAATGCTTTTAGGGTTATTAAGGAGAAATTAGTGTCGGCTCCTGTACTTAGCTGTCCAGATTATTCGTTGGAATTTACAGTTCAAACAGACGCTTCCGCGTATGGTATTGGGGCCGTTTTGTCGCAACCACACCCTCAAGGGGAACATGTAATATCGTACCTCAGTAGATCCCTAACTCGTCAGGAACGAAACTACTCTACTACGGAACGGGAGTGTTTGGCAGTGCTATGGGCAGTGGAAAAACTTCGTCCCTATTTAGAAGGTGTACAGTTTACAGTGGTAACTGTTCATTATAGTCTTTTGTGGCTGCAAAACTGGAAGGATTTAAATGGTCGTTTATGTCTTTGGTCGGTTCGTTTGCAGCAATACGACTTTAAAATAGTGCATCGTAAAGGTAAACTGAATATAGTGCCTGACACCCTGAGTAGAGCCGTGCCAGTAGCGGAGAGTGAGTCTGTTGAATCTGAGCTTGGAGTTGATGTTATCTCAGAGGTTTCGGAGACGTGGAATGCTGATAATGATAACTGGTATCAGGGTATGCTTGATACAGTAAAAGCCAGTCCCAAGAAATTTGGAAACTGGCGTGTAACTAACGGTCGGCTATGGAAGTATGTAGAGCCTGTCTATCCGGAATTGTCGCATCCAGCCGATCCGTGGAAATTAATGGTACCTAAAAGTTAAAGAAAGCGTGTTATATTAGACGCTCATGAACCAGCTATTGCGGGGTGCCCTGGGGTTTTTAAGACTTTCTGTAGGGTAGCCGAAAGATACTATTGGCCCAAGATGCGTTGTGATATTGCTCGGATCATTCATAGTTGCAAAGTGTGTACTCAGTACAAAGTACCTCAAGGAATCCCGACGGATAGGGTTGTTTCTCATCCCAAAACGAGTCGTCCTTGGGAGACGATCTGTACCGATATAGTGGGTCCGTTCCCTAGATCAAAACAGGGAAATTGTTACTTATTAGTTGTTACAGACTATCTTAGTAAATTTACTGTAATGTGGGCTTTAAAAAAGGCTACTGGGGTAGCAATCTGTCGTAAATTAGAGAATGAAGTATTTTTAATGTTTGGTGCCCCACGTACAATTATCTGTGATAATGGAGTACAGTACCGTAGTAGGGAATTTTTGAAACTAACCAATAAATATCACTGTACTATTAAATTTAGTGCGCTTTATAATCCTCGGGCGAATCCAACTAAAAGGGTCAATAGGGTTATTAAGACAATGATCTCCATGTATGTAATCACCGTAGTTGGGATGATAAAATAGCTGAAATTGGGTATGCGCTTCGAACAAGTACCCACGAGGGAACCAATCTGGCCCCTTACTCTATTAATTTTGGGCGTAATATTGTAACGAAGTTACTAAAATTTCGTTCCTTTCCTTATATTCCATCAAATCCGCCCGGTATTATTTATTAAGTTTCGACCGTTCATTTATTTATATTTTTAAAAGTTTTTGTAACATCGATAAGACTTCGCTAATTAGTTACTTGCTGGAAGGATACTGTATGATTTTAGAATTTAAAATATTTTTAATGTATCTCCGTTAGTAATGGACCGATTTTTATAATTCTTTTTGGTATCGACTCAGAAAATTACGAGGAAAATCATGCTGGTAATCATTTTCGCGAGAAAACCAGATTTTCAGAAAATTATTTTTTCTGACAAGTTCCAACCGAAACAGCAGCTGTAATTGTCTGAGTCGTATGATCACGCAGCACCTATCCCCACTTTAAGTAGGGGCATACCGGTAGGATTTTTGTGTCCCCCCCGCAATCCGTCCCTTACCTATCAAAAATTGTATAAATTAGACGATTTTGGCATTTTAAGAGAGTACCAGGTACAGTGACAGTTTTGCCTAAACTAGTGAACCAGTGAAGACCCCGAGACCGACCGGAACCAAGGTAAGCACACCAAACTATCTGACTAATGTTTGCCAGAGTAACTTGTTAAGATTTTTCTCTATATGCGCCGCTTACCTGTCATCCTTTTCTCACTCAACACCATCATGGGTAGTAAACTGGTGGTGCACCTCTTCCTAAGTTCTCCTCATCATGGGTAGTACACTGATGAGGTTATCCTTTTTCCTGCTCAACACCATCATGGGTAGTAAACTGGTGGTGCACCTTCCGCTAATAATCAAACCAGTATAATCAGCTTTTGTTTTGTTTCCGAAAATGTTTTTTTTTGTACCAGTAGTTAATTGCTTTTATATTGTACCAGTCTAAATCGATACAAATCCGAATGAGATATTTATTAAATACGACGATATATTAAGAAATTTGTATTGTACATCACGATATATACCGAATGTTTGGAACTTGGAATACTGTCCAAAATATGTTTAATTTTTTTTTATTCAAACTGTATTAGGTTTATTTTACCGTATGCTGACCGCTTTTATTTCCTGTCAATCGCTAACAAATTATATTTTGTTATATACTGCAATGGTTTGTTAATATATTGTTGTGTTAAGTACCGTCCGTGTTTTATTTATTTCTGAGCTGAACACAATTACCCATTGTTAACTCCTTATAGTTATATTAAATTATTTTTGTTCCGACAATGCCTTACAAGGGGTGCGCGAGGGGGATGTAGTTAGTTAAAACGATCAGTGTAACGTACAACGTCTTAGAGTCAAGGTGTAAGCAGTGAGTAGCATTCTATAACACGCATAGTTATAAACTAAGTGCAGACAAAACTATTCAACACGTTAAACAACCGCCGGCCAAATATTTAAGAATTATATTAATTTCGCTGAGTATCTGTAAATCAACAATACAGTCCACTTTACAAAGCTCCACGCATTTTTTATTAATTATTTACCACGACATTAAGAGAAAATACCGGCCTTTATCTACGGTCACATTTTTGGTCCTTCTCCACGGATATCATTTAGTTTGCAACGTACAGTTAAAAGCGAAAATCTCACTTCGAGAAACAACATCGACGCGGCGTCGGCGGCATCAGTTTTCAAGGATTGTAACGGTTTTGAGACAACAAGCTGGTAAGATCCATCCTTTTTTTATATCATATTTTTTACATTTGGTCTAATATTTGATTGAATAGTGGGGTTTGCTCTTCAACACGTTGTTTATCATACTATTTAGAAAAGTATATTTTATCATCACACATCTTAGCATAAAAGTTTGGGATTTATCGATCATTCTTTTTAATATTCTGTAGTATTTATCACGTTTATTTGTCATATTTTTTATTGCAAATTGAAATATTACAGGCAATATTACAGTAACACATTTGAATATTATTGGTTTGATATTTATGTAACATTTATATTTTATTAACATAAGATTTGTTTATGCACGATATATTTTAAACATATTTTTACGAATACATTGGTAAGGTAGTTATTCACGGATCAATTTATATGCACGTTCATCATTTATTAAAATAACTTACAGGGTTATTCTCGAATCTAATTAGTTTTATTGCAATACTTATTTTTAAAACGCAGCAAATTTGGTATATTATATTATATTCACTCATTTTAAAACATCGGGTTATAATCGAATTTAAACATGTCAGATTTTGAAACGCTCAAAAATCGCAGAACAGCTGTGAAAGGTGCACTTACAAGATTCGCAAAATTCATAGATAGTTTCACGGACGATAAAAAGCATGAATTAGAGACACGTTACGAAAACATTCAAAATATTTGGTAGCAATTTAATCAGATACAGGGTGATATCGAACAATTAGAACGGGGAGAAATTGATTTGGATACACGTGAACAATTTGAACAAAAATATTTTAAATACGTGGGATTAACGCGATCATTATTATCTCAATTTGTTGAAGGTTCTGCAAATTCGGTCATTTCAAAGGTGCAGAGTAGAGTAAACGTAAATCACAACTACGTTAATGTAGGTGCAGAATTAGAATTACAGAAATTCACATTGCCCAATTTCACAGGCGATTACAGCAAATGGTTTAAGTTCAAAAACACATTTGAATCATTAGTTATAAATGGTAGTGTATTTGACTCAGCACAAAAATATTACAGACTACAAGAATGCATTAAAGGTGAAGCTGAAAACGTCATAGATGGAATTGAAGATTTTGATTCAGCTTGGGCTCTTTTAGTGGAAAGGTACGAAGACAAACCAGGGATGATACAAAGTCATTTAAGGGATCTACTAGAATTGCCACCAATAAACAACGAGTCAGCAAAGTTACTTAGAAAATTTAGTGATGAAATAAACAGACATATTACAGCTCTCAAATCATTGGACGAACCGATAGATCATTGGGACACATTATTAATTTTATTAATGTCAAAAAAGCTTAATAATCGTACACGAGAATTATGGAATCAAACAAGGGTAGGTAAATTCAAAGGAACACCGACTTTCGCAGACTTTTTACAATTTATTTTAGAGAGATGCAAAGGCTTAGAAGTTAAAAATGACACCGAAAAATACTCGAATGTTAGGGAAAATCGTTATGACAAATTTAGCAAATCAGATAACAACAAAAGGAACAAAATCAGCTCGCACGTAGCAAGTACTCATCACAATTCATGTTTATTTTGTAAAGGACAGCACTATATATATCAATGTATTAAATTACTTGAACTACCGGTAATCACGAGAAGAGAAGAAATAAAAAGGCTAAAGCTATGTCTTAATTGTTTACGGAATTCACATTATGTAGCGGAATGCAAATCTATGGGATGTAAAAAATGTCACGGTCGTCATAATACTATATTGCACTTGGACGCAATTACTACTGCAACTCAACGAGTTATGGACGTAAGTCAATCAAGTTCAACCAATGGAACCAACGAAAGCACAACTTTAAATTTACATTGTAGAGAAGAGTCACAAGTCTTATTAGCAACAGCTATGATTCTAGTGGCAGATAGCAACGGAAAATACCACGAAGCACGATGTTTATTAGATAATGGCTCACAACCGTCTTTTATGACAAGTTCATTGGCAAAGAAGTTACATTTAAACTTAGAGCGGGTAAACTTACCAGTATCAGGAGTAAATCAAGTAGAAAGCGCAGTAAAAACACGAACCCGAACAAAAATAAAATCAATTCATTACAATTATGAAGCAAATGTATCATTTTTAATACTAAATAATATAACGGTACCAATTCCTTTAAAATCATTTAACTCTAAGGTCCTAAATTTACCAGAAGACATTACGTTAGCTGATCCTTCCTTTAATATCTCGAAAGGAGTGGATATACTACTAGGGGCATCATTATTCTTTGACTTATTATGTGTAGGACAAATCAAATTAGGTACAGGACTACCAATACTACAAAAAACGGTACTTGGATGGATAATCGGTGGTCCATTTCAAATGTATAACACGAACAATATGATCTCTTGTCATGTAACTCTGGATCATTTAAATGAAAACATTGAAAATTTTTGGCGCCTGGAACAAATAGTGGAAAAATCACTCTCTAAAGAAGAAAGACAGTGTGAAGAACAGTTTTGTAACACCGTGACACGCGATAGCTCTGGCAAGTTTATAGTAGAACTACCCACTCGAGATAACATAGAAATGTTAGGAAACTCTCTCGACAGAAAGAAAATTCGTCAAAAACCCAAAATTAAAAGAAAAATATATTTCATTTATGCGCGAATATTTAGAAATGGGTCATATGACAAAAATCGAAAATTATACCGAAGAATCATCACCTAACAAAATTTATTATTTACCGCATCATGCTGTCATCAAGGACTCCAGTAGCACCACGAAATTACGGGTTGTTTTTGATGGCACAGCTAAACCACATAAAGGGCTATCTCTCAACGATGTGCTAATGGTCGGACCTAGCATACAGGACGATATATTTTCAATAATATGCAGATTTCGATGGCACGACATAGTCATAACAGCTGACATAGAAAAGATGTATCGAATGGTAAACATCTCGGAAGATCAACAAGATTTGCAACGGATACTATGGCGTGAAAACAGTAATGAAGAAATACAGCACTTCAAATTAAAAACGATAACTGGTCCAGCATCATTTTTGGCCACACGCTGCTTAAAACAAATAGCAGAAGATATATCGACAAATTCATCACATTTAAGTCATATTATCGAACACGACTTTTACATGGACGACTTAATAACGGGTGGAAATGACGATGAAACGGTTATTTTTATGGCACAAGAAATCTCACGAATCCTACAGTCATATGGATTCAATCTCCGTAAATGGAATTCTAACAAATCAGTCGTTTTACAGAACTTGGTAGGTTCAAACTCCAACAACTTGGGACATTTTATAATGAGCGAGGAGAATTGCAAAACTCTAGGAATTTTTTGGCGAGCTCCTACTGATGAATTGGAGTATGTAATTAATCTAACATTGCCAACGCAAAGCGTCACAAAACGGCATATACTATCAGACATATCAAAAATATTTGATCCCCTAGGACTATTAGGCCCAGTGGTGGTTATGGCAAAGATTTATATGCAAAAATTGTGGCAATTAAAAACTGGATGGGATGAAGCTGTTCCATTGGACATATATTCATCCTGGCAAAAATTCAAAGAAGAATTACCCATGCTGAATGATATAAATATTCCACCTCAAGTTACAACCAAATATTTGAGCGTTGAGTTACACGGATTCTCTGATGTGTCAGAGAAAGCATATGGTGCTTGTGTGTACGTTAAAACACTTGATCCCGATGAAAACGTTTTAGTCAGGTTGCTATGTGCTAAAAGCAGAGTGGCACCACTCAAAACAATATCTTTACCACGATTGGAACTGTTAGGAGCAGAACTGCTTACAAAATTAATGGAAAAAGTCAAAATATCATTAAGGAAATCAATTGCAACATTTTATTGGTGTGATTCGACCATAGTATTGTCTTGGCTTTCACATGAGCCATCTAAAACCTTTGTCGCCAACCGCATAAGTCGCATACAACGTCTTACTGATGTTCAGGGTTGGAGATATATAGAATCAAGCCAAAATCCTGCTGATATCATTTCTCGCGGTCTCATGCCAAGAGAAATAAAATCTCATAACTTGCGGTGGAACGGTCCGCAACTCTTATATCAAAGCAGTGATTATAGTCGTACTGTTTTAGATGATGTTAACGAGCTACCAGAAGTAAGGGTAGTTAAAGAAAGTTCTTTAGTAGCTTGTCAAACGGATGAATCAATTTTCAGCAAATATGGCACATTGCGCAAATTGCAACACGTTGTAGGCTGGTTGTATCGTTTCATAAAAAACGTACGTCAAGCTAGCAATAATCGCGAGTTCTCAAAAAATTTAACACAGCAAGAGTTATATTTCCCTCTATTAATCGTTTTCAATAAGTTTATGTTAAAGTCATACTTTAAGTAATTTCATTTATTTTTAATTCTTAATGATTGGTAAGTTCTCATAGGTGCCTCTGCATGCCCGAATAAATAAAATAATTTCTTGTTCTACTAGAAAAAGTTATCCTTCAAGCTAACAAAAAGTATCGATGTTTTCAAGAGAGAAACGAATTGGATTTTGAGGTGATTCTCGTTTAAAATTAAAACAGTGAATTTGAGGGGTTCTAAAAAGAAAAGTGATTAGGTATAGTCATTTTCTTACTTGGAAATTTTTATTGAAAACAAAATTTGGGAGAATTCATAGTTTAATTCGTTGAGCAAATTTTATATTTGGGGAACAAAATTTCCATCCGCACCGCGGGATTTTTCCTCTCACAGCTGTTTTCCACTACATACAAAAAACTGTCATCATTATTATTTTCTCGAGAAGTCTTTGAAATCTAAATACGGAAAAAAAATCAAGCCAACACTTACCGGACCACTAAACGTTATAGTCTTTCTATTCTCAATGTAATGACCATGAAATAAAGCAATGTTGTCAGATATATTTTCTAAAATTATTGGGCTCACTATACAAATGTCTCCCATTACTTCAGTAAACTGATAGCTCGTGATGTTCTCAGAAAGCTAATTTGGAAATTTTTAAAAACAATACATAATATAAATTTATTAGTAAGCATTAAAAAAAGTCGCTCGAAATTGCTGTAAAAATAGAAATTAATTAAAACAACTTTTTATATGCCTACTATATTTAAGAAAATTTTGTATATCTGGCAACGCAGCACATCACAGCACAGGTGTCCGAGCTAATACAATCATCAAGTTAAATTGTCTATAATATAATGGAGTAACGGGTCACTTACTAAGGCGGACCACTGTAACATAAAAAATTTAGGGCGTGGCTTATACAGAGATATTAGTATTCAGTCTCGATTCAGGGGCGTGTGTGAATTTTGTTTTAAAGAAATATTTAAAATAATAGTAATATCTAATTTCTTGGTCGAGTGAGTTAAGTGAATTCATATCAATATAATATTTATTTGTTCGTGAACTTGAGTGAATTGATATCAATATAATATTTATTTGTTCGTGGACTTGAGTGAATTGATATCAATATAATATTTATTATTTGTTCGTGTAGTTGAGTGAATTGTTATCAATATAATATTTGTTCATACAGTTGACAGAAGCAAACATGAACCCTGGGTGGGCGTGTCCTTGCCGCTGTAGTTGTATTTTCATCTCACTTATGCAGCCACTAAAATTGATATTATCGTTAACATTGACTCGTGATTGGCTGATTGTGATAACCTTGAAATTAGTTGGCATATTTTCCGCGGACCATGTTTGCTTCTGTCGACTGTAGACGTTGGGGTGAGTTGTTTTAAATATGTACGCGTGTTTGAAAAAAGAAAATTCTGTAATTTCTGATAATGCGGTTATCGCGAGAATTCACGAATTGACGAAAATCGGGTTTACAACGATTTACAAAGTAATTAAACTAGGCACTGTTACGGATCATTCTTTAAAGCGAAAACGTTCAAATCAAAAACTCAGTAAGGTTGACAATGCTACGAAACATGATATTAAACGGATTGTTTACGGGTTTTATAAGGACAATATGGTACCAACTCTAGAACTGATTCGCGACAAATTGCGGGATATTCCTGATTATAACTATCAATGTTTAGAAACACTGCGAACAGCTTTTGCCTAATATTCCGCCGAGCTCGGTAATTGTAATGGACAACGCGTCGTATCATTCGCGAATATTAAATAAAATTCCCAATATCACCACGAAAAAAGATGAAATTTTAAAATTCATGAGAACTAAAAACATTGATATTCCTGACAAGATTCCGGTAAAAAAAAAATTGATTGAAATGATAAAAAGTAGGAATTTCCAAAAAGAATATGTCATTGATAATATTTGCAGTAGGTCCGGTCATACCCTTTTGCGATTACCTCCATACTATTGTATCTTCAATCCAATAGAAATCGTTTGGGGTACAGTAAAAAGCCGTTTACGGAAATTTAATCAGTCGCCAACTTTGAGCGCAGTCGTCCTTGACAATATTCGGCAAGTATTTAATGAAAATTATAGCGGTATATGGGAAAATTGCGTGGCCCATGTAATAAAAACCGAAAAAGAATATACGGATTTACCGCCTATTGCGAACATCGCACCAATAGTTATTCATCTTGAAAACGATTCAACTTCAGAAGATTCTGACAATTCCGGTTATTCATAATAGTAGTACCTATATATATTTTCCAAATCCAATAAAAAAGCAAAAAAACTGGAAAAAAAATGAAAAAAATAAAAATTGAAACAAAAAAAACTAACTCCATGTTCCTACTAACATACCCGACCCAATCCTTTTTTCCTGGTAAGAATAGCTCATACCTCCCCGTGGTTCTTGCTGGGCAGACAATCTTCTCAGATTGTCTGGCTAAATGAGCATTATTTAGAAAAAATTGTATCACAAATTTGATGCAGGTTAATTTTAATCCACTATATTAATTTGAATTACATTTAAAAAACATTATTTCACAATATTCGAATTTATAAAAAAAATTAGGCACGCCATTGGGCGGCTTTTTTCTTCAAAGGGATTGAAAATATGGGTCATCACATTAACATTAGAAAGACTATACCTGTAAAAAAAAGGGCAAAAAAAACCTCCAAGTGCATGAGGTAAGCATTTTTATTACAATCCTTATGTTATCTTTTTGTTTTGGTCTAAAATTTTTACTTAATTTGTTTATGTATAAAAGTAGTTATTCATATTTTAAATGTTTTAGTGATTTTTCTTATTTAGTTTCATTCCCAAATAATTTTCACCTTTTTCTATACATACTTAAACTTAATTTATTTTATGTATAAAACTATTTTCATTTCAAATATTTTAGTAACCTTTTGATATTTCATTTTAATTAATTTTTATAGTACGGTCAATAGGTAACAAATTTTGTCTCTGTTGAATCAGTGGTTAAATTCTATCTTTTCTTTGTTGAAAAATTAACCCGGTTTTAAACTTACCTACTTGCATTAGAGGTGTTTTCTATAAAATAATATTATTTTAGGTTTTTTTTATTCTGGGGTTTACTGTGATTTGGAGTTTGAACCAACATACTAACCATCGAATTCTGGAGTACTTCTTCTGATCGATTAGATACTTACCTGTCCCATCAATTGGATCCTATATCTTGACGACCTATCTTGGAAGTAACTCCTCGAGAAAGTTCCAGAATATCAGTCAATCAGATAAGTTTTGGTTTAAGTAGTAATTTGAATAATAGAAACATTTTTTATATATATATATATTTTCTGTATCCTACATGTATAAACCAGACTGTTATTCGAATAATCATTATATTTTAATCGCATCAACATATACGCCTTAGACAAGTATTTATTGTTGTAAACAAACGTGTATACACGTCTGGTATAATTTTATTTTTTTATATATGAGCAATTTTTTTTTAACGTAGTCTTTCCTACATAAGTTAACTACATTAAGCGGTTAATTATGTCTGATTACTTATATATTTGATTGAAATTCTAGCGGCTAAAAAGTAACTTATTTTACATAAATTTGTTATATCTTCTTATAGCCCAACTGGGAGGCTTTTCTTGAGTGCGTAATAAGTGCACTGTCGGGTAGTAAAATCAAGTGGCGCCCTTATTATTATATATTTTTTGTTCTAAACCCCGCCCATCTCCACTGTTAGCTGGCGGCAACTACCTCGACAGTTAAAAAAAAATAAATAAATATTTCTAGTTGGTCAATCAGAATTGTTTTTTTACGCCACTTTAGGATCGAACATCTACCTGATGTAAGCCATAGAGATGCCAATTATCTTTCCAGAGGACCATGCCTAGCAGAATGCTCCTATTGCAATAAGACAGAATCCAAAGAAACTGCAATAATACCAACAACTGTAGTTAACGATTAGTAGAAATTTCGAGAGCCAGCTTTTTTAAGGAATTTGCGACAGTCTAGGAATGAAGAAAACGAGAACTACTGCATTATATCCACAATCAGATGGAATGGTAGAAAGAAAATGAATTAGATCTTTTGACAAGTGTCCAACCACCAGCGGGATTGGGATCAGTACCTTTCACTCTTCGCAATGGCTTACCGATCCACAGTCAATGAGACAACAGGCCAAACACCATCAAAGTTCTTGTTCGGACAGGAAATGAGGCTACTATGTGACCTTCAGTTTGGATGCCGACCTGGAGAAGATATAGCTGGAGAAGATTATGTAATTCAGTTACGTAGGGAAATGGCTGATATGCATGAGCTGGTTCGATCAAATCTTCAAATTGTCAATGAAGAAACGGTACGACACCCAAGCCACAAAATAATGATTCGAAGAAGGAGACAAAGTTTGACTTCATAACCCAAGAAGATGGTAGGGTTACTCACCGAACCTACAAACGTCTTGGGAGGGTCCGTACATTATCAAGAATAGAATCATTGATGTTATATACTGAATAATTAATATCAAAAATGGAAAACCGAAGGTGGTACATGGAAACCGGCTGGCACGTTTCCAGGTGACTGCTCGTTTGGTCGACTTGACTGTAAAGCCAACTACCAGCCCCTGGAAAAGTTTTGGAATTCTAAGATGGATCACGTTACCTCTTTTATCTTGTGACGAAGAACACCTACCACGACCGATCGACTTATCAAGATGTATGGGAAGAGAGAACACATACTGGAGTCTAGTATACAGAAAATAGCTATGCCAAAATTCTAGTGGTAGCATTTAGATTGGAGGGTCATTCGAAACATGGTGAAAGTAATCTTCCAAGATACCGAAGTTCAAGTGTTGGTTTGCAGCCATTCGACCAGTGTCCAGTTTACAACAAAGACCGCCCTCTGTTAATTCTAAGTGTTATATAAATCAGTTAAACTGTGTTAGTGTAGAAATAAATTAAATATTATACCGTATATATAAATAAACAGTAGATTATAATGGTTGAAGTACATATGGCTTCCTCACGTTTATGTTTTGACATTAAGGGCATCTTCTTTTACTTCTGCATGTTATAGTCCCAAAATGTCCGTATCTAACATTTTCTGCATTGGAGAATTGGTGGTACATATACGTCAACTTTTGCTTTATAATGGGAAATGTCTTTTGGTGTGCTTTTTCCTTCAAATGTTAGAACCATTGATGTAGTTGCAGCATATTCTACACTTCCATCCAAATTGGTAACTTTTTTATTTAACGATATTATTCATTTTAGGACCAATCCAAAAGTTGCTAAGTTTATTACAGGGTTCCACTATGCATTCAATAATTAAATAGAAGAAAATATAAAAACATTACACTACTTGTAAAACAAATAATTCCATTTCGGGTAAAATCAAGCAACACTAAATAAGTTTGGTATTTGGTGAAATAAAAACAAAATAAAATCGCAAAGTAACGAAAATTCCTAACACCCCGCCCATGGTAGAAGTAATTAGGTGACTTAAAAAAAGTGGTATATCGATACGAGATAGGAAATTAGTTATGGGTTTTAAAATTATTTATGTGGACGTGAAATTGATAGATTTAGTCAGTATTTTGGCATCGAATGTTTATACGAAATATAAATTTGTTTAAAAAGTATTGTAAAGAAATTTAGCAACACCAGCCGCACTCTTGCTTACTTCACCCGGCAAGAGGGATAGGAAGGGCCTAAATTGAAAATAATGCAGACGAGATAAACGACTGGATAGGGTGAAGATTTGGTTATTCACAATATTATGATATAGTTTAAATAGTTATGTTGTGTTATATTGGTGTTTGAGTTTTGTATGATAATAAAATAAGTTTTTTATTAAAATCTTTGTTCTGAGTAGGTAGTTAGTTAACAAAGCAGCGGCGGGATTAACACCACGTTGAGGAGAGAAAATTAGCAACATGGGGTAAGCAGAAAGATAGAAAGTCGTATTAGATAACTTCAGATATATATGTGCAGTATAAGCGCAACTGCAAATTACTTAATTCGAGTTATACATTTATTATACAGGTTGTATATTTTATGCAGTTGCAGATTGTCTTATTTATTTAGACTTCTCATACAATGTGTACAATATTATTTGTTTAAAACTCAAAGATTATAGATAAACGATTCGTTTTATATTTCCTTGCATAATATAAATTTATATTCATATAAAAAAAAACTACAGTCCACTAATTAAAAAAAATTATGCAGTTACAATTTATTTTATTTAGATAAATTCAATATACAGTGTGTATATAGTTGCCGATCACTCTATTTATTTGAATCAATCCTACAGGTTAAAATATATATTTTATGCAGTTGCAGTTTGTTCTATTTATATAAATTTTGTTGGTTGTATAAAAATTAATGGTAAATACTTTAAGCTTTTGATAAATTCATTTCTTTTATTTAGAAGGATTTTAAGCCTAAACACATGGGGTTCATTACCTGCAATGTTATCGAGGGTTTCTGTACCCGTAATAGTATATTACGTAACGTGTGTGGTAAATAGCATTTTACGCACGAATGGAATAGTTGCGCACGATGCCGCGTAGCGGCGATTGCGTAATTCCGTGAGTGCGTAAAATGCTTTACAGCAATAGTTACGTACTATATTTTACCTACGACCTACTTGTACCTGCATTAATAATCTTTTTGTTAATAATAATTAAACAAGAGCAACAACAGATGTTTTTAATCCTTTTATTGTATAATAATTAAATACTTAACATTAGTTATATTGGGTGAAGTTAAATTCATTTCACTATCACTTGACATTTTTTAATAATTGTATAAAACTTCACGCATACAAACAAGTTATAAGAACAATAAAAAATGGGATGTTTTTTGATAATCGTTTTTTGATAAATAATAACGTGTGCGCATGCGGTCAGACGTCAGACGCATGCGCAGACGCTCAATGTGTAAAAGATTTTAAATATGTCGGTTCAATGTACTTCTTATTGTAGTAAAACTCATTTTGGTAATTTTTGAGTGATTAATTTAGAGTTATTGCTCGGTTTCTCGCGTAATTTACTGCATTCTTAATATTTATAACGGTTTCGTATAGTAACTGAAGTGAAATTATAGTACAAAACGAGTAAAAAGTGTCTTTTATATGTTACGATTGTATCCACAAGTTGAAACAGCTTTGTAAGTATTTTTAAAAAGTATCTCAGTAATAATAATTTTATAAATGTTAAAATAACTATCTTAATTACATAAAAATAACGTAAATTAATCTGGGAAACGTAATTAAGTACATTTATATTATGATCCGTTTATACAGACAGAAAGTAGGGTTAATGGAAACGAATCAAATATATATTTTCAAATAACTCTAAATATATATATATATAATATATATTAAATGCAATCTTATATCTAATAAATGTTATCTAAATGTTATCTGCCATTTGTATGTAGAATAAAATTCACCTTCAAATATGTAAATAGGAAATTTTGAATAAAATGGCGACGTCGATCTATTGTTGCTAAGTGGTTGCTAGGGACGACGTGCGTAAAGAGATACATTATATAAGTTGTAGATTGTGTGTTATTGACGGTTTAGAGGGGTGGTCGTAGGTAAAATAGTTTTTTATATCACATTAAAACTTAAAATAAGATCATTTACCATTGCATCTTTAAAAAAAAGTTAAAACAACCATTGTGTAGAGTAAATACCTCGCTTTCTTTCACATAATAAAGTTCATAATATAAAAGATTTTTTAATTTGTTTTTCAATATACAGTGTGTATATAGGTACTCAGTTGCCGATTACTTTATTTATTAGAATCCATTATACAGGATGTATAATATTCTATGCAGTTGCAGATTATTTTATTTATATAAATTTAATATACAGTGTGTATTTAGGCAGTTGCCGATTACTTTATTTATTGGAATCCATTATACAGTGTGTATATAGGCAGTTGCCGATTACTTTATTTATATAAATTTAATATACAGTGTGTATATAGGCAGTTGCCGATTACTTTATTTATTGGAATTCATTATACAGTGTGTATATACTCAGCTGCCGATTACATTTTATTTATTAGAATCCATTATACAGGGTGTATAATAGTCTATGCAGTTGCAGATTATTTTATTTATATAAATTAAATATACAGTGTGTATATACTCAGCTGCCGATTACTTTTTATTTATTGGAATCCATTATACAGGGTGTATAATATTCTATGCAGTTGCAGATTGTTGTATTTATATATAAATTAATATACAGTGTGTATATACTTAGTTGCCGATCATTTTTTTATTAGAATCCATGATATATATACTATGCAAAGTCGTCTAACTGGTTTAGCTCGTGATTGGTATCACAATTTAGATGATTATGATTTGGACTGGGAGTAGTGGAAACAGATGATTATTAAATCATTCCCAGACAAGCAAGATTATGCTAGCAAGTTAAGAAGTCTTTTAGCAAGAAAGAAACTTTGTTTTGAGTCATGGGACCAATATTATTTCTGTATGGGATTGAAGATATCCATATAAGAACTGTTGCAATAGCAGGCAGATATTCAAATATAGAAATGCTCTATTTTGATTATCTTTGGACATACTGTTCATATAGACTGACTTTTATGGAAAGAGATGAAGTCCGAAAAATGGTATCAGAAATGTTATTTAGTGGGATAATACGAGATAGTGATTCACCATGTGCATGTCCTATCCCCCTTTTAAAGGAAAAAAAAAACAGGAGGTCAAAGACTCTGTGTGGACTACAGAGCTCTGATCCTGAAAACCATAAAGGACCTATACCCACTGCCACGAGTGGACGAATATTTGGTCAGACTCAAAGGATGTAAATACTTTACTACGTTGGATTTAGTTGCGGGCTATCACCAGATTGAAATAGCTGAGGATTCAATTGCCAAAACAGCCTTGATCACACCGGACGGTCATTACGAATATACGAGAATGCCATTTGGTTTAGTGAATGCACCAGCAGTTTTTCAAAGAGTCATCAATCGTTTTAGGTAATCATAGATTTACCAAAGCCATGGCTTACCTAGACGACATACTCATACCACCTACAGATATAAAACAGGGTTTTGAAACTATAAAGAAGTTACTATCATCAAGCCAGTATTGGCCCTATATGATCGAAGAGCAGACACCGAAGTACATACTGATGCATTGAAATAGGGCGTAGGTGGTATATTGTTACAAAACCAAAATGACAATTCGCTACGACCAGTGATGTACCTTAGTCGAGAAACTTCAAAACAAGAGCAGCGTTATCATTCCTATGAATTGGAAACTGGCAGTTGTCAGTAACCTAAAACAGTTCAGAGTATATTTGTTAGGCATAAAGTCATTACAGATTGTAATGCTTTCAGCACTTCATTATACAAAAGAGATCTAATCCCTAGGATTGGTCGTTGGTGGCTACTGGTACAGGAATTTGATTTCACTGTCGAGTATCGACCAGGAAGGAGAATGCCTCACGCAGATGCATTAAGTCGTAATCCAGTAGCCCCAGCAGAAGAAATATTAGAATTGGACATTTTAACAGTTAATATAGAAAATAATGATTGGGTTCTTTCTGCACAGCTACAAGATACCAGCTGCAAATACCTACAGGAAATCCTGTTAAGAGAACCAACAGATAAGGAAGAAAAAAAAGATATTCATAAAGAATACAAAATCATAAATAATAGACTGTATCGAAAAACTACGGATGGACTCCGACGGTTAGTGCCGAGACAAGCTCGAAAGCAAGTAGTCATATTCCACCACGAGGGAAAAGGACATTTGTGAACAGAAAAAACACTGAGCTCAGTGTCCAAACATTACTGGTTTCCAAGGCTGCCTTGGATGTCTTTATAACAAGAGCCAAGTGGAAAGAAAACAGACTATCTTCGTTCAATAGAAAAGTTTAACTCACCATACTCACCATACATGTTGACCATTTGGGTCCCTTTGTCAGAAGTAAAAAGAAAAACACTCACCTTATTGTAATAGTAGATGCGTTTACTAAATTTGTGTTCAGGAAAGCAGTTCAATCCACCAAGACAGGACCTTTAATTCATACTTTAAAGAATATTTTCGAATTGTTTGGAGTACCAAAAAGAATAGTATGTTATAGAGGATTATGTCAAACGAGTAAATCCTTTCAAAATTACTGTTCCGGTATAGGAATCAAAATAATATACAACGCCACAGAGACGCCTCGTGCCAATGGGCAAGTCAAAAGGTTTAATCGTACCATCCTAGGAGCATTAGCCGCTACAAGCTCGACAGAGGAGGAATGGGATTTGCACGTACCTACAGTGCAATGGGGATTGGACTCCACAGTTAACGCTACAACAGGGAAAACACCTTATCAACTTTACTTTGGATATTAACCCAGGGGTATATCAGATTCATTTTTGAGATCCGAAGTAGACATAGAACCAAGCCAAAGTGATTTGACGATTATTCGAGAGGATACTTCTCAGAGAATAATTGATAAGCAGAAGGAAAGTAAAGAAAGATATGATAAAAAAAAGGTAAAAGCTAATACATACATACATACATACATATATACACATACATACATACATACCTACATATATACATACATACATACATACATACATACATACATACATAGCGAAACATACATACATACATACATACATACATACATACATACATACATACATACATACATACATACATACATACATACATACATACATACATACATACATACATACATTACATACATTACATACATACATACATACATACATACATACATTAAGACATACATACATACATACATACATTACATACATACATACATACATACATACATTACATTACATACATTACATACATTACATACATACATACATACATACATACATACATACATACATACATACATACATTACATACATACATACATTACATACATACATTACATACATACATACATTACATTACATACATACATTACATTACATACATACATACATTACATTACATTACATTACATTACATTACATACATTACATTACATTACATTACATACATTACATACATACATTACATACATTACATTACATACATACATTACATACATACATTACATTACATACACATACATTACATACATTACATTACATACATTACATACATACATACATACATACATTACATTACATACATTACATTACATTACATTACATTACATACATTACATTACATACATACATACATTACATACATTACATACATACATACATACATACATTACATACATACATTACATACATACATTACATTACATTACATTACATTACATTACATTACATTACATTACATTACATTACATACATTACATTACATTACATTACATTACATTACATTACATTACATTACATACATTACATACATACATACATTACATACATTACATACATTACATACATACATTACATACATTACATACATTACATACATACATTACATACATACATACATTACATACATTACATACATACATACATTACATACATACATACATACATTACATACATACATACATTACATACATACATACATACATACATTACATTACATACATACATACATACATACATACATACATACATACATACATACATACATACATACATACATACATACATACATACATACATACATACATACATACATACATACATACATACATACATACATACATACATACATACATACATACATACATACATACATACATACATACATACATACATACATAATAACAAGAGTATTTGATAATGATCGATATGAGATTTCAGATATACCAGGTAGTGAAAGGTTCAATAGCAAGTATACAGGTGTATGTGCAGTAGACCAGATGAAGCCATTTTCACCAGTTTTGAAGAAGAGCCAGATGATTTCTCTGATAAAGAATAACTGCCATTCTTATTAATGAGTCCTGCTGATTGTAATCTCTTAACTTTTAATCAATGTATTTTATTCCTCAGGTACTTCTCGAGGACGAGAAGATAAGTAGCGTGGTCGACTGTTAAGAAATTTAGCAACACTAGCCGCACTCTTGCTTACTTCACCCGGCAAGAGGGGTAGGAAGGGTCTAAATTGATAATAATGCAGACGAGCAGGTAGTCAGTACGAGATAAACGACTGGATAGGGTGAAGATTTGGTTATTCACAATATTATGATATAGTTTAAATAGTTACGTTGTGTTATATTGGTGTTTGAGTTTTGTATGATAATAAAATAAGTTTTTTATTAAAATCTTTGTTTTGAGTAGGTAGTTAGTTAACAGTATTACAAAGTTTCTGAATCAAAGATATCTTCCTTACAGTGCAGGGTTGGGATATATTTACGTTTCCGAATAGACTGTCGTATATATTATATTATTACTGCGGTATTAAAGCGCAAAATGGGAAAACACAGGAAACATAGAGGTAGTTATAGAAATTCGTCAAGTTCTGAATCTGATTCATCTAGTTCATCGATTCAAAGTGATTCTATTGGTCGACATAAAGAAAGAAGCAATAAAATGTGCAGAAGAGAAAGTGTTACAAGTAAAACAAAAAATGTTCAAATACCTAAACCTGTAAGCTCAACGTTCCCACGTATGGTTGGGAAAAGTCAACACACTAGGGAAAGACAGGAACATGATATGTTAGTAACTGAAAAGACTACAAAATATGCAAACGTTGCATCAGAAAGTAGCATTTCAGTTACTACAGAAAGTGATTCGAAGAGGTGAATTAAACAACTGGAAGAATTGGTCAACCAACTACTAGAACAAAGCAGCAGTCATCTCTATAGTGCAACTATAAACTCTAAGTGCATACCAGAATTCAATCCAGGTTCAGGTATTCAAAGCTGCACCAAATAGCTTGACAAAATAGACCAACTCGGTCAAGTAAATTTCTGGGATGATAATTTCAAAATTTTTCATATGCAAAAACGTCTACAGGGTATAGCAAAAGAGTGGTACGAAGGACTTGATAATTACAACTTTACATGGACGGAATGGATACGAATGCTTGTTTCCGCATTTCCAGATCACCAAGATTTTCCTAGAGCGCTGAGGAAAATGTTATCCCGCAAAAAGTTGCCTGAAGAATCATGGGCAGAATATTACTTCGGTAAGCGTCAACTTCTTCGCCAATGTGAAATATACGGGAAAAATGCCGTAGCAATGATTATCGATGGAATTCCCGATAGCACCATACAATCTGGAGCAAAAGTCGGTCGGTATGTTTTACCTCAGGATTTATTCCGCGATTATCTTTTCACCTTACCTTCTATGCCAACAATACCGAAACAACATGTAGACCTTAGAAAACTAGAAAAACGCTCTGATAGAGTTACGCCCAATTTAAGAAAACATCTTAAGAGGGGCGTCAAAAATGTGACAGCTGAAAACGGGTGGCAAGCCTGAATTGTACCCAAAATTTCAATCACTTTGTAAACAACAAGTCTAAAGAACGCCTTTAAATTACGTATTCAAGTTTTAACAGGATATAGCTTAGACCTTTCTCTAGGAGATAAGGTTTTTTAGTTAAGTTTCATATTGTAATAAAAGAGATATTGGTGTTTAAGTGATGGTATGTTTTTAAAAAGTTTGACAATTTGTGATCACGAATTTTAACGCCAGAAGCTTAACTCCTAAAGAAAGCATAGAGAATGCGACTAGCAAAATATGAAGTTAAAGAAAGGTATATTTTTTGAGATTTGTTGCACGCAAAATTTGAACATTGCACTAATCTGTCAATTTAGTTCAACAGTTTTGGTGGCGTTTTTTTCAAAGACGTATGTCGATTCTAATTCTCCAAATCCAAACTTCACTTAACATAACCAACCTAACCTTATTTCTCGTTTATGGCGTCAAAATATATTAATTTTAGTGTTTTGCTTTTAAATATATAATTGTCTATATTAATATTCGTTTATAATTTACCAGAAGTTAAAAAAATTAATTTTAAAGTATATTTTCACAATTTGCGTTGGTTTTTACATCGTTTATAGCATTATCCAACTGTGATATGTGCAAGGAATTCAGTGTTATGAATCGTTGTTATTTCCTAAATTACTTTTTACTTAAACACAGTTGTCCTATTTTAGTCGAATTGGTAAAAATGTGAGTTTTGAGAGACCCGATTTTTGTCTATACTTTTTTTTAAGTTACCTACCTAATCATTATCTTATATCTTTATTTGTTAAATAACTAAACCCAACCTAAGTGATTTACATTTATAAATTAAAACTACATATGTAAATATTAAGAGCTAAGTGTTAAACTGTTTTTCTAAATAGGCATAATAATGTCCACTAAGTAAGGGTTTCTACAATATTTATTTACATGTTCAATATGCATAAATATAATAGCTTAGATAATGTGAAGAATTAAAATTTACAGACAAATATGTAATATTTTTATTAAAACAGTTTTACAAATTTGGGTTGGATACTGAATATGTCTGTTATCTTTATATATATATATATCCCCTTCACCATTGAAAGTTTGTTGGTAAATGATTAAACAGACCAAAGGGTTCCATATTCATGTCAGAATGAAGTTCATATATTTCCATAATATGGTGAACTGGGTACATATAATTGAGAAAATGAGTCCTAAAAAAGAAAAACATAAAACATTTACTTGTTATTTACTAATAATACGCAGATGTTATTTGGTAATGTTTAAAATGTAATTGAACCCTAAAATAAACATTTGTATTTTAAAACACATCCCACAATAGGTTTCATATTGATGTAGCCATGGTTTCTATAAGGGTCCAGATTCAATGTTTTTGAAGAAAGAGTTTTAAAAAAAAAGATTAGAATTAACAGTAAAAATTATTAATTATTTACTATAAATAGAATAAAACCTGTGTAGGCAGTTACTTCAGGTCAAAGTTTTTGAGGAAAGAGTTCTAAAAAATTAAAGATTAGAAATAAAATAATTCATAACATTACTAACTCAATTACAAATTTTGTGTCTTCTTATTATCAACAGAATACAACCAGTGTAGGCAGTTACTTGAGGTCCAAAGATTTTGAGGAAACAGTAACATATATTTTGAAAACCAATTATTTATTTCTCCAACAATTTAATTATCTAAACATAGATGAAATAACACATATGGATGCCAGAAAAAGTATATTGCTAAAAATAGTATTTTCAGGACATTTTTGAAATACTTTAGAAAAGTAGTAACCTATTGAATCTTGTAGAAATATTTTGTTTACCATACTCCACCTAATAAAATAGTTTTGATTTAGAAAATGATACTAATATTCTTCCTGGTCTATCCTAGTATTTAAAGTACACAAAGGATGGCTCAAAGGACAAGTAGCATTAACACTTCTCTGAGATGCCCTAGTAAAGCCTCTTATATGAATCAAAAGAAATGCTATCCAGATAATGCTGATTATTTATTATCAAGAGGCAAATTCACAGGGGAATATGCACACAGTAGTAGTAGTACCTACACAAAATACCACTGATTTCAATTTTCCAAAGAAAATACTTCAACATGGGCAAATACTATTGGTAGGTACTCAAAAAGAAGAAAATTCATATATCTAATATGCAAAATACCTATATCAATACATCTTTTAAAACTAAATTTGATATTTAGATCTGAATCATAGATAATAAAATAATACCTACCTATTAATTGTAAAAAAATTAAACCAGTAAATAGACAAATTAAAACTTACCTCTTATGGAGAGTGCTTTAAAATGTAAATAAAATTTTGATCTTTATAAAATAAATAAGATTTTTTCAGTTGTGTGAAAGATACCAGTTAAAAAACTCAGTTACAATCCTATTGGATACATTTTAATTTCAATTGATTCCACAAAGTATGGGGTTGACATTTTTGGAATATAATTAATAGCCATAATTTAATTATACAATTAGTTTTATTGAGATATACCCATAACATTAACAATTATGTTTAGTACTTGCAAAAGTATTGTTAGCCAATCGCTGATAGTCAGCTTATCCCACTTCTTTAGGTATCTTGAAAACAGGTGCACAAAGTGTATTTCTATAGATACTAGATTGGTTAGTTATTATTGTAGGTTATTGAAAACATGGAAATATTTTTTTCTTGCGCCACATTCTCAAAATAAAAATAAACTATAGGTAAGCTTTAGTGTAGGGTGTGCTTTACTTTTCATTAAATCATGGATCTGGGTGGTAATTTAGGAATGTCCAATATTCTCTAAAAAATAAATGATATTTATTTATTTAGGCAGTAAATAATTAGCAAGGTACTTACCTACTTTAAGTCATATTGAAGACAGACTAACCTGTTAATGTTTACAAACATTATAGTAACACTTTTGCAATAATCATCAAACGTTTTTGTTATTTCACTTTTCTATCTGGTGTTTGGTCCAATTAATGTTGATAATAATAAGCAGCTTCCATTACTATCTACACGTTTATTATATTATTATTTACAGATTTACAGATACTTTTTAAATATTGACATATTAAAGACAACTTTTTATATTATATCAATTTTATATATATATATCAACAGACAGTTTTCCTGGCAACCGATAACAACTCAGATTTATTTTTTTATTACACTAACTCTACAAAAACTATTCATACAGAATATAGGTTACCTAGCGCCATCTATGATTTCTATAACTAATATCAATCATATAGATTTATATCTTGCAAGAATAGCATTATCCATTAATAAACTAATAAGATTTCACAACACCCTCTCTTAATGCTGTTCTTGCTAGATCCTGAAACTAAGAAAAATATAAACAATATCAAAATTCACAATCTTAAATCAAATTTAGAATCTGAGAAATAAACTTATTTCTGAAATAAAATAATAATATCAAATTTCAAAATCTTACATCAAACTTACAATCTAAAATCGAACAAATGAACTCATGTCTCTAATCATCATTTAAAGTAATAATAACTATCCCTCTCTGGTTTCTAAACCTATTCTAGTGCAATTCAAGTGAAACTGATTTCTGTAGTCCCTTTGTTAAAATGTCAGCCAATTGAAACTTAGTACCTATATATTCTATCGTTATCAATTTTGAATTTAAAGCCTCACAAACAAAATGATACTTAAGGTCAATGTGCTTAACTCGTTTGTTATTTTCAGGATTTTTAATGATTGCAATGCATCCTTGATTATCTTCAAAAATCTTACAACTTTGAATACCTAATTTCATATCAATAAATAATTTTCTCATCCACAAACAATCCTGTACTGCTGCACACAAGGCTACTAATTCAGCCTCAGAACTTGAAAGAGCAACACAATTTTGTTTTCTACTCACCCAAGATATAGTGTTTCCAAATATTTGAATTATATAACCTGATACTGATTTTCTATCATCTATATCCCCAGCCCAATCTGAATCTACAAAACAAGTAAAAATTTCTCCCTGCTTTCTTTCAAATTTCAAACAAACATTCATACTTCCTTTCAAATATCTTAGCAATCTTTTAAGAGACACCCAAACATCCTCATTATTTTTATCCTGAAACCGACTCAAGTAGTTTACTGCGAAACTAATATCGAGTCTAGAACCCAATAACAAATACATTAGACACCCGTCTGTCTAACTGGTTTATCACAACTATCACTATTATTTAAACAAATTTTTAATTTAGGATCAATTGGAGTTAACGAAGAATTACAGTTATCAAAATTAAACCTTTTCAAGATTCCTAACAAATATCTCTGTTGACTTATTCTCAAAATTCCCTCATTTCTTTTATAATCAATCTCAAGCCCTAAAAAATATTTCAATTCTCCTTTATCTTTAATTTCAAAATACTTAACTAAATCATTTTTGCAAGTTTCAATTTTATTATAGTCCGGTCCTGAAATAATAATATCATCCACATATAATAATAAATACATTATTTCTTCATTTTCAAATTGTTTAATATATAAACAACAATCTGTTTCTGATCTTTCAAAACCTAACTTATTAAATAACCATTAATTTTGTTGTTCCAACATTTTGACGCTTGTTTTAACCCATATAACGCTTTATTCAGTTTTAATACACAATCACCCTCACATTCAATCATCTCTGGTGCATACACATAAACATCCTCTTTCAACTCACCATTAAGAAAAGCTGTTTTTACATCAAGTTGCCTGAAATAGTATTTATATTGATTTCCTACAGATAAAATCATTCGGAGGGTTGACATTTTTGCTACTGGTGAATAGAGTTCATCATAGTTGAATGAGTTTCTTTGAGCAAAGCCTCTTACTACTAATCGTGCTTTATATCTATTTTCCTTTTCTTCTTCAATGGGTTTCGAAGCAATTACCCATTTTGTACTCAATATTTCTGCTCCTTTTGGTTTCTTTACCCTACTCCAAGTATTATTTTTCTCTATTGATTCTTTTTCCATTGCTCTAATCCACAATTTCTTATCTTCTCTAGTCATTATTTCTTCTACATTTTCTGGTACCTCTTCTACATAGGACATAGCATCAAAAGCCATGTAAAGTTCATAATCGTCATATCGTTGGGGTATTTTACTCATTCTTCTGGTTCTTTCACTGAAAATTTGGTCTGTATCTAAATCTGTCTCTCTCATGGTACTTTTATCATTTTCCTCCTGTATCTTCATTCCTGTCTCACCCATCTCCTCTGCATTCTCATTATTTTCCTCTGTTTCCAAGTCTAATCCAGTTACCTTTGATTTATAATAGAATTCATCTTCATTAAATATAACGTCTCTAGCTACAATTACTTTTTGATATTTTATGTGCCATAATCTGTATCCTGTTGTAGTGTATCCTATCATGATTGTTTTTTCTGCTTTTGAATCGAACTTTTGTCTAAATTGTTTTGGAATGTGGGAATAAGCTGTGCATCCGAAAACTCTCATTCTACTTACATTTGGCTTACATTAATACCATATTTCTGCTGGGGTTACTTTGTCTAGGCTATTACTTGGTGATCTATTTAATATATATGCTGCCACTCTCACTGCTTCATTCCAAAAGTATTTAGGCATGTTTGCTTCCTGGATCATCGCTCGCGCTTTATCTACTAGACTTCTGTTGAACCTTTCCGCTTTCCCATTTTGCTCTGGAGTGTACGGTGTAGTGTAATCTATAACTGTTCCATTCTCTCTACAAAAAGCTTTAATTTCATTTGATATATACTCTCTTCCATTATCACATCGTAGAACTGAAATTTTTAAATTAAATTTAGTTTGAGCCACATTTACAAAATCCTTAAAACAATTAAATACCTCATTTTTCCCTTTTATAGGATAAACAGTAACAAAATTTGAAAAGTCATCGATAAAAGTAACAAAGTATTTGGCACCATCGTGGCTTAATGGCTCTATTGGACCAGCAACATCCGAATGAATAATTTGTAAAACCCTTTTTGCCCTTCTCCTAGTACCAAAATTAGAGCGTGTCATTTTACCAGTGCAACCTTCACAGAAATCAATTTTACCCAATTTTATTTTATCTATACCTACAGCCATATTATTCTTAACCAATTTTTCTAAATTTGAGTAACAAATGTGTCCTAATCTTTTATGCCACAATTTTGTATTTTGATCTTCAATATCAATATTCAAACATTCTTGATTTTGAACTTTAAAGAAAATTTCATATAATTTGTCTCTATATCCTAGACCAACCAAATTTTTATTGCTATACAAAAATACTTTACCTTTATCAAAAATTACTTTAATATTGGCCACTTCTAATCTTTTGACTGATAATAAATTTTTCCTTAAATTTGGTACATAAAAGACATTTTTTATAGTGCATTCTACTTCTCTATTGTAAACCTTGCTTAAAACCTGAATATTTCCTACTCCTACTGCATTCATAAAACTATTATCTTTTGCTACTGCTATTTTAATAGGATTTTCAAGTGGCATATAATCAACAAAATAATCTTTGCTATTGATCAAATGATCTGTACAACCAGAATCTATATAAAATAAAATTTCATTATTTCTACTTACAGTCTCTTTTCCACTATTATTTGTCATGAAACACTTTTTCTTGTTGGGACTCATTTTGTGACTCAATATTGTGACCTTCATGAGCTTGTCCGCTTGCTCGTCCAGATCCATAGTGTCTATAATTGCTATGATATCCTCTTCCTCTGTAACGACCTATTGGAAAAGTTCCTCTACTACTTGGCCCACCATTACCATTGAAACCTGCTTGGAAACCACCTCGACTATTGCCTCTATAAAAGCCTCTGGAAAAACCACCTCGAAAAAAACTTCTTTTCTGTCCATTTCTTTCTGTTTCATTAAATCTTGGGCAATCCTTTTTATAATGCCCGCTTTGACCACATTGATAACATAGACCCCTCTCTGTCACAAATGCTGTTGGCTTGCAGTGATCGTCGTTTTGTTTTTGCAATGTAAGTGTAAGGGCTTTTTTCTTTTCAACTTCGCTTCGTAATTTAGCTTTGACAAGGTCCAATGTTAAATCAGCTGGATCTAAATTTTCCAACACTGTAATAACTGTCTCGAACGATTGGGGCATTGCTAACAACAAATTACATACAACATCTTCATCACTTATCTGGGCACCTGCAACCTTCAACTGTCTAACTGTATCTTCAAATTCGGTTAAAAATGTTTCCAAAAATTCCATCTCTTTCAATTTTATTGACATTAATTTTCTTCTCAACATTAATTGGCCTAGCACTCCTTTCTTTTCATATCTTTCTTCTAAACTCGCCCACATAGCATATGCAGTTTCTTTTCCCCTAATAATATCTAATTGCAAATCATCCAAACATTGAACTATATATGACTTGCATCTTTGATCTTTTTTCTTTGCCTCTAATAACTTTTTTTCATCTACATAATTAACCTGTTTAAATTCATTTTCTATGCAATCTTTTACATCTTTTTCATCTAACAATATTTGCATTCTAAACTTCCATGCATGGTAGTTGTGATCATTTAGGGGTTCGATATTAAAGGTATTACTCTTACCAGATATTGCAGCCATATTTTTTTTATTATTTCGTGAATCTTCGGCAAGGATCTGGGCCCATAACCTGTTATTTTAATTTTCTATCTGGTGTTTGGTCCAATTAATGTTGATAATAATAAGCAGCTTCCATTACTATCTACACGTTTATTATATTATTATTTACAGATTTACAGATATTTTTTAAATATTGACATATTAAAGTAAATTTTTTTTTTATATTATTTCGTGAATCTTGGGCAAGTATTTAAATTTTTCCCCACAAAATATATTCTAAAAATTTACATCTACTTCAACACCTTCAAATAATACATCCATCAGAAAGTAAATAAATTAATCTCTGATCAAACTAACAACTAACCTCGTTTAATTTTGCATTGTTGCCAATACATTTCAATCTCAATTTTAAAAAAGGTATAATTACATATACTTTCCACTTTATTTCAATTTTTCTTTAGACCTCGTTGATGTGTGTATATTCAGAAACTGTAATATGTGTTTATTATAATTAATATATTTATTCTAATAAATACCATAATTAGTAAAGGGTTAGTACCAGAGCTGGGTAGTATCCGGATACTTCTGTATACGGATACAATATCTGGATACTTTTTATGTACCCATTGTATCCGAAAGCTCTTTTAAATTTTGTACCCGGTATCCGTATCCGTGACCAAATTTTAAAGTATCCGGTATCCGGATACTGTTTTTGATATTCGGATACTTTTAAATATTATTTATCGCCCTCCGATAATGCACCTAACGTATAGGCACAACACTGCCCTTCCTTTAATTCAGATATGTCTAACATGTTAAATCCCATTTTTCGTACTGGTCACCGTTATAATATATTATTTTATTCTAATGGAGCTTTGTTTTTACCTATAAATCAGTTATAAAGTTTCAAAAGTACGTTATTTATTTTTTATATTTTCTATATCTCTCTTTTCAATCTATATCTCTCTATATCTCTCTTTGTACCCTGTATTTATAATTATTAGAAGAAATTATTATAATAAAGGACATCCTAATATTTATATTTTTATTTTAGTGTACCTACAAGTACAAATAAGTACACCCCCTAAAAAGTTTGAAAACTCGGCTGGTCCGACGCTGGCCAAATTCAATATCAAAAGTTCAGGCAGTGACACGAAAAAGTTTTTCGTTAGCTCATCATTAAATGTATTTTTATTATTATATATTATTATACGAGTATATGTCCTCTTTTTAAAAAAAGTATCCTAGGAAGTATCCGGATACTTGTATCCGAATACATTTTTAAATGAAAGTATTCGAACTTTTTAAAAAAGTATCCGGATACATTTTGAGTATCCGTATCCGGTATCCGGATACTTTTTTTCAATATCCGACCCAACTCTGGTTAGTACAATAAATTTCATTAATTAATTATTAGTTAGGAATGTCGAAATCTTATTTTATTTAATTTTTTTTATATATCGATATTTTAAATCCTAAAAACAATAAGTTTGTTACGCCTATGACACAACAATATCACAACAAACTTCCAAAATATATCCAAATAGAATATTTAATAAAAAATATACAGGTATTTTTCATGTTTATGGTCTCAAGGTCAAATGTCGTCAAATGTGGAAAATATTCAAAGATTTACGAAGCAAAATTCATATTTTCATCTCTGTCTTAGATAAAGAAAGTCAACAAGCTCTAAAAATATTCAAATTTATAATAAAAATACTAATTTGAAACCACTATCGCCATCTACTCTACATTCTTGTAATTTAAAAATAACCAGATTTTTCACTAAATTCAGGCAGTCTTACCAAATTAGAAACGCCCCTCTTAAACATTCCAGATGTTTTAATTGTAAGGAATATGGTCACATGTTTAAAGAATGTCCCAAACCGAAGAAAGAGTGTTCCTTCTGTAAACAACTAGGGCATTTAGCTACAGATTGTCGCAAAAACCAACCCAGCACCTATCGTAAAATACTAATGTGCGAAACTAAAATTAATTCAGAAACCGAGGGTTATGACGTTACTTGTGAAGTAAATGGACAGAGTCTACATGGTTTTGTCGATTCCGGATGCGACGTTGTACTAATCAGGGAAACCGATGCAAGGAAATGTTGGCCTAGAGTGGTCACATTGTGACGTAAACCTGAACGGGTACGGAGGCGCTGTCACAAAAGTCTTGGGTATTGCTACAACTGGTCTAAAAGTACCAGACCACTTACAAAGCATGTCGATTTTAGTGGGTAGAACGGTGTTGAATAACAAAAACGTAATAACCGTTGTTAAAAGAGGAACTGTTCGATTATTCGACAGCGAATATACGAAATTGCCGGAAATCGACGAACTTCCACCCAAAAAGATTATTTTGTCAGCAAGTAAATCCACCGAAATTCCTCCGAATCACATTGGCTTGGTCAGTTGCGACATTACAGGCAAATACCAAGGTAATATTTTCGTGGATCTGCGCCAGTGTCTCCAACCAGGTTTGGAATATGTTTTACCCAGGTGTTGTGTCCTCCAACGAAGCGAAAATTCCAATTTTCAATGTCTACGAGAAGACCGTCTCATTTAAAGAAGGTCGAGTGGTTGCCAGAGGGTTAGCGTGTGCTCCAGGACCCACACAAGTAAGCAATAATTGTCTTAAAGTAGACATTACTAGTTTATCAAAATTTTCTTTAAACGACATAGAAAATCGTGTATCAGATAATTTGTCAAAAACTAATTTAAGTAACCTTTTGCATTTGTTGAATAAATTTCGATATTGTTTCGCGGAAAATACAAAAGAGCTATCCTTGCATCGGTTTCTCTGATTAGTACAACGTCGCATCCGGAATCGACAAAACCATGTAGACTCTGTCCGCGTTACTTCACAAGTAACGTCATAACCGTCGGTTTCTGAATTAATTTTAGTTTCGCACAGCGTTTTTCTGGTTTTCTAAGGTCTACATGTTGTTTCGGTATTGTTAGCATAGAAGGTAAGGTGGAAAGATAATCGCGGAATAAATCCTGTGGTAAAACATACCGACCGACTTTTGCTCCAGATTGTATGGTGCTATCGGGAATTCCATCGATAATCATTGCTACGGCATTTTTCCCGTATATTTCACATTGGCGAAGAAGTTGACGCTTACCGAAGTAATATTCTGCCCATGATTCTTCAGGCAACTTTTTGCGGGATAACATTTTCCTCAGCGCACTAGGAAAATCTTGGTGATCTGGAAATGCGGAAACAAGCATTCGTTTCCATTCCGTCCATGTAAAGTTGTAATTATCAAGACCTTCGTACCACTCTTTTGCTATACCCTGTAGACGTGTTTGCATATGAAAAATTTTTAAATTATCATCCCAGAAATTTACTTGACCGAGTTGGTCTATTTTGTCAAGCCATTTGGTGCAGCTTTGAATACCTGAACCTGGATTGAATTCTGGTATGCACTTAGAGTTTATAGTTGCACTATAGACATGACTGCTGCTTTGTTCTAGTAGTTGGTTGACCAATTCTTCCAGTTGTTTAATTCGCCTCTGCGAATCACTTTCTGTAGTAACTGAAATGCTACTTTCTGATGCAACGTTTGCATCTTTTGTAGTCTTTTCAGTTACTAACATATCATGTTCTTGTCTTTCCCTAGTGTGTTGACTTTTCTCAACCATACGTGGGGACGTTGAGCTTACAGGTTTAGGTATTTGAACATTTTTTGTTTTACTTGTAACACTTATTCTTCTGGACTTTTTATTGCTTCTTTCTTTATGCCGACCACTAGAATCACTTCGAATCGATGAACTAGATGAATCAGATTCAGAACTTGACGAATTTCTATAACTACCTCTATGTTTCCTGTGTTTTTCCATTTTGCGCTTGTGTTATCTGGGTGGTTGTATTAAAGCCACCGAAATGGAGATTCGTCCAACAGATGAGACTCCGGTAACGTACAGACCGTACAGACTATCAGTACACGAAAGGGAAAATGTTTGTAAAATAATAAACGTCCTGCTATCAGCTAACATTATACAAGAATCCAAATCTCCATATTCGAGTCCCATAATTTTAGTTAAAAAGAAAAATGGTGAAACTCGTATGTGTGTGGACTATTGGCAGATGTTTTAGAATTTATGAAAAATAGGAACATTAGTCCGGAAAAGGTAACGACAAAGAAAGAATTACTAAGAAGTATAAAAACGCTTAATTTAAAAAACGATTATGTGATCGACAATATTTGTAATACACACGGACATACACGCCTATGGAGACAATGTTCCGACAAAGCAAAATTTGCCGCTAGGCGGTAACCTTTGTAGCAACTTATTTTAGTTATACTTATTCCGTTTTTCATAGAGCGACTACAGATTTTTCCACCAATCAGACAGCAGTACTCTACGTGTATTATTAAGGTCAGATAAAATTGTAAACTTTTTGAAATTTTTGTAGTAGTTAGTTAAGTTTTATAATTTAAAAACAAAAGAATTTATTTGATATTCAATAATTACTGTATTTAGATAATAACTTACTTACCATTACATAAATAACATTAATTAATTTATAGTTAATAAAAGGCCTTTTCTTTTTCCTAATTAGTTTCATTATTAAACTTTTAATATTACTGTTTTAACTTAACTCTTCTTATAATAAATTTGTAATTATTTGTAATAATTTTATTCAAATACCTTCTACCTAATAATCCAACTAGAAACTTGCATAACCAAACACCCCTGAGAAAAAGAAGATCTTGCTACTTAGAACATTCAAATAATATCAAATAATCAATCAAATTTATAAATACAAATCAATTAATCAATAAATAGTAGAAATCATAAAATTCTTTACAAAATGGTGTATTTGGCTCTCGGTCCAAAAACTCCTATCCCAGTTCCCTCGTCTAGCTTGGAACCGTCCGTATACCACTTTATGGTATTCTGGTTTAAATTCTGTATGGCGTCTTTATCCCATTCAGATTTATTACTCAACTTTGTAATGAATTTTCTCACAAAATTGAATTTCTTTGGCATATCATCTTGGGGTATTTCCCAAGTTTGATCAAAATGAAGTGATCGAGGTTTTTCCCTGATAATTCCTTCTTTGATCATTCTATATATTGTTTTTTTCCTTACACTATCTAGCAGAATGTGCAGTGGGGTCAAGTTTAAAATCACCTCCATTGCAGCAGTGGGGCAAGTTCCCATTGCTCCAGTGATACATGAACAGGCTAGTCTCTCTCTGAATCTTCGAGAGGTTTTTCCTCGTCGTATTCAGATTAGCCCTTACGCCCCAAGCCACTGCCCCATATGTGATTAATGGTCTCACTATTGCTGTGTACATCCATTGCAGGATACGTGGGTTACATCCCCAGTTCTTCCCTGCAATGTTCCTACATACCATGAGGGCCTTGGTTGCTTTGTGTATTACTTCGTCTTCGTGTTTGTTCCAGAGTAACCTGCTATCTAGGATTAGCCCTAGATATTTTACCTCTGTTTTCCACTCGACGATGTTCTCCCCTATTTTTATGATTTTTAGATTAGGTTTCTTTATCCTTGTAAAGGCTACTAGTGTGGTTTTGGTGGGGTTGATGCTGAGTCCCACCGAGTCACACCATTGTTCCGCAATGTTCAATCCTCTTTGAACAATACCACAGAGGACAATTTCATACTTCCCTTTTGCCAGGATAACCATGTCGTCGGAATACCCTTGACATGGTATGCCTTCCCTATTCAGTTGACAGAGCAGACTGTCCACAGTGAGACTCCACATAAGCGGGGATGCAACTCCCCCCTGTGGACAGCCTCTAGTCACATTAATGAAGATAGTGTCTTGTCCTGCCTCCAATTCTGCGATTCTTGTAGATAGCAGTTGCGACATCCAAATGGACGTCGTTCTATCTACTCCTTTCTCAATCAGTGCTCTTTTGACTGCCTCATATGGCGTATTGTCAAAGGCCCCTTCTATGTCTAGAAAGGCACATACCACGGTCTCTTTTTTGTTCAGTGCGTCTTGGATTTCGTCAGTCAACTGTGTTAAAGCGGTTTCCGTGGACTTTCCCGCTTGATACGCATGTTGACGGGGGTGCAATGGCACCTGTTCCAAGATTTCTGTTCTAATGTAGTTGTCTACAGCTTTTTCCATCGTTTTTAGAACAAACGATGTGAGGCTGATCGGTCTAAGGGATTTGGGGTGCGTAGTGTCCCGTTTCCCTGCTTTTGGGATGAAGGTGATTTTGGCCCTTCTCCACGCTTCTGGTATGTATCCCAGTTCAAGGCTGCTCCGACTAATTCGGATCAGGTGTGGAATTATTGTCTCTTGGCCCTGTTGGAGTAGGGCAGGAAATATTCCATCCGTTCCAGGGGTTTTGAACGGCTGGAAGGTGTTCATAGCCCATCTCAGCCGTTCTTCACTGCATATGTGTTTTGCCATTGCAGTGTCTTCCCTGGTAGGTCTTTTAGCTTTCTCACTTGTTGTTCCCGAAGGGACAATTCCTCCGGGAAAGTGAGTTTCTAATAGGAGCAGAGCTCGTTCTTTTTCGCTTTCTGTGAAGCTTCCATCTGGCTTCCGTAATGCCATTACAGTGTCTACTTTTCCTTTTGCCAAGACTTTGGCAGAGGGTGTAGCGTCTATTTCTTCGCAGAATTTTCTGAAGCTGTTTCTTTTAGCTTTTCTAATCTTCTTATTATATGTTGTAAGTTTCTCGGTGTAGCTCTGCCAATCTCCATTACGTTTGGCTCTGTTGAAGAGCTGTCGCGTCTCGGATCTTAGGTTTGACAGATGACTGTTCAACCATATCGCATCTTTTGCTTTTCTAGTCCTTTGGGAGAGGACAACTGGATTCATAGGCATCTAGTATTGCCACGTTCAGTTCTATGAGATCATTTTCTAATGCCAGGGTACTTCCTTTCTTATTCTGGTTACAAAAGTAGGGGTATTCCCTATATTGTGTATAACAAGATTCCTATTAAATATAAAGTCTAAAATTTTCTCACCTCTGTCGTTGGTGTCTGTGCTTCCCCATATGGTATTATGAACGTTAGCGTCGCATCCTATGAGAAGCGGCAGCTTCTTCTGTTCACAGTACTCGACTAGTCGTTGCAGTTCTGTAGGCGGTGCAGTCCTGTCCCCTGCAAAGTAGCATGATGCTATCATGACTTGACGTCTATTCTCGAACTCGAGGTTTGCTCGAATCCGAACAAGGTCTCTCGTCATGAACTCTGACACACAAAAGTGATCAATGTTGTTACTTACCAAGATGCATGCTCTGGGTATGTCTACATTACTCACTTTGTATATCAGTTTGGCTTCCCTACTTGCGAGTCCTCTCACCTGACCATCACGGACCCATGGTTCCTGGATCAATACTAATCCCATTTGGTGTCTGATAAACGTCCTTGAAATAACCGCCGATGATCCCTTAGCGTGATGGGCGTTTATATGAGCGATATTAATTCCCGCCATTTTTCTTACCATGGTTGTTCCCACGAGTAGCAAGGGAATGTCGGTCCACTCCGGCAGAGCCCCGCATGCCAGAGCATGGCTACATACAAGGGGGTTTCGCCCGGTTCCCTCAGGGGAACGTTCGCGACCGCATATACCCCAGCGGCCATCCATCCTTCGGCACGTTTCCTTACACCTTGGAATTGGGGGAGTTGGTCCGCTGTGCGACCTTAGGAATGACCAATCTGGCAATCTTGCAGTTATCAGCTGCTCATACCAGACCGTGCCACCCGTATAGACGCACACCCCCAGCTTCGCCGCTTCCCTGCTAAATTGCAGTGTTACCTGCTTAAGCAGTTCATCGGCTCTCCTGGGGATCCCCTATCCGCCACCTGGGGACGCGCCCGGTGGGCACCCAGCCCTCGGGAAAAAAGAATTAAAAATCAGAAATATGAATACCGAAGGATCTAGAGAAACAAAGACTACAAGAAGCACTAGTAGAGGAGGGAATTAATCCTGAAGAATACATATTTCAAACAGTAGAACCATCAACTAGTACACAAGCACAACAAACAATAGAAAGAAGTGATTTTGTCTGTGAGAGATAGTGTAGAGAAACTTAAAGAAACAAAAGACTGTGGTGTTCAATTGATGGATATGATGAAACAATTAGGTATTTGAACTACAGCAAGAAATGCTCACAAAACTGGAAAAGATAGAAAATCATTACAGTGAAAGGCAGGAATGTCTAGAAAACTTACAGCAGAATGTGAATAAGGAATTAGATAAAAAAAGCAAAGAGTAGATAAAAATAATGCAAATAATAATAACGAAATTAATGATTTAAAGAAAGCATTGGGATATAATAAAAATGAAACAGTAGTTGAAACAGAAATTTTATACATAATGAACTGACTTAATAAAACAAAAATGAAATTGGAGAAACAAAAACAGAAACTAATACAACTGAAACAAAAGATAGTGATATGAAAGTTACAAGAAATTTCAACCTACATGAAAAGGCTCTACGAAACATAAATATTATGAATATACACAAAAATAGTTTAATTAAAGAATTCATATACAAGAAAAGTATAATATATAAAGAATATTTAAAACTTAAAGTAATAAAGGATAATACATTATCAGAAAATACACAAGAAGAAATGTGGACTAAGAAATTTCAACATAAATTAAAACAATGACAATAAGATAATGGTACAATCTACATATAAACCAATTCTAGATAACTATAATGTAATAAAAACACAAGAAGATTCAACAACATGGACAAATAAACACAAGTATAAAATAAGACTAGATAATAATAACACAATAAAAGTACAACCAAAATATGAACCAAAACAAAACTACTATAAATTAATGAATATAACAAAAGAAACCTATGGTAGAACAAATAAACAAGAATATAATTAAAAAATTAACAATAATAATAGACTTATGGGATTTTTACAATACAACACAACCTCTTATAACTATATATATATAAGAAGAAGGTATACCAAAAGATAATTACCACATCAATCAAAGGTTATAAACGAAATTGGAAGGTAAGAAGTAAGAAAGAAAAGAAACAAGATAAAGAGTCTTCAGATGTGTATTTAGTAGTATAGGAAATAGATATAAGATATAGAATTAAGATTATTAGTATAGTAACTGTAACAGTAGATGTTATTAATATGGCAACTACAATATTAAAATACGCAAAACTACAATAACAATAAGATTAAAAATTAAAACAATAACAAAACTCATAAGACAACAACTTGGACATCATGATTTTGAAGAAAATGCTGCATTATGGTGACAAATTCAACATCTTTCATATATGGTACATCTAACATTATGCATATATTTGAAATATTATCTGAAAAAAGAAAAATAAAACTAATTAATAAATCACTCTAAATCATACTAAGTAATAAAACAACTACTGATCTATTGGATATATAACAACAAAAATATTCAACAAACACTAGTATAATAATTGTTCAAGTAATAGAAATTAACAATAATTATAAAACTAATTTGATCAGTACAAACAATATAAAACTAATATAAAACAATGAAACTATAGCATTAATTCTATAAATAAAACAAAATAAGTACATATAAGAAATTTAAAGTTTAATATTAATTGGTACCAAGATACAAACAAATATAAAATATTAGAAGATAAGTACTTGGAGAACAGTGTAAATAAGAGTTATAAAGGAACTAGAGGTATAAATGGAAATAAATATGATTTATATGTGGAAGATACACGAGTGTGTATAAGATGAGATGATATGAAATGTGTGTTGATGATTTAAGAAGACAGTATAAAGTTTATGTATGAAGAATAAGAAATAAAGTATAAGATTAATTGATTAAAATTATGATTATGATAATTGTATGTATAGTAGAGGGGAGATGAGATGATAAGAAAAAGATAGTTGGAGGAGATATATATCTAGATATATATCTATTTACAATATACTCCAAGAAATATAATGAACAATTATGAAGAACATTTTGAACTTTATTGTTATCAATAGCCTATATATAGGAACCAATTAATTTAAACCCAGTCTAAACAATTAAAAGACAAAATAATATTACACAATTTAACAGGAATAAACTCTATAATCCAATAAATAGTTTCATTGAGGGAAATTATATCAAATAAACTCAAATGTAAACAATAGATATAACTAAAAGAAGTTAAGAACTAACAACACAGACAAGATTATAAAGTATCTATTAAGATCAATACTTACTTAGAGTGATCTAATAAAGGAAAGAAAAACAATCTTATTTATATGCATTTCAAAACCATATATAATATAATGTTAAAATTTTGCTCTTTATTCAAGATAATAAATAACTTAAAATAACCTCAGATGCAGATGTTTTCAAAATCCTAAAACATATAAAAGTAATATTTAGATCAAATTAAACATAATTTATTAATTAAAAACATATGCAAATTTAATTTACAGTTAATAAATAAACAGAACGCGTACTCTGTAACTCGATAGAGATAGAAATAGAAAAGAAATAGCAAAGAAAGAAAATTTCTTTCTATCAACAAACGCTACAGAAGAAGAAGAAGAAGATTGAAGAGAAATGCATAGTATCGAAAGGAGACATACACGACAAATATCTTAGAACTTCCTGACAGTTCAGACAATATTAGCTAGGTAGTTGTGGTAAGATTAAAATAATCATTAATAAACCCAAACATATAGGCTTTTATTGACAACAACATGATAAACTAAAAAACAATGCCAATTGCTTAGAGTTAATGACGGAACACAGATACCGTGTTAATATATAGCATCAATTAAGTATTGTTTATATAGAAAAACATTCTTGTTTACAAGAAAAAATAATAAAATACTTCTCATTTATAATTAAAAATAAAAGTTCTAATAAAAAACAATAACCTAACAATGCTTTATGATGTACTATCGGCCTCAGAATAGCATATACATTTTCAAACTCAAATCGCTTACATTGGATAGACGGCCTATTTATTCTGTATAACCAATCACGGTTTAAATAATAATAAATTTGAAATCAGTTAAACAGTTGTCCACGCCCACATCTTCACTTAGTTTGGAACCCTCGATAAAAAATTTTTTTTTGGGATTAAAATCCCTTTTTTTATTATATCAATGCGAAAAAAACCTATTTATTCGGGACATGACCGACCCTTGTAAATAAACTTAATACCCCAAAACCATTAATGTAGGCGTTTTAAAAATTGCCATTCCTATGTTGTCTACCTACTTTGGTAGGTAAACGATATTCACATTTAACATGTATATGCTATTCTAAAGCCGACTGTACCTAGGGCATAAACCTTACGGTTACAATATTTGTTTTAATGTTTATATAGAAAATATATAGAAACCACAAATCAGACATAGAAAGACCCTTTTAGCTGTTTCTATTTCTATCTTCCGAATATGCATACGAACCTACTCGAAAATCTCCGAATAGACATACAGAGTAACGTTACAAGAAATTTCCTGAAATAGAAAGAAATTTCTTTTCTATTCTGTTACAGAGTTCACACCCAGGGTGTGAAGAAACTATTAGAAAAATTAGGGTATTGAAACAATCTATAAACAGGCTAAAAAGAAAAGTTGTTTCCCTTAAATAATTAATAACCAGTTTGAAAAATAAGAATTTGATTGATAATGAAAAAGCCATTTTATTAGAAAATGTGAGTAGAGTAATCAATTGTTACAAAGAACAATAAAAAATACCAACCTGAATTACAAAAATTTACATTGACTTTAAATTATTTCTCTCCTATAAAGCTTACAAGTATATCAGGACAGTATTTGAAACGTGTTGCCCCATAGAAGCACTATTGGGAAATGGCTGCAAACTATGCAGCTCCTGGTTTCACAATTGAATCATTCAATACTCTGAGTAAATTTAAAGAAAATTCAAATAAACCATTACTTTGTTCTCTTATCATTGATAAAATGTCAATTCGGCAGCACTTGGTATGGAATCGTAAAAGTTTCCACGGTTAGTCAATTTTGGGGTTGATTTGGATGATGATTCAAATGAATTAGCCAAAGAAGCTGTTGTTTTAATGATAGTTGCAATTAATGACACATGAAAGCTTCCACTTGGCTATTTTTTGTCTAATGGTTTAAGTGGTTAACAAAAATGTTCTATAGTCAAACATCACTATTAATATCGGCAAATAAACAGTTTTAATTTAAGTATTTATTTAATATTATCGTAGTTATAGATTAATTATGTCAATATTTTCATAACAATAAAGATTTTTTATAATTACTAGCAAATTTTATTTGTTATTTATATACTCCTTGATTAATATAATACAGTTAGTATTTTATAATATAAATATGATTTTTTTTTGTTTTATCATACCTATTAAATGTACCTATATGTAACTTTGCTGAATTTTATTCACTTCCTTCCTTTGATACCAACCTATTATTTGTATCTAAGAAACATACAATTATTACCTATTATGTGGGAAAAATGTATTGAAAACATTATGTTACGCCACTGACCACATCGATTATGTGGCAAGTGGTAACAGTTTCACGACTCGGGTTACGCGTCCACTCTCTTTCCTTGTCTAAGGCTAAAAGGATCTTTCTATGTCTGATTTGTGGTTTCTATGGCGCAAAACATTAAAACAAATATTGTAACCGTAAGGTTTATGCCCTAGGGTACATCATAAAGCATTGTTAGGTTATTGTATTTTATTAGAAGTTTTATTTTTAATTAAAAATGGGAAGTATTTTATTATTGTTTCTTGTAAACAAGAATGCTTTTCTATATAAACAATACTTAATTGATGCTATACATTAACACGGTATCTGTGTTCCGTCATTAACTCTCAGCAATTGGCATTGTTTTTTAGTTTATCATGTTGTTGTCAATAAAAGCCTATGTTTGGGTTTATTAATGTTTATTTTAATTTTACCACAACTACCTAGCTAATATTGTCTGAACTATCAGGAAGTTCTAAGATATTTGTCGTGTATGTCTCCTTTCGATACTATGCATTTCTCTTCAATCTTTTTCTTCTGCCTCTTCTATAAAATTCGCAATTACCAAATCCATTTCACGCATTTAATAGAAAAGCACAAAAAATAACAAACAACGCAAGAACAAAATAAATAATAACAGCTTAAAATTACTATATTGACATTTATGATGGCAAAATTACTGGTAAATATGTTAAAAATCGAAATGTTTTCAGGTTCATTAGTACACATTTCTCTATATCCGAACTAGCCCGAAGGTTTTAGGAAAAAGTCATACAGAGTAGCGTTTGATGATAGAAAGAAATTTTCTTTCTTTGCTATTTCTTTTCTATTTCTATCTCTATCGCGTTACAGAGTACGCGTTACTAACGTACCACTATTTGGATTCTTAAGATTAAACACTTATAATTTATAATAAATATTCTCATAAAATCGTTTTAATACGGCCGAGGACTGCAGTGACGTCACGTGCGATCGATTTTTTGGCGAACGTACGTCTTATGGGATTAAGCAATTCTGGTAAAATGTTTATCATTCTTGGGTCTGACCAAGCGAAGTGTGATGTGAGCTATCATATAGTCTAAAAATACGGTTCACCGGTTTCTCACCAGTGATCTATCACATCACATATTCGAAAATAGGGGTCCAGATGATTTAAAAATTTGACATTTGATTTGATTTGATCACAGAACTAAGAATCAGACACTGTGCACGGAGACTTAAAATCATAGAACATAAGAATACTTCTTCGTTTTTATAAAATGTTCACAAAAAAATTTTTTTGTACCATGGTTAGTAAAAAAGAAAGTATTATATATTTAAAAGTTAAAAATGGTTTATAGATTATTTAAAAAATTTCTATTTGATTATAAAAATATTTTTAAATGATCTAGGGGATGATTGTAATATTTAAATATTCGATATTAGTATAATGAGTATAATATCAACAGAAGTTGTTTAATATAAAAACTAATCAAAACTGTAATTAAAAAACATTTTCGGTGTATAAAAAAGGAAAAAGTATAAGTGTACTTACTATTTATAATACGATTAAAAGAACTATAATCCAACAAACTCTGAACTATATCCATTTGGAGAAACAAACAAGGAACAATTATATTACACAATAAACCAAACGTGTAACAATCACGAGAATTTGCCAAAGTCGGAGATTCCACGAATACCTTCGTTGGTTTCCGTTTTTTATAGAGCGACTACAGATTTTTTCCACCAATCAGACAGCAGGACTCTATGTGTATTAAGGTCAGATAAAATTGTAAACATTTTGAAATTCTTGTAGTAGTTAGTTAAGTTTTATAATTTAAAAACAAAATAATTTATTTGATATTCGATAATTACTGTACTTCGATAATAACTTACTTACCATTACATAAATAACATTAGGTAATTAATTTAGCACAAATTCAACATCAAGTAAGTTCTTTAATAGTTAATAAAAGGCCTTTCTTTTTTCTTATTTTTCCTAATTAGTTTCATTACTAAACTTTCAATATTACTGTTTTAACTTAACTCTTTTATAATAAATTTGTAATTATAATTATTCAAATTTTATTCAAATACCTAGGTACCTAATAATCCAACTAGAAACTTGCAGAACCAAACACCCATGAGAAAAATCTCATCTTGTTGCTATATTACATTTAAATAATATAGTATCAAATTCTTTTGACTGTTAAAGTCCTTCTGAAAAGTGTAGTTCTTTTTCACGGGTATGAGGACAGGCATATAAAGAAACCAATCAAATTTTGCCGACGTTTCGTCGATTTATTTCGACATCTTCAGGGCTATAAAAGAAAGTAGTGGCAACGATACATAATACAAGTATAAATTTTGCAAAAGGGTAATAAAACAAAATACAGTTTCAGAAATTACAAAGTCAACAAAGTGACATCATAGTCATGGAAAGAAAGTTCCAAAACTTTTAACATTAATGAGGTTACATTATAATCAAACAGATAAAAATTTTTTGTTTAAATACTTATTTTACGAAAACGAATTATTACATAGTTAAAAATCAGAAAAAAAAATAACATGAAGAAACAATAGTGATAAAGTAAATGACCCAAAACTCACCAAAAATTTATTTAAGATTTCTGCATAGAGGTAGTAAGATGGTTTACGACCATATCACATAACACTGAGAAGTGGTACGCACCCCGTCAACAACACAAAAATAAACCCAAATACATACATTTGCCAACTAACACTACTCTTAAAACTATTTTTTCTCGCAGTTGTTCTTGTTTTGAATATTAATGTGTTTATGAATGTTACCTGGTTAATTCCTAATTTATTTTCGATACAGTTTTTGTACATGTTTAGAATGTTGGTGTAAAAATAACTTAATCTCTGCACGTCGGTTCGAAAGTTTACAGTGTTATTAATGTTTATATGTATCATTTCACTGATACACCGTTTTTAATATGAATTTTCTTTGTCTAAAACTTTTGGTTGTACAAAATCAAAGTTGTTTTTTTTTTTTTTTTTTTTTTTATTACGCGTCGACCGCTAGGATCATTGGCGTCTTTAAGCTGTACAAACAAAAGTTTACATGTGAATGTTTAAAACTATAATAGACTTAGAGTATTAATTGATTTAAGAAAAGTCTTTAAATTGTCAATACTGTATGTTGAACCCAATATATCAACTATATTACAGGAAGTAAATTGCGCTTGTTGTCGTTTCATTGTTAATTGCGGGCATTCAGCGAGGATATGTTTTACAGTAAGTGTTGTGTTGCATTCACTGCATCTTGGTTTAGGATCGTTGCTAAACAAATAACTATGTGTTAATCTGGTGTGACCTAAACGTAGTCGTGTTAGTAGCACTTGGTCGCGACGGTTTTGAGGTAATATAGCCCATGGTTTTATTGATTTTTTTACTTCGTTTAATTTGGTAAATGCACTTTGCCACTGGGTTTCCCACGCACTATTTATTTTCGATTTAATTTCCGATTTTATGTCCGCACTTACTGATATTCTGGTGGATTCCGTCAAGTCACTGTCTGCAGCTTGTTTTGCGTATTTGTCAGCTTTTTCGTTACCGTGAATTCCTATGTGGGATGGTATCCAAATGAAACAAACGTTCTTGTGGTTTTGTTGGGCAATGTAAAGTTCTTCTTTAATTTTATTTATAAGGGGATGGTCCGAGTAAATGGTTTGTATGGCAGTTATGGAACTGAGAGAATCTGAGAGAATAAGGTGATTGCAATTATTTGATGTGTTTATGAGGACTAGAGCTTGGAATATAGCATAGAGTTCTGCTGAGAAGATAGAGTAAGTTGGTGGAAGTTTAAAGAAACAGGTCGTAGTCGTTGTTACTACAGCTGCGCCGATCTTATTTGAAGTTTTTGAAGCATCAGTATAAAAATGAAGGTAATTGGGAAACTTTTCTAATATACACTTTAATTTGGTTTTTATGACGTTGCTATTTACAGAATGTTTGTCAAAGGATGAAAGGCTCGTTATACAATTCGGTATTTTTATTTGCCAGGGTGGAATGGAAGTAAAAGTGTTGGAGTAGCATGGTGGTATTGAGTAGTTAAGTTTTGTTAAATGGTTTTGTATTCTTGCGTAAAATGGTTTAGGGGTTCTGGGATTTAGGAACAGATTAGGAAAGTTTTCAGTGATACAATTGTTGCGGGTTGGGTTGGATACTTCTTGGCTTATTTTAGCCGCATACGCTAAGCTAAGATACATTCTTCTGTATTCTAGTGATGGTTCATTGACTTCGCTGTATAGACTTTCGACTGGCGTGGTCCGAAATGCTCCCGTTATAATTCGTAAAGCTGTATTGTGAATACTGCTAAGGCGGTTCAGAAGCGATTTATTAGCTGTCGTGTAGGCAATAGACCCGTAGTCTAGTTTCGATCTTATTAATGTACGATAAAGCGTAAGTAGAGTTATTCGATCGGCTCCCCAATTTTTATTGGCTAACATCTTCAGGAGGTTAAGTCTCTTTTGACATGTAGAGAGAAGGTTGTTTATATGAAATTTCCAACTGAGAGATTTATCAAAAGTCATCCCTAAAAATGTAACACATGACTCAGCTTGTAGGTTTTTTCCATGTAGTCGCAGTTTTAGGACATCTGGAACCTCTTTCTTTCTTGAAAAAATTATATATTTAGATTTCTCAGTTGAAAAAGTAAAGCCTGTTCTCTCTGTCCACTGCTCTAAATGCGATAGGAACCCTTGTGTAATGTTTTGAATGTTGTTTATGTTTTTGCTTTTACAATAAACGACCAGATCATCAGCATAAAGACGGGCTTTTAGCGGCAATTTTAATCCTTGTAGAACCTCATTCATTGCTATTATAAATAAGGTTGGGCTGAGTACAGAACCTTGTGGAATACCATTTTGTTGAATTTTCAAGTCAGAGATTGTGCTATTGGCTTTGACTCTAAACTTTCTATCCTGTAGGAAATTTTTGATGAAGAACAAACAATGTCCCTGTATGTTCCAACTGTTTAATTGTGTTATAATAGTGTTATGCTTGACGGTATCAAATGCTCTAGTGATGTCGAAAAATAATGCTAGACACTTACTCTTTAATGCAAAAGATTCGTTGATTTCGCTTTCAAGATCAATAATGTTGTCTAATGTTGATCTCTTTGATCTATAACCACTCTGCTCTGGAATTATTAGGTTATGTTTTTCTAATGTCCATAATAATCTTTTATTTATTACTTTCTCCATAAGTTTACTCATAGTACATGTTAGCGAGATGGGACGGTAAGATTGAGGATTTGATTTGGAAGTTCGGGATTTTTGAATGGGGATTACAAGGGATTCTCGCCAGGTTTTTGGGAAGGTATGCTGTAACCAGATTACGTTAAATAATTTAAGAAGATGATGATGCGCTGTTTTAGGAAAATGCTTAATAAAAATTACAGGGATGCGGTCGGGTCCAGGGGAAGAGCCTTTAAAACTTGATAATGCTTCGTGATATTCTTCAATGGTTAGTGGAGAATTTAATGATCTATTGATTTCTGTCCCAATTCCAGTGTTGTTTAATTCAGGATATTTGTTGTGGTTTGCAAGTGTTGTGTTTTGATGAATTCCTTTGGAGCGCTTTTCGTAAACATTTGCAAGGGCGTTTGCTATGTCATGATTGTTGCTTAAGAAGCGACCATCAACCTCGAGTCTGTTTATTTTACTACTGCTTTTTATGCCTGATATTCTTCTTACTTTTTGCCAAATCTCAGTCATCGGTGTATCGGAGTTTAATGTCGATACGTAAGTTGCCCATGATGTACGCTTTGCGTTTTTTATGATGTACCTGGATTTTGCGCGAAGTCTCATAAATTCGACCTTGGACTCTGGAGTTTTTTGTCGTTTGTACTTGTTAAAAGCATTTTTACTGGCTGTAATTGCAGCTTTGCACTCGTTGTTCCACCATGGGGCGGGTCTGTATTGTTTGTAATGATAATTGACCTTTCGGATTGACTCATTTGCCGAGTGAATAATAATTTTTGTAAAACTATCTACTGATATATCTATGTCAGCCGAAACTGGAAAGTGTTTTATTTTTTGTTCAAGTGTGGAGGAGAAAATATCCCAATTTGCATTTTTTAGGTCCCAATTTGAAGCGGTGAAGTCATCATTGTTACCCACAGTGTTGTTACATATAATGATAGGATAGTGGTCACTATTGTAAGTATAATCTAGTCTATCCCATGTTAAAGATGGTAGCAATATTGGGTCACATATAGAAAGATCAATACAAGAGGAGTCCCCGGTTTGGACGTTAAATCTGGTTGGCCTTCCATCATTTAATATAGCGAGGTTGAAATGGTCAACTGTTTTTTCTACTATTTTGCCTTTGCTATTTTGAGTAAGTGACCCCCAAATTGAGTTGTGCGCATTTAAGTCACCGACTATTATTCTTGGCTGTGGTATCTGTTCTATTAAGTTATTGAGGTCTTCTTTGTTCAATTGAAGTGCAGATGGGAGATATATATTGCATATGTGGAGGTCATTTGTATCACGAATTTTTATAGCAATCGCTTCTAGGTTGGTTTGAAGAGGGATTTCCTGGGCATCAATAGTATTTGATGTTAGTATCGCTACTCCGCCACTTGCCCTCTTGGTGTCGTTACGATTCTTATAAAATTTTTGATAATGGCGTAGAGCTAGGGTATTAGAGTTTTTTAAATTTGTTTCTTGTAGACAAATTATATTAGACTTAAATTGGTCTAATAAGTGCTGTAATTCCGGGAGTTTATCACTGAAACCGTTTAGGTTCCATTGTAATATTGAAGTAAACGTGTTGAAGAGGGAAAATTAGTGATTGGTTGATTGTGAGCAGTCACTCTCTACTTCCGAGGCTTCCGTATCTGAGTAAGTCATTTGCAAGTATTTAAAAAGTTTCTTTTTTAATTTCGTGCTTCTGGTTTTTATGCTTCTGTCTTTAAAGTGTGGATATATTTTCGTTAACATGTGAATCAATGCTAAGAAATCTGTGGTGTAATTTTTGACTATGCTTATGGGGTCGGATGATCCGTGGATATTTTCGAAGAGATCTGAGATTTGATTGAAATCAAGTATAAAAGGAGGGTTTTGATCAATAATCGTTTGTCTAATTGGTTCCATGACAGCAGAAGTGGAGGCAGCATCTTTCTTCTTTTTTAATTTTGTGGGAGGGGATTGTTTTGGCTTAGTAAAAGGATCCATTTGCTCTTTGTTTTCTACGTTAAGTTGTGGTGGGGGAGTGATTATTTCGTCGAAGGTACGTTTTGGGGCATTAATAATATTTGCTTTTGAAGATGAACATTCTTTGGATGTGTGGGGTTTATTGATGTCATCTTGTGCATCGGTTGTTGAAACATTATTGGAATCAGGATTTGGAGTGGTAGATTGTGGATTGTTAAGAGATATTTCAGATTGGTCGTTCGATATTTGGGCAAGGTTGATTTGACGGGTAGGATTTATATCTGATGAAGTTTGCTGGTTTGCGGTTGTGCAATTGGCTGCAATGTGTCCTGATTTTTTACACGTATAGCATATCAAAGAATCGTCAGCGAGAAAAATTCTATAAGAAGTATTGTCGTGTGTAACTAAAATTGACTCTGGTAATGGGTTTGTTGGAGGGTTTATAAATATTTGTCGTCTGAAACTGTAAATATGGCTGTATTCAGGAAGACTTGAGTTAATTCTTAAAAATGACATCGAGGAGAGTGGATCAATACCTGATTTTTTTAACTCGTTTATTATCAACGTGTGAGGGATGGTGGGGCTTACATTTGAGAGGATCAATCGAACTGACGGTGTTACAAGTTTTCGAGCTTGTACAATTTCATTATTTACTTTGATTTTACCACCATGTTCATTAATGAATTTGTCAACTACATTGGTACTAGTTAAGTATATGCACATTCGATTTTGCGATAATTTTGAAGAAAACAAAATATTTTTTGGTTGGATAATTTCTCCAAGTGGGATTAAATAATCTTGTATTTTTGTGTTAGCACCTGCTGGAAAGATGATTGCTTGTTCTTTTTTTGGAAATTGTTCTTGGGTAAGTATTGTAGAGTAGGAGGTTGAGTTTTGAGAACTCCTGTAGTCAGAAGTCTCGTCGAGTGTTATATCCATCTTAACTTCTAAGAACCTGAATGCGGACCTGTCTTCCAATTAGTATTTATCATATCGCAAATAGATAAACTGCCGAATTTGACCGGTTTTTTGTAGAGGTACTGTTTACACTAATGTAAAATACTAGTTTATTATGAAAATCAAAGTTGTGTTTTTCCTCGAAATGATGAATTGCTAGAGCCGTTTTTTCCTTTTTTTCCGAGTTTTTTTCCCTGCAATCGCTTTCATGTTGTTTTATTCTGTTCTCTAGTAGTTGTTTAGTAATGCCTATATAACATTTATCGCAGTCTTTACATTTAATTTGGTATGTTATATTGGACTGTTGTAATACAGGCGTTTTGTCTTTGATTTTAGAATAAATTATATTTTGTAGTGGATTGGGACTGTAAAATGCTAGCTGGATCTTTGTATTTTCTTTTTTCAATATGCTGTCAATTTTTTGAGATAATCCGTTTATGTAGGGGAATTTGAAATAGATCTTGTCTTGGCTATTATTTATTGTTTTATCTGTCTTTTCTCTGTGTTCATTAATAATTTTTTTAATTAGGTGTTTTGGGTAATTATTGCTTCTAAGGATATTAAATATGATTTCATAGTTATTTGGTTTAAATTCGTCGTTACTTAGATATTCTGCTCTATATATTAAGTTTTTAATTGTACTGATTTTTTGAGACATGTGATGATTTGATAAGTAATTTAGTATCCTTCCCGAACTAGTTGGTTTATTGTACCAATTTGTTAAGATCTTTTCATCAATTTTTCTGATGACAGTAACATCTAAAAATGATATTTTACCTTCCACTTCTTTTTCCATAATAAATTGTAGTTTTGGATGGAACTTGTTAAATATTGTTAACACTTCATTAGTTTTGTTTTCCGGAACAGCTAGTAAGGTGTCGTCTACATAGAGTGTTAAGAAAGGTATTGGAAAAGAAATACATTGTATGCTTTCTTTTATTAGTTCGTTCATAACCAAGTTTGCTAGTACTGGGCTAGCGGGTTTCCCATAGCTGAACCTTTAATCTGTTTGAAGAATCTATTATTGAAGCTGAAATAGCTTGTTGTAAACAAGAATTCTATCAACTCCAAAAAATGTTGTTTTGACAAGTTGGTGTAGGCAGAGATAAACTTCCATTTATTGTTGATAATTTTAACTACCTACTAGATTTTTTGGAATATTGGTAAATAACGAGACGACGTCTAAAGATATAACCATCAGGAATTGTTATGGTCTTGATAAATTTTACAAACTCAAATGAGTCCTTTACATTGTACTCGATAGTAGTCGTACATAATTCTAAAGTTTGGTGAACATATTTAGCTAAATTGTAAGTTGGTGAACCCATACAACTAACTATTGGCCCAAAACTTGCAATTGTTTTGTGAGTTTTTCGCAAACCATACAATTTCGGACACACCGCATTATATGTTTTTAAGTCCTTACCTGTTTTGTCTGTGATATAGGCTTTTGACTGATATTTTTTAGTTGGATCATTCTGTAAAGGTAAATATGTGGAGCTGTCACCTAATAGTTCTTCCATTTTTAACACGTATTAACTTGTGTTCATAATGACGTTAAAGTTGCCTTTATCTGATTGAGTAACTATTAATTCTTGATTATTACTTAAAACATTCTTACTCGGAAAGAGAGAATTGTTTTTTCTACCTCTGTGCAAAATTTCATTTATGGATATCTTTATTTACCCACCAGCTCCAATGGAAGAATCAATAATATTTTTTGTTTACTATTCATTCAATGATTTTCAATGTTTTTATTATTATTTTAAAGATTTTTATGACTTCCGACCTTTTTTAGTAATATATAAATATTAATACTAAGACTTATTGGTATAAAGTTATAACATATTTTAAATATTAAGATTACTCCCTCATAACCGGCGGACGGAATATATAGCGGAGCGGAATTGCCAAATCGATTTTACCGTCTAAAAATCTAAAAACATACTTTTATAGGTAATAAAATAAATAGGACTATTATTTACTACGGAGGCGTAAAGGGCCCATCTAATAAAAAAAATATATTTTCAACTAGCTCCGACTTTAAACTCAGAATTTTATTTAATTCCGACTTTGAATTCCGAATTTTCTCAAATTTCGACGTAAATAAGTTGTAGAGAGGATTCAAAGAGCGTTACATGAAGTGTTCAATGGAATTTCTGTTTCAAAACCGCCAATTATTTATGGACGAAGTACCGCTAATCAACTTATTGAATCATGGTGGTCTGCGCTCAATTCTGGATGAGTTTATTTCAACTTCTATGAGAAGATTATTATTTTGATGGCTCTTTTCTAGATAAATCGTTGATTCAATTTTGCTTCATCCTTAATACTTTTGGTGTAAACTATATGACTAAAGTACCAAATTTTGAAATTGGGGAGATTAGTAGTAAAATTCTCAATTATCCTTGTGACGAAGATCTGCATAATCTCTGTAGTTTACTGATGGCTGAGAATGAATACAAGCACCAAAGCTATCTTTACGAAGTAATGGAACTATATATTGCTCTGCGAAGAATACTAACACAACTGATCCATTGATCAATATAATTCTTCTTGTGTACCTGATCTTCTCTACTATTGGAAGCAGATCGTAATCTTTATATTGTACACAGTTGTATATGTATAATAATTAAAAGCCATAATAGAATAAAAATTACAGTTTTATGTACCTATTGAAATTTTTGCAACAAAAATGTGTTTACTTTTATACAGTTCTAAACTGACATCAACTGATATCACAAGCTAAAATAAGAACTAATTATTTAATAAATATAAATTCTTCAATTGCATGAAAAAAATATCAATTGTGACTATTAAAACTTGATTCAATAAACTAGAAAATACGCATTTCAGATATACTTACATTTATTTATGCTTAAATGAAACAACTTCAGGAGTATTGCAAGGAGAGTCTCTAATTCCTTTACTTTTTTGTTTGTATATAGCAGATATCGAATCCTACTTTTATAATCGAGAAGCACAAGGTGTCAACATAGGCAATATAATTGAAATTTTCCTGCTCTTATGCGCTGACGTCTTAGTTATTCTCGCCCACTCTGAAGCTGACGTGCAAAGAAAATTAAAAATGCTTAAAGAATACCTACTGCAACTTGAATAATTTAATAGTTAACACTGATAAAACCAAAATCATAGATTTCTCCAGAGGAGTATTTAGTTTTGTCAGAAGAAAGTTCTATTTTAAAGGAGAAAATATTGGCTTTGTAAACAAATAGGTCTACTTAGGTGTTACTTTCACATACTATTGTTTTTCTCGTGAAGTATATTACTCCAGAGAAACGAAAAAAAGGCTGTAGGTGTTCTCATTCTAATTTCAGCTAAAGCTAAAGTCACACTTGGCACTCTAGAATAAAAATTTTTGAATCGTTTGCTCTAAGCATGCTATCCAATTGCATACTAGTCTAGGGTCTCCTATATCACGATATTTTGAAACGTGTGCAGACTAACTTTCTAAAACAAGTACTTATGCTACCTAGAAAAACATCTTATTATGTCTTGAAAATAGAAACAGGACGTGTTAAATATTTATATAACATATTCAAAATGACTCTGAATTGGTTAGCAAAATCCTGTCCAAAAAAACATGTTTTAAACAACAAAGATAATTGGTCTCTTGTGACGAAAGATTATTTTCTTCTAAATATCCTAAAAACTATTTGTCTTTACAACTTACTATCCAGGTCACTCGCACGTGCGTGTGAATTCTCGACGCAAGAAAACAGGTAAATTTTTGGGACAGGAACTTTCGACACACGGTTAGAAATATTATGTTTTTATTACAGGAATTTTCGACGCAAGAATTTAGGTACTTTCAGACAGGTAAGTAGGTAATAAAATCATTCGTTCTAGAAATGCAATTTTATTTTTTACATTTTTGTCTTTAATTTTTGCTGTTTTGCTAAGACTATTTTTATATAAGTATCTAACCTAACCTAACCTAACCTACTTTTAGAAAATGCATAATTTTCTAACAATAGCAAATCTCTATCACGACAACTTTTATGTTTGTGTTTGAAATTGGTGTTCAATATTATTAGTATTTCACGTTTCAAATTAAAACTTTATTTCCAATTACTGTTGAATTATAAAAAAAATCAATCTCAAAAAACTTGTGTCAACGAAAACGTCAAAACTTCCTTGTTGGGTCGTTTCCATGGTATTGAACATACCGCCCCCCTTGAAAGCCTTCAGGCTTTAAATGGCGGTTGGCAAAGGGGCCAACTTCGTGACGGGACGATTATAAATCCCAGATATGGTTTGCACTGATGCTGCACGAACTACTCCATCCATCCATCCCAGGGTGAACGCTGATGACTCTACCGGTTCGCCATTTTAATGGTGGCAATCCATCTTCCTTGATGATAACAAGTCTACCTACTTCTAACAATTGTGGATATTGTTGCTTCCACTTGCAGCGAGTTTGAAGTTCAGTGACGTACTCCTTAGTCCAACGGGTCCAAAAGTGATAATAATAATAATAATAATAATAAGCTTTATTGTCGAAAAAATTTTTTTAAATTTGTGGACAAAGCTGTTTAAAAAAAAAGCAAATCACACAGAACAAAACAGTAATACAAGAGTATTTACAAGTAAATAAAACATAAAACATACAAACATATAAAACTTCACAATATAAAACATTGCGAAAGGTCAATTAAAAAAAAAATAATAAAAAATAAAATAAAATAAATGTATACTTTATGTATACATTATACAATGAGACTGATAAATAATAAGTAATATAAAAAAATTAAAATTTAAAATTTTAATTTAGTCAGAGTAACAACAAAAAAAAAACAACAAACAACAAAATAGATAAATATCACAAATTAACTTTCCAGTGCGTGAGATGGTCCAAAATAATTTATGTAAAAAAGTCGTCAACTGCATACAAAGCTCTCTCCACCAAGTATGATTTTAAAGCGATACGAAATGCGGTTATTGATGAAATGGACTTTATTTCCAAGGGTAGATTGTTGTGCATTTTCTTAGCGTTATAAAAAATAGAGCTTTTGATTAGTTCCGTTCGAGGTTTTGGTAAATAAAGGTCATACTCTGCACTTCTAAGAGGGTAGTTATGAGATGGTCTGTCTGAGACTTCAGGTAAATGTTTCCGAATTAAAGAAATGGATTCAAAGATAAATAGGGATGGAAGTGTTAATATTTTATGTTTTTTAAAGAATTCCCTACAGTGAGTTTTACTGCTTAGTTTCAGCGTATACCGAACAGCTCTCTTTTGTAATTTAAAAATACGTTCAAATTGAGTCACACAACATGTACCCCAAAAAGGAAGTGCATATCGGAGATGTGACTCGAAGAGGGCAAAATAGACTGTTTTGGAAGCTGACAGGTGAAGCTCCCTAGATATTGTTCTCAGTGCGTAACAAGAAGAGCTTAGTTTTTTTGACAAAGCGTCAATGTGTACATCCCATTTTAGAGAGCTGTCAACGACTAGTCCCAAAAATCCACAGAGTCAACGACCTCTATAGTAGAATTATTCAACATAATAGGTTGAATTGCAGATGTGTATGGTAAAACTTTCGTTTTAGAAACGTTCAAACACATATGGTTAGAATCACACCATGATTTGATGATGGTTAAGTCATGTGAAACGATTCTATGCAGTTCGGTAATATCCGGGTGACTCGGATGCTCGGAAGCTAGTGTCGTCTGCGAATAAACAAATTTTTCCGCCGATGCTCAAGTCAGCAATATCATTGATAAATAGCAAAAACAATATAGGACCCAATACCGAACCTTGTGGAACCCCATATTCTATCTGCTTGCATGAAGACCTTAATTCATCAACTCGTACAAGCTGCAGTCTATCACTAAGAAAGGACTCGAACCACCTGATCGAGGTGCCTCTAAATCCATAGTACTGCAATTTTTTAAGTAGTATTTTTTTTTTTTGAAGTGTTGAAGTGTTGAAGTATTTTTTGCTGGTGCTGGTATTTGGACAACTTGTTATCTGCAGTTCCCAATAAATCAATTTGAGGTATTGATGTAAGTGGCTCTCCAATAAGGAAGTGCGCAGGTGTAAGGGAATTAAGATCGTCGGGATTATTGGACAGAGGACAGAGTGGTCGGGAATTTAAACGGGCTTCTATTTGACAGAGAATCGTTGTAAATTCTTTAAAAGTCACATATAAGTTACCGACTACACGTTTAATATGGTATTTTACCGATTTAACACTTGATTCCCAAAGACCTCCAAAGTGAGGAGCTCGAGGTGGGATAAAATTCCACTGTATAAATCGATTAGCTAAATTGTCCGAAATGGTTGAAGCTTGTTTATTAAAGAAATTGACCAATTCGTTTCGAGCACCAACAAAGGTGATGCCCTGATCAGAGTATATTTGTACACATTTACCACGTCTAGATATAAATCTATATAAAGCTGCTAAAAAGCAATCACTCGTTAAGTCGCTAACAAGCTCTAAGTGTAAAGCCTTGGTGGCGAAACAAATAATGCTATGTAGGCCTTGTATGTATGTATGTATAAGTTAGGGGTGATAATTACACTGCGACTTATAGGATCTATTGTGTCCCCCCTTACTTGCCATGTTCTGATATTTTCTCAGACTTATAGCAGCTCTTCGAGTCCTATTTTCCTGAGGAAGTTTAGGGCATCGTCGGGCTTTAAGTCAGGTAGATCCCCTTCCTCTATTCCATGTGCTCCTAGGTATCTAGCCCTAGAATTTTGCAAGGCAGGGCATTCTACGAGTATGTGTATTGAGGTTTCATCCTCTTCCTCACAGAATCTGCATTTTGCTTCATCTGCTAACCCTAGTTTCTTCATGTGGCTTCTTAACCGGCAATGCCCGGTTAATATTCCCGTTAAAATTCGGAGCATTTTTTTACTGAGGTTAAGGCAGCTAAGAGATCTCTTCTGGTCATAGTCCCCCAGTAGTATCTTAGATTGCCTCAGTCCTTCCAGCTGATTCCAGTACTTGGATTTTTCTTTCTCCATTTCTTCCCTTAGTTTTCCTAAGATTACTCTACTGCTGATCCCACAAGATGGTTCTGGTCCCAAATGTGGGGTTTCAGCTCCTATTTTTGCCAGCTTATCTGCTGTTTCGTTCCCCTCTATTCCTATGTGTCCCGGGACCCAAAGGAGGCATTTCCCAAGTTTGATCAAAATGAAGTGATCGAGGTTTTTCCCTGATAATTCCTTCTTTGATCATTCTATATATTGTTTTCTTCCTTACACTTTCTAACAGAATGTGCAGTGGGGTTAAGTTTAAAATCACCTCCATTGCAGCAGTGGGGCAAGTTCCCATTGCTCCAGTGATACATGAACAGGCTAGTCTCTCTCTGAATCTTCGAGAGGTTTTTCCTCGTCGTATTCAGATTAGCCCTTACGCCCCAAGCCACTGCCCCATATGTGATTAATGGTCTCACTATTGCTGTGTACATCCATTGCAGGATACGTAGAATACATCCCCAGTTCTTCCCTGCAATGTTCCTGAGGGCCTTGGTTGCTTTGTGTATTACTTTGTCTTCGTGTTTGTTCCAGAGTAACCTGCTATCTAGGATTAGCCCTAGATATTTTACCTCTGTTTTCCACTCGACGATGTTCTCCCCTATTTTTATGATTTTTAGATTAGGTTTCTTTTTCCTTGTAAAGGCTACTAGTGTGGTTTTGGTGGGGTTGATGCTGAGTCCCACCGAGTCACACCATTGTTCCGCAATGTTCAATCCTCTTTGAACAATACCACAGAGGACAATTTCATACTTCCCTTTTGCCAGGATAACCATGTCGTCGGAATACCCTTGACATGGTATGCCTTCCCTATTCAATTGACAGAGCAGACTGTCCACAGTGAGACTCCACATAAGCGGGGATGCAACTCCCCCCTGTGGACAGCCTCTAGTCACATTAATGAAGATAGTGTCTTGTCCTGCCTCCAATTCTGCGATTCTTGTAGATAGCAGTTGCGACATCCAAATGGACGTCGTTCTATCTACTCCTTTCTCAATCAGTGCTCTTTTGACTGCCTTATATGGCGTATTGTCAAAGGCCCCTTCTATGTCTAGAAAGGCACATACCACGGTCTCTTTTTTGTTCAGTGCGTCTTGGATTTCGTCAGTCAACTGTGTTAAAGCGGTTTCCGTGGACTTTCCCGCTTGATACGCATGTTGACGGGGGTGCAATGGCACCTGTTCCAAGATTTCTGTTCTAATGTAGTTGTCTACAGCTTTTTCCATCGTTTTTAGAACAAACGATGTGAGGCTGATCGGTCTAAGGGATTTGGGGTGCGTAGTGTCCCGTTTGCCTGCTTTTGGGATGCAGGTGATTTTGGCCCTTCTCCACGCTTCTGGTATGTATCCCAGTTCAAAGCTGCTCCGACTAATTCGCATCAGGTGTGGAATTATTGTCTCTTGGCCCTGTTGGAGTAGGGCAGGAAATATTCCATCCATCCCTATATTGTGTATAACAAGATTCTTATTAAATATAAATTCTAAAATTTTCTCACCTCTTTCGTTGGTGTCTGTGCTTCCCCATATGGTATTGTGACCGTTGGCGTCGCATACTATGAGAAGCGGCAGCTTCTTCTGTTCACAGTACTCGACTAGTCTTTGCAGTTCTGTAGGCGGTGCAGTCCCGTCCCCTGCAAAGTAGCATGATGCTATCATGACTTCTTGACGTCTATTCTCGAACTCGAGGTTTGCTCGAATCGAACGAGGTCTCTCGTCATGAACTCTGACACACAAAAGTGATCAATGCTGTTACTTACCAAGATGCATGCTCTGGGTATGTCTACATTACTCACTTTGTATATCAGTTTGGCTTCCCTACTTGCGAGTCCTCTCACCTGACCATCACGGATCCATGGTTCCTGCACCAATACTAATCCCATTTTGTTTCTGATAAACGTCCTTGAAATAACCGCCGATGATCCCTTGGTGTGATGGGCGTTTATCTGAGCGATATTAATTCCCGCCATTTTTCTTACCATGGTTGTTCCCACGAGTAGCAAGGAAATGTCGGTCCACTCCGGCAGAGCCCCGCATGCCAGAGCAAGGCTACATACAAGGGGGTTTCGCCCGGTTCCCCCAGGGGAACGTTCGCGACCGCTTATACCCCAGCGGCCATCCATCCTTCGGCACGTTACCTTACACCTTGGAATTGGGGGGGTTGGTCCGCGGTGCGACCTTAGGAATGACCAATCTGGCAATCTTGCAGTTATCAGCTGCTCATACCAGACCGTGCCACCCGTATAGACGCACACCCCCAGCTTCGCCGCTTCCCTGCTAAATTGCAGTGTTATACCTGCTTAAGCAGTTCAGCGGCTCTCCTGGGGATCCCTTATCCGCCACCTGGGGACGCGCCCGGTAGGCACCCAGCCCTCGGGATGTAGGCCTTGGTAGTCTTAAAATTTCTGGTTTTTCGATCCCTAAGAACAAAGGGTCCCGCATAATCAACACCTATTACTGAAAATGGTCTAGAAGGTGTTATTCTGGATTTGGGTAAATTACCCATTAAATACTGGGTAGATTTAGCGGTAAAGCGAAAACAAGTTAAACAATCATGGTAAACCTTTTTTACCAAATTTCTTTCATTAATTGGCCAGAAAGTCTCGCGTAAAGAGCCAAGCATCAATTGAGGCCCTGCGTGTAACAATTAAATGTGCTCATTTTGAGCAATTAAGAGGGAAAGTCTATGTTTAGAAGGCAGTATAATTGGATGTTTTTTGTCATATTCGTACTCAGACTGCTGAAGGCGTCCTCCTACTCGTATTAAGTTAGTTGTATGATCAAAAAATGGATTAAGATTTAGAAGTTTTGATGTATATGCAATCTTATTACCTTCACGTAATGCTATAAATTCTTCATAAAATATTTTAGCTTGTACTAAGCTAATAAGAAAATTTAAGGAATCTTGTATTTCCTTAAATGCAAGTTCTTTATTATCGTTGCATTTAGATTTTAAAATATTTTTAAAGCGTAAAACGTAGGCGAATGAACGTATAAGCCGTGTTAGGTTTGAAAATTTGTCAATAAATTCTAATAGTTCATTGACTGAGCGTTTATTAGTGGATACATGAACAGAAGTAGTGTTACGTAGTTCTTCAGGCATATCAATGTTTATCGAATCAAAAGAGATGCTTGGCCATTGGTCATCGAGTAACCAACCGGGTCCATGAAACCAAAGTGAGGACTTTAATAAATTTAACGGTGGTATACCTCTAGTGAGCAAATCAGCTGGATTATCAGAAGTGTTAATGTATCTCCATTCATTACAAGAAGTTAAAGATTGGATTTGTGCCACTCTATTAGCAACAAAGGATTTTAAAATATGGAGAGATGATTTGATCCAAGCCAGAGCAATAGTAGAATCCCACCAATAAAATGTATTACTGATTGTCGATGGAATTGAAGCTAGGACCGTTTTTGTCAGTTCTGCCAATAATAAAGCTGCGCAAAGCTCAAGGCGTGGAATAGTCAGTTGTTTAAGAGGAGAAACTCTAGTTTTAGCACACAATAAGTTAGAACAGTAGTTACCAAGTGAATCCTTGGAGCGTAAATATACACAGGCTCCATAAGCTGGTTCAGCGGCATCAGAAAAACCATGCAATTGTAGTTCAATTGGTTTACCACAAAGAGTAAGTCTCGGAATTTTGAGTTTGTTTAATTCCGCGAGTTGAGTTTTGTATGAGGACCAAGTAGTGAACAAATCCATGAAAATTGATTCATCCCAGGACAATTCCAACTTCCAAAGCTGTTGAAGAATAATTTTTGCAGTGATGGTAACCGGAGAGAGCAGACCTAAAGGGTCAAAAATTCTAGATATTGATGAGAGAATTGTACGTTTTGTTATTCGTGTACTGGAATCTCATGAATCTATGTTGTATTTTAAGGTATCAGTTGTCTGATTCCATAACAGGCCCAAAGTTTTAAAAGGAGTGTCGCGGTCAAAGGATAAGCAATCAATGGATGGGCCAGATATTAAAGTTTTATCATTTGACGCCCATTTTCGGAGTGGAAAACCGTATTGTATAAGAAGGTTTTGTATATCCTCCTTAATTTCTCTTACTTCCTCGATAGTTTTTCCGCCAGTGAGCAGATCGTCGACATAAAAATCGTTTTGAATTATGTCGGAAACCTTGGGATAATCTAAAGAATGTATTTTACCGACCTCCTGCAGAGCTCTGGTGGCAAGGAAAGAGGCGGACGCCGTACCGTATGTAACCGTAGATAATTCGTATGTTAAAATAGGTGTATTGCTGTCATATCTCCAAAGTATACGTTGTAGGTCTTCCTATCCTTTTGGAGGATAGGAAGACCTTGGCCAAGCTTGATTTGACCAATGTTAATTAATTCCCCAAAAACATCAGCTCCGATTAATAAATCGATAGATTTGGAAGCGCTAAAGTCTGGATCAGCTAATACAATGTTTGTAGGAATGCAAAGTGAAATAGGATCAAAAGAAGTGGCAGGAATATTTCCAGTTATTGTCTGCAGTACAAGGCATGATAATTTAATATCGAAATTAGAAGTATTTGATTGAAGTTTGACTGTCACTATAGAATTTATTATTTCAGATTTCTGACTGATACCGGTAACAGAGTATTTTATATTTTTCAAAGGTAATTGCAAAATGTCACACATTCTTTGGGAAATGAAGTTAGATTGACTTTCACTATCTAAAAGAACTCTACAGGAATGGGGTTTACCTGATATATCAAAAGCCTTAACTACTGCGGTGGATAATAATATAGTATTTGAAACAAGTTGTTCTTTAACTATTAAACTACAAGGTGTTTGTAACATGTTAGTTTGAGATGATTGTGAAGCTAAGGAAGAACTGTCTATGTTGTTAGATCCTTGAGATGTAGCAATTTCTCTTGATGCAGACTGATTATCAGTGTCACCTTTAGAGAAATGTAAAAGCGTGTGATGAAAATTTCCACATTTTCTGCAACCAGATGAGCGACATAACTTTGTAGAATGACTCGAAGACAAGCAGTTATTGCATAATTTTATGCGCTTTGCTGTGTTATGCCTCTCAATGGCAGTGAGTTGTAAAAACTTGGGACATGCGTAAATAAGGTGCTCGTGGTGGCAGAATGAACATTTTTTATTGTTAGTGGTAACCAGCGAATGTGTATTGCCTTTACTAGTACGTGATGGTTGAGTAGTTTGTTTATGATTAGTTTTTGACGAATTATACTCAAAGGATTCCAGAATGCGGCATCTATTTTTTAAGAAATCTATTAACTCTGCATATGTGGGTAAATCATTAGAAAATACTTGCGATTCCCAAGCACGTCTGGTAATGTTATCTAATTTATTAGTTACAATATGACATATTAAAACATCCCAATGTTCAGTTGGCAATTTTAAGACTTTCAAGGCACCAATATATTTTTGTATCCCGTCAAGTAAGTCTCTAAGACCTTTATGAGATTCACGTGTTAAAGAGGGCAAATTAAAAATAGCATTTAAATGGTTGTTAACTAATAGCGTTTTCCATTCGTCGCGCTCGGCAGCACTGGGTTTTTAGAGAATTCAAGGTCAGTGCTGCCAGATGCATGCTCTAGGGCAAAACCAATGGAACACGAAAATTGATTTGACCTGGACCGGACTATTTGTTTTTATTGACATTTGATAACGATAATAAAAGATTTGAATTTTTTGTTTTGTAGAGAGTATTTTATTTAACTAGGTGTGGTTAGTCATTTGGTTGTAAACATTAATTATTTATCCAGGGTTGTAGTTGTAAACATATTTATAATAATGTATTTATTGAAAATGAAAATTAACAATGAAATTTTCTCCCTCGACTTTGCAAATGATTACCAAACTCACTATCCGCCATTATTGTTTTGCATTACCGTAACCCTTGATCAAATAGCTAGTGCCAAATTATTGCCCTCGGTTCGCCCTTAGCTCGCTCGAAGTTTGAGTGACACATAAATGGAACACAAAAAAATGAAAAAAGTTCAACGAATGGAACACAAAACTGGCGCGAGTTCTGCCCCAGTGCGACGAATGGAAAACGCTATAAGATTTGTTTGTTTTCGAACCTTTCGTTTAAGATCCGCCAAGCAACTGTGTAATTCGCGTCAGAAATTTCAAGAGAAGAAATAGTATCAGCTGCTACAGATTTTAACGAAAGACGTAAATAGTGAAACTTTTTCGCAGGTGTTAATTTTGCGTTACTATGTATCAGCGAATTAAACGTGTCACGAAAGAATAACCATTGATCGTACGAGCCGTCAAAAGTGGGAAGATTAATTATTGAAGGTAGTCGAATGTTTGCTAAATCATCATCATTATTACTCGAAATAGTCGAATTTATAAGATTTCCCAAGTTTGGCGTTTGTACTTGTATTTGATTGGCTAAAAACTTCTTCGCTGTGGATATTAAATAATAAAATTTGTTTTCAAATTCCTCAGTCTCTATATCCTGTTGGTCAATATCTGTTTCAGGATCAGCAGAGGCAATGTTTAGTTGAATAGCGACAAATTCGTCTAAAAGATTATCTGTTTTGAGTATTCTTGCTTCTAATTCAACTAAGTCAACAGAAGAAATAATCTCCTTTGATGTAAGATTTTCAAAATAGTTATTAAAACGTGTGAGAGTACTTCTAATGGCCTTTCTTTTATTTTTATATTTAGTAACTTCAGACATATCGGACAATATAAATATATTTAGAAATGATCCAATAAATATATTTAATCAAATACGATGTTGTAATATAAAAGAAATAAATTAACAATGAATCTGTGTCTACTATTAAAGTGTTTAATGTGTGTTTACGTATGTACGTAGTATATCTATATATAGTAAGTGTTAAAACAAATAGGGTAAACCAGATAGTGATTGGCCCCATTAAGACATTTCTTCGGTTTATAATTCACCAGAAAACTAACAGAGAGTAAATGAATAATTTGATAAGTTCAAAGTTTCAGTTTTTGATTGACTTACCTAATTGATTTTATGAAAATATTTGTTTGTTATTTCTAAAAGACAATTTATCAATCGAACTACAGAAAATATAGTCATTGGCCATTTTTTACAGTTTTTGGTCATGTGTTTGTACAGTGATTGGCCATGTGATAATATAAAGGGTATATGTCTAACTGAAACTACATTGCATATAATTCAAAATATTTTATTGCAAAATCGTTTAGGAAAAACAATTTTTTTTAATGTAAAATGAAAATAGTACCCTATAATAAATGCATCCTTAATAATTAGTGAGTGTTTATCATGCTTTTTTTAAACAAGTTGAGCAAGTAAAAATATCTGAATTAGATTTGTGTAAATTATGTTTTTCGATACAAATATGATGAAATGTTCGCAGACATGAGTTACATTTAATGCCGTATACATTATTCGTTATATTTCGTGTGCAAACAAAACAAAGTACTGTACATATAGGGAAATTTGGTATGAACCTTAATGTCTTCTTCTTGGTGTTAAAAAAGCTGTCTAGTAATTTTACCTAACTTTTCAGAAAATTGTTTATTTTTATGACAATGGCCACCATCAGTTGCAATCTCATTCTCATAACTATTTTGGGATGTAAATGGCGTTAGAGATATATTGGAGATAATGTTAATTTTTTTTGAGTTCATATCTTCAATGTTACTTTTAATTGGGTTTTGAGGTTCAGTTTTTTCTGACAAAAATTCTGTTTTTTTTGGCTTTCTTGGATTTATTAGTTGTCAACTTCTGTTTTCTTTTCGCTTTCTTCTCAGCAATTTCTTTTTCTTTTTTGGCCTTTTTAGTCTCTCTTTCAATTTTTCTGTTTTCTTTTTCTTCTATTTTCTTCTGTTTCTCTGCTTCTTTCTTATCCTTCATATCCTTCCAGGGACTGGAGGTGATTATATATGGCATTTTTTCTGTGATTTTTGTTCCTTTTTGTTCTGGCGTCTCATAATAAAACAAATATTCTCCAATGTTGCTGTTGTTCAAATGATTAGAATTACTGTTTGATGCCAAACTAAGATCTTCTACAATGGTACCACCGCTGGTAAATTCTACAGGTTCATCAACAGTCAATGGAATTTCTGAGGTTAACTCTTTTATGATTCCATTATCTTCTATAACGATGGGTAAGTTAGCAATATCTGAACTTGTTAAATCTGAACAAGGAACATTTAAAAATTGATTTTCAGTGAAATGATCAATTGTTTTATCATTATCAATCTCCATGGCTTCAAATTTCAGGTTACACTCGTGTGAGGATTTCAAATCAGTTATGCCAACAGTTTCTTCAGTATTTTGAGTATCTATCATTTCTATAATTATGTCCTTATCATGTTTATCATGTGAAACATCCCTTTCGCTTTCTTTGGCACTGGGGTTTTCTTTGAAGGACAACCACAATTGATAGATTATATTTAAATCTTCGTTTTCTAATTCGTGGTCATAGTTTTCGAATTTCTGCAATCTGCTCACTCCAACTATTCTAGCAAAATCGGTAAAGGTTAGACTATGTAGAGCTTGTGATTCATTAGAATTTTGTGGAAGTTTGTCTTTACCTAAGCATTTATCAAACTTGATAGCGGATGGATTCCAGGGAAAGAGCCCACATGTTTTAAATCCACTGATAATTGTCTGTGGACGTAGACTTGTAGATAGCACACATTTCAATAATGAAGCAAATGCTTTTTTAGTTAGTTCTTCTAAGGGATGATTTCGCCTCCATTCAAGAACACCTTTTCTCCAACCATTCTTGAGTGGCTTAAAAGTTGACACGTCAGCTGGTTGAAGGATTCTTGTTGCATTCGGATAGAGTGCTATAAGAATGATTCCAAGTTTGGAGCAAAGACTGCTCAGTTTTCGATCTAAGTGTGTCTTATGTCCGTCAACGAATAGTATGATGGGAAATGTGATGCCTTGGCTTTTTATATAAGGATAAAATACATTACCGATATATTCGTAAAAAATTTCGGATTTCATCCATCCAGTGTCACTACAGGCGGCTTGAAAACCTTCGAGTTTAACTGATTCAGCAATATCTTTCGGTAATCTTTTATACGGGTATATTATTAGTGGTGGTGTAGAAATACCAGAGGCACTAAAACAAAATAACACTGTAAGAGATGCCTTGGCTTGAGCTCCGTTTGTCTCGTACACATTCCTCCTTTGGGAGCCAGAACCTTTTTATTCTGGGGACACAACTGGAAATTTGTTTCATCTCCGTTGAAGATTCGTTCCGGAAAATTAAGAATACTATCGTAACCTTTCACTTTTAAATAAGAACTAATGTCTTGGAACCACTTTCTGATATCCGATTCACTTATTTTCGAGGACGCTGAAGTTATAGCTTCGGATTTTCTCTCTGTTAGCTCCTGATGCCTTTTGAAAAATGCCTTATACCATCCATCACCGGGATAATTGTTGTTAAAAGGGTTTTCACGTTGATTATCATCCAAAAATTGCTTTACTGAAGTCTGGATGTCTTCTTTACGCCTAGGGAAACCCTTTTTCTGGCAGTCTATAATCCAATCAACCATCTCTTTTTCTTCAGTTACATTGAGAATGGGAGATGGACCAAATGAAGATTTAACGAATTTATTTGATAATCAAAATTGTAGCGTGGATCTTGGAATATTGGGATATTTTCGACACACCGCTCTAACTGGAACTCCACTATGAATCTCCTCGATAGCTTTGAGAATATCCTCCTCTCTCCATTTTTTTACATATCTCGTACTATTCAACGTTTTCGGCATACCTACCTAAAAACTAAAAATAAAAAAAAATAGTTATAGCGCTTTCTAGTTAAGGGTTAATGGAAATTGACAAAAAGTATTATTCCATCATGGAACTAATCATATGGTACAATGATTGGCCCACCTATTTTAATAGTTATTTGCCACGGCCAACCACATATGTACATTGATATTTTCAAATGAATCTTACCTAAAAACCGTATAAAAATAACAGAGGGATTTTATAAAGCTAATCTGACGAAAAATCTTGAATATGTGAAAATTTAGTGATTGGCCTAGGGGGCCCATCACTGTCGTGGTCCAATTTCAACCAGCACAATTATTGGCCGTATTAAAATGCAGTTTCGCGCTAATTTTTTCAGGTGATCAAAGTATAAAACAAAACATTATCTATATATTGAACAACAAAATCAATCAACATCAATAAAAACCATTACAAAGTGAATATATCATGATATAAAATACAACATGTCTTACCTTAAGCAGCTCAAAATAGGTCAAAATCAAATCTTCTCTAACACGTGTTAGAACTGGTGCCCGTTCAGTTATTAAATGACTGTTGACAGAGTTGTCATTTTTACAAAGTGAAGGTGAAACTTGGGGATACTAGATTAAAACGTACATGCAATGGTTGATGAATTAGATTCCTTATTATTGAATATTTTATTCAAAGTGGCCAATCACTGTAGGGGAGGCCAACGACTGTAACGTATACCCTATGTGGGCAGTAGGAAATTGAAGACAGGAATGTATACAATATGCGTAATATGCAGTGAGAAACGTCGAATAAGTTTAAAACTAATTTTATTAGATGTTAAACCTGTAAAATACCGTTATCAAACAACGTATAAATTAAGTAGATAATCAAAATTCTTACAAATAGAACTCTGTGTAAGGAATAAGGAAAAGGGGTAAGGAGCGCACTAATCTGTATCTCAATTCAACGCGTGTGATGTTGGCCGGTGACTCGTCTACTTGCCCAGTCTTCGATGTTCAAAATGGTAATAAACCCAATTCAATCCGTATTCGAAGGACCAAATATATTATTGTCATAAGGCTTATGCATTTTCTCAGCAATTGCTGGTAATATTTACCTATCCCGAGCGTAAACGCAAATGGGGTTAAGCTCAAAAATTACATATTTAAAAATTTACCAACAATGTGAAATGTATTTAAAATTGCTGCTTTTTGCAAATCAATAAATGTGTTTTTATGAAGACGAAGTATTTTAAGACTGCCTTCAAGACTTCTGGGGATGAGTCCAGTTGATGATACGATGATTGGTACCACCTACACTTTTTTGCATGCCACCCTACTTCTATAACAAGAAGGGTGTACTTTGCTATCTTTTCATTGCAAATGGATTGAATTTTTGTTTTAATTAAGATTTTAACTATATTTGTGAGTTCCGTATTGTTTATAGAAGCCCGTTAGAATTTTGTGACAAGATAATAACCAAATTTGGAGACGTAACGAACACAAACTGGATTGTGTTTGTCAACATAGTTCACATTGGAAAACATTAAAACGTAAAATAAATGACACGAGGATACGTCATAAAAACTGCAAGGCCCCAATCGACATAAAAATTAAATTAATAACTAGAAATAGTATAAGGAAGGATAGTTTGTTAAAAGAAGGCTTAAATACTATTATAAAGGTAAATAAGTAATTATAAAGTAAATAATAATTATTTTTTAATGCAAAATATCAACACTGTTATAGAATTTTTTTTTTTTTTTTTTATTTAATTTAACGTGCTTGTGACAGCTGTGGCCATTAGCACGAGGTACAATAAAATATAATCAATACATGAAATTAATAAAACAAAAAACAGTATTAATGACAATGATTGATAAAAAACTGTAGTATCAAACCGTATGACTATCAGAGTTTATTCAGTAGTTGTTCTTCTTTGAGGAATTGAATAGTTTGGATGATTTGATATGGACTGGATAGAACGTCCTTGATGTTTGCTTTCATTCCAAGGCGATGACGTCTGCTGGAGTAACATGGGCAGATCGTGAGGATGTGCTCAACAGTAAGAGGGCACTGGCAGTGTTGGCATAGTGGTTGTGGTGATGAGGTAATGAGATAAAGATGGGTAAGTCGCGTGTGGCCGATCCGTAACCTTCTTGTTATAACCATTTCCTTTCTTGTTAGGTCAAGAATGGGCAGTTGGTTAACAGTGGGTTGAACTTTTTTTAAAAATGTTGAACATCTATTCCAATGAGCTTGCCAGTTGTTCTGGGAAATTTGTTTCATATAGCTTTTTAAATCGTTGGAAATTTGAAGGTCTAGTGGGTTGATAGCTGATGAAGCAATATGTTTGGCAAGGCAATCGGCGCGTTCGTTACCATATATCCCGATATGAGAAGGTATCCATATAATAGTTATAGTTATGTCGAGAGAAATTAGACTTTGATACGTGTCGTGTATGCATTGAACAAGTGGGTGTTTTGTGAATATATTATCAATAGACTGAATAGATGAAAGGGAGTCAGTGCAAATGGCTATTTGTTGATGAGGTAAAAAGTTGAGTTGAAAGGCTTGTAGAATAGAGAAAAGTTCACCAGTGAATATGCTGCAATTGGCTGATAGTCGATATGTTCCAACTGTAGATTGACCGGTAGTAACAGCGCAGCCCACTCCATTATGGCATTTTGATGCATCAGTGTAAAGCACTCGGTCGTAGTGATTCTTGTTAAGTAATTCCAAAAAAGACTTTCTTATAAGGTCATGATTAGTTTCTTCTTTGTAGAATCTGGTAAGGGATGTATTAAGTTTTGGAAGTGTTTTGGACCAAGGAGCAGGATGTGAAAAGTCGATAAGTTTAGTTTGGGAGAGGTTAACTTGAGGAATTAGTATGTGAAGAGTGGACGGAATAGTTTGAATACGTGAGTCAGGGTGATATGTGTTTGAAATATGAGGGGTGGTTACCAATAAAGAGTATACTGGATTAAATTGATTTGAGGAAATCGAGGCAGCATATGAGAGGAGAAGAAATTGGCGCCTAAGCCAGAGGGGGGGTTCGTTTGCTTCTAGACAAAGACTGTCTATTGGGCTGGAGCGAAAAGCACCTAGACAAAGTCGGATGGCAGTATTGTGCACAGAGTTAAGAATTTTAAGGGTGGGTTTAGATGCTGATGCGTAAATGAAACTACCATAATCAAGTTTGGATCTGATGAGAGCTCTGTAAACTAATAAAAGGGCTGATTCGCTAGCCCCCCAATGGTAGTGTGACAGTGTTTTGATAATATTAAGTCTTTTTATGCAATCGCTTTTAGTTTTCTGTATATGATACTTCCAAGTTAGTCGAGAATCGAATATCAAACCTAAAATTTTACATTGGTTAACTACTGGAAGAGGGTTATTATAGATAAAAATTTTAGGGTCCGTTGAAGAAAATTTCCTGCTAAATTTAATAACTTGTGATTTTGTAGGAGAGAGAGTAAGTCCCAGTGCGGATATTCTAGATTGTATAGTGTTTACAGCACACTGGAGAAGCTTGCAGGTAGTTGAGATCGAGGCACCATGACAGTACAGAACTAGATCATCCGCATATAATACGGATTTGACAGGGGAGGGGAGGTTGTAACATAAATGGTTGATGGATAAAATAAATAATGTGGAGCTTAGTATAGAGCCTTGAGGAACACCATCTTGTTGATCATAAGAGGGAGAAGTACATCCATTGGCGGAGACTTTAAATGTTCTCGTATTAAGAAAATTTTTAACAAATGAGTAAACATTGCCTTTGAGTCCATTTTGTAATAATTTATCAAGAACAATGTGTCGAGGTAAGGTGTCGAATGCTGCTTCGATGTCGAACGTACAAGCTATTACTTCTTGATTGCAATTAAGAGCTTCGGCGATATGAGTTTGTAACAATACTAAATTATCATTTGTTGATCGATGATGACGAAAGCCAGATTGTTCCTTAGGTAAGAGTTGATATTTCTCAATAAACCACATGAGTCGTCGATTTATCATTTTTTCCATAAGTTTACATAAAGTACATGTAAGAGAAATTGGTCGGTATGATTTTGATGAAGTTGATGTTTGCAATGGTTTTAATACTGGTATGATGATAGATTTGTTCCATTGGGTGGGGAATGTTTGGGAAGACCAAATATAGTTATATAATTTTAGCAGAACGTTAAGGCTGTATGTGGATAGATTTTTAAGAAAAATGAAGGGAATATCGTCAGGCCCAGCTGCAGTGTTTTTACAAGATGACAGAGCAGATGTAAGTTCGGAAAGCGAGAAAGGGGAGTTAATATCATCAATATCTTTTGGGTGAGGTTGAACAGAGTTTAAAGCATTTGGAGAGGAGTTAGGAAGGTTATGAGAGTTAATTTTATTTTGGAATTTATCGTAAAATGCTTCTGCAAGAGTATTGCATATGGTTTGGTTGTTACTAGTGGAAGTGCCATTAGTCATTAAAAGAGGGATTTTGGTGTTGGTTTTTTTACCTTGGACTTGGCGAATTTTTTTCCAAGTTTGGGAGGGGCATGTGCTAGTGTTTAGAGTACATACATAGTTATGCCAAGAATTTTTCTTGCTTTGTTTAACGATATATTTGGCTTTTGCTTTAAGTCTTTTATAAATCATAAGGTTTTCAGGACTTTTGTGTTTACGATATGAGTAAAGTGCTGATTTGGATTGTCGAATTGCTTGTTCACATTGAGAGTTCCACCAAGGAACCATTTTGAGTCGGGGATTAAGTGTCGTTTTGCCAATGTTAGTGTTAGCAGCTGTAGTAATGGCATCAGAGAAAAACTTTATAGAATTATTAATATTATTTGACTGGGGTAAATTGCGAAGAAGGCGTTCAGCTTGATCAGAAAACTCAGGCCAATGAGCCTTACTAAGGCGCCACAAGCTTCTCTCAGTTGCTTGATCATTAGAGTTATTACAAATTATAATAGGGTAATGGTCGCTGTCATGTAAATCGGAATCTGTGCGCCAGGTTAAAAAAGGAGCAGTTTTGGGGTCACAGAAGCTAAGATCAATTGATGAAAAAGAGCCGGATGCAAGATTTAAGTGCGTATATGATCCCGTATTGAGGAGACATGAATTAGTACAATTGAGTATATTTTCAATAACTTTTCCGCGTCCTGAAATAAAAGAAGACCCCCACAATAAGTTGTGAGCGTTGAAATCGCCTACAATTATAAACGGATGAGGTAATTGATAAACTAGGTCTAAAAGTTCTTCTTCTTCAAGTTTGTGATTAGGGGGTATGTATATAGAGCATATTGTTAATTTATTTGGACAGTAAGCAGTGACAGCAATAGCTTCTAGATTGGTAGTTAAGGGAAGATGCATGGAAAAAAGGTCATTCGATACAAATATGGACGTACCACCGCTAGCACGGAGGTAGGAAGTTCTAACAAAGTGATATCCTTCAAAAGATTTTATTGAGGGTATGGTAGAAGTCGTGAAATTTGTTTCTTGTAGGCATAAAAAGTTGGGTTGATAAAGAGACAATAAATGTTGTAGTCGTTCAGAGCGCGGATAATATCCGTCACAATTCCACTGAATTATCGCGAATTTATTATTTAATAGGGGTCAGTTTCCTCACAATTGGAATCGCAGTCATTGGAGCTAACAGATTTTAGGCTAACGGTATCGGCAATATCATTGGGTTTCAAAGAGCTTTTGATTTTTTTTGTAATACGAGTAATGCGATTTTTAAGTGATCTGTCAGTGATTGCATAATAAACTTGGCTGAGATCATTAAGAAGAGATTTAATGTTTGTAGTCATTTTATAGGCTTCAGCTAATGGGTCATTGTTATTATATGTATTCTCCAGAAATGCAATTAACTGCAAGAAGGTTACTGAGAAAGATGGTGGATCTGAATTTATTAAATTTTCGATAATTGATTGAGAAGAACTACTAATTAATTTCTCGGTTGTTTTTGATTTTTTTTTGGGAACTTTTTTAGGGGCACTAAAGTTATCTTGATTTGGTGGCAGAGGCTCATTTAAATTATTTATTGATGGAGATTCAAGGCTAGAATCATTTGAATGCATTCTCTTGATGCCAGGGGTAGAAGTAGTAGGCATGATTAGTTCTAAGGGATCTGCGGCATTGGATGAAACAGAGGTAGTAATGTTTGGAGTGGATAAGGAAGTGCAGATTGGAGCAGTTGTAGAGTTGTCAGTAGTTTCTAGGTGTGTATCATTAGGAGTTGGAAGGGACCTAGCCTCAGGTATATTTTGGCAGTTCTCAGCATTGTGTCCAACTTGTTTGCAGATGAAACACTCTAGTTTGTCTGTTGATATAAAGATACGAAAAGCAGTATTTTCAAATTGAATTAAAACAGAGGTTTGTAGTTGGAAATCTTCTTTTTCAGGGATTACATATACGGACCTCCGGAAACTTAGAATATGTGAGTAATCATCTTCTGGAGAACCAGATCGGATGTGTGATATAGGGGAAGCAAGTTGTAACCCAAGATCGTGTTTTATAGCGTGTTCTATAAGATGATCTGGGATAGAGGGACATACATTCGAAATTAACAGTCTTTTAGAAGGGGTAATGAGTCTCCGAATAGGAGTAATATTGTCTCTAATTGTAATTGTAGGGTGGTTTTTTATTATATTATCAGTAATGGACGTGGATGCTAGAAAAATACAGATATACGTTGGTTGGATATGCGAGAAGCATGAGTAATACCTTTTGGCGTTACAATTTCACCGATTGCCTTAATATAGTCGAAGAGAACTGTATCAGGAAGTGAGTTTATGACGATGGCTTGGTTTCTACTCGGAAAAGTTGTAGTTGTCTGTGTTTGTTTTCTTGAGTTGGTTTTGGTAACTTCAGCGAAGCTAGGTGCAGTAGATTTTGTACTCATTTTAAAGTATTTTGGATGCCAAAATATTTAAATAGCGAGTCTTAATGACTAGCCTATAAGTTTATATTGTTTTTAACACAAAAAGTCACATACCAATAATTAGGAACTTTAAAAAACTTGTCACTTTTAACGACTATACCACTCGAACTAAAATACAACCTTCTCGTTCGGAGGCTACACGTTTTTTCGTTATAGAATTAATGTGGTCGAAGCTTATACTTTTCTTAGAATGACTAAGGAGGCTAAAAAAATTCCAAATTGAATCCCACCGATGGACAAATTAAATGGAGGTAACAGCACATCCTTCATAAAGATTATCATGTTGATACAAAATGCTAAAAACAGGCTATTGCCTTTTTTAAAAATAAGAAAAAAAAATCCTATGAAAATACCGTGTTAAATATAATAATTCTTGAAATTTATTTTTCAATTATTACTTAAAGACGCAATTCGAAGATTTAGTGAAAGAATAAAAATCTTAATTATACCGAGCAAGTAAATCCCAGTAACGAAATGGACACAAGAACATAATATTAAAATTTCACTTAAAAATCATAGGATAAACAAATATACTTACCTATACTGCAGTGTCTGTTTATGTAGTGATAATAATTTATTTATTTATTGTAGCATAGACGTTAAGATTAAGGTAATTAAAAAATTTAAATTAAATTGAAATATATTTTGTCTAAATTTTTTACATTGTCATTGTCATTGATCGCAAATTACGTTTCCATGATGGAAATAAGTATTTTTAAAAAATAACTTTATTTACAACGACTTTTATAGATTTTACTTCTGAATCCAATATAATAATAATTATAATAATCCCAATAATTCCTTATTTAAACACTATTATTATCTTAATTATCCCAAAAACTTAACTTGTAAATTTATTTTAAACGATCTTTAAATGATTAATAAAACAAAAACTTAATAGTAAAAATGATAACAAAAAATAAAATGGATTCTTCCGACTATGTAACTGCTCCATCCCTAATAATGTAAATTACGGAGTATTTTTCATTTTCTTCGTTAATCTTCCTTCTTCTTCCTCTTGATATTCATTTTTCTTTCTTGATATTACATTGAAATTGAATGTATTAAATTATTTTCAACTATTAAATTTTTCTTTTTGCTTTGAAATTAATTATTAAATTATTTTTAAATTATTAAATTTCTTTTCTTCTTATCTTGATGAATTGAAAATTGTTAAATTATTTAAAAAGTTTTTAAATTTCATCATTAAGTTTTCTTCTTCTGGTACTGGTTTCTTGATCTTGAATTTCTTGATTTCTAACTGCCAAATGAGGATGGGTATTGGTTTTTAGAATGGGAATAGGGTTTTAATAAAAATAGCGTTATTTAAATTTTGAGGAACAAATAATATGTCAAAACATCCCTAAATTGAGGGATTCCGTTCTGTCTATATTCAAAATTTGTTTTAATATTTATTAATGTAGTGAATCCAATTACTATTGTCCATAGTTCCATGCTTCTTAGATCTAAATTAATTTGATTAAATCTAATGGGATTTTAAATGATATATTTTCTATTATTTTTGAAATCTTTAAAAATATTTTAATATGTAATTAAATTAATTTTTTCTATCATTTGATTTACGATCGATTAAGTATAGGACTCTTTCTAGGTTTTCTTGCGATGCTTTTGTAATAAGTTCCCTTATCGGTTTCTAGTTAATACCCCATTATCTTGGAGAACTTGCTTTTGTACTAATATATGCAGTTTGTTGATTTGAATAATCATAGGGTCTGATCTATTCTGATTGATTTTATCAATTAAATTTTTTGTGGTTTCTGCATTTCGTTCTCGGATTTTATCATATATTAATTTTGTGGCCCGTTTGTGATTTTCAATATAACTGGAAACTATAAAATGATCATTTAGATCAAAAGAGTCAGGGTTATTGATATGGCCTTTTATTACTTCAAATGGAGTAAATTTAGTTACGGAATGAATTGAATTATTGTAGTCTAAGGGCCGGTTTATTCATCTGTTCAGTAAAGTATCCGTTAGTTATTTGTTCACTAAACTTAAAGGTCACCTGTAAGCAGTTTGTGTTTATTCAACGTATTTTATTAGTTCAGTAGTTACTGAATACTTATCACTACGGGAGATAAGGCAACATGAGACTGACTTTACCATAGAACAAAAAGATCTTTTTGTTCTAAGGACTCTACTAATGAGTTCTATAGTTTTTTTTGACAGATGACATTTTACTCAGCATCAGCTGTGTATCTTGTTTGGTTTTTTCGAGATTTTAAAAGATTATTAGAAGTTTTTAGTTAAATCTGAGGGTTAACAAAAGCTGTTGCAGTGACGGAATCGGATTGTTTCTAAAAAATTTCATTATTTCCGAAATGGTTTTCTAACATAGTTTATAGTAAAATATCTTTCAGATTGGTGTAAAAGTATTTCTTCTATGAAGGCTAAAGTTTGTGCAACCGATTTTTTTTGTTAAACGAAATTATCCCAACAGTTTAAATTGTCCCATTGGTGAAATCTGTTTTGGCTATTTTAAGGTAGGCTATCGTTAATATGGTCAAGAAAAAGATTTATTTCGTCAATAACATCCATTTTAAAAAGATTAAGTAAAAACAAAGAATGATAAAAAATTTACCAGGATTGCTTAATCCCATAAGACGTACGTTCGCCAAAAAAATCGATCGCACGTGACGTCACTGCAGTCCTCGGCCGTATTAAAACGATTTTATGGGAATATTTATTATAAATTATAACACTGTTACTAATAAAAATCTCTAATTCTTAGGTTATTCCTTATTTAAACTTAGAATAGTTATTCTAAGTATAAGCTTGGTATAAATTGTTCACTAATAAACTCGGAATAAATTCAGTATAACTATTCCCTCTTTATTCCAAAATAATGATTTGGCAACGTAGCAAAAGTCCACACAAGTACATGGAACACGGTAAAATTAAATGAAGTATGACAGTATGACTATTAAAAAAAATAAAAAAGTTTATTATCGTCGGGAATGGAACCCGCAGCAGCTGCGTGAGAGGCGAGTGCGTAAAACATTACACCACAAATGATTATATATTATTTTAGATTTTTTTGCTTTATAATTTATAAAATTTTGTTTGGGAAAAGCTCTTTGTGGAATTGTTCGAAATTTACCTTACCTTGCAGGTTTTATTATAAAAATGTCTAACTGATCACTTTTTACTTATTTCTTGCAAAAAATAAATTAAAAATCTCTCTATTAGAGTATATTGTAAATGGGTATATTCTTTCTTTAAAAATTTTTCTTTTTCTTGTATTTTCCATATTTATATCTATATTTATTAAATTAATAATCTGCTTAACAGCTTCTACACCTTATCGCAAACATATTTTTTAGGTTATACTACACTTAAACAAGGCTTAGGGTAGGTATAACTTTATACCGAGTTTTTATTCCGAGTATAAGTTACTATTCCATATTTATTAGTAGACATTTTGCCTATTCCGAATTTATTCTCGGTATAAATATTTATACTCCGTTTATTAGTAAGGCTGTAAGTGTTTAATCTTAAAAATCCAAATAGTGGTACGTTAGTATTACAGAAATCATAAAAATACTGTCTAATTCCTATTATTTCCATGCATTTATATAGTAAACGTTATAATGAAGGACTGCAGTGACGTCACACAGCTGGCGGACAAATCAGCCCGATTAGGCAATCCTGGTAAATGTTTATCGTTCTTGAGTAAAAACCTTAGAACAAAAAGAAACAGGAAGGAGTCTGTCATATATTAACTTTCAGAAAAATTTGCGACGGAAGTCGGCCATCTTGAAGCTCCTTGTATGACTCATTGTTTATGTTTACAGTATGCTGTCAAAGCAATATTTGCATATAAATGTCAAAAATTAGCGCATAGGCGTATCATTCGGTTTTTATAAACACAAAATGATTTACAACACTAAATGTATTCACATACTTGATTGGTTGGAATTTAATAAAAATAAAGACCCTAATATAAATTTAATTTTTTTACGGTACGGCATTGGAAACGGAAATTAAAATTGACATTTGGCCGCCATATGCAAGCTCCTTTCTGGACTCAAGGTCATTTTGCATATACTCCTTCCTGTTTCTTTTTGTTCTAAGGTAAAAACACAAAACACGCGAAAAACAATTTTAGGTTAGAATCTCCTCTGTTATTCCTTAATGACAGGTCCAATCGATCTGTAAGTTAAAGTCTTCAGTAGCTTACAATTACTGAAAACTTGGCGTTACTAGGAGATGAATAAACACTTACGGACGACAATCTTCTCAGTAACGCTACCAAACACTTTACTGAAAGGTGAATAAACCGGCCCTAAGATTGCATATTTCATTAATGGATTGATATCGAGATTTTTATTATCCTCTTTCAAACATCTAAGATGTTCAATAATAGTGGAATAAAATCTTTCGACAGGGGAATTTGAATTGTCATTTTTGGCTGTGGTGTAATGGAGTTCAATCTTGTGTAATTTGCAGAAATTTTCTAAATCGTAATAATTGAGTTCTGTACCGCAATCGGCAGTAATTTTGTAGGGGAGTCCGAGATGACTGACGAAATTTAGGAGGTTGTCTATGACTGATGTACCATTAATGCTTGGTATCGGATAAGATTGTCCATATCTAGAAAAGGAATCGATAATTGTTAAATAGGGTTGATGGGAAAAACGAAAGACATCTATATGAATATGTTCAAAGGGTTTTGATGCAGTTGGGGTGAGATTAAATTTTATGACAGGGGGATTTCTATCGTATTTGTTTCGAAGACAAACGACGCAATTGTTTATAAACTTTTCTATATTTTCTGACATTTTGGGCCAATAGTATCTAGAACTAAGTGATGTTTTGACTTCGTTTATCCCTTATCTCATAGATACTAAATGGTAACATGGCTGACCGGTGAAGCTTTAAAGTAATAATAGTTTCTAAAGGAGGGCGCCACGAGTATATAAATTAAATTTACCACATTACTTGATGCTATATAGAGGTGCGTCATCTTAAACTCTGCGTCATCTTCGACGTCCTTCCCCTACCATCTTTATGGGCTTGGAAGCCCATAAATTTTTAGTGCAATAGCGTTGTATATTTTGAGACACTTAACAGTATTTGGTGAAATATATAAACCTAAACCCAAGAATAACTAAATAAAAAATATATGTATTGTGGTTTAAGAAACAACTTAATTGCTTGTGATAAAATGTAATAGAAAAAAGTAGAAACTAATTGGTTATGGTTTTATTTCTTGTTTTATGTAAATAGGTATTATACCAGAGTTATTGAGGTTAACGGCAATTATTTTAAACTTGCACTTATAACAAATAGAGATAATATAGGTAAAAACATTATAAAGTAGGCGCTACTTACATGTAGAGGCCAATCTAATGGTGGAGGTGATGAGTTCAACACTGTTCGGGTCCTGAGGAGGAGCCTTTCGATCATGAGTTTTTTCATCTCACCCCGAAAAAAAAGAGGCCAATCTAATAGAATATTTTAATTTATTTTGTAAAAAATCCCTAGATAAAAAATACTATGTAAATATTTTAAAAGGTATTTACAAAATAGAAAAAGTTACACCTTATAATAATACGAGGGTTGCCTTTTATATTTCGGGATTAGAGAACAAAAACAAATATTTATCATCGAAAATCACTTTATTGTTTTTCAAAATATTCCCCATGAAGATCAATACACTTTTGCATGCGTTTGAACCAATTGTCGAAGCACTTTTGCCACTCTGATTGAGGTATCTCCAAAACATGCATTGTGAATGCAGCAACCGCTTCTTCAGGTGTCGAAAAACGTTGACATCTTAGTTTATTTTTTACGCACGGGAAAAAAAATTCATTCAGTGCCAAGTCAGGACTATACGGCGGATGATTCATCAAATCGATGTTTTGGGTGCTCAAAAATGCAGTTGTTTGAGCTGATGTGTGGGAGCTCGCATTGTCGTGGTGAAGAGTGATTCGTCTTTGGCGGTTGGTTTTCCTGATTTCTTGGAAGACAACTGGCCAGCAAATCCACCATCCAACCTAACCTGTCATGATGTGATAGACGTGTTTCGAAGCACCGCGATCGTATTTTTTGAGCATTTCTTTCAACCAAACGACACGAGCCTTTTTTTGAGTGATTTACAAATTTTGACCGACACATATTTATGCAATATTGAATGTATGTTGGTCCCACTAATGCCTAAGGTTGTCTCAATCTCACGATAGGTCACATGGCGATCTTGCAATATCAGACTGATATTGGACGACTTGCACGAAATTCGTCTTGGAGTGAACTACGGCTACAAGTGAATTCACCATACCATCGATAAACACTGGCCCTTGATGGAGCTTCATCGGCAAAACTTTAATTAAGTTCATCCATGCAACTTTACGATAGAGCTGTCAATTGCCAGATTGCAACACCAGGCTAAATCCCGAAATATAAAAAGCAACCGTCGTAAAGGTATTGCTTATTTTAAAACTGACAATTTGGGAATACGGAGTGAAGACAGTATATTTTAAGTACTTTGCAAAAACAAGGCTACTCTAGAAGCTAAAAGTGCCAAAATTATTGCGAGCGCATTGTAATAAATTTTATCAAGAATTTGTATTCGTAGATTCAAGCGGTTTATGTAACCAAATGAATACGTGCGTTAGATTTATGTATACAGCAACCGAAGTTGGAGCAGTTCCTTTAATATACATACTTCATACGTCGCAGAACGAGAGTAATTACACCCTAGCGTTTAATACTCTTAAAGAACATTTATCTACCAAAAGATTTGGTGGGTTAGGATACCCACTGGTCTTTATGACTGATAGTCCCAGCGAACGAAATACATACTCCAAAATCAGTTTTTCCCTCTTCTTGCTCCTTTGTCTATTTCATGTTGCCCAAGTATATTTGAGGTGGCTTTGGACATCCAAAAGTAGTATTTTAAAGGAGCATAAAAAACCCATAATAAAAATGAATTTTCCATTGAAGAAGCTGAATATGAATATAACAAAATGTTAACTGGTGAGTATATTTTCTGAGTGTAGATGAGTATAGCTTCTATTTGGGAAAGAAAATTGGAATGGTGCTTGTGTTTAAGGAAATATTTTATTACAAGAGGTAATAACACAAACAATGTTGTTGGGGGGGCTAGACATTCATATCAGCCTCAACATCGGGTTAAGCCGCTAATCACACTTCCCACCTTCGAATGGACTACTTGTACCAACGAAATTCGTTGCATTGTCAGAGTAAATATTGGAAGGGTTTCCACGTCGGGAAATGAATCGTTTCAAGGACAAAATAAAATCATCTGTTGAGAGAGAAGAAACTACTTCAATATAGCTATATAACATTCTGTTATTACTGCTTTACGAAGTTGTGAGGATTTTATTAGAAGTGGTCCACCAAAGTAAATTCCGACTTTATCAAAAGGTTTAGAGATAGAAACTTTGTCTTTGGGCAAATTTGATCGGAAGTTTTTGCTCGGAAACGCAAACAAATTACACATTCGTGAATTATTTTTTTTCTCTCACGTAGGCCATTAAGAGGCCAAAATTGAAGCAGAACATTACACAGTACGGTTTGAGCTCCTGCATGTCCAAGATGAATGTGCTCGTGTCTTAACATGATTTTCACTACATGATGCTTGGACGGTAGCAATATCGGATGTTTTTGATCTTCCGAAATATCTGCATATTGCAAACATCCTCCAATACATATCAGATCTAAGGAGCTTAAAAAAGGTTTGAAGTGAAGTAAATTTTTATTGGAAAGTCGTTTATCAGTTTCCAGTTCTGATATTTCCATAGAAAAATGTTGATTCTGTATGATTATACAGTCAACGTAGCTAATTTCCTTTCTTCTACGGATAATGGGCCTACCCGTTTTGAAGATGGATTCTTACAAATAAAAATGAATCTAAGTACATAAGCTACAGACTGGAGAAGTCGAGGCCATGAAGAAAATCTAACAGAGAAGTGATTCCACAATTCATGCTGGATTTGCATATTGGAAGTATTATGTAACTTAATTTTTCTTTCCTCAGGAACATTGATGTCAGGAATAACAGGATTATGAACCTTCATTTGAAAGTCAGGGTTAAGAAAAAATAATGGTCCTTGCCACCATAAATTTGAAGAGATAAGAGAAGATGCTGAAATACCTCTAGAGAATAAATCGGCAATAAAGATGCCATGTAAAAGATAGAGCTTGAATTTTTGAAACTCTATTTGATACAAAATTCAACCAACGAGAAGGATGACCTTGTAACCAATACAACGCGATTTGTCAATCTGTCCATAGGATCACTGATGAAAATATTAATTTTTTTTTTGAAAATATTAAATATTTTTAGAGTCAGGTTAGCTAACAGAACCATAGCGCATAACTCCAAACGAGGAATTGATAAACTTTTTATAGGAGCTACTCGTGATTTTGAAATTATGAGAACAGAAGAAATAGAAAGGTTGTGATATCTTATTCTCAAATATATACACGCTGCGTATGCCTTTTGACTACTATCTGCAAACCCATGAATTTGAATTTCCATTACTTTCTCATTCAGAAATAGGAATCTGGGAACTTTCAAATCCTTCAGAGACATAATGTCCTTTATAAAGGAATACCACTCTGATAACAAAGCAGGAGTTAACTGTTCGTCCCAGGATACTTTTTCTATCCATAATTTTTGGATAAAAAGTTTACTCCTTACTAGGTAAGGACCAATTAACCCGAGAGGATTGAACATTTTTAAAATAATACTAAGTGTTTTTCTTTTAGAAAGGGGTTCAGAAAGGAAAATTTTCGGAAGAGAGATATGGAAAATACATCAGTTAAAACGTTCCAATAAAGCCCTAATACTTTATTAGAGAACTCTTTGTCATTTATGACATAATTTACTTTTTTGTTCTTATCACAATATAACTGTCGAAATTCAAGAGAATTTGACGTACACTTATGCAATTCGAAACCATGTGAGTTTAGAACATTATTTACCTCAGAATAAGCAGTTTTTAATTCTGCTAAAGAAGATCAGCCATACAATACGTCATCCACATACGTCTGACATTGTAAATTTTTGCAATTTCATTTAGAGTTTTTGTGACCAGAAACGGAGCACAATTAGTGCTGTATGTAACAGTTTTTAATTGAATACAAGTCAAGTCTTTATCAGACGACTCTCTCCACAAAATGTATTGTAGAAAGGTTTGCTGGGGTTTTATCAGGATTTATCTATACATCTTTTTTATGTCGGCTGAGAAAACAACTGAAAATAGTCGAAAACGACAAAGAATGTGGTACAGATCACACTGTACTTGAAAACCTTTTAGCATTATGTCGTTTAGGGAACTTCCAGAAGTACTCTTACAGGACGCATCAAAAACAACCCTTAATTTAGTTGTTTCACTACTTTCTCGTATCACGCAGTGATGGGGAAGAAAGTACTTGTTTTCTAACTTAGAATTGACAAGTTGAAGAGGAATGAATGTTCCATGTCCTAATTCTATATACTCGTTGATAAATGCCTTATATTCATGAAAAATATTAGAATCTCTTTGGAACCTTTATTTCCAAATTTAGAAAGCGTTTCTTTGGTACATGAAAAGAATTTCCAAGCCGATTATTTTCAGTTGGAGTTTTTAATAGTAGATCTACTTGGAATCTACCATTTGGAAATTGTATGAAGGTTGAAATATATATTTCCTCTGCGAGTTCATCATTAGGGGAAAGAAGTTTTTCTCCAGGAAGTTCTTCGACCTCCCAGAACTTTGTATGAAGTATATCGATTTGTGTATCAGGTTCAGGTTCAATGATTGATCCTTGACTAAAAAAATAAACATTAATGGTCTTTTGACCAACTGTTGGAGGATATTTACCCCCAATCAACCATCCTAGTTGAGAGTTTTGAAGAATGGGTAAATTTTTTTCCTATTCGAACAATATCTGGGAGTATTAAATCAAAATACCCTTCTGCTTCAATAAGGATGTCAATATCAGAAGGAATCATGAAACTCGTGTCAGCAAGTTTCATGGACGAAGGAACTTTGAACCTTTCTAAGTGTACTTTTACTTGTGGAAGTTTAGAGGTAATTATTGGAATAAAACAGCAACTTAATGGATATTGTGTATTTCTGTTATCATCTGAGTAGATGACCAGATCGGTCATTTTATTAGAAAATGAGGATGTATTTAAAATACCTGAATGCTGCTTTCAGTTTTGCAACAAGTTTTTCGGTTACAAAGGAGTTTTGGGAACCACTATCAAGCAGTGCCTTTACTTTCAACGGGCCTTGATAACTATGCAATGTCACTACTGCTGTTTGCAATAGGACTTCCACATTTGAATTTCTAGAAGAAAGAGTATAGGATACACTCGAACTTTTTGGATTAGATTCGATTTGAGTTCCAATTTCACTCCTTTCGGAAACGCTCGGTTGTGACGATTGAGGTTACTGTTCATCTCTCTAGGTGCTACATGAACCTTGTTGAGAATTGTCACGAATTTCTGTATTTCTAAGGGGGCGTGAGTTGAAAGACAGTTGAGGGGATCCTTGTGAATTTCTGAACGGTTGTCTACCAGTTTGTATATTTGAACTTGTAAACATATTATTCGAATGAAGAATGCTGTTGTGTCTTTTTGAACAAACAGCGCATGACTTTAAAGACTTGCACTCATTCACTAAGTGCTTGCCGCCAATACAATTGAAACAAAGCGATTGAGAACGGAGAAATTCATATTTCTGATTTTGCGAAAGTGACAAGAATGGTTGGCATTCAAGTATGCTATGGCTGAAATTTTGGCATTACCAGAATTTATTTTTGTTATCTAACGCCTGAGAATAAAGAGCTACCTTTCTCATAGACTTAGGTGATTCTCTTTTCTCTTTATTGTCAGACGAATTATTAGGATTTAATGACTCTAATGTGTTACAACTGCATTCAATGATTTTATAGAATTCTTCCATTGTTGCAAGACATTTTGAATTTTCGTTTATTGATTCGCGATTCATTTGATACTCTTTTTTAGCACCAGTCTAATTTTCGTAAAAGCATATTTATTAAAATTAAATCCCACTTATCCAATGGGCATTTCAAGTTTTTTAATGATTCCAAGTTTCTTTTAATCTTTGTTATGAATTCTCGTAATGATTGTGAATTAACCATTGTTAGGGCAGGAATATCCAAAATTTCATTTAAATGTGAATTAATTATCAATAAGTTATTTGAATATCTTTTTTCTAAGATTTCAATGGCTATTTGAAAATTATCGTTTGTGAGTTCAAGTGAAACAACAAGTGACAGGGGTTCTGATTTTAGATATGTTTTTAAATATATAAATTTTTGAATTGGTGTCAAGCTTGGATTTTCTTTTATTAAATATGAAAAAAGTTGATAAAAAGACACCCACTTTTGATAGTGGCCATTAAAAGTTGGCACTCCTACTGTATCAGCAACGGTATTGCTTGAAACTTGTGGATGTGAAGAAGTATGTGAAGAAGTAGGAGATGATAAAATGTGAATTTTACGTTTTATTTGTGCTAGGACTTTATGATATTTATTCTCAACTACATCAGGATTTTCTAAATCGCTATTCTCTGGATCTAAATCCTCGATTTGATTCTGTATATCAGAATATTTGGAATAATTTGCATTCAAAGCTTGGGCTTTAATTTCAAGCAAATATATATCAGTTTCTCAATCAAAGTTTTTATCAACCCAATTTACAATTTTTGTAATTGCAGATTTTGCATGTTTTCTTTTCTTTTTTAGTGCGTCCATTTTAAATAATTTACAAGAGAAATTACAAATATGCAATCGTATTAAATAAGTACATTGATCAAAGGCGCAACAAAGACAATACCTGTTTCGAACACTCACGAGTCAACTAATGACAGACAAGTTAGTAATCTCAAACATGTTTGGCTAAAAATTTCAAGAAGCTTTCAGATTTGTTGTTAACTAACCTAGTTTTTAATTTGTATTTTATATTCATTACAGAATATACATTACACGTTCATATAAACCTCTAGAAAAATATCTACATTATCATAGACTATTATAGCAAAACATAGGTTATCGGTTTTTTCCTATTTTAAGAAAAATAATCTATAATATATCTATCTGTATACTTATATATTGTAATCTTATTGGTTTTGTCTTTTATTCGGATAAGAGGTCAGTAAAACTACTTTGAAATTACTGAATATTATGTATAATATCAATATTTTACTAATATACCATTAGTTTCATCAGGAAAAATAGCAAAACATGATTAACATTTAAATAATTATCATACTACATAATTTCTTGGTACTTTCTTTAAAATTTAAAAACAAAAACACTCAAACATGAAATAATAGTATATTACTTTATGAAGCGGAGAAGCATGACTTTTTTTGACGCGCACTTCGTTCGTCGCGTAATAGAGGGCAAGTCAAGAAAAGTCATGCTTCTTTGCCGAATAAAGTATACTATTTTTTCTTCAAACGTAGCAATTTTCAACTATAAATAGTAAAATTCGTACGCTATTTTTACTCGAAATTAACTGTGACAACTATCGAAGTCGTCTAGAAATTAAAATAATTAAGTCGTCGGTGGGATTTGCGTCTCCCTGGTTACAGTTGTTTGACAGTTATTTTATGTTATTAAAGACTGCTTATTGTTGTTGCAACCGCAAGCGCAAATTTAGTGCACGGTTTCAATTTTGAAAATGCTTTATTAACTAATTGTACTTTGAATATTACTATAAATAAAAATGATGTTAAATTGTTTTGTTAATGACATTTGTATTGTTGCTTTGTGACAACATGTTTCATATTGGTCGCGTTCATCGGCACAAGTCAAAGATCGCTCCGAAAGTAGCGCTCCATGATCAGTAGCAGATCGTAAAATAAATGTGATCTTTTAAATGGCCGCCGATCAGTGAGCGATCAGCAAAATGAACCGTTTATGCACGCAACTCGGGATCGCTACCTGATCGATCAGGTAGCGAGTGTGCCGATGAACGCGACCATTGTTTCCCTCCACTGTAAAGAAATGGGAAAAAAACTGCTGCCAGCGGAGACATCAAACTTTGACAGGATCAAGTTAGATAAGTAATGTCATAATTATTTGACGTTTGAAGAAAAAAGATAATTTTATACATAGAGAAAAATGTATACATAAAAAATAAATTAAAGGATACAAAATTTTAACATTATAATTAAAGCTGTTACACAGTAACTGAAGGTCTAACATAAAACAAAAATATTTACTGATACTGAATTAATTGGTAGATACCTCAGAGTAATAAGTAAACATAGAGTAGGCATATTCCCTACTACTTGTCGTCGAGACAGATTTGTTTACAAGCAGAGCATTGCCAGACGTTGTGTTTTGTAAGTACAAAGTAGGAAACAAAAACGTAAGAATATAATTTACAACAATTTTATATTACTTTTAAGAGAAGATTTTTATTCAGAGAAAACATTCTTTAATACATTTTAATATTCACTTTCTTACCTTTCTATAATACTGATAAAAAAGCTCTAGACCAATTGTATCAAATACCAACACCGAAAATTTGGCATCAGTGCCTTTGTTTGTAATTGTTTAGAGGTGATTAGCAATTTGTTCGATTTTTCTTGAATTTCTGTGTATTTAAGTGAACTTTATAAAGTGTTTTTATTTATTTTCAATATTGAAAATGGTGAAACCCCGAAAAGCGTGTATAATATGTGGTACTTCGCAAAATGATAATCTAACCTATCACCGGTAAGTTATTCACTACATTGGCGTACAATTAGCAATTTCAATTAAAATTAAGAAAATCAAATTAATAATGAAATACATATAATATCCTTTTAGATTTCTTTCCGATAAAAATATGTTAGAAGTATAGTGCCATGCCATAAGTGTAGATATAAATTCCTTACCAAAATATGCGTATTAAATTATTTAACTAACATTTATATAGGTATTACGGTGAACTCTAACCAATTACACGCCACTGTACGGCTGTGTTTACCTACACCACTAAATTTTCCATCTCTCTCAATTATAGGTTCATTGCAATTGACTACAAACTGTATGTTATTGTGTTGTTGTGGCATCTCTATGTTTACTTATTACTCTGAGGTAGATACTCAATTTTGTATTTAGGTTAGGTTAGGTTAGGTTAGGTTAGGTTAGGTTAGGTTAGGTTAGGTTAGGTTAGGTTAGGTTAGGTATTATAATTTGTGTAAAATACCGGGTATTTACTATGTAGCAAGTGACAAAGTCAAACTGTGTGTTGACCATGCTGCACAATGGTACAGCGGTCAGCGGTTTTTTATTTTATCTTTGGCTGATCCAGGCCATAAAACATCAGTACTATAGAGATTTTACGTGGGTCACCTGGTCACCAAGCTCTAAACCAACAAGTGTTTCATGGGGCAAACTTCTTTTTCCAATTATGGGATGGCGCATTTCAGTTTTCATACGAAAGTTGGTAATCGTGTTGTACAAATATGTTGGTACTAGATCAATATCATTTAATGTTTAAATTAGTTTTGACATTTTTATCAAAGATATTAACTTTGTGACTTTATATCAAAATATAACTTTAATTCGAGTGCGCAAAATGCGACAGTGATAGTTTGGCGACACATCATAGGTTTCCATTTCAAAGGTAAATATTTTTCCATGGGTAATAAAAGGCTTCATCATAATGCTGGTTAGGGTTGAGAATGAAGTAAGGAAAAATGGGGGTTTTATGGATGGGTTATGCATGGGTTTACGAAAGAAAAATCCTGAATCTCTGTGCTGAGAAGAGTAGTGAATTTGGTGCATTTGGGCAACTGGAGAAACATGATGCTGGTATTATTAGTGTTCTTCAATGTGGGGAACGTATTTAATAGTGTTTAGGTTTAATAGTGTCAGCAAGTGGGCGATGCTGAGTGCGTTGTTGAGACTCGAAGTGGGTGAGGGGTTGGTTAATTTGATTGAAGATTACCTAACGGCTCGGCTTGTAGTCTATTCTAGGGGGAGGAAGTACAGAACGAAGGTGGGAGCGCTCCAGGGATCGGTACTAGGACCGACGCTCTGGAAGTATGTGTTTGATGAGGTTTGTGATATAGTATGTGAGGAGGAATGTGAGATTACAGTGTATGCGGTTGATGTGTACGACAAAGGAAGAGGCGGGAATAGCAGGAAAGGCGGGGATGATGTGTAGGAAGATTGTGGGGAAGATAGAGCAACGCGGATTGAAAGCAGCAGAAGATAAAACAGTGCGATTGCTAGTAAAGGGACTAAACAAGAAAAGGGAGTAATGGTGAAGGGTAAGAAAATCGCATGGAGGAGGCGGTGAAATACCAAGTGAGTGGTTGGAAACTGATTGTGTAATGTGAAAGAATCGGAAGAATGGAAGAGGAGAGTTGTTGTCGGACGACCAGAGTATTTAATTTGTGAGTGTTGATTGTAGAGAATTTATGTAGACATATTTTTTAATTAAAAAAGTATGCAATTCAAGTATTTAAATATACTTTAGAAATAACTTGTAAAAATTGGTTTTTATAATGTTCAATAATGTATTTTATTATCATTGTGAAATATTAATTTTATTTAAATCATTGGTATCTCTGAAAAGTATTAATTAAAACGATTTAAATTCCCGCTAGTTTTATTTAAACAAACCGCTAACTTTTAGTTTGCATTCCAATTCGATGGGTGTTTTACAATAACTTTGGCTTTTTGTGTAGAAATAGACATTTAATACAATATTTAAGAAATAAGAAAGTTATATTATGATACAAAATTAGCTGTCAATAGTCGTTAGGATGCTATAACGGCACGTGTTATAGAAAATAAAATTATAATTTTGTTAATATTATGTTTTAAATTAATTAAAGTAGTATCAAATGTTAAATATAAAGCAATAATGTTAAAGTTATAGTGTATAGTTTTTTTCTATTATAGATCGTATGATTCGTCTTTTTTAACTTTAAAAAATATTCTGTATATTAATGCAGCTAAAGTAGCTCCAATTAGTGGTCCTATCCAATAAACCTGGAAAAAATAAAAACAATTTATTTTAAATATTTTATTTGGAACTAAATCTAAATTAAATGACATAACTAACAAATATAAATTAAATGCAGTTTAAATAAAAATTTAATGTAGGTAACCCAATGATATAATATTATGCAATATTCTGAACAGCTTAAAATATCAAAGTTCAGATTGGAGATAAGCAATAACCGGAACATATTTTTGCAGTCACAATTTGCAAAGGTTATTGATTACTGCTTAGAGATTGTTTAACTTAATATCTAATTTTCAACATGGTTTTCAACAAAATACATTAACTGGAAGTGCAATAAATGCATTTTACAGCAATCTAGTTGGTCATTTGAATAAAAAACAGTCCCATTACCATATTTTTTATTAAACCAGAGCGTTTGATATAATAAATCATAATTTGCTGAAAAAAAAATTGTATCATCTGGGAGTTAAAGGAATAGCTAGCGGTTGGTTAAGAAGTTATAATAGCAATAGGTATCAGGCAGTTATGGTGGACTCGGCTATGTCATGTATTGTTTATTATTTTGAGTAGAGATATTCCTGTGAGATATACCTGTGTATCTCCACAGAAACTAATCAGCTTTGCAGATATGACATGCCAGACAGTTGCTGAAAAGAAAATATCAAATTCTATAGAAGGGGCAAATACAGCAGTAGCACAATTCGTGGTTTAGCTAGTTATCCAACAGTTTCTGGCGTGTTTTCCTAGCGAAATAAAAATCCTCCACCATACCCCAAATTTAGGCATCAGTTGGTGTTAAATTCGATGAATGAAGAGAATACTCAAAATCTATACGACGAGAAATTATTCTGTAAAATGTTCACGGGGCAAATTTATGGAACGTTCGGATGTTTGGTCTATTGCGCCATTATATTGAAGTCATTGTTTACGGATTCTTAAATTAAGCGTACGACAGAAGGTCTTTAAACCTCTAAAAAAGTGTCACAATATTAACAGTAATCGGCTACTCATTCTCGTCTTCAACAACATAAGAACCAATTATCCCATGACCAGACTCAGCAACCCAATTGGTTACTCAATCAGTGTGGAGAGGCTTTTATGCAATGTCATCAGGACGTTCAAACACAAGAAATCGATTTGTTTGACGGTTGATGTAACCGTTGGAGTTACCATACGTTTATTAAAAAATCGGTATTTTCATACACTCAGCTCAGCACGAGTCCACAGTAAGTTTCTCTTTCACCTTTATCCGCAACATTTAGTCGTTACCCCATTTGAATATTGTATGGAAAGCCGCCAATAGATTTAAACATTCGACGTGTAGATGTTTCACTTATATACAGTTTTCGTGCTATTCGTACTAGACTTCTTTGCGGAGATTAGATGATTTGGTTATCATGCCCCCTTCATTAACATTGGTATAAACTTCGATGATCTGAATGATCCATGTTTATAGTCAAGACTAAATGGGGAAACTGATGGAAATTGTTCGTTCTCGTCACTTTCCGGCCCTTTTTGTGTGGATTGCCATATGTCACGTCTCTGCCACATCTGTGCCATGTCCTTGCCACATCGCATACGTCCATACGTAAGTTATAGAAATGTTGGTATTTAATTATTATTTGTTTTACAGTTATTCAAGCTACACATTAAGCATCCACTTCTAGTTATTTTGGTTGGTAGGTGATTATGTATCATTGGCATGTTCTGCTCTCATTTTAAAATATTCACTTGATATTTAATAGCCATTTCTCGTGGATATTCAAAAAGTTAAACAGAATGAGTCAAGTTTTATTTGTTATAATTGTGTTATTGTAGTTTTATTATTTTAAATGCAATCGATAACTTACCCAGTGATTAGTCCATTTATTCATTATTACAGCAGGTCCAAATGATCTTGCAGGGTTAATGCTGGAACCAGTGTACTGGATCTAAAATAAAATATTAAATGTCTAAGAGCAGAAAATATAGATGACCGTAGAAAGTATAAGTTCCCGGGAGACAAATGAATGTAAATGATCACAATTCTTTAAAAGACTACAAATAACTTTTTGAAATTGTCATGGAAATTCTGACTTGAATAATTTCTGTGAGAGGTCTGCCTTTCTCAGTGTGTGAAACATGGCAAATAAATAAATACGTACTTTTCCGAATAACTTTATTGACTATTGTGGTGCAGAATCGTATGCGGCCAAAGAAAATTCAATTGAATCAACTCTGCATTTTGTAAAAGAAATTTTTTCTTGTTATCTGAAAATTTTATTTTGAAGCTTTCTCTAGATCTAACGTATGCATTTTATATATTTCAATCTGTTCTAAAAGATAATGATCTAACAATCATTATTGGTGGTGATAATAATCGTAGAATTTGACTTAGAGGTGGTATCTACTTTTTTGATCTTATACGGTATCCGCCAAAATAAACAGTACCGAAACAGAGAGTGCTGTGGAGTTGTTTATGTAATATAGATTTGTCATATTTGACTTAATTGTCATTAGTTGATATATTAATAGTACGCTGCAGTTAAGTTTGATTTAAAAATGGTTCTAACAACGGAAGAAAAAGTGTTTTTGGTAGAGCATTATTTTCTTTCATACGGAAAAGGTCGTAATGATGGTTCAAGCTTAGAACAGGTGTTAATAAAATATCAAAAAAAAAATTAATAAGGCAGCTCCTAGTAAAAGTGTGATGTTAGCTGTTGTTGAAAAATTTCGTCGTACTGGTAGTGTCTTGTGTCAACGTAAAGATTCTTCAGGTCGTCGAAAAACAGTATGCACTAACGAAAATGAAGGACGTGTTTTTAACCAAGTTGTACAATCACCTCAAACAAGTCTTGTAAGAACTGCATGTAAACTTAACATTTGTGAAACGTCTCTACGTCGCATGTTCAAATCAATTGGTGGTTATCCATACCGTATTGAAGTTAGACAACGACTAAATGCTGCGGACAAACGTGCAAGAGAAATTTACTGTGGTCGCATATTGAGTTTAATTTACGAAGATCCCGAATTTTTGAAAAACATATGGTTTTCAGACGAGAGTCACGTTCATCTTAGCGGCTATATTAATCGACAAACAACCAGATTCCTTGGATTTGAACGTCCTGATGTCATTGTAGAGAAACCACTCCACAGTCTTCGAGTTACCGTTTGGTGCGCGCTATCTGGTAATGGAATGATTGGTTCTTATTTCGTTGAAGATGATAATCAGAATCCACTTACTGTCAACCAAGAACGTTATAGAGAGAAAATTATTATCCCTTTTGTGAGAGATCTAAATAACTTTTGCCGTACACGAAATCTACAGTTTCGCACACAATGGTTCCAACAAGATGGTGCAACGAGCCATACAGCTGTGCGCACTTTAGACTTACTCCGTCAGCATTTCGATAATGGAATAATTTCTCGGGGAACATCCTTCTCATTCACCTGATCTGACGCCACCTGTCGCATACGTTTGGGGCATAATGAAGGAAAAAATATTTCATTTGTAAAATCCGAACTAGGGGAAAGAATACAAAATATTTTTCGGCAGTTCCATCAACCACTTTTTATAAATATGTTTATTGACTTACAAAATCTATATGAAGCTTGTTTGCGTCGAAATGGTGAACATTTTGAACATTTGCATTACAGAAATTAAAAATTAATTTTTATTTTTATTTTCGGTACTGTTTATTTTGGCGGATACTGTACTTACTCTAACCTTTTTGCAGAGATAATAGGTAGTACTGCTTACCACTCAAATAAGGTTTTGTATGAATTTATGAAAGTTTTCTCTATAGACATGGTAGATATATATTTATGTGATCTGATTTGGTTAAGTAATATTCATTTAAATAATATAATAACTAAAATTATAATTTTTGATCACTTCCCTATTTAAATTTTGTAACTCTCTATCGCTCATCTCTCATCTCTCATCTCTCATCTCTCATCTCTAATCTCTAATCTCTCATCTCTCATCTCTCATCTCTCATCTCTCATCTCTCATCTCTCATCTCTCATCTCTCATCTCTCATCTCTCATCTCTCATCTCTCATCTCTCATCTCTCATCTCTCATCTCTCATCTCTCATCTCTCATCTCTCATCTCTCATCTCTCATCTCTCATCTCTCATCTCTCATCTCTCATCTCTCATCTCTCATCTCTCATCTCTCATCTCTCATCTCTCATCTCTCATCTCTCATCTCTCATCTCTCATCTCTCATCTCTCATCTCTCATCTCTCATCTCTCATCTCTCATCTCTCATCTCTCATCTCTCATCTCTCATCTCTCATCTCTCATCTACTAACAGCCCCGATTTAGCATTGTTATCCACGACTACAATATCGAGTCGAATATTCATGACCTGTCTATCGGTGATAATGGACCTATCGTAGTAGAGTCTAAAATCTGCATTCTCGAACACTGTCTGTGGATTGTACTTGTAATACGGTGTAAAGGTATTTAGCATTCCATATTTATGGGCCTGTTTCTGGTGGATAATGTTACACAGTTGCTTTTGCCTGCGTAAATAATCGGTGTTGGCTATTGTTGAACATCCTGATGTTATGTGTTGTATGGTTTCCGACATTTGTTTGGTCTCTGATAAAAAATTTTGTAACTTTTATTATTAATTACTTGATCCTGAATAGCCATCAAAAATCCTTCAGTCTCTGGATACCCTCAGCAAGCCACCTATTTGATATCAATGTGTGGTTGGTTTAGATCGTGATAATGTCGACCATGGGCCCATTTTACTTGTTTTTTAAGCATCTGTTGTTATTTTTAAATCCACATTAGGACCTGCTATATTAAAAGGGAATAATTCTTTTCTGCTCCTACAACAAATTTATGTAAATTCGGTTGTTTCCTGCGTTCAATTCCTGTAGATCCTATGTGTTAGCTGTTTTAGGAAGCATATGGGTCAAACCATGAGTAAAAAAGTCTTGAATGTCTTCTGGATGTTGAAGGGTATATGCAAATTTTTGATGCCGGTACTTTTTGTAAGCTGTCAATTTTTTTGTACCAGAAATTTTGAATCAATTTCCTGAACTTTCCATCTACTTATAGCTTGGTTTACTTCAGTTGTTGTTATGTTATCAAACCCGAGGGCTGGGTGCCTACCGGGCGCGTCCCCAGGTGGCGGATAGGGGATCCCCAGGAGAGCCGCTGAACTGCTTAAGCAGGTATAACACTGCAATTTAGCAGGGAAGCTGCGAAGCTGGGGGTGTGCGTCTATACGGGTGGCACGGTCTGGTATGAGCAGCTGATAACTGCAAGATTGCCAGATTGGTCATTCCTAAGGTCGCACCGCGGACCAACCCCCCCAATTCCAAGGTGTAAGGTAACGTGCCGAAGGATGGATGGCCGCTGGGGTATAAGCGGTCGCGAACGTTCCCCTGGGGGAACTGGGCGAAACCCCCTTGTATGTAGCCTTGCTCTGGCATGCGGACCGACATTCCCTTGCTACTCGTGGGAACAACCATGGTAAGAAAAATGGCGGAAATTAATATCGCTCAGATAAACGCCCATCACGCCAAGGGATCATCGGCGGTTATTTCAAGGACGTTTATCAGAAACCAAATGGGATTAGTATTGATCCAGGAACCATGGGTCCGTGATGGTCAGGTGAGAGGACTCGCAAGTAGGGAAGCCAAACTGATATACAAAGTGAGTAATGTAGACATACCCAGAGCATGCATCTTGGTAAGTAACAGCATTGATCACTTTTGTGTGTCAGAGTTCATGACGAGAGACCTCGTTCCGATTTGAGCAAACCTCGAGTTCGAGAACAGACGTCAAGAAGTCATGATAGCATCATGCTACTTTGCAGGGGACGGGACTGCACCGCCTACAGAACTGCAAAAACTAGTCGAGTATTGTGAACAAAAGAAGCTGCCGCTTCTCATAGGATGCGACGCTAATGGTCACAATACCAATATAGGGAATACCCCTACGTTTGTAACCAGAACAAGAAAGGAAGTACTAGATATAACACTAAGTACACCGAATCTTAAGGATAGGGTGAAAGATTGGAGAGTATCGAACGAACCATCCCTCTCTGATCATAGAATGATTACGTTCAGATTAGAGTGTAATCCTCCTGAGCCAGCACTCAGGAGAAACCCCAGGAAAACTAACTGGGAAAATTACAACACTAACCTGAACATAAATCTTGCAAATCTCAAGACTAAAAGAAATGCCAGGAATCACCTGGCATTAGAAAACGATCTCATAGAGCTGAACGAGGCATTAATCGATGCCTATGATTCCAGTTGTCCTCTCCAAAGGACTAGAAAAGCAAAAGATGCGATATGGTGGAACAGTCATCTGTCAAACTTAAGATCCGAAACGCGACAGCTCTTCAATAGAGCCAAACGTAACGGAGATTGGCAGAGCTACACCGAGAAACTTACAACATATAATAAGGAGATTAGAAAAGCTAAAAGAAACAGCTTCAGAAAATTCTGCGAAGAAATAGATGCTACACCCTCTGCAGCAAGGCTACACAAAGTCTTGACAAAAGGGAAAGTAGACACTGTAATGGCATTACGGAAGCCAGATGGAGGCTTCACAGAAAGCGAAAAAGAAATAGCTCTGCTCCTGTTAGAAACTCACTTTCCCGGAGGAATAGTCTCTTCCGGAAAAATAAATGAGAAAGCTAAAAGACCTACCAGGGAAGACACTGCAATGGCAAAGCACATATGCAGTGAGGAACGGCTGAGATGGGCTATGAACACCTTCCAGCCGTTCAAAACCCCTGGAACGGATGGAATATTTCCTGCCCTACTTCAACAGGGCCAAGAGGCAATAATTCCACACTTGATCCGAATTAGTCGGAGCAGCCTTGAACTGGGATACATACCAGAAGCGTGGAGAAGGGCCAAAATCACCTTCATCCCAAAAGCAGGGAAACGGGACACTACGCACCCCAAATCCCTAAGACCGATCAGCCTCACATCGTTTGTTCTCAAAACGATAGAAAAAGCTGTAGACAATTACATTAGAACAGAAATCTTGGAACAGGTGCCACTGTACCCCAGTCAGCATGCGTACCAAGCGGGAAAGTCCACAGAAACCGCTTTAATACAATTGACTGACGAAATCCAAGACGCTCTGAATAAAAAAGAAACCGTGGTATGTGCCTTTCTAGACATAGAAGGGGCCTTTGACAATACGCCACATGAGGCAGTCAAAAGAGCACTGATTGAGAAAGGAGTAGATAGAACGACTTCCATCTGGATGTCGCAACTGCTATCTACAAGAATCGTAGAAATGGAGGCAGGACAAGACACTATCTTCATTAATGTGACCAGAGGCTGTCCACAGGGGGGAGTTGCATCCCCGCTTATGTGGAGTCTCACTGTGGACAGTCTACTTAGTCAATTGACCAGGGAAGGCATACCATGCCAAGGGTATTCCGACGACATGGTTATCCTGGCAAAAGGGAAGTATGAAAATGTCCTCTGTGATATTGTTCAAAGAGGACTGAACATTGCGAAACAATGTTGTGACTCGGTGGGACTCAGCATCAACCCCAGCAAAACCACACTAGTAGCCTTTACAAGGAAAAAGAAACCTAATCTAAAAATCATAAGAATAGGGGAGAACATCGTCGAGTGGAAAACAGAGGTCAAATATCTAGGGCTAATCCTAGATAGTAGGTTACTCCGGAATAAACACGAAGACGAAGTAATACACAAAGCGACCAAGGCCCTCATGGTGTGCAGGAACATTGCAGGAAAGAACTGGGGATGCAACCCACGTATTCTGCAATAGATGTACACGGCAATAGTGAGACCAATAATCACATATGGGGCAGTGGCTTGGGGAGCAAGGGCTAATCTGAGTACGACGAGGAAAAATCTCTCGAAGATTCAGAGACTAGCCTGTTCATGTATCACTGGAGCAATGGGAACTTGCCCCACTGCTGCAATGGAGGTGATTTTAAACTTAACCCCACTGCACATTCTGTTAGAAAGTGTAAGGAAGAAAACGATATATAGAATGATCAAAGAAGGAATTATCAGGGAAAAACCCCGATCACTTCATTTTGATCAAACTTGGGAAATGCCCCAAGATGATATGCCAAAGAAATTCAACTTTGTGAGAAAATTCATCACAAGGTTGAGTAATAAATCTGAATGGGACGAAGACACCATACAGAATTTAAATCAGAATACCATAAAGTGGTATACGGACGGTTCCAAGCTAGACGAGGGAACTGGGATAGGAGTTTTTGGACCGAGAGCAAAATACTCAGAAAGCTTGGGCACATACCCGAGCATCTTTCAAGCAGAAGTCCGCGCCATCGAAAGATGTGTGGAATTCAATATTGGAAGAAACTACCGCAGACAAGAGATTGTGATCATGTTGGATAGTCAAGCAGCCATCAAAGCGCTGAGTTCAAATATAATCAGTTCGAAGATGGTTTGGGAATACCTAGGCAAACTAAATGAACTGGGCCAGAAGAACACTGTCACCCTCCTATGGGTCCCGGGACACATAGGAATAGAGGGGAACGAAACAGCAGATAAGCTGGCAAAAAAAGGAGCTGAAACCACACATTTGGAACCAGAACCATCTTGTGGGATCAGCAGTAGAGTAATCTTAGGAAAACTAAGGGAAGAAATGGAGAAAGAAAAATCCAAGTACTGGAATCAGCTGGAAGGACTGAGGCAATCTAAGATACTACTGGGGAACTATGACCAGAAGAGATCTCTTAGCTGTCTCAACCTCAGTAAAAAAAGGCTCCGAATTTTAACGGGAATATAAACCGGGCATTGCCGGTTAAGAAGCCACATGAAGAAACTAGGGTTAGCAGATGAAGCAAAGTGCAGATTCTGTGAGGAAGAGGATGAAACCTCAATACACATACTCGCAGAATGCCCTGCCTTGCAAAATTCTATGGCTAGATACCTAGGAGCACATGGAATAGAGGAAGGGGATCTACCTGACTTAAAGCCCGACGATGTCCTAAACTTCCTCAGGAAAATAGGACTCGAAGAGCTGCTATAAGTCTGAGAAAATATCAGAACATGGCAAGTAAGGGGGGACACAATAGATCCTATAGGTCGCAGTGTAATTATCACCCCTAACTTATATATACATACATATATACATATGTTATCAAACGTCATTGGAGCAATGTTTGACTTTTCCTTCTCAGATTGAATTCAATGCTGCACCCTCGTTGTGGTTTTAAGGTTCAGACCATATTGAAGATCAATAATCAGTAATTTCATCCTTTCTTGGAAGATTATGTTTGTTGTTTGTTCCGGCGCTGCTAAGTTGTCTATAGAACAGCTTTTAATTGTTGTTAAATAAATGATTTTTCTACTTTTTCTGTGTACTTTTAACGTATCGAAATAATCGTTTAATGATTTATATCCCAGCCAAGATCCCATAATAAGATCTACTGTGAATAATATGGTAAAAAAGTTTAACGGAACCTGCGCAGTAAAATATATATCCAAATCAGGCTACAGAAAAACTGCATAATCTGAAAACAATTCACATTTGAGTACTAGACAAGTATCCATTGAACTTGATATTTTTCAAAAACCCGTAAGGACAATTATACGTGATAATAAATTCCATCCATACAAAGTAAGGTTGGTTCAAGAATTTTTAGAAGAAGATTTTGATAGACGTGTGGAGTTTGCAGACATAATTATGGGAAAATTTTATAATCCAAAATATCCAAACTTTAACATTATATTATGTTTGCGATGAGGCCACTTTTGTTCTTAAATGAAACGTAAATCGCAACAATTTTAGATACTGGTCAGATGGATGCGTGAACTCCATGCCCAGTATTATACCTGAGTTGGTTCGGTTATTTTGAAATCCAAGTCAGTATTTTGATAACTGTTCTTTAATGAAGAAGTTTTATTATTCGAAACAATACCCTAAACAACAATATTTGGTTGCAAAATGGATTGGAAGGCATGGTTTTATCGAATGGTCCGCGCGATCACACTGTATGAATCATTAAGACTATGGGGTTATTTTAAAATCTCTGTAGAAGTATGAAGGTTTCATAAGTTAGGATATTGCAAAATGTGTAAATAAATAGTTTTATCTTTTTCAATCAATTTTGTTTCTATAAATGGTACACTTTGCTCTTCATCTTATTTTTATAATGTAAACTGAATATCTGAATCATATTAATTAAATACTAGGAAGTTCATTTAAACCATATTTAGGCAGTTCTCAGACAACATATTTTTTACAAAAATCAAATTAAAGGGTAATACAGGAATAACTATATCTAATACATAATCCATCACATATCAAGGGATAATTGGAGAGATTGAAGCTCCAACTGAGTACTAAAAGTTAGTTTATATAGTTGATTGCTAAATGTAAAATAAAATTTTTTAAATTGGAGATATTAGATTTGTTTTGAAAATATTTTTTTAGAAACTAAACAGTGTTAGCTATTATCACTCAATTTTGTATCTACTGCTCCTAAAACAGATTTCAAATACACATAATAGTATATTAAACAACGCATTTCGTATGGAATTCTGTTATGACACGAGTTCAAGTTTAAAAAACGAATCGCGAAGCGATGAGTTTTTTAAAGAACGAGTGTCACAACAGCCATATGAAATAAGTTGTTTATAATATTTTTTATATATTGCCCTTTTTACCATTTTTTAAATTAATTTTTTATTTTTATGTAATTACGAAAATTTTTATTTTAAAAAGTATGTCGGCAGCACTGTGTAATTTATAAAATTTGACAGTTGTGACATTTAGATTATCAAATGTTAATGTTCTAAAATATTTTAAAATGAATAATATACCAATAATAATATATTATATAAGTAAAATATTATATTCATATTCACAGATACTTTCTTAAAGAACAATATAAAATTAATAAATTGCTATTAGCCACAAATGTCATTGTCAATAGTCTTGCCTTTAGAAACTTCACTCATGTCGCCAACCATTTAAAACAAAAATTTGCGTGCGTAAAAGTTACATTACGATACGCAAATGCGTTTTATTATGAAGATTTTTATAAGTGCAAAATATAAAAAACTATATATACGTCCACCATCTGGAGAAGCATCTGTGCCAAAAATCTACAGCATGCTTACACCCACCTATAACAAAACAAATACCAAGATTGATGTTTACATTAGGTGCATAGGTAATGTTTGAAATATTAAGTCATTATGAAGTTCCTATATTAATTGGTATGCAAATAGAAAATAACAAATAATAAATATAACATAATGAAATGAGATTAATTGCCTTCTGCCTTAGAAAGTCTAGGAACAAATACTCTTAAGGTAGTTTCAGCGCCACACTGGAAACCTCGGCTCACAGACACACCATCTAATATTTTTAGTCGTAGCAGATCAACTCGGCGATGCCAAGTCGGCGATGGTAAACTCAGCGACGACCAACTCGGCGAAAAAGAATATTATATTATGCTATTACATAATGGCCAGAGATATTTGGAATTACAAAATTAAGGTTGCAATAAAATCCTGGCAGGAAAAATTTCTCGTTTAGATTTTGTGGAATGTATTTCTACTAAATTTGTATCTGTAATAATTTCATAATTTTGGTAATTTAGTAATTACCGGAATTATCAGTTGGTTAATACTTTTCATTGAATTACTTCAATATTGTTTAAATCCACTTATTTCTGAGCGTACCGGAGTTCGGAAAAAGGATTAATTACGGGTTCTTAGCCAAAGGGGTGAAGATAAATACAACTGGGATGGCTACCTATACACGAAAGATAAAACGAACAAGAACAACACCATTTAATTCTGGCGCTGCGAAAACAAGCACTAAGGATGCAAAGGAGGATGGTTCTTTCAAATGTATCCGAAATGAACACATATGTAGTACGGTAGGAAATTCAGAAAATGTTGTTCTGCAAAAAATGAATACCACTGTAAAGCACCTGGCCGCGACAAAGATGGAGAATCCTGCCCAAATCAGACGACGAGTAAAAAAAATCTTCGAAAGCATTTCCCTTCTTGCAATCTTCTAAAAATGTACAATACTGATCCCGAATTTGCACTACAAGCAAAAATGGTAACATTATTGGCATTTGTTCCAGAAGAGGATGTGATTGATGCCATTACCGAATTGAAAAATGAGTTGCCATAAATATTAGAACCAATTTTAGAACGTTTTACCAGAAATTATATCGGTCGACTTAGGAATAATGAAACCAGAGTGCCAGCAACGTTTCCATCAGTAGTTTGGTCCGTTTATTTTCGAACATTGAATGGACGAGATAGGACAGACGACAGATGACATGCAGAAGCATGTTATCGCAAGTTGCAATTGGCTTTTGGTTCTGCATTGCTTATCTTTCGTTATGAACATTTATAGAAAATTTAAAAGAGGTTCAGTCTTCGTACGATGCGGACTATGAACGAGCCGGGCGCAATCGCGCATCAAAAAGTAGACGTTATGAAGAAGCCGAGAGAATTTTAAATAAAGTGGCCAATCATAACAGGCAAAATTTGATCGAATATATCAGAGGGATATCACACAATTATAATATGAACCAGTTTTTTTAATAGATTATATTGTATTATAATAAATAATTGCATAATATATTATTTTATTTATTTTCGCCGAGTTGTCGCGTACCGATTTTTAGTTACGGTGATTTGGTAACGTTGCTTTCAGTAGGGAGAGTTAATGTTGTCAATATAATAATAAAAATGATGATGAGGGAGATAATGGCGTTAAGAGATAATGTCTAAGTAATAAGATGGATGATGGAAAACCTAGTTATCAAAAATAATTAGTTATAAAGGTTTTCAAGCCAAAAGTAAAAGATGTTATGTGTTCTCTATCTTTGAGTTATGCTTATTTATTTTAGAAATACTATTTGTGTTTTTCTTTGTGTTCATTATTTAATAAAAGTATTTAAGTTAAATTTTGAAAAAAAATTATATATTATTACAAATGTTGGTTATTTATTTGTTTATTTATTTACAACTTATTTAAATATTCAATTTAAAGACTTAAGCTCCAACTAAATTTTATTACAACTTTAAAAGATGTGAATTTCCTCATTTTATTCAAGATAAAAATTAATATTCTAATATAAATAAATATCTTTAAAACCAAACGCTGATGTCGTATTTTTAATTTTTTTAACTTATTCTACAAACATTATTTCGCACTTTCCTACTTTTTTTTGGATTCTGTGGAGAGAATATTTTTATGTAAATTAAAATGGTTGGAGAAACTGGAATTTTTACATACTTTAAATAGAAAGTGACTCAAAATCGCTGACAATTTCTTTGAATATCTCTCGATCTACAGAGTCAATAATTTTAAAAATATAGGAATCAATTAAAAAAAGGGAAAAAAATTGGAATAATCTATAGAAAAGTGGCCGCGTTGAAACTACCTTAAAGTACCTATACAAACATAACAAATTTTTAAATTGCATTGTCTCAACTGTCGCTTTATGGAAATTCTTCTTAATTACAGTCATACATAATATCATTACATATTTGTTTAATATTTACCAAAAGTAGATAAACTTATCAAACTGGAGTGAATTTTAATAATCAATGCTAAGCGTAAATTAATTAAATCATTATAATATAAAAGTTTTGGAGCAATATTAATGTTAAAAGGTTATGTATACCTAGGTTACGTTTTTGTATACTACAAACTGTGTGCATTTCTGAATAAAACTCAATGCTATAGACTAAAATATATCATAACCTTGCAACTTTCACTCCTTTGTCTCTTTGCAGGTAAATTCCAAATTTGATAAAAATATGCTGTCAGCATAAATGCATCTATTTTCAGTGTGTTTCAACATAAACATAAATTTAAACTATTGTTCTCACAAACACACACGGGATGAATATCCATTGCTATCGACCGATATCGACCGAATGTGCCATCTGATGTCACATGGTTTTCGACCCCTATTTTTTTACTTTCTTTGTAATATTTTATGGTTTTAAATAATAACTGAATAAAAACATCATATTATTATAACGTTATGACATGAAAGGGTCGAAAAAAAAACATTCCATATTTCACACAAGGTAATGGCAGCATACACGTACGTAGTTTGTTAACTAATTTATTTGTTTATCTTACCCCACAAAAATGAGCAGCAGTTACTGCAAGTCCAATAGCTAACGGACCTGATCCCTTTATATCCTTACGTAGACAATCACATACACCATGAATGACAAATATTAATAAAAATGTCAATACTACTTCCATTACCATACCTTGCACTGATGACATATTTTCATTTACATTGGTTACACCAAACGTTCCTACATTTTTTTCAGGTACTATAAGCTGGAAATATAAAATAAATATCGGAAAATATTATAAATAATTTCAAAATTTCACCCTTTACCATTCATAATAGACCCTACATGGTATAGTTCGTTGAGATCGTATTGTTAAGGAGCTTTTAAAATCATAAAAACATACAGGGTGTTTCATTAAAAATATAGATCATGGACGATGCCAGACTTGCGTGTATCACCCTGTACATTTAAATTTATGTTTAAAAAGCTCATATTTGAATTTCACAGTTGACGGGTTCCAGCGTTTTTTATAATCTTCGAAAACTAACCCCACACATAATTTTATTCCATAAGTGGTTTCCACACTATATAAAAAACGTAGCACAAGGCATCACCCCAGACTGTAAGTCGTTGGAGTTATATTTAATAGCGTTTTCTTTTGAGACCAGAGCAATGCACTGAGTGCACACTGAGAGCGAGTTGTGTGTTCTATTGAAATGTCATAAGGGAGAGCAATCTGTCACGCATGTTCTTTTGAACAGACTGCTCGCTCTCGATGTGACCTGAGGGCACCAAAAACTGCTCTGACTATTCGACTCAGGGCAATACCATGGTACAACAAATTTACAGGACAGGACAATACGAATCGGTTAGGTTCAAGCGTTCAACGATCAAGTTCAAGTTGAAATCGGTAACTATGGAGGAGGTAAATAGGACTTTGTGCAGAATGTATAAAACGTTTCTTTATTGTACTTATTTTATTTTAATACGCCTGTAATCTCATATTCATCTTCAGAAGAATATGAATAAAAGAGAGAATCAAAACCGCTCTATACCTTAAGTTCTCATTCAACTTATATTCGCCTTCGGTAATTTCAGAAAACATTTTCAAGTACTAATAATAACCTAACCAAAAAAAATGCACTATATCAAATGAATTCTTTTGAAATGTCAAAAACACGCAGTTCGCCCTGAAAACGTCCGTTGCCAGTGCACAGTAAAAACTGGGGTAGTGCAAGAGCAATTTCAGTGCGCACCGAGGGCGCACTCAGTTCACTTTCTACTAATCTCAAAAGAAAACGCTATAAGTCACTGTACACGACATGCCTGCACTACAGGGGGTTATAGATCGGGCATATCTATATATACGTTGGTAATAAAATACACTGTAGGGTGGACAGAAAATTCGGAATTGTTTACACTATTTTATAATCGTGCCCTATAATTTGTTATATCACAAAAATAAATTACCTTTAATAAAGCAGATCCTCCGATAGCTCCTATACATTGTACTACTACGTAGCATATAGCTTTGATGACTTTTACTTCTCCCGTAAGAAGAAAACTGAATGTGACAGCTGGATTAATATGACAACCACTAATATGTCCAATAGCCTGAAAATAGAAAAATATAGTTTAATAAACTATTGAAGTTATACATTGATTAACAATTTTCTTTATTAAAAATATAACAGTAAACTATCAATACTAAATTTTAATTATTAAATTATAAAATAATTCAATGAATATTGCACCATCAATCAATACGAATAAAATACTCAATCAGATTGCTATTCTAGTATATAACCAAAAATATTAAAATATTAAATTTATAGGTACCTGAATTCATCACGGCTGATTTGGCAGCAGCCATAGTGAAAGTACCAATAGGAGCAGCAAAAGGCAAATACTTATTACTTCGACTTACTTTCCTGGTGACTCTGACTAAACAACCACCTGTCCAAAAATTCATTAGATGATCAGGAGAGGGAACAGACGGTGTGAGTACCTTTTAGAATATTTGTTGTCAAATAATGTGGAAATTATTTAGAGGACACCTTTATGGAATCAATTAGGAAGTAGGTACTGGACGTTACCCTAGTTAATTCGCTCATAACCCATTATATATAACTGGCATATCTTCGATGAGGCATCGATGTCCGATTATCGAAATATAAGATCATCGATAAACCTGGGGTTTAGTGTAGGGTTGCTCGTAAAATTTTGGATGGGGTGGTTGGTAGGAGGAAAGTGAATGTGGTGTGTGGAACTGAGGTACATGCTAGATATGTGGAGAAGCAAAGATGGATTATGGACAGTACAGGAGAGGCGGGAATAAGAGTGGTAGGAGACGGCCTGAGAGTAAACGAAATAAGAAGGGGAAACGGGTGGGGGGTAGTGCGCATGGAAGACATGGTGGTGTATATATTCTACATTAGCCCTGGAGAAATATGAGAGCAGCATGACAGAGTTGGAAGACGATCTGAGGGTGGCGAAATGGAAAAGACAAATATAAGGAGAATGGTGACTTCAACGCGAAGAATACCCCATATGGGGGGGGGGACGGGACTGACAGTGCTTAATGATGGATTGCTACCTACATTTGTGAGAAGGGATGGGGGCTCGTCATATATTGATGAGACAGCATGTGACGAATGGTTGGATAAAAGAGTGAATAGTTGGAGGGTGATAGAGGATGAGGATAGCTTAAGTTTACATAGGTATGTGGACGGATATAAGGATTATATTATTATAAGAAGGAAAGTAAAAGAGGGGATAGAAAGGGTACTTGGAATCTAGAGGACTTGCATAGTGTGATAAAGGGTTGCAAAAGAGAAAGAGAGTTAATAGAGTTAATGTTATAATTACCTGTTAAAATACTATTAGATCTCGGCCGAAGAACCGATTTTTTATCCAATATTATTTTATTAAAAAAATTATACGTCGTGTCAATTTGAAGGACTTTTGAAGCGTTTAGTTGTTTACTGTTCTTAATAAGATGGACTTTCACATAGTAAGGGTTAGTACAATAAATTTCATTAACCTAAGATATATTAGACACATTATTCACAGAGGGAAAAAGAAGAATGAAGAACGGGCCTTGGGAGGTGCAGGGAGGAGGTATTAGGTATTAAAGTAAGGACATCACCAGGAGTAGGTGGATTAAGGGGGGGCTGGTGGAGGACAATGGGGAGTATTTCGGTAATTTTTTAAAGGTAGAGGGTAGAGATGGGAAGCGGACGGAGGCCCATTCGTTGGTTGTGTGGTATGGGTAAATTATTGAAGGGAATTATGAAGGTTTAGATTGAGGAGGATGTCAGAAAGAATCGGAATTTTAGGAAGAATCAACATTGGTTTACCAAGAGAAAATCGTATATCTCGGCATTGGAGAGAGTAATGGACTTGGCGGCTGGAGCTAGGGGCTAGAGCAACAAGAAGCTGGTCCTACTTGTATTTTTCGACGTCCGGAACGCGTTCAGTAGCGTCAGTAAGGAGGCTGTGTTTAGCGCGTTGTTGAACATTAAAGTGAGGGAGGCGTTGGTTAAGTTACTGGAGGATTATCTAACGGGGCGGATTATTATCGATTCGAGAGGGAGGAGGTATAGAACAAGTAAGGGAGTGCCCCAGGGATCGGCTCTGGGACCGACGCTATGGAAGTGTGTGTTCGATAAGGTCATAGTGGGATAGTATGCAAAGAAGGATGTGAGATTACGGTTTATGTAGACGATGTGTGTTATTAGTAAAGGGAGAGGTAGAGATATAAAGAAAGGTCAGAAGATGTGTAGGAAGATTGTATAGAAGATTGGGAGTTGCGGATTGGAAGTGGCGGAAGATAATACTGTGGGATTACTGGTAAAAGGACGAAGCAAGGCGAGGGACGTAGAGTTGATGGTGAAGGGAAGAAAATGTGTATGGAGAACTCTGTGAAATACTTAGGTGTATGGTTGGATTGCCCAATGTCCTTCAAAAATCACATGTTAAAGGCTGTACATAAAGAGTACGGGCAGCATTGTATGGGCGATTGATGGGTAATGTGAAAGGACCGGGAAAATGGAAGAGTAGAATTATTGGTAGGACCACTGAACATAGTATGCTGTATGGGGCGAACGTTTCATCTCTAATGCAGGTGCAAAGAGGAATTTTGATGAGGGTGGTGCAGGGATTTAGGACAAGCTGTCCATTAAAACAAAAATTAACTGAGAGGGACGTGCCTATTTTTTAAAACTTGAATTTATATAATTGTAATGTACCTGCTCAGGTTTGACAATTACAATTATATTGTCTTTTCCTTTTCAAATCGTATTTTGTAAAATAGTATATTACATAACAAGTGTGGAAAGTGAAATATTATGCACGAGTAAAGAAATATACTTTTCAACGCGTTGTGTACACGATTTTTCCCACGACTCCTATATTTCTTATTATAATGAATTTTTTAATTTCATTTATAAAATTTATTTTAATTGTTGATCATGTTAAAATTATTATTTTAAATAGAACACCCTGTATATTTTAACATTTTTAAACTCCTTGTGAAAATCTGCGTACAGTAAAACTGTCCATTCCTATTTTTATTGAATAATTGTAACTTTAATCAATAATTTATCAATTTTGACTTAGCCATGGATAAAATGTCAAACGATGAGTAAGGCAAAGTTAATTTATGGAAACATCCTAAAACCTTAGCAACATCACAATTTATTTATTTTAACAAAAAATAACACAAATTAAGAAAATTATATTAAATGTTCAAAATTATGCCCTTCTGCTATTTGACAATATCCTAAACGATCAGGACTACGATATGGCCATTCGATAGCACCCCTTTGCCCTATCCTTCGACCTGGAAAAACTTGATCTAAACACTAGCACACAATTCTGCCATATGTCTTCAGCAGGAAAGCAAAATGTTGCTTCATTTGAGAACACCATTTTTTTGATAAAGTTTGGGTTTGCTATATATTTATTCTGAATGTTTTCGCTATCTGTATCATCTTCAGTTAATTCGTAAAAGAAGTGAAACTTATACGTTTCAATTACTTGGATTTCATTATACTCATGACGGATGTCTGGCTTATATCAAAGTCGATAGCAAACTGGGTAGTTGATGTTTGAGGATTTTCTTCATTTATCACGTGATGAGCTCTTAAATACCGCTTTGCAATTTTCACAACTACTGATTTTGTAATTTGGTAACCTGGATTAACTTCATTGAATAGATTTAAAACTTCCTTATAAGAACGCTGTTGGTATCCATGTCCTCGTATAATTAAAATTTCGATACGGTTTCCTAAGTCAAAAATGATAAAAATTAATGATTAAAGCCTGTATGCAGAATTTTACAAGTAATTCAAACATGTAAAAGAATACATGTAAATAAAATATGCACGTTGATATGTATTTCCGCTTTTACCGAAAATTGTACTTACATTAAATTTTATAGCATTTTTTAATTCCTTGGATCGTCACAGAAGGGAGTGAGCAAAATTTAACTTATACTTACCATATATATGTAAACATTATGTAAATTTCTCAACTGGATAGAAAAGAGTTTTCTAGTTTGGTTATAGTATTGTCTTTGTCAATTTGAAGCACATGTCATCGTTAATAATGTTTGCATGGTCTAGTATCTGTAATAATTTTTGTGATTGCATGCATAGGTTTTCGCGTAAATTTTTTATGATATGTACCTTTTGTTTTGATAAATATATTTTTTCCATGAATGATTTTTGAATTTTGGTGATTTTTTGTTTCGTATTTTCATTATTTCGTTTAATGTTTTCGTTGAGTTTTTAACTATTTTCTTTATGGTTTTGGACGGATGTGAAAATTATTAAATGATCGTTTAAATCAAATGGATGGGTATCATTTATGTGACCTTTTATGATTTCGAACGGGTTGTATTTTGTGACAGAGTGTATACAATTATTGTAAAAAAATATTGCATTCTTAATTATTTGAATTGGATTCACTTTTTTTGTTTCCTTCTTGTATGAACCTATTCTATTAATTTACGGTGGAGTGGAAATTTTAGGCAGAGTTTGATATATTATTTTTTGAAGTTGTGAAATGTGGCTAAATGTGATGCAATTTGCAAATGTCAAAATTTTTAAATTTCGTACTACGGTCTATGGTAAATATTTACCTTTACGTCATTACGCCATCACTAATGACGTTATGTCCAACACATCTATAGCAGTTGATGACCATTAAAAAATTAAAATTGACGTGTTTTAAGATTTTTTTTAAAGTCGTCTGTTTCTGAAATAATGAATTTATTCCATACATTTGCATCATACTGTATGTTAACTATCAACAAATGGTTATCACCGTTTCTACTGCTCATTATTTCTTCCATATATATGTTTAGACCGCCAATAAATTCCTCTTGATTTATTGTTGGGATTTTACAGATAAACGTATTTAAAAAATTAGTATGATTTTTTTATTGAAATTCTGATTGTATCACCTTCAACTGTTCAACCTGTATGATCTTATTTATAAATGATAAATTATCTTTAATAAATAAAATTACGCCATAATTTTTATTTATATTCCCATGATTGCGTAAATTCATCTAACTGATTATGATATGTCCCTATAGGTTTAAGTTAGAATTATAATGTCGAATTGAAAGTTTGTTTTAAATTTCCAGTTGTCCCATATTTTTATTAATGCTGCAAATATTTTGACAAAACATTGTTAATTCTATCGGGCTCCTCCAAGAAGATAGCTGATTGTGGTTCTTCATTAAGTAGGATTCAAATGCATCAATGTCCCTTAGGGAAATTCAACTATAAAGGGAACTAAAAATGTGCGAAGACATGGAGCTTGATACCTAAAGTAATATTCTAGTCATACCAACCGATTATCAAGCCTCTGGTCACATATGTTTTACTTTTATGGTGGCAAAAAAGTCAATAATCAATGGTATGTACTAAATTGCAGAATGTTCAACGACGTGCTTGTCTAGGAATAGTATGGGTACTGACAACGTACCCCACAGCAGCCCTAGAGGTAATGCTGGGTCTCCCTCAACTGCAATATTGCATAATAAAAGAAGATGTAGCTGGTGCTTTACGAATGATTAAGATACAAAACTCAAGACCTGGTGATTTGGTTTGTCATCAAAGGATATTGGAAAAATATCTACTATCATCTTTAAATTAAGCATTGAACATCAAGCCCGTATACGTCAAGTTTAAGTTTAAGACGTGGTTATAGGAAACCGCCATATAAATGGAGAAGTCGATTTAGTGCTGGTAAAGTTTACTTTTGTGATATACATATTGGTCCAAGATGCATGAAAGGGCTGAAGTGGGAGCGATGGGACCGAAATTTTAGCTATTCAAATACCTATTCAAAATATAATTCTACACTATACTTTTATTTCACGGGCCGTAACTATTATACCGAATTTCATTATCATTTTTCATCAGCTTGCAATTTTGAAGCTGAGAGAATTATTATATAATATGTCTATCTGCAAACTTATTTAACAAAAGTGACTATATATTATTATGTATCTAAAAAGAGCATGAAAAGACATATAACTTGAAAAACTAGATTATTTGAATAAAAATGGAGTTATAGGCTTTTAAAAGTATAAGGCAAGTTATTAAGGTGATGAGTGGTGTTCATTCTTCTTCTTTAAGTGCCATCTCCACAACAAAGTTTGGTAATCAGCATAGCTATCTTTACTTTCGAATCGATTGCTAGGAAGAGTTGCTTCGAGCTGCATCCAAACCATTGTCTCAGATTTTTCAGCCATGAAATTCGTCTTCTTTCTATGCTTCTTTTGCTTGTACTTCTCTCCACGCATTATGTGTCCTAAATAGTTTTCTCTTCTAAACTGTTCGTTCTACTTCTTTTTCTATGCCATTTCTTCTAAGTATTTCGATGTTAGTGATTCGATCAAAGAAAATTTTTAAAATTCTTCTGTAAGTAAACATTTCGAAAGAGTTAAGTCGCCTCATTGCTTCTGCATTTAGGGTATATCATTCTACCCCATAATAAAGAACACTGTGTACGTAGCATTTTGTTAGTCGCAGTTTAAGGGCTAACGACAGATCTACTACATAGTACTTTTTTCATTCTCATAAAGTTTGTACGAGTTTTTTCAAATCTGATTATTTCTGCGGTATAATTATTAGTTTTTGTAATTATTGTTCCTAAGTATGTGTATTTTTTTACTCTTTTGATCTGCTGTCCCTCGACCATTAAAATTTCATCTATGTTGTTATTTTTGGAGATCTTCATAAATTTCGCGTTTTTTAAATTGAGGGAGTCCTTAGTTACCACTCAGTATCTTACCCATAACTCTTACCAAATCATCAAGACTGTCGGCTATTATGACGGTGGCGTCGGCGTATCTGATATTATTAATTAAAACACAATTTACTTTAATACCGGCTGTCTCATGTTCCAAATCTTCTAGACTGATTTGCTCCGACCGTCGCTAAAGTTCCGCCATACTTATCGAAACGTGTTATTTTGTTTTACTATGGACATGCATCATGGGCACCGAACATTAACAAAGACTAGAATTCCAATTCTAGGGCACGCCCATAAACGTTCCTTCCTTACCCCGTCACCGATTTCGGTGACTGTCGGGCCCACAGCTTATTTACATAAATAGGAGACATGTGCTTGTATTCGTACAATAGCGGCTTTACTTTGAAGTATAGACATCAAAGTGCCGAAGGGTGAGTTGTTCTACTAGTCTTGTTTATGTACGGTGTCATGGGCCCCACTCTGTTGTTTCGTGATTAGTGTTAACAAATAACTGTAGAACAAAGATTTCAAAACGCCATACTGGATTAAACATGTCATTTTTAGCAATGAACATGTATAATAAGTCCCACCATGGAAATATGAATTCTTTGAACAAAGTTCTGAAAGCGCCATGCCAATGTTATGTCGGCTTTTCAAAGTAGTATATTAAAGTCCCCACTGCCATACCGGCCTTTTTAAATGTATTTTGAAATAGAAAGCATGAATATATCATTAATTTAGTAGGCTTTGGTAGAATCGAAAAGAAACAAGAAAACATTATTTTTACTTAAACTTGAAATGTTTATCGTCAATATTTAATATGTCGCATTAAATTGAGACTATGGGTCATCATAGCACTTAAAAACACAATATCTCCGACAAAAAAATACAGGTTTCCTAATCTCTAATTTTTTTGAAGTAATATTAAATATATTTAAAACAATAGGTACTACCAATCTATAAACCTAATCTACATAATAGGATAAGTTTATTGGTAATAAATTTCACTGGTTATATTTGATTTTTCGTGCAAATCTTGACACATATATTGCATATATAATATTTGTACTTTAATACTACTTTCGATGAATTAATACCAATGTTTATTTATAAATAACATATAATAAGTACAACTTGACAAGATTAAAAAATTACACCATTGTTAATGTCTTTCAGAGTTATTTATTAAACAAAGAATATTTTATATTTCAAATTAACAATCAAAACGTGATATATTATAATAAATAAAATATATATTAAAATGTTTATTATCCCAATTAACTTGCATTCCTCATCACAGAGCTCAAACAGCTACAACTAGAAACATGACATTTAGATAATTGGTCTTGTTTTCTGTCTTTGTTACTGCATGAAATTCATAAAAAAAAGTACCTACACAGTTAATAATCTTATAACTGCCAGAATAGCACGAATGAGTCGAAATTATTTAAGTAATATATCAGGTAAAAGTTGTAATTTTGTATAAATACAGCTTTTACAGAAAATTTAAAAAGAAATTTTTTAAATAATATACTCAAAACAAGATCAAATCAGAAACATATAAAATGAAATTTATTGTACTAACCCTTACTACTTGAAAGTCCATCTTATTAAGAACAGTAAATAACTAAAAGGTTGAATTAAACTTTTACTATTTATTCGTAAAATACGTTTTAAATGCAATGACGGCACTTTCGCTATAGAATTAGCATTGTCAGATTGACATATTGAAGTTAAATTTTGTTTGTTTGTAGCTGGGTACCTGATGTTGATTAGGTAGTATTAAGGCTAGACCAAATATGGAAGTTATAAGACATAACAATATTAAAGCCTAGATGTTATTAGCCCTAAGGGATTATCCTGGATGTATTTCCCTCTAAGTTCAGTATAACTGTGCAATGATATAGAAAAACCAGGAAAAAACTATATCATGCTAATCTTTACAATAACTTAATATATTTCTGTTACAATTACGTCTTATCTATGTATAAAATGAAGACTCAATCAAAGTAAACAATTTAATAGTGGTGAACTTCCAAGATTTATTTGTTCATTAACTACTTTATATTGTTGATCTGCTAGATGTCTTTTTATTTAAAGTTGTTCGAGGAAATCTAAATTTTGTTTTTTATCACAAATATGTAATATTTGCATGTCATTGGTGTGTATAAATGAGTGTGGGTGTTCAAGAACGTGTTTTGCATAGTTTGACTTATCTGGTTGTTGTTATCTATATGCTCTTAAGTGTTCATTGAATCTTATTTCAAAATTTCTTTGTGTTTGACCTACATATACAGCATTACATTTTGGGCAATTAATTTTGTAAACACCAGATTTTTTTAATTTAGGTAATTTTGTTTTTACATTTAACAATGTTATACCAACATTATTGTGTGATTTGAATGAAATTAATGCAGATGTTGCCGAAGATATTATTTTTGAAATTGTATTAGAAATATTTCCACAATATGTAATACTTTTATAACTTTTAATTTCTTTAGTTTGTTGAGGGAATATTAGTTGTAGTGACATTTTCTGTTCTTTCTTATTAATCAATTTATTTATCAAATATATTGGATAGCCATTAGATGTAGCTATTTGTTTTATAATCTCAATTTCTTTATTAAAATTATTTTTGTTCAATGGAATTGAAAATGCTCTATGTATCATAGAATTATAAGCTGCTAATTTATGTGATATAGGATGATTTGAATGATATGGTATGGTTATATCTGTTTGTGTTGGTTTTCTGTATATTGAATAATTAATGAATTATTAACGTTTTCAATTCTTTTTCAATAACAAAATATATAATGCTAATCAAGTTCGCAAAGTGATTAAGTACCTAGAAGAACAACTCATTAACAAAACTTAATGTTAAAAAAACGTAATTCAAAAAAATATGTCATATGTATATTAGTTTAAACATTAAGTCTTGATATATGTATATATTATGTAATGTAACTTTGTATTGTAACTCGTGCTAATGGCCTTAGCTGTCTTATGCACCTTAATATAAATAAAAAAAAATATAATTGACTTTTATGCTTTAAAAACCATACATTTGTAACTAAATATACCACTTATACATGCTATAATTTTGTTAACACTGCTTATAAATTAAAATGCAGATTTTAACACATATTATAAATTACTATTTCTGTTTACATATTTGTTACAAAAAAAACTATTAAAACCTTGAACAAATGGAAAAAATAAGTATTTGGAGACACAAATTAAATTACTAAGGTAGTGTTACTCTCACACCTCAAATAAAATCTAATTTGATATATAAATTTGTAATTTAATATTTTACTAAATAAATAAGTGATTTGATTTGCTAGAACTATATAAAATTATTAATTTTTTTTATCAATAAAACAATTTAAAAAAATATTAACCCATTGATATGCTACTAATAAGCCAGGCACACCAGTAAAGAAATTACATTGCTAGCATATTGTTTTTAAGGTCAAAACAATTATGAGTATTCAATATCATTGTACATATATATTAAATTGCTTTGCACCAGTTTCGTCGATTCTGTTGTAAAATATGTTTCTAGGAAAGTTCACCTTTGGAAAGAATGATATTGCTATTAACTTGATCTCTCCACAAAGTTTAATACAGCATTGCAGATCACACTGATACTAGTGATACTGTGAAAATATTCAGATTGATATTATTTTCCAAATCTCAAGCTTGCGTTGCACTGATTGAGGTTTAATCTGGTTCTCTGTTCTAATTTTAGGGTTCCTAACATTAAAGTTGTTTGAAAATGTTGTTTAAACTAGCTGGTAATAAAAGTAATAGCTTCTATTATACGCATCTTTAGTGCACTGACTTCTTACCACGATCCGATTTCGATGACGATACGTTTTAATAGCAAATATGTTGGTGAAGTTATCTCTAACACAAATGCAAATCTATTACAATTCGTAATTTCATTTGTTTGATATTTTTAATATTAATTTGTGTATTATCAAGAATACTGTAAACAGTATTGGATAGCAACCTGGCAGTTTATATATTTTCTTATTCTTATTTTTATCATTTTTTTAATTCTTCATTGTTAAGGTGCAACTTGCTTAGACAGAGGTAGGTTAGTTATTTTATTGTATTTGTTTTTATGTCTATTAAAACGATCAATTTTTCTAATGTATTTTAAAACCCAACCCAGATTGTAATTGGTCTTGTACCGTTGTTTGCTTCTCTTAATGAATATAATTAAAATATTTCTCTTTTTATTTTCTAGATATGGGCAATATGGGTCTAAGAATTAAATTATATTAGATTATTTTTAATGTTAACATATAAGATGTAAACCTAACGAAAAATAAATATTTTATTTCAAATATGTACCTAGAAAGTATCAAATACTTTAAGAATTTAATAAGTAGATACTGATACCTCATAAGTAGTTACTGATACCTCATAAGATTACTGTTACTATTTAGTACTATGTTACCTGTGCTATTGTAGCTACAGTAAGCCCAAATGTAAATGCAATTCTTGTGTGCCCGGCTAAATCTCCAGTCCCTAAATCGATGCATGAACCAGTGCCTATAAATACCAATAATAATGTTCCTAGACATTCAGCTACCAAGGATTTCCATAAGTTATATTCTTTAAAGTCGTTGACACCAAGGATTCCATTTGAATTTTCATCTGAAAAACCAATAATTTTTATTAAAAAAAGCCGTACCAAGCTAGAATTCCTTTTAAAAAGAATTTTTCATCACATTTCTTTGAATCGTTAAATAAACCATAAGTTAAAATATATTATTTTTTCTTTAAGAGTAATTAGGTAATTACTCTTTAGTAATACATTATATGCAATTTACTGATCGTGCGCATAAAATTTTGTCGTAGATCTTTATATATGTACTTGTTACCTAAACGGTTTAAATTTTTTTATAATGATGGTCAGACAAAGCCATAGAAATTTCGGAAGTATGGGATATTGTCTTTAATAACTAAATTTTAGACCTAATAGTTTCATTATTTAAATAAATGGTTTACGCCTGGACAGAATTTGCTTTAAAAGTCCAAAAGCCCACTGTAAGAAATCTGAATATTATTTATACTATTGCTAATAACTATTAACAATAATTATTAAAATATACACTTATCATTTAAAAAATTAAAGCTTAAATCTAAAAATTTTATTTATATTCCAACATGATAAAAATGTTTTATATTATTTATTTGTTTGCATTCCAAACACCTCGTGTGTTTGGCAAGTATTTAATTTGTTTTGTTTTTATTTGGAATAATTTGTTTTATGGAATGTAATTATGGTATCATTATAAGTTTATAAAAATAATTATCACTAATACTAATATCAACATCAAGTTTTGGTTTCTCGGATTCCAATAAATTGTTTTTTTGTAATTTTTTCGCTATTTATGTTTTTAAATTGTATTTCATTTTTAATTACTTTATGTTATATTGTGTTTAAAATGTAGTTTTGCAAACAAGCAATTTTTGTGCTTAGCAAGTATTTTTTAACTTTATTGTACTAACCCTTACTTTTTGGAAGTCCATCTTACTAAGAATAATAAAAAACCCTTCGCTTTAACTCAACTTCTAAGTTTAATTGAAAAATTCGGTTTAAAATCACAATTACAGCTGTTTCGCTATAAACTAGCATCGTCAGATTGACATATTGAAATTACATTTTTTGTTTGTTTGTAGCTAGGTACCTGATGTTGATTAAGTAGGTAAGAACAATAAACAACTAAAAGGTTGAATTAACTTCCACTATTTATTCTATAAATACTTTAAATGCAATGACAGCCGTTTCGCTATCGAAATAGCATCGTCAGATTGACATATTGAAGTTACATTTTGTTTGTTTGTAACTAGGTACTTGATGTTGATAAGTAGTTAAGGCTAGACCAAGTAGGGAAGTAATAAGACATAACAATATTAAAGCCTAGATGTTATTAGCCCTAAGGGATTATCCTGGATGTATTTCCCTCTAAGATCAGTATAACTGTGCAATGATATAGAAAAACCAGGAAAAAACTATATCCTGCTGATCTTTACAATAACTTAATATATTTGTGTTGTAATTACGTCTTATCTATGTATAAAATGAAGACTCAATCAAAGTAAACAGTTTAATAGTGGTGAACTTCCAAGATTTATTTGTTCATTAACTACTTTATATTGTTGATCTGCTAGATGTCTTTTGATTTCAAGTTCTTCGAGGAAATCTAAATTTTGTTTTTTATCACAGGTGTGTAATATTTGAATGTCATTGGTGTGTATGAGTGAATGACATTCAAATATTACACACCTGTGATAAAAAACAAAATTTAGATTTCCTCGAAGAACTTGAAATCAAAAGACATCTAGCAGATCAACAATATAAAGTAGTTAATGAACAAATAAATCTTGGAAGTTCACCACTATTAAACTGTTTACTTTGATTGAGTCTTCATTTTATACATAGATAAGACGTAATTACAACACAAATATATTAAGTTATTGTAAAGATCAGCAGGATATAGTTTTTTCCTGGTTTTTCTATATCATTGCACAGTTATACTGATCTTAGAGGGAAATACATCCAAGATAATCCCTTAGGGCTAATAACATCTAGGCTTTAATATTGTTATGTCTTATTACTTCCTTACTTGGTCTAGCCTTCACTACTTATCAACATCAAGTTTGTTACAAACAAACAAAATGTAACTTCAATATGTCAATCTGACGATGCTATTTCGATAGCGAAATGGCTGTCATTGCATTTAAAGTATTTATAGAATAAATAGTGGAAGTTAATTCAACCTTTTAGTTGTTTATTGTTCTGAATAAGATGAACTTTCACACAGTAAGGGTTAGTACCATAAATTTCATTAAGTAGGTAAGGCTAGACCAAGTATGGAAGTAATAAGACATAACAATATTAAAGCCTAGATATTATTAGCCCTAAGGGATTATCCTGGATGTATTTCCCTCTAAGATCAGTATAACTATGCAATGATATAGAAGAACCAGGAAAAAACTATATCATCCTGATCTTTACAATAACTTAATATATTTATGTTACAATAATGTCTTATCTATGTATAAAATGAAGACTCAATCAAAGTAAACAGTTTAATAGTGGAGAATTTCCAAGATTTATTTGTTCATTCACTACTTTAAATTGTTAAAGCGAAGTATTTATTTGTTCGGAATATTGTTTTATGGACTGAATTTTATACATTAATACTGTAATTTTGTTAAAATGGTTTTGGGACTATTAATTTTAAAGCACATCTTGTGGGTGGTCTTGGTTGCCGGATTGCCCAACAAGCTAACAGAGCTTCGTAGCACAATTGACGACATTTTAAACTAATCTACATTTGGAGTAGATGGACTTACTTCTAAATCTGCCGGATTGTGCATTGGATCATTCGACAAATTTAATTAGCAAGTCATTCCAAAATGGATTTTCCCAACTTTCCTTAAGACAGCCATAATCATTCCTTTGCTGCATAAAGGATGAGATATAGATCAAGCTTCAAACTATCGCCCAAATGCGCTTCTACCTACGTTATCTAGGAACATTGAAAGGTTCGTCAAAAAAGGCTTCTGTCTTTTTGTGATTAAATACAAGATTCTAAATAAGCATCAATTTGGATTTTTAAGTGGCAAATGCACAAATAATACAATGCGATGTTTGTTTAAATATCCCTTCACAGCTACAGTATTCTGTGATTTCGCAAAAGCGATTTCGTGGAACATAATATTCTACTAAACAAACTATGTATTTAGAGGCATTAAATGGTTTAAGTCGTTTCGTAGCAAAAGAATGCAGCTTGTAAGGGTTGATGAGATGATGTCTTCATGCAAGCCAGGTATTGGGTCCTATCTTGCTTTTATTATTTATCAATGAAATTGCTTATCTAGGCATCAGCGGTAAAATTTGTCTCTTCCACTATGGAGGTCGTGAACTTGAGACTTTTCGTGGACAGCTCTTTAAGATGGGACCAACATATTGACGCATTATTCAGAAAATTAAACTCTTCCTGTTAAGCGCTAAGATCAGTCTCTAGGGAGCTTCACCTGTCAGCTTATAGAACAGTCTTTTGCCCCCTTGGACTCACATCTTTGATATGCATTTTCTCTTTGAGGTACATGTTGTGCGACTTTGAACATATCTTTAAGTTACAAAGGAGAGCTGTTCGTTATTCACTAAAACTGAGCACTAGAACTTACTGTAGCAATTTCTTTAAAAAATACAAAATACAGTGTTTTAATATTTCCATCCTTATTTATCTTTGAATTTATTCGCAAACACTTTTACAACTACCCACTTCGGAATGCAGGGTATCTTTATGTACCAAAACCAAGTTCAGAATTAATCATTTCTCCATCTCCATTTTCATTTCTCCAGTTCCATTTTTTAAAACGCAAAAAATGCATAATAATCTACCTTTTGATACCAAGTCTATTACATCGTTCATCGCGTTTCGCAAAGCCTTAAAGATGTTCTTACTGGAGATAGCTTTTTTAACAGTTGAGGACTTCTTTTCCTAACAAATCTAGGATTATCCCTGAATGGCTTCTTTACGAAGTAATTTATTTATTTTATATAATAGTTGTTGATTTTTTTATTTTGACTTTATGATTGCAGTCATAAAAATAAAAATTATTCCACAAATTTATTTATTATTAGTCCGGTTAGCGAAAATGAAATTAAAAATCTTATAGTCGAATTAAAAAACAAATAATCAGTTGGTAATGATCATATAAAATCAGAAACTGTTAAATTATTAGCACCGTACATTGTAAAACCTCTTACTTATATTATAAAAATGTGTTTAGAATACGCTATATTTCCGACAATTCTCAAAAACTAAATAGTCCAGAGGTAATTGAGTAAGGTATTCCAAAAGGGTCAATTTTGGGAGTGATATTGTTCAATATTTAGTTGAATGATTTATTTCTGTTCACGCAGGTAAAATAACGGGTTTTGCAAATTATACAGCCGACTGTTGTTCTAGAGACCTTGCTGAGCCTACCACCACTTTATTTTAATGGAAAGTTTTTTTGGTAGAATAATTTATCAGTAAACTTACATTCATTAAAAAAACTTTATACAGTTAACAGAAGCAAACATCAGCCCTGGGTGGGCGTATCTATATCGCTGTAGTTCTATTTTTGTAGTAAAAATCGTTTTTTTAATCGATAACCAAAATATCGATACCATAAGTGTCATCTGTCGAAAGATATGTAAACAAAGTCAAACTTGCTAAAAATAAAACTGTCAATGTTATTAAAAAATTTATATTGGCATAAAAATAATACTACCATCTCTCTTAAAAATGTCTAGATTTTCAAATTTCAATACTCTAGTAATGTCATAAAAAGAACGATCAAATTTGTATTGAAAACAATAAAATATAACATCTACGTATCTGCTTACACATTAGGATCTTTTGTAGTAGAATCCCGTTGAATCCTTTGTTAACCTTTTTTAACTTTTTGTTTAATTCAAATCAATAGTGTGAACAATTTGGTACCTATATTTAGAATTGTAATCTATTCCAGTGTTCATTTTTCTCCACAGCTAAAAGTTAAAGTTTATATCAATGTTAATATTGGTATATACATTTTACCACTACCTGTTGTCAAATATGTAATATATTAGAGGCCGTGGATTCTGAGTAGACCTGTGACGTCAACCGGCGCAGTACACAAATTTGTGTTTGAAAATTGTCCTATTAACTATAAATAAGATTATAAATGACAGCTTTGAGATCAAAGAGAAAACAAATAATAGGATCAACAGAATGCAGTCCAGTATTGTCGAAGCAAGAATAAAAATTATCCGATTCAAATTATTAGAATTTTTCTTCTTATCTAAATAAAATCCCCAAAAATAATAGCCGTTCTATATATCCCTTCTGGAAATTATTCGAAAAACTATTGGATCCAGAATCTATTCGGTCAGTGAAATTGTCTGAAAGTCGGATAATTATGCTCACATTGGCAACACTGATGCAGCTACTAAAATTGATGTATATTGATCAAATTATTCGGTCGTATTATATCGATTATATTTACAATTACTAATGTACAATCGTTCATTGGCTTGCGTTTGGCTGCTTGCGAAATACTTTCTTTTAGTTCGAATAATTTCCGAGTGTCATGTTCCTGTCGACTGTAAAAATCATACTTTTGTAACATGTGTAAAATAATTTTAAAATGTACACATTTATCCCAAAATTAATACTATTTAAATATCACATAAAAATAAATATAAATATTAAAAGTGATAAACAAGATAAATTTGTATATAATTCTGTGCAATTATATTATAATAAATCTTTCCAACAGAAGTAGGTCAGACGAATTATGAGACGTGTGCAGAAGCAATAAACTGTAAGAATGGTTCATTCTATTTTGAAAAAAACGAAATATTTTTTACACTGCTTGTGTATATAGTGAGGGGGGGTGAATTGGTGGCTCTAGACAAAGTCCATTTGCCCCAGAACTAATATAAGTTATTGTTATTTTATTAAAGTTCCGCATTATTTTGAAGAGCAAATCTAGCTAATATATCGTAAATTTTTTTCTTGCATTAAATGTGGAATACTAATTGAAAAGTTTACTGAAATGTTTTATAATTTCTGTTTTGAGCTTCTGCTGTATTCCAAAAATACCTATACGTTTAATTCGAGAATTTCAATTTTATGGAGATTAGGGCTTCGGGAAAGTTGGAAATATTTTGTAATAATGGTTCTTGGATTTAGCAGCCTGGGTGTTGAATTGGAAAGTCCGTTTGCGCCTTATATGTTATAAAATTTCTCGTTTTGCAAGCTTTTTGTAAAAATAAGGATTTTCTTATGGTTAAAACTATCTAAGTACCGTAATGTTTTATTGGAGAGTTTCATATGGTGTGTATAACATATAGTGTGTAAAAGCCAATTGGAATAAATTCATTATTTCGGTTACTGTACATATTTATAAAAAATCCCGAAACACGTCAAATTTAAATTATAACTTGACATTCTTTAACATGAAAATGCAACCCCTACCTTCAACCCACTTAGAATGACACGTACAACCCCCAATTTTTTAAATGGGAAGTATAGGCTTGTGATATATCATTTGAAAGGTCTCTTCATTCTCTATTCAAAAATGTTATTATTTTTAAATTTGATGCAAAAATTAACATAAAAAAAATTAATATCATGTTGTGGTTTTTAATGGTTACCATCTAAAAACCACATTGCTATGGTTTTTGTTCACTTTCTGATTATCAAGACCTAAACGGGAAATAAGTTTTAAGTATAGTGTAATAAGTTTCGAGTATATTTTAGCGAATTTCTGTAACAACATGATTTTAATTTTTTTATGTTAATTTTTGCATCAAATTTAAAAACAATAACATTTTTGAATAGAGAATGAAGAGACCTTTCAAATGATATATCACAAGCCTATATTTCCCATTTAAAAAATTGGGGGTTGTACCTGTCATTCTAAGGGGGTTGAAGGTAGGGGTTGCATTTTCACGTTAAAGAATGTCAAGTTATAATTTAAATTTGATGTGTTTCGAGATTTTTTATAAATATGTACAGTAACCGAAATAATGAATTTATTCCATTTGGCTTTTACACACTGTATATTATATAGTTTACAAATAATAATATTGTAGTGGATTGAGTTTTGTTAGTTGTTAATACCTTGTTTGTGGACTGTATAATTTGGGGTTAAATCGAAACCGAATAAACTTTATTATAGAGACGTTACATTAGTTCTCTTACTGACAACTACAATTCATTAATAACAACAACTGAACAACGTGGTTACGGAATATCTCGAATAGAGAAATATATAACTGTCAAATGACACTTTGATTATTTTCTAATTTCAAACAATCTCCCCCCGAGTTAATTTGTTTCATTGTAACAAAATGGAAGTAAACACAATTTTGTTATTATTTTAATAAATATTCCATTACCTGTACGAATTTTAACAACTCTAAGCTTCTGATCAGTACCTGGCATTATCTCTAAAATACGAGCTAAACGCCACTCAAAAGGCGGAAGATTGTCTTCCTTCACTAGAACTAAATCATTGATTTTTAAATTTTGACAATTTTGTGTCCACTTCTATATTGCAGCATATTTAGGTACTCCAGACCATCTTTTCCAAAAAATATTTTTCATTTTTTGACAATATTCCCATGTTTTTAATCTATTTTCCGGGACATTAGAAAGATCAATTTCTGGAAAGGATGTCGATGATTCTCCTATTAAAAAATGACTAGGTGTTAGACACGAATAGTCTTTAGGATCTGTTGCCATAGGTGAAAGTGGTCTAGAGTTCAAAATAGCTTGAATCTGACAAAGTAAAGCAGTTACTTCTTCAAATTTCATTATATTATTTCCTATAACGCGCTTAAGATGACATTTAGTAGATTTTATCCCTGTTTCCCATAACCCACCCCAGTGTGGTGAATTTGGAGTTATAAATTTCCACTTAACTTTTTCTAATCCATAAAAATTCTTTAACGGATTCATTATTTTCTTTAAAAAATGTGTAAACTTGTCTAAGTGAATTATTTGCACCTTGAAAATTGGTTCCGTTATCACTATTATATAATTTGAGGACAACCACGACGAACAATGAATCTTTTGAGGGTCAAAATGAATCTTTCTGTCGACAAACCAGAAACAAGTTCAATATGAATTGCTTTGGTTACCATACAAAGAAATAATGAAATATAAGCTTTAGAAATTGACGATTATCGAAGAGAAGACTCTTTAATTGCAATGAGGCCACCAAAGTCTACACCTACTTTTAGGAAGGGTCGTACAACTAAAACTCTATCAGATGTTAATGACCCCATTATATGCTGAGCTCCGCTTGCTTTGAACCTAAAACAAGTAACACAATTTTTAACCTCTCTTTTAATTGATATTAATCCATTAATTGGCCAATATTTCAGTCTAATATAAGATAGAATTGTTTCTGCTTTTTTAAATAAATAGTGGAAGTTTTGTTAAAACAAAGAGTTTTTTTATTATTCTTAAACCAAAGAATTGTTTATAAAACGCAAGCAATAGGTCAATGTTCGTTAAAGTAGGCGAAATTTTGAGAATTTTGAAAATATTATATCCGCTTCTGGAAAATAATTTAAAGAAACCAATGTAATTAATCTTTTGTTCGGGAAGAGAGTTTGTTTCTACTAAGGAAATTTCATTTAGCTTTAAGTTGTAATTATTCAATTTATCTGGTCCGTACTACCATTGCCCACATAAAATCAACGACACTGGATTTAAATCACGAGAAATATGATAAGCAGGATTAAATAAGCCACCTTCTATTCTAAAATCAGCGTAGGTACACTATACTTCAAAAACTATATCAAAACCTTTGTTACAAGTAGATGAAGATTTTAATAAAAAATAAGGAGGTAACTAATTAAAATAGTAATTGATTTATTTATTTACATGTGACTGAATCTAATAACCATCATGTACAATACTTATTTTGATCTGCCTATTATTTGTGTTTAGCCAAGGATCTAAACTAAAAACTTTTACCAGGAGTTTTGGTTTTTAATATTTTTATTGTAGGTAATAAATTATTGTAGCAATATGTTTTAAACATCTAAAATATTTAACTGAATTAAATGGTTTATTTTAGTTAAAATTACATTTACACAAACTTTTACATATACAATTAAAAATAATAATAAATGTTTTTATTATTTCCAATACAGTACATTACATACACTAAAACAAAATTTATTTTTTATTTTACAAGGTTGGAAATAAAGGGCGAAGTTCATTTCCTATAATGAATCGTGAAAAACATTACGGAAATGCTCTTCCACTTAACCCTTGGATTATAGAGTGTGAATTATACAAAAAAAATAACACATTACAAATTAGATACAACTTATAATTTATTGAAATTACATAGATAGATACTGGGAAAATAAAAGTAGTTAGACTTGATTATGTAAGAGCAGTGATTTATACTTAGCTATTTAGCTTAACGTATTTGGTAACACATTTTTTAGTTCCTTTATATTAGGAAAAAATATTTCCAAAAGTTTAGAAAACTGAAAATAGTATTCTTTACCTATTGCTTTTCGCAATAATTTCAACCCGTCATTGTGTTAAGAATATTTAATTATACTTCGATAGAAGGTATAAACAATTTTTTCTTTAGAAAACCTTGAAATTTGTTTTTCAAAAAATGAAAAAAATACAACTGAAGAAGAATTAATAGAAACCTTTATGATTACAAGTTTGGTGAAAGAAATTTAAAAATATATGTGCACCTAAAATATATTTAAAAGTTGTTTTTAATAATTAAGCTTCTAAAATTATTCTAAAGTAAAATGTCTATTTTGACTGAATTAAAAAAGATAACAAATGCAAATAATTATTTAGAAATGTAATGTTTATCTCTATTGTTAAATAGTGTGAATTCTTTTATTTGTAAAATAATGGAGATGGTCTCAAGTGTGGATATAGGTCAATCGCCATTATGTGTTCTATCGAAATGTTATTCCATATTTTTTTTAGAAAAATGTTTTAGAAATAATGAACAATTCAAATTTTAAAAAGAAAAGTAGTCTAGTCAAGAAGTGAGTTTCCTGCGAAAAAGAGTTAAAATAAATTTTAAAATATTGGGTTTGGTTTATCGGATTCAAAAGGTCTGTATCACCGTAGTTGTAGCTTCATTATTATAATTTTATTTTTATTATTTATTATTATATATTTATTATTTGATAATAGGGTTAGGTTAGGTTAGGGCTCGCGGCCATTTAGAGCCGTCGCGCCCCCACCAAATAAAGCAGACATAAGAAAATATTTTTTTATAATATTTAATCTAGATATAAAAATCTGAAAAAATTCAATTGTTAACCAACTAATTGTTTACATACTTAAGCTAAAATAAATTCTACAAAAATATACGAAAGTTTTCTTATTTGTTTATAACGATTCTTCTAAGTTAACAAAAATTTCGGATTTTTTATTTTTTGCTAACTTACAAAAATCATTATAAATAAAATTAAGGTACTTTATTTAAACTATAATAACAGATTTTATTTTAGCTTAGGTAAGTAAACACTGAATGAATGAGTTAGTTAACAATTGACTTAAATAAAAATCAACTTTTATATCGGGGTTATATTCCTTCGAATATCTAGATAAGATTAATAACTTTATATTGAATATAAAAAAATATATATTCTTACTTTTGATTTATTTTGTGACGGCGCGACAGCTCTAACTTAACCTAACCTAACCATATTTTCAACGTAAAATTATAATTATAAATAATGGAGCTGTAACTCAGGTAATGCAGACTTTTTGTGTGAAATTTTCTCTTCTTTTAGAGTCCATTTTGGTATTGGCGTTATCTTTAATAGTTTCATAGTTATTGCCAAAAAAGGAGACCATCTTTTTGTCTTTCCGTTTTTGTTAATAGCAATTGTAATTTTTAAAGGCAGAAAAATTCAAAAATTCCCCATTCTCCCCATTCCTCATTAATTTTGAATCCGATAAAGCAAACCCCATATTTTTAAATTTAGTTTCTTTTCCGCAGGAAAGTCACGACAAGACTATTATTGATATCGAAAGTGCTTTGGATACATTGCCCATTTCCACTTTCCTAAAAAACTTATTATAATTTAAGCGGTAATACTCATTTATACTTTATATTACTTTTTAGTAGGCAGATCTTTCAAAGTATTAACGAATGTAGTTACTTAATTTCCATTCCTTCAAAATAGTGATACTCCACAGGGATTAGTTTATTGTCCAATAATGTTTAACTTTGCCATCAATGACGTTTCTTTAGCCACCTGCTTACCACATAAACGACCATTTTATTCTATCATGGCAAAAATTTAATGACTGCTTCCATACTTGTTCAAGATGCCGTAAACAATGTCTATTCTGATATTGTTGATATCGCTGAATACCTCTTCCTCAAAATTTAAAGTTATATAGTGATTAAGATGAAGTACTTTTAAAAGTATGCAGATCTATTATATGATCTAAATTGAACTATGGAATTTTAATTTACGTATCTGCACCTAAATCTGTCTTAAAAACTCTTTTTGTTGTTCTTTTAGGTCTAGATCTACTGAAAGCATAAACTGTGAAGCTAATGAACTTTTTTTCTGGTGAAGAGGCCAACAACTCCTTCTTGCACACTCGGCCTGAACCTCATTCCAACTTACTTTACCTCATTCCAAAGTTCAAAGTTTTCCACAAATTTTATCATAACTTTTACATAATATCGATCTTTCAATTACCACATCTTTTACAATTCCTTCTACACTCCTAGCTTCTTATTAAACCAGCATTTTCTTGATATGATAAATTTATCCAACTATGACCTGGTACTTATACAGCGATGCTTCAAAAATAGATAAAGGAGTAAGTTGTGAAGTTACCACCTCCAATCGTGTAATTAGATCACATATTTCCAGTGTTTACGCTAGAGAACTCTTCGCTTTTCTGGAAGCGCTGAACTAAATTACGACTATACATAATCCAGCTGTATGCACTGACTCTCTTCCATTCATTCCATTAACAATAGATTTTCTAAACAAGAAATTTCGGTGACTTTTAAACGGATTCCCTTACAGGTGGGTATTTTTGGCAATGAGACGTAATGACATTAAATTCTGCTTCCTATAATTTTCAATAATTGTAATAAAAACAAGGTCTTTAAAGATTTTTTGCTAATCATTTTAAAATTATAAAATATATTGTTGCAGCCCTTTCTGGAAGTGTATATTTATGATATATAATATGCATAATCATAATAATTATTTTGTATCCTAAGTAATGGTTTTACAACAATCCTAATGTTTAAAGGTTCACCTTTTTTAGTCCTTGTCAAGTCTAATCATATATAGCAATCAACAACACATAAATAAATGTTTAATGGTATATTGTGATCATTTAACACCTTTTTTACGTAATTAGGACGAGACCTGCATGCTTATACATAATTACTCCCAGAAATAAATTAAACATTACGTATTAAACCTCATCTGTCTATGCAAAAACATTGTTAGTAGTTGTGTGTGTGTATATATTGGAAAATTAGCTTAACAAAAACTATTAAATAATATTTCTTTTGGATTGTGGATTGAAATTTGTGATAAATTATAAACTTAATTCATTTAAAGTTAAATTCAAGTTTAATTATAAGAAATAAAATATTTAATGCATTTTTTTAAACGAAAAAATTATACTGTTTATAAACCTATAGTTATGAAAATTATTTTTATTTTTCTGTTCCATGCCGAGAATAAGGGCCAACCTTGTGTTGACTACGTTTGTGTTGATATATATTGTTTTCCATCATTTAGTGTTTTTTTTGTTATTATTTTCCTTAGCTATGCCGTACTGATGAAGTCTAAGGAGACAGAAACACGTGTCTACGGCTGCATTAGCGGGCTTAACCCAATATCTTCATTTTTTTGTTCAATTTATTCCCGCAAAAATATTACTATCATTTGTATTTATTCCTGGGTAACGGTTTGTCACGCAGGTGGTTATTTCTGCCTCCGTGGCGATGTTGGAATTTCGCCGACAATCAATCGGTAATTCCATTTGAAGCCACAAATGTGCGGTTGGCCCTTGTGTTGACTCCGTTTGTGTTGATATATACTGTTTTCCATCATTCAGTTTTTTTTGTTATTATTCTCCTTAGCTATGCCGTACTGATGAAGTCTAAGGAGACAGAAACATGTGTCTACGGCTGCATTAGCGGACTTAACCCAATATCTCCATTTTTTTATTTTTACATATATATATATATATATATATGTATGTCGGAAGCATGCTTTGGGGTCAAATTTTCGATATATAGCATGGTTTGAGGACATTTGCATGCTTTGAGGCCAGGTTCCGTACGATATTTATATACAACGTATAGTTCAAGACCTTTATATTATGGCATGAATCAAAACCATACAGATGAATATATTTATATAGATTTTTCATCTCTATTATTATAGTTTGGGACCGTTCCACAGCTTTTTATAGCATATTTCAGGGACAGTGGATACATTCATAAACAGCATAGTTCAGGGCCGTTTTAGATTTTAGAAAATCAATTGTTATTTAAATGTCTTTTTTAATTAAAAAATTATTTTTATTTAATATAAATTTATAAAAATTACCATCCAATATTCCTTAATTAAAATTTTTCATGGATAACTAATAATGAATTGCTATTCTTTGTATTGCCACAAATAATATATATACACTTAAAACTATATATAGTGTAATGAATATTATAATTTGAGAAAAAGTTTATTGATTTGATTGATTTATTTATTAGATTGATATTACTTATTTAAATGTACTAATAGCAACAAGATCTTTTTCTCAGGGGGTGTTGGGTTATGCTAGTTTCTATTGGGTTATTAGGTAGAAGGTATCTGAATAAAATTGATTAATTATAATTATAAATTTATTATAAAATAGTTAAATTAAAACAGTAATGTTGAAAGTTTAATAATGAAACTAATTAAAAAAAATATTAAAAAGAAAGGCCTTTAGTAATTATAAAAGAACTTACTTGATGTGAATTAAGTTAAACTAACCAATGTTGTTTATGTAATGGCAAGTAAGATTATCAAATAGTATAATTACATAATTTTATATAATTTATTGCAATTTTATAAATATTCTTTGATTTTTCAAATGTAGATGTAATGTAATAAGAATAAATACGTAGGTAATAGATATTTACTTTTAGTGAAAAACCTTTGACCAGTCGGTGGCTCTCGAAATTTGGGAAAGAGGGAGGAGGGAGAGGTTCAAATATCGCAACAGAATAATTTGTTTTGTGCTTTCACAATATAGTAATTAAATATTTTTTGTGAAGTAGTGTGAAAAATGACTAAAAAGCTTTTAAGACTTCGAGGTTCATGAAGATTAAATAAATGGGTAGTTATTATAAAAAAATGCATATGCAAGTAAAAAGATATACCTACATTCGTCTAATGGATTGAGATTTTAACAGTTTTTGATATACAAATGAACGTTCGAAGTTATCTTTTTAAGCGGAGTTACTGGACATGAAAAAAAAGTAAGATCAATTTGATATGTTTAACTTTTTAAGATGGTCATCAGGTTTAAGAGATTTAATTTTGCTTAAGTTCTAGGTGTAATTAAAACATGGAATTTCTTTTATGCGACGTAAAAAATAAATCGAAATAATTCTAAAAACTGAGGATTTTGGGGCTTAACCAAATATTGCCTAATAAAACCTACGAAATTTATTCCATAAACTGCAAAAAAGAGGTATTTTAATTGTAAAAATTAATGGTTTATACGTTCTGTCGTTTTAGTAAAAATTTTCAAGTAAAAATTATGGAATTACTTTTATTAGAAAACCGGTTAAATGGCCATAAATACACAAAAAATGCCTCAACCGTACACAAGTATGAAAAAAATGAAAAACACGAATTTAACTTCAAAAACACTAAAATTTGAACGGAACATCCAAACTACAAAAAATTAATAATTAAAGAAATGATCTATATTAAAAAAGAACCAAACGCAGTAAACAATAAACAAGATGTCAATAACCAAGCCAAATATACCATAATCTATTAATGTAAACATTTAGTAAATTTTAGACCACACCATGTATAATATCGTAAAACTCGTTGTATGAATCAAGTACCAACTAATGTAGATATAAATAATGTTATTTTAATTACTATTTGTAAGATTTTATTTATACATTATATGTTTTTTTTTTTTAATTTTATTGTCTGTATTGCAAACGATCGATGTATTTTAATTTTGTATTAAAATTTTAGAAAGGATAATAAAAAACTCTTCGTTTTAACAAAACTTCCAATATTTATTTAAAAATTGCTTTTTTAAAAGACTCAATGACAGCCGTTTCGCTAGACAACTAGCATCGTCAGATTGACATATTGAAGTTACTATTTATTTTTGTAGCTAGGTACCTGATGTTTATTAGGTAGTTATAACGCTAGACCAAGTATGGAAGTAATAAGACATAACAATATTAAAGCCTAGATGTTATTAGCCCTAAAGGATTATCCTGGATGTATTTCCCTCTAAGATCAGTATAACTGTGCAATGATATAGAAAAACCAGGAAAAAACTATATCATGCTGATCTTTACAATAACTTAATATATTTGTGTTACAATTACGTCTTATCTATGTATAAAATGAAGACTCAATCAAAGCAAACACTTTAAAAGTGGAGAACTTCCCAGATTTATTTGTTCATTAACAACTTTAAATTGTGGATCTGCTAGATGTCTTTTTATTTCAAGTTCTTCAAGGAAATCTAAATTTTGTTTTTTATTACAAATGTGTAGTATTTGGATGTCATTGGTGTGAAAAAGTGAGGTTGGATGTTCAAGTAGGTGTTTTGCATAATTTGACTTGTTAATCTGGTTGTTTTAATCTGTATCTACAAACAAACAAAATGTAACTTCAATATGTCAATCTGACGATGCTAATTCTAGCAAAACGGCTGTTAAGGTTAAAAAAGCAATTTTTTAAATAAACATTGGAAGTTTTGTTAAAACGAACAGTTTTTTATTATTCTTAATAAAATACTACCTGTAAAATAAAATATTAACAATGTGTAAACGAAAAACTGTAACTATTTTTTTATATCTTTTCTATTTTAATAAATAAACGTAATTAAATTGATAATTTTAATTATCAACTACCAAGCTGTTTATATGTTTTGAAAGGAAAAGTAATACAAAGTGTAAATTCTGAATACATTATTTACATATCAATTTAAAATACAGAATTATTTATTACTGACAACACTTTGGGACACATTTAGCCGTGTAGCAACTTCTTGACTTAGGCCTTTGTGTATCCAACATACTAATTGATCGAGTTGTACTATTTCTAATCGCCATAATGCCATTTTTTTCCAGGTAAACAGATTTACGGACTAAGTAACAATGTTAAAGTCACTGCAAGCCCTCTTACGCGACTAAAATGTTAGTATTTGGAAATAGAATTCCTACAATTCTGTTTAAAGAGATAACAGCGTATAAAAATAAATAAAAAGACAAAAACAATTTGCTATAAACAGAGTTTACTGATACCATGAAACCTATATTTAAAATATTTTTGTACGCAATTTTCTGAAATTTAAAAAATATCCACTTCAATTGTTGAGCAGTGTATACTATTGAAGTGCTTCATCGTTTACTTTAATCCGAATATGTATTTAATATTCAGTAAATTCCAAATAACATCTCAATTATATTGCTTATTTATTTCGTTTTGGATCACGGCTTTGTTTATATAAATAAACATGAGTTTAACTCATGATACAACTAAACATAAGGTATGATATCTAGCAGTTCAAAACTCGTCCGATCTGCGCATGTGACGTCACCTTGTGATTTTCTATAGTGCGTTTCAACGTTAGGAATTTGATATTTTAATTAATTTATTTTATATTTTCCCAGGAAAATTTAAAATTATAACCTGTAAACAATGGCGTCTGGTCACAAGGTGACGTCACTAACCATGCCTCAAACATACGTGATATCTTGTATATTTTTTGTATCATGAGTTCGACTAGTGGATTTAACAGCATGATTCGGAACCACTGCGATATAATATTTATATACATATTTGGCGGGATCTTTTTATACTCTCTGTGCATAGTATGAGACCACTTGACAATTTTTTATATAGGTAGTGATGCAGTTCAGGAACAGAAAAAACGATCTAAGCCAGAGATTATAGAGGAAGACATGTCCGCTGCTATACGTGCTGTAAAGGAAGCAAATATGTCAATAAGAGGAGCTGCAGCAGCCTATGGAATAGGTCACACCGCTTTGTACTACAGACTAAAAAAGTACTATCCAAAAGAAAGTAAAAGAGATTATAGTTCAAAATATACAGCTAAGCAGGTTTTTACTATGCAGCAGGAAAAATTACCACTTGACAATTTTTTATATAGGTAGTGATGCAGTTCAGGAACAGAAAATTTGGGATTTATATATTATATAATATATAAATATAGGTATTTGTCAAGACATTTGAATCGTATGCTAAAGTTCTCGGAATCATATTACATTTATATCATTAATTAAAAATGATTCTTACACAAAATAAATAATAAAAAATTTGATCTATTCAATGAAGATAATATATTTTGAATTAATATGCTTAATTAGTTAATAATAAATCAGTTAATATTGGTCATTTTTGTATATAACAACGTTGTCTTGTAAAGTTCGATAATGGAGAATGCTCAATTGTACCATTGTACCAAGCGAGTAACTGTAATTCAAGGTCAAGACTACTCCGTCAAATGTTCTCAATTATGTTCCATTTATTTTTTTTTATTTCCTTTATGATTATTATTTTCTTATCTTTTTTTATAATTAAATTTTTTCATTATCTTATATTCTTGGTATTTTGCCAGTTATATTTTAAACGTGACAAATAAATACATTTATCAGCATAAGCTAAGCATTTTTATTTATCATATATAATCATGATACATACAGATGGTTTTTAGAATATAAAATTGATTATTTAAAAAAAAAGTTTAATATTTAATATTTATTTACCATAAAAATTATGTATTCATAAGTGTCTACAAATATAAATTATTCTATTCGTAAAGAACAAAAAGTGGGAAAAAAGGTTTGAAACCATGTCTAAGTTTATCAGTATAAAAGTAATCAAATAATTTATTTTTTAGCGTAACGTCAAAGCATAGTATAGGTGTGGTCCTCAACCATGCATTCAAGGATTAAAAGTAAAATTAGTTAATCTTACCCCTTTCGTTATATACAATAGTAGTCCTCGAATCATGCTTATCACTAATAATATATTAATGGCATATATGAAATAGATACTTTGAACCCATTTTATTATAATATACTTCGGGGTCAGTCCCCGAACTATGCCTTTAGTTATTGGTCTCGAACTATCTAATTTCTATAATTTTTATATATATAAAAAAAAATTTCTTTTTTCTTTGAAACAATATTTTTTTGTGCCTAATATGACAATTTGAAAATGTGGTCCCAAAACATGCGTCCGATAAACATATATATATATATATATATATATATATATATTAAACCAGAATTTTTGGGGTAAACGGCAATGTTTTTTAAGAAAACTCTTTTACTTGTTTTCCAAGCTTTCGAAATACATTTATTTCATTTTCAAGGAATAAGTGCGAGTTAAAACAAAATTGGTGTTAATAACTTGGTAAATATAACATAAAAAAAACTATTTTAACTTTAATTTGGAATTTAAAAAAAATTTTTTAAGTCAAATTATTTATAAAACAAAATAACGTCATAAAATTAATAAACAACTTAATTGCTTACGATAAAATTTAATAATAAAAGAGTAGAAAATAATAGGTTATAATTTGATTTCTTCTTTATAAAAAATGTGAATTTTGATTAAAATTTACTAAATATTTAATTGTTCTATGACATTTTTATTTTTTTTGACTTTTAAATGACATTTTAGAAGCTTAATTCAAAATTATAAAAAAGAATAAGATATCCTTATTTTTTATCATAGAACAATTAAATATTTAGTAAATTTTAATCAAAATTCACATTTTTTATAAAAGAAGAAATCAAATTATAACCTATTATTTTCTACTCTTTTATTATTAAATTTTATCGTAAGCAATTAAGTTGTTTATTAATTTTATGACGTTATTTTGTTTTATAAATAATTTGACTTAAAAATTTTTTTTTAAATTCCAAATTAAAGTTAAAATAGTTTTTTTATGTTATATTTACCAAGTTATTAACACCAATTTTGTTTTAACTCGCACTTATTCCTTGAAAATGAAATAAATGTATTTCGAAAGCTTGGAAAACAAGTAAAAGAGTTTTCTTAAAAAACATTGCCGTTTACCCCAAAAATTCTGGTTTAATACCTATTAGTCGGCAAATAACAGAAATTTAATTATATATATATATATATATATATATCTAGTACCTACTATAGATAATCCAATATATTCCCCAATGTTACATTCAGCTTCTTCAGGAAATAACGTCGATCTAGATCTCAGGAACATGAATGACGTTAGTGGTTACAACTCTTCTGGGTCTTTTGATATGTATATTAGTGGTCTTCCATTCATAACTTCTTCTAAGATTGGTAACATTTCCCTCAGTTTATCCATATCCTATCATCTTATTTCCTACAGTTCTTCGCATAAGACCCTTGATGATACGTCCATATTCCTCTACTACTACTTCTAAACTAAAATACCTTTTTTGTTAGAACGGTTATAACATCTAAATAAACAGCACGATATACTACACATGAAACTAACATTATCCAGACTTTCTTTCCACCTTTAACAAACAGTAGTCCAGTAATGTCTACTCCACATACTTGGAATTGATCTGAATGTTTTATCCTATCTACTGGAAGTGGTGCTGATAGAGTTATTATCGGTTTAACGAAATACAAGAAAAACATTTGTTAAGTACTTTCTGTACTGTTCTTTTTCCTTGTAAAATCCGAAACCGTTTAGGTAAAAAGCAGACTAAAAATCCAACTTCAGTATGACAGAAACTTCTGTGGAATTCTTCGAAACTTTCCATTTTTTGCAGGTAAGACCATTGTATACAATGCATTGAATGGATCGCTTCATCTAGTGATACGTGTCTTTACCTTGTTCATTTTTAACTATTGAAGTTCCATTAATGTATTCTGTTGGAAATGCCTTCGCTTAAATGATTTTAACTACAATTTTCTCCGCTTTTCTTATTTTCGGTATAGTTATAGATCCATTAAATCGTAGTTTCCCTTTTACATTATTTACAAAACAAGATGCCCATCCATAGACACGAAGTACCGATGAAAACTTAAAAACCTTTTCTGAAATATGTAAGTTCAATATAACCATCGTTGAATTATTATGTGTTTTCTTTTTTTTTAACATTTTATTTTCATTTACTTTAGTAATAGAAACAGGCCATCCATTTTCAAATTTATTTAGTCAATCCGGTCCTTCCCATCACCTTGTTTATAAAATTTGTTTTGGGAAACAACCTCTGGAAGGTAAATCAGCAGGTTTTTCGAGACCAGGAATATATCTCCAGTCTGGTGCAGCTTAGTATTTCTTTTACACAATTTGAAGCAAAAGGTGCCTAATCTTCTTAATTTTTTATCCATGAGAGAGCTGTTGTGGAGTATGAAGCAAAATACGTTTTTATTCCATTTAAGTGAGAGTATTTACAAAAAAATTGGATAACCTGCTTCCTATTACACAAGACATTAATTCTAAACGAAGGATAGTGACTTTCTTGTTACATAGTGTTATTCTGGCCTTTGAGATAACTAATCGTACTTCAACGAGTCCATTGTTTACACTTCGTGAAAATACTACAATACTACAACTGTAAATCCTATCGGATCGACAATTGAGTTAAGAGCAGATAAAACATATCTTTTAGTTATGATCCCTTCTATTTCAAAGGATAGTAAAGTGCAAACTGTCAATTTATCCTGTTTCTTGTTCAACTCCAAACCAAGTACTGAAATGATCTCATTTGTTTCATCACTGTGTGTTTGAAAGTTTCATAATCAGTTATAGAATCCACTGAAGAAACACAATTATCGACATAAAAAATTCTTGTAATATTTGCTATATCTTCTTATCCTCCTCAGATACATTTTTTAATGATGGTCCAAGCTTCAAGAATACAGGTTTAATAAGGTGTTCTTATTTCCTTTATCATATCATAGGAATCGCATGAAGTCGTAATAATTATTTTCGACTTCTATCATTTGAAACGCCTTCCTTATATCTGATAAAAATCCTACTGCTTTTTTTCAAAAACGTAGTAGTATTTCCGGAATGGACTAGTTTAGGATCATATTAATCAAAATGATAGCAATATATATTTAGGATAAGATACCTACTTACTTATATTGGTAATCATTTTGCAATTAATTTTTCTCATTTCGTAAAATTTAGCAATAAATAATTAGTAAGTTTTAAACGTAGCGCCAACTAATAACCAATAATGAAGTGTGTTTAAAAGTCAACGTTGTCACATTTTAGCTACGTTCATTTCAAGTATTCTCAAAGAACTGGCGACACAAAACACCGTGTTCTGTGACTAACTGATTGTACAGTTGACAAGATATATGACAGGAGAGAAAATCGTGTTTATCTGTAATAAACAAACAAGACCCCTATTCTTGACGGTGATAGAATAGAACAGCCAATAGAAAGTGGGCGTGGTTCTATTGAAAATGCCAAAACGGTATTCTTGAAATTCATTCTCTCACTGTACCGATAGAAGGGTTGCTCCCCGAGAGAACAATTACTTCTATTGGTTATTTTTGAAGGAACCGCTATAACACCAAGAGAAGGTGTTAGGGATTTTTATTTTCGAACCAAAAATAGTATAGAAGTAATTTCTTTCATAAACCAAACACAACCAAACAACAAATTAAATTAACGAAAATGACAGAATATTTTGTTTAGTGTTTTACTCCTTATTTGATAAAGTGTCAATCAGAGAACAAAAATATCGATATGTTTATCTCTTTTTATTGACAACAAATAAAAGAGAGAGATAAGTTTCTCGGTTAATATTAAAGCATATCGACAACATCGCAAATTTTCTACCAATCTTATTGAAACACGTCACTTACCACTTATGACGTATGTAACCATTAAATTTAAATTTCAAAAGCCGATTGTGTCTAGAGGATTAATTTTATAAAAATTTTATTTGTACAGTTGAAACACTAAAAACCTATTTTATAAGATGCAAATATAAAAAAAAATCACTAAACTAGTCCATTGTTTTTACATAGTTACCACCCTGTTCTAAATAATCGTTTAAAGAGGAATTCTTACCGGAGAGACATGAAGCATCGAAAACAGGGCGAATTGGAGTTGTATCACTACTTTATATTTATAAATATATATATATATATATATATAATATTAAAGGTTTTTTTTTTATGAAGTAAGCAGTCAAATAAAAAAGGGCAATTAATGTAAACTCTTTATATTTGCGAAGCTTTCGAAAATGTTTATTTTCTTCTTTAGCACAAACTAAAATTATAATAAACTTTTAACATTATATTATAATAGTTCAAGGCCGTACCCAAGGGGGGGTCAAAGGGGTTGAAACCCCCCCCCGAAATTTTCCCAAAAATACGCATTTTCAAACTCATAGGAATTAAATGTACTTAAGTTATAATTTGATCTTCATAGGTAAATAAGGAAGAGTTCAAAACAATAAATAGTTAAAAATATAGTTTACGTAAATAATTTATAGAATTATTACTAATGTTGATTTATACCAATATTTTATGAAATGTATTACTATTTTATTAACCCATTCGCGTACGTGGATGGACGCGGTCCGCCACTAAAGGCGATATTACACGGACCAACCAAATTGAATCAATTCCATTGAAAAAAATTGAACATTGCTCATTGAACGACTTTTCCAATATACTTTTCTAAATTGAAATATATTTAGATGTCTCAATGCCATTGAAGTAATTAAATTGAAAGCAATATTGAACCAAAATTGACTCGTGTAATATTGCCTTAACGGCGGTGTAGACCCAAGCGTTCCATTACCGAAGTTGCCGTAAAGAATGTAGTCTCGCGCTATTACGATAGGTAGCAGCACGAAACAAAGACCGCCATTCCCCCTTTTTGTTATAGCCTGTATAAAAATTATGTTTAAGTCTCTAGTTAACCAAAAGTTTATTCAAGTTTAGTAAACAAAAGTTTAAGGAGATGTTTAAGGCTATTGTTGAAACTCTAGAAAGTCTTAGCGAAAGTCAGGATATTGAGACATCTTCCAAAGCATCGTCGCTCTTAAAGTTTATGATTGCTAGTGAATTTGTAGTGTGCCTTTGTTTATTGGCCAACACATTTTCTGCCACAATATCTGTTTGCAAAGTGCTTCAGTCTCCGTATTGTGACCTTACGTCTGCAGTTGACCACATTGAAAATATTGTTGCCCATTTTGAAAGCTTAAGAAAAACAATCGATATTGAGTTTTCCAACATTTTCAAAATAGCAGAATCTTTAATGAGACATGTTGGTGAAGAAATTGGTTTGCCAAGATTAGCTCCTCGTCAACGCCATAGAAGCAACTACTCTACTCAAGACCCTCAAACCTATTTTAAAATATCGGTGGCAATCCCGATCCTAGATGATTTGATAGATCAGCTTAAATGCAGATTCACCAATCACAAAGAGCTTCTGGTAACACTTCAGTGCTTTTTACCCACTTCATTAACTGAGAAAATAAATGGTGAATCCTTGAAACTTTATGAAAAGATGGTAGATCTAGAACTAGTATCTAGTGAGTACTCGCTGTGGAAATTGTTTTGGGAAAAACAAATGGAACACGACAAGCCTTCTTGTGCCATTGAGGCATTAAGCCAATGTAATAGAGAACTTTTCCCCAATATATTCACGCTCCTAAAAATATTTGCTTCTTTGCCAGTGACTACTGCAACTGCTGAGAGGACCTTCTCCACTCTCAAGCGATTGAAGACGTACCTGAGAAACTCATGTGGACAAGACAGACTAAGCGGACTGGCTCTCATGTCGGTCCACAGAAGCCATCACATCTCAACAGACAAAGTGATTGATGAATTTGCAAAAAAAAAGAACAGAAGATTGGATTTTGTTTTGTAATATAACTGTTCTTTCCCGCAGATACGTTTCTGTGTTGTATTAAACAATTTTGAGTATATTTGTGTTGTCTATCTATTTATTTTCCAAGTCACCAAATTAACAGGGGATATTATTTTTATGTTATTATTTATATACTTATTTTCAATATACAAACTTTTGTCAATAAAAGCTTAAATTGGCCTAAAATGGGTTATTTGACAATTTTTAAAATGTTTTTTGGGTTGGGCCTCCGGACCCCACTTGGTGCCACAACCCCCCCCCCGAAAAAGTTTCCTGGGTACGGCCTTGTAATAGTTAAATTAAAAACTTACTATCGTGAGGTTAAATAATTTTTGGCCTCATAAATGTGCACATTATAAAAGTTTTTACCAAAATACAAAAAATAAATTAAATTAAAAGAAATGTTAATTTAGAATAAATGTTCAAAATCAAAATTTGACGATTATGTCATGATGACATAAACTATCAGAATTTAAAATCATTAATCAAAAAGAAGAAGAAATGAAAGAAAATTAAATTTTTAATTTATATGTTACACATCCCGTGATAGTATATAACTGTAGATATTATTTAAATTATCAATATCTGATCTTTTATTAATACAGTTATTTTTATTTATATATACCATCTCAAGAAATTCTCTTTTTTGTAAATTTTTTTCTCGAATTAAAATTTTTGCTTGATTAAAATTAAAAGAATGATTGTCACTAAGAACATGTTCGGCCAATGCACATGAGTTAACACCTCTTTTTATGTCACTTCTATGAGAAGTCAGTCTTCCAGACAAATTTCTAGAGGTGTGACCTATATACATTTTGTCACAGTTACTACATGGAATGGAATATACAATGTTAGAACTTTCAGATGTAGTTAAAGGTGTTTTAGTTTTAGTATATAAATTACCTACCGTTTTAATATTCTTTATAGCTATTTTAAAATTTTCAAATTCTTTAAAAATTTTTAAAAGTTTAGGAGTTAATATTGGTATAAAAGGAAGAGAAACGTAGGTAATAAAATTTTGTGTGCCATATATATATATATATATATATATATATATATATATATATATATATATATATATATATATATATATATATCCTATATCATATATCATGATTTTTGATAATAAATGATTTTTTGATAAGGTAATAATCTCCTCGTATTTCTTAGAAGCTGGTAAATCCGGTGATGTTGAATTTGTAAGTAGTTTATAATGTCTGCTTCCAAGACAATTAATTTGAACCATTACTTTGGGTTCGTTAGTTTCATAGCGTTGCCACTTAAGCCTCTAATTTAAAAAAAAAGGTTTCTAAAGGTTGAACGTAAATATCAAAGGATTCCGTAGACTCATCAAATGGCGCAAACGAAATTGTCTGAGTCTGAAGAACTTTTCTAACATATTTTTTTTGCTTTTGTTGATTATGAAGTGTTGTAATAAATCCACTTAGGGCTATTAATGGAGCTATATTTTCAGCCATATTCAATAAAACTAATTCTAAATTCGAAGTTAAAATTGAACGGTGATCTCAAATTATTATATACAAATGTACTCTCTTGATACTAATTTTATTATACCTTAGAATAACATCTGCCATTATTGTATTTAACAGTAAATAATCAATAGGTAAATATATAACACATATAACAGCAGCGTTCTAGGATAAATTTGTAAATGGGATTGTTTTAATTTATATAAAAACTTTTGAATTACCTATACAGAAAAACCATTTTATCTACAAGCGTTCGTGATTCGCCCTATAGCCACAAGCAATTTAGTTCAGGAAGTGTAATTTTCCCGCACTAATGCGGGTACAGTTGTTGCCAACAAAATCTAAAGAAAGGTATGAGAAGCAATATACGAGTTTTATAGAATGGTGCAACTTTTTAAAATTGATTTTCTAAGCTTTTAGAAAATGTATTGCTCCTAACTGATGTAAAAAGTGTCTTTCCGCACTTTTTAGTAAAATTCCTATTAAATAATATTTAGAACTATACAGGGTGATTGATTAGTGTGAGAAAGCTCAGTAGATCTGTTATAGTAAAATTTACAAAAAAAAGTTATTAACAAAAGTTGTAGGCAGCTTTAAACTCCACATTTTAAAATTAGTTACAATCTTACAGGGTGTTCCATAAGATGGTGGCATACCAAACTTATGTTTTTTTAAATGGAACACCCTGTATTTTATTTTAAATTTGAAATCTGCTTAACTTCAACATCACAACAATGTAAAGTTTTATTATGTTATACTGGGTATTTAAAAAGTTATAACCAATATTACCTGAAAATCGTATCAAGTTTTACCCCCTGTATAATTAAAAAGGAGTATAGGAACATTGATCTATTGCAACCATAGTTTTTTAATAATTGTTAAAAATTATAAAACATATTCGTTTTTATAATATTCATTAAATCAAATACAGGGTAAGTCAAAATGCTAGTACATTATTTTCTTGGTAATTTTAAATGGAACACCCTGTATTTTATATCACTCTCGAAAAGTACTAATATCATACTTCAAATTTTATGGAGTACTCCCTATACCTAAAGTTATCAGTTTTCTAGATATTTTTATTTTTCCATCAAAGTACTGATTTGGTAGATATTTTAACGTTTACCAATAATTATTGTGAGTTGGCCATGATTGGTTTGTCAGAAACTGACAGTTTGACATTATTGTTTATTAATTTAGTAACAAATCACTCTGTTCGTTTGACTTCCTTCGTTCGTTTGCTACTGTCAATCAGTATCTTTTTTCACTGTAAACTTGGTAAATACTTAAATTCGTAGGCCGCAAGTTATTACAAATAATAAATAAATGCTTTAAGAAAGGTTACGTAATTAATTTTATATCAAATACAACTCCTGGATTAACAAAATATAAACTTCAAACGAACATAACTCGGGCTAAAATAGTTTATATGTTGGCAATATGGTGCCCTGATGCCGCACTTAAATATGGTTAAAATTATAATTTAGTGCTGAGGTATTAACATCAAAATAAAACTCTTTTATTAAACAAATCCAGATTAAAATAAGTTTTGCTTAGGATATCATCACAAATAACCTTTTTATCAGTATAACTAACCTAGCTTAATATTGTACTCAAATAATAAGAAGAATGTTATAGAAACTTCGTTTGACATTTACTAGATTCTAATACTATTTAAAATGCTTGGCAACATAGTCTCGTTCTGACAGCTGTGACGTGCAATTATATTTGTCCACGACCGTGCTATAAAACCTTAATTATACATGTGCTTGCTCAAGTATAATGTTACCCATTATTCACTAGTGAATAATGAACCATTATATATGACGTCAAAACAGCACGTATGTCTAAACTGGGTATGAGAATATTCTTTATACTTTTTTTACACAATATTGTTTGATTTTTAAGTTTTTATGTAACTAACACATATTTTAGGACAAAATGATATTTATTATTATAGTGCAATAGACAAAGAAAATTGCAGAACAGCATGTAAATAAAAGTTCATATAAAATACTCGTATTGAATAGTATTCGTGTGTATCTGTGTATAAAGTATACCATATACCAAAGTACATTCTGTATAGGCAACACTTATTACGCGTGTGTGTATTGGAGTGTATGCTACCGTGTTATGAACAAAAGCAATATTTACATCAAAATCAAATATTGGCTTTTTGATAGTTCTGACTTAAATAAGGAGTAATTTAAGTTTGAACTCAAGTGATAATGCTGCTACGACATTGTACCTTACTTATTCTTTGAACGACAATATGAACCATAGAACTCTTAGAGTTCTATGGTATGGACACAACTCAAAAACGCATGTCTTAAATTATAAGCTGTGAAACGTCAAATCACGTCAGTTTGAATATTCGAATTTGAATTTTGAAAGTAAAGCGAAGGCTTGTAATTAAGAAAAACATTTAAAATGATACAATATATTGAAAAAGAAGCGAAATTGTTAGCGCAAAATTTATTACCAGAAAAATCAAAAAAACTATATACATCCGCGTATGAATTTTTTCTGCAATGGAGAATTTGCAAAAAAACAGAATCGTTCTCCGAATCAGTCTTACTGGTTTATTTTAATGAATTATCAAATAAAATATAAACCATCCACGTTATGGACAACCTATTCAATGCTGAGAAGCACCATAAATGTACATAATGGTATTAATATTGAAGGCTACAGTAATCTAAGGGCACTGTTGAAACGACAGTCTGAAGGTTTTGAAGCAAAAAAAGCATATACATTTTCGTCTGAAAATATAAAAAAGTTCCTGGAAGCATCTGACGACAAATATCTCGCAACAAAGGTAATAAATATAATTGGTACATATTAAATACTTTTGTGCAAATAATAAATATTTATTTTATATAGGTAGCATTGATAATGGGAGTAATGGGCGCTTGTCGAACCAACGAAATGTACTTGATGAAAATTAGCGATATTGAAGATCTAGGTTTTGCTTTCTTAATAACCGTGCCAAATACAAAGACAAAAATTACTAGAAAATTTACGATAACCAACAATTTCTGTTATTTGCAAACAATACATAAAACTTCGTCCTCCTACTTTGGTTACTGTAGTGTACACGACGCCACTAGCATCACGGTATCATGATTTACGAATCTGGTCGGACGATCATCTGACAGATCGATAGTGAATTTGACATCTATCGACTGCATGGTGCGAGTCACGATAAGATTCAAACTCTACAGTTACCTCGAATGAAAATGTATTTTTTTTAAACTTCCAGAATGGGAAGTGCACCTCTCAAAGAATTGGTATTAATAAATTTAGTCAAATGGGAAAAGACATAGCCAAATTTTTGAAATTACCCAACCCAGAAAAATATTCAGGACACAGTTTCCGCAGAACTTCTGCAACTATTTTAGTTGACGCGGGCGGGGATACAAACGCGTTGAAAAGGCATGGGGGGTGAAAATCTACAGCGGTAGCGGAAAGTTATGTTGACCAATCAATGAAAAATAAAATGGACACAGCTTCAAAAATATCTAATTCCATTGAATTAAATCGTAGCAATCCGCAGATCGCATATACATCTACCACTAACCAAAATATTGTAGATAGCCTAAATATGATCCCTAGCATAAATCTACACAACTGTGTAAATGCAAACATTACCATTAACATCAACAAATAAATAGTATAATTTAAGTAGTTATTTAGTATTGTAGTTATAGATAATTATGTTAATATTTTCATAAAATAAAGATTTTTTATAATTACTAGTAAATTTTATTTGAAAGTCGTGAACAAAGTATAGTATTCTACTCGCATGTAATGGCTGATGATTTACAATACTCGCCTACGGCTCGTGTTGTAAACTTCATCTTCGTGAATAACAGCTACCATTATATGCTCATTGAATAATATACTATTATACTGGACAAGCCATATACAGTTTTTACCTATTCGTGACAACAAATGTTAAGAAACTCAAAATATTGATACTTAGTGAAGAAATTTGAGGTCTGGATTCAGCTAATTAAAAATAAAACCATTATTTAAAATGTGAAACATTATTATTTTTACAATTTTATGTAGTTACTATCTTGAACAAAATTATAAATAATTTCAAATTTTCACCCTGTACAATTCATAATAGACCCTACATAGTATAGTTCGTTTAGATCGTATTGGAGCTTTTAAAATCATAAAAATATACAGGGTTTCATTAAAAATATAGATCATGGACGATGCCAGACGGGTCCCCGCGTTTTTTATAATCTTGTAAACTAACCCCACAAATAATTTTATTACGTAAGTGGTTTCCACACTGTATATCTACGGCACTTATACCGCGAGGCTTAAATGCGTAAGGCTTAAATGCGTGAGACTTAAATGCGCGAGGCTTAAATGCGTGTTGGTATTTGGCACTTGACAGTAGGTTTAATTCGTACTGAAATGAAAAAAAAGAAAAGCTTAAATGCGTAAAATTTGGAAAAGGATGATTAAATTCGTATCCTAGACATATATTGAGTAAGTCTTCTCAGTAGGTAGATGGAATTAGAACAAGAACTTTATGATTAATAGTGAAATTCGCAAGTTTGTAAGATAGCCGCTTGACCAAAACAAATTGGAAACTTTCGAGACATTATAAAGTAAAGTAAAGGCTATTCAATTATTTAATCACAATTAAAGGTGGAATCTTACATTGCCGATTTGCCAACCAAAACATTGAGCAATATTAACCTTTATATTAAATTTAGTAAGAGTATAGGAAAAGTAATCACGTATATTTCTTCTACAGAGATGGATTCACATGTACAAGGACTGTCTTTAATAGCTCCATTTGATTGCGATACGGACGATTTTGCTTTACGTAGCGAATGGGAGAAATGGAAGAGATCGTTAGAAATTTATTTTGTGGCAGCGTCAATTGAGGATGCAGCAAAGAAGAAGGCTTTATTACTTCATAGTGGGGGAAGCAGCCTGCAAGAAATATATTTCAGTCTACCAGAAACAGAGGATGCAGATGAAGAGGACGTATATGAGAAAAGTATTCAGCAGTTAAACAACTATTTTGCTCCGAAACAGAGCCGTATTTATGAGCGACACATCTTCCGTTCTATTCAACAAGAACCCAATGAGAAGTTTGACAACTTTTTGCTTAAACTAAGACGTCAAGCAACTAAATGCCAATTCACCAATGTGGAAGAAATTTTGGAAATGGACGATACTAAAAGATTAAATGACATTATCACTGCGGCAAAATCATTAGAAACTGTAAATTCTCAAATGGATAAGTACAATTCCATCAAACCCGACCACACTTCGTCAGATATAAATAAAATCAAAGAGACTCTGAGAACAAATAGACAATCTAAACAGGGACCATCGGGATTCAATAAGATGGAATGTTTCCGCTGTGGATTTAAAGGACATTCCGATAAAGATGTTAACTGCCCTGCTCGTAACAAACCCTGCCTACAATGCGGTAGAATCGGTCATTTTAAAATAAAATGCAAAGTAGACAGAGGATTTAAAAGGAACAATCAAGAGAGTAATTACCAAATTACTAGAAAGAAAAGAATTACAGAAAATGTTAACCTACTAGATGATAATAATTCCTCAGAAGAATATATTTTCCACATGGAGGAAGACGATAAAATCACGTGCAAATTAGGAGGGATTAAAATTGACGTTGTTATTGATTCAGGCAGCAAAAGCAACATTATAAGTGAATCTACTTGGCGATTCTTAAAAGGAAAGGAGGTGAAAATTACCAATCAGGAGAAGAACCCTGATAAAATATTTCGATCATATGCAAACCCTGAACCATTGCGTTTATTGGGATCCTTTGAAGCAACAATCAGTATAGGTAACAGAGAAATAAATGCAAAATTTTATGTCGTAAAGGAAGGCCAAGCAAACTTACTAGGAAAAGAAACAGCTATAAAATTGGGTGTGTTACAAATAGGAGTGAACATATTAACAATTAAAGAGGAATCATCAAACATCCCTTTCCCGAAGATGAAAGGAATTTCTATAGATATACCAATAGACAATACTGTACTTCCAGTTATCCAACCGTTACGTAGAATACCAGTGCCACTCGAGGAAAAAGTCGATAGGCAACTTGACAAATTACTTCAGAGCGATATAATAGAACCAGTTGAGGAACATTCCGAATGGATATCACCAATTGTCCCAATATTAAAACCTGACGGCGAAGTACGAATCTGTGTAGATATGAGGAGAGCGAATCGCGCTATACGTCGAGAGAATCATCCATTACCAAACATGAACACATTCTTGCCTAAGTTAAGAAAAGCGCGTTTCTTTTCTAAGTTGGACGTACAACAGGCTTTCCATCAAATTGAAATCTCACCTAGGTCTCGGCATATCACCACTTTTATTACCCACAAGGGGTTATTTAGATACAAAAGATTAATGTTCGGTATTTGTTGTGCCCCAGAAATCTACCAGAAAGTGACAGAAAGGATGATAGCGCACTGTAAAGGGTGTTTTAACTTTATAGATGATTTTCTCGTATTTGGAGAGACAGAAGATGAGCATGATGCCAGACTGAATAATCTCATGGAAACTTTGAAAAGAAATAATGTTCTACTAAATATAAAGAAGTGCACGTTCAAGGCAACCGAAGTGGGATTCCTAGGACACACACTCACAAGGGCCGGAATCAAACCATCTCCAAGCAAAGTAGCAGCTATTAAAAGTTTTAGAAAACCCGAAAATAGCACGGAATTGAGAAGTTTCTTGGGATTAATTAATTATGTGAGAAACTACATGCCAAATTTAGCTACTATTACAGAACCCTTACGAAGATCATTAAAAGAAACCAATAAGGAAAATGCAATAGTTTGGGGCAAGGAACAACAAATGTCTTTTGATAAACTTAAAGAAGAACTTTCGAGTGATAAATGTTTAGGCTACTATTGCCCAGCAGCCAAGACACAATTAATAGCAGACGCAAGTCCGGTAGGCCTAGGTGCGATCCTAATACAGTTTAGTCCCTCAGGTGAGCCTCGTGTAATTGCTTATGGGAACAAGACATTATCCATAAATGAACAGAAATTCTGCCAGACCGAAAAAGAAGCCCTTGCCCTTGTTTGGGCAGTGGAACACTTCCACATTTATCTATATGGTAAGGAATTTGAGCTAATAACTGACCATAAACCTTTGCAGTTTATATTCACTCCAACATCGAAACCCTGCGCAAGAGTAGAAAGGTGGGTGCTACGTTTACAATGTTATCATTATAAGGTCATTTACCGACCGGGAAAAACCAATATAGCCGACCCCCTTTCTAGGCTTTGTGCCAATGTAAAATCTGCTCCATTTGAAGAAGACGAGCACGTCAAGCAGATTGTGGAAAGTTCGACACCAGTAGCTATGTCACTAGGGGAAATACAACAGCTATCAAAATCCGATGAGGAAATATTACAAGTAAAAGAAGGCTTGTATAAAGATATTTGGTCTGGCTCTGCAAATTCTTATAAAGTGTTCCAACAGGAGCTGTGTTTTTCGAACGACATTCTACTACGAGGAAATCGAATAGTTATTCCGAAGTTATTACGGGAAAGAGTTTTAAAATTAGGCCACGAGGGACACCCAGGTATTGTGTGCATGAAAAGAAGGCTAAGGACGAAAGTTTGGTGGCCCAAAATTGACCAGGAGGCTGAAAACCTAACAAGGAAATGTAAAGGGTGTACTCTCGTAGCTGCACCAGGAGCACCAGAGCCATTAAAAAGACGCGAATTTCCTATTTATCCATGGGCAGATGTAGCCATGGACTACTTAGGACCCTTGCCGGAGGGATTTTACATTCTAGTAATTGTGGATTATTTTAGCCGATATATGGAAGTAGAAACAACGAAAACTACAACGACAGACAAGACCATTCAAATACTTCGTAAGATTTGCACTAGACTGGGATACCCATACTCAATTACAGCAGATAATGGACCGCAATTTGGAAGAAGCCAAGAATTCATTAAATTCTGTAAGAATAATAATATTAAGTTATTCACTACTATCCCATACTGGCCGCAACAAAACGGGGAAGTTGAGCGGCAAAACAGAAGCCTCGTTAAGCGCCTAAAAATCAGCAAAGCACTCGGAAATGATTGGAAGTTGGACCTACAGAATTATTTATTGATGTACCATAATACACCTCACCCAAGCACGGGAAAAACTCCGGCCGAACTATTTTTTGGACGGAAACTGAAGGACAAAATTCCGATGATTACGGATTTTAATATAGAAGAAGAGGTAAGGGATAAAGATAGTTTGGTGAAACAAAAAGGAAAAGAATATGCGGACAAACGGAAACATGCCCGAGATAGCGAAATTATAGAAGGAGATACAGTAATTCTAAAACGTATGCGAAAGGAGAACAAATTAGACCCCACCTTTGACGCTGTACCACATACAGTAATTTCTAAGAAGGGTGCCGACGTAACAGCTAAAAACAATGTTACCGGTGAAGAGGTAAGGAGAAATATACTCCACATGAAACGAGTTGGAAATGAATGGGAAATAACAAATAATACCGGGTAGAGACTTTTCTTATTTATGAATGTTTACAGACTTTTCATATTTGTGAATGTTTACTTGTTACTTATTTTTAGTTACTTACAAATGTTATTACAATTTAAATATATTATTTTTTTGTATACTTATATCTTTATTCCTGTCTTAAAAGAAAGGAAGGGATGTAGTGTACACGACGCCACTAGCATCACGGTATCATGATTTACGAATCTGGTCGGACGATCATCTGACAGATCGATAGTGAATTTGACATCTATCGACTGCATGGTGCGAGTCACGATAAGATTCAAACTCTACAGTTACCTCGAATGAAAATGTATTTTTTTTAAACTTCCAGAATGGGAAGTGCACCTCTCAAAGAATTGGTATTAATAAATTTAGTCAAATGGGAAAAGACATAGCCAAATTTTTGAAATTACCCAACCCAGAAAAATATTCAGGACACAGTTTCCGCAGAACTTCTGCAACTATTTTAGTTGACGCGGGCGGGGATACAAACGCGTTGAAAAGGCATGGGGGGTGAAAATCTACAGCGGTAGCGGAAAGTTATGTTGACCAATCAATGAAAAATAAAATGGACACAGCTTCAAAAATATCTAATTCCATTGAATTAAATCGTAGCAATCCGCAGATCGCATATACATCTACCACTAACCAAAATATTGTAGATAGCCTAAATATGATCCCTAGCATAAATCTACACAACTGTGTAAATGCAAACATTACCATTAACATCAACAAATAAATAGTATAATTTAAGTAGTTATTTAGTATTGTAGTTATAGATAATTATGTTAATATTTTCATAAAATAAAGATTTTTTATAATTACTAGTAAATTTTATTTGAAAGTCGTGAACAAAGTATAGTATTCTACTCGCATGTAATGGCTGATGATTTACAATACTCGCCTACGGCTCGTGTTGTAAACTTCATCTTCGTGAATAACAGCTACCATTATATGCTCATTGAATAATATACTATTATACTGGACAAGCCATATACAGTTTTTACCTATTCGTGACAACAAATGTTAAGAAACTCAAAATATTGATACTTAGTGAAGAAATTTGAGGTCTGGATTCAGCTAATTAAAAATAAAACCATTATTTAAAATGTGAAACATTATTATTTTTACAATTTTATGTAGTTACTATCTTGAACAAAATTATAAATAATTTCAAATTTTCACCCTGTACAATTCATAATAGACCCTACATAGTATAGTTCGTTTAGATCGTATTGGAGCTTTTAAAATCATAAAAATATACAGGGTTTCATTAAAAATATAGATCATGGACGATGCCAGACGGGTCCCCGCGTTTTTTATAATCTTGTAAACTAACCCCACAAATAATTTTATTACGTAAGTGGTTTCCACACTGTATATCTACGGCACTTATACCACAAGTTATTTGTTAAGCGAATAAATTGTCGCTTTTGCAGGATGATTAATGAATTTCTTAGTATTATATAATAAAAGCAGAAGAAAAAATGGGAATGAAAATGGCCTTGAAAATGTTCAAGTAAATATTTAAAGCCGGTTAACTAACTAATTAAAAACTATTTCAACGTTTATTGTTGTAAAATTAATTTACCATAAAGGAGAACTAATTCTTTTACCAAGTACAATAGTTAGCTTTTCGATGGTAGAACTTAATTTAAAAGAGCAGAACTAATTTAGTAAGAAAATAAACGCAACCAAATCTATTCTAAACAAAGGTTATCTTGTTTTAATAAAAAAATTATCTAATTTTTATTTGTATGGATTTATTAATAAAAATACGAATGGATGTGCATGAATTTAACAAAGCCTTTTTATAGTATTATTACTTTTCATGATTTTCACGAAACAAATGTCGTTATTTAAATTTTATTATTTTTACTAAAAAAGTTTTTTCTTTCTTAGACATCATCTAAATTATGTAAAACATACTTTTGATGGCCTAAGCAATTAGCTATTTAGCCAAACTCTAAAGAAAAAGTACTTATATATATCTTTTCTATAAAGCTCATAATTTTTTAATGAATACCCACAGAATAATAGCTAGAAAAAATAAACCATATTTATTATCATATTCCTAGATTATTTCGTCACAATTGTTTTCTAGTAAACCACTTTTTTGCATGATACCTTCCTACCTCAATTTGTGGGTAATTATTTTTAATAACTTAATTATGGTGTCTGCAAAACAATGATTTTGGTTAATTAATTTCAAGAAATATTATATAATAAAGAATATGTGACTTCATTGTTAAATGAGCAGGATTAAAATATTACTTACAAGAAAAACATTTGTATTATACCCGTATCAAAATAACTGAAGATTGGTGATTAAATCAATGATGGTAGATATTTAGACATTATCAATAGTACCTCAAGGAAACCACATTTCGGCTATGAGAACAATTAGATGATAAAGGATTCATCATTAAACAGTCAATATATCAAACATTTTATATTAAATCATTTATGTTGGGATTATCTAATAAAATTGCACTACAACGTTATAAAATATATTTGAAGTACGTGTTAGTAATTTACAATCTTTTGGCTTTTGTCTGTTATTGAGACGACTGCATAATGTAGGGAATTGGGATTTTTTTTCCTGGTTTGCCTGTAAAATTTGAACTTTGCTGATAATTTTTAAAATACGTATTTTTTTAGAAAAACGAATTACTTACGTATTCTCAGCTTGACATTTCAATAAAAAACGTGATTGTGATCGCTCTTTGTCGATATTTAAGACCATATATATTATTTACTTTAAATGAAAGTAAAGTCACACACACCACTTACTCGACTATCAGCTTATGCCAAACCTCTTTAGAGACTTTTTTTGGGAAGAGATCGGCTATATATAGCCAAATAAACGGAAATAAGCTAGCGTACGGGTTTTAAGGAAAACAGATATAATGATCAATTTGAATTTTGTGATGGGTATCGTGGATTATTGTTGAAACCTTCATTTTTATAAAATTTTCGGTAATTTGGTTTGGACGATTAGTTTTGAACTATATAACTTTGGAGACAGATAGATACACACGATTTTGATTGGGAAGTTTTTTCAAGTAGTGAAAGATTTTGTCGAATATATTTTTTAATATTATTCTTATCAAAACCGTTTTATAACCGAGCTTACATTTACACTGTGTCCGTATGGTACGAAACAAATTCATTTTTAACTAAACAGACCATTTTAAGAAATAATCCTACAACACATTGATTTTTTATTTTAATTTACCGTATTTTAAAATAATATTCTATTATACAGGGTGAATTACTTTCGAGTAATGACGTCACCGTCATTTTTTTAAATGAAACTCCCCCATTTTGTCTCAATTTTCCGATTACTTATATAATATTGTTAATTTAACTAATAAAGAATGTTATGCGTAACTCTATATATATATATATATATATATATATATATATGAAACCAGTAATATTGGGGTATGCAGCAATTAATAAAAGTAAACTCTTTATACTTTTTTCCAAGCTTTCGGAAAATTTATTTCCATTTTCAAGGAATGTATACGAGGATTATAAAATTTGTTCTTTACAATGGTAAATATAAATATAATTAAAACTATTATTTTGAACAATTTTTTTAGAAAAAGGTGTCAGAATAACATTAGTAAAATTGTTTGTAAAACAATAGCTATTTATTTTTGAAAATGCCAAAGGGTGCTTAATTTTTTAAATAATTTAAATTGAAAGAAGAAAAATAAATTAAAAGAAGAATTTCTTAGGTTGAATTTGAAGTTTACAATATTACTCATACATCCTTTTCATAAACACTGTCAAAATAAATGTCAATGTCAGAAAATAATCAAAATAAATTTTCAAAAAAATATTATTAAACAGTAATTTAGTAAGATGATTTATTGTGTAAGTTGTTCTTTTATGTTTTTATCCTTAGATAGTAAATAAAAATAAACATCACTGAGATTTTTATGATCACTTCTTTTAATTTATTTTTCTTCTTTCAATTTAAATTATTTAAAAAATTAAGCACCCTTTGGCATTTTCAAAAATAAATAGCTATTGTTTTACAAACAATTTTACTAATGTTATTCTGACACCTTTTTCTAAAAAAATTTTTTTCAAAATAATAGTTTTAATTATATTTATATTTACCATTGTAAAGAACAAATTTTATAATCCTCGTATACATTCCTTGAAAATGGAAATAAATTTTCCGAAAGCTTGGAAAAAAGTATAAAGAGTTTACTTTTATTAATTGCTGCATACCCCAATATTACTGGTTTCATACCTTATTAGTCAGCAAATAAACTACCTTTATATATATATTTATATAGATATATATATACATATATATATATATATATATACATATATATATATATATATATATAGATATATATATATATATATATTTATATATATATATATATATATATATAATTATATAATTATATTTAAATTCTTTGCCGACTAATAGGTATTATACCAGAATTATTGGGGTAAACGGCAATGTTTTCAAGAAAACTCATTTACTTGTTTTCCAAGCTTCCGAAATATATTTATTTTATTTTCAAGGAATAAGTGCGAGTATATACAAAATTGGTGTTAAAAAATTTAAATACATATGATCAAAATGATAATAAAGAATTAGAAATTCAAACTAATAATACAAAATTATATATATCTTTACTATATATTAGAGAAATTTCATCTAAATTAAGTAGAGTTTTTAAACCATTAAATAATATTAAAATTACGAGTAGAACATGTCTTACCATAAAAAACATTTTCAGCAAAGTAAAAGATTCAACTCCAATTTTAGAGTTATCTAATGTAGTATATTGTATTCCTTGTTCTGTTTGCAATCAAAAATATATGGGTCAAACTGGCCAAAGATTAAAACAACGTTTATCATTACATAAGAGTGATACAAGGTTATATCCTGAAAGATGTGAATTGGCTAAACATTCCGTAACTAATGACCATCTTATCGATTATGCTTCTGTTAGTATTTTAGATATACAATTTAACAATAAAAAAAGACTTTTTTGGAAATGGCATCTATTTCACAAGAAAATGATATTATTAATAAAAAAAGTGACCATAAAAACCTGAGTGATATTTATTATTATCTGCTATCTTTGGATAAACATACAAATAATGATCTAAATAATACCTAAAATTCATGACATTTATTTGACATTTTTATTTTGATGTTTAAATGACACTTTAGAAGCTCAATTCAAAATTATAAAAAAGAATAAGATATCTTAATTTTTTATCATAGAACAATTAAATATTATAATCAAAATTCACATTTTTTATGAAAGAAGAAATTAAAAATTATAATCTATTATTTTCTACTCTTTTATTATTACATTTTATCTCAAGCAATTAAGTTGTTTATTAATTTTATGACGTTATTTTGTTTTATAAATAATTTGACTTAAAAAATATTTTTTAAATTCCAAATTAGACTTAAAATAGTTTTTTATGTTATATTTACCATTTTTTAACACCAATTTTGTATATACTCGCACTTGTTCCTTGAAAATAAAATAAATATATTTCGGATGCTTGGAAAACAAGTAAAAGAGTTTTCTTGAAAACATTGCCATTTACCCCAATAATTCTGGTATAATATATATATATATGACAATATTTCACCAATATTTCACAGTGCAACATAAATTATATACTGTTTGAGTGTAAAAAAATAAAAACCATACAGCTACTTTGTACAATCCAGTTAAAATTACCCACCGCATTTGGATGCGAAGGGTTAGTTAATTATCGCGTAAACATAATAAAAACGTTTTTCAATGGTCTCATATTTATTTAAATAAACGTTTTTTGATTTAATTTAGTTTATTCATTCATTATCAATTAAATTGAATAAGTTTTAAATTAGTTACCTACTGCCAAAAACTTTTCCTTAAAAAGCAACTTAGGTAAACGTCATAAAATTCCAATTAAGTTTCATAATGGTAATTTAAATATAATAAAAAACACTTTAATAACATTGCAAACATTGTAACGAAATAGTATAAATTAATTTCAAAACAAATAGTCAAACTTTTCTCACATTGAATTAATCTGTTTTAATTTGAGTTAATTTCTACAAACGTAGATTTACATCAGAAAAATTGAATTAGCTTCTGACTAAATAAAAATTATAATAGAATATATTTACTAAATGTTTTCTTTACTTCAAATCCTTTCGTAAGCAATGAATGTTTAGAAGTATATGAAAACATTATTTATTAAAAATTCTTGCTTAATTGGTATCTGTTCGACTACTGTATGTAATATAATTGGCTTGTATAAATAAAATAAAGTTGAAATAATAGCCCAATGAATGTACCAACCGAATAAAATATATGACATGATTAAAATTTTTATAACATTAGAATTATAATTAAATTATTTTTAAATTCTTTTAAACTTATAAAAAATTATAAAAATAAAATATATGTTTATAAATATAAAGTGTGCATAGTAAACTTATGGATTAAATTTATAATTTTATTCGGATTTTAAGTTAGCTCGTAGGATAAAAAAATTATAGAACAATTACTTACTAAAATGCATGTAATATTTTTTATTTTTATTTTTTTACATACAATTAATAATGAAAAAAGTATATTAAAATAACAAAAATAAATCTATGAATAAAGTAAATAAACTCACCTCCTCTACCCATCTTGTTTAAGCGTTAGAAAAAACTCATATATCAATGATAATACGTACTATGTACTTGAACCTATATAGATTTGGAGGATTCTCGAGTGGGTGTACTTATTTTGCGGAACAGTTGGATAATGATAACACTAGTGGAGCTACTTGGTTAGTACCTATTTATGTATGTTGTCTCGACCGTTTTGATCTAGGTGTTTAATTTCAAATATTATAATGATTATTTATACACTCAGTACCGTCTTTTAAATGTTTTGGTTGATTTATTTTTTTTACTTTTCTACTAATGTACCAAAGCAGTTTATTTTATTTTAAAAATTTTGCAGGCGGTTAATTTAAATTTTAATGGTACCATTGCGCACATTAAATTAAATTAAAATTTCTTAAAATATTTACCAATGACGAATATTTTATCATTTTTGAGAGTATACAGACCAAAAAACAAGAATTTTTTATGGCTCAATCAGTACTCTTTTATTTTCAATTTTCTTATATGCGATATAGTTACTGTCGACATGGAACGACATTTAACTTTGTTTGAATCAAATCAATAGCTGAGCACATAGGAGTCTCATAAAGTGCAAGTCGATTGTAGTGGCGTTTCCGTGAAATTGGTAGTCCGGCTGGACAACACTTCGGCGTGGGTGAACTACAATTGCAGCTTAAGACTGATTTGTACATTTAGCTACAAAAAGATAACCTACAATAACAGCTGCCGAAATGGTTACCGATCGGGGGTACTCCAAATAACCATAGGCCGTGATAGCTACTGTAAGAAATCGTCTGCATAAAGCTAATCTCCACGATCGGAGAAAACTTATATTTGAATCTCTTTCTAGAGACAATCGTGCTTCAAATTCAAGTGATGCCAAGAATTTCAAAGCAGGAATGAAAATGATTGGACTACAGTTTTATCATTTTTGTGCAAATATAAACGTTGTTTTAATATTTGGCTAGTTTGAACTGTGTATTTTTTAGAAAAGATCCAATAAAACTCAAAGTCAAAACCACAGGCTTTTATTCAATTAATGTACAAATATTGCAACTAGTTTCGGTCTAGATCAGACCATCATCAGGCAGAGTCACAAGAGTAGAAGTTGAGGGTATTAACACAACGTAGATAGGTGAAGATTTTTAATGTTACATTTCATTAAGGGGTGGTTTTGAATATTGTGTGTGGTTTTAAAAAAATTATATTTATAAATTTGTCAAGAATTAATAAGATATGGGGGATTTTAGGGGGAAGTCTACTAAATGGAGTAAGAAACCAAAAGTAGAGAGGAATTTGATATGTCCCTACTTGATGGAGTAAAAAACCATAAGTAGGTTAAGAGTTAAGGGGTCGAAGGGGAGGAGGGAATTATTTTGTTCCCAAATGCCCAACTCTTCCGTCTACGACTGGACCATCCGTCCTCAGTTTTCACCTAACTTTACAAAACTTCCACTGTGGTTTTTCTGTCTTCTATTATACCCCCCTACACCCTGAATATTCTCAACCTATTTTTAAACATTTAACCTTAAATCCCTTCCCACTCTTGGTTTTTTATTCCATGTAGTGGGAACCCTCCACCCTCTCCTTCGTCCTATTGTTGGTTTTTTATTCCATCTAGTTGGACATAATTCCCTAATTCCCTCCTCCCCTTCGACCCCTTAACTCCTATCCTACTTATGGTTTTTTACTCCATCAAGTAGGGACATATCAAATTCCTCTCTACTTTTGGTTTCTTACTCCATTTAGTAGACTTCCCCCTAAAATTCCCCATATCTTTTTAATTCTTGACAAATTTATAAATATAATTTTTTAAAACCACACACAATATTCAAAACCACCCCTTAATGAAATATAACATTAAAAATCTTCACCTATCTACATTGTGTTTATACCCTCAATTTCTACACTTGTGACTCTGTCTGATGATGGTCTGATCTAGACCGAAACTAGTTGCAATAATTGTACATTAATTGAATAAAAGTCTGTGGTTTTGACTTTGAGTTTTATTGAAACTTTTCTATTGGATTCAGCCACATTTGAGATGGATGACCTATCTAATTTGTGTATTTTTTATTGCAACTTGTACAAAGAGTACAATATACAACATACTTTTTTTAAATGGGACAACCGGTGTCAAATATTACAATATTTACTAAATCATTCAAAAACAAATTCAACGATACCATACTCATCATCATTGTTTTGTGCAGTAATAATGAAAGGACCAATTAAAGAACATACGTATAAATGATTTGATTAAAAAACGTAACAAGAATATGACTAATAATGACAGTTCTTGAATAAACTGCACCTAACAATAATGAATGAAAACCTGTTGATACTTTTTTTTCGGACTGAGTTGGGAAACTCGTGTTCGATGGGTTCTTCCCAACAGTGTTGGACTCACCCCCGAGATTATGCCAACCAACCAAATCCACCTCAAAACTCACCGTTACCCCCGCTTCGAAATCACTACCCTAGCATACTTTAAGACCCGCGGTGGTCATCAAACACTCTTCACATAATATTCAAACGCCATCAAGAGTTTTCTGTCCCCCAAATCATAGTCTACACTGCATCGCTTACCTCCACTCATTATTTCTTCCCTCTCAACATTATCTTCACCATTTTCTTTCAATACACTGCTTCTTCAAGTTTGCTCTCCCACTTCTTTAACACATCCCCGTTCTTCCAACTAAACACGTATCCCTCATTACCTTCCACTTCACACCTCTCGCATATTCCAGTTTATCCCTTCCCAATCTTATGTAGATACCCCACCCTTGACCCATGTCCAGTAAGCACCTGGGTTAAGAAGTATTTCACCTCCATCCACTCACTTCTACCCCTAATTGATATTTGTAATGCACCTTTATACCTCTACCACTTTCTTACCATTTCCTCCTCCATCCAATTCTGAACTTCCTCTCTTGTTGCCTCGTTCCACCATTTTCTCTTTGCCCTAGCCATCAAGTCGAAAGGGTATGACATGGACAGTACAGCTGCTGCTATTGTATCCACTGACCTGTACCCCGCACCACCCTAAACAAAATCCCTCTCTGCACCTGCAGTAGTGGCTTTATCCTCGCATGTATCCCCACTCTTTCAGCTCACACTTCCGCTCCGTACTCTGCTCAATCGTCCTACCTATAACTCTCCTATTCCATTCTCCCGGCCCATTCACATTACATAGATGTCCGTCTCCCCGGTCATGCTACCCGTACTTTTTCCTTCTATGCTGCTTTCACCATATGGTGCTTGAAGGATAGTTGGCTAAATAACCACACACCTAGGTATTTCACCGACTCCTCTAGACCAATTTTCTTATCCTTCGCCATTACGCCAACCTCCCTTGTCTTGCTTCATTCCTTTACGAGCAATTCTACCGTTTTATATTCCGCTACTTTCAATTCGTTTCGCTCTATCTTCCCCACAATCTTCCTACACATCTTTCGACACATCTTCTCCGCCTATCTTTCTATCTCCGCCTCTCCCTTTGCCATAAGCACCAGACACACATCATTCGCATACACCGTAATTTCACATCCCTCCTCACATACTATTCCACGAACCTCATCAAACACACAGAGCGTCTGTCCCAGTACCGATCCCTGGGGCACTCCTACCTTTGTTTTGTACTTCCTCCCCCTCGAATCGTCTATAACCCAAGCTGTTAGGTGGTGAGGTAATCCTCAACTACCTCACCTCCTTCACTCACTCCGAACCTTAACAACGCACTCAATACCGCCCACATGCTGACACTATTAAACGCATTCCCCATATCAAAGAATACTGGTAATGCTAGCTTCTTGTTTCTCCAGCGGCCGTCCCTTTTCCCCAAATCCACCACTCTCCCTATCGCAGAGATACAAGGTTTTTCACTAAAACCCCCATTTCTCCCTACTTCTTCCTCAAGCCTAACCTTTATTATTCATTCCATCACCTTACGCATACCACACAGCAGATTGATGGGCCTGTAGTCTCCTGCCCGTTTCCCCTCTCTACCCGACTTTTCCACCAGTACCACTCTGGCCACCATCCATACCTCCGGGAATTCTTCTTCCCACACTATCTTGTTAAAAGGCTCCCACAAATACTCCCCATTCTTCTTCAGTAACCTCTTTGTTACATTTCCTTTCAAGCCATCCACCATGGTGGCTTTTCTTACCTTGATGCCTCTCACCTTCTCTTTTACCTCTACCGACCTTATCCCCCTTATTTTCCCTACCACCCTACAGTCCTGTCCTTCCTGAATCATGCCCTCCCCTCTTCCTTCCTCACTCTTGAACAATTTTTCTATTATTTCCTTCTCCTTTTCTTCCTCTAGCACCTCGTTCCTGTTTCCACCCATCCTTTTCAAAGCTATTTCATATGGCTAAATGGTTGGCAACATAAGTGAAGTATCTAATGACAAGATTATTGACAATGACATTTGTGGCTAATGGCAATTTATTAATTTTATATTGTTCTTTAAAAAAGTATTTGTGAATATGAATATTAAATTTTAGTGTACTTATCCTTACTTTTTGGAAGTCCATCTTACTAAGAATAATAAAAAAACTCTTCGTTTTAACTCAACTTCCAATTGAAAAAATTAAGTTTTAATTCACGTACGTTTCGTTAGAATTAGCGCCGTCGGATTGACATATTTAAGTTACATAGTACAGAGCTTCAGGTTGTCTATGGGTTTATATACTCTGAAATTAAAAGTAAGTAAGAGGGTACCTTAGCTAATCCGTAACATTCACTCCACAACAATCAAATATTAATATTATGCAGTGGAATGCCCGTTCTGCTGTTGCAAATAAAAACAGTATAATGCAATATTTAAGTAACAAAAAAATAGATGTAGCCCTGTTGAGTAAAACTTGGTTTAAAAAAAATAATCAGTATAACTTTAATGGATACAATCTAATTAGAAAAGACAGAAATGATGGATACGGAGGGTGCGCAATTTTAATTCATAAAGCAATTCCCTTTATAGAGCTTAAAATAATTAATGAAAACTTTAATCGGGACATTCAAGTCATTGGTATCAAAATCAAACTTGGTACTTTTCAATTGTGCTTATTATCTATTTACAGGCCGCCCAAGGTTAAAGGTACCGTCGATGATTGCAGTTTGGGATTCCATTAGCAATGACTCAATTGGTTTGCAACTTATTAATGTAGCTGATGACCTTAATCTAACGGTTCTTAATAATGGCCAACCTACTCTTTTAAAACAACCTAATCAAAACGAATCTATGGTTGACGTAACATTCTGTTCCCCCGAAATTGCGAATAAAATCAATTGGTATTTTCAGACACTCTGGGATCCACCCATTACGTCATTCAGATGGAGTTCATTAGTACAAATCTAACAACCGAGATTCTACCCAAAAGTAAATGGAATATTAAAAAAGCCAACTGGCCCGTATTTACTTCATGCGTAGAAAATTCTCTTGTTAACTACTCGAGGTGTCACAAGTTACATGAAAAATATAAATTTTTAATCGACAGTATAAACAATGCTGCTCAAATCGCCATATCACAATATAAACCTTTTAAACCAAAAAATCGCAATCCCCCACCATGGTGGAATACTGAATGTGATAAACTCGTAGAATCCAGATGGTTGTCATTTTCAAAATATAAACAAAATTCCAAGTTAGAAAATTATATAAACTGTCAAACAATAACGACTAAGACAAAAAAATCACTTAAAATTATAGCAAAGAAAAATTGGGTAGAGTGGGTTTCTTCTCTTGATAAAAGTGTACCGTCCGTAATGCGTTGAAAGCCAGCCAAAAAACTTTATCGTAAATACATATCTGACATAAAACCTTTTGAAGATAACTGGGTTGATGCCTTTTTTAACAAAATCGCACCGCCTTCCGTCGAACTTTCGCAAAACACAGCTCCACCGCCTTTAAATTTTAACGACAAACACTTTCTCCTAGAAACTTTCGCTTATGCTAAACTAAATTTTGTTCTTAAAAACTGTAAGAATACTAGTCCGGGATATGATGCTGTTAAATATCCCATGTTATATCACCTTCCTGTGAAAGCCAAAAAAATCCTATTGGAAATTTATAACGGCATCCCGTTTATCCCGCAAATCGATGAATTTAATGACATCATAGTAACTCCTATTTTGAAGCCGGGCAAAGATTCAAACTTTGCAAACTCATATCGTCCAATCTCTCTTATGTCTTGTTTACTTAAGACCCTAGAGCGTATGATAAAATATAGACTAGAATGGAGTAGAAAAATCTACTCCCCAAATCTCAGTTCGGTTATAGAAAAGGTTGTGGCACATTAGACGCCCTATCTACGATTTTTGTAGACATACAAACAAGTTTTTCCAATAACACCTATTTACCCACGCTTTGCTTAGATATAGAAGGTGCTTATAATAGTGTTTGTTTATCTATACTAAGAGAAAAAATGATAAATATTTTTCAAATTCTAAAAGTGTTGGTGAACGCCCTTTAAACGCCCACATTAAATGGTTTTTGGGGATTTAGTTTATTTACAAGGGACAGAGAGACAGGCAATTTGTCAATAAAATACCTTATGCTGCAAACATTAAAGATGTGGGCGTGGACAACTGTTTAACTGATTTCAAATTTATTATTATTTAAACCGTGATTGGTTATACACAATAAATAGGCCGTTCTTAAAATTAAGGCCGTCCTTAAAATTAATTCATTGTAAACGATTTGAGTTTGAAAATGTATATGCTATTCTGAAGCCGATAGTACGTCTATGGACATCTAAGCTTAGAACACTTCTTTTCATTTTTTAATAAAATTAATGTTGTACTACCAACGTACCACGAAAATCCGAAAAATAGCTATAATATTCTAAGAACACTTCTGGAAAGCTTGCCTACCTCAGTCACTATCTACACAGACGCATCCAAAACTACTACTGGTACAGGATGTGTTTTTTATGTTCCATCGACTGAAAAGACCTTTAAATTGTCTCACAACCTTTCTGTATTTAGTTCAGAAGCTATAGCTATCTATGAGGCCTTAAAATATTTTAAAAATTTACAGTACGTTTTTGCGGTAATACTATCCGATTCCTTGTCCGTATTAACTGCCATTCAACAACCACAAATACCTTGTAATAATACGAACACTTTCATCTCCCTAATTAGGAAAATATTATTTGACCTAAATAAGGAAAAAAAATATGTAGGTACACTTCGTTTGGATAAAAGCGCATATAGGGCTTGAACATAATGAGTATGTTGGTATGTTAGCAAAAAACACTACAAGAAACGCAACGCCGACCGACTACCAGCCCTGCAAATCAGAGCTCATGACAACCGCAAAAAAAATAAACAAAAAAAGAGACTGGAAAAATTATTGGCAGGAATTTTGCAGTTCCTCACCAACACAGTACTCCTTTCTGCAACCTGAAATACCAAAAATTACTTGGTTTAAAGAATACTCTGTTCTTCGTAAATATATGACGACAATTATCAGATTAAGATTTGGTCATGCCTGCTATCCGGCACATCTATCTAGAATCAAGGTTCTAAAATATGATCTATGTGAGTCTTGTCAAATAAAAAGTGACTTAAATCATATTTTTCGGTTGTTCGAAGTATATTCAGCAATCCAAAAACCTAATCCAAAGGCTAATTACAAACGGCATTCCCCCCCCCCTTCCATATACTACATCTGGTAGCCGGTAAATTCTTCGAAAACAATTATTCGAAAACAATTATTCGAATACAATTATTCGAATGTAATTGTTCGAATATAACAATTATTCGAAGAGTACAATTTTTCGAAAACAATTATTCGAAAAAAATTATCCGAAAATAGTATTGGTGAGTTTGGGTTAGGCATTTTGCCTATAATCCGAGCTTTAATGATATATGAACTCTCGAAACATGTTTTAATAAAATACAATTTTTGACTGAAATATAACCTAACCTAACAATACATATATATTTAACACGAAGAAACAACGTTCAATAACATTATCCTATTAAGTCACAACTCAATTTGGGATTTGTTTTTAGCACGGGAAGTAGTCTGCACTAAAATCTATTTAGGAGATTTTTGTTAGATAGTTGGGAAGGTTTTGCAATGTTAAATAATATTTGTAGGAAGAATAGGTAATTTCTATATATATATATATATATATATATATATATATATATATATATATATATATATATAACATTAACATTGCAAAAAAATATATATAGTATATATAATACTTCCGCAGTCAAAAGAATGATTACTTTTCTGTCACACAAGTTTTAATCTGCTTACTCCTTTACTCCTGTCCTGTCCCTTTTCCTCTTTTAATTTGTGATCTAGCATCCCATATCTGCTTTACTTGTCTTTTTTCATTCATTCGACAATGATATCTTCTAAAACAACCCATATACCGATCGTTGTCGTAAGGTTGGTACACCCTGTATATGATAACAACAAAAGGAAATTGTTCAATAAGCAACCAATACACCACACCTTAGACCAGAAAAGTAGGAACAAGAATAATAGCAAAACCCTTCATTTCACTAATCAAAGTAAGTGAAAATTATTAACTCATTTGTATTTATTACAATGTAAAAATAAAAAATAAACATTATAATAATTTTTATATTGGTGAATCATTTATAGTGATATTTAAAAAGGCTTTTTCAATTTTGCTATATCTACCAATGTGTCTATTAGAATAGGTACTGCTTGGCAATACCCCATATCAATTCAATTGGATTGAAAATTGAATTTTCACTTGAATGGAGGTAAAATTATACATGTCAAGTTATCTCTTGATTTGGAGATACTAAGGCAATTAGCTTTCTCCAAACCCAACAGATACTTCCTTTATAATAAATTCTAAAAATAACAAAAGAAAGGACGACAATTGGCAACTGTCACCTGACATTAAACTATTACATCGGTTTTTGTATAATTTCTATATATTTGAATTTAAAATTTTTCGCGCTAAAGTTGGGTTGGTACTTAACTTTTGGTTGTTTTTTTTTAAACTTTTTTACTTTGAATTTTTTGTAAAAAAAACAAGTTCCATAAAAAACTAAAACTTGTTAAGAGCAACATTTACGATTTGTACACGCTGTCTGAAAAGAACACCATGTCGTCAGCCGTGACTACCCTTATATTGCTATATATATATATATATATATATATATATATATATATATATATATATATATATACATATATATATAAAATTAAGTTTTTTGAGGTGAGCAGTCAATTATAAAAGGGCAATTAATGAAAACTCTTTATATTCGTGAAGCTTTCGAAAATGTTTATTTTCTTCTTCAGCACAAACTAAAATTATAATAAATTTGTAACATAATATTATAATAGTTTAATTAAAAACTTACTATCGTGAGGTTAAATAGTTTTTGGCTTCATAAATGCGCACATTATAAAAATTTCTACTAAAATACAAAAAATAAATTAAATTAAAGGAAAAGTTAATTTAGAATAAATGTTTTTTAACAAAACTTCAAAATTTGATGTTTATGTCATGTTGAAATAAATTATCAGAATTTAAAAATATTAATCAAAAAGAAGAAGAAATGAAAGAAAATTAAATTTTGTAATTCATATGTTACATATCCTTTGATAATATATAACTGTAAATATTATTTAAATTATCAATATCCGATCTTTTATTGATACAGTTATTTTTATTAATGTATACCATTTCAAGAAATTCTCTTTTTTGTAAATTACAAAATTTAATTTTCTTTCATTTCTTCTTCTTTTTGATTAATATTTTTAAATTCTGATAATTTATTTCAACATGACATAAACATCAAATTTTGAAGTTTTGTTAAAAAAACATTTATTCTAAATTAACTTTTCCTTTAATTTAATTTATTTTTTGTATTTTAGTAGAAATTTTTATAATGTGCGCATTTATGAAGCCAAAAACTATTTAACCTCACGATAGTAAGTTTTTAATTAAACTATTATAATATTATGTTACAAATTTATTATAATTTTAGTTTGTGCTGAAGAAGAAAATAAACATTTTCGAAAGCTTCACGAATATAAAGAGTTTTCATTAATTGCCCTTTTATAATTGACTGCTCACCTCAAAAAAACTTAATTTCATAATATATCAGTCAAGACTACACCTCTTTACATATATATATATATATATATATATATATATATATATATATATATATATATATATATGAAATGTTCGGAAATACTTCCGCAGTCAAAAGAATGATTACTTTTCTGTCACTGAAGTTTTAATCTGCTTACTTTTCCTCTTTTAATTTGTGATCTAGCATCCCATATCTGCTTTACTTGTCTTTTTTCATTCATTCGACAAAGGTGTCCAAACCATTTGATTTTTCTCAATAACATCCAATACTGATTCAACATCTGGTTCTCCCTTAACAAATATCCTCTGAAAATTATAATTGATGTGAGTTGTAAAAAAGCACCACAAAAGGAAAATACTAAAATTATTTAATTTAAATTAATATTAACGATGATTAGCGATGACGTATTTAGATTTTTAAGAAAATAGACCAACGATTATTTTGAAAATATAACTAATATTAAACCCTTACTTCCTACGATTAAAGTTTTTTTTTGTTTCAGGCAATGGTGAACTTGTCAATTTAAGTCCAAAACTGCTGAGTCAAATTTTCCTTTGCAATAAGCACTTTTCAGAACATCAAATTGTTTCAAAAAAATTACCTTCAGATGTCATTTCTGAAAAATACCTATCAGATACAAGTAGCTCTGAAACATATGTGGCTACACCACAACTAGAGGCTACTTCTAAAAACTATGGATTGGTCAGAAGCAAAAATTTGTTCTTAAATCTAGTTGACAGTAAAAATAGTAATGAGTTCTGTCAAGAAGCACTAAAAAATTTGCCAATAATAACTAATAAACGCAAAAAAGATATAATGAAAGAAATTTTTCAATTAAAAAAAAAATTAAAATTTCAAAAAAAAAATAATAAACATTGCAAAAAGAAAAATAATGAAATGCCAATTATCTAAACTATTTAATGATTTAAATATAACTCAATTAAAAATGTGCAAAATAATGGTCTCTCCATGGACGGCCTCAGAAAAAAAAACAGCTTTAGCTATTTATTACAAAAGCCTATCGGCTTACAATTACTTTAGAAAAAAAGGTATCATTTTTCCTACTACAAAAAAAATGGTTAGGAAATTTGACTTGTTGGCCCGATTTCAACAAATAAATTTTTAAACAATTATTATGGAAGGTTTTAACAATGAAATCAATGGATAAGTTCTGTACAGTTTTATTTGGCGAAATGAGAATCAAAACATATTTTGATTGTATGAAAAATTAAAATTAATTGAGGATATAGCAGATCTAGGCTCATTAGGTAGAAAACCTGTCGCAGCTAATCAAGCTTTAGTTTTTAAAATTAGGGGAATTTCCTCATTATGGAAAATTCCAATTATCTATGTTGTTTCCGAAAATAGAGTAAAAGTTGGCGAACTTAATGACAATATATTCCGTTGCTTGGAAAAACTATTAAGTTTCAGTTAATTCCAATTGGTGTCGTATGTGATGTTTCTACGGTGAATCAAAAGCTGTACAAAAAATTAAATATTACCGTAGACAAGCTGTACTTGTATTATAATGAAAACAAATTTTATGCATTTTAGGATGTATCACTTATATCAGACTCGGATATCGATTTACAATATATCTTAGACCAACTGAATGAAATATGTCAGGAATTCGGAATGAAGATCAACGAGAAAAAGACAAAAGTAATGGTGATCCAGAAAAATCAAAACATTCCCCTACCCATAGCAATAAACAACAGAATGCTTGAACAGGTGACAAAGTACAGATACCTAGGGTGCTGGATTAACAACAAACTTGACCCTGAACAAGAAATAACAGCAAGGATTGCTCAAGCGAGAAGTAGCTTTATGAAAATACGGGGGCTGCTCACTGACATAGGTACATATCAGTTTACAATTGAGACTGAAACTTGTTAAATGCTATATATGGTCGGTATTACTCTATGGCGCGGAAGCTTGGACACTCAAAACATCTAGTATGAATAAAGTGGAGGCCTTTGAGATGTGGGTTTATCGCCGAATTTTAAAAATTCCCTGGACAGCACGAATAACAAATGAAGCAGTTCTGCAAAGGTTGAAAAAGGAAAGAGAACTCCTAACATTAATAAAAACCAAGAAAACCAGTTACTTTGGTCATCTGCTAAGACAAGGAAAATATTATATCCCACAATTGATAATAAAAGGTAAAATAGAGGGAAGGCGCGGCATTGGAAGAAAAAAGTTGTCCTGGATGAGAAACATCAGAAGATGGACGGGACTAGGGTTCGAAGAACTCATCAGAACAGCAGAAGATAGAGAGAGTTTTGCCATGGTAATTGCTAACCTCCATTGATGGAGATGGCACTGGAAGAAGAAGAAGGATGTATCACATTTGCTATAATGTGTAAGAAATAACTTCAGTAATTCAAATTTTGTTTATAATAGAAAATTTATTCAGTTTAAATACAGTCAAAGGATTTATGAAATAGATAATAGCAACGCAACAGGTAGGTGTTTCTTAAAATTAAGGGACAAACACATAAATCCAAACTTATTAAAAAAAATGAGTGTATGGCTTGTCCAGTATAAATATAATTGCACGTCACATAGTTCTGAACGATTTAAATATTAATAAGGTATGTATGGATTGGTAATAAGGAAAATATACATATAATGGACCACTTAATTGTTCTAAATATTTCATAAATATAGAATATATTTATTATTTTAACTTTTAGCTAATTTTCAACAAACAAATTCTTGCCAATGTACAGGGTGTACCAACCTTACTACAACGTTCGGTATATGGGTTGTTTTAGAAGATATCAAAAAATGGTTTTAACAAAAATAGTAGATGTCTTCAGGGTCCATATTTTGAAATTACCTTAAACTATACAGAGTGTTGTATAACTCCGTTACAAACCAAATTAAAGTTACATAATCGAATATTCTATTTATGATATAAAATACAGGGGTTCCCATTTACTGTCCATGTAAGAAGATGTACTTTCTATTTCCGAGCATGTTCCTGATGCTTTGCCCTGGAGAGCTACCTTTTTAATTTCTTTTTCGGTCTCTTTATTTTTTGTTATTCTTTTATTGTTTTCGGTAATCAAAGTGGCCGTATGAATGTCGTCTTTGTCTAGGCCTTTCATTAATTCTATTATTGTTACTTGGTAGAGCTATTGTGGCCATTTTTTTTCCACTACTTCTATCAATCGGTTATAGGAATCGACTTCCTTTATGGCTTTCTCTAGGGCTTCAGCTACTTCTTCATTTTTTCCGGGGTGTTGTTCTTTCAGTTTTTTTTATCTGTTCTCGTAGATGTTTATTTTCTTCTTCTAAGTCTGCTATATTCTTTTGTGACTTCATGACTTTAATCTCTTCCCTTAGGTGTTTATTTTCCTCCTCTAGGTTTCGTATTTTGGTTTTTATTTCTTGCTCTGTGATTGTTTCTTTTCTTGCGTTTTCTCCATTCTCCTTTTAGATAGTTTTGATCTCATCTGCTAGATGTTGTATTTCTTTACAAAGCTCTTTAACTGTCTTCTTGTGTTCTGCTTCTAGGCTATATTTAACTCTTTCAACTCCCCTAGCTTCCTCTCTTAAAGTTTCGGTGATTTGTTTTATGGGCAGGTGCACGTTTCGGTTCTCTTGTGCGAAACTATAATTTTTTTTAATATTTCTAATCATGCTGTTTAGCCTGGATGTGAGTTCTGTGCTATCTGAATTTTCTGTTGGTTCTATATTCTTAATTATGGGCGACCAGCGTTTCCTCCTCTGCCGTATTTGCCAGTCCTTTTAGGAGGTGTTCGTCGTATTTTGTCTGTCCTGACAAAAGGGCTTTTGCTCGATTCAGGGTGTTATGTATTTAATAAACAAGAAAACATGACAACGATAACTGTCATTAGTTTTGACATGACGGATAACAGAAAATGTATTGTCTAACGTAGAAATGTTTTAACTCTTTGCTCGAAGAAAAATCGAAATTCAAAAAGGAAAACTTGATGAACCTTAACACGACGCGTGTTAGTGAACAAGTGCATTATTCTCTTCATCATGGCAGAGGCAACACTTGCAAATCTACTCCAGGCCCTTCCAGCGATGATTGCAAACGCTGTTCGTGAGTCCAATTCAACTTTTCGTACGGATGCGGCCCCAGCAGCACCAATCTCAGCCTCACCACCGAAGTTTTCGATGCAGTCGTACCGCTCCACTGATGGAATCACAGTAGCGGATTATTTTACACAGTTTAACTGGGCACTTGGATTGAGCAAAATTCCGGTAAGCGAACATGCCACTTACGCACGAGTATACATGGGGGTCGAGCTAAATGCTGCCCTGAAATTCCTAGTAAGCCCTGTCAACCCAGAGACACTCGCTTACAACGATATTCAATCGAATTTGATCAAACATTTCGACGCGAGCCGTAACATATAAGCGAAGAGCATAAAATTTTCCACTATTCGATAAAGAACAGGTGAATCAATCGCAAGTTTTAGCCTAAGACTGAGACAAGGAGCCACGCATTGCGAATATGGAGAATTTTTGGATCGCATGCTAATAGAACAGATGCTTAAAGGTTTGGAATCAAAAGAGATGTGCGACGAAATTGTAAGTAAAAAACCAAATACTTTTACAATTACATGTGAGATTGCAAGCACACTTGAAGCCACTAGACAAGCTAGTGACACACTGAAAAGTGCGACGTCAAAATCCGACTCGACCAATCAGATAGGTTATGAAAAACCAGTAGCAAGGAAGAGCGACCAACGACAACGCAAGAAGTCCCGCAACCGTCAGCAGACCGACCAACCACGTCCAAATAATCAGGGAACATTCACGAGCCAGACAAAGTGCTCCGGATGCGGTGGTGATCATCCCCGAAGCCAATGTAGATTCCTCAACGCCGAATGCAGGACCTGTGGTAAAAAGGGTCACATCTCTAAGGTGTGTCGATCAAAATCAAACCAACGACGCACACATCACGTAACCCAAGAAGATTCATCGACCGACCAATTCAGCAAAATTGAGGTTATTGGGACCATCCAATCACCGGGAAAACAGCTGGTTGACGTCATCGTAGAAGGCACCACCGTCAACATGGAGTTTGACACCGGCGCTCCCTGCTCAATGATGAGTAAAGTAAGGTTAGATAAGATTAAACCAAACTCTACTTTACAGCCAAGTAACCGTCATTTTGCGAGCTATACTGGTCATCACATCAACTGCATTGGAAAACTTATAGTTACCGCTTCCATTGGTTCCATCTCCAAGAACCTAGACCTCTACATCGTCGACGATGAATTTGAAACTCTCCTTGGAAGTGAGTGGATCTCCGAGTTTGTCAATGAAATCGATTTCGGTAAGCTTTTTGGCAAGCCCAGCTTGGTGCACAAGATGACCTCGACACAACCATTATCCCCGGAACAGCAGAATCAATTGGAGGCCACTATCGATCGCTACAAAGATTTGTTCAGTGATGTTCCAGGAAAACTATCAGGTCCACCTGCCAGAATGCACTTAAAAGATGGCGCCACACCTGTCTTTTCCCGAGCCCGAGACGTTCCTGTAGCTCTGCGAGAGTCTTATGCAAGGGAAATTGACGCAAAAATTGCTTCTGGATTTTATAAGAAAGTCGAATATTCGGAATGGGCATCAACAACACATGTAGTCGTTAAGAAAAATTGAAAATTGAGAATCACGGGAAACTATAAGCCCACTCTCAACCCAAGACTCATCATCGACGAACATCCAATCCCAAAAGTTGATCAATTGTTTAACAAGATGCGTGGTGCTTCCCTCTTCTGTCATTTGGACGTCACAGATGCGTACACCCATCTAGAGGTTGATGAAGAGTTCAGCCACGCTTTGACACTTAACACCCCGACGCATGGTCTGATTCGTCCATCCCGTGCAGTGTATAGCGCTGCCAACATTCCCGCTATCTGGCAGAGGCGTATGGACACGGTGTTGCGAGGCCTCCCTAATGTTGTAAGTTTTTTTGACGATACAATTATTTTGGCAGAAGATTACGATCATATGATGCTAGCCCTCACCACTACACTGGAACGCTTTCGCCAACACGGTCTCAAACTCAACTGAGCGAAGTGCAGTTTTGCAGAACCGATTCTGGAAGCTCTTGGCCACAAGGTTGACGCATCTGGTGTCCACAAATCAAACGCACATATTCGAGCTGTGCAAGTTGCACCGAAACCTTCGACGCCAGAAGAACTGCAACTGTTTTTGGGCAAGGCGACTTACTACAGCGCATTCATATATAACCTGTCAACGAGAGACCGTCCGCTGAGAGACATGCTATTGCAGGATCCTTTCGTCTGGACCCCAGAAGGCGACCGTGCCTACTAGGACATCAAGAACGCTCTCGTCTCGCCACAAGTTCTAATGCAATACGATCAAGCTCTTCCGCTCTTGCTTGCAACGGATGCAAGTAAGACCGGACTAGGCGCAGTGCTGTCACATCGACTTAACAATGGACAAGAACGCCCTATTGCGTATGCCAGCCGGACCATGTCGTCAACAGAACAAAGGTACCCCCAGATTGACAACTACTTCCACAACAGCAGCTATGACTATTGAGTTATTAGATGACCTATTTACTGCACACGGCACTCCAGTCACCGTAGTATCAGATAACGGAAGACAGTTTGTAGCGGAAGAATTTAAAGCTTTTCTTTTACGAAGTGGTGTCAAGTACCACAAACTTACAGCGCCATACCACCCTTCAACTAATGGTCAAGCAGAACGATACGTCCAAACCGTGAAGGATGCCCTCTACACTATGAACACCACGAAGGAGACTTTGCAGATGAACCTGAACGAGTTTCTTCCCCGATTCCACAAGGCTCCTCACTCCACCACTGGCCAATCTCCAGCTCAACTTTTCTTGGGACGCGAACTTCGAACTCGTCTCAACCTGGTGAGACCTGACGATGTTCGCATTAGAGTTTCTGAAAAACAAAGAGTTAGGATGCACTCTACATTCCGTACCCTTGATGTAGGACAATCCGCCTACTTCCTCTCAAATAACTCCAAAACAGATAAATGGCTTCCTGGTACAATTGCAGCACGGATTGGAGACCTCCACTATGAGATTAGCTATGAAGGAAAGACGATCAAACGCCACATTGATCAAATAAAGTTGTTTCCGAAAGCAACGACTACATCAAGATCCCATGAAAACAAATTTGCTGAATCGCCACTAGTGCCACGACGTGTTCGATTATTTGAAGCACCAGTACCAGCACCAGCTACACCAACCTCATCAGCTACTTCAGCTACACCGACCTCACCAGCTACTCCGGAAAACAACGTTCCACCGCCGGTCCTGTCATACCACGCAGATCTACTCGAACACATCGCGCACCTCTACGATTTATACCCTAATATGGAAACATGTTCTATTTAAGCGAGGAAGGAAATGTTATGTATCTAATAAACAGGAAAACATGACAACGATAACTGTCATTAGTTTTGACATGACGGATAACAGAAAATGTATTGTCTAACTTAGATGTTTTAACTTTAATTCGATAATAAACAGAGTTATAATTTGAATAGTGAATCATATTTATTTATCCACCCACAAATTTAACACAGGGTTTCTTGTATCGTCTGTACTTCTAAAAGTGCCAGTAGGGGTACTAGACATGCTGGCCTGCCCTTTCACCCGCACTGTCTCATGGTCTGAACCACTCTCTGAGACCCAGATCCAGCCATTTAGACCCCAACCTAACCTAACCTAACCTAACCTAACCGAACCTACAGTCCCTATCCTGCAGAGGGGGCAGCAGTCCTCGACCTCTGAGCCAGTTCAGACAAGTCTCTCTCACAATCAGGACTCGAACCTGTGACCACCGGCACCACAAGCCAGAGCTGGGCCACTGTCCTGTGGTGATAGAAAACTCCTTATTTCCTATATATTTTTTTAAGGACGGGCCATCAAAATATCAGTTGAAGAGCTAAATTGAATCGATGTCAAATGTTTTCCATACAAATTTTTTTGACCTCCCATTTCTTAAGAAAGCGTTCCTACGCTACCTGACCCCCACTAAAAATTCCCCTATGTATTAGCTTAAGTTAGAATCAGATAACATGTTTTATAATGTATTTTCAATGGGTAAATGTGTTAGAGATGTTTCCAGTCAAAATATTTTTAAATATATTAAGTAAACAAATTGAGGTGCATTTCTACATATACATTGTTATATCACTGTTGGACAACAGTTAGTACTTACACGGCTACAATATGAAGAAGCTAGTTTTGATTAATTGGTTTTGTTAAAAATAAATAAAAAACCTTAAAAGTTTCACAAAATCGTATTTATTTGTAGTTAATACTACAATTTGGTGACCCCGAGGTTTAAATTGAGTAAGATTTACCTGCAACAACTTAGCAAAAGACAAGTTATGCAGATTTTAAGATGTTTTGGATTAAGTAATGAAGGAACTTTGGAAGATCTTAAGCATATATTAGAAGAAACGATTAGAAAGAATTATTCTAATGTTACCAATATAAATGATTTTGATTTTTCCAATTTACTTACCCAAAATGAAGAGTTAAATGATATTAATTGCCAAGATGAACAACAAAATACAAGTTTTTAAGAACTTAATAAGCGTGTTATCAACTAGAACAACTGTCCCTTAACATACTTCAAAAAATTGAAGAAAATAACAAACAACTAAAGAAATTTAATACACATCAAGAATCCAAAAATCTTTCCAACAATTTATCGATTCGAAATATTGGAGGTTTAAACCTAATACCTGGTGAAAATATATCCTCTTTGTCTGAAAATATTCATCTTCAATCTACTTCAAATGCAAAATTCTCGTCTATTCCATTAACTTCAAACTCAACGTATAGTTTTGAAGATCAACAACGGAAATCCAATGCAGTTAACCTACCTCAATTTTGGAAAAGTGAACCAGAGCTTTGGTTTAACTTAGTTGAAACCATTTTTGAAGTCAACAATATAACCTTTTGCAAAATAAAATTTAGCAAAATAATAACTTTGTTAGATTTTGAAATTTTAAAAGAGAATGCAAACCTACTTTCTCTGGAACCAACTGATGACAATTATACAGTGTGTAAAAGCCAAATGGAATAAATTCATTATTTCGGTTACTGTACATATTTATAAAAACCCGAAACTCGTCAAATTTAAATTATAACTTGACATTCTTAAACGTGAAAATGCAACCCCTACCTTAAACCCCCTTAGAATGACAGGTACAACCCCCAATTTTTTAAATGGGAAGTATAGGCTTGTGATATATCATTTGAAAGGTCTCTTCATTCTCTATTCAAAAATGTTATTGTTTTTAAATTTAATGCAAAAATTAACATAAAAAAATTAATATGAAGAAATTATCAAAAGTACTATTAAACATATATATACAGGGTGTTTCAAAAAAAGGTAACACCGTCTCTAGGATAGGTAAAAAACAGAAAAATAATTGGGGTTGGCTTAGTGAAATTTTTTTCTAACGCCGTCCGTTTTCAAGATAAAGGGCGTTGAAGAAAATTAAAAATTACACATTTCTTACGATTTTGCCGAAACTACTGGCACCATTGCAATTAAATTTTATACGAATATGTTTTGGAAGCTGATATATCCCATGAATTTCTTTTTATAACTAACTCTCATAGAGGGCGCTAGTTACACGATTCATACAACGTATTATTCAACATAACTTTTTTAGGGTAGAATTATTAATCAAAACTCCAAGTGAACATAAACATCGTTTAATTCTACACCAAAAAGGTACTCTTGGTAAAACTCGATATTATGTACCGTTTTCGGAATATTTTGATTTGAAAATTATGAAGTAATAACCGCTCCTCGTATAATAACAATCAATAAATGTCAATTTTACATGGCAAACTTAGAGAAAAGCGAACTTTATCATTAGTTTATACCAGGAGCGATTATTACTTCATAATTTTCAAATCAAAATATTCCGAAAACGGTACATAATATCGAGTTTTACCAAGAGTACCTTTTTGGTGTAGAATTAAACGATGTTTATGTTCACTTGGAGTTTTGACTAATAATTCTACCCTAAAAAAAATTATGTTGAATAATACGTTGTATGAATCGTGTAACTAGCGCCCTCTATGAGAGTTACTTATAAAAACAAATTCATGGGATATATCAGCTTCCAAAACATATTCGTATAAAATTTCATTGCATAATTCGTCCATCAAAGAGTCCATGAGCTAGTCCTTTACATATGGTACAGAAATCCAACGGACAATGGAGACCTTGTGGCGCAGGCTCAATAGCCAAACTATACCAGACAGATATCCTATTCCTAACATTAAAGATTTCACCTATATTCTCAAAGACAAACAATTTTTTTCAAAAATTGACTTGGTTAAAGCATTTCATCAAATTCCAGTTGCGCCAGAAGATATCGAAAAGACTGCTATCATAACACCATTCGGACTATTCGAATATGTCCAGATGCCGTTTGGTTTACGAAATGCCGCGCAAACATGTCAGAGATACGTACATGAAATAACCAGAGATTTTAATTTTTGCTTTCCATATCTTGATTTAATAGCATCATCAAATTTAGAAGAACATAAACATCATCTCAAAATTCTATTTAAACGCTTGGAGGAATATGGTGTCGTTATTAATCCAGAAAAGTGTGATTTTGGAAAAAATACAGTTGAGTTTTTGGGCTACCTTGTGAGTAGTGAAGGCATATTACCAACAAAGAAAAAATATGAAGCAATTTTAAATTATCCCAAACCACAAGATCTTACGTCACTACAAAGATTCCTAGGCATGGTAAATTATTACCGCACCTCCATTCCTCAAGATGCTGAAATTCAGAACCCATTAAATGAGTTTTTGAAAGGAAATCCACCAAAAAACAAGACTAATTTAGTCACTTGAGCAAGATGATGCATTTGAAAAGGTAAAGTTGGCAATAGCATCTGCTACTTTACTTGCTTACCCTTCATCTTCACAAAAATTATCATTGATGGTGGATGCTTCAGATGTCACTGTTGGAGGAGTTGTTCAACAACTTGAATTTACAATCTTCACTGATCATAAGCCATTGATTTTTGCTTTTACAAAAAAAATCTGAAAACCTTTCACCCAGACAGATTAGACATCTTAATTTTATAAGTAAGTTTTCTACACATATCAAACATATTGCAGATAAAGACAAGATAGTTGCCGATGCCTTATCAAGAATAGACATTATAAATCTTACCAATACCACAATAGATCTATGGAAAACAGAACAGCTTAAGGACTCTGAGCTCCAAGAACTTCTTAATGGAAATTACTTAATAAAATTGTCACCTCATAAATTACCGAACAGCAGTGTAAAAATATTTTGCGAAACCTCAAATCCGAAAAATATTCGACCATACATTTCTAAAACAATAAGAAAACAAATATTTGAACAAATTCATAATTTATGCCATCCCGGAATTAAATCGACTATTAGATTAATTAAAAGTAAATATGTTTGGCCATATATGGAAAAAGATATTAAAAATTGGACAAAAAGCTGTACACCTTGCCAAAAGTCAAAGGTCACAAGACATGTTCATAGTCCCAATTCATCATATGAGATTCCATCTTGCAGATTTGAACACATCAACATTGATCTCGTAGGTGCCTTACCGCCATCAGAAGGATATAGATACTGCTTAACATGTATCGATAGATATACGAGATGGCCTGAAGCTTTCCCTATTAAAGACATTACTGCAGAAACAGTGGCTAAAGAGCTATACATTGGTTTGATAACGCGTTTTGGGATTCCTTCTCGTATAAGTACTGACCAAGGAAAGCAATGCGAATCAAACCTTTTTCAATCACTTGCAAAACTTTTGGGGATTAAACATTGTCGCACTACACCATACCACCCTAACAGTAATGGACTAATTGAGCGATATCATAGAACTATGAAAAGTGCTCTTATGTGTCATTCCAATGAGAAATGGTCACAAGCGTTACCAACTATTTTACATGGAACACGTGCCGCCTTCAAAGAAGATATTCAAGCTTCTGCTGCAGAACTTGTTTATGGAAGTCCTCTTGTTGTACCTGGTCAACTGGTTACTTCATCACCACAATCATCGTCTAATATAGAACCTACGGAATTTATTAGGAATCTTCAAGAATTTATGAACAATTTAAATCCTAGTAAAACTTCCGATCATAGTTCACAGAAAATTTTTGTATTTAAAGAACTTAAGAGTTGTTCACATGTTTTTATTCGTGTGGATACAGTTAAGCGTTCTTTACAGCAACCTTACCAAGGACCTTACAAAGTTATCCATAGATATAAGAAATATTTTACTTTATTAGTAAATGGAAGACAAAAGAATATCTCCATTGACCGCCTCAAGCCTGAATTTTTAGAGACAGCCAATGATGAACCCTCCACAGGAAATAATTCCGAAAAATACTATTTCACCAAATATGGAAGAGCAGTGAAATATTTAAAATAAGGGTTTTGATTAAAACTGTCAGTAGTTTTAGTTTTGATTCATTGGTTTTGTCAAAAATAAATAAAAAACCTTAAAAATTTCACAAAAAACGTATTTATTTGTAGTTAATACTACATACTTATCCATAATAATTATTGATGGTTCAGTCAAATTCAATAGTAACTGGTTTTTAAACCACTTCATAAAATTTTCTTGATTCATTTCCCCATGGTAGTCACTTAATTTTGTTTTTGATTAAAATACATTTTCTGCTCCTCCGATAAAACCATCTTCATTCCCAGCATGAAGTACAATATATTTATAATTAAAATAATTCTACACACTAATATTTTATGATAAAATATCATAACATACCTTTTACCATCAACTTTTGTAGTTTTGACACTCCTTTTATCAGAATCTTGCCATGCACGACCTACAGTGCCATTTTTCAAAATCCAGGTTTCATCAATAAAAACAATTTATATATTGCTGATTCCTTCTCTTGTATGTATTTTCTTAAAAATTTACAGCAATATTTGAAAGTTCCATTAGTCCTCTGCGTGGATCATCTTTATTCTATTTAAAATATTTCTTAGTAAATTACTCAGAGATGATTTACATCCATTTTCTTTTATTTAAAGAAAAGTGCTCGGCAACTATGGCCACTTACACATAAACAATATAATATATATGTTTATTACAAAGTGAAATAAATTAGATACATAGTTCATATTTTGTGGTACAGTTGCACTGTTTTAAGGAAGAGAAGTACGTTCTTGATTTGATCTGGACTGCTTAAGATTTCTTTTCGATTGTCTGTAAGGTTGTGGTATAATCTTCTAGAGGAATATTGGTGACATTCTATTAAAATTTGTTTAATTGTCAGATGTTTTTGACAGCTAAGGCAGAATGGACGACTACTGGATGACATTAGATATCCTTGGGTTAATCTTGAGTGTCCAATTCGAAGTCTTCTTATCACAGATAGATCTCGTCCTGAGAAATAGATAGTATCCAATAGCGTAGTATTATGTGTTAATCTCAGAATTTTATGTTTTTTTCTTTATGGCACATTTCAAATCCTTGCAAATTTGGATATAGTTCGTAATATTGGTAAATGAAGTGGCTCTTTTGGCGTGTTTGTCTGCAAGTTCGTTCCCCTCTATACCAATATGAGATGGGAGCCAAATTATGGTAACTGTTATTTTTTGGAAATGAAGTATTTGATGCTAGGTTGCTTTGGACAATAGGATGATCGGTGAATATATTTTGGATAGATTCTATTGACGCCAGAGAGTCTGTACATGGCAGCATGTTTATTAGTTGGAGAGATAGATTTGATAGCTTGTAAAATACTAAATAATTCACCGCTATGTACGCTGCAAATGGGAGGTATAAAGGATAGGTTGATAATTGAATGTGTAGAAGTGTCGGAGCAGCCTACACCCGTTTCACATTTGGAGGCATCAGTATACAAAATTAAGTCATACTTGTTTGTAAATATAATATCATTAAAAGCTGACCTTATGAGTTTTATAGGTGACGTATATTTATCGTATTTCGTAAGTGATGTATTGAAGTTAGGAATGGGTGTAGACCAAGGAGGGATCATGGGAGATGGTCGTGGAATAGTTAGCGATAGGTTAATGTCTCCAAGCAACTGTGCTAAAATTAAGGGGATGGGTTTTATTGCTGGTAATTCGTGGGTATTCAGAGATGTATATGTGGGTGTAGTAACTAGAGGATACCCTGGTTTACAAGGATTGGATGATGTAGTGACGGCGTATGATAGTAGTAGTTTTTGTCTTCTTATATCAAGAGAAGGTTCGTTTGCTTCATAGTACAGATGTTCTACGGGACTTGATCGGAAGGCGCCTAGACAGAGACGCAGGGCCGTGTTGTGTACGGAATTGAGGGATCTAAGAATTGATTTTGGAGCGGACATATATACAATAGATCCATAATCTAATTTGGAACGGATAAGTGACCTGTATATTTTAAGAAGGGAATTTTCATCGGCACCCCAATGTAAGTGTGATAAGGTTTTAATTATATTCATTCTTTTGTTTGCAACTCCTTTGATTTCTAGGATATAATGTTTCCATTTAAGATGAGAATCGAATGTTAAGCCCAGAATTTTGCAACGGTCAACGACAGGGAGGCGGAGATTGTTTAAAATAATATTGGTAGATAGAGATGAAGATCGTCTAGTAAATTTGATAACTTTGGATTTTGTGGGTGATATGGATAAGCCTAAAGGGCGTGTTTGGTTTTCTAGGGTAGCAACAGCAGATTGAATAAGTTCGGACGTAGTCGCAATAAGTGTCCGTGGCAATAAATAATTAAATCGTCTGCATAAAAAACATGTTTAATAGGGGAAGAAAGCCATGGCATAAATCGTTTACCACCAGATTAAAGAGGGTAGGGCTAAGTATCGATCCCTGAGGTACTCTATGGGTTTGAGTGTGAACTGAAGAAAAGGAGCCATAGACTGAAACTCTGAAGGACCGAGAAGATAAAAAGTTTTGAATAAAATAAAATATATTGCCATTGATATTATGGTAACTAAGTTTGTTTAGTATGGAGTTTCTGTTCACAGTATCAAATGCACCTTCAATATCAAATGTAGCGGTTTCTAAGGAATGCTTCAGAAACATGAGTTTGGAGGAGCACTAGATTATCTTGAGTTGATCTATTCCGTCGAAATCCTGACTGTTCTTTGGAAATAATGTTGTTTTTATCAAAGAACCATAAAAGTATTTTCTTAATCATCTTCTTCATAACTTTACACATGGTACAAGTTAATGATATAGGTCTATATACATTAGGAGAAGTAGCAACTTGATTGGGTTTTTTAATGGGTATTATAATAGATATTAGCCATTGACTGGGAAATTTATTGGAGGACCAGATATAGTTGTACAATTCAAGAAGTTTTAGTTTACCCAAATTGGAAAGTTTTTTAATAAAGATGTAAGGAATGTCATCAGGACCAGAAGCGGTGTTCTTGAACGATGTAATAGCGGAGATAAGTTCTGTGTAAGAGAAAGGAAGATTTAGATAATTAATGTTCTGATATTTTGCCTTGAAGCATGACGAATTAAAGATAACTAGTGGTTCAAGTAGTGAAGAATTTATTTTGCTTTTGAATTTTAAGCTGAATCGGCAAAAGTTTCACTGATTTGTTGTCAGTGATTACAATATTTTCATTAATGAGATTGGGAATTTTGAGACTGGTATTATTTCCTTGTATATGCCTAATTTTTTTCCAAAGTTCGGAAGGAGAGGTATTATCATTAATAGACGAAACATAATTTTTCCAGGAGTATTTTTTACTTTGCTTTATAATTTATCGGGTCTTTACTCTAGTTTTTTTAAGTACAGAGATTATCAGGTGTTTTGTTTTTACAAAAATTATTTAGAGCCATGTTTTGTTGATCAACGACTTCTTTACAAGAAGGATTCCACCAAGGAACTGTTTTATGTTTGTGGGAAATAATGTTTTTACCAATGTGCTCATTAGTAATTGGTAATATAGTATCTGAGATTCTAGTTATATTATGGTCATTATTATCAGTGAGCGAGATGTTAGGTAAGAGGGTGTCGGTTTGTGATGCGTAACAACCCCAATCAGCATTTTTTAGGCGCCAGTAGCTTCTGGAAATACATGGTTGAGTATTTTGTGTGTTGGTTGATATGAATATCGGGTCATATAGATCGTCGGCGATTTACCAAGATAGTGAAGGGGCTAATTTCGGATCACAGAGGCTAATATCTATAGCAGAGAAAAAGTTAATAATAATAAGCTTTATTGTCGAAAACTTTTTTTTAAATTTGTGGACAAAGCTGTTAAAAAAAGCAAATCATATAGAACAAAATAAAAGCATATTAAAACAGTAATACAAAAGTATCTACAAGTAGGTAATAAAACATACAAACAAATAAAACTTCACAATATAAACATTGCGAAAGGTCAGTTAAAAAAAATAATAAATGTATACTTTACGTATAGATTATACAATAAGAAAAATAAATAATAAATAATATAAAAAAAATTAAAATCTAAAATTTTAATTTAGTCAAAGTAACAACAAAATAAATAAATTTCATAAATTAACCTTCCAGTGCGTGGGATGGTCCCAAATATTTTATGTAAAAAAGTCGTCTATTGAATATAAAGCTCTCTCTCTCTCTCTTAAAATGGGTACTAGAACCCGAGTTTAATATGCATGAGTCAGTGCAGTGAATAATATTTTCAATTATATTACCTCTGGCCGACGCGGTGTGATTAGATTCCCACATGATATTATGTGCGTTAAAATCACCCACTAAAATGTATGGGGTGGGAAGTTGGTATATGAGATTCAGTAGTTCTATTTCTTTAAGACAGTGGTTAGGAGGAATATATATGCAGTTTATATATATATATATATATATATATAATTTAATAATAATAATAATATATATATATGGTAGTAGTATTTTTGCGGGGATTAATTAAATAAAAAAAAATGAAAATAATGGGTTAAGCCCGCTAATGCAGCCGTAGACACGTGTTTCTGTCTCCTTAGACTTCATCAGTACGGCATAGCTAAGGAGAATATTACCAAAAAAACACTGAATGATGGAAAACAATATTAATCACACAAACGGAGTCAACACAAGGGCCAACCGCACATTTGTGGCTTCAATTGGAATTACCGATTGATTGTCGGCGAAATTCCAACATAGCCACGGAGGCAGATATAACCACCTGCGTGACAAACCGTTACCCAGGAATAAATACAAATGGTAGTAGTATTTTTGCGGGGATTAATTAAATAAAAAAAATGAAAATAATGGGTTAAGCCCGCTAATGCAGCCGTAGACACGTGTTTCTGTCTCCTTAGACTTCATCAGTACGGCATAGCTAAGGAGAATATTACCAAAAAAACACTGAATGATGGAAAACAATATTAATCACACAAACGGAGTCAACACAAGGGCCAACCGCACATTTGTGGCTTCAATTGGAATTACCGATTGATTGTCGGCGAAATTCCAACATAGCCACGGAGGCAGATATAACCACCTGCGTGACAAACCGTTACCCAGGAATAAATACAAATGGTAGTAGTATTTTTGCGGGGATTAATTAAATAAAAAAATGAAAATAATGGGTTAAGCCCGCTAATGCAGCCGTAGACACGTGTTTCTGTCTCCTTAGACTTCATCAGTACGGCATAGCTAAGGAGAATATTACCAAAAAAACACTGAATGATGGAAAACAATATTAATCACACAAACGGAGTCAACACAAGGGCCAACCGCACATTTGTGGCTTCAATTGGAATTACCGATTGATTGTCGGCGAAATTCCAACATAGCCACGGAGGCAGATATAACCACCTGCGTGACAAACCGTTACCCAGGAATAAATACAAATGGTAGTAGTATTTTTGCGGGGATTAATTAAATAAAAAAAATGAAAATAATGGGTTAAGCCCGCTAATGCAGCCGTAGACACGTGTTTCTGTCTCCTTAGACTTCATCAGTACGGCATAGCTAAGGAGAATATTACCAAAAAAACACTGAATGATGGAAAACAATATTAATCACACAAACGGAGTCAACACAAGGGCCAACCGCACATTTGTGGCTTCAATTGGAATTACCGATTGATTGTCGGCGAAATTCCAACATAGCCACGGAGGCAGATATAACCACCTGCGTGACAAACCGTTACCCAGGAATAAATACAAATGGTAGTAGTATTTTTGCGGGGATTAATTAAATAAAAAAATTAAAATAATGGGTTAAGCCCGCTAATGCAGCCGTAGACACGTGTTTCTGTCTCCTTAGACTTCATCAGTACGGCATAGCTAAGGAGAATATTACCAAAAAAACACTGAATGATGGAAAACAATATTAATCACACAAACGGAGTCAACACAAGGGCCAACCACACATTTGTGGCTTCAATTGGAATTACCGATTGATTGTCGGCGAAATTCCAACATAGCCACGGAGGCAGATATAACCACCTGCGTGACAAACCGTTACCCAGGAATAAATACAAATGGTAGTAGTATTTTTGCGGGGATTAATTAAATAAAAAAAATGAAAATAATGGGTTAAGCCCGCTAATGCAGCCGTAGACACGTGTTTCTGTCTCCTTAGACTTCATCAGTACGGCATAGCTAAGGAGAATATTACCAGTGTTTTTTTGGTAATATTCTCCTTAGCTATGCCGTACTGATGAAGTCTAAGGAGACAGAAACACGTGTCTACGGCTGCATTAGCGGGCTTAACCCATTATTTTCATTTTTTTTATATATATATATAATTTAAATAGAAATATTTGCCAACTATTTGTATTATCCCCAAAAACATTCCGCTAATATATATATATATATATATATATATATATATATATATAAATATATAAATATATATATATATATATATATATATATATATATAGAAACGGAAGGACAGTAACGGGGTACTGGTAACAATCAAATTGTATTTCAAATAACAATGGGAGACCCTAAAGGAATGAAGAGGAAGCAATAAAAGTTCTAAGGTTGCTTCTAACGTTATTGCCTTTATTCTAAGTTCAAGCTTTCGTTTGTGTTTACAAACTTCATCAGGAAAAACTACAATATGAGAAACATTCTATTACAATCAAATTTGAGTACTAAAAATATAAACTGAAACTCACCAGAATCAGCAATCAATCTCTTAACAAACAAGTGAACGGGAAATAAAAGACATGTGATTCATGGCACATCACATTATTAAAATTATACATGTTAAATATTAAAATTGTTTTCGTAGATCTACTAAATAGTTAAAACTGCTTAAATTAACATTAAAAATTGATAAAAATTGTTACAATTAAATAAGATGGTCGAAGATTACAAATTAACTCCTATTAAAATGACCACATTATCAGAGGACATAACAAACAAAACTAATCAATTATGACTGTTGACAGGTAAATCGAATAGAATGGTAATCAATTCAATCGATCGGTAGTTAGATCAATGATTAAATATATCTGGTCTTTTTCTGTGTTTAGTGAATTTTTGACTTAAAAGATAAGTATAAATAGAACTCAAACCATCTACATCTTTTTTGTTATTAAGACAATTTTTACATTCATTTATGTAACACATTTCTAAGATTTTTCTTTGATGTAAGTTTTTTTCAAAATCTAGGACAACTGCATTTTTAAAGTTCACCTTATGATCTTCTTTGTTAACATGCAAACTAAGACTTGTGCTTTGTGGTTTATGTTTGCAATCACTCTTGTGTAATGCTAGTCTTTTTGATAATTTTTGGCTAGTTTGTCCTATATATATTAAACCGCATTCACAGGGGATGCCATAAATTATGTTAGATTTCTGTAAAGTTTGAGTTTTGTCTTTTAACTTAGAGTAGAAAAGGTTGAGTTTCTTACAATTATAATTAGCTATTTTTATATTGTAATTAGTAAATAATTTAGTCAGAGAAGGAGATAAATTATGTATAAATTGTAATTTAGCATACCTGAAGGGTTCTGTTATATTAGCTAAAGTTCCATTATGACCAGGTATATTACCACTGTTACAAAATAACAACTTATTAATCAGTCTTAAAGGGTATTTATTTTCTAAAAGTAAATTTTTTAAAATTAGAAGGTTTTTATGCAAAAATTGACTGTGACAGATTTTAACAATTCTATTCTTGAGACCTAACACTGCATTTATTTTTTGTTTATCTGGGTGGTAAGAAGAGAAAGGTATGTATCTACCTGAATTAGTGGGTTTTCTATACCAGTCTAAACAAACAATATTATCAGCATTATTAGTAGTCAGAAATTTTAAACTTTTAAGCTATGCATTAAAACATTTTCAATGTCACTTTTCTTGTTTTTTTTTATGTTATTTCTCACCAGGTACCCTTATTTATCTTTTTTTAATATTTCAAGCTCCTAAACGTATATTTTTCTAAATGTCCAATAAAATGACTACACTAAGTGTAAATGATTGATTTGTAACTCCTTTGTTTATTTTAATACTTCAAATAAAAATGTCATCCTGTACACCAAGAAATAATATTCATTATATATTATATAAACAACAAAACTCCATTGTAGCGTATTTTTAAAACAAGTGGAACAAAATTTTCTTATTCCTTCCCTGTATTATTTTAACAGTTATAATTTTAACTCGGATGAGGGCGCACCTGTACAGACTAAAAAATATATATGACGAAATAGCGATAGATAGAGCTGTTATGAATTCTATATACAATGATAAAAGCTAATGGTAAACTTACCACTTTGCAAATCTGGTTGATTATTCATAAATAAAATCAACTAATCTTAATTATGATGGAAGCAGGAATGTAAACGACTGATTTCTAATACATTTTTTTATAATAAAAATATATAATCATATATATAGGATTATCGATATTACCGTATTTACGGCAAGCATGCTTATTTTTCAGATAATGGTACTATTAAGATAAAGAAGAGGTTCACTCATAGGTTTATTTGTAGCAATAAAATTAAGTTTCTTAAGCTCTCAATAATGATCATAATTGCATTCTCCTATAAAAAAATGCGGGAATACCCAATAAACTAAATAAACATCGTAAAAATATTGATTGAAATCATGGAATAATAATATATTTATATAATTATAATAAAGTTTATTTTCCAAAAAAAATATTAAACTGACAAAGACAATTTTGAAGTGAAATTATAAAAAAAATAAGTGGTTTATTTAAAAAAAATTATCGTCTTGTTTTCGAAGACCTATTCTTACTTATTTTCATAGTACTCCAGCATTTCAAACATTAATTGTATTAGGAGTGAATTCTCACATAGGAGTCGTCACATACGAGAACTTCTCTCAGTTTAAAACATCGGGGTCCATTATTTATCTTTTTAATATCGACAGCTTCATAGTATGAATAGTCAATAACATCGGCAACCTATTGTTGTCCTCATACAACATCCCTGTTTTTTAATGTTATGTTGGATTCAATCCAAAAGAAAAACAATTTTCTCTATGTATTTTTAGACTCCACGGTCCCCACTCATACATGCATGTTATAATGGCAAGAAACCTCATTAGCTCATGGTAGCAGCCAGTATTTACTGGGCTTGATAAAGTATTTGTTGGAAGAAACTTTGTACTATTCTTCTCCATATAGTCAAGAGCCAGCTACTGCTATGGACCTGCGGGTAACTTTTATTTTGACATAGAAGCTAGTTTGTTTAGGAGCCCAACGAATAAACTTTACGACAATGCCTATTTTAAGCAAGTACTTCCTTTTTTTTCTACTTGAGACAAAAAGAATGAGTGCAATTTAACTTCGGGTACAGGCTTATTTGTAGGTGGTTCTTTAATACATTTAGCTAATTTGGTACATATGCTTGAGAAATGTAGATTAAAATAGTTTGCTATTTCTAATTCATTAGTCAAACTTTATTCTTGTCATATTATTTGTTTTATTGATTTATTGTTATTATTGTTATACCCGGTAAGTGTTTGTACTGTTTTCCATAGCATTGATCTCATTTTGCTTTACAGTTTGCTGTAAATAAATGCAGATTTGTAGTTAAATATATATTTTACATAAACTGCCACCCCGTTATTTTTGTTAAAATTACATTCATTGTAAATTATATTGTAATTGCTCATGTTATGACAATTTATATCATGTATATTAAATGTTTTTGTCATATCGAAATTAAAGTCTATAGTTTTTAAGTTTATTTGCAATTCATTACTATTTTTATTTATACTTTGAATATTTTGATGGAATATTGTGAATATTGTGTCTTCTAGTTCTTCGGCTGCATACCATTTACCATCAACTTGTAAGAGATGGCCTCTTATGCGTGCTGGTAGCTTATTTTGTTTAGCTAGTTTATAATGCTTTATTAATATTTTTTTTATTTTCTCCATCTTCGTCACAAAGATCGTTCGCAATTGATATTCTTACTCTTGCTGATTTTAGTTTCCCAACATTCTGAAGGACTGACAGTTTTTTGAGAAAAGAAACTAATTCCATTATTATGGTAGGGTTTTGGCTTTTACCAATCCTAAATATATTATTTATATCGTTTTGCACTATATGTGTACCCAAGAGATCGTTAATTTTTTTTTAATGTATCTTCAACTAACTTATTGGTATCCACTGTTAGCCCAAAAATGACAATATTATTTTTTCTCACTTTCTTTTCTAGAAATAGGCATTTGTTGCTTTAATGTATTATTGCACTTTTGAAAGTCTTCTTTTAATTCCTTAGTCTGAATGTCAAGTAATTCTTTTATTTTATATCTAGCGTAAGTGATAATAATAATAATAATAATAATAATAATAATAATAATAATAATAATAATAATAATAATAATAATAATAATAATAATAATAATAATAATAATAATAATAATAATAATAATAATAATAATAATAGCTTTATTGTCCAACAGTTACAACCATTTACAGGACAATTTAAAAGAAAAAAAAATCACTAAATAATGTCTAAGGTTACTTAATAACACAATAATAAACTCAAATTCTTAAAAATATTCATAACAAGCCTTAATATAATTACTTAAATTACTGTTGTATATATCAACAAATTTAGATATACTATTATAATTACTACACATGACATAAATTGGTGATTTTATTAGCAGATTTGTAGGAGCTTGGCAGACTCTAAAGGTAAGTGGATTGCGACTCCAATGCAATGGAACATGAAAATTTATTTGCTTTAGTATGTCTGGGCAATCTATAAAATTGTTCAGTAATTTGAACAAAAATATTAACGACGCGTAGTCTCTTCTAATTTCAAGAAAAACAAGATCAACGCCACTATATAAATCTTTATCACTAATGCCGCGGGGAGGATATGAACCATTCACTTTAAATAAAAGTAATTTAGAAAACTTCCTTTGGACTCTTTCAATATTAATCGAATGGATATCATAAAAAGGTGACCATATAATACTAGCATATTCTAGCTTGGATCTAACATAAGCATAATATAATAATTTTAATGCTTTAATGTTTTTAAATGATCTACAATTGCGCACAATAAAACCATAAGATTTGAATGCTTCTGAAACCTTAAGCGATATATGTTTTGAAAATGATAACTTGTTATCAAATAAAATTCCCAGATCCTTAGTTTCACTAGCACGGACTATATCAACTCCAAGTATATTATACGGATAAATCAACACATTTTGCCCTTTGCTGTAAGTTACTATTTTACTATTTTACCACTTATGTACAGTGGCTAATTGATTTTGAAGATTTACACAGTCGTTAACTGTTTCAATTTCGGTATAAATCTTGAAGTCATCTGCAAAACATAAGCGTTCTGTTGTAATAATTTCACATAAATTATTGATAAAGATAAGAAATAGTATTGGACCTAAGTTCGAACCTTGGGGTACTCCGGATGTCGCAGTATATTTATCTGATTTAAATCCATTATAAAAGACATACTGCGTTCGGGCTGTTAAATATGATTTAAGGAATTTAACTGCGTCGGTAGAAAATCAAATGCTTTAGAAAAGTCTGTATAGACCACATCAACCTGTTTACCCCTATCAAGCACTTCAGAGATGTACTGAGTTTTTACTAGCAAATTAGTTACCGTGGAGCGATTGCGATAAAATCCATGTTGACGTTGTGAGATTTGATTGCAAATACCGGAATAAATGCGATTGTACAGAACTATTTCAAATACCTTGGAGAAATTACATATAATGGATATGGGCCTATAATTTTCTATGTTTGACTTATCTATTGATTTGAAAACAGGACATACTTTTGCTTCCTTCCATATAGTTGGATATTGATTAAGATTAAGACATATATTAAAAATTTTTGTTAAAGGTGCACTCAATGCTCCCGCACAGTCCTTTACTAGACGATGGAATATTATCAGGACCAGAGGTTAATTTATCTTTTAGTTTTTTTATCGCTACCATAACTTCGGACTCGGTAATTGGAAAAAAGTTAATAACATTTATTATATTACTATGAGATGATACTAAATTGAGAGAATTGCTTGCTGCAGCTTGATAAACATTTTTAAAATGTTCCGCAAATGTATTAACAATACATTGTTGACTAGATACAGTCTCGCCCTGATAACATAGTTCACCAGGAATTCTAGATGTATTATTTTTTGACTGAACATATGACCAAAGATGCTTAGGATTGTATAACAAAGCTGATTGAATATTTTCAATATAATCATTATATGCTGCTTTAATTTGTTGCTTAATTTCTGTGCGAAGCTGTCGGAATGTATTTGCATAAAAGATGTTATTATTTAATCTACATTTTTTACGATATTTTGATTTAAGTTTTATATTTTTAATAATATTTGCATTAAACCAAGGTGGATAATGATGAGAATGGGTTTTATAACCAGGTACATACTTATCAAAAATGGAAAAAATTTTATTATAGAAACTATTTAGAGTATGCTCCACATCAGCCAAGTTTAAACAAACATCCCAATTTGTTTCATACAGATTCTTATATAGTTCCAAAAAATTTGCCTTTTTAAAATTGTATGTCTTTAGACTGCTATTGCTTTTAAACCTACTTTCTTTAATAAGAATATTTTTAATTGTAATTGTGAGAGCTGGATGATGACCATCTTCCTTGACTAGTGGGGCATTATCACGAGTTACTTCACACTTAAGATTAGATACCACCAAGTCTAGTAACCTATCCAAATTATTAGTAACAGAATTAAATTGAGTGAAGTTAAATATATTTAAATAATTGTTAATAACAGAAGTTTTTAAATCTTGAAGATTATTTTGTACAAATTTTGGAGCATTAAAATCACCTAACATAATAATATTATTTGTGTGAATAAAATCTAATTGTTCTAAGCTTTCAAAAAATGATTCATATGTTGTCAAGTTAACCTTGTCAGGTATATATACAACTAATACATAAAATGTTTTGTAACTCACCATACATTTCACAATAAGGAAGTCAATTTGAGGGAAATTTAAGTTGAACGATAGCACATCGATTAGTGATTAGTGAGGCTATTGAATCTTTAACAGCAAGTAAAACACCACCTCCGGACTGTTTTCCAATTTGTTCAAACTTTCTGTCTTGTCTATAGACTAAATATTCTACCGGAAACAATTCTGAATTATTAGTATGCGATTGCAGCCATGTTTCACTAAGTGCAACAACATCATATTCATCCAAACTAATACCTGCACTAGATTCCACAAATTTACTATTTAGTCCTCGTACATTTTGATAAAAATATTTAAGCTCTAGAGAATTCTCCTGACTACCGCTAGTTTTAGTAATGTTGGACTCATCTAGTTTAACGCTTTAACTATTTTTGGGATTCCGTTAACATGCAAAATTTTAAACTTCTGAGATCCCTCAGTATTTCTTCTCTTCTTTAAGTTTCTTATAATGAGCAATTTGTTTGGGAGTACGATCTAAAAAAATAGAAATTCTGTTGTAAACCGAGCTTTTCAGATTCTTTGCTTTACTTATTAAACTTCTAACAGCATTTTCATTTAACATAGTGAGCTTAATAGGCCTGACCTTATTTTCATTAAAACGACCGATTCTAACACACTTTAAGTTTTGTATATCAAAGCTTGGCTCAACAATTTTCATTACTTTGTTAATATCACATTTGTCTTTCTCTAAACGAGTCTGAGAGTCCACCAACTGATCTTGTTCGTCTAGGCCAAATATAACCAAATTTTTTTTACGAACGTTTCTTTCGACCATTTCTTCCATAAGCTCTTCAAAGTCTGTAGTTCCTGAAGGTCGATCGGTTGTATTAGTGCTACTAACCATTGATTGTGATGCCATTTGTTTTTCATCAGCAAGAATTCATTTAATTTTTAAAGCTGACAACACTGTTTTGTGTGTTGTATAATAACAGGATCATTAAATATTGTTTCGGTGTCACTTGCGCTATATTTGAAACTTGTAGATATTTGTATTTATTATTTTTTGAAGAAAGATATTAACAATAGTATATGCTTTCTGAATGCAAGGTTGCCACTATCTGTTCATTTGTGCCTTACATTGATTTTTAGTTTGTTTATATATTTGGCACTGTGCTATTACTTCATCTAATGGCAATTCCTTTTCAAGAGTTTCTCGTTAAATTAACCGGTACCCATGTGGCAATTAATTTATCCTTAATGTTTTTTCATGAACTTCTTCAGTTTTCTCAAAGGAACATTTATTTGCCTGAGATCGGAATCTTACAAGGAAATATCTCAGGAGATGGAGGATAAACTCCAGAGCTTCCCGTTGATAAAACCAGAGAAGAGAAGAAAGAGGTTAAGTGGGGCAGAGCGTAAGCAGCTGCAACGGTTGCTAAAGTTAGGAACACCCTTCAGAGAAGCCCTTAAGGAAGCCTTTCAAAAGAGGGTGCCTCAAAAAAGTATGAAAGCTCTTCCAAAAAGAGCGTTGGACAAACACTTAGCTCGGATGAAAGCACCCCTGAGGAATGGGATGTCTTATGGGGCTGCAATTGGTGCACATAAAAGGCTGCTCTCATTGAGACAGAAAGTCATCCTACGGGCCGTCGAGGATTTACGTGAAGAAGGAACTGAAATTAAATTTTTTCTTCTTCAGGCTTCAGGTCACATGTGCCGAAAAAGCGAGCGCTGTTTGATGAATAATAATAGTATATTATTTGATGTTTAATAATTAAAGAATAAGTAAATAATCGAAGGTTTGTTGAAAAGGCGACCTTTAACAGATTTTTTATATTTTGCACTTATAAAAATCTTCATTATAAAACGCATTTGCGTATCGTAATGTAACTTTTACGCACGCAAATTTTTGTTTTAAATGGTTGGCGACATGAGTGAAGTATTTAATGACAAGACTATTGACAATGACATTTGTGGCTAATAGCAATTTATTAATTTTATATTATTCTTTAACAGAGTATTTGTGAATATGAATATCATCTTTTACTTATATAATATATTATTATTGGTGTATTAGTTATTTTAAAATATTTTAAGACATTAACATTTCATAATTTAAATGTCAAAACTGTCAAATGTTATAAATTACACAGTGCTACCGACATACTTTTTAAAATCAAAATTTTAGTAATTTACATAAAAATTATAAATTAATTTAATAAATGATAAAATGGCAAATTATAAAAAATATTATAAACAACTTATTTCATATGGCTGTTGTGACAACCTTTCTTTAAAACCTCGTTCTTTAAAAAACTCATCGCTTCGCGATTCGTTTCTTAAACTTGAACTCGTGTTTAATATACTATTATGAACGATAAAAAAGTACGTGAGAAATTATATGGAGTTAGGTCATGTACGGTAAACAACATTGTATTATAAAATAGTTAGTTGATCTTTATGTGGGTCAATTCGATTCAGTTCATTTCAGTTATGTTTTGATGATTCGGCTATATGACCGAAAAACAGTGATCGCAGCAGAAAATTTCAACAACCCACAAGAGATACTCACCAAGATAGTATCAATAAATGATATAGATGATGGTACAGAAGAACAAGAAAGAATTTTAAATTTCATAGTGAATCAATACCCAAGCACAAATAGCACATGAAGAAACCAGCAAGGGCAACAAAGTATGAAAAATTATTCAAATCTACCACATAGTAACAATTACTCAGGTCCACTTCAGAGTCAAAGCAATTTTAAAGCACCTAACAGGAATCAAGAGAATTGGAGGAACCGAGAGTTTGGAAGAGGACAAAACAACAGGTACAACGGTTATAGGAATGTGAGAGTGTGTGAGAGCGCTGCGCAAGCTGATGGGCCAGAAAATCAACTATTGGGGTTTTAAATGACTATAATAAACCCAGTATGAATGTAAAATGCGAAAAAAATTCCTAGATGTCATTGACATGGGTTCAGGTTTAGGTAATTTATTTGTTGGAGTTTGATTAGGATTAAAAACGTTACGTGGAGGACCAAATACCTGAGCGTTAGTCGGATAATTTCTAGGTTTTTGATAGTTTTTATTATAATTATTACAATTATTAAAATTATTATTTCTTCTGAAATTACTAAAATTACTGAAATTTTGAAATTCAAAATTATTATTATAATTATTTTTATTTGATTCATTTTTTGGTTCATTTAATTGACCATATAATATTTTGAAATTTTTAAATTATTAAATAAAAATGATAAAAAAAACAATTAATAAAAGAAATGTAGGATAAAAAATTTTTAAAAATAATTTTTGTTACCGATTTCAACTTTGAACCATCGGCAGCTGACGAAAAAACTTCTAGTACATTTTACTGTTCTGCAGCCTCAGCTTTATGTTTGTTATTTTCAGTAGGTACCATCTACTTCCTGGTTAGTTTATAACATAATATTTCTTCAGAAACAATTTAAATTTCTGAAATTTATTGTACTAACCCTTACTCAGTTGAAGTCCATCTTAATAAGAACATTGAAAATATAACTTTTTCACAAAATCTTCAATTTTTATTCAAAAAATCTTTTTAAAAAATACAATTACGATATGTCATTCTGATGATGCTTTATAGTGGTGAGGACGACATTGATGAAGTTCGTAAAAATTATGATGATTATGATGATAAATAAAATACATATTTTTATAACTTTTTATATAAAATAAAATATCAATATAAATGAAAACAGATTTTGAATTTCCCAGATTTTTCAATTGAAATTATTTTATAATTCAATTGTTGATTTGTAAATTTTATGTCATCTAGTAATACTTATTCAGTCAGAAAACGACAAAAGTAACTATGCCATTGGTTTTGATGTCTTTTTTTCATTTTCTTGTCGGACTGACTATATAATTCAATATATTTGTCGGACAAATCGATATTTGTAATTAGAATACTATTATCCATTATTGTTATTTTTGTCCTACATGTATGTGCAGGGAGATGTAATGACGTCATATCGACATTTTCGGAGCGGTGGACACTCTATACGCTGCATGATATTTGTCGGACAAGTTGACCACAATTTTTAACGTAATTTCATGAAACAATTTTAAAAAAATCAAACTTATATGGACGTCACATCGACATTTTGAGGGTGGTGGACACCCCATACGCAGCATGATTTTTGTCGGACAAGTTGACCAAAATTTTTAATATAATTTTAATAAACAATTTTTAAAAATCAAATATGTATGTACGGGGAGTCATAGTGACGTAATATCGACAATTTCGAGAATCGGGCATTCAAAAACGCAGGAGCGCAGAAAGTTTTCACAGAGGAAAAGATTGTTAGACATGAAGCGAAGAAAGCACTGAAATTTGTATGTGTCAAAAAAATTAGAGGTCTTTGTACTGGGGACTATATAGAAGTATTGTTTCTATATTATATTCATTACAATAAAATATTTTATTTTGAGAAGTTGTTTTAAGTTTTGTGTACCACAGGTTACCACAATTGGCGACGAGGATACATTTAAACTCATTGTAAGTGTTTTATTTTTGATATATTGAAATGAATCAGAATTTTAGACTCTAATAATCTTACCTTATTTGTTAAAACAATCTATGTTTTATTTAAAAAAAGGATATGTTATTGTAAAAAAACTCTTCAAAGAGATGAATTTCAAAGCTTCTTTAATTGAACTTGTACACAATTAACTATGAACACTTAATAAACTTGATTCCAACAATAATTTAAATAAGATAACACTATATCTCAGAAGTATGGTTGGATTATCTTAATTAAGTTTTTATTGACGAACAATGTAGGAATAATAATATATTGCAGTGAATCATTCAGGTGAAAAGACACTATAAATTGGACAATGTATAATATTGTAATGTATTGTAGGGAAACTTACAAAGTGAAAATACACACTAGACTTTAAATGTGAGTATGCAATTTCTGATAGGTTTTGAACCAAATTTGTATGTTTATTTAGTAGAAATAAGTTGTTATTTTTATAATATTAACTAAAATCTGGATTAAAAATGGCGGAATTTAATGTGTTTAAAATGTAATTTAAGATAAAATTATAGAATTTCAGCAATAGAAAAAGTTATCCAGTGATATATTTGGAACATTAAAGAATGTTTTTATGTAAAAATTTTTTAGGTATAAGGTAGTTTTGCTCATAATTTTTGTAAATCTCATTATAAAATTATAAATGGCGGCCATTAGATCGCTCCGATTCATTCAACAATTTAATAAGGAAAAAGTCAAATTTAATTAGGGAAAGTTATTTTATTAATAATAATAATAATTTAAGTTTAATTATCACTCAAATAATAAGGTAGAATTAATTAAATTGATTTATTGAAAAATTTCGAAAAATTGAGTTAAAAAACAATTGAATTTAAATTTTTTATGTCATTTCTGGGCATAAAGTATAAATACCGGGAAATTTTCAATTTTCGGGGAGTTCCATTTCTTACGAAGGCAAGTCCACGTTGAAAAAGATTGAAAATCGGTTAATTTTAATGGCTGACCATTCATAAGAAGAATATAATTGTTACCCCGTAAACTGTCAAATTAAAAAATATAAAGTTAATACCATTAAAAAGGTTGGATCAAACAAATAAAATTGGGGAAGTGATTTTAATATCCACCTACCTGATTATATATTCCTGGATAAAAAACCAATAAATCTTGTCTACAAGGTTACAGGGGCCTGGAACCCAGACTAGAAAGCGCTGGTATGAACAGTTTCTGGAGATTGATTAAATTACGGTACGTGTTTACTTTTACAATACACCTTAAAACATTATCACTATTCAAAATAAAGTGTCTGGCTGATTGACTATTAGTCTATGCCAAAAAAAATCACTATTCAAATATAAACATTTTAACACATAATTACTATATTTATGCAAGATAAATTAAATGTTTAATATATACTCAAGTTACATTTATCAAAATTTTGAACTAGTACTGAAGTAGCGAGAAATAAACTAAATCGATGCATACAAATGTATACAAATAGTGTTAGACAAACAAACACACACAAACAACAAAGATAAAATTCTCACATCTATTAACGACGCAAAAATTAGAACTACATTTCAAAGCATAAATTGGGAACCCATTTACTTAACTACTGACCCAGACACTGCAACAAATAAGTTCATAAATACAATACTGGAAGCCATAGAAAAGTACACTGAAATCCATTACAATAAAAGGAAAAAAGAAAAATAGCTCCTTGGTTAACTAATGGTCTATTAAATTCAATTAACACAAAAAATAAGATGTTCCAAAAATTGAAAAAAAAATCGGAAAACGTTCAGTTAAAAGTTCAATACAAAAACTTCAGAAACAAACTGTGAACTTTAATAAAAAAAGCTTAATTTAATTTTTACAAAAATAAAATAGAGGAAAACAAATTCATATACAAAACTTGTGGAATATTGTAAAAGAAATTAGTCATACAAAAAAAAGTAAACCGGTTTTAGAGCGGTAGAGGGCATTAAAAATGAGTCAAATCAAACCTTAACAAACAAAATCGATATAGCTAACGAATTTAATGAAAGATTCAAAGACATCGGTAAGAAACTTGCAGAAAAAATCAGATTTGCCAATAATTATGTACGCATGCGTAAACGTATTCCTAACAATTTCTTTTTTGCTCCCATTGATGAACCTGAAATAAAAAATACAATAAGTGGCTTAAAAACTAAAAAGGCAGTAGGCATAGACAATATCAAATCCGAAACAATAAAATTAATAGCAAGCTATATTTCTGAACCACTAACACATATTTTTAATATGTGCATAAATCAAGGAGTATACCCATATAGTTTTAAAAAATCAGTAGTTATTCAACTACATAAAAAAGGAGATCTTACAGACGTCAATAACTATGGGCCAATATCCTTGATAACTCATTTTTCTAAAATTTTTGAAAAGATAATTAAAATCGTTTAGTTTCCTACTTTAATAAATATAAAATAATATTCAACAACCAGTATGGGTTCAGGGAAATTATATCAACTCAGGATACTACAATAGCCTTAACATCTAAAATAAACAAATCTCTTGATGAAAGCAGGCCATGTTTGCTCAGCATCCTTCGCACAAGTATAATACCCGACAATATCACTTCTTTATTGTTCCCCTAATGTTAAAAACGACTATACTCAACATTCTTTCTTATTGCTCGCACCGAAACTTTATAATAGCTTTCCAGAACAATTAAAACAAATCAGAAATTTAAATATGTTTAAAAAATTGCTAAAAGAATACATTTTTCAAAAAAGCAGGGATTCTATAAATAATCTGTTTTAATCTACAATCTATCTACTTTTCTCTTCCTAATATAAAACTGAGGTTAAGAATAAATAATCAACTTAAGATATCTGGTGTATTAATAGCTTATACCATCTTATATATAAATTTTAGCGCATGTATGTATCTGATCCAAAATCTTTTAATCTTTTATACTGATTTTTTTTATATATTCTTAATTATAGATAAATTAATAAAAAGTATCACAAAACAAGTGTTCATTCACATGAGAAATGTCATTTCCTGATGAAACAAGTGTTTTGCACTTACCGGCATCTAGGCTATATTTACTTTTCTATATGTTCAACTTTTTCTATTTTGTAAATTCGTAATTGTGAATAAAGCAAAATTATTATTATTATTATTATTATTATTATTATTATTATTATTATTATTATTATTATTATTATTATTATTATTATTATTATTATTATTATTATTATTATTATTATTATTATTATTATTATTATTATTATATGGGTAATCTCGAGATAAATATTTCTCGGTATCTTACTAGGGGCCATGGCAATACCTGGTAAGTTTTATTCTCTGATCTGTAGTGTTTTTCTCGTGATGCGACATGTTTCCATAATTGTTGATTTTTGTATCGTAGGAAGAAGATGATGTAGTTGAAGTTTTGTTATTATTATTATTATTATTATTATTATTATTATTATTATTATTATTATTATTATTATTATTATTATTATTATTATTATTATTATTATTATTATTATTATTATTATTATTATTATTATTATTATTATTATTATTATTATTATTATTATTATTATTATTATTATTATTCTTTGATTTCACAGCTTTAACTGGTTAATTCTCCTGGTAGACGGGCTATTGCCAAGTCAATCAGGGGATTACTTTTGATTTAAGAACGATCTCGTTATGTTGCATGTTTGAAGTATGACTGCCTTTTGTATCTGGGTGTGTAGGTTTTCCTCAAGATTAATTTGTCTAAGGTGTTTAGTGAATGTTTGTGGAGTGATACCTGTTGCTGAGATAATAAATGGTAGAATACAAACTTGTTTTTGTTTCCATATTCTCTCCACTTCGATTGCCAGTTATTGGTATTTTTCTTTCTTTTCTCTGTATTTCTTTATTACATTTTGGTCGCATGATATTGAGATATCTATGAGGTATGTTATATTTTTTGTTTTGTCTTGGAAGGTTATGTCTGGCCTGTTATGTTTTACTGTCTTATCTGTGCGGATGGCTAGATCCCAATATAACTTATAAAATTTGTTTTCTTCTACTGTTTGCGGGGAGTATGTATAATAAGGCTGCTTGTCAGTATGTAGCTCGTATTGCAATGCTATTGCTTGGTGTATGATTTTGGTTGCAGTGTTATGTCTATTCGTGTATTCCACACTAGCTAAGAGTTTGCACCCTGAGGTGATATGATCAATGGTTTCAGAGAACAACTGACACTTTCTGCATTTATCATCTCTAATCGAACTATCTTTTAAAATGTATTTTTTATAGTTATTGGTTGCTATTACCTGATCCTGTATTGCTAGTACAAAACCCTCTGTTTCTGGATATAATTGACCTTTTTGTAAGAACACATGTGTGAGGTTTTTATTTATATGTTCTTGATTTATGTAATTATAGTGTCTGCCATGTAGGGGTTTAGATGACCATTCTTTTTTCTTTTGTTCTGTTATGTTTTGTGTCGTTATTTCTTCTTTATTTGATAAATTTAATGGTGTGTAGTTTTTATCTGTTTGTATTATAGCATTGTGTAGTGGGTGCTCTTTGTTATGGAAATATTATTATTATTATTAATAATATAATAATATTATTATTATTATTATTATTATTATTATTATTATTATTATTATTATTATTATTAAGCATAGCATTTATTGACTTTTATATATACAAAAAGTACATTTTACTACAGAAAATTCAGTTAAATATTTATAAATAATATAAAATCGTCAAAGTAAAATAGGTAAAAGCTTTGTTAACACATTAAAACAGAGAGTAAAAAAAACATCTTAAGGAAATACAAGAAAACATCTAATGAAAGTTATCACAATCTTTACAATTATAAAATTCGTCCAATGAGTAGAAACACTGAGTGAGTAAGAATTCTCTAGCAAGATTGTAGAATTGCCTATTGTTGAGTTGTTTTATATTATTATTTTTACTTAAACTAGCGAACTTGTTGTATAGTTTAATATTTATTTCATTATTTTGTGTAAGGCAAATTCTAGAGTAATAAGGAATTAAACTGTCCGAACCCCTCGTGTTATAGTTATGAATATTTGAATGTCTCTCGAAATTGATTAAGTTACGATGTGTAAATATTAGGGTGTGAAAAATAAACAGCGATGGTAGTGTAAGGATACAATATTTTTTAAACAAGTCCTTGCAATGAGCACCAAATTTTGCGCCATCAATGATGCGTACAGCTGCTTTCTGCATCACAAAAACTTTTTGAGCGTGAGTCGACTTTCCCCATAGTATTAATCCGTATTCTAAATGACTTTGTATTACAGCAAAGTATACCGTTCTCATTGTTTTATTACAAATAATGTTTTGGCGTAGCTGTCTCATTACAAAGAGTTGGGTCGCCAATTTACTACAGAGAGACCTAATTTGATCAGCCCAATCTAGATTTGTGTCCAGGGTAACACCCAATAGTTTGACAGGATCTGATTGCGGAGCAAGTTTATCAGAAGTAAATAAAATTTCCTGCGTTTTTGTGGCATTAAGCTTTAATTTATTAGATGCAAACCATACTTTAGCCTGATTTAGTTGTTCCTGTAAGTTCTGACTTTCCCTAGTTAAAAAGGTGGTGTCATCAGCGAATAAGATAGTCGTACCAAATTCCTTAACTGCAGCTGGCAAATCATTTATGTAGATGAGGAACAATACTGGTCCCAAGACTGAACCCTGCGGTACCTCACTATTTATTAATGTTGAAAGAGAATTTGTTTTATTAAAACTAACATATTGGCGCCTATCACGTAGGTAGGTCTCGAACAGTTTAAGTTCCTTACCTCGGAATCCATAAAACTCCATCTTTTTAAGCAAAATATTTATATCAACGCAATCAAATGCTTTAGTTAAGTCGCATAAGGTCGCATGTGTTGAATTTCTCTGATCAAGACCTTCGACAATATATTCAACAACAGTGGTTAATGCAGAAATTGTTGACTTATTTTTTTGAAAACCAAATTGTGCATTTGATATAATTGATTTTTTGTCTAAGTATGAAACTATCCTATCTTTAATTAGGAATTCAAAAACTTTAGATATTACTGGAACGATAGATATTTTCAGGTTGGTCACGATCACTCCCTTTATAAATCGGTATTACTTTTGAAATTTTAAAAGCTTCTGGCCAGTTACCCTCATCTATGCACATATTAAATAAGTGAGTCAAAGGTTTGATCAGTGAATCATCAGCTATCTTAATCATAGGAACGCTTATGCCGTAATGATCAAAACAACTTTTATTCTTTAATGCTCGAATCGCTTCGTGCACATCGTATTCTGTAATAGGAAAAAGATAAAATGAAGAAGATGGCTTATGTTGCATTTTAAGGTAGCTTAACGGATCTACCGTTGTATCATTTATACCATTTAGAATAATTTCTGATACAGCACTAAAATACTCATTAAGCTGTTATGAATTTATCGAACTGGACATATCAGACTGAACTTTACCCTGTCTTTCGTTGTTCACAATTTGCCAAATAGTTTTTGTTTTATTCTCTGAGTTTTCTATGAGGTCCTCATAAGCCTTCTTCTTTGTTTCCTTTAATGATTTTTTATAACGTTTGCGTAACTCGCGAAAGGTATTCCAATCCTGTGAAAGATTATATGATTTAAACCGATCTCTACTAGCGAAAACGTCCCTACGCAAAGCCCTCAAATCATTAGAGAACCACTTAATTTCGGATTTTTTCTGAAAAATAGATTTTATTGGAAAACAGTAATCTGCCTTGGATGATAATGTTTCAACTAGGAATTTCGCAAATTCATCTACATTTTTAGTGTACGAATTAACTGTCAACCAATTAACTTCTTGAAGAAGTTTGGCAAAAACAGCGAGATTTTTGTCATTTACAACTCTCTTTTTATAGATTAGATTGCAATTTGGAGTTCCTCTGTTAAAAAAGATGAAAATACCCGAATGATCCGAAATAAGTGGTTCATGTACACCAGTATGTAAATTATCCTTACTTATGTCAGTCATAATGTTATCTAAACATGAACTACTTGATAAAGAAATTCTAGTAGGGGTATGAATGTAATGGTTCAAGCCATACATACTGATTATATTTCGCAAATCATTGGCAAATTCATTATTCCCATCAAGGTTCACGTTTAGATCGCCCATAATAATTATTGATTTGTACTTATATGACAGATAGTCAATAACCTCAGTAAATTTCGTTTTAAAAATTTGCTTATCGCCTTTACTGGAGGATCTGTAAACGCCTAATACAGCATATGTTTTATTATACTCAATTGCGCAAAATTCGGCGTGTATTGGTTCACTAAATCTAAGTACGTCTATAACTTTTGTACAAATATTTTTTTTAACGAATATGGCAACCCCACCGTGCATCTTTTTATTTTTTCTGCAAAAAGATGATGCTAGGTTGTAATTATTTATTTTAATATGTATTAAACTCTCCGAATCAAGCCAGTGTTCAGAAAAAATAACTACGTCAAATGGATTTATGTGTAAAAATAAGTTTAATTCGCATATTTTGTTAGATATGCTCTGAACATTAATATGGAATAATGAAAATGCGAATCTCTTAAAACTAGACATAATAGAATATACATCTTGTTTAATGCTGGATACTGTCTGTGGTATCTCTTTTGGAACGAAAAAAGAAACGATTAACAATTACAACACTAGACCAAACTTAGAATACTATCGGATTCATCTACCGGCACTGAAATTTTAACTGAAGCATATAATTCTGGCTTACGAGAATTTAATTTTTCAACAATAACATTGGGAGCAAAACCTTTCAAGTATTCAGCAAGATTATCAACACTGACGCCCGGATCCAAATTGGTGACATGATAGTGATTAAGACTTCTATATTGTCTTGGTGCGGCAGCTTTAAAGGAACAGCTAGGTTTTTCGCAGCTTCCAACCAGGATATTTCGTTTGGACTTTTCATGTATACTTTTTCTCAAGATGGACTGTCTGGTGTTCACGTTCTTCTCTGTGTGTTCCAATGTAATATCCTGTTCGATGTTTATTAATTCGTTACACAGGTTGGCAGTTTTTGCGTGATGAATGGCTGAAGAGACTGAAGAAGTGGTGATCGGTTGGATCGAGTTGCAAATTAGTTTAGTATCTACAATATGGGCTTGAGCAGCAGCTAAGTAGGAGGTTGCACCAGTTGATGGTTAGGTTAGGTTAGGTTAGGTTGATGGTGCAACCTCCTATTATTATTATTATTATTATTATTATTATTATTATTATTATTATTATTATTATTATTATTATTATTATTATTATCAAAAGACTTATGCACTTACTCAGCTTTGGCTGGTAATATTTACCTATCCCGAGCGTAAACGCAAATGGGATTAGGCTCAAAATTTACATATTTAAAAATTTCCGAACAGTGTGACATGTGTTTAAAATTGCCGCTTTTTGTAAGTCAATAAAAGTGTTTTTATGAAGATCGAGTTTTTTAAGACTGTCTTCAAGACTTTTGGGGATGAGTCCAGTTGATGATACGATGATCGGTACCACCTCCACTTTTTCTGCATGCCACATCTGCCCTACTTCTATAGCAAGATCGGTGTACTTTGCTACCTTTTCATTATATTTGTCCAAAATATTGTTGTTGTTTGGAACTGCAACATCGACTAGCAGCACTGAATTAGCTTTTTTATCCACTACTACAATGTCGGGTCGATTATTCGTCACCTGTCTATCGGTGATAATGGACCTATCGTAGTAGAGTCTAAAATCTGCATTCTCGAGCACTGCCTGTGGATTGTACTTGTAATACGGTGTATATGTATTCAGCAGTCCATATTTGTTGGCCAGTTTCTGGTGGATAATATTACACAGCTGGTTGTGTCTGCGTAAATAATCCGTGTTGGCTATAGTTGAACACCCTGATGTGATGTGTTGTATGGTTTCCGACGTTTGTTGGCACCGTCTACACTTGTCCGATGTAATAGTTTGGTCCCTGGTAACAAATTTTTTGTAGTTGTTGGTATTAATTACTTGATCCTGAATAGCCATCATAAATCCTTCAGTCTCTGGGAACAGGGTACCGTTATTATTATTATTATTATTATTATTATTATTATTATTATTATTATTATTATTATTATTATTATTATTATTATTATTATTATTATTATTATTATTATTATTATTATTATTATTATTATTATTATTATTATTATTATTATTATTATTATTATTATTATTATTATTATTATTATTATTATTATTATTATTATTATTATTATTATTATTATTATTATTATTATTATTATTATTATTATTATTATTATTATTATTATTATTATTATTATTATTATTATTATTATTATTATTATTATCAAAAGACTTATGCACTTACTCAACTTTCGCTGGTAATATTTAGCTTTTTGGGCCCATTTTACGTGTTTCTCAGCATCTGTTGTTACTTCTAAATCCACATTAGGACCTGCTAAATTTAGAGTGGAATAATTTTTATCTGCTCCTATAATAAATTTATGTAAATTAGATGATGTTGATTTAGTGATAAAGAAGTCTCATAATTTATTTATCAGCTTGTTGTGTAGATTGATTATGTCGCATAGAGCTCTTCCTCCCTCCTTTCTCGGTAGTGTTGTTCGGAGTATTGACGATGTTGAATGGTGATATCTGTGCTTGGTCATCATAGTCCTTGTTGTTCTCTGAATATCTTCCAATTCAGTTTTTGTCCATTGTAGAATCCCAAACGAATAAGTTAACACAGGTACGGCATATGTATTAATTGCTCTGTTAAGGTTTCCTGCGTTCATTTCGGATTTTAGTAATGAACTAACCCTCTGTGTATACTGATCCTTCATTTTGGACTTGGACTGTTTTTGGTCTAGCAATCTGGCTTGTTGAAATCCCAAGTACTTATAGGTTTCCCCATTCTGCATGGCAGCGATTATATCTCCATTAGGTAGCGCCACATCTCCATTGACAATTTTTCCCTTTTCGATGTTTAAGGTTCTGCACTTATCTAAACCAAATTCCATTCGTATATCACTGGAGAACCTTTCGGTTATATCCAGAAGATGTTGAATTTGTTGTTGATTAGAAGCAAACATTTTTATATCATCCATATAAAGAAGGTAGGAAACAGTGCAGTTGGTGTTTCTATTAGTCTTAAGATTGAAGCCATATTTTGTGTTGTTGAGCATGGTAGAAAGTGGATTCATTGCCAAACAAAACCACAGTGGACTAAGTGAGTCACCTTGGAATATTCCCCTGCGAATAACAATTTCGTTAGTCTTAATATACTATCCATTAATGTTTACCTGAAGGCTTGTTCGCCATTGCTTCATCGAAGTTTCAAGAAAAGTAACTATGGTGGGATGTACTTTATAGATTAAGAGCCAGGAATGTGGTACGCTGTCAAATGCCTTACGGTAGTCTACAAAAGCAGTCGATATGTTGCGACATTGCTTTTGCGCTTGCCTTAGGATCACAGAGTCAATAACAAGTTGTTCTTTGCATCCCTGGTGACCACGTTTACATCCCTTTTGCTCCTCTGCCAAGATGTTATTTTGGTCGACATGTCTATAAATTCGGTTAGTAATGCAAGATGTTAGTATCTTATAAAGCGTTGGAAGACATGTGATTGGTCTATACTGTGAGGGGTCCTGTGTGTTAGCTGTTTTGGGAAGCATATGAGTTAAACCATGAGTAAGAACGGCTGGAATGTCTTCTGGATGTTGAAGAATATGTGTAAATTTTGATGCGATTATCTCGTGTAAGCTGTCAAATTTTTTGTACCAGAAATTTTGGATATTATCAATTTCTGGAGCTTTTCAACTGTTAGTTTCTCCTACTGCTTGGTTTACTTCAGCTGTTGTTATGTTGTTAAACAACATTGGAGCAATGTTTGACTTATCCTTCTCAGATTGAATCCATTCGGCACCCTCGTTGTGTTTTTGAGGATTGGACCATATTGAAGACCAATAGTCAGTAAGTTCATGCTTACTTGGGAGATTATCGTTGCTGTTTGTTCCTACGCTACTCAGTTGTCTATAGAACAGCTTTTCATTGTTGTCAAATAAGTGATTTTGTTGCTTCTTTTTAGTACATTTAACGTATCGAGACAATCGTTTAGATTTGGCTTTTAGCTTTTGTCTAAGAAGGTCCATATATGAGCATAAGTGTTCCTTATGTCTTGGATGTTTTGTGTTAGTTTTAATTTTTTTAAAGATTTTCTTGACCCTATTAGTTAAGCGTCTGGAGGGTTTTGTGCTGGTTTTAAATTCTGTAAGTTGTCCCAACTCCTTCCTTATGTCATTAATGGACTTCTCGAGTCGCTGTTGCCACCAAGGTTTATGTTGCTTCTTCTTTTCGGAACAGTTTTTGTTCGGAAACCGGATCTGTTGGTTGTGAGTTCGTAGCACTGCAACTGCACCACAGTAGATAAGGGTATGGATTTCTTCCAGTGTTTGGCAGTCCTTAGCACGATCATTTAAAAGTAGATTAAAAAGTGCAAGAATCCTATTGGTGTTCTTATTTGATCTCAGTTTGGGCAATATTGGTCGCTGAATTGGGTTGGTACCATCAAATTCTACTATTGCTTTAGAGAGTTCGGCAACAGCATTTTTGTGTTCGTCTGTTTGTGTGTCATTATCTATGTTTTCGTTTTGATCCATGTTTGGTGTGTCCTCGCTAGTGTGGTCATCAAGTCTTATATTATCCAGCTGATCATTTATATGTTGGATTACATTATGATCGTCTTCTGTTTGGAGCTCAAGAAGGACTTCACTTCGTATTTGTTGAATTAGTGGACCAGGTATTAAATTGTTTTTAATAATTGTTCGACGCTGGTCAGCAATACGTTGCTCTGTAACATGTTGAAACTCCGGATATTGTTCTATAAATGCTCGATGAAGGGCGAATCTGTAAGTTGTTAGATCTGTCTCACTTTTAGTGATTTTAAAATAGGAACGTATAATGAATGAATTCATCTTTGTAGTCCACTTCATACGCTTCCTGGGCTTTCCGGCTTTAGTGGTCATAGATGTACCGTCCTGCGATACTCCAGAAACAGCAGAAACCGGTGGAGGAGATTTGGTATTATTTTCCTCTTCTGTTGTCGCAGTAGCCATACTCGGTGTCACGCTGCGCATGCCGCTAACCGAGGAAGAAGATGCATCATTTTTCGAACAAGCCCTTCTGTCATCAACTTGAATGCGACAAGAGTTGTAGGTGTTGCCATGTCGATTCCTAAGGTACACCGGCCGTGTGGGATTGTGAGCGTAGTACTCTACCCACCTGGGGTAATTTAGTTTTAAAACTCGACATTGTGATTAAAGCATTTTATACCTACTGCCAGGTACTACCATTTTCCCCTGGTAGCCCAGGTAACTCGGACCCGTGGGGGCGTCACTCCCCAGGTAGAAAAACTACCCCGTGCGGGTTAATTTTATTATTATTATTATTATTATTATTATTATTATTATTATTATTATTATTATTATTATTATTATTATTATTATTATTATTATTATTATTATTATTATTATTATTATTATTATTATTATTATTATTATTATTATTATTATTATTATTATTATTATTTTTCTTGATCTCGCATACATGCGGCTTTTACTGATTCGGAACGGTATTCACATACAAGTCCCGAATCTTACTATTGTAAATTAAGGTGGCGTCTGACTATTGCTGTAGTGTGAAGAAGAACTGATTTATTATTATTATTATTATTATTATTATTATTATTATTATTATTATTATTATTATTATTATTATTATTATTATTATTATTATTATTATTATTATTATTATTATTATTATTATTATTATTATTATTATTATTATTATTATTATTATTATTATTATTATTATTATTATTATTATTATTATTATTATTATCAAAAGACTTATGCACTTACTCAGCTTTCGCTGGTAATATTTACCTATCCCGAGCGTAAACGCAAATGGGATTAGGCTCAAAATTTACTTATTTAAAAATTTCCGAACAGTGTGACATGTGTTGATCTAGCAGATCAACAGTTTAAAGTAGTTAATGAACAAATAAATCTTGGAAGTTCTCCACTATAAAACTGTTTACTTTGATTGAGTCTTTATTTTATACATAGATAAGACATTATTGTAACATAAATATATTAAGTTATTGTAAAGATCAGCATGATATAGTTTTTTCCTGGTTTTTCTATATCATTGCACAGTTATACTGATCTTAGAGGGAAATACATCCAGGAGAATCCCTTAGGGATAATAACATCTAGGCTCTAATATTGTTATGTCTTATAACTTCCTTACTTGGTCTAGCCTTAACTACTTATCAACATCAAGTACCTAGTTACAAACAAACAAAATGTAATTTCAATATGTCAATCTGACGATGCTAGTTATAGCGAAACAGCTGTAATTGAATTTTAAAGCGAATTGTTCGAATAAATAGTGGAAGTTTAGTTTAACTGTTCAGTTATTTATTGTTCTTACTTAGGAATTATATTTGATTCGAATAACATTTCTCTGTCATTTTGAATCTTAAAAGTCATAATAATAATAATAATAATATTAAAAAACGTTTAAGTTATAGGTATTGTTAAACTTACTCAGGGCTAGAACAGTTTTGATTATATTGGAATTAATGAATTACTATTAATTTCGGCTTATAAATTTAGTCTTGTGATACCAAGTTTTTTTCACTTTAAAAATTATTGTTTATATATGTTTATTTTAATTTTTTTTATTATCTATTATCTTTTTATCCATTACTTTTTATAATGTATCAATTAAATTTGGCATAAATATTTTTTCCGTTTGCCTATGGGTATAATGGTTTTAATTTTAATCAAATATAACGCTGATTACCGAAAGAGGCTGTTTGAAGATACCAGAGCAAAGATATAAAACATAAAACATAGGGGTCCAATCACAAAAAAGTTAAAGTTGTTTATACGATGAAATAGGCAAAACAGACATTATACATATTTTACTTCAGTATTTTTAGATACTTAAAACATATCATGTTTGCTATATTAATTTTTAAAATGGAAAATATCAAATAAAAAATTTAAATAATATCACACAAATCAATGTGCAACAGAAACTTCCAAGGTTTAAGTAATGACAGCTGTTGAATAATTCAAATTATTTTTTATTAACTATTGTAACGTTTATTTATTTTTACTAGTCTTTTTAATTTATTTTTATACTATTTAAATCACTAACACTGTTTAATTTATATAACACAATTTATTTACAATACTTTAATTTATGTAAGACAATATTTCTATTCGCATTTATCTAACAACATACTACTAACTAACTAACTAACTAACTTAAAATATTCAAATCGGTCCTTTATATAGGTAAATATTGTTCGAGCATATTCCAGTCTATTCTGGGAATCGTCTCGATGATTCCCCGCTTCGCTCATCGGACGCCGTCGAACAAAACGTATATTCCGGAATATTCTCGCATCATCTGTCTGCTTCGCGTCTGGGTCATAGCGCCAGGGGCGTACTCGCACAACACTATTATAAGAAATATATTATAAACAAATATCCTTAATGTCCAGAATTATATGAAACTATTAAATGACAAAGTCAAAACCAAATAAAACTATAGTGTCTTATTTTAACACTCCTAATAGTAAACTAGCCAAAAAATTAAATGAGACTCTTAATAATTACGGTTACAGATCTAAATTTTTAGTTTAAAATTCATTAGATTTGTTAAATACACATATGTCCAAAAGTTTGGAATAATGGAATATTTCATCTTTTTATTAATTTTTATAAATAATTTTTTTTAAGATAATTAAACATCATTTTGCTACAACTCTAACCAAAACTAAATAAATCTCGAAGTCAGACATGTGAAAAATGCGCAATGTATTACAAATTTTTTAAAATAAATTAACAAGCAAAAAAACAAAAATCACGTTTCCTCATACACCCGAAGGTAATATTGATATTGATAATGTGAAAATTTGTAATGTTGGGGAACCGTCGAAGTATAGTGATGCTGCAACAAAAAAATATGTCGATTTGCAAGTGAATGAGTTGCGTACTACTATCAACTCGCCAGAAATTCACGCACATAGTGAGGTGTTACAGGAGCATGACAAAAATATAAAGAATTTAGCAGTAGGATTGAACGAAATAAAAAACATAAAAATTCTCTTATTACAGTCACATATTGAAACCTAACAAAATAAAATTGATGTATTTATTTCACGAAATTCCCCCGTAGCAGGTAAAGATATGGTTACGAAGAAATACGTTGATGATGCAATCAGCACATCAAAAAATTTTATTCAAAAGTAATTCCAAAAAGTTGACAATAAAATATTTGGTGATATTACAAATAATAAAAGCATGATTGAAGGAAGTATACACGATTTACAAAAAGATCTTTCTGAAAACACTAAAACCATATCTGACTTGCAAAATAAGATTACGTGTGTTGTCAACAATGTTCATTCTTTAACTTTAACTAGTCACAACACATAAAATCATCATCATATAGCATTTTGACGTCTAAAGAGAAAATTCAACTTGTAGACGAGCTCCACAAACCGATACGGAGGATGTATCCACGAAGACGTACTATAATCAAGGGTTTGGATGATTTATGGCAAATAGATTTGGCTGAAATACGTACTTACGCTCATCAAAATAAAGGATTTAAATTGATACTTGTCGTTATAGATTGTTTTTCAAAATTTGTTTGGACACGTCCCCTAAAGACAAAGACCGGTGAGGAAATTACTCGATCATTTTCTGATACTCACTCATTCTCGACAGAGTTCCGAAAAATCTACAGTCCGATCAGGGAACGGAATTTTACAACAACAAATTTTAAAATTTAATGAATAAACATGGTATAAATCATTATAGCGTGTTTAGTACAATGAAGGCTTCCATGGCTGAGCGTGTTATACGAATGTTGAAATCAAAATTGTACAAGATGTTTAGTTTAAATGGTTCGTACAAATGGTTAGACATTTTACCTGCCATTACTCAAGAATACAACAATACAAATCATTCAACAACTGGATATAAGCCATCTCAAGTCAACAAATCAAACGAAAAATACACCTTGAATAAAACCTATAGTCATTTAAAGATAGCTGGTCCACGAAAATTCAAAGTCAGTGATATTTTTCACATATCCAAGGCTAAACATGTATTTGTAAAAGGTTATACACCTAATTGGACTACAGATCTGTTTAAAATCGTCAAAATTAAAATAACCAATCCTGCTACGTATTTACTTGAAGATATGGAGAGTAATCCAATCAGAGGTGCATTTTACGAAGAAAAATTTCAGAAAACAGTCAATCTTGACATCTATTTGGTGAAAAAAATATTAAAACGAAAAGGAAACAAAATTTATGTCAAATGGCTCGGTTTCAAGAAACTTATAATCTACCTGTTGATGAAGAAATAAATGATGCAACGTTACGATTAATCAAGTTGATCCATCATATACACATTGGGATAAAACCCACTTGTATTGGTATCTGGGCTTACCCGAACAAATAACTGTTGCACAAAAAGTGTTTGATATTTGGGAAAATGGATTTGTTTTAACGTTTACTCATCTATTCAAACCGAATCCTCAAAAACCTGATATTACCATTCAATTATCAAAAAAACATCATCGTTTTCGAACAGATTGTCAAGGTCGTTATAAATGTTCTGTCGATTTTGATGGTAGAGGTGGATTATTAGTTCACGGTTATTTCCCCAAGGGAAATCAATGTGTTGAAATACACATGGATGTTTCGGAAGATTGGAACTACAGTTTGAATAATTTTGATGATCAAAAAACAAACTTTTTAGGTGTTTTAGGTATTCAAATAAATCACATTTAGATCAGGATGATATTATGGCCCTAGAAAGTCTGTATGGTCCCAAAGACACATACGCAAAAATACCTGATGTGCGACAACTTCATTGTCGCACATCTAAAGCAAAAATCAAACCTCCGGTAGTCACCCAAACGAATCAAAAACCTATTACTAACTTATGTTTAGTAAAGGTACCGGATGTCATCTTTTTAGCATTTAGTTTAGAATTTAGTTCTTATCGAATGTATATCATTAAAGAAAACACGATATGGAAATTCGATTTAAATTCTAATAAAGTACCCACCTGAACTTTTAAATTCCTACATTATAAATAAAGATCTTAATAGCATTTTAAGTGTTTTTCAAAACTCTGCGGGCTCTTTGATTGTTCAAAGTGTGAAAAGGTTTTATGCTGTAGGATTCCCCAGTTTGGAGATAAGCAGAGATATTAATTCTCAGTTACCACACGGCATTTCAAACACATGTGGGAAAGAATTAAATTTGGTACAGCAATGGTTTATTTATACAATTAGATGATATGATGGAGCAAATCCAAGATGAATTTCCAGGCGTACCAGGAAATATTACCACAGTTTTTAAATATATAGATGGTAACATGTACTTTTTGAAAGATGATATATTTTACAAGTACAACGAATTTAAATGAACAGTTCTTGATGCCGGAACCTTCAACTGGAACATGCTAAATATATCATGTCCTGATAAAATTCTACTAACACAATTACGTGAAATGTTGTTAAATCTTATTAACTATTATAAATAAATTAAATAATAATATTAAAAAGCATTCAAAAGTAAAACCCTACTGGCTTATTTAATGTGTTATACTATCCTTGTAATTAAAATAAATAAATCACATAACTAGTCACAAATGATTGGTTTTATCTCTACTTATCTATAGAAATAAAACAAATTGCTTATTCATTAATGTTTTTAATAAACCAAGGAAGTTTGCTAAAATTATATAAGTAATTAAAAATACATAATATTTCTTATTGTAAGCTGTTGTTGTTTTCCGTCACATAAAGTTGGTTCAATTCGTCTCAATGGATATACCGCTTGAGGTAATTCTCTTTGATTATTAAAAACTATATCCCAAATACTTAGATTATCTATATAATTTATAATCAGCTTTTTATCCACATAGAAATGTGTATTCGTTCCATAAGCTAACCCAATTTGTAAAGGTATGCAAGACACTAAGAAATCACAAGTACTTTAACCTAGTATTTTTATATTTTTCGAAAATGATAACATGATTATAGGTCCTACGGTTTAATAAAATTTTCCTGCACTCCTATACCAATAGCAAATCAGATTTCTTATCATTTTTTTGTTTTCGGGAATAATAACAAGTTAGCCAACATCTCCCTTTCTAGTAAACAACAAACAACTTACGTAACCGTCACCCCGGAGGAGCACAATTAGCGTAAACAAGTTATGAATCATAGTAAAGCCTCTGCTTACCCTGTAATTACGACGACGACTTTTTATAAAGCCTCTGGAGACTTCTTACCATTGCATTCTTTCTCTTGCGACTTTTCTGTTATACTCGTATACACCTTATGTCTTTTCACGTGTCGGTTTTTAACTGTGGTTTTTCTTATCGGGGTTTGAAAAACAATTGCAAATTATTTTAAGAGAGCTTGTTATTCAGAGTTTTCTTATCGGGTCTCTAGAGAGTGCCTAAATGGCGTGGTGCACAGTATACCTAAACGCGTCTTTTTATATATCCACGATTGAAAATTATGCGCAAAGGACAGATTCAGTAGCTTCCTTCCTTCGGCTCAAAAATGGCTACAACTAGTGAAATTAAAACTATTAACTGGGATCCTTTTAAATTGAAATTAGAAAATATAAAACCGTATAATGGAGATAATAATACACTTAATAAATTTATCACGCGATGCGAACGATTAATTGAAGGTTACACTATTTATAATAATGATGATTTAAATAACTATATCATAGAATGTATTCAATAGAAATTAATAGGTAAAGCTGAAACTATGGTAGGCAATTGAGTAGACCTCAATACTTGGAGTCAAATTAAAGAAGCTTTAAAGCAATGTTTCTCAGATAGGAGAGATTTAGACTGTTTGTTACAGGAACTAACGCGAACTAGACCTTTCAAAAATGAAAATATGATTGATTTCGGTGCTAGGCTTCAATTATTAAAAAGTAAAGTCATTTAGAGAATAAGTAATGATTCAGATTTATTAATTATGGAAAAACAATGCAATATCAACCATTGCGATAAAACAGCTTTGAATACTTTTGTGACAGTATGTACTGGCGTCCTGAAAAATAATATGCACCTCAAAAAATCAAGTTCATTAGAAGATGCTATGGCATATGTAGACGAATTCGAAAATTTTAAAAATTATATGGTCATTAAACGAACCAAAAAATGCATCAAATAGAAGTAACAATAATAATAATTTTAGATTTCAAAATTTTAGTAATTTCAGAAGAAATAACAATAATTATCAAAATAATAATAACTTTAATAATGGCAATAATTATAATAACAACTATCAAAAATTTTCACATTTTCCAAGTCAACCTATTAACATACAACAACAGTATCAAAAACCTAGAAATTATCCAACTTATTCTCAGGTATTTGGTTCTTCATGTAAAGTTTTTAAACCTATTCACACTTCAACAAATAAATTACCTAAACCTGAACCTATGTAAATTAACTGATAGGGCTGCAGATTTGATCGCTTCTCGCACAGAATTAGATACTTGGTTAAAGTTAAAGGTGCATTATTAGTAACATTTTCTGATCAAAGATCCATAGATTGTTTAGTACAAGACATAATATCATTGAAACCGAATCGTAATGAAAGTCCACTAGATTTTTGATTACGAATTCAAGATTCACGTAGTCTTTTATTTTCAAAAATTAATTTAAGTAACGATAGTAGAGGAATTGATGAAACTATTCAATTTTTAAAAAATAATTATTATTGAAAATCAATGAAAAAAGATGTAACCAAATATATTAATGATTCTGAAATTTGTCAAAAAACTAAATATAATAGAAAACCGATTGCTGAACCACTAATTTTAACTAATACACCATCAAAACCGTTTGAAATATTACATATTGACACTTATAAAAATGGAAATCATAACTTTTTAACTATATTAGATAAATTTTTAAAGTACGGTCAATTATAACCTTATTTTGGCACTGCTGTCTCAGCTTGCCAACAATTGGTACAATTTTTCACATATTTCTGTATACCAGAACAAATAGTAGCGGATAACGGCAGAGAGTTTAAAAAGGACATATTAAAAGAATTATTAAAAGCACATAATATTAAAATACATTTTACTACACCTTATCATCATGAGTCAAATTCCCCTGTAGAACGATTTCATTCAGCAATTATGTAACATATTAGGATTTTAAAAGAAAAAGATAATAATAGTGTAACAAGCGAGACTCCCCTAGTACGCCCCTGTCGCCCTGATAGGTAAACAACTGGTTCCCGGAAGTCTAGTCACCGCGCGTACAATCGAGAAAATTCCTTCCTTTCTACGCGCGTCGAGAAAGTGTTATCGAAATACCTTCTCGAAGCGGTGGACAGGTATATAAGCGGAGATACGGCGGACCGAAGAAGTAAAAAGTTTACAGCGACAGTTCAAATATTTGAGTGATCTACGAAGTGAAAATAAATAGTGAATATAAATCGAAGTTAATTGTTGTACATAAATTAGTGTGTTATAGTTAGTTTAGTTGTTTAGTTATAATTCGTTTAGTTTGTAGTGTGTAAATAAATTAGACTTTTCGTTCAGCAGTGATTTTATTTTGAACCCTTAGAACGTAACAATTGGTGTCAGGTGTGGGGTAAATTGAACTGCTGTGTTGATTTAAATTGTGGACTTCATTATTGAATATTTTGTATGTCAGTAACGAGATCACAGGCGAAGAAAATGGATCAGGCGACAATGGAATTTTTCAAGCAAGCCCTTGAAAAAATGAGCTTGAAAATGGATGAGAATACCCAGAAATTGGAAAATAAAATGGAAGAAAACACCCAGAAAATGGAGAATAAAATGGAAGAAAATACTAGAAAGATAATGGAAAAAAACACTAAGAAAATTGAAGATAATTTGGGAGATAAATTGATATTGATTGAAAATGAGTAAAAGAATAATTACCTACTCCAAACTGGAAAATTAAATTGGAAGCGTAAAAGACGAGATGGGCAACGTGAACGATAAAATTAGAAAATTTGAAGACAGGGTTGGAAACATTGAAGGCAGATTGATTAATATGGAGGAAGAAATGCAAGTAAAATTGGAAAAACAGATGAAAACCATGGAAGAGCGATTGAGTAAGAACTTCAGCAAATATTGTTCGGTTAAGCTGGGAGAACGGGGTGAGCCAGGCCGAACAAAGATCAAACCTCCAACTTTTGATGGCAAAACACCCTGGAGCACATACCAGAAACAATTTGAAGCAGCAACCACTGAATATCCTTCAAACCTTTCCTGTAAGTCAACAAGGTGATTATAAGACTCTGACAAGTAGACTGCAAATGAGATATGGTGATGCAGATCTCCAACAAGTGTATCACGCACAAATCAAGAATCGCCATCAGAAGAGTGCAGAAACCTTGCAGGAATTCGAAGCAGACATAGCAAGGTTGGTAAGGCTGGCCTATCCTTCAGCACCGGACAGCTTCCTAGAACACCTTGCTGTCCAGACCTTCGTCGATGGGTTGAGAGACACGGAGACTTAGCAGACGTTGCAGTTGGCCCGACCCAAAACTCTAGATGACGCCCTGGCCCAGGCCCTAGAATTTGAAGCTGCTAAACAAGCTTCTCACAGAGGACAGAGCAAAGTGAGACAGCTTGATGATTCACCAGTCTGCGACGATAGAATTGAGGAAGTAATTCGCCGAGTTCTCCAGGAGAAACGTAATGGTGGACCAAGATGCTTGAACTGCGGCGAAAGAGGACACATTCGGCGTAACTGCAAGAAGCCATCTCGGGCCATCTCTTCAAGTATTTATGTCGATGGTCAAATTAATGGGAGGTCCGTAAAAATGTTAGTCGACACTGGCGCAACCCGAACTATAGTTAAGCCGAGTGTAGTTGAAGGAAATGAAAAAACCTTACCAGCGATGGTTCGTTTACGGACTGCAACTGGTGAAGACGTGCCAACACATGGAAAGAAGAGGATCGTCATCAACATTGGGGACAGGTTTTTCGAACATGAGGTGCTGGTGGCAGATATCATGGAGGAAGTCATCTTGGGAATGGATGTCATTAAGGGTTATGGCTTCCAGATGGATATGAGAAACGATGTTCTGAGAATCGGAAGTCTGGAAATTCCATTCCTGGGATGTGAAGATATCACGACTCGAGTCTTACTCAGCGAAGATATTCACCTACGTGGACAGGCGAAAACCATAGTGAAGGGGTATTTAGATAGAGACCTTCAAGATAGCTGTATAAGACTCATCGAACCAGCCAGTGAGAGTAACCTCGGGAAAGGACTGCTAATCGGAAAAACTTTGGTGAGAGGCGGAAACGAAGTTCCTGTGAGAATGTTGAACACCAACATGTACCCTGTGATCTTAAAGAAAGGTACGATCCTGGGAGAAAGCTGTTCCGTGCTTTGTGTGACAGGAAGCGTTCAGGATGTGAAGAACCCGCTACCAAGAAGCGAGAAGAGTTCGAAGAAATTATTTGAGACATTGGCTTCTTCCTGCACAGAACTTGCACCAGAACATATTAGCAAGGTGAAGAAAATGATTCATGAATACAGTGACGTTTTTGCTATGGACAACACTCAGATGGATAGGACGAATGTTGTGAAGCATTCTATCAATACCGGAAGTTCAGATCCGATTCGCCAACAACCGCGAAGGCTTCCCATAGCAAAGAGAGAAGAAGCAGAAAATATAATCAAGGACATGCATGAACAAGGAATAATAGAGCAATCTGATAGTCCTTGGTCATCACCTGTGGTTTTGGTGAAGAAGAAAGATGGCAGCACCAGATTTTGTGTCGACTATCGTCGTCTGAACGAAGTCACCAAGAAGGAATGCTACCCCATTCCAAGGATTGACGACACTTTGGATACGCTTTCTGGCTCGAAATGGTTCTCCACGCTGGATTTGAAGAGTGGCTATTGGCAGGTGGAATTGGATCCCAAAGACAAAGAGAAAACAGCTTTTACTATTGGGACAGGATTGTGGCAGTTCACAGTAATGCCATTTGGTCTTTGTAACGCACCTGCAACTTTCGAGCGATTAATGGAAACCATTCTTCGAGGATTGTCATGGAAGACGTGCCTAGTTTATTTGGACTATGTCATAGTATTTGGCCGGACCTGGAGAATCTAAGAGACGTCCTTGAGAGGCTACGCACTGCAAATTTAAAATTCAGTCCAAAGAAATACCACCTCTTCAGGAAAGAAGTGAAATATCTAGGACATGTAGTATATGCAGATGGCATCAGTGCTGACCCAGTTAAAGTCAAGGTTGTACGAGAATGGCCAGTACCACGGAACAAGCACCAAGTAAGAAGTTTTCTTGGCTTGTGTACATACTACAGAAAGTTCGTCTTTGGATTTGCTGACATCGCGAAGCCTCTAACAAGACTGACGGAAGATGGAAGGGACTTCAAATGACCGAATGCGAGGATGCTTTCAATCGACTAAAGCAAGCACTAACAACAGCTCCTATATTAAGTTATCCTCAGACCAGTGGAAGCTTTATATTGGACACGGACGCAAGCAACACGGCCATAGGAGGCATATTATCCCAAATTCAGAATGGCCAAGAGAAACTTATAGGATATTTCAGCAAGGTCCTGTCGAAGCCTGAGCGTAACTATTGTGTTACGAGGAGAGAACTTCTCGCCGCAGTCAAGTCCATGGAACATTTTTATAAATACTTGTACGGTCGCGAATTCCTTCTAAGAACAGATCATGCTGCTCTGAAGTGGCTTCTACAATTCAAGAATCCAGAAGGTCAGGTTGCAAGATGGATGGAAAGGCTGCAGGGATATCATTTTTCTGTGGAACACCGGGCCGGAAAGTCACATGGCAACGCTGACGCATTATCTAGGAGATCTTGTCCTTCCGACTTCAAACACTGCAGCAAAGCAGAAGAGAAGAAATTCTGTTTGAGAACCACCGTCGTGGATCTAGATTGGCTGCCAGAATCCCTGAAGCGAGACCAAGAAGGTGACACCGAACTAAAGATGTTGCTTGACTGGAAAGCAAAAGGGCAGAGACCAAGATGGGAAGAAGTGAGTCACCTGAGTCCTAGGGTCAAGTCCTACTGGGCGCAGTGGGACTCCATCATTTTAGAGGATGGAGAATGACGAGGGTACTGCAGCTAGGACTCAGCTGATAATTCCCCGGAGTCGGACGACAGAAGTATTGGAGAAACTTCATAATGGAACCTCCGGTGGACACTTCGGCATCAAGAAAACGTTGGAAAAAGTCAGAGAACGTTTTTACTGGGTCAACTCCAAAGAAGACGTCAAGGACTGGTGCCGAAAATGTAGACTGTGTGCTTCAACGAATGGCCCAAGAAGAAAACGACGAGCGCCAATGAATCAGTATAACGTAGGCAGTCCTATGGAAAGAGTTGCTATAGACATCGCAGGCCCATTCCCAGAGACCGACGATGGAAACAAGTACATATTGGTGGCGTCGGATTACTTTACCAAATGGGTTGAAGCACATGCGGTCCCAAACCAAGAGGCCTCGACAGTGGCAGACGTGCTGATAAAAGAGATGTTTAGTCGGTTTGGAGTGCCACTGGAGCTACATTCTGATCAGAGACGAAATTTCGAGTCTGGCCTATTCCAGAGCATTTGTGAAATACTCGTAGTCAAGAAGACCAGGACAACGCCGCTTCACCCACAGTCAGATGGCCTAGTCGAAAGAATGAATAAAACTGTGGGAAAATATTTGGCTAAAGTGGTCTCTGACCATCAATGAGACTGGGACCGGTACCTTCATCTGTTCACCATTGCCTATAGATCAGCCGTGCAAGAGTCTACTAGAGAGACACCAGCTTGTGTGATGTTCGGCCGGGAAATAAGATTACCCTGTGACCTAGAGTTTGGATGTAAGCCCGGAACAGAGATAGCTGGTGAGGACTACGCACATTGAGGAGCAGGCTACACTACATCCATAAGAAGGTCCGACAAAACATACAAGTAGCTAGTGACCGAATTAAGACCCGTTACGACAGCAAAGCTACAGAAGGTGGTTTCAACGCTGGAGATTTGGTCTGGCTGTACAACCCCCAGAAGAAGTGAGGATTATCACCTAAGCTACAGAGGAATTGGGAGGGTCCATACAGAGTGGTAAAGAGGATCAATGATGTAGTGTACCGTATACAAAAACTACCAAGGGGCAAGAGGCGCGTGGTCCATGTAAATCGGTTGGCGAAATACGAGGCGGACTACGATGAACAAGACGAGACCCATCTGAGAAGGACGACCAGCCCAGAGCATGTCGAGATGTCGACCAGTTCATGGAGAACTATGGTGGAACTGGGAAGGCACGATTCGGAGTTACCACCGAGCAGCAGCAGGACCTAGCCCATTGTGTCGCCGAAGATCTGCGTATGTCCAGGGGAATAGCATTAGTCTTCAGGAAGAAGTTTGGCCGTGTATTTGAGCTCTCCAGACAACAGCCCCATCCCGGAAAAAGTCTCACTGAGGGTCATCGTTACCTTTTCTACATGGTGACTAAGAGGTTTTCCGATCATAAGCCTAGCTATAGAAGTATGTGGAATAGCTTGCTGAACCTAAGAAACGAATTCACCAGGTTGGAAGTGAAGAAGCTGGCTGTGCCTAAGTTGGGTTGTGGTCTAGACCAACTCAACTGGACAGTCGTCCGGAACATGCTCGTGTGCATTTTCAACCCGAGCGGAAACACAATGAAGGAGAAGACTGTGGATTGCTATTTCGAAAAGCAAGGGAGCTACAGAAAGGGAGATACCTGTAGGTTCGGACATACCAACCAAGGTGTTCGGGACGTCTTAAGGAGGGGGCAGTGTAACGAGCGAGACTCCCCTAATACGCCCCTGTCGCCCTGATAGGTAAACAACTGGTTCCCAGAAGTCTAGTCACCGCGCGTACAATCGAGAAAATTCCTTCCTTTCTACGCGCGTCGAGAAAGTGTTAATTGGTTCAACAGTATACAGAAAATTAGAAAATAGGAAAGGAAAATAAAAGAATAAACTTGTTGGTCCATATATTTTAACAAAAATATTAGAAAACGGTAAAATTGAAATTGAAATCCTCGAACTAAAAATAAATTTACAGTCTGTTCGTTGTATCTTTGCACATGTCATGAAAATATTCACGAACTGTTTTTAAATTTTGTCTCATTTCTACTCACAGAATATAAAATGTTGAAATTAAGCCGCATGTCCAACATTTAATAATACATCAGACAAAGACAGTAACATAACCACAGTTTGTGATAAATTGTCATCATTGAACCTGCTTAGTTGCCAACTTGACAGCGTTTTGGTGTTTACAAAATTATATTCATATTGTTTAATTTTCCATTACATTTTCGTATCTTGAGTTTCTCAAAAAGAGTTGCTGCAACGACTAACTGTTCACTTAGTGTTGGATTCCTTGATGTAAGTATTAATTTTTGAAGTTAAATTTTCTAACCTTTAATTTGACGTATCATTTTTGAATGTGGCTAAAACGGATCGATATAAAACATTATTTGTTGTCATAAATAGGGACTTAAAGCAGTTATAAAAAGCACTACGTATCCGTATACGTATCGCAGTGCGCATGTGCAGAAGCGATACGTGGGTTTTGAAACGTATCAATCCGTCACACGTATCTAACGTAACGTATCACATTATTGTGTTCCGTGATCGCGTTTTTCAATAATTTAGCGATAAAAGTGATGTTGTATGCTCAAAAATCATAACCTTATTTTCTGTTCATCAATCATAACAATCATTTCTGTGATATGCGATAATGGATTTAAAAAGAAAAAATTATTTTACAGTGATACCATTATTTTGTTAAAGTAGATATCGGGGCTATTTTTTTAGGTTAAAAATTAAAACATATGAATGGTTACGTTACGTTACAAACGCATTTGCTTTATGCTTCTTTTTGCTTAGTTACGTATCTCCTTTACGTTACATATACGGATAAGGATACGTGATAAATTTTTAGAATTGCTTTATGTCTCTAATATCAAACAAATATAGTATAGAATATTTTTTCAAGGTTTTTTTTTCTAACGGATTTGTTTCTGAAGCAAGTTTATTGTTTTGTTCTAAGTCAAACAAATTGATTACCATGGAGAAATGAACAACGACATTTTTACTAAGTGGATAAGGACACAATTAATTCCCAATTTAGAAGAACCATCGTTAATACCACAGTGTTCTTTTCGAAAAGCAACCTACCACTGCTTCAAAGAAAGATGAAAGTGTTACCTGGCTGACAACAAATAACATCAAATTTGACCCAACATTTACAAAACCTGAATTATTACAAGTTGCAAAAATGAACAAAAAAGAAAATGTGTGTATGTTATTGATGAGTTACTAAGAGAGCATGGTCATGATGTGTTGAGAATACCTCCTTATCATTGCAAATTCAATGCCATGGAATTATTACATACTCATGAAATTATTCAAAAGTGGTACGTCCGAGAGCAAAATATAGTTGATAGTGATATTCAAACCATCATAATAAATCCTGGAGATAACTCGGATTCTGAAAATGAAGGAAATATATAATTTTGATTTTTTGTTTCAATTTATTTTAATAATTTAGTCATTGTTGAAATAGGTTGTAACAAAGTAATTGATCCACATAACTTTCCACACTTTATTTTGGAAAATACAGAGAAGTTCGAGCAAGAATACTATTACATCTTGGGCAGCCAGAACCATTACAGAAACTTTCTTCTCTCCACGAAGAAGCTGAAGCCGCCCTCCTAGACAGCACAGAAACTCAAAGTTAAGTCCTCTTTTTACAACTCCAGTTCATTATCATCAAGTACTTACATTTTTAATAAATAAACAATAGTTTTAAAAAACAGTTTCATTTGTATACCTTAGACTATAAGTCTTAAGGGTGTAGCGTGGTCGGTATTTTATTTCAAGTAGCTTCTTTATTTGTTTAATTAAAGTAATTACAAGGTGTTTCTATCTTTCTCACCTTAGTTTTTGTGTAGTTTGTTTGCTTAATCGATAGCGTTCAAAAGATAGTGGCGCCCTTTTTACTTATACATCACAATCCTTCCTATAGTGAGCATTAACTTGGAGTCGAACCACCCCCTGGAGAGGGTCTCTTAGCCGGGATCTCTTTTGGAGAGTAATTTAGTTACAAATTGACTCCCTTGAATTTAGTTACATACGTTTAACGGGATATTAAACATTTACTAATTATTTCATGAATCTAGAAAAGACTTACGTTTGATTTAAATGCTTTGATTTATTTCGTACAACTATGATGTGTAAAGATACAGCGAACCTAGTGTATCAAGCATTTGAATGAAACGAAAATAATTCCTCTAATTGCAGATACTTGTATAGTTGATTCGGAATCTAACGAATTAAATATAGAATAAATCATTTAATTAAATAAATTCAATTACATTACAATAAATTTGAAAGCTGAATCTTTATATGAATAATAGTATATTATTCAATGAGCATATAATTATTGACGAAGATTAAGTTTACAAGTAAATCATCTAAGTGAATAATAGCCATTACAAGCGAATAGAATACTATACTTTGTTCACGACTTTCAAATAAAATTTACTAGTAATTATAAAAAATCTTTATTTTATGAAAATATTAACATAATTATCTATAACTAAAATACTAAATAAGTACTTAAATTATACTATTTATTTGTTGATGTTAATGGTAATGTTTGCATTTACACAGTTGTGTAGATTTATGCTAGGGATCATATTTAGGCTATCTACAATATTTTGGTTAGTGGTAGATGTATATGCGATCTGCTGATGATTTGTAGATGTGGATGCGATCTACGGATTGCTACGATTTAATTCAATGGAAGATATTTTTGAAGCTGTGTCCATTTTATTTTTCATTGATTGTTCAACATAACTTTCCGCTACCGCTGTAGATTTCCACCCCCCATGCCTTTTCAACGCGGTTATATCCCCGCCCGCGTCAACTAAAATAGTTGCAGAAGTTCTGCGGAAACTGTGTCCAGAATACTTTTCTGGGTTGGGTAATTTCAAAAATTTGGCTATGTCTTTTCCCATTTGACTAAATTTATTAATACCAATTCTTTGAGAGGCGCACTTCCCATTCTGGAAGTTAAAAAAAATACATTTGCATTCGAGGTAACCAAACTAGGACGAAGTTTTATATATTGTTTGCAAATAACATAGAAATTGTTGGTTATCGTAAATTTTCTAGTAATTTTTGTCTTTGTATTTGGCACGGTTATTAAGAAAGCAGAGCCTAGATCTTCAATATCGCTAATTTTCATCAAGTACATTTCGTTGGTTTGACAAGCGCCCATTACTCCCATTATCAATGCTACCTATATAAAATAAATATTTATTATTTGCACAAAAGTATTTATTCCATAAGGAACTTTTTTATATTTTCAGACGAAAAAGTATATGCTTTTTTTGCTTCAAAACCTTCAGACTGTCGTTTCAACAGTGCCCTTAGATTACTGTAGCCTTCAATATTAATACCATTATGTACATCTATAGTGCTTCTCAGCATTGAATAGGTGTCCATAACGTGGATGGTTTATATTTTTTTAATAAATCATTAAAATAAACCAGTAAGACTGATTCGGAGAACGATTTTTTTTTGCCAATTCTCCATTGCAGAAAAGATTCATACGCGGATGTATATAGTTTTTTTTGGTTTTTCTGGTAATAAATTTTGCGCTACCAATTTCGCTTCTTTTTCAATATCTTGTATCATTTTAAATGTTTGTTCTTAATTATAAGCCTTCGCTTTACTTTCAAAATTCAAATTCGAATATTCAAACTGATGTGATTTGACGTTTCACAGCTTATAATTTAAAACATGCGTTTTTGAGTTGTGTCCATACCATAGAACTCTAAGAGTTCTATGGTTCATATTGACGTTCAAAGAATAAGTAAAGTACAATGTCGTAGCAGCATTATCACTTGAATTCACACTTAAATTACTCCTTATTTAAGTCAGAACTATCAAAAAGCCAATATTTGATTTTGATGTAAATATTGCTTTTGTTCATACGGTAGCATACACTCCAATACACAGACGCGTAATAAGTGTTGCCTATACAGAATGTACTTTGGTATATGGTATACTTTATACACAGATGCACACGAATATTATTCAATACGAGTATTTTATATGAACTTTTATTTACATGCTATTCTGCAATTTGTCTTTGCAGTCTTTTTGATTTGTAATTTTGCTAAATAGTGCTAAATAAGAAATATTTAACAAAATAAAATCCAAATTTATAGGATACAGTTGATAATGGCGGATTATATGATATTTTTGATGTTAAGGTTAGAATTTATTCATTTATACATTTTTATTAGATTAAATAAATTTGGCACTATAATAATAAATTTAATTTTGTCGTAAAATATGTGTTAGTTACATAAAAACTTAAAAATCAAACAATATTGTGTAAAAAAAGTATACCAAGTTTAGACATACGTGCTGTTTTGACGTCATACAGTGTATAATGGTTCATTATTCACTAGTGAATAATGGGTAACATTATACTTGAGCAAGCACATGTATAATTAATGTTTTATAGCACGGTCATGGACAAAATATATTTAAATAATTTCAAACATATTTATTATTTTTAATTCTATATACAATTATTATATTAAACAGTTTATGATAACTTGAAGAAAATTTAAGTTACTATATATTTTAGGAAAATAAATACTTTGCATAAATTTTGATATTAATTTATTTGTTGGAAGCAATTAGAAATGTAATTTTGTATTATCATTCTGAAATAATATTTGAGTCAGAAAAAATAATTGACATAATATTTAATTTTAAAATGCCAATACTTAAATAATGTATCATTCCTTTATTCCTTTAATCCAATCCAATGATTTAACTCTTCCTTCTACAGAAGATAATTGTCGGACTATGTAATTTTTAATAAATTTCAAAACATTTTCAATAGTGCTAAAGACATTTTCTAAGTAAAGACAATTTAGTTTGAACATTTAATTTTACTTAATGTATGAACTTTTGTAAGTGAAATTTAAGAACTTTAAAAATAATATGAAAGAAGGAAGATGGATAGTTTAAGAGGATATGAAGATTGGAGAAACTCAAGAATTCACTTCTTTCTAAGGAGGGAGGAGTTACAGTCTTAGAAGAATAGGATATTTTTTAAGTTAAAACGGAATAACGTTTTTGCTTGGTGTGTTCAGTTAAAAAGCCTTTTTTATTTTATTTAGTAAAAAGACTTAATTATTCTGTTTACAATATTTTTCATTGTTTTTATTAATTTCGATGTAAGTAAACAAGATTATGAATTATTATAAATAGTCACATTTTGCGTTGTAAAATGTCTTCGATATTTAGTCTTTGTTTTTGGTCTTTGATTATGATTATCAGTCTTTAATATTTGGTTCTTGATTATGATTGTTAATTCTAAAGTTTAAGATTATTGTTGAAAATTATAGTATTTTGTCAAATAGTTAATAAATTAATTTATTTAATTAATTTTTTAAATTTTAACGAATTTTTCGATGGAATCATAGGATTAGAAGATATGCTTAGAATGAATTTGAAAATTGATTTAACAAATAAAAAATTATTTAATAATCACGTTTCAATTCCAATAACATTTAGGTCTCCTACAGACATCAAATTTAAATTTTCGGTAGGTCCGACAGAAAAATTATTAATTTCACTCCCTGTAAGTGTAGCAGAAGTAAAAATATCAATCAATGAAACACATTTAGACAAATTACAAATACCAGAAACATTAACATAATTAATGGTTATGCAGTATGTGAAGTAATTAATACAACTAATGAAACAATTTCTATCATCAAGTTTTGAAATACACAATTTTGATTATATTAATAAAATGCAACCAAATAATAAAAATAATAATAGTAATAATAAAAAAAATTTTTGTTAATTTAAATCATTTAATACGTACAGAACATATGAATTCAGAAGAAAAAGACAGTATAATTAAATTATGTAAAAAGTTTTCCGATCTATTTTTTAAACCTGGCGACACTTTAACTTTTACCTCAAAAATTAAACATTGTATCAAAACCACAGATGAAAACCCAATACATGTAAAGTCATATAGATATCCCTATGTCCATAAAGAGGAGGTTTAAAGGCAGATTAACGAAATGCTTGATAAAGGCATTATAAGACCATCTTATTCGCCTTGGAGCTCGCCTATATGGATTGTTAGTAAAAAACCAGATGCTTCTGGACGTCAAAAATGGCGTTTAGTAATCGACTATAGAAAACTTAATGAGAAACCATTTCTGATAGGTTTTATCAAATAGAGATGACAAAAGACTCGATAGAGAAAACTGCTTTTAGTGTTGATAACGGTCACTATGAATTCCTTAAAATGCCATTTGGTTTAAAAAATGCCCCATCCACTTTTCAAACAGTCATGGACGAAGTACTTAAAGATCTTAGAGACAGAATAATATGTATGGTGTATATGAAACTTACAGTTAGTTTTCTTAAAATTAAGAGAAACAAATTTAAAATGCAATTAGACAAATGTGAATTTTTACATAAAGAAGTTGAGTTTTTAGGGCACGTAGTAACAAATAATGGAATAAAACCAAATTTATTACAGAAAATTCATTAAAATTTTGCTAAAATAACAAAACCGATGACTGTTTAAAAAAGGATAATAAAGTAGAACATACCCCAAAATTTATTAATTGTTTTAATATTTGTAAAGATTTATTAATTTCTGAGCCTGTATTAGCTTATCCTGATTTTAGTAAACCATTTGAGTTAACTACTGATGCTTCAAATTATGCTATTGGTGCCGTCTTATCACAAGAAGGATACCCTATTTCATACCTATGCATCTAGAACATTAACTAGCGCTGAAATTAATTATTCCACAATAAAAATAGAACTTTTAGCTATAGTTTGGAGTTACAAATATTTTAGATCCTATTTGTTTGGTCATGAATTTATCATTTTCACTAACCATAAACCTTTGCAGTGATTGTTTTCTTTAAAAGAGCCCAATTCACGTCTTGTGAGATGGCAATTAAAGCTAGAAGAATATGATTATAAAATAAAGTATGTTAAAGATAAATCTAACTTAGGCGCAGACTCTATCCCGAATTAAAATTAGTAATGATTTAAATGCTTTAGAAACAGAATCTTTAGACGTTAATTTAGACGATATTGATGAAATAATTCAAAGAGAAATAGATAATTTAACTAATGTACCAATGCTAGAAGAAAATATAGAAACTTTACCTGAATTAGATTTAGATGATATTTTTGATGATAGTAAAAATAAAATTAATATAATATCAGACATTCAATTAAAAACCCTAAACGATAATAATAGAAAGATTAATATAATTTCAGACATTCAAATAAAACCCCCAAATAAAAATAAAAATTATCCAGATAATGAATCAGACTTAGAATGCTATTTATTTTAGAACCTCACTTACCCCTGAAATATTCATTACAACTGTTAAAAAATATTTTAAATATTCTGTCTATAAATTAATACATAGTACTGTAATTTTGGAAGATGTTCTCACATTAGAGGAACAAAATGAAAAAGTAAAATATTATCATATTAAAAAAAGGTCGTAGAGTTATAAACGAAGTCAATACATCACTTAGTACAAGATACTATTGGCCCCAAATGTCTGAAGATATAGAAAAATTTATAAACAATTTCTAAACAAATACGATAGAAATCCCCCTGCCATAAAATTTAATCTCACCCCAACTGTTTTAAAACCCTTTGAACATATTCATATAGATGTCTTTTGTTTTTCCAATCAACCTTATTTAACAATTATCGATTCATTTTCCAGGTATGGAAAATCCTATCCGTTACCGAGTATTAATGGTACATCAGTAACAGACAACCTCCTAAATTTCGTCTGTCATCACGGATCCTATTAAATTACCATCGATTGTGGTACAGAATTCAAACTCCATTAAACCACAGCCAAAAATAGTAATTCAAATTCCCCTGTCGAAAGATTCCATTCCACTATCATTGAACATCTTAGATGTTTAAAAGAAGATAATAAAAATCTCAATATCAATCAATTAATGAAATATGCAATCTTAGCCTACAATAATTCGATTCATTCTGTAACTAAATTTACTCCATTTGAAGTAATAAAAGGCCATATTAATAACCCTGACCCTTTTGATCTAAAAGATCACTTTATAGTTTCCAGTTATATTGAAAATCACAAACGGGCCACAAAATTAATATATGATAAAATTCGAGAACGAAATGCAGAAACCAAACAAAAATTAATTGATAAAATCAATCAAAATATATCAGACCCTATAGATTATTCAAATAAATAAACGGCATATAGTAGTACAAAAGCATGGCATAAAAAAGTACCTAAATTTAAAAAGACAGAAGTTCTCAAAGATAATGGGGTATTATTAGAAACCGATAAGGGAACTTATCACAAAAGTATAGCAAAAAAACCTAGAAAGAGTCCTACACTTAATTGTACGTAAACCAAATAATAGAAAATTTAATTACCTATAAAAATATTTTTGAAGATTTCAAAATAATAGAAAATATAATCATTTTAAAACCCCATTAGATTTAATCAAATCATTTAATAAATATTAAAACAAATTTTGAATATAAACAAAACGGAATTAATCAATTTAGGGAGGTTTTGACATATTATTTGTTCCTCAAAGTTTAAATTATGTCACACCCTATTTTTATTAAAACCCTATTTCCATCCTAAAAACCAATAGCCATCCTCATTTGGCACTTAAATCAAAAAACCAGTATCAGAAGAAAAAGACTTTGTAGTTAAATGTAAAAACTTGAAATAATTTTAATTCATCAAGGAAAGAAATTTGATAATTTAAAAATAATTTAATAATTTTCAATTTCATTAAGCAAGAAGAAAAATTTAATAATTTAAAAAAATTTAATAATTTCAATTAATATCAAGAGAAAGAAGAAGGAAGAGGAAGAATAAAGAAGATAAATGAATAAAACGGGATGGAGGAGTTACATGGTGGGAATATTCCATTTTAGTTTTTTATTTTAAATATTATTTAAAAATCATTTACAAGTTAAGTTTTTGGGATAATTTAGATAAGAATTATGTATAAATAGAGAATTATTGGAATTGTTAAAAGAATTATTTTATTACATTCAGTTGTCGAATCAATGTAAGCAGTTGTAATAAATAAACTTATTTTTTTGCTGACGACACCGCATTTATGTACAAGGCTGAGTCATGGATACATTTAAGAGATAAGGTAAAAAAAGATCTAAGTATAATATCTGAATAGTTTAATTACTATTAACTTCGCAAAAACTTATTTTGTAGGTACCATTTACCAGTTATAAACGCGGATTGCCTCAGTTTGACTCTTTAAATGTTGTTAATAATAACACAAACTTTATTATAAATAAAGTAACTAATTTTTAATATTTAGGTGTTGTTTTAGATAATCATTTAAGATGGAATTTCCATATTGCACATGCATCTAGAACAATAAGATATTTATTACCTAAAATAAAACTTCTTAAAAATATAATGAATTTTACATACTTAAAAACAATCGACTATTCTCTACTTCAGTTACCGTTCGCAGTTGCCTTTCCGGTTGAATGTTAAAAAAGCTGCTTTCACATTTAGATTCTCCGTTGCTGTTACCGTTCACCGCTGGACTTGACATTCCCTGACGTTCAGACATAACGAAGTTTTAAGTTTTGCAGTTCGCCTTTCGTGCTGTTCGCGTATTAACCCTTAACTGGTGACTATGCGTCTCACAGACTCCGCACGTTTATTAACGCGCCTTCATTTCGGTGTACCTTCCTAGTCTAGCTTTTTTAGAGTATGTATATTCGAACGTGGTAATTAGAGGTACCTCGCTCATCCCGTTTTCGAAATATTTATGTCGCGGAGTCTACTAGACGCAAGGTCACCATTAGTGTTGTTTTAATATGGCTGGTTCTCGTAAAGCTGTGTAAGAGTATTAGACTATGATTTTGAAGAAGTGTGCACAAAATGGCGTACTGAGGCGAACAGTTACATTAGTGATGATGATGTGGAATAAGGATATTAGGTATATAGAAAGTGATCATTTTACGGACAGCGAACAAGAACCAAGTGAAAATGAACAGCAACAAGACTCAGATATGATATCTAGCGAAGATGAAGAAGAGTGTGAATTCCAGCAATTATTACAATTTTGAAAGAATAGGTTTAAGTGGAGTTAAAAGGAGCCAACTAAAAACGTCCGTACGCCTGCTCACAATATGGTTGTACTACCATCAATCCGTTCAAAAGTAGATAGTAAATTGTTTTCACCAGATATGTATAGTCTTGTTGTCAAGAGAACTAATGAAAAACTCGCAACTTTTCGGCCAAAACATCAACAATATAAAAAAAGACAAATCCGAGTTGGCTGATACTGATGAAATAGAATTGAGAGCTTTCTTGGGACTGCTTCTGTATACTTCTATTTATAAGTCAAATCATGAGGGAAAGGACGGTCTATATTTAGAGCAGTTATGTCGCAGAAACGTTTCCTGACCCTGATGGCTGCCTTAAGGTTTGACGATGCCTTGGACCGAGAACAAAGAGCAACGTATAATTCATATGTTGCTGTCCAAGAAAATTTTTTGACATATTTGTATGAAATTCAAAATATGCATATACGGTTGGGAAAAATGTGTGTGTAGACGAAATGCTCGTAGGCTTCAGAGGTAGATGTCGCTTCAAAATGTATATTCTCAGCTAACCCTGTAAATATGGGATAAAATCTTATGTATGACTGATGCACGAACTGGGTATTTACATAATGCTTACATTTGTGCTGGGAAAGGTTCAGATGAAGTTAGCCTTACAAATGAAGAAAGAAGAATGAGCATACCTAGGTACTCAAGCAGTTATAAGATTAGTCAAACATCTTTACAATACTAATAGAAATGTAACTGGCGACAACTGGTTTAGTTCAGTTGATTTAGTACATCATCTACAACAACATAAACTCACTTAGGTTGGCACAATGCGTAGATATAAAAAAGAAATTCCTGCACAGTTCCTTCCGCGACCAAATCGTAATGAACTTTGTATGGATTTACCAAAAACGCAACACTTTTGTCCCATACAACTAAGAAAAATAAAGCTTTCTTTTTCTTCCATCATCATTCCAGAAATAAATTATTTTTACAACATCACCAAAGGGGGTGTAGACACGATGGATGAAGTGTGTAAAATATTCCTGTAGCCGCAGTACACGTAGATGACCCATGGCTATTTTTTATAAACTATAGTAGACGTATGTGGAGTAAATTTATACAATGTTTACTTCGATTCCCGACAATAATTGGACTAGATTCAAATTTATAGAAGCCCTGGCCGATGAACTCGGAAGTATCCCTGATATTCCCGAAAATAAGGCTAACGAAGAAGAAAAGCTTGAAACAAGAAAATATTGCTACATCTGTCCATCCAAAATAATAAATAAGAAAATAAGAAGAAAGACTGCATATTTGTGCACAACGTGTCAAAAACCCATATAAGTATTTGAATTGTTCTCGAAAAATTTGTATAAATTGTACCAGGGTAGAATAGATCTTTAACGTTTTTTGTGATTTGCAGGTTTTGTGCAGAATTGCAATTATGTTGTTTTTAACATTTTTTTTATATAAAATGAACCTATTTTTAAACATACATATTTGTTTGTATTTGTTTTGGAATATGGCTTTAAAAATTTTGGGTTATAAAACATGTTACGATTTTTTCTGTTTGCAGTTTGATTTTTTCTTTTTCACTAAATAAAAATGACGTTACAATATTTTTTTATTATTAAAAACTGTTTTATTGCATTTTTTAGGTGCCAGCTTGACAAAAACAGTTTTTTTAGCCAGGAGTCTGTCAAACTCATGGTCACCATTCGTGTAATTAAAAATAGGGTTAACAGGTAAGGGTTAACCAATCAAAAAGCAAGAAACAGGCAATCCCTGGACAGGTATTCTCGTAAAACGATACGTTTTTGGTACGCTAAGCGAAACAGCGAGCGTTCAGCTCGCTGACCGAATCGTCCACCAAGAGCTTTACGTATTCTGTTAGCCAAACGAATCGCCATGCGAAACGACTAAATCGATTCGGCTGAGCACATTTTGGCATCGATGTATTTTACAATGTTCCGAACCTATTACTTGACTATCTTGACATTTGTCGTAGTGATTTAACCTCACATCTCTTGTTATTATTATTATTTACGTTACGAGTTTTACAAATGGCTAAAAAGTGTCTATCACCAAATCAAAAAAAAAACTTTACTTGAATACCTTGAGGATCACCCGAAATTGGTAACTCATAAACAAACGAACCAATGACTTCTATTTCATAATTTTAAATCAGCAATTTCTATTATGTTTTTCATAATGGAAATACGTGTATTAAAATTATGAAAAACATAATTTTAATTCTGTAAAAAAATAATTACGAAATAAAAATTTTGAAACTAAAGATTATTTTTTATTCTTGCTTTTTAAATGTTGTTATTAAATACCAAAACGGCACGCCATAGATTCTCTGGAAAAAATCGCTGCCTTTCAACCTCATCTTCCTCATCTAGAATATTCCCTCCTATATATGGAAGAGCCATATACAGTGTGTAAAAGCCAAATGTAATAAATTCATTATTTCGGTTACTGTACATATTTATAAAAAATCCCGAAACACGTCGAATTTAAATTATAAATTCACATTCTTTAACGTGAAAATGCAACCCCTACCTTCAACCCCCTTAGAATGACAGGTACAACCCCCAATTTTTTAAATGAGAAGTATAGGCTTGTGATATATCATTTGAAAGGTCTCTTCATTCTCTATTCAAAAATGCTATCATGTTGTTACCGAAATTCGCTAAAATATACTCGAAATTTATTACAATATACTTAAAACTTATTTCCCGTTTAGGTCTTGATAATCAGAAAGTGAACAAAAACCATAGCAATGTGGTTTTTAGATGGTAACCATGAAAAAACTTTAAAGAATTTTCGTGGCAACGCTATTTTAACAAGCAGTAGTAAATTGTTTTATTTAAGTTGTCATTGTTGTAATTTAAGTATAAAGTTTGTTCAATTCAATTCTGAAAAATGGTTAGATTAACGGAAATTCATAAAATAACAGTTTTACAAATGATTGGTTACGGAGATAACATCCGAACACAACAGGAAGTAACCCGCCTATTTCATGAGAAATTTCCTAATTTACCGCCTATATCCCAAGGAACAATAAGTAAAATAGAAAAGCAGTTTCGCGAGTTTGGTCATGTAAGGCAGATAAAAAAAGCAGCTGCCAATGTACTGAGTGATGAACTCAAATTAGATGTGTTGCTTGAGTTTCAGGAAAACCCACATACATCGAGTAGACAGGCATCCACTACATTCAATGCTAGTCATACATCGATAGCAAACATATTAAAAGAAAATAAATTGCATCCGTATAAGATGATACCTACTCAGGAGCTCATGGAAGACGATTTTGATAGGAGAACTTTTTTTTTGTGAGCAAATGATGGACATGTTGGATAACAATATTATCCAATTAGAAGACGTTATGTTTTCTGATGAGTGTACTTTTTTACTTAACGGATATGCTAAATTGCGGCAAAATTGCCGCTATTGGTCCACGGAAAATCCTCACTGGATGAGAGAAGAACACACTCAATACCCTCAAAAGGTTAATGTTTGGGCAGGGATTGTAGGGAACAATATCATTGGTCCCTTTTTTATTGAAGGCAACTTGAATGGCAACAATTATTTGGCACTACTTCAAAATGATGTCATTCCAACGTTGGTAAATTTATATCCTAATCCAGGTAACCCTCAAGTTCCAGCGAATACGATATGGTTTCAGCAGGATGGAGCACCATCACATTACCAACTTAATGTCCGGCAGTACCTCGATACAATATTTCCCAATCGGTGGATAGGGAGGCGAGGATCGATTGAATGGCCAGCGCGATCACCTGATCTTACATTATTAGATATCTTTTTATGGGGATATGTGAAGAGCCATGTGTACAAAACTAAACCTTCTGATTTAAATGACTTGAACGAATAACGCTTGCGATTAGGTCGATCACGCCTGATATGTTAAATAATGTTGCATGTATGTATGTATAAGTTAGGGGTGATAATTACACTGCGACCTATAGGATCTATTGTGTCCCCCCTTACTTGCCATGTTCTGATATTTTCTCAGACTTATAGCAGCTTTTCGAGTCCTATTTTCCTGAGGAAGTTTAGGACATCGTCGGGCTTCAAGTCAGGTACATCCCCTTCCTCTATTCCATGTGCTCCTAGGTATCTAGCCCTAGAATTTTGCAAGGCAGGGCATTCTGCGAGTATGTGTATTGAGGTTTCATCCTCTTCCTCACAGAATCTGCACTTTGCTTCATCTGCTAACCCTAGTTTCTTCATGTTAAATAATGTTAGAAGACAGTTTTATTTGAGATTAGGATGTTGCCAAGACGTTCGCGGAGAACATTTTGAACATCTACTTCATTAACATTCATAGTTCTTTTTCGTGTTCTACATTTTATTACGTTTTGCATTTGCATAGTATTTTAATAAAGGTGTGTTATCAATTAAATTCAAATCAGATTCACAAGTTAGTCCAAGGGCACGTTCTCTATCGTTTGCTATGATGGAAAAATTGAAAAATAGCTATAACGGTAATGTAATCTTGGAGTGATTGAATCTATAGATTAGTCTCCTATAGTGCCGGTTTAAAAAAAACGGTTCTGTCTGCACTTGCGGTGACTTCAAGGTAACTTTAAATCCGTTTATTGAAATTGACCAGTTTTTATTGCCGAAAGTTGAGAATTTATTTGTTAAACTACAGGGCATTTCTCAAAGCTTGATCTTTCTAATGCATATCAACAAATTTGTTTAGATGAAAAGTCAAAAAAGTTAATGACTATTTCAACTCATAAAGGGTTATATTAGTACACACGTGCTCCATTTGGAATTGCAAGTATTTCGGCGAAATTTAAGAAAATTATTGAAACTTCCATCGTCAATGCACCCACTCCAACTAATATAACTTCTTTACGCTCATTTTTAGGGTTTATAAATTATTATGGCAAATTTGTTAAAAATTTAGCAACAATTTTATATCTTTTACATAATTTGCTTAAAAAGAATAGTAAATGGGAGTGAACAGATGATTGCAAAAATGCGTTTGAAAATATCAAACAAATATTAGTTAAAGCTCCAATTTTAGTTCATTATAATTTTGAGCTTCCGGTTCGTTTGATTACGGATTCAATAAGTGACTATGAGGTAGGCGCTTTAATTTCACATATTATGCACGATGGTTCCCATAAGGTAATCGGGTATGCATCGCGCATGCTCTCTAGCGCAGAATTATTTATTTTTGCGAAAATTTACCTTAGTGATGGATAATAAACCTTTTTATTACATTTTATTTACATTTTTTACCCTAACAAAAATATTTCTCAATTTTCGGCAAATAGATTAAAACGGTGGGCGTTAATTCTAGCAAGCTATCAATATGATATTGAAGTTGTAAAAACCGACAAAAATCCAGCTTACCATTACCTTTAGAGGAAAATTCGTTACTTGATGTTGAAGAAGAAGAACTTTATTGAAAATAGGTTACCCTAACATAAACATATATCTAAAATATAACTATAAATACTACATATAAAGCAGTGTTTAACAACTATTTCTAATTATTAATTTTTTTTATTGACAATTTGAGCAAAAGTAAGTAGGGTAAACTATACAGTCAATGGACAGTGACAGTGATGGGACATTCTAACGTTATACGTAAAAAATAAGGAACCTGTAACACGGTGCCGATCTACTCTTTTACAGTTAATTGTAATTTCTTGGTACTTTACGTTAAGGACAAAACTGTCAAATGTTATAAATTACACAGTGCCACCGACATACTTTTTAAAATAAAAATTTTCGTAATTACATAAAAATAATAAATTAATTTAAAAAATGATAAAATGGCAAAATATAAAAAATATTATAAACAACTTATTTCATATGGCTGTTGTGACACTCGTTCTTTAAACAACTCATCGCTTCACGATTCGTTTTTTAAACTTTAACTCGTGTCATAACAGAAATCCATATGAAATGCGTTGTTTAATATACTATTTTAACATTTTGTTTGTTTTCATTCTTTAAAAATAAACATACAGACTAATAATGTCAGGTTTCATCTACTGACTAGTGGAGTTCGATCATTTAATACAAAATATTTGTGGAATTGGTAACGGTTTTCTAATATCGGTTCGCTTAAATATCCAATGACTATATTGTTTACCCTATCAAAAAAACAAAATAGGTAAAACAGGAACAAAATATTTGAACTATGGAATGCAATGAAACTACTAGGTACCATTACTTATTTTTTACTTTTCACAAATTCTGCTAGCTGGTGTTTGAAAATTCTTGGAGATGAACTGCTTTTAATTGTAAATTATTAAATCCTTCAAATCCTTTAAAAAATAAAGAATTCATAGAGCACTTTTTATTAGTTGCAGTAATGTAAATATTATTATGTCTTGTATCATAGTTATGAATATCAACATTGAATCTTATGAATTTACAAAAGTATGATGGTGCTAAATTATGAAGAATCTTTTATATAAAAATCATTGTTGAATAGTACAGCGCTGTGAAACTAAGAACCATTATAATGTTTCAAGCATGGATACAATTGGAGAACCTATATCTATTTTTTCGAAGGATAATACTCATACCTCGATTTTGCAGTTTTTGTAACTGTGATACTTGATTTAAATTAAATAAGCAGAAAACAAAAGAACAAAAATCAAAGTGAGGCGGCACAATTGAATTAAAAACTGTAACTCTAGACTGTAGTGATAAAACTCTTGATATTCTTGTATATAGTTTTTTACTTATCTTTTTAAAAATATATTCAAAATGATCACCGAACAACAGATTTATTGTAAATATAAAATTCAAGGTATTTAATGGACTTTATAACCTCTATTTTTTCTTTATTTATTTTTAGATTAATTTCATCAACATTAAGGCAATTGTATCTACTTGTTTTTGTTGGTTATGATCATAGCTTTTGTTTTTAATGTATTTAACTTTAATTTATTCAATTTCAAATATTTATCTATTGCAGCAAGAGCAGAATTCATTTTAATTATTGCATTTTGTAAAACTTCATCAAAGCATGCAACTAAAGTATCATCTGCAAAAATATTGACAAAATCAACCTAACCAAAAAGTTCCAGGTCATTTAAATATATACCTACCTAATTAATAAGAAGGGGCCCAATACACTACCCCTGGGGTATACCTGTATGGATATTTACTACATTTGGGATAATATCACATATTTTTACTTTTTGTTTTCTTTCCATTAAGTAGTGGGATAACCATTTATATATACAGTATCCGCCAAAATAAACAGTAGCAAAAATAAATTAATTTCTGTAATGTAATGTGTTCAAAATTTTCACCATTTCGACGCAAACAAGCTTCATATCGATTTTGTAAGTTAATAAACATATTTATAAAAAGTGGTTGATGGAACTGCCGAAAAATATTTTGTATTCTTTCCCGTAGTTCGGCAAAATTCGCCGGCGGATTTTCCGAATGAAATATTTTTTCCTTCATTATGCCCCAAATGTATGCGTCAGGTGGCGTCAGATCAGGTGAATGAGAAGGATATTCGAAGTCTGTTCACCGAAAAATTATTCTATTATCGAAATGTTGACGAAGTAAGTCTAAGGTGCGCACAGCTGTATGGCTCGTTGCACCATCTTGTTGAAACAATTTTGTGCGAAACTGTAGATTTCGTGCACGGCAAAAGTTATTTAGATCTCTCACAAAAGGTATAATAATTTTCTCTCTATAACGTTCTTGGTTGACAGTAAGTGGATTCTGATTATCATCTTCAACGAAATAAGGACCAATCATTCCATTACCAGATACCGCGCACAAAACGGTAACTCGAAGACTGTGGACTGGTTTCTCTACAATGACATCAGGACGTTCAAATCCAAGGAATCTGGTTGTTTGTCATTAATATAGCCGCTGAGATGAACGTGACTCTCGTCTGAAAACCATATGTTTTTCAAAAATTCGGGATCTTCGTAAATTAAACTCAACATGCGACCACAGTAAATTTCTCTTGCACGTTTGTCCGCAGCATTTAGTCGTTGTCCAACTTGAATACGGTATGGATAACCACCAATTGATTTGAACATTCGACGCAAAGACGTTTCACTAATGTTGAGTTGTCATGCATTTCTTACAAGACTTCTTTGAGGTGATTGCACAACTTCGTTAAAAACACGTCCTTCATTTTCGTTAGTGCATACTGTTTTTCGACGACCTGAAGAACCTTTACGTTGACACAATACACTACCAGTGCGACTAAATTTTTCAACAACAGCTAACATCACACTTTTACTAGGAGCTGCTTTATTAAATTTTTGTTGATATTTTATTGACACCTGTTCTAAGCTTGGACCATCATTACGACCTTTTCCGTATAAACGAAAATAATGGTCTACCAAAAACACTTTTTCTTCCGTTGTTAGAACCATTTGTAAATCTAATTTAACTGCAGCGTACTATTAATATATCAACTAATGACAATTAAGTCAAATATGACAAATCCATATTACATAAACAACTCCACAGCACTCTCTGTTTCGGTACTGTTAATTTTGGCGGATACCGTGTACTTCACCATTCATACCATAACCTTGAAGCTGACGTAACAGTATGTGACGATAAATGGTTTCAAATGCCCTCTTTAGATCTAAAAAACAGCTACCGCATATTTATTAGCATCTATTTCCTTTTTAAATTTACATAATGTAAGCTGAATATTTTTTATTAAAATTTTATTAAATTCAATATGTTCTAAAATTTGATTATGAACAGCTAAGTATTTCGAGAATCTTTTTAAGAGGTGGTAAAGTATTAATAGGTCTAAACTCTGAAGCCTTTATGGTACTGTTAACTTTTGGTATTGGAACCACGGTACTAGTTTTTAAAGCATTTGGTACTTTGCATATCCTCAGTGAGGTATTAACTAAATTTAATATTACGTGACCACTAACTTGAAAAATTTCTTCTTGAATTTTTGAATTTAGTACTTCATGTGTACTACTTTTATTATCTTAAGAGCTACCAATCACTCGCAAATCTTCCATTGATAATGCCCTAAACTTTGAAAAACTGGGATATAGGTTAAAGTTGCAAAATTTCCACTGCTCGTCATCCACAATACTTTCCACAATATGTTCAATACTGTCTATAAAATAATTATTAAATTTATTGACAATTTCTTTTTCATCTCTTTCTAAATTTGGCGTATTATTAAAACTAAAATCAATAACATGAAAATTTAGATTTTTTTCATTTATCAAATTTTTTAATGTTTTCCACATAAGTTTAGAATTATTGCGGTATATGTCTATTCTCTCAAAATAATACTTTTATTTTTTGTTTTTTTAGTAAATTTACAACTATGTTTCTTTGCTTTTTAAAATTTTCCCATTTTAAGTTTTTATCTACCCCATTTGTTAATTTAAATTCCTTATACATCACATCTCGTTTTTTAATATTATTACAAATTTCATTATCAAACCACAGGACATTATTTTTATATTGACAACTCTGAACAGGTGAAATTCCATCAATTACAGCCTTACAGTTATTTTCAAAATTATGATAAATACAATTTACATCGGTAGAGTCCAAATTCCAGTTACATTCTATCAATTCCACCTTAATTTTTAGCACTCATATCTCGATATTTTTTTGCCGGCTTTAAATTAACAGACATTAAAGAGTGGTCACTTACTATAGGAGTATCATGGACACAGCAGGTAGCAGAATTGTGATTTACTAGTACATAATCAATTAACGTTTCACTAATTTTCGTTACTCTAGTAGGTTCACTAAACAATTGCTGGATTCCATATTGTAAAAAAATAGATTTAATTTTTGTTATATAAAAACTATCATTTAAAAAGTTCATATTAAAGTCACCAATCAAAATACATCGCTTATTACAAGTAAAAATATCATCACAGATTTGTCAAAATCATCCAAAAACTGCACATCAGAACTGGATGGAGAATGATATAGGCATCCAATTGGAGTTAAAAATTACTTTTATTACCTTACACCAGAAATTATCTTCTCGTTTTAATGAACTTTTGCCTAATTCAAATAAAAAATTGACAGAACTCTTAGATCAATGATAATAAAATTGAAAATTATTCCACAATAATTTATGATACCAATGAGGTTATCACAGATAATCAAAATGATTCTACTGAAAATGTTACTAGTAGTTGAGATAATACAAGAGTTGTAAATAGACCTAAAAGAAAGGTTAAACCTCCTGAACGTTTGAACTATGGAAAATGAATTTATTTTTATATTGGGTGTTTCTTCTTTTTTTATTTTTATTTTAAATTTTGGTGGAATAATAATTTTATTATTTTTTTAAGGGGAGAGATGTAATATATATATTTGGTTTTTAACACCCTGTATTAGTAAATTCATTTATGTTTAACGACTGCTTATCAGTCTTGGAATGTGTAAATAGGTATAAAAAGTAGTTTTTAAATGTATCGGTGTGATTGTTTTATATATTTTCGAAATAAACCACTGAAATGAAAGTTTGTCTTATTTATTTGGACTCATTTCTTTATGTGATGGCCATCAAATTACGACAAATATATTACAACTATATTGACAGCTATCCATCGATATTATTTGACTCTCTGGAAATCCTGGGAATTTCACCTCATAAACTACAATTGTAATGGTGTAGAAATCAATAAGCAACATCAAAGCTATTTTGAAAAGGAAGTACAAAGATGAGAACGTGTTATTCAACAGATTCCTTTGATTCCCAATGAAGTGCGATTCGACTTTAAACTAATACAATATCCAGTATAGCTAGCATATGCAGTACCAATAAACGACAAGTGTTTTTACATTAATCTTGAAAGTTCTTGTGTTTCAAATTGTTAGTGGTGAATTTCCTGTTTCCGTGTCGAAATTTCAAACATCCCATAATTTTGAAACATTGTTTTAAACATATTCATAGTAAGGACAGTACTACGTCTGTCGGGCCAGCCAGGTAGAATTAGTATTATTTTTTGAAGTATTAAACAATAATTTTTACTTAAATATTTTCATTTATTCATTTCTATATAAATGCCACCCTCAACTAAACGGGAAAACAAATAATAAAGTGGGAATACACAATTGTATTATTCCAAATTAAATGTTATAAAGTTACATCTTTTGGTTAATTTAAAAATATTTTGTCTAAAAATGAACAAAATTATGATGCAATATATTTACTGTACCTATCTTTCAGGTATTATTTATTTTAAAGATATTTGTATCAGATATCACTCATCTTTTTACGATAAGATACCTAAATGCTAATATTTAGTGTTGGGATAACTTGAGTGACAAACTTCTCCAGTAAAGTACGATTCTCCAAAAATCGGTTTGACTCAAGAGTTCTATTAAAACCATTTATACTTTTATTATAGGAATGCAATAAACAACTTGGTTTAATACCATTGTTTAGAAAATTATTAAGTAAAAGAAGCAAACCATGCCACAGAGTGAAATTTAAGGAATTTGAATTAGTATATTAAACAACGCATTTCATATGGAATTCTGTTATGACACGAGTTCATGTATAAAAAAAGAATCGCTTCGCGATTCGTTTTTTAAAGAACGAGTGTCAAACCAGCCATATGAAATAAGTTGTTTATAATATTTTTTATATTTTGCCCTTTTTACCATTTTTTAAATTAATTTTTTATTTTTATGTAATTACGAAAATTTTTATTTTAAAAAGTATGTCGGCAGCACTGTGTAATTTATAAAATTTGACAGTTGTGACATTTAGACTATCAAATGTTAATGTTTTAAAATATTTTAAAATGAATAATGTACCAATAATAATATATTATATAAGTAAAATATTATATTCATATTCACAGATACTTTCTTAAAGAACAATATAAAATTAATAAATTGCTATTAGCCACAAATGTCATTGTCAATAGTCTTGCCTTTAGAAATTTCACTCATGTCGCCAACCATTTAAAACAAAAATTTGCGTGCGTAAAAGTTACATTACGATACGCAAATGCGTTTTATAATGACGATTTTTATAAGTGCAAAATATAAAAAATATATTTAGCAATTATCAGGTTTTACAAAATAATAGTAAAATTTGTTTTATTATAACCCTTTAGTCATAACAATTGTTCGTTAAACGTACTATACCTTGATTATTAAAATAACCGACTTAATTCAGTCATTAAAACAACTACACCAGTGATATTCAACATTCATCAGAGGATGCGCACGGTTTACAAAAACTCCATTTACTGCCCAACAGTTGGGAATATAAAAATAGATCCAAAGAACATGAGAGACTAGATATTTATCTGGCATATATAAGGTTATTTTCGGTAACGTTTATTTATTAAAACATAAGGGTAGAATTTCGTGAAAACTATAAACTTTAAGTCGAAATTACGTTACTTAACTACAAATCAAAATAAATTTTATTTTTTTATAGTTATAATTACAGCTTAAGCTAAAGCCGCTCACATTAAATTTTGCCTTAAACTAGTTCCATAAAAGAAAATATTTACTTTCTTTTTTAATGTTTTACGTAAAATAATTGCAAACAATAGATCATGTTTTTTACCAGCGACGCATAATACCACTAGGTGTATAAAAGTTGTATAAAATCTCTATCCCTAAATAAAGATAGTGAATGGTGGGGTTACCACATTCAATCACTTTCAGTTTCAAGTGAATTGTAACTTGAGTTTAATTCGGTTATTACAATTACTGGAGTATCGAGTACTCGATTCCGAAAATCAGGCGGTTCATCCCAGCACTGCTGATTACTTTGCATTTGGTTGAAACCAGTCGAATTGTACAAAACGAAAAAATGGTTATCCAATATTTAACAGCTGGAAAAGGTCAAGGAGGGTGTCACAAATGAAAAACTTATGAGTTCATCAGCTGGAAAGTTGGAGGGTAGCGTAGTGTAAAACTGCCATTTTCCGACGAAACCTGACTTCTGGTCGAAAAATGTTGAATGGCAAAGTTTTAGGCAATTAACAAAGCTACAATTTTTGCCAGATATATTTTTTTAGATTTACCCTTTTTCATTTGTCACTTTTTTAAAAATACTTGTATGAAACTTGGAGAAAATATAGTTTTTTATGATCCAAAAAACGTCAATTTTTGTTGTAGATCTCGCGTTCTTTCGAAAAAAAGATGTTTTTTTTAAACGAAATTTCTCCTTCAAAAAATTATTCAACAGAGTTCGTTCGTGTCGTCTTTCCCTTTACTTCCTTGTAATTTCAAGACATTTTCTTGAACTTCTTTCCAGCCCCACTTTGTAACATTTAATTTATTACCCAGCCAACTTTGGAGATGATAATATGTCCTATAACAATGTTGTACAGCTGCACCGACAGCTAGAAGTAATTTCTCGAAATAAAATGGATTTTGCAGTCATAATTATGTACAAGATAAAATCTTAAATCGTCGAGAGTTACTTATTATTTTTATATTTATAATTATATGTTATTAGATTACAACCATTTAGGTCAATTATTTGTGGATCTGACTGTGGCTCATAAAATGGTTTTACTAAATCCATGAGAGTTGACATTTTTTAAAATAAATCAACTATACTTTTCCTCCTTAACTGCAAAACCAAATACCATGTCACAACCTGTGAAGCAGTGCAAAAACGCATTAATTGAAACATAATTTTCTATTTTAAAACTGTTGCAAGCATACATACTAGCACTTACATTTCCTACACCTGGTTTTAGGAAAAAATCGGTAGGTTTGTTGAACTAAATTGTGTCATTAACACTAGATCAATATCTTTTCCAATAATAATAATTTTTTAAGGTCACCTGTTGTTAACAATTTGATTTTTGTCTAAAATTTCTAAAGCTGAATTTATAATTAAAGCTTCAGCATCTTCTTCTGCTTGTTTTACTGTAAATTTTTCGAACTTCAAAGGGGTTGAGGGTAATTTTATAAGTTCTTTTTTATTTTCATTGCATAAAAATTAGTCTTACGTCAGTGTAATTTTAGTATTTTTCTCCATGTGCAAAGAAGGAAAATTTAAATTGTTTTCGTCTTGAATGTTAACTTGATTTTGTCCAACAAGAACCAAAATTACCACCATCAGATTCGCTAGTCGCATATCCATCAAGGAATTGTTTGCATAATGATTTAGCACATAAGACACATAACAATTTGTATGTTACAAAAATAATTTTTTACCGATTTTTTCAAAAATTTTAAAGAGTATATAAATATGTTCTTTATATTGAGAGAAATTAGACAGTAAGACGAAAAAAACGGGACCCGAACGAACTCTGTAGAATAATGTTTTGAAGGAGAAAATGGCAGTTTTCCAATATGCTACCCAATTTTAACACATTTTTACCCCCTAAAACTACCCTTTAACTTTCCAGCTGATGAACTCCTAAGTTTTTCAATTAGGACAACCCCCTTCACTTTTTCCAGCTGTTAAACATTGGATAACAATTTAATTTTTTTGTATGAAATTTTGTAGAATTCGACTGATCTCGTTACCGTTAATGATAAAAGTATAAGCACCTAATATAAGTTATCAACATAACTATTTTGATTAATAATTGATGACGATCCTTTAAAAGTTAACTTTATGTCATTACACTTATTTTACACTCCCTACATATTTAAAAAATTTTGATTTGTAGCCTATAATGATCTACTTAATCCTATTGGGTTTTTTATTATGCCGTATATTGTCGTTTCATTAAGTGTGATGTACCCGTTATGTATGTACTACAAATTATTAAATTATATTAAAAATATTATAATTTTTTGGTTAAATCGGGTACAGCCTTAAATAAATCTGCAATCAGTCCAAAATCCGCAACATGGAAAATTGGAGCTTCAGGGTCTTTATTTATAGCCACAATAGTCTTGCTATCTTTCATTCCAGCCAAGTGTTGAATCGCCCCAGAAATACCAACAGCAATGTATAAATCCTAAAAAAAATGTATATTTAGCAATATCATAAAAAAATTATATTGAGTTAAGCCCGCTTATGTAGCGGGCTTAACAACTAAGTTGGTTAGTTCATATATTATGACTTTATTTTATAAATAAATTTGACTTATTTAAATTTAAAAATTCAAAATTAAAATAGTTTTTTATGTTAAATCTACCAATTTTTTAACAAATAATTTAATTATACTCGTATTTTTTCTTGAAAATGAAATAAACGTATTTCAAAGTCTTGGAAAACAAGTAAAAGTAAAACAAACCGGATTTATTTGGATTGTATTGATTTAGGGGCAGGGGTAATAAATTATCTTTCCAAAACATCGTAAATTTTGTTTAATATATTTACCAATTCAACACCATTTTAATTAATATTCATACTAATTCTTTGAAAATGCAATAAATATGTTTTGAAAACCTGCAAAACAAGTAAAAGAGTTTCCTTTTACCCCAATAATTGTGGTATAATACCTTATACCTTATATTTAAAAATATCGGGGGTTGCAGCCAGTAATTATTAAGTTCAATCTTTAAAGTTTTTGTGAGAGTTTTCGGTAATTTTTTTTACTTATTTTTGAGATTAAATTAGAAGCTAGTATTTTTGATTGAAAATCTTGATTTATTTATTTATTTATTTATTTATTTATTTATTTATTTATTTATTTATTTATTTATTTATTTATTTATTTATTTATTTATTTATTTATTTATTTATTTGGGATACAGACAGGACAGACCCATAAGAGTATCCACACATTACAGTTAAATTACAAATTTTTACAAGTTTAACAACTAGAAATATAATTAAAAATACAAAAAAGAAGAGACATCTAAGTTAATGGTATTAAAAAATGGTTCCTCAATAGTTTTTTAACCGCAGTTGCATTATGAAAGAATATATCTACTTCCACGATATTAGATAATTTGTTATAAGTGTTAGTTATTCTATGTACTGGAGAATTAAGGAAATAATTAGTAAATGCTTGGTCTGTAAAAAAGGTGTAATTATTTCTAGTAGCATAGGTGGGAGTATGGAGATTTATGGAATTCGTAATTTTGATACAATCAATATTATTGTTTAAAATTTTATGAGCAAACATGACATCCGCAATTTGCCTACTGTGCTCAAGGGTAATTATTCTTAAAAAGGAACAAATACGTTGTCTATCTGTTTCCGGATAAAACTTTCTTTTACAGTATGAAATGAATTTATTTTGAATAGATTCTAATTTTGAAATGTAAACCAAGTAACGTGGATTCCAAATGACTGAACCGAACATTAAGATGCTATGGACATATGCCATATACAAAGTTCTAATGGTAAAAGGGTTTTGCAATTCGAAACAAGTTCTGTAAATGAAGCCTAATTGTCTATTTGCTTTTTGGGTAATATGATATATGTGTTTGTCAAAAAGGAGTTTTGAGTCCAAAATTATTCCAAGATCTTTTATACTATCTACCGGATGGAGTACACAATTAGAGATTTCATATTTGTTGTGATTTAATTCAGGACTGCTACGATAAAATTGTATGTAGTTGCACTTAGAGACATTTAACAACAGCTTATTTTTTACACAATAATCAAATAGATTATTTAAGTCTTGTTGAAATCTAAACCGGTCATTAGGACATGAAATGGAATGATAAATTTTTAATCGTCTGCATACATAATAAAATATACAAATTTAAAACAGGTAGCAATATCACTAACATATAAATTAAATAGTAAAGGACCCAAATGGGACCCTTGAGGTATCCCTGACGTGCTGACTTCTACGTTAGATTTAAAGGTTCCTAAGATTACTTGTTGAGATCTATTTCTATAAACTACCATGTATACCGACCTCAGCAAGTTTCGAAATAAGGATCGAATGATCGATTTTATCGAAAGCCTTACTAAAATCAGTATAAACAGAATCGACATTCTTTCTATCATTTAGACTTTTTAGTATGTATTCAATGTAAATAAATAAGTTTGTGTCAACTGAACGTTTTTTCATGAAACCGTGCTGTTCAATATTAAGTACGTTTTTGACATCGTAATAAAGAAAATCAAATATTATACTTTCAAATATTTTACTAAAAATGTTTAATTTCGAAATGGGTCTATAATTCTCGACTTTATTTTTATTTCCGGATTTATGAATTGGGATAATAAAAGCTGTTTTCCATTTATCAGGAAATAGACCGGCAGTAAGAGATTTATTAAATAGTAGAAATAGAGGCTCTACTAGAGATTCTTTACAGTTTTTAATAAAATCTGTTGATAGGTCATCTGGTCCAGGACCCTTGTTAGGTAAATTTACAATTTTTTGTGCAATTATCTCGCGGGTGATAGTATAATTCGAGATATTTAGTGACGTGTTAATATTAGTGGTATTAAAGTTACTAGCATCACTATTCACAAAAACAGAAGCAAAATAATCAGAAAACATGTTACAGATTTTTTTCAAATCAGTAATTGGGCCGTCGGCCGTAAGCAAATTGTTTGGAAAATTATTGGGGTTTCTTTTATTTTTTACAAATTGCCAAAAGTATTTAGGACTTTGAGTGATATTAGTTTCGACATTTATCAAATAGTTTTTATAATCTTCATTTATCAAAAATTTAGATCTCCCTCGTAAGATTTTAAATGTTAAATAATCTAGATCATTGTTGTGTTTCTTCCATCGAGTGTGAAATTTAAGTTTTTCTTTAATTACTTTTATTGTAGAGGCAGAAAACCAAAGAGGATATTTTTTATAATAATTGGGATATTTAGGTAGTCAATGATTTTATCGATAATACTATAAAACAAGTTAACTGATTCATTTACGTCAATCGATTGAAATTTAGCAGTCCAATTGACGGCACTCAAAAGGCGGTTAATTTCTATAAAGTTTGACAGCTTAAAGTTCCATCGAGATTGGTTACCAACCCTAGTAGGTATATGTGTTAAAGGAATATCAACGTCAAAGTCCAAGGTATTGTGAGAATGATCCTCGGGAACTAGTGGATTAGTAGATAAACGTACATTTTTGGTTAAAAAACTATTGTTGAATATAAGGTCTAAAGTATTTCCTGAATTATTGACATTTGCATTATACTGAGACATACCAACCAGAGACATGGTGTCAACCAGTAAGCTTGATCTAGGATCATTGTAATTACATGGTTTGCAGTAGTCGTCGTTAGCACACAGTGTCCATTTAATTTCAGGGAGATTGAAGTCTCCACAGATGATAAAAATATCATTGATATTATTTAAATAGATAACGATAAGCTTGTCACAGAAAAACTGTAAGGCAGCCAAGTCCCTGGGTGGTATGTAAACACATCCTATATGCACTTTTTGATGTCTACTTTGAGGAATAATAGTCACCCAAACATCTTCTGCTTCAGACCGCCAAGAATCTTCAGGATAACTAATAAGCTCTTCGGATACAGCTATCAGAACGCCGCCTCCCGTAATTTGGTAGAAGAGCTCGTTTCTCTGTCTCGTCGATATACTTTATACGATGAAAAAATTTCTTCACTTAATACTGAAGAGTTAAGCCAAGTTTCAGTTAAACAGATAATATCTTCTTCACAGTTGAGTGTATTACGAAAAATAACGTTAATTTTCGAATTCAATCCTCTGACATTTTGATACAAAATAGATAAAGTAGAATCATCAGCCATAATCGAAGCAAAGGTCAGTATATAAAATGAAGGGTTACTTTGAACATCAGGGGATTAAACCAACTTTTCGATATCACCATCGCAAGAGATTTTGATTTTAAACTTTTTAAACAAGGTATAGTAAATTTAATTAAAAAAAAAAAATTTTTTTTGAGACATTTGTCAATTCATACAATTTGAAATAAAAGGGACAAAAGATAAAGTAATAAAATCTCTGGGATCAAAAACAGATTATGTCTGGGAGATATTTAAGATCATTTTAAACTGGCAGATCGAGGCGAATCCACAAGAACAAGCCACACCGTACACTTGTACAGAGACAATAAAAAAGCATTGAAAAGTAGTAGAATAGCAGTAGGAAATAGAAATCAGGGAAAGATGCCTTATTGGTGGAACCCAGATATCGTCGAAGAAAGGAAAAAATGTATGGAAGCTAAAAGCAAGGATATTGATGAAAATATAAAAATAGAGGCCAAAGGAGTATAAAAAACTCGAAGAAAAGAGCTACAAAAAGAAAAAGGGAACTCAAACATGAAAACATTATCAGAATTTTGCGATGAACTTGATAATGATATATGGAGAGAAGGATACCGAATAGTAACAAAACAGTTTCTTTTACAAACACCATAGGAGCTAACCAACGAAACAAGACTAACTGAAGCATACAAACTGTTCCCCAGAGTAAATGATAATAAAGTAAATGATAAATGGGAAAAAATTATATCACGTCGAAAGCTAAACTCTTCACACTGGAGGAGCTAAGAGAAGCAGAAAAACTACAAAAGGATTAGGAATAGATGGCATCCCAATGGAATCCATAAATGATGCTATTAACACCAACCCAAATTTTATTTTAGAAGTCTTAATTTAGCTACCAAAAGATCAAGAAATACCTAAAGACTGAAAAACAGCCAAACTCATTCTCATCCCTAAAGAAAAGAAATCTCCGGACACACCTTCGACGTACAGACCCATTTGTCTGTTAAATACGATAAGTAAACTCTTCGAAGTACTAAGGAAAAGATTGGAAGAACAATTACATAGGAAAGGCTCTCGGAAAGACAAAAACGCTTTTAACTCTACCCCTTGAAGCAAAATTACAAAAGAGAAACATTTCCAAGTACCTGATCGCCATTATAACGAATTACTTTAAGGACAGAACCGTGGAGGTAAACAATGGTGATAGACTAAGCATGCAAGCTGGAGTAACCCAGGACTCGATACTCTACAATATCAAAAGATAAACGAAGCTATATAATTTACGAAATATCTTGTAACGACTCTAACAATGTCATCGGTCAAACCAATCAACACTGATAAAATAAATATCCATAAATATGACAAAAAAACAAAACAGCTCTAACAAACTACTGTACCGAAAAAAAACACTCATTTATTTTCAATAATACAAAAAGTTAAAAATAAGTCTGGAAAAAGAGAAATTTACGAAATAATAAAAATACAAAAAATTCCAAATGCCATAAACTCAAAATCTGATACACAAAAATTAAGTAAAATGTACAAATTTTTCTGATGTATTTTATTTACAAGGTGATGTACTCACTTTTACAAACGAAATATGATTCTCCTAATGAAGACTGCGATGACACAACAGTAGATTCCGTTCAAGAAAACCCCCTATTAAATATATATAGCGAATATACTACCAATTCATATAATAATCAATTAATAATTAGACAAAATAAAAATGAAGCATTTAATGTAATAAGAGAAAATCCAATTGATAGCAAAACGCATGTTTCAGTAAACTTTACCGAAGACCTAGTAAAAAATTTGTTTATGTTTTTAAAAACTTTATCGACCATTGAAAAATTTACTGCTTAAATATTTTTGAGGACAAAACTCATCTAATACCTATAAAAATCACTATCTGGCAAAAAACCTTCTAAATAAATTTGTAAAAGATGTATAAAACTTTGAAGAAAGAGAAGAAATAACTCAATACCACCACGAAACTAAAGCATGCCATCAAGGAATCAATGAAAACATTGATGGTAACCGTTTCCTCGCGAAAATCGAATTTCAGAGTAGCATGGCCACTCAATCCCAGCTCCCACTATAGGTTCTAAGTAGGGCAAACTGCTACGAATTCCTGGTCTTTCCTGACCAAGAACTGACCTATCACCAACTGTATCTATTTGAACGAATTCTGGCATCTTGAACAGTTGTCCACCGCCAGTGCCAGTAACTGACCAGCCAGGGAACCGAGACGGTCCAGAACCGACCAATGTATCTTACCTTTGCCAGAGTAACTTGTCAGGATTTATTTAATGTGTACCGTTTACATTTTCCTTTTCTTTCAGGCCGTTACCTCTTCTTCTCACTTCCCCCCACCATGGGTAAAGGGCTGGTGGGTTTCCTTTCCTTTATCCTCTTCCTATCGATCTTTCACCGATTTTATTTTATTTTGTTGTTATTCAAAACCAAGAATTATTTTAAACAGTTTAATTTGCCAATATTCACATATTTTGTTACTCTGGAAGTATTAGGATTCATTTTTATGATTACATGTTGGTGTGCTTTAGCTTCTATTTTAACCGTTTTCATAGTTTCTCACCGCTTTTACTAACATGTGTTGCTATTCTACTTCTATCGTCTTTTTTGCTTCTCATTACAGGTCTGCTATGTTACTGGCTACCACCGCGCGCCGATTTAATTTGAGTTTTATTCCGAATTTTATTTAAGATAAAAGTAAAACTGTTTTCTTTCAATTTGGGCGTATGTTTAATTAGCCGGAATTGATAAAAATCGCTAGATTTTGCTTGACCGTAAATATATGTTTTTTTTGTTTATTCTTTTATGCCATTTAATTACCGTAGGCGTAGCTTTGAAAATGTTTTTTTCTAATGTTGTATTTTAATTTTTAAAACAAATTTATCAACAGGTATAATGTGAAAAATGATTTTTCTTTGATTAAGATTGTTTTACTTATGTAGTTAATTTTTACAGTTATAGTTCGAATTGGAAACATAATTATTTTGGTGTTATTATTTTTGAAAAATAAAATAAGAGCGGTTAACCCAAGTGTAAGAAGTAAAAATAATAAGAATCTATTAGCAATATTCTATTATTTTTGTTTTAAAATAAAAAAAATATTTAATTATTTAATAAAAACCTAATCCTTATTAATTGGACTGTAAATCAAAAGTATTATAACAATGTATACTACTAGGTATATTAAGTATATAAAATAAATAACAGTTCCATTTAAATAAATTTATTTTATAAGTTAAATGGTGCTTTTCTAACTAAACAAAAAGAAAATTAAATTTTTAAATAACGGTTTTATTGAATAATGCACGTTAAAATTGAAAATAATTGTATAAATTCTAATTTCAAATTTCTTTGTGTTATCGTCTTGAATGTATTAAGAACAATAAACAAATAAACGTTTGAATGAAACTTCCACCTTTTATTCAAAAAATAGGTTTTTAAATGCCATTACAGCTGCTTCGCTAAAATTTGCATCGTCAGATTCACATATTGAAGTTACAACAGACCGTACAAATGATGAAAACTAATGACATTTAAAAGTCTCAAACAAACCAAAAATTATTATCTCTGACTGAACCCAAAAAAACAATAAATGCAATAATAGTCCGGGAGGTAGAATTACAAATAAAACCGTCATAGTAAAAGTTCGTGCAGACTTTGACAATAGGCTATAGCTATATTATAGTTTACAAAACAACGAAACCAATTTTAAATATTTACTTAATTGACATTTTTAACAAATTTCTAGTTGAACAACAACCACATTAAGTATTCCATTAAGCCAAAGTTCCACAATTATTGCTTCACCCAGTGCAATTATAATTTATACCACTGGATAGCATTTTTTACAATATTTTCAATGATGTATCACAAGTAGGGGTTTGCAATTGAAACTTTTTCAGTTTTGGTGGGTGAACCTAGGGGGTTGATCGGGTAAGTTTCCTTCTATGTCACTTTAGTTCCCCTGTACTAGAAACGTATTCAAGCATTTTTTGTTATCAGCTTTCGTTCGTGATATATAGCCCATTGTAAGTTTTAAAATTGACACACTGTATATGCAATGCTCATGTACTATCGGCTTCAGAATAGCATATACATTTTCAAACTCAAATCGCTTACATCGAATAGACGGCCTATTTATGTGTATAACCAATTACGGTTTAAATAATAATAAATTTGAAATCAGTTAAAAAGTAGTTGTCCACGCCCACATCTTCACTTAGTTTGGAACCCTCGATAATAAATGTTTGTTTGGGATTAAAATCCCTTTTTTTTATTATATCAGTACAAAAATGCGAAAAAAACCTATTTATTCGGGACATGACCGACCATTGTAAATACACTTAATCTCCCAAAACCATTTAATGAAGGCGTTTTAAAAATTGCCATTCCTTTGTTGTAAAAGAAGGGCGTTTTTATAACTTCGGTAGGTAAACAAAATTCACATTTAACATGTATATGCTATTCTAAAGCCGACTGTACAATAAATATTTAGAATAAACACTTCTTTCTTTTCGTCTTGAAGATGTCTGCTTTATTCATCATTTTAATTTTTTGTTAGTTTTAAGTTCCCAAATAATTTCATAATTTTTAATTTTACAGATATGTGTTTCGTTTTGAAAACTTGTATCAATTTGAAAATTTCTAACATTACTTTAGGTCAACCTCATTGGATTTTTCAAAAGTAAAATTTTAATTCAAATTATACACTTATAATATTCACTAGTATTAAACATAAATATATAAACAAGTACTTACAGGTGCGACAATTTTTCCCGTCTGACCTATTTGCATATCATTTGATACATAACCAGCATCTACTGCAGCACGAGAGGCTCCAACTGCAGCATTTAACTTATCAGCTAAGTCATAAAGAAGTTTAAAATTATCTCCAGATTTTAGACCACGACCTTAAAAATTTAGAGTTTAGATGAGAGTTTAAAAGTTTAAGTTTAAAAAAAATCAAGGTTAGGTTAGGTTAGGTGTTTATGAGTACAGCATGTTTTAAGGCCCTAATTATATTATATACAGTGATGGGCAAATGTGTGGAACCAAGTGAATATCTCTGGAATTGTTAAAGATATCGAAATGAAATTTGGAACGTAGGTATTACAGTATATTGCGTATTTGTTTGTATTTTTTTTAACGATTTTCCACTTCCGGTTTAACCGGAAGTGATGTCGATTTTAAATTTTTTAATGAAACACCCTGTATATTATTTTATTTTCGAATAGAACATTTCATTGCGATTACAAAAATATAGGGTTCGATATTTTTTATTTCAATGACAACCGAGATAATATCAGAAAAGTATCTAAAAGGAAAACGCTAATGAGATCTAATGATATTTAGTAGCCTACTAAATAATCATATTATTAACTGAAACTAAATAAATTATAGTGAAATAAAATAGGAGTATCCTGTAATTTTAATGTATTAAATGTTCAAAATGAGCGCCGTTTACTTCTTGCCCCGTCCTGCTGAAACAGATATTATTTGGCAATTGCCCATTTACTTCTAGCGCCGGAATCACTTGAGTGTCTAAAAGCTGTAAATACCTTTCTCCGTTTAAAGTTTCTTGAATAAAGAAAGGTCCCACAATTCTGTTATTGTAAATACCCGCCCAAACGTTCAATTTTTAGGGATATTGCGTATGAGCCTCTCGTACCCAATGCGGATTAATTTGCGACCAGTAGCGGCAGTTGTGTCGATTAACTGTACCATTTAAACAATATGTAGCCTCGTCTGAAAACACCACATTCCTGGCAAAATTATTATCACGGTTACAAATATCCATAATCGTCTCACAAAATTCTAGACGTCTGTCGAAATCATCTTCATTGAGTTCTTGAACAAGGCGAATTTTGTATGGATGATATTTTTCTCGCCTTAGTATCTATCCCTCCTACTTAACGACGGCTAATTTCGTACGTATTGGCGAGTTCAGTAGTGGATAAATGAGGATTCTCTTCTAAAGATATAGCAATATTTTGAGCTACATTTTCATTTGTTGCTGTTTTTAACCGGCCACTTTTTGATAAATTACTTACTGTTTCATTTGCGTTATACCTTTGCACAGTTTTTGTCACTACCGAACGTGATATCTGTTGATTTGGATTAACATTGTTAAAAAGATCACAAACTTCTTGATGCGTTCTTCTCATCTCTCCATAACCCGGTCATCATTAATATTTCTATTCTTTCTCTTTCATTTAGTTCGGCCATTTTTTTGTAAAATTTACTACTTACTTATTTTGACAACTAATGTCAATGCTACAAAGACTTTCATGGACTACTAGATATTAGCTTTTTCCTTTCTTTAGATAATTTTGTGTTAATATTTCGGTAGGTATTGAAATAAAAAATATCGAACCCTATATTTTTGTAATCGCAATGAAATGTTCTATTCGAAAATAAAATAATATACAGGGTGTTTCATTAAAAAATTAAAATCAACATCACTTCCGGTTAAACCGGAAGTGGAAAATCGTTAAAAAAATTACAAACAAATACGCAATATACTGTAATACCTACGTTCCAAATTTCATTTCGATATCTTTAACAATTCCAGAGATATTCACTTGGTTCCACACATTTGCCCATCACTGTATAACCTATTACAAAATAAACTTTTGATAAACATTGAATAGATTTGAAAAATATATCTTTTGATGGTTACGATGACAGTATATATTCTTAATTTAATTTACCATTTTATAAATTGTCCCAACTGATTGAGGAATCAAATGTACTAAATGTTGGCTCTATTATTACACTTTATAAAAAACAATTTACAAAAAATTTTGAAACGGGTCAATTGTTATTTGGAAATACACACTTGTTTTACTACATCAGCACCTAAATTAATGGAAGGAATGACCCAAAAATATTTTAATATTTTTGACAATTTAAAAAATCCTTATTTAAAGTAAATCAGAACTAAAAAAAACATCATAGATTGGGCAGCCGATTAGATGTGTGTGACGTACAGAAATAATCTCAATGGGAGTTTAGGGGATTTTTCGGTTAATATACATAAAAACACAAAACCCGATATTTTTACCTAAATAATAATATTTGGCATATAGGTTAATAAAGGGCATTATTGTTTTTTATAAACAAGAAAATGTTGCTACTCAGGTGAATTTTGCAAATGAAACTACTGTTTTGGACTTAATATTTATTGTAAATATATATAACGCTGTAACTAGCCTCCCAGCTCCTCCGGTATTAATACAAATCCCGGTTGTGAGGTCATAGCCGGGATTTTGCTTGAAACCTGGCGCGGCAAAACCACTTTAACAGCTCCATTGGTAAAAAATCCAAAAACTTTTGTTGATCGCTTTCCGGCAAGTAAGAGGTAACTAGCCTCTGTTGTAAGTGATGTACGGGTTTAAAATCTCGATCACTTTCGAGGAATGATATTAGATTAGAGTGGTCCTCCCTATATTTAAAGCTCGATATCTCGCTGTATAATTTTTTTTAGACCAATTAGCCTGGACACCACCTCCCTGGCGTAGCTCCCTACCTTCGGTTTTCCGTTTCCGAATACGTGAAACCGCACCCTTGCTAGGCCTTCGCACTCACAGAGTATGTGCTCCGTGGGTTCGTTTTCTTCCTGGCAGAACCTACAAAAGATGTCATCTGCTAGGGCAATTGTGTACATATGCTTCCTTAGCTTACAGTGTACGGTCAGCATACCCACCATCATCCTCGTCGTTTCTCGACTTTATAGGTCGCATGACAGTTTGACTGAAGGGATAGTTTAGCTTGCCTACACTCTCAGTCTGGCAATTACCATCTTCTACTACAATTATTACAAACATAGGTATCCTAATTATTATTATTATTAATCTATGGTGCCATCAATACTTAAAAATTCTGGATAGGCTTTGAACGTGTTTTTATGTCAGATGTTTGAATAAGCATATTTTAAAATGCTTACTTCGGCATTATATTGTGTTTTTTCAAAACATAAACACATTCCTCTAAACTCTTTGACTTCTTTCCAGATCCTTGTCCAATATTAGAAAGATCTTTAAAAGTCAAAATTTTTCCGGTTTCTTGTTCTACTTTTTGTTTCAATAACTTCTTGTTAGCTTGAAGAGCCAATAATTTTTCGACACTATTTATTGCTCAATCTTTGAGTGGCAGGTATTGAAATTGTAAGATACTTCTTTCGTGGTTGTGGTCTTCTTATTTCCAGAGCTCTTCCGTCTGCCGTAATTCGCAAAAGTACATGTGCGGCACGTAATTGTTCTTTCTTTAATAGTTCTTAAATCTGCCCTCTCCCAGATGGTCTAAATTTCTGACCTCCATAGGTACAGCACAATTTTGATTCCACAAATTTCAGTTGCTCTCTAATTGGTGGATTGCGTGAGGAAGCAGTAAGGAGTGCACCACGTTTGCAGAATTTTGAATATTTTCGTTCCTCATACGGCTTAGGGGTATTTTCCACATCCGAGTAACTATGGAACGTTTTTCTAACTTTTAATACGTCCTTCTTCGTCTAATAGGCTCAACCTAACCTAATAATAACACCTAATAAAGTTTCAGTCGGAATCCATTTACGCTCACAGTTTGAATTAAATAGGAATCTGAAATATATGCTCAAGTGTGCACCATCCCCAAACAGCGATGCAAAATATGCGAAAACAGAAATAAACGTTACAATAACCACAATAATTTGTCGCACTTCGCACGGCAATCAAGAAGAAACCCTAGGCCGCTCTCAAAACTTACCTCTCCCAGCCAGGACTGTGTATTACTACTGGAGCCGGGGGGCTAGTCACAGCGTATATATAATTACTTTGTTTTTCATTAACATTTGAGGGTCTGTTAATTTATTTTTAAAAGTTTAATAATACCTTCATCAATCATTCATATTAATCTGTGGAAATAATTTAATAATTTTTATCCACGGCCAATACATAATGAACTCTTAATACGTCTGTTTGCTCCACCCTAATAGTACCCATTAATCACGGCAGTGATTAATCAGGGCTTTCATGATTTATTTTACCGTGTAAACCACTAAATAGTTTTAATTGAGTTCTATACAATTTGCGTAGATTAATCAGTGTTCTAATATTAGTTGCTAAATTGTATTAGAAACATAATGTAAACCAAACAAGTCAAATATTTCAAGTCACAAAAACATTAGTTTTGATGTGAATTCTACAACACAGATAAACAAATAAGAATTGTTCTAAGAACAATAAATAACTGCACAGTTAAACTAAACTTTCAGCTGTTTCGCTATAACTAGCATCGTCAGATTGAATTTTAAAGCGAATTTTTCGAATAAATAGTGGAAGTTTAGTTTAACAAATTAGAAAACATTAAAATTTCTCCTAGATGGCCGTGCATTCAAATCTTGATGTATTTTTTAATGATGAAGAACTTTTTAAATTTATTTTATTTTATATTTACTGAAATAACCCAGACCTCTCCCCGAGATCTCTGAGAGGTTATAATTAGGATCTTATGGAAACTCCTATTGCGAGGTCCCGATGATCGCTATATATGCTATAGCTAAGCGAAATTCTCACTGGAGCCACCAGGAGAAATCTCTGAGAGCTCACTTTCCATTTTCCAGATTTCGTCTTATTGCGAATTCCTAAAATTATCTCAAACGTAACTTGAATAAGAAATTCTGATTGCGAGCTTCTAAAGTTATCCCGAATATAACAAAAACAAGAAATTCTCAATGCTAGCATATCATTTTTCTCAAAATATCTCATTTCACTTCATTTTTAGAATTTTTTCCACTTCACAATTTCGGGAATTTCCACGTGAGATATCTCTAAGACTTCGTTGAGAATATCCCGGCGGCCGACATTTGAACTAGATATATATATATATATATATATATATATATATATATATATATATGAAACCAGTAATATTGGGGTATGCAGCAATTAAACTACCTTTATATATATATATATATATATATATATATATATATATAATGAAAGAGTACTCTTTTAAGTTATTTATTCCAAGCTTTCGGTTATGATTATAACCATCATCAGGGAGCTACAATTTTGTTAACATATTATATAAAATGTAATAATTAAATTAATTTGAAACTTACAACTTATTGAGATTGTATCATCCAAGGTGTTAAAATCATTAAAAAAACAGCACAAAACATGTTAAAAAACCTTTTCTTCGTGAATTGTAGTTATTAAAAGCTTTCAACAAGAAAACATTTCACCGTAAAACACACATTATAAAAATTTATATTATTATTACATTCCACCGGTTGAATGTGTTAATGATGCCACGTGGTAAAACAGAATAGGTTAAAGTTCAACTTCATATTAGTGCTCCGAGCTTAGATTAGGAAAGCATATGGATACCGCACTTCGCTTTATTGTGAGCTTGCGTTCTGTGACACATTTTTAGCAGCCGCCATTATTTCTGTGGTAAACAAAGCGAATACAGCGTGTGCTTTATTTGTGAATTTTTAAGTGAAAATTATTGAGATAGTGAATTATTTTTGAACTGAATAATGGTGAATTGTTGTGCTTACGGATGCCGAAGTCGCAGCGAGAAAAGGAGATAGGAATTTCATTTTACAGGTAAACAAACGATTGTATATACAATGACCTTTGTAGATTTTTCTATTTTAAAAGATAAAAGAGTTATCTCTGAGTAATTATATTTAAGTATGTAATTATTCAGTCTTTAATTCATCTAATTATAGTGTTTGGATAACGCGGTTTAATAATATTCATTCTAAATCTGCATAAATAATATATTTTCTTGCTTCAAAACAGCCATTTTACCAATGGCGTAGGTAAGCAATTTTTAAGTTTCTCCAAATAAATCTAGCTATTCATTTCAATAGGAGATTAATGCAAAAAGGACTAACTCAAAACGACGAAAGAATTATTCACTGTAAAATAGGAGAATTTTCACTAGAAAAACATGTAGGTATTTTATGAACTTTTTATTTTTTGTTACAGCCTTCCTACAGATGTAGAAAAACACAAATTATGGATATGTAACACCAAAATTAAGGATTTTGGAACCAACTAAAAATGATAGACTTTGGTCAAAACACTTTGAGGAATGTTGGTTATATAAAACTGATGTAAATTCAAGACTACATTTGCTCCATGAAGCTGTTCCAATAATTTTTCATCAGTTGCCCACATAACTGCAACCCAGGAAGGTATGTACCTACATAACTAATAACAATAAAACACTTTGGCAGTTCTAAGTAAAACATAATTTAAATTTTTTGTGAATTGGAAATATTTATATAAAAATATTGTTTTTTCTAGGCCAAATAGAGAGCACCATTCGAATATATTCACAGTACAGAACCTGGTCCTTCTACTTCCTCAACACAGTCATTAAACCCAACAGCTGACTGTCCTGGTTAAAAATACTGAAATGGAAGTTACTTCTAGAAACTATTAGAAGTTAAGAGAAGACTAGAAAAATTAGGGTATTGAAACAATCTATAAACAGGCTAAAAAGAAAAGTTGTTTTCCTTAAACAATTAATAACCAGTTTGAAAAATAAGAACTTGATTGATAATGAAAAAGCCATTTTATTAGAAAATGTGAGTAGTGTAAATAAGCAATTGTTACAAAAAATGCAATGTCTAAAAATAAAAAATACCCACTTTTCACAATTGAATTATTCAATACTCTGAGTAAACTTATAGAAAATTCAAATAAACCATTACTTTGTTCTCTTATCATTGATGAGATGTCAATTCGGCAGCACTTGGTATGGAATGGTAAAAGTTTCTACGGTTAGTCAATTTTGGGGTTGATTTGGATGATGATTCAAATGAATTAGCCAAAGAAGCTGTTGTTTTAATGATAGTTTTTGCAATTAATGACACATGGAAGCTTCCACTTGGCTATTTTTTGTCTACTTAATGGTTTAAATGGTGAACAAAAATGTTCTATAGTCAAACATCACTATTTATATCAGCAAATAAACAGTTTTAATTTAAGTATTTATTTAATATTAAGGTAGTTATAGATTAATTAATTATGTTAATATTTTCATAACAAATAAAGATTTTTTATAATTACTAGTAAATTTTATTCACTTCCTTCCTTTGATACCAACCTATTATTTGTATCTAAGAAACATACAATTATTACCTATTATGTGGGAAAAATGTATTGTAAACATTATGTTACGCCACTGACCACATCGACTATGTGGCAAGTGGTAACAGTTTCACGACTCGGGTTACGCGTCCTCTCTCTTTCCTTGTCTAAGGCTCCGAGAGTGACATTGCGATCCCCAACACACCACAGAACACAAGGACCATAAAACAAATGAGTTGATGTTTGGGTAATGAGACCAATTTAGCATCCAACTCATCGTATCAGGCCACAGGAACTGAAGCGGAAGAGAAGATTGAAATGCCAAGGTCAAAGCAGTTGAAAATATTACAAGTACAACATTCAAATAAATGATTCAATATATGTATCAATTATAAAGACTTATGAACAAATGTAAGTTGAAGACTTAGAATTTGTTAATGTGTAACATGAATTGTAATAATTAAAGAAAAGGTATTTATATAACAAAAAAGTATTACAATTTAATTCTAAAACAAAATTGTTCAACAGAGGACCCAATGCAACACCAAAAGTCCCAACAGAAGAACAGACAAGGCAAGAAGATCCCCATTATAGGCTAATGAGACCAATGGCTAATGAGACCATCTGGGGTTCCTTACCCTATCAGTCCATCTGAAAAGAGCCAAGGTGCAACAACCGGATACTCATCTGTAACATTATGTTTTTTTATAAATCCCAATTAAACTAATTAAAGAAAATTTATTATATAATCTCATTGTACCGACTCAATACAATTAAGAAAAGGGAAACGAATTTCAAAAAAGGTAATGTCAACTTAAAAGAGTTTGAAAATTAATTTGCAACATATAACACCACAACTGTACCTAATGACAGGGTAGGGGACTCTAATTTTTATTAAAAAAATTGGCTAATGAGACCAATTAGAGACCCTGTGATCTGTCACCACGCAACAGGGGTGCAAATGAATCCGCAATATGTATTTAAATATCAAGAGAGATATCATGGTCACGCTTTTCAACATCAACAAAAAGTAAATATGAAAACATTTGATTTAAATGTCCAATATCAGATCTATGATTCATTGAATTTTTATTTTGGCATATGTGAGCCATCTCCAGAAAAAGCCTCTTAACAGTGTTACTCTCCCGGTCCAAAACTCTAACATTGTTATAATCTATTACATGGTTATTGTTTATAACATGTTCCCCTAATGCACTCCTCTCGGGATGCAGTCTGCAGTCAGACCTATGGGTGGTTATACGGTCTTTTAGCTTTCTAGATGTTTGACCAATATATATTTTATCACAACCACCACAAGGAATACTATAGACAACATCTGTCAAGGACAGCGTTGGTGTCCTATCTTTAATTTTAGAAAATAAAGAATTGACTGTGAGAACCGTCTTGTATGCAATTTTTATATTATTTAATGGTTTAAATATTCTACTAAGTTTATGTGTGATATCCCTTATATAAGGTAAAGAGACATATTTTAAATTTACATCTGTGGCACCGTTTGTAGGAGTTGTAGCAACAGGTGTAATATTACTAATAATGTCAATATTTGTATTAGTTAGGACATTGGTTGTGCTAAACAACAATTTATTCAAAAGACTTCTGGGATATGAATTATCAAGGAAAAGGTTGTATAGGATCTTAAGGTTTTTGTTATGGAAGCTACTGTCACTTATTTTTAAGATACGATTTTTCATTTCTTTTACCAGATTTACCTTCATTGAGTATTTATGGTACGAACAATAGTTGAGGTATCTACTAGAACTCATTGGTTTTCTATACCAATCAACGATCAAGTGAGAGCCATTACGAATTACCCTTGTATCGAGGAAAGGTATCGAGCAATGGTCATCCTCTTTTTCCAATGTAAATTGAATGTATGGATTAAAACTATTGAAATACCACAACATTTCATTTACCTCATTTTTGGGTAACGCTGCAATAATGTCGTCAACATACTTTTTTATAAAAAATAGTTTGTAAGGTAGGACATAAGTTATAGTATCTAATATATAGTCCATGACATAGTTAGCTAAAATAGGTGAAATAGGGCTACCCATAGGAGTTCCAAAAGTTTGTTTGTAAAATGTATTGTTAAAGGAGAAATAATTGTTGTCAAACAGCAACGTTAATAATTTTATAAAAGTTTCTAAACTGATGCTGCAATGCCCAGAAACTAAGTCCCATTTTTTACTGATTGCATCAATGCAAACGTTTAAGTACACATTACTGAACAAAGATACCACATCCAAGCTGACAATAACATACCCTTCAGGTAACTGCATTCCATTGAACTGTGAATTAACATGAAAAGAATCTCTAATGTAATATTCATTATCAAATTCATAAGCTTTAGTCAAAATGTCAGTCAAATAATTTGCAATATTTTCAGTAGGGGTATTAATAGAGGCTAATTTAGGTCGAACACTCAATGGATTTTTATGTATTTTAGGTAGAGAGTAGAATTTTCCAGCAACACCATTATAGCAAGATAATTTCTTTTTTGCCGTATCATTAATTTCTTTTTTGTCAAATAAGGATTTTATATATCTACTATTCAACAAAAATGTAACAAATATTGACATTAGTAGTAATACTACACCTGTTGCTGCAACTCCTACAAACGGTGCCACAGCTGTAAATTTAAAATATGTCTCTTTACCTTATATAAGGGATATCACACATAAACTTAGTAGAATATTTAAACCATTAAATAATATAAAAATTGCATACAAGACGGTTCTCACAGTCAATTCTATATTTTCTAAAATTAAAGATAGGACACCAACGCTGTCCTTGACAGATGTTGTCTATAGTATTCCTTGTGGTGGTTGTGATAAAATATATATTGGTCAAACATCTAGAAAGCTAAAAGACCGTATAACCACCCATAGGTCTGACTGCATCCCGAGAGGAGTGCATTAGGGGAACATGTTATAAACAATAACCATGTAATAGATTATAACAATGTTAGAGTTTTGGACCGGGAGAGTAACACTGTTAAGAGGCTTTTTCTGGAGATGGCTCACATATGCCAAAATAAAAATTCAATGAATCATAGATCTGATATTGGACATTTAAATCAAATGTTTTCATATTTACTTTTTGTTGATGTTGAAAAGCGTGACCATAATATCTCTCTTGATTTTTAAATACATATTGCGGATTCATTTGCACCCCTGTTGCGTGGTGACAGATCACAGGGTCTCTAATTGGTCTCATTAGCCAATTTTTTTAATAAAAATTAGAGTCCCCTACCCTGTCATTAGGTACAGTTGTGGTGTTATATGTTGCAAATTAATTTTCAAACTCTTTTAAGTTGATATTACCTTTTTTGAAATTCGTTTCCCTTTTCTTAATTGTATTGAGTATTAGTTTAATTGGGATTTATAAAAAAGCATAATGTTACGGATGAGTATCCGGTTGTTGCACCTTGGCTCTTTTCAGATAGACTGATAGGGTAAGGAACCCCAGATGGTCTCATTAGCCATTGGTCTCATTAGCCTATAATGGGGATCTTCTTGCCTTGTCTGTTTTTCTGTTGGGACTTTTGGTGTTGCATTGGGTCCTCTGTTGAACATTTTTGTTTTAAAATTAAATTGTAATACTTTTTTGTTATATAAATACCTTTTCTTTAATTATTACAATTCATGTTACACATTAACAAATTCTAAGTCTTCAACTTACATTGGTTCATAAGTCTTTATAATTGATACATATATTGAATCATTTTTTTGAATGTTGTACTCACGAAGTATAGAACACAGGAGTCTGAACGTAATGTTGAGAGAATGGCCTCAGTTTACGGGACAGATCTTTTTGCCGGTAGAGTGCGCCACTCTTTAAGAAGTACTCGTTTAAATTATTACGCGGCAAATCTTGTTGCTATTGACACCTCTGTGGAAAAAAATACTCTGAGAAATGTGGAAGTATATATAAGTTATTTTGGAGATTTTAAAAAATTTTTCAAGTGCTTTAAATTCAACAATACAGAGGGTTAAGAAATATTCTGGAGGGCTAAAAAATCTGGGATTAATCAATAATAATCATACAAAAATAAGCAGGTACCATTCCATTTTTTTCAAATAAAAGAAAAAGAGATAAATATTAAAAAGAGATTTTTAAATAAATAAAGTAAATTAAACTGTCATTTTGTTTAAATTTCATAGTCAAAATATTTTTGAAAATTACCAAATGCCTATTCATTTCAATATTACGATAAATATACTTGATAAAAAAAAGTAACAAATTATTGTTCAACATATTATTTATTAAGATATTGTATAAGTTACAAACAAAACAAGTTCAATATTTAAAAACAAACTATTTAAGTCTTACGTGTATTCAGCAAATTGTTTTTATGATCAAAACTTATAAATTATTATTTAAATTAGAGTAATAAAAATTTTTTATTTTTAATAAATCCGAATTAATGTAATTTTGAATTTTTACGAGATTTTTTACATTTAATTTTTCTCTCTGTAGCACTTTTATTAAAGCATTTGACTAGAAAATGCCCCCGCATTATTAAGAAATTGTTTATTATTTTTTTTGTTAATTCTTTCTTATGTTCGTCACAGCCGACAAAAACCGATATATTTCTTTTAGATATATCATCTAAAATATCAAACATAGTGTCAATGTGTACCGTTTTTGTACCAACTACCATCAACACAACTTCCTCTAAGCTTTTAATTAAATTAAATAACTGTTCACTGCCCTTATCCACATGTTTACATGTAATAATAATAATACTAACGGTACGTCCCGAATATTTGCGCCACCAGTGGCAGAAAAGAGAACTATAATCTGGGTATATTTATTGCGTACATGAATACTATGAAAAACCCGATACCGTTCAGACTCCTGTGTTCTATACTTCGTGGTTGCACTTGTAATATTTTCAACTGCTTTGACCTTGGCATTTCAATCTTCTCTTCCGCTTCAGTTCCTGTGGCCTGATACGATGAGTTGGTTGCTAAATTGGTCTCATTAGCCAAACATCAACTCATTCGTTTTATGGTCCTTGTGTTCTGTGGTGTGTTGGGGATCGCAATGTCACTCTCGGAGCACTAATATGAAGTTGAACTTTAACCTTTAATAACCTATTCTGTTTTACCACGTGGCATCATTAACACATTCAACCGGTGGAATGTAATAATAATATAAATTTTTATAATGTGTGTTTTACGGTGAAATGTTTTCTTGTTGAAAGTTTTTAATAACTACAATTCACGAAGAAAAGGTTTTTTAACATGTTTTGTACTGTTTTTTTAATGATTTTAACACCTTGGATGATACAATCTCAATAAGTTGTAAGTTTCAAATTAATTTAATTATTACATTTTATATAATATGTTAACAAAATTGTAGCTCCCTGATGATGGTTATAATCATAACCGAAAGCTTGGAATAAATAACTTAAAAGAGTACTCTTTCATTATATATATATATATATATATAAAGGTAGTTTAATTGCTGCATAGCCCAATATTACTGGTTTCATATATATATATATATAACTGATCAACGCTGATCAGTTAGATATAAACTTCGAAATTGGTTGGGAATGCAGCGGAAAGGACGTGAAAAAATTATCAATACAGTACTCTTTTCAGTATACCAAGCTTTCGCAAATCTTTATTTGCATCATCAGGGTTCTACAAATGTGAATTAGTATGAGATTACAAATCAGTAAAAAACTTTTTTACAATAAGTAACTTACACTAATTGAGGTTTAAGTCTAGATGTTAGTTGGAGAAAGTGAAGAACCATTTGAATACATCCAGAAAAGCAACTGGCTTGATTGGCTTTTATATATATATATCAACGAAGTCTTAGAGATATCTCACGTGGAAATTCCCGAAATTGTGAAGTGGAAAAAATTCTAAAAATGAAGTGAAATGAGATATTTTGAGAAAAATGATATGCTTGCATTGAGAATTTCTTGTTTTTGTTATATTCGGGATAACTTTAGAAGCTCGCAATCAGAATTTCTTATTCAAGTTACGTTTGAGATAATTTTAGGAATTCGCAATAAGACGAAATCTGGAAAATGGAAAGTGAGCTCTCAGAGATTTCTCCTGGTGGCTCCAGTGAGAATTTCGCTTAGCTATAGCATATATAGCGATCATCGGGACCTCGCAATAGGAGTTTCCATAAGATCCTAATTATAACCTCTCAAAGATCTCGGGGAGAGGTCTGGGTTATTTCAGTAAATATAAAAGAGATGTACCCTTTTATGAAGAATAACTTTTTATCGAAAAACCCATAATAAATAAGTTTCCCATTTGGTTCGGACTTTGGGGATGACGCTGTACTTACTAAAACAAACATTAGATCAAACCTATGACCAATTAATAGTTATTTAAATAACACAAGTAATAATTCATATTTTATATACCAATCACTTTTATCTTATCAAACTGTAATTAACATTTCCATTTACCTCCACTAACAACAACTTTGGCACTTGTTAACTCAGGTCTATCAGATTTACTAAGTTCTTGGCCAATAAAGGTAGTTAAATTTGTGGCACATCCTTCAACAGCTATATTTTCGGTTGCTGCAGATCCACCTTCTAAAGGATCAGCTTCAAAATTAGTACCTCTTATAGTTAATATTTTAATAGGATCTTTAACTGTTAATATCTGTATGGCATTTCCTAAAAATATTAAAAAAATAAGCAATATTGAGTTAGTATTCTTAGAAATTACAAATAAATTGCAACTGTTTACCATCTTAAACAAGGTAGGTAATATATGTTAATTCCGTCAATATGACCATAAGTTATTTTAAACTACTGCCATTTTGGTTTATTTACAAAATAATGTTAAATTGTACATTTGATTGCAATGTCTTTTAAATATTTTAGTAATATTTTTAGCAGCGCCAGCTGTTCTGGAGACCTGCAGCCATTAGCACTGCCCATAAAATATCTAGTAGCAAAAGGAGCTATAGGACTAGGAAGCCAACTAAATATCGATAAAAATCCAATTTTATTAGAACATCCAATAGAATAGTCAAACATACTATACTGTAAATGAAAAACTGAGGTCCCTTTCCAACAGCTGCGATATGGGACATCAAAAAAGTTTCCTTCTCTCCAAACAGGACCAGGATAGGAATCTATTAAGAGGATCAGAACATTGATCGGTAAAACTCAAAGATAGTGACCTATATATACTGTAGAAATACTGTAGAAATATATGCTTTACGAGAAACAGCTGGAAAGGTACAAGAAAAGGAATGATACCGTTAAGTCATTACATTGAATTCTGATATATTTTTGAAACATTTTTATATAACACAAAAAATTATAGCAGCAGCTCCAAAATAAGATGCGATATTAGGAAATACAAGTTTATTAATCAATAATTTATAAATATACAAAATAGCAGCCTTTGTGGGCTTAACGTAGTTGAAAAATAAAATAACTTTTTTTATTATCCAAAACAATCACATGCGCATTAACTACCCACGTGCGTTTGTATATGCTTCACCTCCATTTCTACTCCCCTTCCACTCAGGTGTTTTTCGACGCTGAGTTATATTCGTCCTTCGTGTTTTTGGTCATCTTAGCATAATTTGATTACAAATTTACCAACATTTGCGTTGTCAAAACATATCAGACTTAAATATTGACTTAAATGATGGCACACTTTTCTACTAAAATGTTTGTCAAAAATCACTTTACCTGCATTCCCTTTTGCTTAACCCAGTATTTAAAATGGTGAAATCAAAAACAGTGATTGCCGCAAAGAGGTACTTTCTATGATTAATAATAAAAGTAATAGGAAGAAATGTGAGACAATATAAAAGCAGATCTACTGGCTGAAAGCGATCAAGAAAGGTAGCCTTAGCAGAAAATACACTACGACGGACTTTGAATACTGAGATAGAAATAATTGATTAATATTGAAAAGCAGACGCAATGGCATGATCGTGTCATAATATATTCTATTGCCCAAGGTAGAAAAAGAAAAATAGAAAAGACTAATAGAGATTAATAATAATCCAATACCCAAGGTACAGCCCTGGAATACCAACGCCAAAATAATACAGAATAAAATTACGTAGAGGTTTTAGATCGAATTAAGACACAGGAAATAATGCAAACTTACTACAATATGTATTTATTGAGAATTATGCAGAATACCAAAAAAAGTATAAATTCAAAACAAACATTTATATAAATACATGATTAATAATTTACAAATGATTATGCAATTAAAGTAATTACATGTTGTTTAAGTGTAAGTGTTCCACTAATAAATTAAATTTAAACAATTACAAATTTTCAATAAGTGATATTAAGCAAGAATTATTTTACAACTATAATTTACCTGCATATATTGTTCTCACAAAAGTATTTGGAGACTTAATTGAAATAACATCAGATACAGGAGAAATATTAAGTTTGGCAGCCAATCTAGGTAAAAGAGCCTTTCCAAAAGCAGATGCACCAGCAATAATATGTGTGAAATTAAATTGTTTTTGAGCATTTATTACTAATGAAGTTAAACTTTCCGGTGTAAATCCTTTAAATGCTTCATCTTCAGCTATTAACACCTTAGATACTCCACCTGCTTTAGCTACACATGAAGATGGCTACAATTAATAAAATACACTTTTTAGTATATAAAAATATACATATAAATTAAACATTACGAATATAGGTAGATATTACTTGGTGAAAGCAAAGAAAAATTACACATCTAAATATAAATTTTCATTAACTATAAAAACTTACAGTTGCACATTTAGTTCCTGCAACCAAAACAGATACTTCACCACCCAATTTCTTTGCAGCTGTTATAGACTTCTGTGTAATTGGCAATAAAATATCATTGTTGTGTTCTGCTATTACTAATGTACTTTGAAATCTTTTTAACTAAAATATAAATAATACAAGTATATGAAGGATCCAGTGAACAATAGTACTAAAAGAGTTATTGTTATTAAATTAAATTATTAAAAATTTTGTTGCCCTATCTTCTCTTCAATTTTCTCAAAAAATCCTTCAAAAAAGATTTTATGAATTAAAACTGTATACATATTAAATTTGGAAATCTATGAACAGGGGAGGAAACGAATAATCAGTTTTCAGCATTCGCAGCAGTTTTCTTTAAAACAATTTTATACGAGTGAAAAATAAGTAAGGGCAAGAAATAATACAGTACTAGCCAAAAGTTCCCTCCCCCCTCGTATCTTTTGAACCCAATACTAATAAAAGTGAAATTTGGAGGGAGGAAATAAACGGACGTAGGCTTCTCAACTAGTAGTTACGGGTGATGTAATACTTACAGATGACGTTACACAGCCTCTGTGACCGATAATTTTGAATGGAACGTTATGGCAAGTGATATCTCGCCCGGTATTGCAAATACCCATAGCGTTGGGTTAAAGCCAATAAAAATAAACAAGTCATATGGACTTTTCAGATTATCCCATACTGTGAATCTGTCGATGACTTGTTTCGGTAATCCATATTTATAATAATATTAAGTTACTTATAGAAATTATAAAATAAAAAGAACCTTGTATGTTGTATAGATCTATCTCAACAATTGTTATGTACACAGATACATTTTTGCAAATGCAAATGTAAAAATGTTAAAGTCGAATTACTACGTTTTACGCACAGACTACTTTTATACTCTATGGTTTTAGGCTGCCTATTTCACAGAACATATTATTTTACTTCATTTTGCGTTCCGAGATTGACATGATCATTTAACTAGGATAGATATTGTCATTGATTGTAGTTGAATATTAAGTAACAACATTAAAAATAAAACTTTTTAAACATATAATTCAAATCATCCCATAGCACATTTAACACATAAAATTCTATGATTCATAAAGCATTTGTAATTCCAATAACCAAAAATAACTTTGATAAAGAAATTGAAATCATAAAACAAATATCTACATCTAATGGCTATCCATAAAATTTGATAAATAAATTTATAAATAAAAAAGAATAGAAAATGTCACTAGAACTAATATTTTCTAAGCAAACTACAAAAATTAAAAGTTATAAAAATATTACAAATTGTGGAAATATTTCCAATACAATTTCAAAAATAATAAAACAAAAAATAATGTTGGCACAAAATTGTTAAATGTGAAAACAAAATTACCTAAATTTAAAAAATCTGGTGTTAACAAAATTAATTGTTTAAAATGTAATGTTGTATATTATAGGTCAAACACAAAGAAGTTTTGAAGTAAGATTCAATGAACAATTAGAGCTTATACAGGGTGGTCCAGAATTATGTACATTAATTTTTAGAGGTCATAGTACGTCAAAAAATAAGGGTACTTCTTTATGTACATTTTTTTATAAAACCGAATAATAAGGGAGATACAGCCCTTTAAAGAATTGAAATTCTTATTTTTTCTAATATCTTCCTAACGGCTTTGACTACGGAGTTCATATTTTGGAAAGGATAAGGCATTAGGATAATTGATTTTATGTCACCCCCTACCACATCCCATATGAATACAGGGTAGTTCTGGAGGGTAAGTGAGGGTTATTGCGTCACATTTTTGTAAGTTTTTAATTAAGTATTTAAAAAAATATTATAAAAATTATTTCCTTACACTTTTCTACGCAAAAAGGTGCTCTTGTAATAATTCGATAGATATCACTGTTTTCGATTTATTTAAACTCGAAGGTATACATGTATTTTACTGTAATCGTTAAATTTCTGCATATACATCAAGTAATCTTTGGAATTGACACTTGTGTTAGCAATAATAAAACAAATTAATGTGTCTTCCAAGTCAATCTGACGATGCTAGTTTTTAGCGAAACAGCTGTCGTTGTCTTTAAAAAAGCAATTTTATAAATAAATAGTGGAAGTTTTGATTAAAAAGTTTTATTTTTAATGCGCCTAGTAAGATGAACTTCAACAAAGTAAATGTTACTACAATCAATTTAAGTGGTTTTTCATCTTACATACAGTGTTCTTTTCAAATATTCTCCCTAGTTATGCCTTCTTTATGTTATATTTACCAACTTTTAACACCAATTAACACCAAGAGTATTTATAAAACAAAATAAACAACTTAATTGCTTATGATAAAATGTAATAATAAAAAAGTAGAAAATAATTGGTAACATTATTACTTCTTCTTTCATGAAAAATGTGAATTTTGAATAAAATTTACTATAGAAATATGTAATTGTTTTATCATACAAAAATAAGGATAAATCAATATAAAAATGTCAAATAAATGTCATGAATTTTAAGTATTATTTAGATGTTTATTTTTATTTTTAGATAGCATTTTTTTGTGAAATAGATGCCATTTCCAAAAAAAGTCTTTTTTATTGTTAAATTGTATATCTAAAATACTAATATAAGCATAGTCGATAAGATTGTAATTAGTTATTGAATGTTTAGCCAATTCACATCTTTCAGGATATAACCTTGTATCACTCTTATGCAATGATAAACTTTGTTTTTATCTTTGGCCAGTTTGACCTATGTATTTTTGGTCGCAAACAGAACAAGGAATACAATATAGTACATTAGATAAATCTAAAATTGGAGTTTTTTATGGTAAGACATGTTCTACTTGTAATTTTAATAGGATAATAGAAACCTTATTACAAAATCTACAACTAAATTTTCTTAATAACGGAACTCATACAAGATTTAACTCAGCAACAGGTGAATCCTCAGTAATCGATCTCAGGATTTGCGTCCCCCCTTAAGCCTTGCTTAACCTGGAAGTACTATCCTTTACCTACGGCAGTGACCATTATACTATTAAAATTGGTAACAATAACATTTCACCGCTTCCACTTGATACATTTGTTCCAAAATAGAAAACTGACAAAGCTAATTGGAGTGGTTACGCAAAGTTCATTGATGACTCGATTGGAAAATGCGAAGTCAGCCTTGATATCGACAAGACACTTAAAAATTTTAATGACTTGATATTAAAAAGCGTGTGATGATTAATACACATATTATTTTATATTATATTATGTTTAATAATTAAATAGTATGTAAACAAAGCAAAGGATGGTTGATGACTCGACCTTTAACTAATTTCACGAGAGTTACAGTATAGAAAGAATTTAATTTTATTTTTTGTTAACATTTTTATTTTAGTTTTTGGTGTTTGGTTTTATATATTTAAACATTAAAATATAATTTAATAGTTTTAGTTTATGGGTCATTAAGATAAGATATTAATATAAATAGTAAGAAATTGTAAGAATTATTATTATACGAGAATTATTATACCAGATGTTGTAAACTTCGTAGTTAAATAAATTATTTTGTTTTTAAAAACACTTATTTCCATCGTGAAAACGTAATTGGCGCAGTCAGTAGGATACTAGGGACCTTCATAGCGAATAGTCCCTTGATATCAATCATTTAACCAGTAAAAAGATCTCCAATTGCTCCAAGAAGATTTAAAATATTATTCAAGAAAGAAGATTTGAAATAATTCAACTATTCAAGAAAGAAGATTTCCTAATTTAATTATTCCAGAAGAAAAATTTGCAAATTTCGTCGTTCCAGAGAAATAGAAGCTGCAGAGTACTTCAGATCGAACTGTAAGTGCCAAATTTCCTTTCTTTTCCTTTTTATACCTAATATTTAGTGTTTGGAAACATAATTTTATTGAAATTATTGTTTGACTGAAAAATTTCGTTTAATTATACAGAGTGAGTTTTATGTATGGAACGCCTCAATTATCTCGGAAACGGCTTGCACGATTTTTATAAATTTTGATATTTGACGATTTTGTAATACGGCCGAGCTTATGGTAGTGTTTACATTGTTGTCGGATTTTCCGTTTTTCTGGAAATCTAATGAACTTTCGTTATTTCAAATGGATCACCCTGTTTATTTTTTTGTTATTGAAATCCCTGAAAAATACTGAATATTTTTCATGTAATATTTTCTATACCTAAATGTCATAATTTCGGAGTTATAGCTAACTTTTTATTATATCCTCTTAAGTTAAAATAATACGTTAAGATGGCCATGACTGCAACATTAATAACTTTGACGTTTCAATAAGTCACTATTGTTGGTGTTTATTGAAAGTCACAATGGATCGTTTATCTGAAAGAGAACGAATTGAGATTTTAATGATATTGGGATATGCTGATATGCGTAGAAGTCAACAAGAAACATGTAATAACATGTAATAATTTATATCCTAACCGAAATCCCATAACAAGATCTACTGTGAGTAAGTTGTGGAAAAAATTTAACCAAACTGGTACAGTAAAAGATTTACCCAAATCGGGACGCAAAAAAACTGCATCAACTGAAGACAAATCTTTAGATGTTTGTGTCATGTTACAAGAAGATCCTCATTTAAGCACTAGACAATTATCCAGAGAAATTGATGTTTCGCAAAAAACCGTAATGACAATTTTCCGTAATAATAAATTCCATCCATACAAAGTGATAGACGTGAAGAGTTTGCAGACATAATTATGGAAAAATGTTACGACCCAAACGATTCAAATTTTTTAATTATGTTTAGCGATGAGGCCACTTTTGTTACGAACGGAAACGTAAATCGCCATAATTGTAGATACTGGTCACGTAACAATCCTGGTTGGATGCGTGAACACCACACCCAGTATCCAGAAAAACTTAATGTATGGGCTGGAATAGTAGGCAACAAAATAATTGGACCCTTCTTCATTGAAGGAAACTTAAATGGTGCGAATTATTTAAATTTATTAGAAAACAGTGTTATACCAGAGTTGGCTCGGTTATTTCCAAATCCAAGTAAGTATTTTCAATTGCCTTTTTAGATATCTCATTATTTAAAACTTTCAGACAACAATAATACCCCAAACACCAATATTTGGCTGCAACAGGATGGAGCTTCACCTCACTATACGCGTGAGGTAAGGCAGTACCTAAATACTGTATTTCCTAGAAGATGGATTGGAAGGCGTGGTTTTATCGAATGGCCCCCGCGATCACCCGATATGAATCCTCTAGACTATTTCCTGTGGGGTCACTTAAAAAACACTGTTTGTAAGACAAAACCTGACAATATTCAGGAAATTAAAAGACAGGATTACCGTAGAGATAAGAAGAATTGAACAGTCAGGCATATTGCAAAATGATTTGAAAAGTTTTAAAGATCGAATGGCTTGTTGCGTTGAAGTAAACGGACAACATTTTCAGCATCTACTGTAACAGCCTTTATTTTATGTTTTTTATAGTTCCCTAGTTGTTTACCACTTAAACGTGGACCTTCTTTTAACATGATTCAAATACCTAAAAATTAAAGATTTGTTTGCGCCATGATTTGGATAAACCTTTTACTGCACCTGTTTTGTTAAATTTTTTTACTAATGTACTGAAGTTAGATTTTGTTATGGGATTTTGATTAGGATATGAATTATTGAACATTATTAATATTAAAGGAGTTTATTGAATCCTAACCACCTTAATGTATTATTTTATCTTGAGCGAATATGATAAAAAGTTAGCTATAACTCCGAAATTATGACATTTAGGTATAGAAAATATTACATGAAAAATATTCAGCATTTTTCAGGGATTTCAATAACAAAAATATAAACAGGGTGATCCATTTGAAATAACAAAGTTTATTAGATTTCCAGAAAAACGGAAAATACGACAACAATGTAAACACTACCATAAGCTCGGCCGTATTACAAAATCGTCAAATATCAACATTTATAAAAATCGTGCTAGCCGTTTCAGAGATAATTGAGGCGTTCCATACATAAAACTCACTCTGTATATATTAAATATCGACTCTTATGAGCGAAGTAGAAAATTTATTGAAATCATTGAGCGAGTTGAGTATTGGAGAATCATTAAATTTAGACAATCTAAGTTCATTTGATAAAGTAAGTAAACAAGTAAATAAAATGGCTAATATAAATACTATTAATTGGGATATTTTTAAATTAAAACTAGAAAACATTAAACCTTATGATGGAGACAGTAACACTCATAATAAATTCATTACACGTTGGGAACGATTAATTGATAGTTATTCAATTCATAATGATGCTGATTTTAGTAATTACATAGTAGAATGTATTCAAGAAAAATTAGTAGGGAAAGCCGAAGCTATGGTAGGCAATAGAATGGAATTAGATACTTGGCAAAAAATTAGTGATGAGCGAGACTGGTCTTGGTCTTGGTCTTGCAGAAAATGTAAGACCAAGACCAAGACCAAACCAACTTCAGACTGCAAGAACAAGACCAAGACCGAGCAGTGCAAGACTTATGCAAGACCAAGACTTAGCATTGCAAGATATACGCAAGACCAAGATTGCAAGAATCTTGCGGTCTTGCGTCTTTTAAACATATAAACCGAAAAATAAAGCAGCCATGGATTATTTTAAACTCTAAAGCTTTGGTTTCCTAAGATAGCGGTGCCGCAATAAAGCGGCCGTACTTTGACGACCGTTCAAGACGGCCGCTATCGGTGAGCACAGATGTAAAGTAAGAGTTTAACGTTATTGACCCCCTAAATCCATATTTGTATTTGCTTTCGTTTTGTGAGTTTATTAGAGTGTTTCTGTATTAAAAACAAAAAATGGATTATTTGGACTTGGCATAGGCCGGAACCTATGTCAACAACCTCCAGAAACTTTTCAGATAATAATAGAGTTAATAATAATCGTTTTATTCCAATAAATAGATCTAACAATAATCAATTCAGAAATAATAACAATCAAAAGCCAAATTTTATAGCTGAAGAATTGTATACTAATAATTACGAATCTGATGAAAATGAAGAAATTGATAGTATTGAATACGAGCATTTTAATCAATTTGAAAATGTAGAACAGACTCAAAATTTTCGCGAGGTTCCTGTAGGAAACAAAAAGAAATAATAGAAATTAATATAGCATCAAATAACTCGTTACCGTATAAACAAATTAAAAATCCAAATTTAAAACTTTTAATGGTTACTGGCAGCACGAAGTGGATTTTGCGACCTTCAATAGTAGAAAAACTTTATTCTAATTACATTTATCACTCTAACGTAGATATAAAAACCAGTTTAGCTAGTAAACGCATTAAATTTCAAGCAAATATACAAGCATTTAAAGAATACTATTTAAAGAATAGGTGATACTTTAATTTTAACTTCCAAAATTAAACATTCTACTAAAACAACCGATGAAAGCCCAATACATGTAAAATCTTATAGATATCCTTACGTCCTTAAAGAGGAGGTTCAGAGGCAGATTAATGAAATGCTTGACATAGGCATTATACCATCGTATTCGCCTTGGAGCTCACCTATTTGGATAGTAAGCAAGAAATTAGAAGCTTCCGGACGTCAAAAGTGGCGTTTAATGATAGATTACAGAAAACTTAATGAAAAAACAATTTCTGATAGATATCCGGTACCAAATATTTCAGATATATTAGATAAATTGGGTAGAGCCCAATATTTTACTACCTACTTTAGATTTAGCAAATGGGTTTCATCAAATAGAAATGTTACCAAATTCGAATGCCATTCGGTCTTAAAAATGCCCCATCTACCTTTCAGAGAGTTATGGACGAAGTTCTTAAAGATCTTCGAGATAAAATATGTATGGTATATATGGATGACATAAATTGTATTTAGCACTAGCCTTTAAGAACATATTCAAAATTTACAATTAGTATTTTTAAAACTAAGAGAAGCAAATTTTAAAATCCATCTAGATAAATGTGAATTTTTACATAAAGAGGTTGAATTTTTAGGACACGTAGTAACGAAAGATGGAATAAAACCAAATCCAAAGAAAATAGATGCAATTAAAAACTTTCCAATACCTCGTACACAAAAGCAAATTAAATCTTTCTTAGGTCTGCTAGGGTACTATAGAAAATTCATAAATTTTGCAAAAATAACGAAACCAATGACTGTTTGTCTAAAATAAGGTAATAAGATAGAACATACCCAAGAATTTATTAATTGTTTTAAACTTCTGAGCCTGTATTAGCTTACCCTGATTTTAATAAACATTTTGAATTAAGAATAATAAAAAACTCTTCGTTTCAACGTAACTTACAAGTTTATTTGTTTTTTATTATTCTTAATAAGATGGACTTCCAAAAAGTAAGAGTTTGTACAATAAATTTACTTTTGAATTAACTACAGACGCTTCAAATTTTGCTATCGGTGCCGTCTTATCTCAAGATGGACACCCTATTTCATATGCTTCCAGAACAGAAATTAATTATTCAACTATTGAAAAAGACTTCTTAGCTATTGATTGGTGTTGTAAATATTTTATACCATATTTATTTGGTCATAAATTCACAATTTTTACTGATCATGCAATGGTTATTTTCTTTAAAGGAACCTAACTCACGTCTTGTAAGATGGCGTTTAAAATTAGAAGAATACGATTACAAAATAAAATATTTAAAAGGTAAATCCAATTTAGCTGCAGATTCTTTGTCGCGAATAAAATTCGATAACGATCTAAATGCATTAGAAACTGAATCTCTAGATGTAAATTTAGATGACATCGATGAAATAATTCAAAAAGAAATTGATAATTTAACAAATTTACCAATGTTAGAGAAAAATATTGAAACTTTCCCTGATTTAAACGATTTATATGATTTAGAGGATTTAAATAATTCAAATAATATTTTAGATAATAATAAAAATAAAATTAATATAATTTCGCATATTCAATTAAAACCTCCAAATATGGAGTCTACTCCAGATCTCTTAGCCTAAGGATTAAATGGGGAATGGGAAAAAATACCAGCGTGGTTCAAACAGAACTGGCTGGTATCTCAATCGCCGCAAAAGAGATAACCAGAAAAGAAATTTCTGGCAAAAACATAATAATCTGCACTGGTAGTAGACAAGCCCTATTAACCTTGAATAGACAACGTTTTATCTCAGGGTTAGCACTAGAGTGCCACCAAGATTTAGCTAACGCCTCGGTAGATAATAATATCGTACTAAGGTGGGTGAAAGGGTACGACAGGAGCAAAGGTAACCGTATTGTTGACTCTCTGGCCAGGATGGCGGCTGGACTAAAAATTTTGGGACCAGGCGACACCCATGGTTTGACGACTTCGACAATTGCGGAACTAGCCAAACGTTACACCCGTACTCAATCCCTTAAGAGATGGGATGAAACCAAAGGATGCAGTTTTGCCAGGATTACCCTGGGCGACCCTGAGAAGCTGGTTACGAATAAATATTTGGCGATGACCAGGAAGACCCTACGTTTAACAGTGGGATTTCTGACTGGACACTGTCAACTAAGGAAACACCTCCATATTATGGGGCTAGTGGACATACCTCTATGCAGGAGGTGTGAACATGAAGATGAAACTGTCAGGCATGTCTTATGTGAATGTCCGAAGCTATCGTCGATAAGAGTGTGTGTTCGGTGAGTCTTGGCCTACACCTGCCGACTTTAAGGAGATGTCCCCTGGTGACCTGTCTTCCTTCCTGGATAAGGCAGGATGGACAATGTCCTAGGAGGGCGGCTCCTTGGGATGATGTACAATGGGCCATATTGTGGCCTAAGTGCTGTGGGTCTATACTCACCCTTCCTACTCTACAGATACAGATACAGAACCTCCAAATAATAATGACAATAGAAAAATTAACATAATATCAGATATACAAATAAAACCCCCCAAATAAAAATAATAATTTACCAGATAATGATTCAGATTTAGAAACAGTACATACATCTGTAGAAAACTCCATAATGAATATTCCTATCACAGAAAAAAATTTTATAATAAAAAATTATAAATCATTTTAAAATCAAATTAAATTTCAAGAAAAGAAGAAACTAATTAATTTTTAAATCATTTTTTTAATTATTTAAAATATTTACTAAATATCAAGAAAGAAGAAAGAAACCGAATATCAAGAGACCTTAAGAAGAAAGAAGATCAGCAAAGAAAATAAAAAATACTTACTTCCCATATTTTTCATTCTTAGTGATGAAGGAGTTATGTAGATGGAAAAATCCATTTTACTTTTTATTAAAATTTTTATATTTTTCTCTTTAGTTTTTGTATGTTTTAACAATTTAAAATTCATTTACAAGAATTACGTTTCCACGATTGAAATAAGTGTTTTTAAAAACAAAATAATTTATTTAACGAAGTTTACAACATCTGGTACACAATATTCTCGTAATCATAATAATTATCTCTCTTTTACCTATCTTATCTTAATTGTCCAAAAACTAAAACTACTAAATTAAATTTTAATGTTTAAAACCAAACAACAAAAAAGAAATAAAATGATTATAAAAAATAAAATGGAATTCTTCCTAACTGTAACTCTTCTCTCCATAAGAACAGAATATATGGGATATATTTTTCTTCACGGAACTCCTTTCTTCTTTCTTCATTCTTCTTTCTTCTTGAATAAAATTGAAAAATATTTGAAATTAATTGAAATGATTTTAAAATTGTTAAGTTTCTTTCTTCTTTCTTGATATTGGAATTCAAAATTATTAAATGATTTAACTTAAAAATTACTAAATGATTTTAAAATTATTAAGCTTCTTTCTTCTTCATCTTCTTCTTCCCGGTTTGAAGTGCCAGATGAGGATGGTTAATGGTTTCTAAGCATGGGAATAAATGGAAATAATATTTGTGTAAAGTTAGGTATTTAAGTGGAAGAATAATAACATGCTAAAATATCCTTAAATTGAGGAATTCCGTCTGTAAATATTTAATCTTATTTAAATTATTTTTACTTATTTATTGAATTACAAAGCGAATCCAAATTTTGGGAATAGTTATTCAATACTATCTAAACTAATTCGATTTGGGGTATTAAAAAAATAAAATATATTAATTATATTATATTAATTTATTGTTAAACATAACAATAAATTAAATTGATTGTTCTGGTCGACGATCGATTAATTAAGTTTTCTGGGTTTGCGTAAGATGCTTTTATGGTATGTATTATCGGCTTCAGAATAGCATATACATTTTCAAACTCAAATTGCTTGCATTAAATTCATTTTTAGGATTGCCTATTTATTGTGTATAACCAATCACGGTTTAAATAATAATAAATTTGAAATCAGCCAAACAGTTGTCTACGCCCACATCTTTAATGTTACACAGAGAGGGTATTCTATTGACAAATTGCCTGTGTATTATACAGCACGGTTTTATTTGTTTTTTACTGATTCCTTTTTTGTGACAACGTTGGCTATTTACATGGATTTTGAAGTTTGTTTTTTGATTGTGACTAATTACTGGATTTTCTTATTCTACGACGACATTGGCAAAGATTTTGGTTTTCTATTTAACTATGGTGATATTTTAATTTTAAGATATCAAATAAATTATTAAGATGTAGACTTGCGGTTTTCACTAATTTATTTTTTATCCTCTTTTCACCTAAATTACAAAAGAAAGCATCATTACATTTGAAATTTCCGAGAAAAATAAAAAAATAATCGACTTTTTTACATAGAACTCCTTAGCAGAGACAAAATTATCTAATTTTGGTATTTTTGTTATACATCTGATTAAACATAAGAATCTCTTTTAAATGACGCCAAAATCGTTGAAATCGGTTAAAAAACAAAACAAAAGTTATATGACATTTGTTTATAACAAGTTTGAACCTTCCCCACCCCCTATTTGAAGAGTATTGCCAAAAAGTCCCCAACCAACATTTTTCACAATCTTATCAAGATTTCAAAAATTGTATTTTTAGTATACCTTTAGTACACCTCTTTCGGAGATAATCACAATATTATGTTTTCGAGTGTTCGTTGCGGACGACTTTCAAACTTAACAAATATTTCCTGCAATTTTTCATGATGGATTTTGTTATATTTTTTTTATGTTGTAATAAAGTACCTCGCAGACCTTAGTGGGACACCCAGTATATAAAATGTTATTACAATTAGTTTATTCGTTTATTTTTAATGATTTTTTAAAACCCTTAAACGCCCCCTTAACATAAGCCAATAAGTTTAATATATTAAAAAATAAAAAGCATTGATCTTATAGATGTTTTTGTCCATTTTTGTTTAAATCTGATATCTATTTCTTTTTTTAAAAACAATTCACATTTAACATGTATATGCTATTCTAAAGCCGATTATACCTTTGTCGGTTTCCAACAATACCCCACCGTCTTTTATGACTTTTGTTTAAATTTGGTCAACTTTTTGTCCCATGCTTTTGTACCTACATACGCTATTTGTTGGTCTGAATAATCTGGAGGATCTGATCTATTTTGATTTGCTTTATCGGTCTATTTGTTTCGAAGACAAACTTCACAATTATTTATAAACTTTTCTATATCTTCTGACACTTTAGGCCAATAATATCTAGAACTGAGTGATATTGTAACTTCGTTTATTTCTCTGTGACATTTTTTATAAATGTGATAATATTGAATTTTTTCATTTTGTTCTTCTAGTGTAAGAACGTCTTCTAATATTAAAGTACTATGAACTAATTTAAAAGCGGAATGTTTAAAATATTTTTGAATAGTTGTTACCAACAATTCAGGTTCAAGAGGGTTTCTAAAATAAATAGCGTAAACTTTTTTCGGATCTATATATTCTTTCATGAATTGAAATATATTCTGTTCTAAATCTCTTTGAGGTATTATAACAAATAAACGTGTATTCTCAAAAACTTTTGCATTTTTCATTTTAATTTCATTTGTTTCTCTACATGTTATTATTATTTGATTTTTATAAGAATTTAAATGTTTTTTTTGTGATAGGAATATTCATTATAGGGTTTTCTACAGATGTGTGTACTGTTTCTAAATTTGTTTCTAAATATTTCCGTTCGGATACTTTTCTCTGTAGCGTCTTACAGCGGCAGCAGCATTTCCAGAACACCCCTAATACTAATAGCGATTTTTTTGAGACCAGAGCAACGCACTGAGTGCACACTGAGAGCGAGTTGTGTGTTCTATTGAAATGTCATTAGGGAGAGCAATCTGTCACACATGTTCTTTTGAATAGACTGCTCGCTCTCGATGTGATCTGAGGGCACCAAAAACTGCTCTGACTATTCGACTCAGGGCAATACCATGGTACAACAAATTTACAGGACAGGACAATACGAATAGGTTAGGTTCACGCGTTTAACGCTTAGAACATAAAGTTTGTGCAGAATATATAAAACGCTTCTTTATTTTAATTTGTTTTACCACGCCTGTAATCTCATATTCATCAAAACAGCTCTATACTTTAAGTTCTCCTTCAACGTATAATCGCCTTCGGTAATTTCAGAAAAAAATTTCTAGTACTAATAATAACCAAAAAAGTGCACTATATCAAATGCATTCTTTTGAAATGTCAAAACAAACAGTTCGCCCTGAAAACGTCCGTTGCCAGTGCACAGTTAAAACTGGGGCAGTGCAAGAGCAATTTCAGTGCGCACCGAGGGCGCACTCAGATCACTTTCTACTAATCTCAAAAGAAAACGCTATAAAAGTATGTCTGTCAACTCAGAATTTGAATAGTGTGCCATATTCAGGGCAAAAAATTAAAAATTAAGCAAAAGAGACATTTGAAACGTAAAAGTGTAGATGAAATACTTTAACTGTCATCAAACGTCAGTGACTATTCATAGACTACCTGAGTGTTGTTGCTAACACAAGTGTCAATTCCGAAGCCTACTTGTAGTCTGGTCGAGAAGTCATTTAAATCGGATTTGGGTTACACCGATCCGAAAAATCTGATTTTGGTGCCAATCGATTCGAAATGACAAATATAAAAATGTTCCTGAATATAAAAATCCGTTTTAAAAAATTTCCTATTGTTACTAACAATTTAAGATTTTAAAAAAAGGGGGTTTACATTTTTGCTAATAACTCATAAACTATCATAACTAGAACAAAAAACTGAACGGATTCTTAAAGGACAGGAAATTTTCAACAAAAAATTCCCAACTCCCCGAATTGTAACTCAATTATTTATAGGTCTAAATTAATGTTTAAAATGGCATAAAAAACAATTTTCTAACTGTTAATTAACGTTTTTGTTTATTAACAATTGTTTAAATTTATTCTTACTTATTTATTTATTTATTTATTATTTGAGACAGAGGTTAGTATTATGAAATAAGAATTGTTTCTAATCTTTTTAAAATAATAATTTGTATTAGGCTAATAACTAATATGGTTTTTATAGATGGCTAGAAACACTTGTGTTTATTACAAATGTGGTTTGTCGCAGTATAAAGGTCCAAACCTCAGACTATTCAGATTTTCCGTAAAAAATTCGTCAATTTGTCAAAAGTGGACATTGCACTCTGGTAAGTAAAAATGAATATTGATTTTAATAATTAGCCAAGCAATCAATAGTTTAAATTACCATTTAAATTTTTACTCTAACAAAATTATTTTTCAAATTTAAAAGTTGTTTTATTTTATGATAGGTACAAGATATTTAAAAGTTATTTTAATTAAAATAGTAACAAGTTCAACGCCCTAAAGAGAGTACGAAAGGATCAAAACTCTCAAAAATAATTAATTTTGCTAATTAATTAAAGTTAAAACTCAAATTTATTGTTTGGTTAGTATTTTTAAATGCTATTTATTGCACTAACCCTTACTCAGTGGAAGTCCATCTTACTAAGAACATTAAATAAAACTTCTCAACAAAAGTATATTTAAAGCACGTTATAAACATGTTTATTTAAAAAATTAACTTTTTTAATTAAATGACATCTGTTTTGATAAACTATCATGGTCAGATTGCTATATTACCGTTACATTTTGTTTTTTCAAGGTAACTATCTCATGTTGATTAAGTGGTGTTAAGACTTTACGAAGTATTGAAGTAATAAGACATAAAAATATTAAAGCATAGATGTTATTAGCCGTAAGGGATTATCTTGGATGTATTTCCTTCTAAGATCACTATAACTGTGCAATGATCTAGAAAAACCAGGAAAAAAACTATAACTGGTGTGAAGTTAGCGGCCAGCGATTCCATAAAATTCATGAAGGAGGTTTTTAAGAATAAGATAAAGTTATGGTGAAAATATTAAGTTGGCTAAATATTTCCTAGGGACTCTAATCTATGTTTTTCAAAATTTCTCCATTTTATTGACCCCACTCTACCCCTTAGGCGGCTTACGATTCCATAAAGTAGGAGGATTTTAAGAATAAGATAAAGTTATGGTGAAAATATTAAGTTGGCTAAATTATTCCTAAGGACTCTAATATACATTTTTGTACATTTAACTTTTTTCCGGTTTTCTCACTTTGTCTTATATAATAAAACATTTAATATTAACACAGATTGCTCTTTGTGAATTGTTAGTTCATAAACCATTCTTTATTAAAAGTTTTTACACAAAATTATAAGAAGATTTCATTTAATCAATTTTTCTTTATTTTTATATACTAAATAAATATACATACGACGCCACTGGTCATTTGGCGGCTAGACTGAAAACGGCTGCTAGAAATTGGCCGCTAACTTCACACCAGTAAAACTACATCATGATGATCTTCACAATAACTTAATATATTTGATTACGTCTTATCTATGTATAAAATATAAGATATAAGACTCAATCTAAGTAAACAGTTTAAGAGTGGAGAATACTCAGATTAATAAGTAAACATAGAGGTGCCACAACAACACAATAACATACAGTTTGTAGTCAATAGCAATGAACCTATAATTGAGAGAGATGGAAAATCTAGAGGTGTAGGTAAACACAGCCGCACACTGGCGTGTAATTGGTTAGAGTACCACCGTAATACCTATATAAATGTTAGTTAAATAATTTAATAGGCATATTTTGGTAAGGAGTTTATATCTACACTTATGGCATGGCACCATACTTCTAACATATTTTTATCGGAAGAAAATCTAAAAGGATATGTATTTCATTATTAATTTGATTTTCTTAATTGTAATAAATTTTAATTGAAATTGCTAATTGTACGCCAATGTAGTGAATAACTTACCGGTGATAGGTTAGATTTATAAGCTGCTAATTTATGTGTTGTAGGATGATTTGAATTATTTGTTATGGTTACATCTGTTTGGGTTGGTTTTCTGTATATTGAATACTTTAGTGAATTAATGTTTTCAATTCTTAAATCTGAAGTAGTTCAGTGTTATTAAATCGACGATTTTAGTGGTCATTTAACTAAATCAAATTCTGAAAGTGACATGATCCTTTCGCCCAAAATCAACATCCATAAGTACAAGAAAACTGTGAGTACCACAATTTTTTTTACATAAAACAGAATTTAGTATGTATCGACAGACGAGTTTACTGTTTTTCTGCTTATCGAAAACACTGATAAGCAGACCAGTTCCACAAGAGGACAGGACCGGCCTGAGTTCACAGATGCATTTGAATAATGGATAACCAAAATCATGGAAGTAACTTCCCTGAGTTACCCTCCACTTCATCAACACCAAACAATGTATCCCAAACCAATTACCAATCATACGCAGCAGCAGCAGTATTAAATGAAAATCTAACATCGTTTCAATTTTCTGATAAACATCAAGCGATCTTATTGAACTGTATTGATAACGTAAAAATTGAGGATTATCTATTAGCTCTGGGGAGCTAATATGAATATTATGGAATTATCTTGTACAAATTCTAATATTTTTGATATTTTAAACAGTGTTTAGGAATCTGTGGTTGATGAAAGAACATTAGGTAAAGAAAATAGATTAAATGAAGAACCAGAATGTTCAAACGTACAGAAAAAAAGTAGACATAAATATATTGGATTGATTCGAGTTTAGAAGAATATCCGATTTATTATTTATTATTCAAAAAATGTTTAAAAAATTTAATGTGACAAATGTAAAAATACATTGGAGGGCATAAATGATGTAAAAAATCAAAAACAATTATTAGTGTTTTATAAAGAATATTCCAACAGTTAACTCCTGCTTTGTTATCAGAGTGGCATTCCTTTATAAAGGACATTATGTCTCTAAAGGATTTGAAATTTCCCAGATTCCTATTTCTGAATGAGAAAATAATGGAAATTCAAATTCATGGGTTTGTAGATAGTAGTCAAAAGGTATACGCGACTTGTATATATTTTAGAATAGATATCATAACCATTCTATTTCTTCTGTTCTAGTAAATTCAAAATCACGAGTAGCTCCCATAAAGAGTTTATCAATTTCTCGTTTGGAGTTATGCGATTTTCTGCCGATTTGCTTTCTAGAGGTATGTCAGCATCTTCCCTTATCTCTTCAAATTTATGGTGGCAAGGACCATAATTTTTTTCTTAACCCTGACTTTCAAATGAAGGTTCATAATCTTGTTATTGCTGACATCAATGTTCCTTAGGAAAGAAAAATTAGTTTACATAATACTTCCAATATTCCAATCCAGCATGAATTGTGGAATCACTTTTTTATTAGATTTCCTTCATGACCTCGACTTCTTCAGTCTGTAGCCTATGTACTTAGATTCATTTTTAATTGTAAGAATCCATCTTCAAAACAGTTAGGCCCATTATCCGTAGAAGAAAGGAAATTAGCTACGTTGACTGTTTGTAAAATCATATAGAATCAACATTTTTCTATGGAAATATTAGAACTGGAAACTGATAAACGACTTTCCAATCAAAATTTACCTCACCTCTAACCTTTTTTAAGCTCCTTACGTCTGATATGTATTGGAGGACGTTTGCAATATGCAGATATTTCGGAAGATCAGAAATATCCGATATTGCTTAATAGATATCTACGCAATGTCTCAGTGAATGACAAAATTGTAAAATAATATAAAATATTTCCGGTATTTGAAGCCGGTGGTCCTTCGTTTCAAGTTAAGTAATTATTTTTATATTTTGATCTTCGTTTGTATACTCGTTAATACGAGTTTGCTTGTACATTTATAATAAATGGAAAAATTATAATATGGTCTTGATTCCAACAATCAGTGATTGAACCAGTTTAAGTAGTCCATTTGAAGGTGGGAAGAGTGATTAGCGGCTTAACCCGATGTTGAGGCTGATATGAATGTCTAGCCCCCAACAACGAGCCAATCTCAGCATGTTTACAAAAATACTTTAGGTCTTCCTATACAAAATTTAAAAATTGTACTATTAAATTATTAGACGTCATAAATAAAGACGATATATATGAAACAATGAAAAATTATCATGAAAGTAAATCGAACCACCGCGGAATTAACGAAACACTTTTAAAAATTAAAGAAAAATACTATTGGCCTGAAATGAAAAAATTAATTCAAACATTCATTGATGAATGTGAAATATGCCAATAATGTAAATATGATAGGCACCCAGCAAACTTAAAATTAAATTTAACACCTACTGCAATTAAACCATTCGAAATAGTTCATATAGATTCATTTACATTTGATAAATCCAAATTTCTAGCAATTTTCGACAGCTTTTCAAAATATGCTCAAGCATACCGCTTAAAGGTACTCTCTGGCACAGAAGTAGCAAACAATTTAATAAAATAGTTTTCTCATCATGGTATACAAACCCAAATTATTTGCGATAATGGAACGAAATATTTTGGGCAAAGATTGGAAAGTTTTTGATTATAAATCTTCTTCAGAACAGATAATAAAGAAAAAACTCCCATTCAAAATTTCTGAGGTTCGAGTGCTGGTCTATGAAAAAATAAACAGTAGTTTGTAAGGTACGTACTACTTATGCTGGTACTTCCGTTGAAGTACCAGCAATAAATCGTGTCAGCGATCTGAAGAAAAATGATATGAAAAAACTGCTGGGGGCTATCGATATGACAGACGAAGCAAGATTGTTTTATGAGAATGTCATTTGTGGAGTTCTTAACAATGACATTTTTGAAGAGTCCGTTGAAGAACATGATGAATCATGATGATCCATGTGATGATACAGAGGTAGATCTTTGAGAACAGCTACATATATATATATATATATATATATATATATATATATATATAGTATATATATATATATACCCCAATATTACTGGTTTCATATATATATATATATATATATATATACATCTTATATGTTTTATTTATTCGAATTTTGTCTACATAATATTAAAAGTTATTTTTTGGTAAACTTAGCTGTTATCGAGTTTTGAAAAAAACTGCATTTTCTTTTATATTTTTTGGATTAATACAGAATGTTATTAAGTATGTTTTTGCGTGTATTTATTCTTGCTTATGCCCTTTTGCAACTTTTAATGTTAGTTTTCCATTTTAGCAATAAACGTTCTTCTGAAACAGAAAAAATGCTCTCCTGAAAAAAAATGATTTTCACAGATATCGAGTTTTAAGAAAACGGTCCTCAAATTTAAAATATGTGCGAAATGTTTTAATTGAACTTGAATAAGACAAATGTATCACCAATGTACAAACATATAGAGGACCTGATATGGACTCTGACCATTTCATGGTGGGAGCCAGTTTAAAGCAGCTAATACCAACAAACAAAAATAAAAAGAGAAAACGAACAGAAGACGATAGATTACTAACAATTGAGGAGAAAAAAGGATATGAAAGAATAATCAGCGAGGAAATACATAACATAGCGGAAGGAGATATAGAGCATCACTGTGAAACATTAAAGACTACACTGAATACTACAGCCAAAAAAATAAGTAAAGAGGTAAAAATTAAATTGAAACCGTGGTTTGATGATGAATGCAGGCAGGAAATAGTCAAAAGAAATAAACTAAGACTAAAAACGCTAACAACAGAAGCGCACGATGTAAAAGAAAAATACAGTAAACAAAAGAAAATAACGGAAAAATTACTACGAAAGAAAAAGAGGGAATACAATGAGCGACTACTAAAAAATATAGAGGATAACTACAGAAATAAAGATCTGAGAAATCTATATCAAGGAGTCCAAAGAGAAAAAAGAGGATTCAATTCAAATCCCGTATTCATTAGAAATGAAGATGGAGAAATGCTAATGGGCGAAAAAGAAATTGTGGAGAGATGGAAAACATATTTCGAACATCTTTTAAATGGTCAATGTAATGAGCACCAAGAACTGGATAGGGAAGAAAGGATAGAAACAAATTTAGAGCTGCTTTCGGAAGAACCCCCTCCGAGCAGAGATAAAATAAAATATATTATAGACAACCTAAAGAACAATAAAAGTCCAGGGAGCGACCAAATAACTGCGGAAATGTTCAAATATGGAGGAACGCGACTAATTGATGAAATGCAAAAACTACTGCAAAAGATATGGGGGGAGGAACGAATGCACACAGAGTGGACCAAAGCTGTAATAATTCCTATATATAAAAAAGGAAATAAAAATGAGTGCCAAAATTACAGAGGAATAGCTTTATTAAATGTGGCTTACAAGATACTTGCGACATATATCAAGGACATTCTAAAGGAAAAAATGGAGGATATAATTGGAGAATACCAATGTGGATTTAGACGAGGAAGAATCACGGTGGAGCAAATCTTTATGTTACAGGAAATACAGACTGAAAGTTATAAATTTGGAAAGCAGACGATGGTACTCTTCGTTGACTTCAAACAAGCATTTGATAAAGTAAAAAGAACCGAACTGTACAAAAGTATGAAAGACCTGGGAATAAGTAGAAAACTGATTAGAATGATTCGATTAACACTACAAAATACTGGAAATCAAGTAAGAATAAATAACTGTATGTCAGAGGAGTTCATCGTAACTGAAGGCGTAAGACAAGGAGATCCACTGTCATCCATTCTCTTCAGCCTGGTATTGGAGAAAGTAATTCGGGAAGCAGGTATAAATAGGTCTGGACTTATATATCACAAGAGACATCAATGTCTAGCATTTGCAGATGACATAGCAATATTAGCCAGAAATAAAGAAGAATTAAGATAAATAGTGAAAAATATTGAAGAAAAAGCGGGAAAAAGGCCTCTATATCAACGAACTAAAAACAAAATACATGGAATGGACAGATCGCGACTTTATAAAAGGGAATTTCCTAACAGTAGAAACAGCCGAAGGAAAGTTATATAAATTAGAAGAAATAGAAAGATTTGAGTTCCTTGGAACCATAATTACAAGAAAACCAAATATAGAAGAAGAAATCCAAAAAAGAATAATGCGTGGCAATAATTGCATGCCTTAAATAGGTTATTAAAAAGCAGGAATATATCAAGGAGCGCGAAAATCAAGATCTACAAAACTGTGATTAGGCCTATAGTTACCTATGCCTCAGAAACATGGACATTAAACCAAAAATAACAAGAAATGCTAAAAATATGGGAAAGAAAAGTACTGAGGAAAATATTTGGATGAAAAATGCAAAACGGAATTTGGATAAGAAGAACGAACAAAGGGCTCGAAGAATTATATAAAGGTCCTAGTATTATTGGAGTCATAAAATCTCAAAGGCTTAGATGGCTAGGACATATAGAAAGAATGGGAACAGGAAGGCTACCGAAAATACTGCTAGATAGCTCCATAGGAGGAAGACAGAGAAGAGCCAGACCTAGAACAAGATGGAAAACAGAAGTTGAAGAGGATCTACAAAGACTTAATGTTAGAATGTGGAAATATAAGGCAAAAGACAAGGTGAAATGGAGACAAGTCGTCAACCAAGCCATGTAATGGTTCATTATACCTAAATAAATAGTTATTTAAACGTGCATTTTATATATCTATGGATTGAGGGTACGCTTAAAACTTAAACTTAAGGGCGTAGGTTAAAAGTCGATTTATTTCAATCTATTTCAATTAGACCTTTGTTTCTACGTTTAAATAAGCCATTTTTTCAGGATTTGAAAAAAAACTATTGCACTTACAATGCATTGGTTTTTCACCTACCCGCTTAACCAAGTCGTTGAGATATTCATATGATTTATATTGAATTCCGTACAGTGCTTTGTATGAGTGAAACAATATATATCTACATAATTTACAGTATATGCTTTACGTTTCAGTAAACAATCCGGCAACCCTGTTCTAAGTAGTTGTCTAAGCCAATTCTTGATTTATCAAAGAACATCACGTAATTCCATTAAGGATCATTGTGTAACATTTCTTGAGCCCATTGCAACCTTACAATTTTTTGTTGATAGGTTAGTTTGGGAACACGTAGAGTTCTTCTGCGATACAAATTTACCGCATTTAATCTTCGTGTAATTGTTTGCCTTCAAGTCTAGCAATTTTTCTGGATATGCCACTTGTAGATTCCTGTCGATTTCTTCGAGCTATCAATATTATCTGCCGGTCTTGTGCTGCTGTTGTACATCGACTTCTGTGACGATCCTTCACATCATTTGTGTCTTGGAATTTTTTTTTATTTTTGATACAGCACCCTGAGAATAACACCAACAATATTCGCGATATCACTTTGACTAAAGCCCTGTTGTAACAAAGCAATTACTCTAGACCTATTAAAATATGATATCATGTCTCTGGGCATTTTGAAACAGCTCAAATGAAATTTAAACAAGAATTGGAATAATGTGAAAGCACCCAAATCAATTAAATATGACCAAATTAATACAAAAACGAATCAAATCAAATTTAGTATTATTTTGATTTAAAAACGCTTTAAAATAAATATCAACAAGTTTTTAAAAAACCATAGGCGTAGATATATTATTTCTAAATGTTCCAAAGGTTTGGACATATGTGTAAATATCTGAACTATGACACTAAGTACACTATAATAAAAAGAATTTGTCCATAAATGATACATGAGGTGTAATTTTTATTACGATCTTAGTTTATATGCGGGTTTAGTCTTCATGTATCCAAATTCCGATTAAATATCGAACAGTTTTCGTCGTAATTCGGGCTTCTCTGTTAAATGCTTTTGTACATAATCCATATCTATTTTCATATACAAGGTATGTCGGGCAACCAAACAACAAATTTTATATTAAAAATGTTAATTTGGGTGAGTATGTCAAAAATGTCGGTTATTTCGAGTGTTTTTATTTGTTTTGTATATGTACGGGGTATGTCTAAATAAAAAGAGTATATCGGGAATTAGTCCGTCTAAAAATAATATTGGATTAAAATTGTAGGACGTCGCAAATGTGAAATATGTTGGATATCTTGCTTTAGTTGTTTTTTGTTTAAAAAATGTATTAGTAGTATATTACAGTAGTAGCATATAAAAATAAATTAAATTCATCTATAAATTATACATGGGGTGTCATGTATAACTATTACTTAAGATGCCAAAACAACTTCTGAACATTCCCTATCCGTTAAACATTTAGACTTAAACAATGCTCTCGCCTAGCCCAACATAAAATTCAAACAATTTCATTCCAAAAAGTGAGGAAGATTGAGATGAGACACGCAAGGAGCTGGATTTAAAGATGATAATGCACTTTGTGACACTTAAAAACAATAAAGAAGTAAACAACTGTTCCATAAACAAATTGCTTGTAAAAGAAGAACATGAAACTAAAATGTATTTTAAAAATTATGTAATTATATAGTTAAGTAAAAATAATAAAGATTTATTAAAACTTAATTTTGTTGTTAAAAAGTACAACTACAATACATGTACATGTTAATAAATGATATTTATTATGAAATGTTTTAATATAAATGCTTTAAATAAAGTCATATCAAACTCTTCTATTTATTTATTATTACAACATTCAATTCAAACTAAAATAGTTATAAACCTACCTGTTTTTCTGTATGTTCAGGCACAAAAATTCAAATCCCATAAAAGAAAAAGAATAAATTAAATACACATACACAAATTCAATGCAGGACATTATTGAATCATATTTTAACTATTCTTTACAGCATCTAACAGTTGGATAGTTAGTGACTTTGTTGTAGGTAAGAAGTAGCTTTAATTAAAAAAGATAGGATCCTAGAAATTCAGTATTATGTTGAATTGTAGTTTCACCATTATTCCAAATAACCAAGGTTTGTCTAAGTTATGATCACTAAATTATTACAGTATAATGACCAACCTCTAATAAACAATAAAATACAAAGAAATAAACTATCAGAAACCATTCAAATTCAGTGAATATCTTTTAACAAATAAAAAGGTTTATTTTTGCCTAAAAACCTAAGTCCAATGAATTATATTCTCATGTAAACATATAAATCACAGTGATGGGTTATAATACCGCTCTTTGCCAATATAGTACATTGTACCTACATTATTGATCACTATTTTATTTAGTGAAGCATATCATCCCATTCTGCAAAAAAAACTACATTTCTCCCTGAAAAGAATGTAGTGCCTGTTTACTGTTTATTTGAAGTACAGCTGATGCTCAATTTGTCTTTTAGATTTTAAAACATAACATGATTCTTCTATCTTGTTATTATATCTAGTTGATCAATCTACAGTGCATTCTGATGTTTGAACTTCAGTTGGATCTGATTGGACTGTACGTTTTTCTTTTAATAGGCTGATTTGCATTTTAATCTTAGAGTTAGACAAATATGAAAGTTGGATTAGAAAATATATATCAATTCAAGGAATTGCCTTCTTTCACTGTTGTATATCTATGAAATCCTAATAAAAGAAACAAGGTTGCAACAATGCCCATAAATGTTTGGTTAGCTAACATAATAATTAATCTTTTTAAAAATTTGTTTTTAAACATCAGGATTAATAAAATAATTATAAAATAATTTATTTTGTACTTACATTTGAAACTTAGAGAAGACTCATACAATGTCTGTTACTAATTTTGTATAATAAAAATAACACAATTTGCAACTTGAATGCCTCTCCTAATATAATTTTTCACTGATTTCATCTTAAATAAATATTGGTATCTACATAGAACCAAAAATATAATTTCTAGAAAATATTAGTTTTTAAAATGACTTCATAGTAAAAAAAAGAATGTTGGATTTATTAAAAAAGAAATTAGTATAGTACAATCAGTTCCAACTGAAGTCCAAATATCAGAAATCATAAAAAGATGGCTTGACTAGATTTATTATCAGCATGTTATGATTGAAAATCTAAAAGACAATACAGTAAAATGTTCACCCTCCCAATAAACAGTGGGCAGGTACTTTCATTTCAGGGAGAAATGAAGTAGTGGTGACACACTCCACTGAAGAAAATTGTGATATAGTACCTACGGTATGTCTTACAAAGTAATATTTTATTTATATTTAAATAAAGTGGATTTTAAAAATAATATACTATATTGGTGAAGAGCAGTATTATAATAAATCGTTGTAATTAAAAGTTCATACATTAGACAAAGTAGTTCATTGGTTTTTTAAGCAACATTTGTTAATTTTAATATTTTCTGCTAAGTTTATTTTTTTGTTTTTTATTGTTCACTTGTGCTAGTTGTGTATTTTTGTCAAAGTAAATATATTGTAATAAAATGTAACTTTTGTTAAATAAATAAAATTATACAACATATTCTGTGTATTAATTAATTTATTGATAGGTCTCCATTATTTAAATCTGCATACTTCTGTTAAAGAAGTAAGTCTCAACATTTTTCTTTAATTCTCTAATACATATTAATACCTAGTTTCCACTAGACATGTACCTATACAATTATTTCAATGTAATAAAAAAAATTTAAGACTCAAAAATCAACTCAATTTTTTCAACAAAAAAAACTTACCTGTACACTCCATTTTCTACAACAATTAGAGAACATGTTTGGATCAAATAAAAACAATTAATGAAGATTAATTTTGTGAAATTACAACGTTTATCTCCTGACAGTACTGACCAAATATAAGATAAGAGTGTTCGATACCAAGAATAGTAAACTATAGGATAGCTTAATTCGCCAAAAAATCGATCGCAGGTGGTTGCCTGATGTGACGTAGGCTGCAGTCCTCAGCTCAGATTATTTCTATGATGACAGTGCATTTTAAGTCGTATTTAATCGTTGTGTTTAGTTTTATTATAAATAATCTCAAAATTTTATATATTTGTGAAAAATATTTAAAAACTGTGCTCTTAAGCTCCAGTTTAAACTATTAAATTTTATGTGTTTACTGTTTGGCTGGGTATTGCTTACAAAAACAACTGATAAAGTATTTTTAAACTGGAACAAAGGCTTGTTTTCTTGCTGGTTATCAATTAAACGGTAAAAAATGGTTAATATTCAATAGTAAATATATTTCTTTTACGTTTTTTAGTGGGATAGTTAAATCTGAATATAAATATGCCCGAGGAGAGATGTATAGGGGCAATAAAAACTATTTTCAAGAAAAGAGAAGTATTGAAAAATGTATATTTCACTGCGTTCCTAAAGGAAAAGATCTTGTATCTTGTGTCTAAAACCATTCGGAATAGGTGAGTTCTTTGTAAAAGACAAATTTATTGCAGATAGGTAGGTACCATACTAGTTATGTTTATTCAGTGTATTTAGCCGAAAATGACCAAGTGTATAGAAAATTTAGAACTGTGTAAACGCAAATTTATTGGCCTTAAAAATGTGCAACTTTTCTCTAATTTAACCAACCTTTATTCTATTACAGATAGCAATAAGTGGGGTCACTTAAATGGGACACCCTGTATATTATTTTATAACTACGGAAAAATAGGTGTGTTTAGTACTTAGTATTTTTTGTTAATTTTAAATTTGTAATTGAACAATTTTATAGGATAGGTAACATACGATATTATGTCGCTCCATAAAAGATTCTCTGATTTTACTAGTAATAATATGCTGTAAATTGTTATGTTTCTTTGTTTGTCAAAAACACTAGTTTTTGGTAAGACTTTGTGTAATAATAAATTTATTTAAATGTATTTTTTAATATCAAAATGTAACTAAATATGTTTGCAATTTTGTTTTCTTTACCCTACCTATTTCCAAATAGTATTCAATAATTAAATAAATATATAAGTATTAAAATGATTTTATATCAACATTTACTATAAATAATGAGTGTTTAAACTCAAAAATCCAAATACTGGTACGTTAGTTATTCAGAAATCATAAAAATACTGGCCAATTCCTATTATTTTGATCTATACATTTACAGAGTAAACTCTACAACGAAGGACTGCAGCGTACGTCAGATCCAGAGAAGTTTTCACATTGCACTTGCGAACAGTACCACAAATCATCTCAACAGTATTTTCCCCTATTTTCGAACGTGTGATGTGAAGTGAATGTGATGTGAGTAGGGAAGTGATCGATCCCTGACAAAACCTTTCATGGGTCGTATGGTCGTATTTTCGATATCACAACGTTGCCTCGTTATATTTATGAAAAATGAAAGAATTTTGACGTATAACGTACATACTAGAAAGTTGGCAACTTTTGATAAATTGGGTTTCAGGCAGTTCAAACTGATAACTATATCCTTTTATTTATGATAACTACAACTATATTCTTTTATTTATGAAAGACGCAAGTTTCAAAACAAAACTACGGTAACAACTCTAATAAACATATGATTTTGACAATACGCTGACGCCTGAATAATAATGCGCATGTTTCACTGCTTCGACTGGGTCTGACCAAGCAAAGTGTGATGTGAGCTATCATATAGTCTAAAAATACGGTTCACCGGTTTCTCACCAGTGATCTATCACATCACACATTCGAAAATAGGGATAGGCCGATTAAGCAATCCTATTCGAGCTTTATTAGAGTTTACTATTCTTGGTTATATCATATCAATGTTACTAATGTCACGTCAGTTGCGAACATAAAAAAAGCGAGTTCGGTAATCACACATACTTAAAAGTATGTGGGTAATCATCAAGAATGATACACTATCATTCTTGGGTAATCATGATTCTAAGTGAAAATTTCGATGACAGTCGAAAGGGGTGTGTTCGGGGAGCACGTTTTCGAGTTATGTAGCGCCATATAACGCAAACGAAGAATAGTACTAGATAGCGCCAACTGGCGCAAATAGCGCGCTCCCCGAATACGCCCCAAGTGATTTCGATTATTAGTAATATCTGATTCAAAGTGAAAATTTCGACTCGAAATTATCCGCCATGACAGTCGAAATCTTTAGTGATTCCAAGTGATTTCGATTTTTGGTAATATCTGGGGATAATTAATTTATGTCATTGGCATCGCATAAATATATGATTGGCACCATAGATATTATAACCTAATATCTATGATTATAATATCTATGATTGGCACACATTTTTATATTTTGATCAGCTGTTTGTAGAGTACGTATGTTGTACAAAGATAATAATTCCTTGAGATGATTTGTGGATAATAACTAATAACGGAGTGATAATGTTGTATTAAGGTTAAATTAATTTGTTTTGTTCGGGTTGTTTAAATTTTATTTATTATAATAATCAAAATGAATTATTTGGAAGACAAAGGTGATGATGTAACCAAAATGTGTCCTGGATTTTATAAACAATATTCTGGGAGAGAAAAGCCGTGTGGGAAATCTTAAGCATCCTGTTAAACGGAATGAATAGGGCAAGAAAACAAGCCAAAAATGGCAGCAAGTAAGTACCTACAACTATTTTACATGATAAAGCAATATTTTTATAATAGATTTGTAATATATTGCCATTACCTGCTTAAAGGTATAAGTTAACATTTTAGGTATGTATTGGTTTGAAAAATAAAGTTAAAATGAATGCTAGTTCCATAAAGAAACCTTAAGACAAACAGCAAAGGGCATCCTTTAAAAATTATATTAACAAAAATTATTGATAAGCCAGCACTAGCAGTCAGCCAATTTGTCATCTGGCATAAATTTATGCCCCTATTTTACTACAATAATGATTCTCTGGAAGATCAATATTATTATTATTATGTAAGTTTTCACATTAATTTCTTGATTTTGAATTTATTGTTAAAGCAAAGAGATAGGTTATTGTATTATTTATTTTTATTGGCAACAGTTTCAAAAAGAAGTTTAAATATTATTGGTGATCTCTTTAAGCACAATGTTTTTAATTTTTATAAATTTACAAACTTAAGCTTTCATATTCCCTTTATTTTTATTTATATTTTTTAGTTGGGTGACAAATATCAGTTTCATCAATAACAGGAAGATTTGACAAAACCCTGAACATGGAATGGGAATCCATAAATTCAAAGCTCAGGAGAAGCAAGAAACAAACAGCATTCTCAAAAATTTTTTAAAATAATGGTTATAGTATTTAGGTTAACCCTAGGATACTTTTAGGTTTTCTATGAAAAAATTCTTTAATAAAACATGACATAAAATGCTATGCTCTTTTAATTTTTTACCTGATGCAGACATAAATTGGGTATGTTATATAAACTTAATTTATATACTTATTGAACATGCCATGCCACCAACTACATCTAAGTAAATGTTGGGCTTATAAGCCTACCTATTTGAATCAAAACCTGTTTATTTAGTTATGTGGATGCTAGGGTATACATATTTAGATATTATACCTAGCATTAGGTGAGAGTTTTAAGTATAAGAAAAATCTTAATCAAAGATAGACTTTGTTGATTTGAGACTATTTTTATTAAAAGTCAAATTTCTGTGCAAAAGAAATATTGTTTGATAAAATTTATTAATAAAATAAAACAAATAGTTATTCAGCAGTGTTAGCACAGGAAAAACATCACGATACTATAACTAATGGCAGGATCAACCAGGGAGCTGATGTTGTGTACTAGTATATACTAGTTTCATTGAAAAAGAATACGCACGAAACTATAGTACACAACAGCGCAGCTCCCTGGACCCCTATTTTCGAATATGTGATGTGATGTGATAGATCACTGGTGAGAAACCGGTGAACCGTATTTTTAGACTATATGATAGCTCACATCACACTTCGCTTGGTCAGACCCTTAGACCATATACAAATAGACTGGCTGTGACGTCATTTTTCTGAACAACATACTGAAGCCAATATTATCTCTCTTTGTCGCATAAAGTTCGAGGAGCTACGGGATGAGGTGTGTGGGCAGTACTGTTTACAAACAACAAATACCAGCGGCGCAAAGGTCTTTTAATAGGTACCTAACAAGGTTTTAACTCTAATCAAAATTCTTAAATCATAACTTTAACCCAAAATTAATACAACGAAAACAATAACACAAATAGTTTATGAACAGGGTAAGATTAATGTTTACATATCATTCGCAATGTTCCATGCTATAAGAGACAGTGCAGTCGAAGATATACGAAAACAACCGAAGAAGTTTTATTCAAACGTGGATTTGTTTGTAAACATATAGTTATAGAACACAACACAAAGTTATTTTGGCTTCACAACAAGGACAGAAAATTGACGTCTATATGTATATGGTCTAAGGTCAGACCCAGTCGAAGCAGTGAAACATGCGCATTATTATTCAGGCGTCAGCGTATTGTCAAAATCATATGTTATTTAGAGTTGTTACCGTAGTTTTGTTTTGAAACTTGCATCTTTCATAAATAAAAGAATATAGTTGTAGTTATCATAAATAAAAGAATATAGTTATCAGTTTGAACTGCCTCAAACCCAACTTATCAAACGTTGCCAACTTTCTAGTATGTACGTTATACGTCAAAATTCTTTCATTTTTCATAAATATAACGAGGCAACGTTGTGATATCGAAAATACGACCCATGAAAGGTTTGCGAGAATACATCCAGCGCTGGATTCCGTTATGAGGCTAAAATAGGCCAATAGAAATATTAGTAGGTGTGGCTTGGATATTTGGCGCACTTTTTCAATTTGTGCTTTCTAGGCTAGAAAGTAAAAAAATATATAATTGCAGTGTAAAAATGTATTATAAAGGTGTATTTTTTTATTATGCCAGGGGATAATTTCAGGTTTTTTTAAAATAAGTTTAATTTAATTAATATACATGTTTTGGTTATCAGTAACTAAATTAAGGGTAAAAATACCGAGGATTTTTTATTACTTATTTTTTATTTCCATCCTCCAACCTCCGAGAGTTGAAATATTTCATAGATTTGGGCAAATTATTGTAGTTTTAATTCATAATGAAATCCAGTTTTTATCAAATATTTATAACTTGGGCATCTATTCCTATCTGCTAAAGCTTTGTTGTAGTCATCACAAGTTAGCTGGATATTGCACTTAATCATTTCTAATGCTGTTCCTGCTGTATGTCCATTCTTGTAGAGACGTAATAACTGTTCTCTTTCATCATTACTAACTTTCCGAAACCGCAAATAATCTGAATTGCCTGGATTGTGTGTTACAATAAGAGTTATTTCACAAGGTGCTTATTCTTGTAAAAGTTGGAATTTTTCTTGTATGCCCATGTATTTTTTTCTAATAAGATGAATTTTTTATTGTTAATTTTGAAGGGCAGTTGGTATTTCTCGTTTCAATTTGTGAAGATGGTTCGTAAGTTTTTGAGCACCGAGTAAAGTGGTGACATCTAAAATTAAATTTAAACTTTATACGGTAAATAAAACTTTTTAAATGTTTACTAAATAATTTTAATAATCTCAAAAATTCAATATAATTATTATGTATTGGTACCAATATATCATTTAAATATTTCACTTAAGTTTAATCCGTTTTCTATCCTCAATAACCGTATTATTTATAACGTATGATGAATTGGTTAAGTTTTCAAACTCTCTTAACCATTTACCAAACACTTTTTTGTTCGTGCAATTAACAAAAAATTGCAACTGAACGTTAGGGAACTTATCTTCACCTTCTATTATCTTTTTCTCCATAATTTTTGTTCCCCAGCCAGGTGGCAAAACAGACTAAAAAATTGGTAGACTTAATTTAATACTTGTTCTTATTACTACCTATACGCCAAAAATAGATATTTGATTTGATACTCAGATTAATGAATTTTTCATTTAGCGAGGAAGTCAAAGTTTTTCATTTACACGTTAGTTTAAATTTTCTATGACTATGAAATGAAGACAAGATCAAAGGAAAACAATAATAAAATAAGAAATACCTGCTTAAAACCTTAAAAATTACTTTCAGTTATACCTAGTTTAAACGTCACGTAAAATATCAACGGTAGGAACTCCACCCACAAGCATCATTTTAATTGGTTTATTTTAACCTCATAACGGAATCCGGCGCTGGATGTATTCTTGCGAAAGGTTTTGTCAGGGATCGATCACTTCCCTACTCACATCACATTCACTTCACATCACACGTTCGAAAATAGGGGTCCTGGTTGATCCTGCCATTAGTCATAGTAGGTATCGTGATGTTTTTCCGGTGCTAACAGTGCTGAATAACCAGGGCCGTATCTAGGGCGTGGCAAAGGTGGCACTTGCCACGGGCGCAAAGTCCGCAGGGGCGCCAGAAAATATCAAAAAATAAAGAAATAGAAGAGCCAAGCAAAGTAATTCGAAAGACGTTTTTCGCGTGAGGGGCGATGGCGAGAATTATCCATTATATGTGGCAACACAAAAAGAAAACCCAAAAATTGTAAATAAAATTGTCTTAAATTACCAAAATTTTACAAAAACACAAAAATACAAATAATTCTCTAAGATGTAATGTGTCTAAAATCTTTCCATAAATATTTCGAATAGGTAATACCGATAATAAAATGTAATAAAACTAACAAGAACAGATGGTCCAAATAATACGTTACGTGCATATTGATGGCAATAGAAAATGCAGTATTAAGGAAAGTTTTATTGACTTTATAAACACTCGAGAAAAAACAGGTGAAGGGCTTGCAAAAGAAATTCTAGAAAAATTGGTGGCCGATGGTTTGGATATTAAGAACGTAAAAGGACAGTCCTATGATAATGGGGCTGATATGGCTGGAAAATACAAGGGAGTACAAGCTCAAATTTTGAACATAAATGATAAAGCAAAATGTATTCCTTGCACTGCCCACAGTCTAAATTTAGTTGGCGTTCATGCTGCTGAAGTAACCCCACAAATGGAAACATTCTTTGCAACTGTTCAACAAATATATACTTTTTTTGTTGGATCTTCTTCAAGGTGGGAATTACTAAAAACAGAAATCAACATTAAGGATAATAAAAAACTCTTCGTTTTAACAAAACTTCCAATATTTATTTAAAAATTGCTTTTTTAAAAGACTCAATGACAGCTGTTTCGCTATGAAGCATCGTCAGATTGACATTTAAATGCCAACTTACAGGAGTCAAGAAAACGAAAAAAACCCAAAATGTCTGGAGAACTAGCCAGTGATGAAGCTTATCTTTTTGATGCGAATGCAAAACTTAGAATAGACCCATCTCGTTAATGGCACAAATTGAATACTCGTGCGCGAACCAACTCCCACTCTCGTAGTTCCCCCTAAATATTCGTGCCCCTTATAAAATTGTGTTGGTATGACATGCAAAAGTAATCAAATCCAAAGTAAAATAAATCCTTAGAACATAAAATAGTTCTAAGAGTAAATCCAAAGAGAAGTCTAGGTACACACACAAGTCGTTAATATTAAATACACAAAGACAAGAAAAACACAAAAACAACTAGCAAGCGGCGTACACGAACGAAATAAAAATTAAAACTTCTCCTTTTTGTGGTTTATGGCCTGGGCTGCCGCGGCTATACGGCAAATAGAAGCTAGCTTTTGACAGCTAAAAGGTTTTTTTTAATTTAAATTGTGGTATTCCTGGGTAGCAATACGTTGTGTTCTATGGTAAGAAGTAGGTCATATTTTAGCAGTGGAAGGGGAAAATTCAAAAATATTTGCGCATGAGTATTCAATAAAGAGATAGGTGTAATACACCTGTTACAAGTGATTGATAAAATAATAATACAAATTGAAAAAAGATTTGTTGCTTTGAACGAAGTGGCAGACGTCTTCAGTTTTTTGAAAGGAAGTGTTATTCAAACTATGACTATTGACGATTTAATAAAAAGTGCTGCAGATCTTGCATTAAAGTATACTTTAGATTTAAATGCACATGAATTTTCATTGGAAATTGAAAGTTTTAAATTTCAGAGTAACTTAATTTTAGACAATTTTTCTGAAATGGGATCATTACAAATATTAAATGGTATATAATATGATCTGAATCTTGAAAATATTTATCCAAATCTTCAAACGGCGTTGAAAATATTTCTGAGTTTGCCAGTGACAACTGCTACTTGTGAACGTTCCTTTAGCAAACTGAAACTTCGTACCTTTTCGTTCCACTTTGGGACAAGAGATATTATCAAATATGTCAATCCTCGCCATCGAAAAAGAAGTGAGATGTACCCTAGATTACTCTGAATTGGTTGATATGTTTGCAGATGTAAAAGCAAGAAAAGTGAGATTTTGAACACTGTACGTAACTTACCTACATAATTATTATTTTCGGGTCAATTAACCAAACAAATTTTTACTTTATTTGTTATATTTTTAAATTTTTAGTTTTTTTTTTCAAAAATATAAAAGTTTTTGTATTATTTTTCAAGATTGTTTAATTTTAATGCATTTCATTTGAAATGTCTATTTCAATGTTAGCAATAAAAATAAGTAAATATCCATAATACTGCGTATTATTTTAAAATAGTAACCACAATATATGACCAAAATATTAAAAAAAATACTGGTTAAAAATATCTACGCAAATGCGGGGCGCTGTCTAGTATGTTGCCACAGGCGCAACAGTACCTAGATTCGGCTCTGTGAATAACTATTTGTTTTATTTTATTAATAAATTTTATCAAACAATATTTCTTTTGCACAGAAATTTGACTTTTAATAAAAATAGTCTCAAATCAACAAAGTCTATCTTTGATTAAGATTTTTCTTATACTTAAAACTCTCACCTAATGCTAGGTATAATATCTAAATATGTATACCCTAGCATCCACATAACTAAATAAACAGGTTTTGATTCAAATAGGTAGGCTTATAAGCCCAACATTTACTTAGATGTAGTTGGTGGCATGGCATGTTCAATAAGTATATAAATTAAGTTTATATAACATACCCAATTTATGTCTGCATCAGGTAAAAAATTAAAAGAGCATAGCATTTTATGTCATGTTTTATTAAAGAATTTTTTCATAGAAAACCTAAAAGTATCCTAGGGTTAACCTAAATACTATAACCATTATTTTAAAAAATTTTTGAGAATGCTGTTTGTTTCTTGCTTCTCCTGAGTTAATATGTACAGCTTTGAATTTATGGATTCCCTTTCCATGTTCAGGGTATTGTAAGTTTTGTCAAATCTTCCTGCCATTGATGAAACTGATATTTGTCATCCAACTAAAAAATATAAATAAAATGAATATGAAAGCTTAAGTTTGTAAATTTATGAAAATTAAAAAGATGGTGCTTAAAGAGATCACCAATAACATTTAAACTTCTTTTTCAAACTGTTGTCAATAAAAATAAATAATATAATAACCTATCTCTTTGCTTTAACAATAAATTAAAAATCAAAAAATTAATGTGAAAACTTACATAATAATAATATTGATCTTCCAAAAAATCATTATTGTAGTAAAATAGGGGCATAAATTTATGCCAAATGACAAAGTGGTCCAAATTGGCTGACAGCTAGTGCTGGCTTATCAATAATTTTTGTTGTTTTTTGTTAATATAATTTTTAAAGGATGCCCCTTGCTGTTTGTCTTAAGGTTTCTTTATGGAACTAGCTTTCCTTTTAACTTTATTTTTCAAACCAGTACATACCTAAAATGTTAACTTATATTATTGTACCTTTAAGCAGATAATGGCATTATATTACAAATCTATTAAAAAAATATTGCTTTATACATGTAAAATAGTTGTAGGTACTTACTCGCTGCCATTTTTGGCTTGTTTTTCCTTGCCCTATTCATCCTGTTTAACAGGGTGCTTTTCTCTCCCAGAATATTGTTTATAAAATCCAGATGCTCATCTTATATAAAATTCATCATTTCCTTTTGCTGAAAAGGCACTTTTTGGTTACACCATCACCTTCGTCTTCCAAATAATTCATTTTGATCATTATAATAATAAATAAAATTTAAACCCAAACAAAACAAAATAATGAACTTAACCACAGAGTATATAATACAAACCAGAGTATCGACTCGCTGTCGGCACCTTTGATGTTTATAAGACAAGAGCGGCCATTTTTTGGGAGTATAAACCACAAAACAGAAAATTGATTAGTCTGTTTTGTGGTAACCAATATTCTGTTTTGTGGTATAAGCTCAGGGTAGTACTAAAAAAATTTTTATTATAAATAAGACCCGTACTTGAAATTTTTCTTTATTGTTGAGATAATTGTTATTTTAGAAACATGGAATAACTAAACGTTGATTTATTTGTTTTTAAAAAAAGTAAAATTGGTTTTTTAGGTTAAATAATTATATAAATAGAATTTCTACGCAAAATAAATGACCGAATATGTATGTTTTGCACGGAATTTTCCTCGTTAGTAAGGAAGGATATCAATAATTAAAAAAACACACATCAATCTGTATCTTTATCAGATACAGAACACTGAGAAGGAATACATGCATCAGTAGCATTTATTTTAATGTCATTTAAAGTAAGTAACATTTGTTCCGCATCTCCTTCGCAGTTTTCTGTACCTGAATTAAATAGTTTAATGCACTTTTCCACACAATACAAACGCCACCACTGATTTATTCACATACAACCAACTGCCTACCTTAACCAAAACTAACGGGGACGGCTATGGATACTCCCAAAGTGTCATGGCGATACCTGAAATGAATGCTTACCCCCTCCATATAGAGTCGATACTCTGGTTTGTATTATATACTCTGTGACTTAACCTTAATACTCTACAATCAAAATATAAAAATGTGTGCCAATCATATATGTATGCGATGCCAATGACATAAATTAATTATCCCCAGATATTACCAAAAGTCGAAATCACTTGGAATCGCTAAAGATTTCGACTGTCATGGCCTTAGAACAAAAAGATACAGGAAGGAGTATATGCAAAATGACCTTGAGTCCAGAAAGGAGCTTGCATATGGCGGCCAATTGCCAATTTTAATTTCCGTTTCCATTGACGTACCGCAAAAAAATTAAAATTATATCAAGGTTTTTATTTTTAATAAATTTAAACCAGTCAAGTGTGTGAATACCATTAGTGTTCTAAATAATTTAGTATTTATAAGAACCGAATGATAGGCCTATGCGCTTATTTTTGACATTTATATGCAAATATTGCTTTGACAGTATACACTGTAAACATAAACAATGAGTCATAAAAGGAGCTTCAAGATGGCCGACTTCCGTCGCAAATTTTCCTTAAAGTTAATATATGACAAACTCCTTCCTGTTTCTTTTTGTTCTAAGGTCATGGCCGACAATTTCGAGTCGAAATTTTCACTTAGAATCAGCTTCCATATATACTAACGTAGAGACAGCAAGCAATAGTGATTGTTTTGTATTAGAGGGGAAACTGTCAGACACTACAGCCAGTATCGTATCATTTTTAGGGGGCTTGAAATGAATATATTTATAATAAATTTTGAAACATGTAACAAAATATTTTTTAGACTTGAATTTAAGTAGTAATAGTAATTAATTATTTACATGGAATCATAAGATATTTTATAAAATAAAAATTTGAAATTATTGCATAAATTTCTAGATTTTCAGTATTCTTAATAATTTTGCGGTATATTTGCTTTATACATTTTTCTATTTTTAAACAAGTGTAAGAGACGCTAATGCATATTTACTTGTAAAACGACCTTGATGATTCATTTTCATATTTATATTTACAAATCACACAAACTCTCACCATATAATATATACTTAAATTAATTTAAAAAATGGCTTTAAAAGTAATATCCGAACACTATTAAATTGTAATCTAGATGCAAAACAAATTGACAATAATGGCATATGTATGTGACAATTCGACTTGACACGCAAATTCAAAACGGACCAATGAGATTGCTGGACACTATATGACATTTATTTCCCCCCCCCTGATACAAAACAAAGCTCATTTGGACGCTGTCTCTACGTTAGTATATGAGTCGCTCAGGAGCAGAGTGACCCAACTGAAAAATTTACATTTTTCAGATAATCCAGTATTCGTTAATACCTTATAAGTATCTAAAAATACAAAATGGCTCAATTGACCTTCCTTTAAAATTCAATAGATGGCACTGTTTTACACTTGGGCCGGCATACTAGATTCACAGATCAGGTAGTAGAAAAGTGGTCTAAGTGACAGTTGGGCCAGTATGGTTTTCACAAGCTGGTAGTGTTTGTTGTGATATTGTCTTAAGTTTGAACCAGTCTTTACTGAATATTATCAAAACTATATTATAAATAATTTACTTAGCTGTTAATTTATCAACGCAGGTTAGCTAGAGAAATTTATATTCATGTATTGCATGCTAAAAAAATCTATGAACGATAATATTAAACATTATAACCTAAAAATAATACAAAGTATTCAAGGGAGGTTTTGCCTCGTTAGGAGACTATTTTACATAAAAAAATATATGGTTCTGAAGTGAGTTTTGGGCCTGCTTCTTAGGTTTTGTTTTTGTTCTAGATTAATGAAAAATGTCCAGCATCGCCGAGCCCAGTGAATTCGATACCGATTCTGTTTCGGATTTTCATCCTACGGATGACGAGTCTGATTCTGGAGAGGAGAATAATAATTTGATTGCAGTTGATCTCGATGTTGTGGCTGAAAAAAAAGGTAAAAAAAGAAAGGTGAAACACGCAGGTTGGAAAAGGCAGAAAAGTAAATTTGCGAGAAACTCTGGGAAATGTTACGTAAACTACAGTGGTAACGTCGTTCCAGAAAAAACCTCTTTTTTGACGGAGAATGCACTTGTTCCAAGCAATGCCACTTGTTACTGAGTATTCAAGAGAGAAAACGTATCTTTGACAATTTTTATAATTTGTCAAACTTTAATTTGCAGACATCTTACATCGATGGACAAGTAAAAGTTACTAATAAGGGTCGTTTCACACATGTTCAAGATCCAAACAAGCGCAGCAAGACACGGATTTATATGCTGCCAAAAGAAACTGGAGATAAGAGCTGCATTTACGCATGTCAGAAGTTGCTCGAAACGGTATGAGAGAAGATTCAAAAGAAGATCCCAATTCCACAACGACTATTGCATTTGATCTCATGAAGACATTGCCCACGCCTAATATTTCTACAGGAGTAGCCTATTACAAGAGGCAGTTGTGGACATATTGTCTAGGTATCCACAACCTAACAACAAACCAGGCACACATGTACATTTGGCATGAGGGAATGGCTTCACGTGGTCCACAAGAAATAGGCTCATGTATCATGCATTATGTGAAAAATTATGTCCGAATACCCAATTTAATTATGTACAGCGACCAGTGTGGAGGCTAGAATAGAAACATCAAAATGGCTGCAATTTGTACATACATGACTTACTCTGATACTTTTAGTCCACAAGTTATCCATCACAAATTTCTAGTTTCAGGCCATTCCTACTTGCCATGTGACCAAGATTTTGGCATGATTGAAAAGCAAAAACGTTTCTTCAAAGACATTTTTTTGCCAGATGATTGGATTAAAGTAATTTTAAGTGCCAAAAAGACAAATAAATTTGAAGTAGTTAAGATGAGAAATGAAGACTTTAAAAGTACGGTAAACTTTTCAGTGGCTAAAGTTCAAATCCCAGGAACCTTTTAAGATTTATTTTAAATATTCCAATAATGCTGACACTCTTTTCTACACTGTGAACGTAACTAAAAAACATACTGAGCTTCGACAGATGAAACAGGATGCCTTTCAGTTAGATGTTTTGTATCCCAAAGGAAGACCTATCGAAAAATTGAACTACAAAGACCTCCAAAACCTTTTGTGTTACATACCTCCAATCGCCCATGAATTTTATAACAGTTTGTCAACTAATGAACATGCTGTTGATGAAGATATTATGGCTCAAGATCAGGATGTTGAGGCTTAACTGTCATAAATAATTTTTTTTCTATGCGATGGTAAAGAGCAGAGTGGCCCAAGTGTTTTTTTTTTCAAGAAAAAAAAAAAATTTTCGTTTTTTATATTCTTTCCAGTATGTTTTATGTGCAATATTATAATCATCAAAGTTGTAAACTAAGAATAAATAAATAAGTTATAATGAAGAAATTAGTTTGATTTTTTATGGAATTTTTCAATGTGAATTATTTTAAAACTCTACTTTTACACTTGAGCCACTCATATATGCTCGAAGGTTCCAACCAACAATTCTGTTATCGTACGTAACCAGTAATTGAATTGTTAATGCGCATGCGTGAGTGAAATTAGTAAAGTTTCTGGTAATCTTCTATCAAACGGTTGGAACGTATTTTCAACTAGTTTACTTAAGGTCTTTTCGCTGTGTCTCCATTAACTACACTATTGTACAGAAAAGTATATCGTGTAACACTGATACCGTTCAGTGATTTCCCGTGTACACAGTGGCGTAGCGTGCCATCTCGGCGCCCGGGGTGGGAGACCCATTTTGCCGCCCCCATTCTATAGGTGCTTAATTAAAATTAAATTTCACAGGCAATGAAGTATCTTTTATTGAAGGTAAAATAGGATGAGTGGTTTTACAAGCGGATTCTACGGGCCTTATGTGCAGCGAAGTCAGAAATAACTTTGTCAAAATCAATATTTGCAGCCAATTCTTGTTCAATCGACAATATAGCCAAGTTTGATAGTCTAGCGGAGCTCATAGTAGATCTAAGGTAATTTTTTATTAGCTTCAACTTCGAAAAACTTCTCTCACAACTTGCAACACTAATCGCCAAAGTCAAATATATTCGAATCAAGATGACTATATTTGGAACCGAAATTCCGAGATTCAGTTTTTGAATGAACTGGAGGAGCTTCAGTGGCCCTTTACCCCTTATGTCTTCCTCTGATTCAGAACTGGCAACAAGCTGCTGGAGACGCTTCCGCTCCATCTGAAACTCGTCCTTGTCGATGTCTTCTAATACATGGGAAAGATCACACTCGTACTTGCTGTCCAAAAGTTTCGCTGGCGTCAAAAATCCGAACTTGTCCGATATTTCTTGAATTTGCTGGAATCGAGTCGTCATTTCTTGAATGATCTTGTCGAATGATGCGAACACCTCTCGACGGAGTTCCTGCTCGTGAGACAAAGCTGCATCTTCAGAAGATTCATCGCCATGCATGCGTTTTTTCTTGCGAATTCTTCTCGTTTTGAGTTCGATTCCGAGTTTTTCGCAGAGAGTCTTAGCAAAGTCGATTGCATCTTGGACGAAACGGTCTCTACTTTCCACTAGGAGGGTTTTCAAGGCGCAAAGTTTCTGAGCACACTTATCCACACTGAGTCCTCGTTGCTGCAGGTAGATCTGTGCGTCATCTACTTCAGGTAGCACTGCAGCCCAAAAGCCAAGAAAAGTTAGGAAGTTAAATGACTGCATGGCTGTCAGGAGAAGACTGGCTCCCGATCTTGTTTCGGAAGTTTGAGATGAATCTGTTAATTCTTCCAGTACCTCAAGAACTACCTCAAACTTATTTTTAAGCATCTTGACAGCTACATGTCTAGCGTCTAGCTACATGTCACTGCATAGATGATAGATCTTAATCCGCTTCACTCACCGGCGACATTTTGCCGCCCCCACGGGCTGCCGCCCGGGGCGGGCCGCCCCCTCCGCCCCACCCACGCTACGCCACTGCGTGTACACTTGAGATTCTTTTGTATCGAATAGCTTTTTAAAACTTCCAGTAACTGCTTTTTTGTGTACTTTTCCTCAAAGTACAAATCTAATGTTTACCATGAAATCTTGTATGATGGCTTTTGTATCGTTTGAACAAGGTGCCTTATCTAGTCTCCGACTATGCATTATCCATGACGATAACACTGGTGGAATATTTGACAAAATATTCCACCATATTTGACTTCAAATATTTCGGCAGTAATATCGTCATGGTAATGGCTCCCACTAATGAATATATACGTACTTCTGGTGCGTTTATACATGTAAATAAATATGCCGCTTAAAGAAAACGTTAATTTTTGACCTGTTTAAAATTAAAAGAAAAAAATAACTAAATTAATTACAAAATAATTTAATAAAGCTTGATTGTCTACAAAATGATTATAAAACAAATGAAAAACAAAACATTTTTTTTTGGATTACTAATAAAATTATTCTTTTACTTATTTAAGTTTAATGTATTTTTTTGACTGGTTTATTAATTTTTTCATATTTGCTTTTGCTGCTATACCATAAAGCAAGAGGAATAACTAAAGATGGAGTTGTCATAAGAGCAAATGCCAACCAGTCCCAGTGGTGCGATGAAAATTTTTTATCATAGTCTCTGAATGCAATGATGCCTCCTTCACCTGGTTCGCTACTCAATGAAACTTTGATCTAAAATAAAAACATAATATTTTCTCTAGGATCGATATTTTCATTTCCATATTTACACAATAAATTGGCTATTAGCATACAAAGGACTCAATTCAGTAAATGATAAACAAAACATCAAATGTTTAAGAAAACCATTCCATAATCTAATATAATATCATGAACTTAACTCAAGAAGTGAATAACAACTTATTTTAACAAAGATATTGTTTTAATGATTTATTTTTACCATTAAGGCTGTTCTACCGCTTTTTCGTCGAGCGAAGTCGAGAGGTCCGTCATCTATCTCATAAAATATCTCTGCACGTAACACTCGCTTAGTGCGTATATCTACAATGTGATTGAACTTCGTTTAGCACGTGTTGTGCAAAAAAAATTCAATCAAGATGTAATTAGAAAATACTAAAAACAATCTCTAGGTTTAGAAAAATTGATAATGCATAAAAATTTTAGTTGTTAATTTTTTTAATATAGCTAAGACATCCCTATTTTTTATCATAGAACAATTAAATTTTTAGTAAATTTTAATCAAAATTCACATTTTTTATAAAAGAAGAAATCAAATTATAACCTATTATTTTCTACTCTTTTATTATTAAATTTTATCGTATGCAATTAAGTTGTTTATTAATTTTATGACGTTATTTTGTTTTATAAATAATTTGAGTTAAAATTTTTTTTTTATTTTAAATTAAAGTTAAAATACTTTTTTATGTCATATTTACCAATTTTTTAACACCAATTTTGTTTTAACTCGCACTTATTCCTTGAAAATGAAATAAATGTATTTCGAAAGTTTGGAAAACAAGTAAAAGAGTTTTCTTGAAAACATTGCCGTTTATTAATAACCAGCCGAGATATTAGGGAAACGCTGAAAGAGTGCACCGATAAAACAGCCTAGGTTTTTACCAAATTGTGATACCCAAGAAACAAATAAGTTGTTTACAAAGGTTAAAGAAAACTACACCTAATGGCTTCACAAGATTCTGCATTGACTATCAAAAATTAATCAATTTATCTCTGCCATAAATGGATGACCCTTTGACAGACATAAATTGATTTCCCCTTTTTGGATGTGAAGAGTGGTTATTTCTCTGTAACTTGATATTTTACAATTAGAATGAGTGGAAAAGTTTGGACATTGCAAAGTACTAATTAATTGTAATATTGAAAACACTCATTTAAGTTTTCAAGATGTCATATGACTTAACACTCATATATCCAATTTTAAATTGTAATTTATAACTTCTAAAGCAATTACTACTGGCAGGAAGTGCCTTGAAATACTGATAATAATTATGTACTAACACTTCTTTATTATTCACGAGAATTATTTACTTTGGGCCAGTTTTTAAAACTTTTACAAAAATAGTTTATTTATGGTCTACAAACAATGCTCATGCATGTTTTTCACAAAATTACTATTTTTCGATCACGCTGTCACTACTGACAGTGTGGAGTCTGTAAATAGTAATATGATGTCCAATAATAAACGAACTTAATGAAATTAACTTAAAAATGTCATGTTTTATTAACATGTTAGGCGGCTGTCGTTTATAAGTGTGGGAGGATAAATTTGTTGTTAACTACACCGTGTTTTATTAGCTGTAGTAAGATTTCATGTCATTTTTATTGTCAATGCTAGTCTTTCTTACAGGAAGTAAAGACTTTGAAGCTATTATTAATTTTGTAAGGTTGTGTTAATAGTTAGTTATTTAGCCGTCATTTTTATTATACGTTTATCCTTTTGTTAATTATTCTTTTTTAATGTTCTGTATTCAACTTAGTAGGTTTATGTTGTTTTACTTTTTTATTTAAATACAAAAATATAACTATAAATGGCCCTACTTTTGTAATAATATACTTTTTTATATACGTTTTGACTAGCACATTTTTGACGTCTAATGGAAATGTTATCGTTTATCGATAACTGTAATTTATCGATAAATGATCGATTTAGCGATAATTATCACAAACTTATCGTTAACTATCAATAACTATGGATAATTATCGATAATTACTGATAAGTTATCAGCCGGCGATGGTTGACACGATTCGACGAGTAAAGGCGAATAGCTGTTTTTCTTTAGAATACCTACATTTTTATTCTGATCCACAAACAAAATCGACTTAGGAAGTGAAAACCATATTAAATGAATTGTCAAAAATATTAAGTTATCGATAAGTAACAAGTTTTCGATAAATAAAAGTTATCGATAATTATCAAGTTATAGATAATCGATAAATATTTTCCTTTTATCGATAACTGATTTATCAATAATTATCGATTTATCGATAAATTTGCCCAGCTCTATTAGAAATATATGCTTGAAGTATTATCATAAATTGTCGATGTATTGAGTATTTAATAACAATATCCTCATTTTGCAGTTAAAACAGGTAAAATGAATAAAATATAAGCTTAACTTAACATTTTCTTCTTTACTATTTGTATTGAAGTATTTATAAATAAATACATTTTATGTAACTGTATTATATTTTTATTTTATTTTCACCCAACGATGTAGTTGATACACAAAGTACAAGCGTAAAAAAGGTAAGAATATTTAAATCGGCCACAAAATAAAATTAAAAAACAGTAATTAAAGCAGTAAACGTTGATAATTAAGGTTTTTTAATGCACTCGCCGGAACTGGTAAAACTCGCTTTGATATTGTGTCCAGTAGAAGTGTAGACAGAAATCTTCCTATTGCCAATGTCTACTTCCGACATGTCAGTTTGTAACGCCACTTGCACATTCGTCGTCAACTTTTCACATCATAATTTGGATCTTTAAAAAAGCATTTATTTCATCAGGTATTAATCCAGGAATGATTGAGAGCGTTTGAAAGTTTCCAATCAGTAGAATCATTTTACCTGCTAACAATGTAGCAGCAATCTCAGATGATGCTATATACTGCAAGCGCTATTTTACTTTGTGCCACAACCCATACCTCGGTATTCGCCAAAATAAACAGTACCGAAACAGAGAGTGCTGTGGAGTTGTTTATGTAATATGGATTTGTCATATTTGACTTTGTCATTAGACGATATATTAATAGTACGCTGCAGTTAAATTTGATTTAAAAATGGTTGTAACAACGGAAAAAAAGTGTTTTTGGTAGAGCATTATTTTCGTTCATACGAAAAAGGTCGTAATGATGGTCCAAGCTTAGAACAGGTGTCAATAAAATATCAACAAAAATTTAATAAAGCAGCTCCTGGTAAAAGTGTGATGCTGGCTGTTGTTTAAAAATTTGGTCGCACTGGTAGTGTATTGTGTCAACGTAAAGGTTCTTCAGGTCGTCGAAAAACAGTATGCACTAACGAAAATGAAGGACGTGTTTTTAACCAAGTTGTGCAATCACCTAAAAGAAGTCTTGTAAGAACTGCATGTAAACTCAACATTAGTGAAACGTTTTTACGTCGCATGTTCAAATCAATTGGTGGTTATCCATACCGTATTCAAGTTGGACAACGACTAAATGCTGCGGACAAACGTGCAAGAGAAGTACGGGAAAGAATTCAAAATATTTTTCGGCAGTTCCACCAACCACTTTTTATAAATATGTTTATTGACTTACAAAATCGATATGAAGCTTGTTTGCGTCGAAATGGTGAAAATTTTGAACACTTACATTACAGAAATTAAAAATTTTTATTTTTATTTTCGGTACTGTTTATTTTGGCGGATACTGTATATAAATGGTTATCCCACTACTTAATGGAAAGAAAACAAAAAGTAAAAATATGTGATATTAGGTTCGTTCCAACAAACAATCAGGGATGCGTTTCGGATTGTTTTCAAATTTGTTTCTACGCATGGTCGCATTTGATGAAATTTGAAACTAGTCCACAACTGTTCTGTTGGAACACTATAGTACTAGTTTGACATTTAACAGATGACAGTGCAACAAGTGGAAAATATTTTCCCATTCCAAAATTTTCGGGCGAACACCAATTTCCTGTATTATTTAGGTACTCGAGAACGTGACTGGATTCGTCTTCACTGTGGAATGCACCAATACTTTCGTCTAATAAATCGCTGTTGCCAATATTTTTATCCGAGCAACTGTAACTCTTATTTATATTAAATAGATCTCCTCACGATATAAATATATAATACGCGAAAAAGGTTAAAAGTTGAATTAAATGGACAAACACGTGGTTTCGAATAATCAAATGTCCTTTGCGCATGCGTCTGATTTATAGTTCCTAACAAATTCACAAACTCTTATGACAGTTTTCAAACCGTTTGCATGTAACGTTGGAACAGCTTACTATCAGTCACCAAACTGTCAGAGATTGTTGTTGGAACGCTAAAATGCATATACGCATGCGCATAACAATCTCTGATAGTTTCGGACTCTTGTTGGAACGAACCTATTATCTCAAATGTAGTAAATATCCATATAGGTATACCCCAGGGGTAGTGTATTGGGCCCCTTCTTGTTAATTAGGTACCTATATATTTAAATGACCTGGAACTTTTTGGTTAGGTTGATTTTCTCAATATTTTTGCAGATGATACTTTAGTTGCATGCTTTGATGAAGTTTTACAAAATGCAATAAATAAAATGAATTCTGCTCTTGCTGCAATAGATAAATATCAACCACTTTTTATAAATATGTTTATTGACTTACAAAATCGATATGAAGCTTGTTTGCGTCGAAATGGTGAACATTTCAAACACTTATATTACAGAAATTAAAAATTATTTTTATTTTCTGTACTGGTTAGTTTGGCGGATACTGTAATTTTAGGTCTGTTTCAACAGGCAAGGTAGGTCGACAGAGTCAGCTTCATGCCATAGTCTAGAAAGCGGAAAAGGCGCTGGAATGTAAGGAAGTAGCCTTAGCTATCATTTTGGACATAGAAGGCGCATTCGACAAGGCGAAAGCAGGTCTCATTGAAACTGAATTGCTGTCTAGGGGAACCCCTCAAAGATTGGTTTCCTGGATAACATCCAGTCTGAGAAGCAGGAAGATTACAGCAACACTAGAAGGCTACTCATAGGAGGTCCGCGCGGAGGGCGGCTGTCCCCAGGGGCAGCGCTAATGGAACCTCATTAATAATGGACTCCTGGAACGGCTTATGCACAAGCATACTCCGATGACGGATCGGTCATAATAACCGGGAGGTTCGTCGTCACGGTATGTGTAAGAGGTAGACCTCCCAGTTAATGCAAAGAAAACCTAAATGGTTTTGTTCACAAAATAAAGAAATATTAAAGACGCCAAGCCACCGAAGATATTTGGCATGCCTTCAATGCAAAAATAATTTTTTAATTCCAGCCAATGGTTCCATAGATTAGAGTGTTTAAATAAACAAACAAATTTTTCAGCTTTATAATAGAGATTGTGGCACAAAGTAAAATTGCGGAGTAGCATCGTCTGGGATTGCTGCAACATTGTTAGCAGGTGCAATGATTCTACTGACTGGGGACTTTCAGCAAACGCTGCCAATCATTCCTAGATTAACACCTGCTGAAGAAATAAATGCTTAAATTTATTGTACTAGCCCTTACTTATTGGAAGCCCATCTAACTATGAATAATAATAAAATCTTCTTTTAACTTAACTTCCAAGTTTAATTGAAAAAATTACTTTATTAGTTACTGTAAGTATTTAAAGATTCCTTATTTTCCTAATTTGCCAAACTTAACCTTCTAAAAAAGTTTCTCAACTCAAACTCAAGTAATCTTTCCCCCTATTGGATTTGTAGATGTTTATGCAAGAAACTGAGATTTAAATAATTTACTAATAAATATGCCATTTCTTAGTTTCTTGCATATACATCCATATTACATTACATGGTTTTATATTCTTAGTTTTACTTTTAAATTAATCTTAGTTTTAATTTTTGCTTGCATGAATTCACCTTAAATCCTTAAAGTTCAAATTATAAAATATATTTTACTCTATAACACTCAAAAAAATAAAAAATCCCAAAATTTAAACATTTTTTTAACAAACAATCAAAAGACACAAGTACATTATATTCTTTTTTATTAAAAATCAAACACAGGTTAGAAATAAAAACATTGTTGTCCTAAAACTGTCAATTTAAAAAGGGAATTCCAATAATTTAATTTATACTCTGACATTTAAGGTTTTACTTTATTTAAATAAAGCTTTATTTAGGGATTACCATCTAGGACAGTGTTCAAAATTCCCTCTCTCTTCTTGGAGCAGGTACTAAACTTTATTAATTTTGTATGTTAAGGCTTATAAAAAGGATATTAGTTCTTTCACAAAAGTTTTTTTTTATTTCAAAATAATTTGATGTTAAATCAAATAATTTGTACATAAAATTGTACAGTTTATATTGAAACAAAACAGTCTGCAAAATGCAGTGCAGATGCATATTTTTTGAAAAGCAACCACAGAATTATCTCCACCTCAATATTAAAAGTAAAAGTAAGTCATAAATATATTTAGTTAGTAAAAGAATGCTTTTTTAATAATAACATAATCGAAAATTAGTTTAAAAATTAATTTTGAGAATAATATGCAGCTCACAAAATGAATACTCCATTTGTTATTTTTAGACCATGACTATTTTTGTAAAAATTAGAAAATTGACCAGAAGTAACTAAAGTAACTAATTGCCAATTTTATATTAGGAAAATATTTTACACTTACCTTTCCTGTGCTATAGTCTAAAGACTTATAAGTAACTTCGGCACTTGTAAAATTAAAGTAACCATAACGTAAGGGTCTAACAACAACAACATGTGTAACATTAGACTGGGGAGGAATTCTTTCAAATTTGGATATTAAGTGACCTCCAACTACTTCAAAAGCCTCAGGAGAAAAACCATGGTCAACAAGCAGGACATCAACAGCTGCTGATGTGCCAACATTGTATAAAGTATATTTAACTTCAATATCCTTAGTTTCTACTAAGTATCTATTCAATATTTGTTTAAAAACGAGTAGTCTTGGACCTGTATCTTCTTCTGGTAGGGCATACGCAGAAAACAGAAAACAATATAATAATAGTATTCCCCGGTTCATACTAAAAAAAAATAAAACGAGAGAATAACTAGATATTATTTTTACAATGCAGAAAATTTCTAATACATACTTAGTTATTAATTTTTCACAACCACAACTACTTAGTAATAAGTATAACTGTAACTCATATATGTACCGTAGTTACGTGTTCAAACATACCAAATACCAAAGTAAAAGCAACACTACTTATATTAACATGACCAGATATTTTATTAAATTACCTTTGCCACGAATTAGCCACGTTTCTTAAATGTCAATGTTCTGCACAGTGTTGTTCCTAGTGGAACCTTTTTGGTAATATAAGAAAATAATGATTTAATAAAAAGTAACTAAATGCACCTCTGACGACAATCCGTCGTATACTGAGCATTGACTCCAACATTAAAGAGAGTGAGACTATAGGAGAAAACGCGCATCAAAAATAAATACACTTTGGTCACGTGACATAAGGCAAAAATTTGAATTCTTATAAGAAATTTTATAGGGAGATTTAAAAAATAATAATTTATTGAATCACCAATAGTAGTAGTAGTAAAATTTTAAGAGGGGCGTCAAAAATGTGACAGCTGAAAACGGGTGGCAAGCCTGAATTGTACCCAAAATTTCAATCATTTTGTAAACAACAAATCTAAAGAACGCCTTTAAATTACGTATTCAAATTTTAACAGGATATAGCTAGGACCTTTCTCTAGGAGATAAGGTTTTTTAGATAAGTTTTATATTGTAATAAAAGAGATATTGGCGTTTAAGTGATGGTATGTTTTTAAAAAGTTTGACAATTTGTGATCACCAATTTTAACGCCTGGGCCCTTATTCTCATCCAGCGGATATGAATACTCCTATAGGAAGATCCACCATCTTCCTATCGGACTTTCCTATAGGAGGATGGTGTATTTTCTTATAGGATTCATATCCACTGGATGAGAATAAGGGCCCAGAAGCTTAACTCCTAAAGAAAGCATAGAGAATGCGACTAGCAAAATATGAAGTTAAAAAAAGGTATATTTTTTGAGATTTATTGCACGCAAAATTTGAACATTGCACCAATCTGTCAATTTAGTTCCCAGTTTTGGTGGCGCTTTTTTCCGAGATGTACGTCTATTCTAATTCTCCAAATCCAAACTTCACTTAACATCAAGAATGATAAACATTTACCAGGATTACCTAATCGGCCTGATTTGTCCGCCAGCTGTGTGACGTCACTGCAGTCCTTCATTATAACGTTTACCAAATAAATGCATGGAAATAATAGGAATTAAACAGTATTTTTATGATTTCTGAAATACTAACGTACCACTATTTGGATTTTCAAGATTAAACACTTATAATGTATAATAAATATTCCCATAAAATCGTTTTAATACTTATATTTAATTACTTTATTGAATATTATTTGGGAAATAGGCAGAGTAAAGAAAACACTATTTCAAATTTCTATTTTTAATTTAAAAAATACATTCAAATAAATTTATTATTACACAAAATCTTACCTACAGCTAGTGTTTTTTGACAAACAAAGAAACATAATAAACAATTTGCAGCATATATTACTAGTACAATCCGTGAATCTTTTATAGAGCGACATAATATGTATTCTATAGAGAATTTTTATTACAAATTTAAAATTAACAAAAAATACTACATATTAAAAAAATAGTAAGTAAGTAAACTATCTCACTAAAATCGTAAAATAAAAAATGTATTTACTATTGAATATTAACGTTGACACAACGATACTAACCAAGCAATGCCCAGCCAAGCAGTGTAACACATGAAATTTAAAAGTCCGAACTGGAGTTTAAAAGAACAGTTTTTTAAATATTTTTCACAAAAATGCAACGTACACTAATGTTTCCAAAATAAATACCAGTCAAAATTTTAAATATTTTTACAATAAATCTAAAAACGACGATTGAAAACGACCTAAAAATGCACTGTCAAGATAGGAATAATACGGCCGAGGACTGCAGTGACGTCACAGGCCACCACGTGCGATCGATTTTTTGGCAAACGTACGTCTTAGGATTAAGCAATCCTGGTAAATGTTTATCATTCTTGACTTAACATAACAAACCTAACCTTATTTCTCGTTTATAACGTCAAAATATATTCATTTTAGTGTTTTGCTTTTAAATATATAATTGTCTATATTAATATTCGTTTGTAATTTACCAGAAGTTAAAAAAATTAATTTTAAAGTATTTTTTTACAATTTGCGTTGGTTTTTACATCGTTTTACATCGTCCCACGATATGTGAAGGTGTTGTTGATATTGTAATTTAGTGTTACGAACCATTGTTATTTCCTAAATTACTTTTTACTTAAACACAGTTGTGTTGTTTTAGTCGAATTGGTAAAAATGTGAGTTTTTAGCGACCCGATTTTTGTTTATACTTTTTTTTAATCTTTTAAGTTACCTAATCTTTATCTTATGTCTTTGTTTGTTAAATAACATAAACCCAACCTAAGGGATTTACATTTATAAATTAAAACCACATATGTAAATATTAACAGCTAAGTGTTGTTAAACTGTTTTTCTAAATAGGCATGATTCCACATAGTAAGGGTTTCTACAATATTTATTTACATGTTCAATAGTATAAATATAATAGCTTTCTCTTTAGACAATGTGAAGAATTAAAATTTACAGTTGAATATGTAATATTTTTATTAAAACAGTTTTACAAATTTGGGTTGGATACTGGGTACATCTGTTATCTTTATTCATCTATGGCAATGTCATCTTTACATTCAGTCAGCATATCCTCAAAACAAAACGTGTGCAAAATGTAATTTTTTTAAACTTACACTCACAAGGGGTACATATCCCCTTCCATTGAAAGTTTGTTAGTAAATGATAAAACAGACCAAAGGGTTCCATATTCATGTCAGAATGAAGTTCATATCTATCCATAATATGGTAAACTGGGTAGGTACATAGAAAATGAGTCCAAAAAAAGAAGAAACATTTACTTGTTATTTACTAATAATATGCAGATGTTATTTGGTAATGTTTAAATTGAAATTGAACCCTAAAATAAACGTTTGTATTTTAAAACACATAGTAGCCTATAGCAAAATAGGTTTCATATTGATGTAGCCGTGGGTTCTATAAGGGCCCAGATTCAATATTTATGAAGAAAGATTTCTAAAAAATAAAAGATTAGAATTAAAATAAAAAAATATTAATGATTTACTATAAATAGAATAAAACCTGTGTAGGCAGTTACTTGAGGTCCAAAGTTTTTGAGGAAACAGTTCTAAAAAATAAAAGATTAGAAATAAAATATAAAATTATTCATAACTTTACTAACTCACAAATTTTGTCAGTCTTCTTACTATCAACAGAGTGCAATCAGTGTAGGCAGTTACTTGAGGTAATTTAACGAATTTAAATGAATATTGATTTACATAATATGCATTTCGAGTTGTAAAACCAGTAGCATACATTTTGAAAACCATTGATTTATTTCTTTAACAAATTTAATTATCTAAACATAGATGAAATAACATATATGGTTGTCAGAAAAAGTATATTGCTAAAAATAGTGTTTTCAGGACATTTTTGAAATAAAATGAAATTGTTTGTATTAACCTCAGAGTAATAAGTAAACATAGAGTAGGCATATTCCCTACTACTTGTCGTCGAGACAGATTTGTTTACCAGCAGAGCATTGCCAGACGTTGTGTTTTGTAAGTACAAAGTAGGAAACAACGTAATAATATAATTTACAACAATTTTATTTTACTTTTAAGAGGAGATTTTTATTCAGAGAAAATATTCTTTAATACATTTTAATATTCACTTTCTTACCTTTCTATAATACTGATAAAAAAGCTCTAGACCAATTGTATCAAATACCCACACCAAAAATTTGGCATCAGTGCCTTTGTTTGTTATTGTCTAGAGGTGATTAGGGCTTTGTTCGATTTTTCCTGAATTTTTGTGTATTTAAGTGAACTTTATAAAGTGTTTTTATTTATTTTAAATATTGAAAATGGTGAAACCCCGAAAAGCGTGTATAATTTGTGGTACTTCGCAAAGTGATAATCTAACCTATCACCGGTAAGTTATTCACTACATTGGCGTACAATTAGCAATTTCAATTAAAATTTATTACAATTAAGAAAATCAAATTAATAATGAAATACATATATATCCTTTTAGATTTCCTTCCGATAAAAATATGTTAGAAGTATGGTGCCATGCCATAAGTGTAGATATAAATTCCTTAACAAAATATGCGTATTAAATTATTTAACTAACATTTATATAGGTATTACGGTGATACTCTAACCAATTACACGCCACTGTACGGCTGTGTTTACCTACACCTCTAGATTTTCTATCTCTCTCAATTATAGGTTCATTGCTATTGACTACAAACTGTATGTTATTGTGTTGTTGTGGCACCTCTATGTTTACTTATTACTCTGAGGTATTAACCTTTTCTTTATGGAAGTTCATCGTACTAAGAACAATAAATAACTGAACGGTTAAACTAAACTTCCACTATTTATTCGAAAAATTCGCTTTAAAATTCAATTACAGCTGTTTCGCTAATAACTAGCATCGGCAGATTGACATATTGAAATTACATTTTGTTCGTTTGTAACTAGGTACTTGATGTTGATAAGTAGTTAAGGCTAAACCAAGTAAGGAAGTAGTAAGACAGGGATTATCCTAGATGTATTTCCCTCTAAGATCAGTATAACTGTGCAATGATATAGAAAAACCAGGAAAAACCTATATCATGCTGATCTTTACAATAACTTAATATATTTATGTTACAATAATGTCTTATCTATGCATGAAATGAAGACTCAATCAAAGTAAACAGTTTAATAGTGGAGAACTTCCAAGATTCATTTGTTCATTAACTACTTTAAACTGTTGATCTGCTAGATGTCTTTTAATTTCAAGTTCTTCTAGAAAATCTAAATTTTGTTTTTTATCACAAATGTGTAGTATACAAATGTCATTAGTGTGTATAAGTGAGTTTGGATGTTCCAGTAGGTGTTTTGCATAGTTCGACTTATCTGGTTGTTGTAATCTATATGCTCTTAAGTGTTCATTAAATCTTACTTCAAAATTTCTTTGTGTTTGACCTATATATACTGCAATATATATAGGTCAAACACAAAGAAATTGGTTTTTTGTTTTGCTTTTTTAACGACGTTTCGTCATCATCTGGTTAATTCTAAAAACATTTGATATAGGTACCTAATAAAATAAACAATTAAAAACAGCTACATGTAATACATGAAATTTGTTTAAAACAGTTAAAATTTAAAATTTATTATTATAAAATTGTAAAACTATAAAAATTATTACCTCATGTGCATCTTTTTTAAAATAAGTGTTGTTAAATCAATAACATTCTACATTGTATATTTTTGGTTAAATGAATATTTTTAATATATTTTAAGAAATACATTAATGTTTTTTGTTGTTTTTTTTTTCATAAATCTTTGGTTTTTTTGATTTTAATTAATATACAGTAACATTTTAGTAAATATTTAACTCTTATTATAGTAAAGTGCAAATGATCCGAGCAAACATTACTTCTTTAAAATCCCGTCATAAATTTAGTCTAGGAGGAATCGGCGCATGAGTACAGAAAACTATTCCACCTCAATTTTTTTATGCGATCCTCTTCAAATTACCCTCCTAATGATATAAATGCATGTTGCCATGGTGCAACCCGGTGCCATATTGTTTAAACCGAAATTGTTTAAACAATTAAAAGTAATTGTTATTTTTCAACCGGACAAATTTTTTTTATATTCTTCATTGAAATACCAATAGAAAAGGTCCTATGACTTTTAACGATAAAGTTAATATTTTTAAAGATATGAATTTTTAAAATTCGAAAAATCTCAAATTTGGGTACTTTCCACCCATGAAAAATATATTAAAAAAAAACATAATGTCTAAGTAATATTTTTTTTAATTCTCTATACAATTGTTAATAATATTGTGCAAAGAGATTTAAAAAAATTTCATTGTTTATATCTTTTTTTTAATTGTTAATTCCGCGCGCTCACAAGTATGCGTCGCTTACCTTTAAGTATCGCTGTCTCTCTCTGACTCATGCGTTGCATCGGCTTCTCTGTGTCTTGAATCATTAATTATCATTTATCTTAAAAACTATTAACTTTATCAAGATTGTTAAAGAGAGCAATGTTATTAGATAATAATTAAATTGTCTACAATTTGTTTTTAATACATTTTTTTCTGAAATCAATTTTTCAAAAGTTCTTTAAGCATAAATCGGATCATTTTATTAAAATTACTTTTTTATCATATTATATTACTTTTTGCTATTAAACGTTATTATTTATACAAAGAGTAACCTTGAAGGAATAAAATATAAAAGAAAGAATTTTTTTCTTACTCAGACACACTCATACACACACTATGATACATATACATAAAATTATTTTTATTCAATTTATTTGAATGTTTTTTCTAAATACCCAATATATTTTTATTATTTATAAATAATTGTGATTTCAAAAAATGTTCAAATACCATTATATCTTATTATTGTTGATATAAATCCAAAATTACTATGGTAATAACAAAAAAATAATATAAACTGATAAAAGTAATTTTAATGACATGCTTAACTTTTGAAAAATTGATTTCAGAAAAAAATTTATTAAAAACAAATTGTAGGCAATTTAATTATTATCTAATAACATTGCTCTCTTTAACAATCTTGATAAAGTTGATAGTTTTTAAGATAAATGATAATTAATGATTCAAGACACAGAGAGGCCGATGCAACGCATGAGTCAGAGAGAGACAGCGATACTTAAAGGTAAGCGACGCATACTTGTGAGCGCGCGGAATTAACAATTAAAAAAAAGATATAAACAATGAAATTTTTTTAAATCTCTCTGCACAATATTATTAACAATTGTATAGAGAATTAAAAAAAAATATTACTTAGACATTATGTTTTTTTTTTAATATATTTTTCATGGGTCGAAGGTACCCAAATTTGAGATTTTTCGAATTTTAAAAATTCATATCTTTAAAAATATTAACTTTATCGTTAAAAGTCATAGAACCTTTTCTATTGGTATTTCAATGAAGAATATAAAAAAAAAATTGTCCGGTTGAAAAATAACAATTACTTTTAATTGTTTAAACAATTTCGGTTTAAACAATATGGCACCGGGTTGCACCATGGCAACATGCATTTATATCATTAGGAGGGCAATTTGAAAAGGATCACATAAAAAAATTGAGGTGGAATAGTTTTCTGTACTCATGCGCAGATTCCTCCCAGACTAATTAATTAAAGGTTGCTTATATCATTTCTATTGTAAATACTATTACGATCTTTTTAATTTCTATAATTTCCAAAAATGTTCTTACTCTTTCGTTTTTTTCTTTGGCTATTATTTCTACATTTTCAAAATTAAACGTATTTCCAGTGGTCTTACGGTGAGTAGACAAAGCAGTAACATCAGTTTTTGAGTATTTATGTGCATAAATTCGTTTTTGGAGGTTTATTTTTTGGGATTTTTGGTTTTAATTTTGAAAAAAGTTTTGGTTTGTATTTTTAAGTTTGCGGGATACTGAAAAGTTTTGGTTTTTGACACAATTATTAATTTTTTCTGATAGACCATTAACATATGGTAATGACATATGTTTTTTGTTGACTGGTTGGTTTACTAGAATTATAAATAGCCTGTATTCTTTTTTTATTGTGTTTATTAATAAACTGAAGTGGGTAGTTATTTTCTAAGAGAATTGTTCTTATTTTATTAAGGTTGTTTTTTCTAAATTTTGGATGAGCTAATTTAATTGCACAATCGGTCAAATTTTTAATTACATTTTTTTCTATGCTTAGAGTGTATTTGAAAAATAACTGGTGTATCTGTGGGAGGAAAGTGGCTTTGAGTACCAATTTGTAAAAATCTTACCATTATTATTGTAAGATAAAGAAACATCTAAAAAGTTAATTGCATTTCCTACTTCTTTTTCTAGTGTAAATTTTAGTCTAGAGTTAAAACCATTAAATTTATTTTACCTACGACCACCCCTCTAAACCGTCAATAACACACAATCTACAACCTATGTAATGTATCTGTTTACGCACGAATAATAAACGCACGGCTTCCCTAGCAACCACTTAGCAACGCTATTTTATTTAAAATTTCCTATTTACATATTTGAAGGTGAATTTTATACTACATATAAATGGCAGATAACATTTATTAGATATAAGATTGCATTCGTTTCTATTAACCCCACTTTCTGTCTGTATAAATGGATCATAATATAAATGTACTTAATTACGTTTCCCAGATAAATTTACGTTATTTTTATGTAATTAAGTTAATTATTTTAACATTTATAAAATTATTATTACCGAGATACTTTTTAAAAATACTTACAAAGCTGTTTCAACTTGTGGATACAATCGTAACATATAAAAGACACTTTTTACTCGTTTTTTACAATAATATCACTTCAGTTACTATAAGAAACCGTTTTAAATATGAAGAATGCAGTAAATGTTAATATTTCGCGAGAAACCGATCAGTAACATCCCATTTTTTATTGTTCTTATAACTTGTTTGTATGCGTAAAGTTTTATACAATTATTAAAAAATATCAAGTGATAGTGAAATAAATTTAACTCCACCCAATATAACTAATGTTAAGTATTTAATTATTATACAATAAAATGATTAAAAACATCCATTGTTGCTCTTGTTTAATTATTATTAACAAAAAGATTAATAATGCAGGTACCAGTAGGTCGTAGGTAAAGTATAGTACGTAACTATTGCTGTAAAGCATTTTACGTACTCACGGAATTACGCACTCGCCGCTACGCGGCATCGTGCGCAACTATTCCATTCGTGCGTAAAATGCTATTTACCACATACGTTACGTAATATACTATAAAATTTCATCTATTTTATCTATTGGAACACATGTTATAATATCATCTACATAAATATCTTTTGAAGAAATTCGGTTTAAAACTTAATGAATGGATAACTCTCTCCTCAACGTATTCCATTACAAAATTGGCAACAGTTTCAGCAATGGGAGAATCCATTGCAATTCCGTAAATTTGAGAATAGAACAATATCACAATAATTAGTTTATGAACAGGGTGTTCGAAAACAAACCATTTGTTTTCAAACTTGTTTGCCTTCACTGTAATCTTAATAATAAGTTTTAGTCTAGTGTGTATGTAAAATACTAAGGGTGAGGCATATCGGCTTTTCTAAAGCTTCACAACAAAATAAAAGTGATGTAATTGTGTTACACAGGTCGAAGTGTTTTCATATTAGTGCATAAGTTTCCTTACATGTAGTATTAGAAAAATATATCTGTCAAAATAACTAATATCAAATATAAAATGTAATATATGCAGCAGTAAATGTTTGTTCCGAGGTTTGTTCATTAAGAAACTTTATTACACCCTTAAATCCCTTATCAAACATCATTATAATCATATGCAAATAACAACTATTCGAAGCAAGATAAATATACAGTCCACAAGTCTTATCAAGTGAAGGAGGGAATAAGCAAAACCAATCCTTCATTTTATGGTCCTTCGAGCCGGATCGCCAGATGCCAGGTATGGCCATTTTTCACCACGCGCTGTCGATGCCCGTTATAGCATAGCCCTTCGTCAGTGAATATCAAATTGAAACTGAAAGGTACTTTTGTTTTCTTTAACAATACTCTATTTATATGTACTATTTATCGGAGTAGATATTATCAAAACTCAAAACTATAGTGAAGTGCCACTAGTGAATTGTAAAAATCGCTAAAATAAATTAAAATTAGTGCTAGAATAGCGAAACAATTATTTTGTTTAAAAACCCTCTGTGGCCAAAACATATATTTTTGTGTGTGTTCTGTTTTGTTCGTTTCAGGTACTGGAAGATTAGAGATCTAAAATTAAAACAATAAGTTCTAAGTTGTCGCCTGTTTTAATTATGCATGATTATTGATTTACTTATTTTTATACTTTAATTATTATTGATTTACAATAATTGACTCTATTTTTGTATGAGTTGGCCACAGAAAATCTATGTAATACTAAAAAATAATATGTTAGTTTCTAGGATCTAGAAGTTAAAAACACAAAAAGCTTGTAATTTGTTCTCTAATGCTCTTACAGTTCGGGAGCTTACACAAAAATTTGGTAGTTACTCTATTGCTCTTATAGTTCGGGAGCTCACACTCGAGCTTTCACTTTTGCTTTGACAACCTCAATTGTGCAGTAATTTAGGCAATTAAAGTCTAATTCACTAAAACAAAATGGAATCTCTTAAAAAGAAAAGAAACAGTTGCAAATCTCAACTCGAACGCATATTAAGTTGGTACTCAGCCAACAACGATTGTCGCGATAAATTCGAATTACAAGCTAGAGTTGACATGCTCAATCGAACTCTAGGAACATATATTGATACGCAAGATCAGATTGAAAATCACAAAGATTACACAGATGAGGATGAAAATAGGGAAGAATTTGAAAACCAATGTATAACCGTTATTAGTACCTTCAAACGAATCATAGAATCCGTTACTGTGGTGGCTCCTAAAGCTGATCATTCTCCTTCTCATGATAGTAACATAAAGCTACCTAACATACAGTTACCTACATTCTCTGGAAATTGCGTAGAATATCCGTCATTTATTGATCTGTTTAATGCACTAATAGGAGATAATTCCAAATTAGCTTCTAGATCTGAGAAATTCTACTATCTTAAGTCGTACCTACGGGGCGAAGCATTACAATTAGTTGAAAAGATACAGGTAACTGATGATAATTACGCGATAGCTTTGAAACTTCTTGAAGATAGGTATAGAAACAAAAAACAAATCGTCATAAATCATTATCAGCAGTTGCTGGCTCTTCCCACTATACAAAAGTGTAATTCTCTTAACATGCGACAGTTGTGCGCTAGCTCCAAAGCTATACTTGATGCTTTGGAGTCAATAGAACCTAATAAGGAAACACTATTCGACTCTTTAATAGTTCACTTACTTGAACCAAAGCTTGATTTTAACACTCGTCGCGTTTTTGAAGAACAAGCTGAGGTAAATGAATTATCAACCTCTAAACAATTTTTCGATTTTTTGCAAAAACGTTGTGTAGTTTTAGAAAACATAAATTCAGATTCAAATTCTGATACTAAAAATGCTTCCAAATACACTCCCTCTACTCCGAAAGTTAACGCTCCTAAAATCCATACTCCTCAAGTGGTTCTTCATTCTAGTTCTGTGGTACCAAAAATTACCTCTCATCTTCCTCAAGTACCCATAAATTCTTCCAAACTATTTATACCTTCTCATATCAAAAATAATTTAGCAGACACAGAATTTAACTCTCCAGGAGAAATACCTCTTCTTTTAGGAGCTGATATTTACTATGAATTGTTGCTACCTGGTGTCGAGTCGTTAGGAAAAGGTTACCCTACTCTAGTTCAGACCAAATTGGGCTGGATATTATCGGGAGCTGTGCCCCCCCAGTGTCTATCTGCTCTGTCTCGCTTTGCTCAGCCCAGCTTCTCTTTTCACTCAACTAGCTTCACTCGAGAAGAAAAGCTAGAGGATATTTTAGAAAAATTTGTGAACCAAGAAAGTGGTTATTGTCTCTCAAAGAATTCGGAAGAGGACGTTCTGGCTGAAGAAATATTTCAAAGCACTACCCAAATTCTTCCTAATGGAAAATACCAGGTGGACTTGCCCTTAATTCATCCACTAGCTCAAAAAGGGTTAGGAGAATCATTCACTCAAGCTCAGAACAGATTTTTGGCATTAGAAAAACGGTTAGAAAAAAAACCCACAACTCAAACAAGAGTACAAAGCAGTACTGGATGAGTACTTACTCTTAGGTCATGCTCGACTTACACCTCTTTCTCTACATAACACTTCTAGGGAACATAAATACTTTGTCCCACACCTATGTGTTGTGAAGGAACAAAGTTCTAGCACTAAAACTAGAATAGTTTTTGACTTTTCTGCAGCCACTACTTCTGGTCTTTCTCTTAACGATATCAGCTTGCGAGGGCCCTCAGTACAACCCGAGTTATTTGATATACTCACTCGGTTCAGAATTTTTAAATATGCATTGACAGCTGATATCACTAAGATGTATAGGCAAGTGGCAATGAATCCCAAGTATTATACTCTACAAAATGTTCTGTGGAGGGACACTCCAAGCGACAAAATCCAATGCATTGAACTGACCACTGTCTCCTTTGGACAGAAAAGTGCCCCATATCTTGCCTGTAGAGTGCTCAAAGAAATAGCTCTACGACGCCCTGACTTACCAGTTGCTCAACAAACCATACTGCTCCAAACCTATGTAGATGATATTCTATCAGGAGCAGACTCAGAACAAGAATTAAATAGTGTATACAAGTCTCTGGTTACCCTTTTAGCTCCTGCTCATTTTCAACTGCACAAACTGAGATCCAACGCAGAAACTTTCTGTAACTCTACCCCTCAATGTGAGTCAATCATCAAAGAATTGAAGCCCGATGAAGCCCCTTGTAAAGTGCTCGGCCTTCTCTGGCATCCTATTTCTGATAATTTCCAGGTATCTCTACCTAAACTGCAAGAAATATCCCCTATCACTAAGAGAAAAATATTGTCTTGTGTGGCCCAGTGTTACGATCCTTTAGGATTAGTAAATCCAGTAATAGTACAGGGAAAAATTCTTATGCAAAAACTGTGGTCCAAAGGTATTGAATGGGACAAACCCATCAGTGAACCCGATATACTGAATGAATGGAACAATTTTCTGTCTAATCTCTCGAAGTTATCTTCTTATGTAATTCCTCGCTGCCTCATATTGCACAAAACTGTGACAAGATACGAATTGCACGGATTTTGTGATGCCAGCACCAGAGCTTACGGATGCTGTTTGTACTTGCGCACCTTTTACTGTGATAATTCTGTCACGTCCTCTTTAATAGCCGCCAAATCTAGAGTAGCTCCCATAAAAAAACCACTCACTATACGCAAATTGGAGCTATGCTCTATGAGTCTCTTAACTCAATTGTTTACTAGAATTCAATCAGTTCTCCAACCTGTGCTGACTATAGATGAATCTGTCCTATGGTCAGACTCTCAGGTAGCATTATTTTGGGTCAAAGGTTCCCCCACCAAGTGGAGCACCTTTGTGAGCAACAGAGTCTCCCTTATTCAAGCTGCATCGAAACGAGTAACATGGAGACACATAGCTTCTGATTATAACCCCGCCGATATGCTGTCCAGAGGAAAATTTCAATTCCCTCTTTTCTGTACAACCCAGAATCTGACTTGGATTCTGTTGATTCTTTTTCTCCAATCTCAAATCCTCCCGAAGAAAGAAAACACTCTGCCCTGAATACTAACGCATCGCCCAACTTCTGGGAATGTCTTGTATTGAAATGTTCATCTTTATACAAATTGCAACGTATAACCGCTTATGTTCTACGATTTATCAGTAATCTTAGAAATAGACAAAAAGTGACAGGTCTCCTGAGCCCAAAAGAACTAGAGCAATCTAATTCTTTTATAATAAAACAAATCCAAACAATCTCGTTTGCTGTGGAAATAAAATCTCTCAAATTCGATAAACCCATTCATAATAAGCATATCGCTTCTCTTAACCCGTTTATAGATGACAATCAACTTTTGAGAGTAGGTGGTCGATTGTCCAACGCTGACTTGCCCTTTGATCAAAAGTACCCAATATTGTTGCCGTCCAAACATCATCTCACCATCCTGATCTTACGTCATGAGCATAAACGATTAGGCCACGCAAGCCCTCAAAATGTACTAAATAGCATACGGTCACATTATTGGCCCATAGATGGCCTCAGATCTCTAAAGAAAATCACCCATTTATGCCCCACATGCAAACGCTTCAATGCTATTGCATCCAACCAAATCATGGCTAACTTGCCCAAAGAGCGGGTTACTCCTTTGCGTGCATTTGCAAACACCGGAGTAGATTTCGGTGGCCAATTCTTTACTAAGTCCTCATCACTAAAAAAAGACCCCTTAATGAAAAGCTATAAGATTAATGTTTACATATGATTCGCAATGTTTCATGCTATAAGAGACAGTGCAGCCGAAGATATACGAAAACAACCGAAGAAGTTTTATTCAAACGTGGATTTGTTTGTAAACATATAGTTATAGAACACAACATAGTTATTTTGGCTTCACAACAAGGACAGAAAATTGACGTCTATTTGTATATGGTCCAAGGCGAGTGCCTACCGAAAGTTCTGAAATTAAGAAACATGCGCAATGGTAACATTTCCTTTTTAAACTGTCAAATTTGTTTTTAATGTGTAAATAGCTTATAGAATTGGGGTTTTTGCTTTTTGAACAAAACTTTCACCATTATTATACTGATTATTACCTATATATAAATAAAGAATGGAGCCCGAAACAAGAGGTAATATTTATATTTTTTGCATTTTGTTAATTTTAATAAATATCTTTTGTTATACAAGTAGATCTGGGAGTTTTTCTTGTGGTCTGCCCAAGAGTCGGTGGTGATAATGAAAATTCTCCTTTTTTTGGACTGTAAATTATACAAAAATATTGACCGATTTATATAAGCATTATAAAGAACAGGTTGGTTCGATGAAGGTAAGAAACTTTAAGGCATTATGGAAACTTATAGCAAAAGAAATGTGAGAGACTCTTAATACTAGTATTTCGGAAAAAATTTGGAGAATAGGAGGAAAGTTCTTAAAAGAAATTATAAACGATATGTTGATAACAAAAATGCAACTAGTCGTAGCAGACAATTTTTTGAATTTGCTGCTGAGATGAAAGAGGCTTTTGGCAACAAAAAAATATCAGACCAGAAATTTTGCTGGGATCTGAGACAATGCATACCCCCAGTAATATCATGACTACTACTGATGAACCAGAAAATATTGAAAAGTTATCAGAAACACCCTTGTTAACAAGAAAAAAAGAGAAGTTGCAAGAAAAAAAGAGGCCATAAGACTGTTTTACAACAGATTCGAGAGGAGAGACTTATCTACCAAGAAAAAAGACTGAGTTTTCACCAGAAAGCTCATGAAGAAATTGTGACTGTGTTGAAGGAAATATTTGATATTGAAAGAGAGAATTGAGAATTGAGAGAAAATGTTTTTCTTCTTTTGTTAGGTTAGGTACCACCTGACAGCTGTTCTGTGATAAATGACAAGAAACAGAACTTCTTCTTTTTTGGTTGACAAAAAGTGTAACAACATTCTAACTCAATGACACAAAAAACACCTGCATAGCCTGGTGGTGACAACAAAACTACAACTTGATTGGTAATATTAATTATCTTCGAAAACCCAAGTTATTCAATTAATAATTTAAAATAAGCAAAAAGTGGGAGATGACACCATAACTCTCTCACACTTAGTAAGAATGGTATTGTTGTGCGAGTACGCCCCTGGCGCTATGACCAGACGTGAAGCCGACAGATGATGCGAGAACGTTCTGGAATATACGACGTCCGATGAGCGAAGCATCTAGACTCGATACGATTACCAGAATAGACTGGAACAATATTTACCTATATAAAGGACCGATTCGAATATTTTAGTTAGTTAGTTAGTAGTATGTTGTTAGATAAATGCGAATAGAAATATTGTCTTACATAAATTAAAGTATTGTAAATAAATTGTGTTATATAAATTAAACAGTGTTAGTGATTTAATTAGTATAAAAATAAACTAAAAAAAGACTAGTAAAAATAAATAAACGTTACATTGGTGTCAGAAGTGGGATATTATAAATAAATAGCGTAAAAAAAATAAATAAATAAATAAATATGTCGAAAAAACTTTGTGACTTAAAAGTGACAGAATTGCGTCAAGAGCTGGAGGATCGTGAATTGGAAACAACAGGAAGGAAGACTGAGTTGTTGGAGCGACATAAGCAAGCATTGGAAAATGATGGTTTAGATCCAGAAAATCATATTTTCGTAGACGACTCTTCTGCTACAATTATTTCTTCCTTAAATAAAGTTTCTACTGAAATTTCTTCTCTGGAAAATAAAGTTTCTTCCGATATGTCTTCTTTGAAGAGTGATATTTCTTCCGAAATGTCTTGTTTAAAAAATGATATTTCTTGCGATATGTCTTCCTTGAAATATGATATTTCTTCTTTAGAAAACAAAGTTTCTACTGATATGTCTTCTTTAAAAAATGATATTTCGTCTTTGGAAAATAAAGTTTCTTCTGACATTTCTTCTTTGGAAAATAAAGTTTCTTCTGACATTTCTTCTTTGGAAAACAAAGTTTCTTTGGATACTTCTTCCATGGAAAATAAAATGTCTTCATTTGAAAAAAAAATTGAAGAGAAAATAAGAGAAATGGAAAAGCAAATGGAAGAGATGGAAAAAGGAGGTAAAGAAGATATGGAAGATTTAGGAGAGGAAAACGAGAACGAAATGAGAAGCTACAAAGTGGAGCGGAAACCGAAATTGGAAGGCAGCGAAAGTTCTGTTCGTGTTAAGGCCCCAACCTTTGACGGAAAGATGTCTTGGGAAAATTATCTCAAATAGTTCGAAACAGCTGCAAGAGCGAACGGATGTTCCCAAAAAGAGAAGGCAATAAACCTCACCATCTCTCTGAGAGGAGACGCTTTGGATGTTCTTCAGACCATACCAGTGGAGGACACAGATGATTTTGAGCAACTGAAGAAAAGCTTGAACATGCGATATGGTCACGAACACTTGGAGAACTTGTACCGATCGCAGTTAAAGACTCGAAAACAGAAGCGAGAGGAGACACTTCAAGAGTACGAAGTAGATATTGCCAGATTGGTAAGATTTGCTTACCCTTCAGCTCCAGAACAAATGATGGAATGTTTAGCTGTTGAAGCATTTCTTGATGGACTTCGTGACCACGAAATGGCAAAGACACTCCGTTTAGCCCACCACAAAACATTAGTTGACATCTTGTCTGCCGCGCTTGAGTATGAAGCGGCTTCGAAAGCTTGTGGAGGATACAGTAAAGTAAGGTCCGTAACGGAAGAGGAAGATGAAAATAAGTTAGACCAATTAGTAAACATGATGAAGAACTTTACTGATAAGAAAAAGAAAAAGACCATCAGGTGCTGGAATTGTGGTGAAATAGGACATGTTCGCAATTCATGTAAACGCCCTGGGGTCACTACGAATCAAGAAACTACTCCACAGGAAAACTAAAACGGGTCGGCCTAGAGGGGGCAGCTTCGACCCGTAACGTTTCCAAAGACCCTCTCATACTAATAGCCTCTTTGAAATGCTGCGACGACAGTGTATATGTAGATGGTGAAGTCAACGGTAAAAAGTATACACTATTGGTGGATACTGGAGCGACCAGAACGATTATACGGCCAACAACTATAAATAGCCGTAAGAAGCTTTTACCAACAAGGCTACGACTGCGAACTGCCACAGGTGATAGAGCTAACATCCTTGGAGAAGTCCAGGTTCAAATAGGAATTGGCTCAGAAAAGTTCATGCATACTGTTATTGTCGCTGATATTGAAGAAGATGTCATATTAGGAATGGATGTGATGAACTTACATGGTTTCCAACTGGATTTCAAGAACAGAGTTATCAAAGTTGGTTCTGAAGAAATATTCCTTCATCCATATGAGGACAAAACCGTGCCAGCCGTTGTCCAGGAGGATACTGTGGTACCTGGTAGAAGCGAAACGATCATAGTGGCCAGACTGCAAGGAACTATTGACGAAGGAATACCTGTGATGATGGAACCATGATGAGGAGGTCGGTCGAGGAATTTTGATAGGAAAAGGATTGGTCACTTCTGCTAAAGAAATTCCGGTACGAGTTATAAATGTCAATGATCACCCAATAACGATCAAGAAAGAGACCAAAGTTGGAACCTCCGTACCAGTAACATCTATAATTCGACAGACAACTATTCCCGATAATTCCAACGATAAGTTTGAACAAATGGTGGCGGTTGCTAGTACATCTTTAAACCGAGAAGAGAAAAGAAAAATGAAAGATTTTCTTCATCGGTATCGCAACATTTTTGTACCAAAGGGAGGTAAGACAGGGTACCTCTGCTGTAAAACATAAAATCGACACGGGTGATGCCAAGCCAATTCGTCAATCAGCTAGAAGATTACCACAGGCAAAGAGGCAAGAAGCTGAAAGGATTGTTCGAGAAATGGAAGAAGATGGAGTGATAGAACCTTCTACCAGTCCATGGGTCTCTCCGGTAGTCTTGGTCAAGAAAAAGGATGGAACTACGAGGTTCTGTGTAGACTACCGTCAGTTGAACAATGTTACCAAGAAGGACAGTTATCCTGGACACTCTAGCTGGAAGTAAATTATTTTCTACCTTAGATTTGAAGTCTGGTTATTGGCAGGTAGAAATGGACCCAAGAGACAAAGAAAAGACGACAGCCTTTACCACCGGTTCTGGATTATTTCAGTTCAATGTCATGCCATTCGGACTATGTAATGCTCCTGCGACATTTGAAAGACTGATGGAGAACGTATTGAGAGGGTTGTCTTGGAAAACGTGCCTGGTCTACTTAGACGACATCATAGTCTTGGGGGAGACATTCGAAGAACATATGAAAAACTTAGAAGATGTTTTTAAAAGACTTCAAGCTGCCCAACTGATGCTGATTCCAAAGAAATGCCAGTTATTCCAAGACAAAGTTAATTATCTGGGTCATATTGTCAGCAAGGAAGGCGTGTCTGTAGATAAGGACAAGGTTTCTTCTATCAAACAATGGCCACAACCAACTGATAAACATCAAATAAGAAGTTTTCTTGGTCTATGTACATACTATCAGATTTATCAGAAAGTTTTCAGACATTGCTAAGCCATTAACACGCCTTACAGAGGAAACGAGAGAGTTCTGCTGGGATGAAAACTGTCAAACGGCTTTTGAAACTCTGAAGAAGCATTTAACCGCAGCACCGATATTAGGCAGTAATGTCGGAATTGGAGGAGTCCTTTCACAGATTCAAGATGGACAAGAGAGAGTCCTGGGTTATTTTAGTAAAGTACTCTCCAAACCTGAGCGGAATTACTGCGTTACGAGAAGAGAACTTCTGGCAGTTGTGAAATCGGTGGAACACTTCTACCAATATCTTTATGGAAGAAAATTCTTAATCCGGACGGATCATGCAGCCCTAAAATGGCTAATGCAGTTTAGGAACCCTGAAGGTCAAATTGCCAGGTGGATCGAACGACTCCAAGAGTACGACTTTAGGATCGAACATCGAACTGGGATAAGTCACAGAAATGCAGACTCCCTTTCCAGAAGACCGTGCCCAGAAGAGTGTTCTCACTGCAGTAAGACAGAATTAAAAGAAACTGCAATACTACGGACAACCGTAGTTAACGACGACTGGGCACCTACTAGAATTAAAGAAGAACAAGACAATGATCCTGTTTTAAAGAAAATGAGGGAATGGAAGATAGAAGATCGTCCACCTACTTGGCAAGAAGTGTCAAAATTCTCTACAGTCCTTAAATCATATTGGGCTCAGTGGGAGTCTTTCATTTTGGAAGGCGATTTATTAAAGAGAATAATTGAAAATGATGACGGTTCCATAACAGAAAGCAATTAGTTATACCAAAGAGTAGAGTAGCCGAAGTACTACGACAGTTACACGACAGTCCATCAGGAGGTCATCTTGGTGTCAAGAAAACCCTGCAGAGAGTTCGCGAAAGGTTTTATTGGATGAATAGTTCCGATGATGTTAAGGACTGGTGTAAGCAGTGAACCATCTGTGCTGCTAGTAATGGAGCTCAGAAAAGAGGAAAGGCTCCCATGAAACAATATAACGTTGGTAGCCCATTTGAGAGAATTGCTTTAGATATTGCTGGACCGTTCCCCACTACTGAGAATAAGAATAAATACATGTTGGTGGTAATGGATTATTTTACGAAGTGGGTTGAAGTCTACGCCATTCCAAATCAAGAGGCAGCAACTGTCGCAGACGTGCTAGTGAAGGAGTTTATTTGCCGATATGGAGTGCCCTTGGAGATTCACAGTGACCAAGGAAGGAACTTCGAAAGTCAACTCTTTCAAGGAATTTGCGACAATTTAGGAATGAAGAAAACAAGAACTACAGCATTGCACCCACAATCGGATGGAATGGTAGAACGCATGAATAAAACCATTGGCAAATATCTATCAAAAGTAGTATCCAATCACCAAAGAGACTGGGACCAGTATATTTCGCTCTTTGCAATGGCTTATCGATCCGCCGTCAATGAATCAACAGGTCAAACACCAGCAAAAGTCTTGTTTGGACGCGAGATGAGGTTACCATGCGACCTCGAGTTTGGATGCCGACCTGGAGAGGATATAGCTGGAGAAGACTATGTAATCCAGTTACGAAGAAAAATGGACGACATGCATGATTTGGTTCGCTCCCATCTCCAAGTTGCCAGTGACAGGATGAAGAAACGGTATGATACCCAAGCTATAGAGGGATGTTTCCAAGAAGGTGACAAAGTTTGGCTCCATAACCCGAAAAGACAGAAGGGGTACTCACCAAAGCTACAACAATCTTGGGAGGGACCATACATCATTAAGAAAAGAATCAATGACATCATATACCGTATAATAAAGACTCCGAATGGAAAACCTAAGGTAGTACACCGAAACCGACTGGCGATATTTGAAGATCATAACCAGGAAGAAGAAGTCGTAAATCAAGTCCAAGGTACACCCGACCTTGCCTTCGAAGAATTTATGGGTGCATATGGAGGTACTGGGAAAGCTAGATACGGCGTGACTATTGAGAGACAGCAAGACCTGTTCACACTTCCTGATGACTACTCATTGGCCCATAGCGTTTCCGCCACTATCAGCGACGGCCGAGGATTAGCGTCTGTCTTTCGAAGGAAGTTTGGTCGACTGTCAGAACTTCGAAATCAGTTACCAGCCACTGGGAAGGCTTTGATACTTCGAGATGACTCCCGTTGCCTTTTCTATCTGATTACCAAGAATACCTACCAAGACCAGCCCACTTATCGAAATATATGGGAATCATTACTTAACTTGAGAGAGCACATATTGGAGTCCAACATACAGAAGCTAGCCATGCCGAAAATAGAGTGCAACTCATTGGATTGGAGGGTCATCCGAAATATAGTGGAAGTAATCTTTCAAGATACCGAAGTCCAAGTGTTGGTATGCAGCCATTCGCCCCGTGTCCAGCTGACATCAAAGACCATTCCATGTTATTTCCATGCAACTGGAAATTGTAGACGAGGATTCAGTTGCAAGTATCTCCATCCAGTCTCAATTCCTTAAAAGTTCCAGGAGGAACTATCTATTAAGGAGGGGGCAATGTTGTGCGAGTACGCCCCTGGCGCTATGACCAGACGCGAAGCCGACAGATGATGCGAGAAGGTTCTGGAATATACGACGTCCGATGAGCGAAGCATCTAGACTCGATACGATTACCAGAATAGACTGGAACAATATTTACCTATATAAAGGACCGATTCGAATATTTTAGTTAGTTAGTTAGTTAGTAGTATGTTGTAACGTTTTTTTTTTGTTACTTAAAATATTAATATAAATCCCTTTTCATTGTTTTGTTAGAAAATTTGGACTTAAAGCAATTAAAAATAAAATCATATTTTAAGTGTTAATAATTTACTGTATTATGTGTAAGAAAGCTTTTACTTTACATATTTTATTAGACTACTGTTAATTATACGAATAGTTAGGCGTTGAGCGTTTTTGTTTGATGTTTCTTATCACTGTTGGTCACTCCAGTAGTTGAATGTTGCTTTTATTGGCCTTTAGTCCCTGGTAATTTGTTTTAATTTTCTGAATTATTTGTGCACTGTACTTTTTTTTCTTCCTTATCTGAAAAGAAACAAGAAAAATTATAAATTTTTGGTATGAGTTTCGACTTAGAAGACACTCTGTACTTAGACGAACGTTGTTTTTAAACTTAACATTAGTATTATTAGCTTTACTGTTAAATGTTTTAAGTATACTACTTTTCTTGATTTACCTTTTTCATGAAACCCACCCGTATTTTCTTATCCTAGTTTATGTCCATTTGGATTCAATACCAGTGTAAAATTATTGTAGGCTTAATTTCCTGCAATTTATTGTAGAAAAGTATCTATCATATTTTGTTGATATTTTTGTAACCTAAAATATATTGGCATTGTTTTAGTAATTATTTTAAAAACAATTCTTGTTGTTTAATATTTTATAATCTAAAGTTTGGCTTACCTTGTGGGTATGTGCTTTAAGCCTTATGGAATAGTTTAACTGGTAATTATAAAAGTTTAAAGATTACTTCGCAAATTCTCTGTCTGTTAAAAGAATCTTCATTACTAAGTCTAGTCGAACTGGATATACGCATAGCTAAAACCCGTCTTGCCCGTTTACCTCACAAAATGTAGTGTAGTAGTAAGAACTTACTCTGGACTGTTTTTATATTACTCGTAGTTGTTTCTATTATTGTTTATTCTTTCTTGTCCCTTCGAATTGTTAATTGTCTCGCTTTGATAAAATGCAATTTAAGTTGAGTTTTGTGATTTTGGAAATTATGTATTTTGTAAAATTATCAATAGTTTCCTTTCTGGATGTGGGTAGAATGTTGGGTTTACCCTTAATTTCAGCTAAACTCTGCTTTTCTTTTGTGCCTAAATTATTAGCTGTTCGGTACGTTATAATTTAAAGTTGCCGCCTTCTTACTGGGTTCCAGGAAGATGAATCGTCCCCTCTTGACCTTTTCATAATTATCACTCTAACGGAACTATTAGTGACATTTTAAGAGGTCACTTTTTGGTGGATTCGTGGTCGAAAATTGTACTGGTGTGGTAGCTATTAAATTTTTTTTGCAACCTCGTGTTGGATATTGCTGTTACACTAACGTATAACTTCCTTTTGGTGTTAGTTTTTGAAGTATTTTTGGTGCAATTCATGGTTTATTACCGTTGAATGATATTTGGTTGGAAGTATCTCGATTTGGAGGATTTGAACAATTTTCCCACGTGACTCCTGCGACCCCTCCTGCCATCTTGGGTAAGATATTTTCCTTTAAATCTTTTACCATCAGCTAAATCTTTCTACATTTTCAAAAAATAAATTTAGACTTAACATTCCAGACTATCATTGTTTATGTATATAAAAATAAATTCCTATTTTTGTTGCTCCTTATTGCAGTCTCGTATTCTGGGTTACTTATACCTCCCTGTTTGTCTTGAGAATTTTGATTTGATTGTCCAAGTAGTATGATAGTAATTACTTAATCGATTTGTTTTTAAATAATTGGTTAATTGTTAGAAAGTACATTTCAATAAATTGTTTAAATATATAGGATTTTTGGCTTTATAAATAATATCGTTCTGGTAATGAATTTTTATAGTTTTTTATATCATCTTGATTTTCCATTTTGACTACTAAGAATACGAGACAATAGTTGGATTTAATTGCTAGAGGTTTAATTTTTTTTTAAATATTTTTAATAGGGTCTTTTATTCGGATTGAAGCCGTCATTTATTGGAACTATAAATATCCTTCATTGGATTTTCCTACAACGAAGTCTTTTTATGCGAGCTTACCATTCTCCATTATTTAGAAGCCATTTCCAATATTTAGAAGCTTTGGTGCTTGTTAGAAAATCTTCGATGACGGATGAAGATAAAACGAAGAGAACTATTTGGTGATGTTAAAGCTATTTTTGTTTATATCTATTCTTTAATTGAAACATTGTATGGTTGGTTTTTTTTCATTTTTCTTTTACCAAATATCTTATTTATTTTAGTAAGCTTCAATGTAAGCCTTAATTTGGTGAATTTTATCAATTTGATCAAGCGTGATAATGTTGTTAGATAAATGCGAATAGAAATATTGTCTTACATAAATTAAAGTATTGTAAATAAATTGTGTTATATAAATTAAACAGTGTTAGTGATTTAATTAGTATAAAAATAAATTAAAAAAAGACTAGTAAAAATAAATAAACGTTACAGTATATAAAACCGCGGTATTATTAACTGTTGAGTCAATTGAATTTGTTGCAACCAGCAATGTGTTAAGTACTGATGTATCTTATAAATGAAGGTAACAATTGTTAGAAAAAACAGCATTCAACATACAAATATGGAACTGTCATCCCGAATCCTCTCACAATTTATAAGTGCAGTGTCACACCCACTAAATCAGAACTACTCTTTTTTATAAAGATAAAACATATTTGGCAGTGATTTATGGTTATTTTTTAATTAAAACGGTATATACAAATCACAGACAGAAAAAATTTATTATAAAGAGGTCCTTCTTGCATAATGTCTCACTTTATGCCGGAGGGAGTATGTTATGTAATATTAAAATCACCGAAAAAATGTTAATTTACAGAATTTAAAAAAAAAATAATTAACCCAGATTAAAATAGAGTTTATGGGAGTGATACGTGAAAGGAGATACAAGCTCAAAGTGGTATTCACCAATAAGAACTTGGCCATCTTCTCACACAGCCCCTATAAAGTAAAGTTATTATAGTCTTTCCAATATTAATTGCTAAAATCCATTTAAAAGTGTCATACAGAGGGAGTTAGCTTACTAGGCTTTAAAGTAGAAAGAATAGCATGAAAACAACATATTTGTCCCGTTAAACATCCACTATGTATTGTCGGAACCCAAGCTCTCTCTAGACTGGTAGTTGTACAGCGCGAAAAGAAGTGCGGTACGCACGCGACTTGTTGACGGCTTTTATTGGTCCGCTGTATTCTGTTGCGTGCACGGGTCTCGGGTTGGTTTTTTGCGGCAGCTCATAAAGTCGGTGCCTAGTGCGGAAGCGGAGCGTCTAGATTTTTATTTGGGTTATTAACTTTAGATATATCTTTGTTTCGGTAATTCATTTTTAATAATTGGTTTTATTATTGTAATTTTTGCCCATATTAATTGATAACCTTAAATTAGTTACATATATTATGGCAGCGTTTTGGAGACTTTTTGAATCAGAAAATGGAAATAATCCAGACCAAAATAAAATTCAGAAGATATGATATCGCCAACATGTAAGGTTAGTAGTGAATTTTGCAATAAAGTTTTACACATTCAGTGTCAGAGGGTTATTTTAAATATGTATCAGTGTTTGAAAAATGAAGATAATAAAAAATCAGATGCGGTTATAATAGAGCGAATTAATACGTTAACTAAAATTTCTATTTACACTATTTTTCGGGTTATTACCTAAGCGCGGTGACGTTATAGATCATTCGGAGGTGCGGAAAAACAAAAAAACAAAATTTGCAAATGTTGACGATGCTACGAAAAGTTATAAAGCGAACGGTTTATAATTTATATCAAGAAAATATTGTACTGAATAGAAATCGTTCAAGAGAAATTACGAGATTATCCTGATTATAATTATAAAAGCTTAGAAAATTTACGTGGTGTAGGTACTATTAGAATGCGCTTTTAATTATAAGAAATTACATAAACGAATGGTTATAATGGAATCGCGGCGTATTGTTGTACTCCGTGAAGAATATTTAGATAAAATAAGGAAGTATCGTGGATTAAAAAGGCATATAGTATACCTAGATGAGACTTGGTTTGACACACACGATACTGTTCAGAATGGCTGGGTGGATCAGTCTCAAAAGTGTAGTTTAAATGCGACATGTTCGAGAGGAAAGCGTATAATAATTCTTCACGCTGGAAGTGATAACGGTTTTGTCCCAAATGCGATACTGCTGTCTGCGAAAAATATTAAGCAATGTTCAGCCGACTATCATGAGGATATGACTGCAGATTTATTCGAAAAATGGTTTCAAGAGCTGCTTCTTCCTCCAAATTCATAAGTCGTTATGGACAATGCTTCTTATCATTCGCGAACATTAAATAAAATTCCAAATTCTGGTATAAAGAAGGCAGATATTTTAGAATTTATGAAAAATAGGATTAGTCCGGAAAAGGTAACGACAAAGAAAGAATTACTACGAAGTATAAAAGCGCTTAATTTAATAAATGATTATGTGATCGGCAATATTTGTAATACACACGGACATACACGCTTATGGAGACAATGTTCCGACAAAGGAAAATTTGCCACTAGGTGGTATCCTTTGTAGCAACTTATTTTAGTTATACTATACGAGAAAAATCATTAAGATTGGGTTTATTGATGTAGAGCAAATAAAAATGCAGAGTACTAAGTTGTCTGATATTATTTTTCTAATTTATTGAATTACTTTCCTGTGAATCTAAGCCATTTCCAGGAAGAGTCTCTTCTTATAGTTATGTTCTGTAGCTAAAATCTTGACATAATAATTCTGGGTATAGCCTTCACTATGTGAATGCTCTACTAGAGCTGATCTCTGAGGGTATAAGTTGCAGTCACTCTTGTGGATATATATCGTACTAAAAAGAGTTCGTAACGTTTGTTCAATGTAAGTTTTATTGCAACTACCACAGGGGATGCAATACACCACATCAGAACAGTTCAGCAGAACAGGTTTATCTTTAAATTTTAAATATTCTGATATTATTAAATATACTAATAGTTAACGAAGTTCTATTTGCAATTTTTGTGTTTCCTTATTCCTACCATTTACTGGAGTAGGTGCTACTAGGTCATCCACATATTTCTTAAGTAAGGGTAGAGGAAATGATATTTTAGGAGTCAGATGGTCCAATAGGTCATCCATCACATAAAAAGCTAAAATAGGAGAAATCGTTCCTCCCATAGGTGTAGCTTGGATTTGTTTGTAAACATTGTTGTTAAAGTAGTTAAACACAAAGGTTATGAGTTTGTTGAAAGTGCTCAATATTCATGTTGCAATGATTGTTAATGAGAGACCACATGTTTTTATTGCTTTTAGGGCTGCACTAACATGAACATATGATTTTGTCAAGATTTCAGCCAAAAAAGAAGCCAACAAATTGGTAGGAGTACCAATACCAACAACAATTGGAAACAATGACAGCACTGGTTTACGTCTTTTTGGAAGAGCATAAAATGTTGGAATAATACCATTGTTCTTTTTTGCTGCTTCGTCAATTAGTTAAGGTGTAAATAGACCTTTGATTAACTCATTACATTTAGTTTGAATTGAATTAGTTGGATTTTTTGGTAGGAAAGTCGGCACTGTATACGGCTGGTACCTAACTGATCTCTCTAATGACCTAAACTAACATATTATATTCATCGGATCTCCCACTCCTATCTTAAGACTTGCGCAGAATTCTAATATCGGACCTAGAATTATTTTCGAATTAATACACTACCAATAATCCTTAATACAATACCAATACAATCTACCAATAGTTCTAAATGCTTTCTTACCGGTTCTCTCGGAGCGTACGTGGTTAATTCTCAGACGGCTGGCGATCAACTGCCTGAAATGTTTCTCTTTGCGATCCGCTTAACCGAGCCGTATTCCCTCTACTTAGACAATTAGCTGTTAGCACAGAGTATATAATACAAACCAGAGTATCGACTCGCTGTCGGCACCTTTGATGTTTATAAGACAAGAGCGGCCATTTTTTGGGAGTATAAATCACAAAACAGAAAATTGGTTTGTCTGTTTTGTTGTAATCAATGTTCTGTTTTGTGGTATAAGCTCAGGGTAGTACTAAAAAAATCGTTATTATAAATAAGACCCGTACTTGAAATTTTTCTTTATCATTGAGATAATTGTTATTTTAGACACATAGAATTTGTTTTCAACAAGATTAATAGTATTAACTAAACGTTGATTTATTTGTTTTTAAAAAAAGTAATTTCTACGCAAAATAAATGACCGAATATGTATGTCTTGCATGCAATTTTCCTAGTTAGTAAGGAAGGATATCAATAATTAAAAAAACACACATCAATCTGTATCTTTATCAGATACAGAACACTGAGAAGGAGTACATGCATTAGTAGTATTTATTTTAATGTCATTTAATGTAAGTAACATTTGTTCCACATCTCCTTCGCAGTTTTCTGTACCTAAATTAAATAGTTTAATGCACTTTTCCACACAATACAAACGCCACCACTGATTTATTCACGTACAACCAACTGCCTACCTTAACCAAAACTAACGGCGACGGCTATGGATACTCCCAAAGTGTCATGGCGATACCTGCAAATGGATGCTTACCCCCTCCATATAGAGTCGATACTCTGGTTTGTATTATATACTCTGTGCTGTTAGTAACTTCGATACATACCATCTCGACTTCGGTAAAAAAAATATGTATAACAAAATTTTTTTTTGACTTAAACATTCTGTAATTAATATATGTAAAAAAAGTACTTGCGGAAAATTAAGAATAAAAGTAAAGTGAAAGCCCTATCAGGTGCCTACCTCCGGAATTGGTCGAACCTTTATTATTAGGGGGTTACAAACAAAACTAAATTTACGGTATTCTTCGAAAAAAAAAGGAACTGTCCTTATCTTCTTGGATGTGAAGCGATGTGTAGGTCTGAGTATGGGAACTGGCATCGGCAATACGTCGTGGGGCGTCGGGAAGAAGTTGGCCGGCTGCTGGGGGTTTGGTTGCAGCGGCAATCTCGGGAGAGGCTTCCTACCAATCCGCAACGGGAACAGAAGGTGACCCTTCGGATGTGGCGGCATTGCTGGCATGTATGTCCAGGATGTCCACAACACCAACAAAGATTCCGTTCGATGAGCAGGTACCGAGGTGGGTGTGGTAATAGTGGTCTCGGTGGTGATGGGGTCAGCGACCTCGGCGTTGGAGAGGACAGCGATCTTGTCTCTGGGAGGAGGTTGGGGGTCTTCTCCAAGTGGCATCGTCCCAAAGGTCGACCCAGGGAATGTAAAACTTCAGGTCACTGAGCGGTGGAGTTGAGAAGCATCGTTGCCTCATTGACGATGGAACTTCAGAGTCTTGCTCTTCATCTTGAGGTTCTACTGGGTCCGGGGAGGTCGGTAGGTAGAAATCGTGGATGTATTTTCCGGTTTCCAGGGTTCCTTCTATCTCCCTATCGGTAGTGTCACTATCGTCGGCGTTGGTGGCAAGAGAGTCCAGAATGTCATCCGCGTCTCTCATGGCTTCTAATATTTCCTTACTGATGTCATCAGTGACTTCGTTGCGGTTGTAACGTTTATATCTAACTTTGTATCTATGGCTACTGAAACAAACGTCCAGTCTATTTTGAGAAAGAGAAAACGAAAAGTGAGGGAATGGATCAAAAGAGAGAAGCAACGACTAAACTCAACAATATACTTTAAGAGAAACAAAATTAAAATTAATATCACAAAAAATAAAAAAAAAACAATCAGCCTTAAAAGAAAATTAATCACAATAATTTTAATACTGAGTTCTTAACGACACAAAACTTCCCTTTTTTGGTGGTGCAGTTCCCCGTGGCGGCTCTCCCAGTATTCTCGCCAACAGTATTAGTCGGATACGGTGTTAATAACATGTGCCGGCCGGAAGTCTTTGATATGCATCTTTGTATGCGTTTCCCGGTCTGGTTTTTTAAATTATACACCACCGGCGATAAGACGAGAGTGACGGTATACGGGCCGGAATATTTCGGTCGTGAGTTTCACGACAAACCCCTTTTGGCGGAAGATAGTTGATGTTCCCGCTTCATTACTTGGTCTCCGACGTGACTGCGCCATTCTCGGCGTAATGTATTGTAATGACGGCTCTGGGTTGTGAACGCTTTGGCGAGATTTATGAGGACCATCTCAAAAGTTTCCTGTAACCGTTGCAACCTCTCGGTATGCTGGGTGACCCCAGTCTGATCGATATCTTCTTGCTCCGGCGGTGGTGGGATGCGGTAAACAGTTTTTGGCACTTCTAACTCTCGTCCAAAGTTTAGGAAAGCTGGTGTATATCCGGTTAAATCTTGTCGGGCGGTATTAATAGCAAACAGTAATTCGAGTAAGTTTTGGTCCCATTTGCGGTGATCTTGGTCGCAAAACTAAGCAAAACTTGTAAAATGATATGTTAACTAAAAACGTAGTATTTTTAAATTAATTATATGGCTAACACTAACACCATCTATTGTATAGAGTTCTAAACATGTTAATTATTATAAACGATTCCTGTCAGTAATTCCAACTTTATACAGTCGACCAACGTAAATGCATTTATAATATTATACAGCTGTCTCGTTTTTCTTCATTTCTTAAACGTAAAATATAAAAATCATTTTAGTATCGTCAACTGTATTAGAATAAGTTTTTGTAAAGAACTGTTTGCGGATTATTTTTTGTAACGTATTCTCAATTTCATTCATTTAAGCAAGAATCTTTCTTATCTATTGTGACTTTATCTAATACTGATTTTCACCTTATCTAATACCGTTTGCGACTTTATTTAGTACAGATTTTGACTTTTACGGTTTTTTTGTTCCTTTCCGATAGAAAAAAGGTACTACCGATTATGTCATCCATATCTTGCAATAGTTAACCTCATGACGGGTTTTTGGAAGTTTTATTCCTTTCTTGCTAAAAAAGGTCTTATTTGTTTTTTAATTAATAATTTTTGTATTTTTTTAAGGCCTGGGTGATGTGGAAACACATCTAACTTTTATTTTTTTTAACTTTTTCTTTACTAGTTTTTTTTTCCATCTGTGTTTTTTTTCTCTTCTCTGCTTTCTTTGTCGTTATTGCATTTGATTGCAGTATTTTCTATAAACGAATCGCCAGAGCACGAGGCCATCTCTCTGATATGATTTGGCGCAACTCTGGAATGGTTACTTTTATAAACAAGTAACGAATACAGATACTGATGCGATGATATTATTTGACTATTCCTTCAATCCCTTACATAACTTCAATATTTTCCTGTTTTATTTTTTTCTTCGTAATTCTTTATAATCCTTATTTTTTGTATGACTGTTTTACTTAGACTTTTGTTGAAGATTTTATCTGATAGTGAAAAAAAATTTGCCTTCAGCTAAATTTTTTTTATATCGAGTAGAGGGGGTGTAACATGATATGTTAACTAAAAACGTAGTATTTTTAAATTAATTATATGGCTAACACTAACACCATCTATTGTATAGAGTTCTTAACATGTTAATTATTATAAACGATTCCTGTCAGTAATTCCAACTTTATACACGATCTTTAATGTGGCTTAGTCCAATACCTTAAACCACGATTCATTCTTTTATTGTCATTGGTGTTATACACAGCATTGGAATATACAATACCAAAGACGTTACAAAAGTTAAAAGACGTTACAAAATTTAAGTTAAAATAAGACATTACACTGATTGGTTCTACATTGGTGGACGGTTCATCAGACCAACCCTTCACTGGACCAGCCCTCTCCTGGATCAACCAACGGATCCTATGTAAAAAAAGATAAGTCGACCAACGTAAATGCATTTATAATATTATACAGCTGTCTCGTTTTTCTTCATTTCTTAAACGTAAAATATAAAAATCATTTTAGTATCGTCAACTGTATTAGAATAAGTTTTTGTAAAGAACTGTTTGCGGATTATTTTTTGTAACGTATTCTCAATTTCATTCATTTAAGCACCAAGGAAATCTATTTATCTTTTGGTACATTTTCATTTCATTTTTTTATCTTTATAGACAGTTTTTTCTGACATCTTTCTGTCATCTTATGATACTTATTTAAATAACAGCTTAAAACAACTTTCTTCAGTGGTATCATAAAAAATAAAAAGATTTCAGTGGCGCCCTTATAATTTCTTAAAGAAACAAATATTGTACTATTGTCAGAGCTAATGAACTTACTCACCCCTAGCCGAGGTATTTAACTATAATAATTTTTGCTGTGATAAACATTTATAAATTTTGTTAATTATTGAAATATCTTTTACAATTAATTAAAGACGAAATTAAGATTAATGTTTGTTTTATTGTAAATTACATTTTTTCTTTTGGTATATAGTTATTTTTTAAAAGTTAACTAAATAATTTTATAAAATCACTCTCAACATTTAAATCATATCACAAATTGACGCACAACGTAATAATAATAGTTACAAATTGTCGCCCAACGACCAATTAATATTACAAATTAATATTGATATATATTGATAGAAATATCAACAGGTAACTAATATTACAAACTAATCATTGTCTTGAGTGTTTTGTTGGCTCTTTCAACGGGGTTAGCCTGAGGTGTGTACGGCGGTGTCCTGCGGTGTGTGATTTCCAGCTCGTTCAGCATGTCTTCAAACAGGTGTCCAGTGAATTGAGTTCCATTATCACTTAGAACTACCTTGGGACAACCAAAGCGGGTAATAATGATGTCTTCATACAAAGCTTTCGTGACGGCTTTAGCAGTGGCTTTATGGACTGGCCGACACTGTACCCACTTGGTAAAACGGTTCTGGAACACTATTAGGAAGGTGTTTCTTTTCAAAGACCTAGGCAAGGGTCCCACTAAATCGGTGCTGATACACTTCCAAGGATGACGGTTGCGGGAGGGTTGCACATTTCCGGCAGGTTTCATCTGAGAAGACTTGTATCTTTGGACGAAATCACAGCTACGGACGTATTTGGTTTTGTCACAGAACATTCCAGGCCAATAATAGTAGCGGGCTACAATTCTTTCCATGGTCTTGGCAATACCCATGTGTCCTGCTATCGGTGCGTCGTGCATTTTTTTCAGCACATTGAGTCGTGTCGGCTTAGGGACACACAGTTTCAATTGGTCAGTTAGTTCGGGCTCCGTGAGGTCGTTAGAGTCCCAGAAATGACGGTACAAGCACTCGTCTCGAACGCAGTAGTCGGGAAACGCCTCAGGATTCTGTTAGACTTCTGCTTGTGTGACGTACTTTCGTGTCGTTTTGTCTCTTTTGACACCTTAATCCAGACTACGAATTGCCTCGGGCGCCCCCTTCGGTTTTAAGTGCCGAAGGACACTACTCAGTGTTTATGGAATAGACCAACTTAATTGGCGGCCAGAAGGGTAGGCTTTAATTACCCGTCTGGGTCGAATACCTGAAGATTTACTGCTAGAACAATAATACTTGAACACTCAATATTTCATAAACTCTATTTATTATTAATAAAAAAAGCCGGGATTTAAATGGGATGGTGGGGGCGTGCAACGAATTTTTATGTAAAAGCTACGATGATTAAGGTGAATTATGAATGAGGGGTTATTCAAGGTGGAATGATATGCGAAAGCGGTCAGACTAATTACCAAGCGATTACTCTACGTGCGGGGTACATATAAATTTCTACGGCAGCAGGTTAGGTTCTATTCTTACAAAATACGAAAACCCAGACTGTGAAATCAATTACACATAAAGTATCTTAGGATTGTTTACCTATAAACTATTAAGCTTTAGGAGTACCTGCGATACCCCCCTGGTACCCCGCCTTCCTTATTAGCGGGATAATAAAGGTACTAATACTGTTGGAGACACGCATAATCCCACCCAGTGTCTCTGGCGCAAAATAATAAATTTCTAACCTTCCGGAGTACCTGTGATACCCACCTGGCACTCCGCCTTTCTTATTAGCGGGATAATAAGGGCAATAATACCCCACCTAAGATACTTTACTCTTAGATACGGACTTAATTCCATATACTATGAAGAATTCGGCTGGCAGAATAGAACCTGAAACACTACAAGTCTTTATCAAAGTTGATTTCTTACCCAAACGAAGCAGTAGTTTGTAAAAAAATTGCATCAGAACGTGATATTTAAAATTTGTGTTTCTTAATTTGATTAGAACGATATTTCTGTGTGGTCGCCTTTAAGTCAAACTATGGAACTCTTTTAATATGAGCTTTTTAAATAAGTCTTTTTTTTATTTTTTTGCTTTTTCCTTATCTGATAAAATAATACACAAGAATTATTCCTAATACTTATACGCTTCATTTATATTTTATTGAATTACAACGGTTAAATTAACATAAATATAGCAATCTAGTAACCTCTTTTGTTTTTTCTCTTTTATTTTCTTTCTATTAATAAATTAGAACCTATTTTTATTTGTAGATAATGATAAGAAGGATTAAGGCATTAACTTGATATGTTCTTTTTCTTATAATTTGAAATATATTTATTTATGGATCTGAATAAATGTAAATTCGTTAATGGAAAAGTAAAAAATGGAATTAGTCAAAATAGTGCAAGCCTACTGTCTAAAATTTTTAAACTGATTATTTTTATTTTCTTTTGTTAATATATCTATTGACCATAGGTTTTAAACAGAGATTTAATCCTATAATGCTTAAAGTACATTGTTCAGATATTTTTATTTATTTTTAATTTTTTTAATTTTTTTGAAGATTTACCATTTTTATATTTTTTTTTTTACTTTTTCAGAAGCCTATATAAGATTGGCTAAGTTTAAAACGAGCACTCTTAGAGTGTATTATCAAAATTGTCGCGGGATTAACACTAAACTTATTTATTTTTTTAAAAACAGCTTAAATGCAGATTTTGGTTATATTATAGCAGCTGAAACATGGTTGCAGGAAGGAATTCATGATGGTGAGATAATTGATAATGGTACCTATTAACTTGTAAGAGCCGATAGGAATCTTGAAACAACGGGTAAATCCAAGGGGGGTGGAGTTCTTATAGGGATAAAAAAAATATAAAATTTTAAATATAATTAAACATGCCTCGTCTTTTGAAGCACAGTTGCAAGTACTCAATATGTGGTATTTATATTCCTTCAGGGAGTTCAGAGATTGTCTATGATATGGCCTTTGATTTCTTACAATTGCAGATTATTTATGAAGATCGTACATATCTGTTCGGTGATTTTAATATTCCTAGTATAATTGGGGTTCGGCAAAGGGAGAGACAGAGATAGAAATAAAGGCGAAGAAGAGAGTTATTGTGTGACGACTGAGCAGAGTATGCTGTACAGAGCGGAAGTGTGGGGTGAAAGAGCGGGGATCCATGCGAGGATAAAGCCACTACTACAGGTGCAGAGGGGGATTTTGTTGAGAGTGGTACAGGGGTACAGGACAGTGGGTGCATTAGCAGCAGTTGAGCTGTCAAGGTCATACCCTTTGGACTTGATGGCTAGGGAAAATAGGCAGCGGTGGAAGGGTGCCACAAAAGAGGAAGCTCAGGATTGGATGGAGAAGAAAATAGTGAGAAAGTGGAAAGGATATGAAGGTGCATTAAAAAGGGCGATTGGGAGTAGAAGTGAGTGGATGGACGAAAGTTTGGGGAGGTAAACTACTTTTTGACCCAAGTGCTCACTGCGCATGGGTCAAGAGTGGGGTATCTACACAAGATTGGGAAGAGAGAGGCTGGAATATGCGTGCGGTGTGAGGTGGAGGATGATGAGGGTCATGTGTTTAGATGTTGGACGAACAAGGAGGATTTAGAGAAGTTGGAGAGGGACTCGGGGAAGAAGTGTATTGGGAGAACATGGTGGGGATAATGTTGAGAGAGAAAAAATGGGTAGAGGTTAGCGAAGTTGTGGAGAAAATGGTTAGGAGAAGGGAATGCTCTGATGGCAAATAGTATGAATGGGTGTAGGGTGTGTGAGGGACCGCCGCCCGTCTTGAAGTATGATAAGGTAGTGATTTCGAGGCGGGGGTAACGGCGAGTTTTGAGGTAGGTTTGGTTGGTAGGCATCCTCTCGAGGGATGTTGGATTCTGGATAAGGACCCATCGAACATGAGTTTTCCATTCCAGCCCGAAAAAAAAAAGTATAACTGGGGTTCGTTTTAATTTTAATATTCTTAATAATATAAATCACAAAATAAAAAACTTTATGGATTATAATGCATTTAAGTTATATAATGACATAAGAAATGTTCATGGAAGAACGTTGGACCTGGTAATCAGTTCAGAAAATAATTGGAATAATTGCAATGTTAATAAAGAATCTGATCCTTTTGTTGTGGAAGATACTTATCACCCTGCCTTAGACATTATTATTACAATACCCATATTAACAAAAGCAACAAAACTAAAACTTAGTGAAACTAGTTACAATTTTAAAAAAGCAAACTTTACTAGACTAAGTGAAAATATGAGATAATGTGTTAAATGAAAATTCTGATGTAAATATTGCCTTGGAACAATTTTATGTTATTTTAAATAAAATTATAGATGTATGTGTACCTAAATTTGTTAAATATAAAAACTCTAGGAAATTTCCTATGTGGTTCACAAAAGAAATTAAAGTTTTATTAGGTGAAAAAAATAAATATAGAAAAGTGAGGTCGATATCAAATTATCACAATGAAAAATATAAACAAATACAAAGGGATGTAAAAGCTTTAATAAAAGGGCGGAAAAAAATCCTATAAAAAAACAGAATTTTACTACAGATATAAATCTGTTTTGGAATCATGTTAATAGTAAAAGAAGATATTTTAATATTAACAATTATATTTATAATGGAGTTCATATAGAGGAACAGAATTGTGTCAACACTTTTGCTGATTTTGCTTCGATATATTCTTCTCAAAAAGCTACTTATGATATAAATTTTGTACCTGATAATTCCTTATGCAATGAGATTTTTACCATAGAATATCTCACAGAAGCAAATTTTAATAATGCTATCAAAAAACTTAACAAAAAAAACTGCAGGAATAGATGGAATTCCACCGTACATTATCAAGGCATGTAGCAAATGGTTAAGATATCTTTTATTACACATTTTTAACTTGGTTATCAGAACCAACGTTTTTCCTTCTTTTTGGAAAACTGCAACTGTAATAATCCAAAAGGAACCCCCCTTCCCCGCCCCGAGTTGATATGAGGGAAAAAGATACAATTCATAAAAAAGTTAAATAACATATCGGAGTTCCCCGGTATCATTAATTGAAAAGAAACTAAGTAACCGTTGCGTAATAGCGACAGGACATTGGTCAGCGAAAAGCTATTTCACAAGAATGTATTTGAAAAAATGTAGAACACGAAACTAAAGAATTTGCAACTAAAGAAATTGCGGTTCTGCAAAACAAAAAAAAGTCACGTAGGAGCTAGCCGCGGAGGTTAAATGGTTGGTACTGGATCTCCGAGGTGATAAAGGTGGCCGAAACCTTTATTGCAAAAAAAACTCGGAGAAATGTCCCCAGTTTCATAAGAACGAACCGACAAATCCTACTCCCACGTCCTCGTCGTGACCTCCGGGAAATTCTTGGCGTACAATGGGTGTGCGTCAAGGAGCTAACGGGAGAGGGTAAATGGCGAATTTCCGGCGCCATAAAACTGGAACCCATCGGCTAAGGGAATAAACCCTGATAGAAAATTCTGGCCCTCCAGGTTGGGGGTTGAGGCATCGGGCTAACTCCTCGATACTCGAAAAAAACATAAATGTTAAAAAACTCAGCAACAAGCCTCGGAATAGACAGGAAAAACGAAGACGACCCAAGCTACGAAAAAGGCAAATGATTTTTGGAACATGGAACATCCAAGGACTCTCTAATAAAATAAATGAAGTGCTATCAGAGATTCAGAAAATTAAGAGTGATATCGTCGTCCTAACAGAAACAAAAAAGAAAGGAGAAGGATCTGAAAATCTTGGCCAATATGATCATTTCTACAGTGGAGTGGCAAAAGACAAAAGAGCCCAACAAGGGGTATCAATAATGATTCGTAAAAGTTTAAGAAAACATATTACATCATGGGAGGCAGTCAATCACAGAATGATAAAAGTTAACATATCCATCCACGGTCAAAAAATAACGATATTAGGAGTTTACGGAGTAAATGACGATGCCACCATTGCCGTAAAAGATGAATTCTATGAACAATTAAATGATGAAATTGTAAAAATCGGAACGGGTAGAGAATTAATTATGCTCGGAGACTTAAACGGAAGAATTGGCAAGAAAACAAAAAATAAGACTATCGGACAATATGGAGAGGATATTACGAACGACAACGGCCTGCGACTTGTAAACGTATGTGAACAAAACAACCTAAAGATATTAAATGGTTTTTACCAGCACAGAGATATACATAAATATACATGGAAGCAAAATACAAGAGGTCTCAAATCCATAATAGATTATAGCATAATAAGACAAAAATCCCGGCTAAGCATAAGTGATGTTAGAGCATGCAGAGGACCAAGCTGCGGCAGTGACCATTACTACCTAAGGACTAATATAAGTTACATACCAAGAAAAATAGTAACACCAAACGACACAGAAAAAAACGAAATAAAAGAAAGAAGATACAACCTCGACAGCTTGGAACACGAAAGTGTAAGAAGATTATACAAAAACAGATTAGACGGTAAACTTAATACTAGAGACCACTTTAATTCGATAGAAGAACAATACAGCCATATAAAGAAATGTATACATGATGCAGCATATGAAGCAATCGGACTACGTGAAGCAGACCAAAAAGAAAGAAAACCCTATTGGTGGGATCTGGAAATCGAAACTGAAATCGAGGATAAGAGACAAAAGTACCTAAAATACCTAAATACAAAAAATAGGGAGGACATGGTCATATACAAAGCAGCCCAAGCAAGCGTCAGAAAGAAAATAACTAAGAAGAAGAACGAAAGTTGGGAAAAGAGTTGCAACAAGATTAATTCATATATAGGTGGTAGAAGAAGCACTGAAGGCTGGAAAGTAATAAAGAACCTACGAAAAGAAAAGGGTAGACACATCATATCACCAATAACAACAGACAAATGGAAAAAACACTTTGAAAACCTACTAACTGAAACCAGAGACATATTTAGAGACAGTGATAACATAGACACTAAGGTAGAGGTAATGGCATCCCCGATAAGAATTCAAGAACTGGAAGTAGCAAAAATTTGCAAGAATTTAAAAAACGGAAAAGCCCCCGGTCCTGGCGAAATACCTTTTGAGCTAGTAAAATATGGAAGTAAGCTACTAGTCTACCAACTGACTAGGTTATTCCAGAAATGTATTAACAGAGCGGAAACTCCAGCAGAGTGGAAAGAATCTTACATTTCAACAATACATAAAAAGGGCAGCAAAGACCACTGTGAAAATTATAGGGGAATAGCGGTCACAGGCTCTTTGAGTCGGATATATGGTGCAGTAATAAAAAACATAATTGAAAAAGAGTACAAAGATATAGAAGCAGAGGAGCAAGCAGGTTTTAGAGCCGGGAGATCAACGGTAGACCATCTCTTCTGCTTAACACAATTAATAGAAAAGAAAACCGCTAGGAATCAAGAAGTGCATTTACTGTATGTCGACCTCAAAAAGCTTACGATAGTGTCCCCCTTAAACGTCTCTGGGAAGCCTTAGAATTGAGCAACATTAACATAAACATTATAAAGGCAATTAAGGAACTATATACCAACATACAGGCTCGAATAAAAATAGGGAATAAACTCTCAGAAAACATCAAGGTAACCAAAGGGTTGAAACAGGGTTGTTGCATCTCACCAACGCTCTTTAAAATTTACCTTGAACAGGTATTGAAGGTCTGGAAAAGGAAATGTGAAGGAATGGGCATCCCACTAAACAACAATAAAACCCTATATACACTGTGTTTCGCAGATGATCAGATAGTAATGGCCCAGGATTACGACGACCTAGAATACATGACAAGGAAGCTCATAGAAGAATACAATAAATGGGGGCTAGAAGTAAACATAAATAAAACAGAAACCATGTGTATAGGAGGTATACAACAAGACTTAATATTACAAAGTGGGGAACACATAAGGATTGCTGACAACTATAAATATCTAGGTGTACATATTTCAAATGACGGAACGTTGGATCACGCAATACGACACAGAAACATACAAGGTAGGAGAGCAATATCGATGCTAAATGGAGTCCTCTGGGATCAAACGATATCCAAAGCCAACAAACAAAAAATATATAATACCATAATCCGCAGCATTATAACATACGGCAGTGAAGTCTGGCAAATAAAAACCAGAACAGAGCAAATGTTAAAAGCCACAGAAATGGACTTTTGGCGAAGATCTGCAGGAAAGTCCAGAAGAGAAAGAATAACAAATGACCGTATTAGAGAGATAATGAGAGTAGGACACACAATTATAGACGACATTAGGACAAAACAACTAATATGGTACGGTCATGTACAGAGGATGGCAGAAAATAGATTACCAAAACAACTGTTAAATTGGGTACCGCCGGGACGCAAAAAACGTGGAAGACCAAGAAGAAGCTGGAGAGAAGGCGTAGATAGGGAAATGAGAGAGAGTAACTTGGATGAGGATGCATGGAGAGACAGGGATAGATGGCGACTGGGTATCGAAAGACGTCGTAGAACGTTGTGAATCGATTAATATATATATATATAGGAGCTAGCCGCGATGTGTAAACCAAATTTTGCTGGCTCAGCTCCCGAAGCGTACCCAAGCAGTGCCGGTAGCAGGGCTGCTAGCCAATAGTAAAGAGACAAGTGAGCAGAATGAGGGAGAAAGTGTAGTCTCATGAGGTACTCGGGGGGAAAAAAGACTTTTGCTGGAGACCAAAAAACGAAGAGTGAAGGAATTCGATTTGGACGTCTCCAGAGGCTAGATGCCTATCGAATCAAACGCGTTTAGGGCAAAGTTAAGTTTTTTTTTGGAAAGTGAGCTAAGTGCTAATTTTCAATAAAATAATTAAAGTATAATAATTTAAATAATCGATCACCGGGCCGCGGAAACGAAGTAATAATCTTTTTGTAATAATAATAATCAGTGAAATTTTATCCAAGTGATAAATCACAATATTAATTTTACCGGGGCGATTAATAAAATAAGTGAGTGTGTGAGTGAACCTAAACTCGCTACAGGGAAAATTGGTGAGTCAATTTAGATTACACTAACCCTTAATAACTAAGAAATTTTATGGGAGTTTGGATTTGTTCGTTAAGCGAATTTGTATCGTCTCAATTGTTCAGACGGATATTGTATCTTTTATCCTCAACCGGATATATAGAGTTTACCGGGTCTCCACTGTCGGGACGTAGATAATATTCTCCGACAGAGAACTGAGTCCTCCGGTAAAGCAATTCATAAAATAGCGACTAAGGAATTAAATTATAAATAAATTGAATGTCACGCAAGGGTCCATCAGACCATATTTCAATTAATTTTGTTGATTATTTAAATCTTGTTTATGTTAAATCAAAAAAAGTTTTTTTTGTTTTTTCTTTTTCTTTGGGAGATGCACATAGCATTCCGCAAGAGTTTTATCTAAATTTATACTTGTACCATCAAACTTAGAGCTTAATAAATTTGCTAGATTCTCCCGAGAATATTGTGTATCATTTCTCTAGACTCCAGACCTTTTTCAGAGCACAGCAACAAATCCCGTCCTTCCTAACCGCCGAAGTAAGACCTCCCAACACCAAATACTGCGGAGGCCGCAGCCTAGCCTAGCCAGTTAGCCTAGCCTAACATCCGCTCGGCTAGGCTAAAGTTTATTAAAAATTAAGATTAAAATCTGTTAGCGTATTACATCTGGTGGCAAGATAGAATCTTTTCATCGGTTATTACATTAAGCTTATTACATCTGGGCCGGTATTCTCAGGTCCTCGCTTGGAGCGATATCGATGTCGTTGAATGCGAGGGGAGTGAAATTCACTGCCAAATCGATTCTCATGCCCTCTCCTCGCGTGGATCGCTCCTGTCAAAGAGGAGTGCTTTATTTCACTCGCTTTCATGTGTACCAGTTGCTCGTGTCATAAATTTGCGAGCGGAGGGATACATGAGAATCTAGAAAAGCCATATCGCTGCCAATCAAATCACTCCCTTTTGTGATCGCTCGCTGTGAGAGGAGTGAGTTGAGAATACCGGCCCTGGTGATAAATAAGTAAGAAACTTCTTTTCGGTTATTACATCTGGTGACAGCGGTTTTTCGGATTAGTTTGGCAGGTTAGAAAGGGAAGCTGGGAATTTTGGGTGATTTCGTTGGCTCAAAAAGTTGTTTTTTAATTTCCGTCCAGAACATTCACTTTTTTAGCTCCTCTAAGTAGTACAGAAATAAGTAAAACAAAAAAAAAATAATTTTTTTTCTCCGAATTTTAGTTGATCACATATAAACGATTTCAGTGGTAGTGGATCTCACATAACTTAAATCGTAAAGTGAAACACAACTGTCTAACGTAAATTATAAGTAAAGTTAGTTATCAAATCGAAACGATTTCACTGGTAGTGGGTCTCACATAATTGAAATCGTATGTAAATCTTTTTTTGGTATTTACTAATTTAAAAGATAAAGTACGGTTGTGTTTCTTATTGCCGCGTAAAACTTTGATTAAGCATAAAGAGAGGAACTAAAAAGGAGCGTACCAGTTTCATTTCAGTCCTTAAAAATTGTTTTAATTTTGGTTCAGAAATACACCTTTTAACTCCTCTAGATAGTACAGAAATATATGAAAAAAAATTCGAATTTTAGTTGATCACTTATAAACGATTTCAGTGGTAGTGGATCTCACATAACTTAAATCGTAAAGTGAAACACAACTGTCTCACGTAAATTAAAAGCAAAGTTAGTTATTAAATTGAAACGATTTCAGTGGTAGTGGGTCTCACATAATTGAAATCGTATGTAAATTCTTGTTTGTTTTTTTTTTGCTAATTTAAAAGAAAAAGTACGGTTGTGTTTCTTATTGCCGCGAAATAGATTGAATAAGCAACAAAGAGAGGAGTTAAAAAGGGCATACGAGTGTAATTTTAGTCCCATCAGGGAATATACCAAGAGCGAAATCCCAAAAACTCCCCGCGTATTAGGCCCTAGTAGCCCTCTTAGTGAAGAGAGCAAATTTGATTTCGATTTCGGACCAGGAGGTAGTAGGCCACCCACCCCGAGAACCCCTGAACATTTAAAAGAGTATAGAAAAAATAAAGAACAACAAAACAAAAAACTAGCAGGTTAATAGGAGTAGTAAATAATTTTTTTCCCGTTAAACAGATCAAAGCAAAATAAAAGAAAGAAAAAAAGAAACTGTGTGTTAATAAAAATAATATACTAAATGTAATAAAGGCAGAATAAAATATTTTCTTTGTATTCAATTTAAAATAGTTATTAAAAAAAATAAATAAAACATACATAGACTTAATTCAGCGAAAATTTTTAAAAAACTTAACGTGATATTACGATAAAAGAACAGTTCAGTCCTAGACTTCGTCCGAATAGGTTCTATTCGAGCGTGTGTAGATACTGTTTTTAAACCGGTGTGTGTTGCCAATTTCAATAGTCGAAATCAAGCAAAAGTTTCATAGAAACTAACATAATAATTATGAGTGTTTCAAATGGGGGGAAACCCCCCGACCCAGACAACCCTATCCCCAGGACACCAGGAAAAGATAATCATAATGAACTAGTTCTTTATGAAGATGATTGCATGGTAATGGATTCACCCATTCACGGTAATATTACTGAAATTCAAAACGATAATGGAAAAGACAAGGTAAGAGTATCTGATCCAATAAATAATTTCTTTGAAAATTTAAAAAACAAAAAGTTGAATATCCAAGCTGATGGAATAAAAACCGGTCTAACAAACGAACACAAAAATACGGAACAAAAACATCGTCAACAATACAAATATGAATCAACTGATATAGGACCATATCAGGTAATTTTAGAAAACGTTAATTTTCAGACACGTGTTAATGCAATAAAAATAGGTGAAATTATATTATCAAACTGGCCGGAATTAGATAATAATATAAAAATATCGATTCTATGGGAAAATATAGAGCTAATTATTTATTAGATTGTAACAAATCATCAATTTTTATTAACAAAAAATTAGAGGCATACATTCCTAAATTTATGATCCATAGGCAAGGAGTAATACGAGATATTGACATAGGTTACAGTGAAGAATACTTGATAAATAAAATTAAGCCATACGACTACCATTGTAAATTTTCGGTTTCAGGCGTTAAAAGGTTAAACAGGAAAATTGTAGAAAATGGTACCGAAAAATACGTTCCCACTAGGAGTTGTTTAGTAACGTTTAGATCGCAAACACTTGCCAAATATATAGTTTTAAATAAAGTAATAGTAGAAGTAGAAACTTATAAACAAAAGTTATACTTTGTTATAATTGCTATCGGTACGGACATCCTACCAAACAATGTAAAAGTAAACCCAGATGTTGCAACTGACATAAAGACCATTTAACACAAGTTTGTACAGAAAAAGATTTCGAACCTAAATGTTTCCAGTGCAATGGAAACCATCTTACTACGGAGTTTGATAAATGTTGTAACAGTACCTGTTAACATTTTAAGCACGTGGTATCCTAAATAATTAGTACCGCTAGCTGCTCCATCTATCTTAAAACATTTTTAATAATAAAATAATGAATACAGTCTCTATAATTATAATTGGAAGTTCAAAGTAGCTACGCTACGAGGTGTACTAATGAGTTGGCATTATCGAGTTCCAGAGGTTTTAATAATTATTCGAGTCTCATTTCTTCTATTGATTTACTGTCATATACAGGTATGTTTTTTTTCCAATTTTATAATTTCCAATTTTAAATTTATAATTTTATAATTTGTTAAGATATTTATAAAATATCGAAAGTTATATTATATTTTATTATATCAGATGAGAATTTCAACATATTTTATTATTATTCAAAGAATCTTTTTATGGTAATTAAAAGTATTAATGATAATTTTTTATAAAGGCTGTCAAAAGTACATTTCTGGAATTTTGATTAGTGTGTAAGATTATTAAAAAGTAAATTTAATGTAAAAATGTATCTTTTGTAATTTATTAAAATACGTTAGCATCTAACTGTAGATTTCGGACTATGCTGATTTGTACTTTTTGTGCCAGAAAAGTAAATGTAACACGTGTTTGACACTGCTAATTTTCAGAAAGTTGGAATATAAAACAGTAAAAGCGAGGCCACTCTTTAGTAAACTAGAGGCAACTCTTTAATTGAAGAACCAGAAAACCCAGAAGCATCTCTTGAATTTGGAGATTACATAAACTTAATTAACTTGTAAACTGTAAGCTTCGTAACTGGATTATCTCTACAACTGGGGCAGATCATCCCTCCACTAGTGATATTCTATAATCATTTGGAACCACCTAGACAGTGCCGTAGCGACCCCAAGGTGCGGCGAAGGATCGTCCACTATCGTAACAGATAAGTTTATTGAGATCTATCAAGTTTACTGTTCCCATATTTTTTCTCTTTTATTTCCGTGTATATCTATCTATATCGTCAACTGTATTAGCATAAGTATTTTTAAAGAATTGTTTGCGGATTATTTTGTTGTAACGTATTCTCTATCTCATTAATTTCAGCACCAAGGAAATCTTATTATCTTTTACATGTTTGTACCTTTTCAATTCATTTTTTTATCTTCATAGACAGTTTTTTCTGACATCTTTCTGTCATCTTATAAATAACTCAGTTTAAAACAACTTTCTTCAGTAGTATCATAAAAAATAAAAAGATTTCAGTGGCGCCCTTATAATTTCTTAAAGAAACAAATATTGTACAATAGTCAGAGCTAATGAACTTACTCACCCCTAGCCGAGGTATTTAACTATCATAATTTTTGTGTGATAAACATTTATAAATTCTGTTAATTATTGAAGTATCTTTTACAACTAATTAAAGACGAAATTAAGCTTAATGTTTGTTTTATTGTAAATTACATTTTTTCTTTTGGTATATTGTTATTTTTTCAAAAAAGTTAACTAAATATTTTTATAAATTCACTATCAACAGGCAAATAATATGACAAATTGTCGCCCAACGCACAAATAATATGACAAATTGTAGCCCAACGCACAAATAATATTACAAATTGGCGCCCAAACGCTGGTTTCATTTTTCTCTGACTGTACAATAATTTTTTCTTTGGGAAATAGTTTTTCTATTCGAGAAAAGTACTTGGTGAAAATATCTACAAACTATTTTTTCTTAAATCATTTTTTTAATATTCTCAATATTAATCTTTCGTAATTAATTTTTTAACTATCTTAAATATTTTTATAAACAGTTCAATTTCCTTTGATTTTTCCTATTGTGTTTAATACCTATATTATCCCTAACGTACAACACTGATAGATATATTTATTTATTTATTTGCTTAACTATATTGATTGTTCAAATTTGTAGCAAACAGTTTATTTTGACGATAATAACTTGTACTTTTTATTGCTTATTTAGGTACCAGTTTTTTGTTTTTTTGGTTAATGACTTTAAAATAGAAATTTGAATATTAGCGTGGTTTTAAAAATAACCTTAGTAATTTATATTGAAGCAGTTTGATTTTTATTTGTTTGGGACTGTTTTTTTTTTTTGTCTTTCTTTTCTTCTTGACAATTAGGAAAGTTTTGCATTTTTAAAATATTTAATATTTTTACAATTTTCTTTTGAATTAAAATGAAAGCAGAATATTTGAAAGCACATGAACTTGTTTATGAAGTTTCATTGTTTGATGTAGAGGTTCCTTCAAAGGTAGAGGAGTTACGTAAGCTTTTTAGAGGTTTAAGGGCACAACAATACGCTGATAGATCGTTTAAGGAGGGTGTAAATTCATATCCCTTCGAGGATGATTTAAACGAAATTAATACAACATTAAAGGAACTTAAATCGGAAATAGATTCTTTTAGTGGTAATAAATTAGATTCAGCTTATAAAAGAATTTCAACAAGGTTAACTCATGTAAATGGTAGGATACATAGGATGAATGTGTCAGATAGTGAGCAAAAGAAAAAGCAGGGTATTTTAAAGAGTAAAGTTTTAATGTTAGAAGCAGATTTAGATATAAAAATTCCGGATCCTATTGTCACTAGCAATCCATCCACTTTGGGAAGAGATGCGCAAAGTAATGTTATCAAATACAATGACATACATAAATGGGACATTTCGTTTGATGGTACAGGTTCACTTCATGATTTTTTGTCGAAAATAGAGTTGCTGAAAAATTCTCGAGGTGTGTCAGATGATGAATTGTTTATTAAATGTTTTGAATTTTTTAAAGGGTCAGCATTAGTTTGGTTTTTATCTATTAAAAATAAAGTAACTTCTTGTTCACACATTGTATCTAAACTTAAAGACGATTTTTTGCCTTGCAATTACCAGTTTAATTTAGAGTTAGAAATTAACAACAGAATGCAAACAGTTAATGAGCCAGCACATTTATTTATTGCACAAATGGAAAACATGTTTAGTAGATTAGATATAATACCGGACGAAGAAAGTAGGGTTACCAGAATTAGGCGAAATTTGTTACCATTCCATGTCTCTCAGTTAGCTTTGCACTCACCTAAAACTATTGATGAGTTAAGTAATCTTTGTAAACGGATTGAAGAATCACAGCTCTGGGCTGATAGAGGTAGAAATTCAGCTACAGTAAATAATAATTGTTATCTTAATAATAATAATAATAGTTTTTTTGAACCAGAATCAAATTTTAGAAATCGGCAAAACACTGTTAGGTACTCTAGTAACTTTGTAGCAAATAATAATGCACATAGATCCCGCGGTAGCAATACAAATAATAACAATGTTTCGAATAATTCAACTAGAATTTGTTGGAATTGTGATAAGAGAGGTCATATATATAATAATTGCAGATTACCTAGAACTATTTTTTGTTATGGTTGTGGTAGGAAAAATGTGGTTAAGTCAAAATGTTTTCGTTGCTCAAAAAACTCAATACAGACTGGACAGGAAAGTCTGGGCGCTGTTTCCAGTCAACCAAGGGAAAATATACCGGACAATCAATCACAAAAAACCAAAAATTCAAATGCTCACCGAAACAAAAAATAAATTTCTTCACTTCTCCCAGTGAGTGGAACAATTACCTTAAGTTTGTACATAATTTTTTAAACGACATTTCTTTTACTACTTCTGATTGTGCAGGTGATTCTGATCATATTAATATTTTACGTAATTCATCTAAATCAAATTTACAAACAACTAGTTTAAGGGAGGTATCTAATTCTAATGTTAGTCCTTTGTTTGTGAAAAAGAGTAACGATAATAGACCATATCTCAATATTAAGATAAATAATATTGAAATTTTAGCTTTGATTGATAGTGGAAGCAATTCTTGTGTTTTGGGTAATCAAGGTTTTAATATTTTGCATTGTCTTAATTTACCGATTCAATATGAACTTTTGCCTAGTATCACTACAGCTGATGGTACGGTACAGAATGTTATGGGTTGTATTTATGCTCCGGTTTCTCTCAATGATGTAACACATGAAATTAAGATTTGGATTATTCCTTCTATTGCTCACTCTTTGATTTTGGGGATGGATTTTTTAAAAATATTTAAAATTGATGTTGATTTTCACTCTTTATCTTACTCGATGTTATCTTCTCTTTGTGTCATTAATGCAATTCAACCAATTTCTGCATTGTCTTCAGTACAAAAGGATAAATTAAACAGGGTTGTCAAGCTTTTCGACGAAATTTCTTCTCCAAATTCTTTAGGTAAAACACATTTGATTGAGCATGATATCGATACTGGGGATGCAAAACCCATCTGTCAACGGCAATATCCATTAAGTCCAGCAATGCAATTTCATTTGAGAAAAGAGATTGATGAGTTATTGAGGCTAAAAGTCATTCAAAGAACATCATCACCTTGGAACAGTCCGTTATGGCTCGTTCCCAAGAAAAATGGGGAGTATAGAGTTTGTTTTGATGGTAGAAAGCTCAATTCTGTAACTATTTCTGATTCTTATCCTATGCATTTAGTAGATTCCGTTTTAAATAAGCTCAGGGATGCAAAGTATCTTACTTCAATTGATTTACGTAAAGCTTTTCTTCAGGTACCTTTAACTGAGTCTTCTAAACCTAAAACAGCTTTTTCAGTGTATGGTATTGGTTCTTTTGAATTCACCCGGATGTGTTTTGGATTAAAAAATGCTCCAAGGACAATGGCTCGGTTAATGGACAGAATTATTGATCCTTCCATATTACCATATTGTTTTTGTTATCTGGATGATATCATTGTCGCTACTCCCACTTTCGAATTACATTTAGAGATTTTGGAGAAATTGTATAAAAGGTTGAAAGAAGCTGGATTAACTATTAATTTAGAAAAATGTGAATTTTGTCGAGAATCACTTAACTATTTAGGTTTTACTTTGGATAAAAACGGATTACGTACATCACCGGAAAAAATCGAAGCTATTCTTAATTATCCTGTACCTAAGAACACCACAGAAATAAAAAGATTAATAGGCTTGATTGGATGGTATCGTAGGTTTCTTAAAAATTTTTCTTCAATTTGTTCTCCTATTACAGACTTACTGCAGGGTAGAAAAAAAGGTCAGCCTATCGTGTGGACTCCTGAAGCTGACAAAGCTTTTTCAGAAATTAAATTACTTCTTACTTCCGCTCCAATACTTTCGAGTCCTGATTATTCTAAGCCATTTATTATTCAAACAGATGCTAGCGACACAGGTCTTGGCGCTATCTTATATCAAGAAAGTGATGGTATTGACCATCCAATTGCATATGCTAGTCGTTCCCTTACAAAATCGGAAAGAAAGATTTCTACAACAGAGAAAGAACTTCTCGGGGTGATATTTGGTATTGAAAAATTCAGATGCTATGTAGAAGGAACAGTCTTCACTTTAGAAACCGATCATTCATCATTACAATATCTTCATAAGTTGTCTAATCCAAGTGGAAAGTTAGCTCGTTTAGCTTTACGACTAGCACAGTTCGATTTTGTTATCAAACATCGCAAAGGTTCCACAATGTTGGTTAGTGATGCTCTTTCTCGTTCAGTAAATGAAATTTCAGTTTTGGATGTCTCTACTTTTAAACCTGATAAATGGTATCTCTCTATGATCAATAAGGTCCAAAGTAATCCGGAAAAGTATCCCTCATTCAAAGTCGAAAACAAGTTACTTTACAAACATGTTTTTTCTCACAATCCTATCGAAAGTAATTTATCGGACTGGAAAATTGTTGTTCCTTCGAATAATCGTAAAGATGTTCTTAAAATGTTTCATGATGATGTCTCAGGTAGTCACTTAGGTATTTAAAAAACTATCTCTCGGATATCTGAATTGTATTATTGGCCCAAACTTCGTAAAGATATTTATCGTTATGTTCAGAAATGTAAAATATGTTCTTCATGTAAAAGTACAAATTTGCCGAAAGCTGGTGTGATGGTTTCCTATAAGAATATAAATTTTCCTTTTCAATGGTTAAGTGCAGATATAATTGGATGTTATCCTAGATCCAAACAAGGTAATCGATACGCACTAGTAGTTACAGATTGGTTCACAAAATTTTGTTTTGTTCACCCTATGCCTAAAGCAACCGCATCTAGTATAGTAAATTTTTTGGAAAATCATGTTTTCTTAATTTTTGGGGTTCCTCAGGTCATGTCTTGCGATAATGGTTCTCAGTTTGTAAGTAAAGAGTTCAAAAAGTTAATGGAAAAATATAAAGTTCAAAAGATATTATATAATGCTAATTATCATCCACAAAGTAATCATACTGAAAGAACAAATAAAGTTATAGTAACCGCTCTTCGTTGTTATATTCATGAAAATCATAAAAACTGGGATGTATATATTCATCAGGTAGCTCAAGCTATTCAAACTGCTACTCATGAAGTAACGGGATACTCCCCTGCGTTTCTGAATTTTGCTAGGAATGTACCACTTTCTGGTGATTATTTTATTACGGTAAAGTTGCAGACAATGCCAATAATATTGTGTCTATAGAGGAGAAATCACAACGGTTACAGGATGTACAAACTTTGCCTAAATTATTTGTAGACGTTCGTAAAAAACTGAAGGATGCTTATCTTAGAAATGCAGAATATTATAATATGCGGAAACGTGATGTTGAGTTTCATGTAGGTGATAGGTTGTGGAAGAAAAATTTTGTACTATCTTCTAAAGTAAATAATTTTGCTGCAAAATTTGCGCCTAAGTATATTCCTTGTGTGGTTAATAAGGTGATTTTTAAGCTTGTGTATAACTTAAAAGATCTCGAAGGAAATAATTTGGGTAATTTTCACATTTCCGATCTTAAACAAAATTTTTCAGACTTTGATAAAAATTTACCGGGAGACAACGATAATAACGACAATGTAGAAGACAAATTAGACAATAATGAAGACACAAACTCAACCGACACTGAGTAAACTTATACTTAAACATACAATTTTTTTGGTTTTCGGATGTAGTGAATGTGTGGAAGGTTTGGAGATGATGAATGTTGTTCTTAGGATATGTCATAGCTACTGTGGATGCTAACGGCCCCTTTCCAAGTTCAAAGGTTCTCATTACCTAGACTTCCTCGTCATTTTATTATGTTTGAATTATCAAAAATTTATTCATTTAATGTGATGTCTTCGATGGTTGTTGTTAGTTCGCTGTGTTTACCTAGTCATTATTTTCTTTTTCTACTTTATCAGTATATGATATACCTATTTACTTTAACAACAGTTAAGTTACTTTATCTTATTTATCTAATGTTTCTTATTTATATTATCTTATACTATCTTTTTCTATCTTACCATATTATCTTATTGGGCGTTTTATTTTTTTTTCTCTTATAAAATACATTTTGGACAAATTTATATTAACTCTGTCTTGCATATGTTTTAAAATTATCTTATCTTAGCTTATCTTATCTTATTTAGCTTGTTCTGGGAGCAAGTTATTGAACTTTTGGGTGGAATATTTTTAATGTATCAAGCCAATTTGGGCATATCAGGATATATTGATTTTTTTTCTTCCTTTAAAAGGTTTATATACCGTGTTTTGTATCTTATACGCTAATGTGTATTGGATGTATCGTACCTAGAGTCATTTCTATCGTGCATACTGTATGTATTCTGTCGCGTACGGGTTTAAGTACCTTTGGCAGTATACAGTGTGAATGTCTACTGGGTTATCTTATCGTATCTGTATGTGTATACAGATTATCTTTAGCTGGGAAATGTTAAAACATAATGTGGCTTTTGTTTTTATGGTTCATGTATTTAATATGAGAAAGTACAATTTATATAGCTCTAAAGTATAATTTTTGGTAATTTTTTGTAATTTTTAAATAGGTATATTTTTCACTGACTGTATTATTGGTCATTTGATGATGTAAAAACTATATAGAACTTTTCTTATCTATTGTGACTTTATCTAATACCGATTTTCACCTTATCAATATTTTCCTGTTTTATTTTTTTTTATTTTTGTAATTCCTTATAATCCTTACTTGTTCTATGTAACTGTTTTGCTTAAACTTACTTTGGAGATCTTATCTGATATTAAACAACAAAAAAATTTTGCCTTCTGCAAAATTTTTTATATCGAGTAGAGGGGGTGTAACAGTACCTGTTAACATTTTAAGCACGTGGTATCCTAAATAATTAGTACCGCTAGCTGCTCCATCTATCTTAAAACATTTTTAATAATAAAATAATGAATACAGTCTCTATAATTATAATTGGAAGTTCAAAGTAGCTACGCTACGAGGTGTACTAATGAGTTGGCATTATCGAGTTCCAGAGGTTTTAATAATTATTCGAGTCTCATTTCTTCTATTGATTTACTGTCATATACAGGTATGTTTTTTTTCCAATTTTATAATTTCCAATTTTAAATTTATAATTTTATAATTTGTTAAGATATTTATAAAATATCGAAAGTTATATTATATTTTATTATATCAGATGAGAATTTCAACATATTTTATTATTATTCAAAGAATCTTTTTATGGTAATTAAAAGTATTAATGATAATTTTTTATAAAGGCTGTCAAAAGTACATTTCTGGAATTTTGATTAGTGTGTAAGATTATTAAAAAGTAAATTTAATGTAAAAATGTATCTTTTGTAATTTATTAAAATACGTTAGCATCTAACTGTAGATTTCGGACTATGCTGATTTGTACTTTTTGTGCCAGAAAAGTAAATGTAACACGTGTTTGACACTGCTAATTTTCAGAAAGTTGGAATATAAAACAGTAAAATAGAGGCCACTCTTTAGTAAACTAGAGGCAACTCTTTAATTGAAGAACCAGAAAACCCAGAAGCATCTCTTGAATTTGGAGATTACATAAACTTAATTAACTTGTAAACTGTAAGCTTCGTAACTGGATTATCTCTACAACTGGGGCAGATCATCCCTCCACTAGTGATATTCTATAATCATTTGGAACCACCTAGACAGTGCCGTAGCGACCCCAAGGTGCGGCGAAGGATCGTCCACTATCGTAACAGATAAGTTTATTGAGATCTATCAAGTTTACTGTTCCCATATTTTTTCTCTTTTATTTCCGTGTATATCTATCTATATCGTCAACTGTATTAGCATAAGTATTTTTAAAGAATTGTTTGCGGATTATTTTGTTGTAACGTATTCTCTATCTCATTAATTTCAGCACCAAGGAAATCTTATTATCTTTTACATGTTTGTACCTTTTCAATTCATTTTTTTATCTTCATAGACAGTTTTTTCTGACATCTTTCTGTCATCTTATAAATAACTCAGTTTAAAACAACTTTCTTCAGTAGTATCATAAAAAATAAAAAGATTTCAGTGGCGCCCTTATAATTTCTTAAAGAAACAAATATTGTACAATAGTCAGAGCTAATGAACTTACTCACCCCTAGCCGAGGTATTTAACTATCATAATTTTTGTGTGATAAACATTTATAAATTCTGTTAATTATTGAAGTATCTTTTACAACTAATTAAAGACGAAATTAAGCTTAATGTTTGTTTTATTGTAAATTACATTTTTTCTTTTGGTATATTGTTATTTTTTCAAAAAAGTTAACTAAATATTTTTATAAATTCACTATCAACAGGCAAATAATATGACAAATTGTCGCCCAACGCACAAATAATATGACAAATTGTAGCCCAACGCACAAATAATATTACAATGTCCTGAGTATAAAAGACAAAAAAATATTAAAGATATCATGTCAGAAAATAACATTACATATAGCGATGCCACTAAACTAGTTCCAAAGGTATCATATTCTGATATATTAAAAAAAATCCGTTGATCCCAAACCAAATTACTATGAAACAAACACTTCTCATACGCCACGACAGGAAAGCAACAGAAAAACAATCAATCAATCAATAGTTTATTGTACATAAGAAATACATTTCTCATTACAAGAAGTTTGAGTATATTATATAACTAGTTTAGGTATGTTGTAGAAAATTATAGTGTAAAGAAAAGTAGTTACTTATTCATTCATTATGAACGATCTTAATTTCATTGCATTTATTATGAAATATGCCAATTGACTTTGCAGTTTTGGGGTACCAGTATTAAGCACATCAGACAGGTTATTTATTTGATTACTAACTAAAAACGTTGATCTTAATGGATTGTAAATCGGGCATTGGAAAATTATATGCTCTAATGACTCTGCAAGGTGCAGATTACAAATAGAGCATACTTCTTCACATGCTATAAAATAATTTATTCCCTTGTACGTAAATTTTAAAAATTTTTTGTTGCTGGTTCTTATTTGAGCTAAAATTTTGGTGATAAAAAGTTGGCAAATGAGATTTTAAATAGTTGTTATTATTAATATATTTATATAAGCAAAGTGACTGGGATAAGCTTAAACTATGTTCGTCATCGGCATGTAACTTATTTTTATAGGTTTCTAAAATTTCTTTCCGGATACATCCCAACCCTTTACTGCCCTGAATAAACAAACTCCAAAGATCAGTACGATTTAAATTTGTAAAAACTGATTTAACTTGTGCAACCCAATTGTACTTTTGGTCAGAGTTATCAGAGAGAGCCAATAGGCGTAGATAACAAATTTTGGGCAAACGGTTTTCTCTCATTAAAATCAAGTTATTCAGCCAGGACAGAGCAGTTTTAAAAACAACATAACTAATTTTAATTGCAGATACTTCCAGCCGCACAGCATAATCAGGTGTAGTTCTAAGAAGGCTGAGCAGCTGTTTAAAGAAACTAACTTGAGCGCGTTCTAATAAATCTTCATATCTTAAGCCCCATATGGATACGCAGTAAGAGAGCATAGATATGATTATTGAATTATATAGTTTTATTTTTCCATCCCATGATGTCATTTTTGATTTAATCATAATATCCATAACTGCTCCAAAAGCTTGTTTAACCTTAGTAACAGTTGTCCTTGACATTTCCGAGAACAAACCTGAAGATACGAAAACGACGCCTAGATATGTGAAATGCTTAACTATTTCTAATTTTTGATCCCAAAATAAAAAGTATAATTTTTGTAGTTGCTGTGAAAACCACCTCTGCTGAAAATCATTACTTTGGTTTTAGTTGTATTGACAGTGAGCTTGTTTATCAAGGCATATTCAGCTAGACACTTAAGCTTTCTGTTAAGGTCACATTGTGAGTCACTCAAAATGACAAGGTCATCTGCATATTGCAGGAGGAGAATACTTGTTTTACTGTCAATGCTAATACCTTGGAACCCGCGCTCTTCAAAAAACCGTTCCATATCGAAGATGAAAATTGTAAAAAGAAGTGGGCTTAAGGACTCTCCCTGCAAGACGCCTTCTGTTATTGGAAAGGATTTGGTATATTTTTGGTTAGATTTTACCCTTATAGAGGCATGCTTATACAGATTTTGGATTATACGAATTAATTTGGAACTTATACCATAAGAGTATAATTTGCTGTACAAAATATTATGTTTTATGGTATCGAATGCTTTTCTGAAATCAACAAATGCCGCAAAAACCTTGCGCCCCTTTAGCCTAAGATGTATGAATTATAGAGTTTAGGATAAATACATTGTCTAAACAACCTCTGTTAACCCTAAAACCATTTTGAATTTCTGGGAGTATAGTATTTGCTTCGCAGTAATCAGATAATCTTTGTAGGATTATAGAAGTAAAGAGAAGTAAACAGAAAAACATATAGTCAACCACTCCCAAATTTTACACAATCTGCATATTTACCAATTACCCCTCACATTCCTCAGCAACATCAACCAATGCAACTTTCACAAATGACCCAATCGCATAAATACACTATCCATAGAACGCCCAAAAAGCGCACCAGATTAAATGAACCCGACTCATTATTAAGTCAAAGACATCAAATCTTAACACCCTTTAAGTCACCAAACACTCAAGGGGGACTTTTTAATAAAAAAACTTATCGAGAAAATCTCGATGCAAGCGATAACGATGAAAGTTCAGAAGTGGATATAATCGAATCTGTTTTGGAATTGGTTACGTATATCATAAACGCTTTTAAAAAAACAATACTTTTGAAATACAAGAGTCTGAATTGGTTAATATAATAAAAGATAGGCTATTCAATAAACCGTGTACAAGTTCTCAGACATGAATCATTTAATTAACTTTGTTCAATGGAATTGTAGATCAGCGGTAGCTAATAAAAATAATTTAGAAAATCTGCTTTTTGAAAATAATATAACTATCGCCTTGCTTTCCGAAACTTGGTTTAAGCCGGGTGTTTATTATAACTTTCAGGGTTATAATTGCATCCGTGCGGACCGAGATGACGGAAAAGCTGGAGTAGTATTGCTATTGAAAAACAATATGCCTTTTAACGATATTCCAATACCCCATGTTAATGATATAATGGCAAAGTGTGTGTGTGTGAAGTTAGGTAATTTAAAAAAATTGTATATAGTTTCTATTTATATTAAACCTGTATCTAGAATAACAGTTAGAAAATATGTCGACTTTTTTAACAGTATTCCAAAACCATGTCTAATTGGTGGGGACTTCAATGCACATCATCCGGCCTGGGGCAGTGAAACTGAAGATAGAGATGGTCGAAATTTACTTGAAGCTATCAACACAGCAAACCTGATATACTTGAATACTGGAGAGCCAACCTTGGTCACCAGACCAGGTCAAAGAAAAAGCGCCATAGATATTACCTTTTGTTCTCCCAGTATCAACCACCTTTTCGAATGGATACCGATGGACGATCCCCACGGATCAAATCATCTTCCAATCCTAATCAAGTGTCTACTTATAGATAGGCCAGCACATAGCAAAAGACATAACATCTGGAAAATCAACAAGGCTAACTGGACTTTATTTTCAAACTATCTTCAACAAAAATCACAAGATGTTAAAGAAGATAATTATGAAAAACTAATTAAAGATATTAATGGGGCAGCCAATTACGCCATTCCAAAAATAAAAGGAAGCAACAGTACCAATCTTCGTAAATGTAAACCATGGTGGAGTGAAAATTGTGAAAAAGCTGTTCTAGAGAGAAAAAAGTTATTCAAGATATACAAAGAAAATCCCAATCTTATCAACTTAATCAATTACCAAAAACAGGACGCTATAGTAAAAAAGACAACGAATCAAGCCAAAAGGGACAGTTAGAGGACATATTGTACAAGTGTAAACAAAAACACCCCAATGACAGAAGTTTGGAAACAACTACACAGGTACAAAAATAGGAAGCAAGCTAACCGTTTACCAATGGAATGGGGAGAATGGACAGAAGAATTTCATAACAAAATAACCCCTAGTTTGGCGAATGAAGCACCTTTCGAGTTTGAGGATGACGAAGAACACGAACTTAAAAATCAATTTTCAATGTGGGAATTAAATAGGGCAATTAACAAACACCTCACCGGGTCTGGATAACATACATTACCCAATGATTGCTGAATTACCTAACTGTACAAAGTCAAGACTTTTACACATCTACAACCTAATTTGGGCTAACAAGAAGCCAATACCGAAAGATTGGTCGAAATATCTGGTTGTACCAATCCCTAAGCCAGGGAAACCAAGAGATTCTCCAAATTCATATCGCCCCATCTCACTTGGATCATGTGTGATGAAAACATACGAAAGATTAGTAAAAAACAGATTAGAACATTGGTTAGAAAAACAAAAGAAATTACCCATTTACCAATATGGTTTCAGAAGAGGCAGGTCAACTCAAGAGGCAACATCCGTCCTAATCACCGATATACATTTGGCATTCTCTAAAAACAATTCAATCTCTGCCCTATTTTTAGATATTAAAGAAGCTTATGATAGTGTCAGTTTGACTATTCTGTCCAAGAGATTACTGAAAATGGGTATACCCAAGAGCATTGTACACAATCTAACTAAATTATATTCAAGACGACAATTGCAGCTGAAGATCAACGGAGAAATAAACCAACCAAGATACACTTCTGTAGGACTACCACAAGGCAGCATATTATCTCCACTTCTGTTTATTCTGTATACGGCTGACTTAGTGGACAGACTCGGACCTAACGTCAGAATTATACAATTCGCAGACGATTTTTGCATCTACTCTGAGAACAAAACCATCGAACATTCAATCAGAGAATTAGACCAGACAACAAAGGAAATCCATACTTGGTCAGAGAATCATGGTCTCGTTATTTCTGAAGAAAAATCAGCACTATGTACATATACTCGACACCGTTATGATCCACCCAACCAAATTCAATTAGGACCACTTAGAATAACGTACAAATCATCGGTGAAATATCTAGGTATAATTATTAACCAAAAGTTATCTTGGAAAGACCACATTCACCACATCACCAAAAAATGCGAAAATGCCATCAATATTTTAAGAGTCTTCTGTCACACAAAATGGGGTGCAGACCCCAACATTGCACTTATATTTTACAAATCTCTAATTCGATCTGTCTTGGATTACGGTGGCATACTCTATGGAAATACATGTTTAACTCAATTAAAACGTATTGAAGCAATTAAAAATAAAAGTCTACGGCTGTGTCTCGGTGTTTTGCAAAGTACACCAACAAACGTCCTTGAAGTAGAGGCAGCAGAACCACCCTTAGAGATAAGGAGGGATTATCTCAGCGACTCATTAGTCCTAAAACTTATGTCCCAAAACAGATGTACGAGCATATCAGACTTAGCTACAAGACTGAACAGCCCATATTGGCGCAAGAAACGTCCTCCCTTAATTGCAAAAAGCTATCTAAGATTACTCCAGTTTGAGAATGTCATCTATAAAAATGATACTTTACCATGTTTCAGTATAGACTATAGATTACAAGAACTACGAATACCAGTACATTACATTAACAGATTAAGGCATTCTTCAATAACACGCTGCTCACCAATTGGCTAGATTTTAAGTACATATTCACAGATGGTTCAAAAATTAATGATAACACCGGCTGTGCCTATTTGCACGTTAATGAGTCTAAATCAAAACTCATAAAGCTACCAGATCAGACATCTATTTATACAGCAGAAATGATTGCGATTTTAGAAGCCATGAGATACGCTAGTAGTCACGAAAAACAAAAATTTGTAATACTAACCGATAGCAAAAGTTCAGTTGATACTATGAAAGATATAAAAGTTAAATCAAACTTACCCATTGTTGCTGTCAAGATATTGGTCGAATATAAGGACCTAATAACCCGGCGAAAAACGATAAACCTTGTTTGGATTAAAGGGCACAGTGGTATAACTAATAATGAACAGGTAGATCAACTTGCCAAATTAGCGACTCAACGGGGTGAAGAAATCCACGACCACCTTCTTCCCTTTACTGATATCAAAAATAATGTAAAGAAAAATCAATTTGACAAATGGCAGCAACGATATAACCAAGACACCAAGGGCAACCGTTTTCGTACAATCCAGCCACATATTTTCAGGAAACCATGGTTTACAGATGTCACCGATCGCTACTTTGTAAAATCACTCAATCGAGTAAGATGCAAACATGGCTTGTATCCGGAACACAAGTATAGAATAGGAATTGCCGAATCCCCTAACTGTACCTGTGGAGCAATTGGATCCCTTCACCATATACTCTTTAACTGCCCAAACCACCAAGGAGAGATAAATGCGTTTTATCAAAAATTAAGAGATATCGACGTCCAACTCCCCACCAGTCTAGACACATTATTGTACACTAGGAATACTGCAATTTATATTGTTATCTTTCAACATATGAAAAAATTACAACTCTGTATTTAAAAATATGTTTAAAAAAAATAAATAAATTAAAAAAAAAAAAAATAATAAATAAAAAGTAATTAAAAAAAAATAATAATAATAATAATAAAAAAAAATAAAAAAAAATATATTTATAAGTAGGGGATAACGTAACAACAAGCATTTAGCGTAGAAAGCAAGTAGAATAAGATGATAATTAAGGTAATCAGTGGTAGACAATAATTAAACAAAATAAATTAAGCTGGCCAATTGGTAAAAACCAGGGCCAAAAAAACCTAAACACACACACACATACGATAAAAGAATTTTACAACCTTGTTGCAAGGTGAATGACTCGGTGACAAAGCGCTCATATTTCAAACTTGGTATAGAAAACGTTATATACACCAAGAAAAATATAATAGGAAAAACAAGTAAAACGTAATAATAATTAATAAAAAAATCAGTAACTCTGGCAAAGGTTAGGATAATTTTATTGATAGGTATAAATTGTCGCGTAAATATTTCTTTTTTACAACAAGTTAATTTTTTCGTCGCAATTTACAGCTAATCAAAGTAAAATAAAAAAACATTTTTTATCAGCGTCAACATATAAAAACAAAGGAGCTTTAAAAACTGCAATTAAATAAATGGTAGTTAAATAAAGTTATACAAACAATATCAGTCACAAGTCAATTCTAAACTTAATTTACCGACGAAAAAATAAAGAGAACAGTTAACCTACATACAATAAACAAAAAAAAAACAGTCACATTACTTTTAACTTTTTTTTATGAAAATCAAAGGGATAAATTAAGAACTTTAATTTGAAAATTAGGGGTCACGTATCATACGGTATTTAACCTTTTACCATTCTAGTTTGGAAAAAGACCGTTTCATTCACTATTGAATTTTGTTTATTGGATATTATATATATATTTTTTTTTGATTAAAGTTTTTCAAAAAAAAAATTTGTAAATCCTTATTACTCTTTTTTTGTCGGAAAAATACAAAAGACCAGGGCCGTAGCAACTATATCAACGTTTTTTAAATCGTAGGCGCACACTAAAGCGGTGATTCACTGTTAGATCGGTTTATTTGAATTAGATTTTTTTTTTTGGATTTTGAATTTGAACAATTAAATTTGGTTTTAAAATTATAGGCGTACACTAAGGCAGTTATTCCCTTGTAGACTTGTTTATTTGACTTATTTATTTTGTAGAATTTCGGGATTGAAGAATTAAAGTTTGTAATAATTTATTTTATTCGGTTTAGCAAAGGGCGATAAAAAGTTCATGGAATATAAAAATGATTTTATTAAAGAATAGGAACAACAAACAAAAAAAATTAACAACAAAAGAATATATATATATATATATAGAACAAATCTGGTAGTCTTGGCTGACTAGTTGAAAAACAAGTGGAAAATTTTAACTTGAGGATACAGCCAGGTTTGTGGGTTCGTAAAAGAATACTCTTTTCTCACTCTACCGAGCTTTCGATAATGTTTATTATCTTTATCAAGGCTACAAAATGCAAAAACAATGTGTTAACTAAAGTATTACATCAATTATTTTAAGACTTACTTGCAAATTGAGTAGTTATACAATTATAGAAGAACATTGAAGAACAAACAAAATTTTATTATTTTCTTCCTACATGGAAACGTACACTGGATAAAATTATTTAAAAAGATTATTAAAATTGCTACATTATTTATTATTAAAATTGTTTAAATCGATCGAAATTTCGAAGCAACGTGATAAAAATTAGTTTTTTTAGAATTAGCAAACAAAAAAACATTTGAAAACAACGAAGGTTTGCGCCTTCTAATGAAAGTTCAACTGTCAAGAAATACAACGGCGGTACTTTTGAATTTTCTATAGTCCGGGAGCTTGTTCATCTGACCAACTAATATATCGAAAACATGTTATTACAGTTCCATTATTAATTTTTTTTTTTTTTTTTTTTTTTTTTTTGTTTTTTGTGTTGTAGTCTCCAACAGTTGCCAAAAAAAAAAAAAAAAAAAAAAAATTAATAATGGAACTCTAATAACATGTTTTCGATATATTAGTTGGTCAGATGAACAAGCTCCCGGACTATAGAAAATTCAAAAGTACCGCCGTTGTATTTCTTGACAGTTGAACTTTCATTAGAAGGCGCAAACCTTCGTTGTTTTCAAATGTTTTTTTGTTTGCTAATTCTAAAAAAACTAATTTTTATCACGTTGCTTCGAAATTTCGATCGATTTAAACAATTTTAATAATAAATAATGTAGCAATTTTAATAATCTTTTTAAATAATTTTATCCAGTGTACGTTTCCATGTAGGAAGAAAATAATAAAATTTTGTTTGTTCTTCAATGTTCTTCTATAATTGTATAACTACTCAATTTGCAAGTAAGTCTTAAAATAATTGATGTAATACTTTAGTTAACACATTGTTTTTGCATTTTGTAGCCTTGATAAAGATAATAAACATTATCGAAAGCTCGGTAGAGTGAAAAAAGAGTATTCTTTTACGAACCCACAAACCTGGCTGTATCCTCAAGTTAAAATTTTCCACTTATATATATATATATATATATCGAAAAATGTCTTTAGCGGGGCACGTCTAGCTTATACCGTCACAGGAGAGAAACTAAAACTAACTGAAAACTTCTCGACTGTACTAGTGGCCGGTCGGTAGTTGGCGAGGTCGATCATCCCTTCCTTCGGTCCTATGGCGGGGATGGAACCTGCGTCGTGGGTAGGCGGACAGTGACGGCGGAATAAGGGTGATGTACAGAGGCGGACTGTTACAATCTCCCCCTCTGGTTGCGAGTTCTTCTAGACGAGGGACCAGTATTCCCAGTAGTCCGTCTGAGGCTGCTTTATGGGTAGAAGACTCTTCTTTCGGTTTCTCAGGGGGCTTCTTCTTTGGTCTGCCGCGTCCTCGAATGGGTCTAACCGGTGTGGGGGCAGTATCTGAAGCTCCAACATAAGGTGTCAGTTGTGTAGAATGGTACACTCCTAATGGAACGGTGGGTTTGGCAGGATCAGCAACTTCGTAGCTTGCAGGTCTTCTCTTACGTAGAATTAGGTAAGGCCCATCCCTTTTAGGAGCTAGCTTGGCAGCATACCCTTTAGAGGCATTGCTAAGAAAATGGCTGTCAATCCAAACGCGTCCGCCAATCTTATAGTTACCATGGGGACGTCGGTGAGCGTTTTGAACAGCTTGGTTGTGGTCTTGCTTGAGTTCGGTTACTTCATTGGCCAGCCTAATTGATGAAGCTAGCTGATGTAACTTTGGGGTTATGTCGGCAACAAAGTTTTCGTTTCTTACAACAGCGCTAAGATCATCAGTGACGTCCTGGAGTGTTCTCATCTCTCTTCCGAAGGTCAGATATGCAGCTGAGTAATTGGTGCTATCACATCGAGCTGAATTCATTGCAAACCTTATAGCGGGTAGATGGTCTGGCCACGTGGCATGATCCCGTCCAACGAGTATGCCTAATTGAGCCTTTAAATCTCGATTCTTGCGTTCTACCATATTGGCTTCGGCATGGTACAAGGGGACGAAGTTCTGTTGAATTCCCAAACAAAACATTAGTTGTTGCATAATGGCAGAAACAAACTGGGTTCCATTATCACTTATCACTCGGCGTGGTAAACCATAATGTAAAAATACTTCATCGATGAGAATCCTGGCACAGCTTTCGGCGGTTGCCTCGATGAGGGCAAACAGCTCTACCCACCTGCTGGCGGTGTCTTCGATGATAAAGATCCATCTATTGCCGGCGGTTGACACAGGAAGAGGACCAAATAGGTCTATTGCCAAAACTTCGCATCGCTGGTTAATAGAGTTCGTCTGCAATAGACCAGAAGGTTTTCGATTGGTTATTTTATATCGCTGACATTCGAGACATGCGCCTACGTGTTTGGCAATGTCTTGGCGCATTTTATTCCAATAGTATCGTCTGGCAATTTGGTACGTGGTTTTGTCAACACCAAAATGTCCGGCAGTGGGACTATCGTGGAAGGCCCGTAGAATTGTAGGTATTTCCTGTGTAGGGATGACCAGTCTAGCGTCTCCATCTTCTTGTTCATCTGTATATCTATATAATACACCTTTATGTAGGAAATATCCACGATTTATCCACTTTTGATTACTTTCTTCGTTGGTAAAATCTTCTAAGGCTCCAATTATTGTTTGAAGCTCAGGGTCTGTTACCTGTTGGTCCCTAATGTGTTTTTCTGTTTTACTAGGGAGGTCAATCTGGACGCTACATATCTCGCAAGTTGGCAAGTCATTTTCGCAAGGAGGTCTTGAGAGAAAATCTGCAACTCGGTTTGTTCTTCCTGGTGCATAGCGAATGTGAAGATTATAGGCCTGTAGTTGCAATGCCCAGCGGGCTAATCTCCCAGTGGGTGTTTTTAGGGTCAACAGCCACTTTAGGGGCTGATGGTCGGTGATTACTATGACTTCGGCTCCTTCTATATAACCTCTGAATTTAGAAATGGCCCAAACGATAGCTAACGCTTCTCTCTCAGTGGTACTATAGTTCTTCTCGGCGCTTGTCAGAAGTCTGCTAGCGTATTCAATTGGACGCTCTTTATCGCTCTCCCCCTGGACTAATACTCCTCCAAGGGCATAGGCGCTTGCGTCGGTCTTGATAATTTAGGGTTGTGAATCGTCTGCTTGCTTCAAGACAGGACTCGTGGTTAAGCAACGTTTTAAGTCTTCAAAAGCGTTCTGTTCTAGACTACTCCATTTCCATACAGCATTCTTCTTCGTTAAATCCGTAAGCGGACGAGCTAGGTCAGCAAAGTTTTGTATAAATCTACGGTACCATGAGCAAGTCTGGACAAACGATAAAAGCTGTTTTACGTTTCGTGGCGGGGGTAGAGCTACAATGGCTTGTACCTTACTTGGGTCTATTAAAATCCTTTTTGGTGTGATCTGGTGGCCTAGAAACTTAATTTGGGAACACCCAAAGCGGCATTTCTTTCGATTGGCTCTCAAATGATATGTTTGGAGTAGCTTGAGTACAGCATCCAAATCTTCAATATGCTTTTCGAAACTTTCGGATCTGATTATCAGGTCGTCAAGGTACACCAATAGCTCTACGGTACTTAAGGATATTTTGAATCGGTCCATAAGTCTTTGGAATGTTGATGGAGCATTACGGAGGCCAAATGGCATGCGGTTGTAACGGTAAACTCCAAATGGGGTGATGAATCCGGTTTTGTCCTTGTCCCTATCGCGGACTGGTATCTGATGATAGCCGGATCGTAGATCTAAGCTTGACATATACGGTAGTGCTTTTGCAGAATGGAGAAGGTCATCCACTCGCGGTAAAGGATACTTATCGGGTACCGTAATGGCATTGATGCGTCGATAGTCAACACAGACTCGTATGTCACCATCACTTTTAGGTACTAGAACCACTGGGGAAGTCCATGGCGTACTACTTTCCTCAATGATTCCTGAAGCCAATAACTCGTCTAGCTTTTCCCTAACTAAATTTTGACGGCTTGGATTTAACCTATACGGGGCTGTTGCAATTGGTGAGCTGCTACCTGTTTCAATGCAGTGCTCTGCGAATGTCGTTGCTGGACCGTTCTCGCTAAATACATCTTGGTGTTTAATGAGGGTCTCATTAAAAGTATTTTTCTGGTCGATAGACAAATCTGCTGCCTCATCAGGGCGTAGCTGTATGTCTATGCTGAAAAAGTTAATTCTCCTTCTTTTCCGAGGGTCTTTGATCGGACTGTAAGTGAGTGGTAATGCGTCTCTAAAGATGGCGTCTATAGAGCCTGGGGAATATTAGCGATTGTCTCCAGGGAAGGTCTCTGTTTGTGCTGGAATGTCTATTTCATGCAACACATATGGTTCCTGGTGTGACAAGGGCGATGCGTATAACTCTAAAAATGGCGAGTAAGGTGCTGATGGCCGTGTCACTTCAGTGGAGCATAAGTCTTGACTGCCACTTGGTGACGACGAGTATTTGAGTTTTGGTGTTCCACCAAGCGGTAATGTCATAAATTCATAAAGCTCGTCTGGTTTATCCGCATAACATCAACCACGTTGTGGGAGTATCAGGACTATCGCAGCTTTTTCCAAGAAGTGTTCGGTTATCTTCGGAAGTATGATAAAGTCTATCTCAAACATCCTCTTTTCAATATTGACCTTGACGACAGTGCTTAGTAATTCCTGCGCTCGACTGGATCCATCGGCCAATGTTACCGTAGCGTGTGTCTTTTTGAATGAGATGTTTGGTATTAACTTTAAGCTTTCATATAATGACCTGCCTGCGACACTTGTTTTGACGGCTGTATCGATATGGGCTATTCCATTAATTCCTTCTACCGTTATTGGTATCGTCGGTACCTGGGTACTCAGCTGCGTGAAAGTTTGTAAGGAGTAAAAGCTGATAGATTTAGCTTCCGCTTTAGACGATTTCTGGGAGCAATCAGGACAGTTGCTTCTAAAGTAACCCGCTTTTCCACAACCATAACAGATGATTCCATTGGGATGAGGATCAACATCTGGCTTACTGAGTGCTCGGGTCGTAGAGGTAGCAGATTCCTCTTTTTCCTTGGCTATGCGCTTTCGACACTCCGCATAGTTATGTCCTCGATTATGGCAAAAACTACAGCGGTTGCTCTCTTTGTTACTTGTATTGGTCTGTTGAGGACCTACTTCTGGGGGTTTCATTTTTCCAGTTTGGGAAATAGTTTTCTTGGAGAATTCTTCTTTATGCAGCTCTTCGATCTCTCTTCCTTTTTGCAACAGGTCGGTGTAACTATTCACAGAATCTCGGGAGATCTTCTGGCGTATGCTGATGTGTAATAGCCCAAATATCATATCTAGTTGAGTATTCTCATCGTGTCTGTTGGAAGGCAACTGAGAGAATATGGCCCGCTTCTTGCATATAAATTCGTCTATGGGCACATTTGCTTCTTGGCGGTTTTCAAAGAGCTCTATATAAACTTGATGAGCCGGTTTGGATGGTGAAAACGCATTTCGAATAAGCGTAATCGCTTGGTCCCATGTGGCTGCTTCGTCCTTTACGCCTTGCCACCAAATGGATGCATTGCCCGATAGTAATAACAGCAAACCCTTAAGCGCATCAAGATCAGGAATTCTTTCTATTTCTTTGTAAATGTTAATTGTGGTAACAAAGGATTCTACTGTCATGTGACATCTTTTTCCATCAAATCTTGCAGTACATTTACTGAAGCTTCCAGGTTGCGCAGCAGGTGCCTGTGGTGTCCCGCGTGAGGCAGTAACTGTTTGGACGAGCTGTGTAAACTGCTCATTGGACATCTGCATGATCGTCTTCTTTGTTAGCCGTTCACTTCGACGTGGTACAAGCGAAAAATTCTGAATTTGATCCGTGTTTAATGGGTAAGATTGAATTGACAAAAGATTTATATCGTCTTAGTAGAAAATTATTTTAAGAAAATATGTATACAGTGATGTATTGCAATAGAAGTTAAAAGTAACGGAAGTTAAAAGATGAAAACGACTTGGAGTGACAAAAAGAAATTAATCGATTTTGTCGAAAACCTCAAGTGCGTACAAAGTTCGAAAACAAAGCCACAATATCGGCGAGTGTAATTAAACAGAGCCAAATAGTAAGCGAATGTTTTCAAGACGGATAGTAGCGCTCAATTCACACAAACAGGGCCAAACGAGTGGCCGCGGTTTATCGTAAATATTTACGATTTTCTATTCGTCTCAGAAAGACAAGAGCAAAGCCTAAATATTTTAAGCGAATGCCTTTATCGAATCTGTGTATTTCTGACAAAGCAACGCCAAAGTAATTATTAGCTATTAATTATCGAGAAATGTTTTGTTTCCGATCTTCAACAAAATCGAAAATTCCACGAAATAAAATAAGGCTTTACGTTGGGCGTCAGTGTAATAATTTATTTTATTCGGTTTAGCAAAGGGCGATAAAACGTTCATAGAATATAAAAATGATTTTATTAAAAAATAGGAACAACAAACAAAAAAAAATTAACAACAAAAGAATATATATATGTCGAAAAATGTCTTTAGCGGGGCACGTCCAGCTTATACCGTCACAGGATAAAAACTGAAACTAACTGAAAACTTCTCGACTGTACTAGTGGCCGGTCGGTAGTTGGCGAGGTCGATCATCCCTTCCTTCGGTCCTATGGCGGGGATGGAACCTGCGTCGTGGGTAGGCGGACAGTGACGGCGGAATAAGGGTGATGTACAGAGGCGGACTGTTACAAGTTCATTTTTTTTAGGCGGTTATTCACTTTTGGTTGACTTAATTCTTTTGTAGAATTTTGGGATTGAAAAATTAAAACTTCAATTTTTTTTAAATTATAGGCGCACACTAAGAAATTATTCAATTCTAGACTTGCTTATCTGGACTGTTGTATAATTTTGGGATTGAGAATCAAGTATAAATTTTTTTTGGTTGGATCTTTACATTTTTTTTGACTTAAGAAAATTTTTTTTTAGAGTGGAAAATCATTTATTGGGAGGACTAAAATCGATGCTATTTTTTTTCTTTATCTGACTTTAAAAGAACAAGGCAGTATTAATAAATCAAATTTGATTCAATTTTAAAAAACCATAGGCGGATATAAAAACTTTTTTTTTTCGTCTAAATTTTTTTTAATTGTGACTTAAACTAAGTAAATTTTTTTTTTGTTTCTTCCTTTATCCTCTATTTTTTTTCGAAAAGGCAGTGCCGTAGTAGCATTTTTTCTGTTGAAATAAATTATAGGAAATAACTTTACAGTTGAACTGTACAACAACAAAAATAAAAAAAAACAGATAAAATTTTTTTTGGAAATAATAGAACAAGGACCAGAAATTGACCATGAAGCACAGGAAAATTTATAATCAAACTTAATAGAAAGAAGTTTAAAAGTACCAACCAATGGCTCAAAGATAAAGGGAACCAGTGCGCAATGGTGCCCTCCATCATGGCCATTGATAGATACTATCCAAACGCCGTCAATATTTTTTTTTCTAAGTCATAATAGTTCAAAGTTAAAATGATAAAAAAAAATACAAAAAGTAATTATTCACATTCATTTAATATTTTTGTAACAAACATAACAACGGCGGTAGTAATATATTTAGAATTGCTGTTCATTTTTTTGAGAAATAGGTAAATAAGGAGTGCGGGAAACTAACTTAAATATATCAATATTAGATAGGTCCAAAGAATACATATTGCAGTATAACCACAATCAATATAAGTATCAGTAATAGGTTTCAGTTCAGTAAATTAAAAAGTGATCACTAATGTTGTATACAGAATTATACATAATGGTCGTTAGTGTAATAACAGAAAGTAGTAAACAGATAATAAGGTATTAATGAAAAAATAATCAACCTGGCATAGAGAAAGATCACCCAGCAGCTGACAGGAAGAAAAAATCGTAATAACAAACGCGACCGGCCTAAGCACAAAGGAGGGCTAGAATAAAAATAAACAATACCTAATAAATGTCAACATACTTCGCTCCAGCTGTAAGGGCGACTATGCTATAAAGCACGGGGGTTTACTCAATGGACCTGCGCGATGACCTATGGTTACTGTGGACACTAACAGGCCTCATCCCTGGACCACAGTGAGTTGGCACCCTGCTACATGATGTTAAACGCCCAAACAAAAGGTAGCGTAAGAAGCTTTGACATACAATTTTGGGTAATTTTGTAAAAATATAATTTGATTTCGGACCCACTGCTAGACAGTAAGTGAGACATAATGCTATCGCAAGTCGATTATTACGATTCATCCCCAAAACAGCACTCCTAATCATGGGAGGAGAAAAATATTCCAAAAAGGAAAAAGGGAATAAGGTAAAGTAACTAAAGGCTATGCTCTAACCAGGATAAATTAAGAAAGCAAAGGTAAGTGGAAAGTTTAATTATTAAATGGGATAAGGCTAGTAAAAGCCACAACTAATTAAAAAGTTCTTAATTGATAAATTATGGGGATACAAATATAAGGGGTGTATCTAGATTAGATGAAGCTACAAATATTAATTTTACTATTTTGAATTAATTAATTAAGTACATAAGACTTTAAAGTGAAAAAGTTTTCTTTATTGTATTATTGAGACGAGTCTCTGGAGGTACAATGGGATTCAGCGCGTTCGACTGCGCAGACCCAATAACGAAAATAACAGCACTATCATTATATACCAGTAGAAATTGCAGTAGAGCGGAAGAAGAACTTAAGCTAACACCACTCCAACCAATAGGAGCGGAAGGACTGTACACACAACAGGAAATTAAAGAAGCGCAAAGAATACTCCCATATGGACCAAAAGAAGAAGCAGATTAAAACCAGAGAAGACACTGGACTGACTCACAAGGTTAAGTAAACAAACCAGAGGTTGTCCAGTACATGACCCAAACAATCAAACATTCTATAATAACCCGGAGAGAGTTGATCGTCTAACCTTGTTCTAATGCCCCAACATTACATACTATTGCTAAATAAAGTTTCGAAAGGAAATCCTTTCACCTATTGGCATATCAACTGCATATGTCAACGGCATATATCAACTCTTTCATCTCTGTCCATTAAAATGAATTTCTGTGCATCGCAATGCCAGCAGGCATAGCCTTGTACAACATTATTCTATAGGCAATCACTACGCCTACCCCAATAAAATCCCAAGGAAAACACAATGCCAGAGAGGCCACGATGAGCAACAACTAGCTGTCACACCGAAGCTGGCATCGAGGGAACTTGCTAGCGTGGCGCAATGCCGCTAGCAGGCAACGGAATCAGTAAGTCAGAGAAGATAGGGCAGCAATGGAGAGTACGGATGGATAAAGAATAAACTACGCAGAAGCTAGTGTAAGTGCGCGACGCGAAAACCCATGTGACAATACAGAGAACAGTATAACGGAACACGATAAAATGTAACGGTACCTACTGTATGGTAGAATAATGTAATAGATTGTAATGTAAGGTAGATAGGGTAACTAGCATTTAAGGAATGGAGGGAGGGGGAACTTCCGAAAAGGAAACGGCTCTGTAAAGCCGTTTCTTTTTCAAAGGGGGAAGTAATGTAATAATCCAAAAGGAACCCCCCTTCCCCGCCCCGAGTTGATATGAGGGAAAAAGATACAATTCATAAAAAAGTTAAATAACATATCGGAGTTCCCCGGTATCATTAATTGAAAAGAAACTAAGTAACCGTTGCGTAATAGCGACAGGACATTGGTCAGCGAAAAGCTATTTCACAAGAATGTATTTGAAAAAATGTAGAACACGAAACTAAAGAATTTGCAACTAAAGAAATTGCGGTTCTGCAAAACAAAAAAAAGTCACGTAGGAGCTAGCCGCGATGTGTAAACCAAATTTTGCTGGCTCAGCTCCCGAAGCGTACCCAAGCAGTGCCGGTAGCAGGGCTGCTAGCCAATAGTAAAGAGACAAGTGAGCAGAATGAGGGAGAAAGGGTAGTCTCATGAGGTACTCGGGGGGAAAAAAGACTTTTGCTGGAGACCAAAAAACGAAGAGTGAAGGAATTCGATTTGGACGTCTCCAGAGGCTAGATGCCTATCGAATCAAACGCGTTTAGGGCAAAGTTAAGTTTTTTTTTGGAAAGTGAGCTAAGTGCTAATTTTCAATAAAATAATTAAAGTATAATAATTTAAATAATCGATCACCGGGCCGCGGAAACGAAGTAATAATCTTTTTGTAATAATAATAATCAGTGAAATTTTATCCAAGTGATAAATCACAATATTAATTTTACCGGGGCGATTAATAAAATAAGTGAGTGTGTGAGTGAACCTAAACTCGCTACAGGGAAAATTGGTGAGTCAATTTAGATTATACTAACCCTTAATAACTAAGAAATTTTGGGAGTTTGGATTTGTTCGTTAAGCGAATTTGTATCGTCTCAATTGTTCAGACGGATATTGTATCTTTTATCCTCAACCGGATATATAGAGTTTCCCGGGTCTCCACTGTCGGGACGTAGATAATATTCTCCGACAGAGAACTGAGTCCACCGGGAAAGTTATACGTAACGTAATGATTAAGAATTAAACTGTAACCAAATTGATGTCACGCAAGAGTCCATCAGACCATATTTCAATTCATGTTGTTGATTAGTTTTAAATTTTGTTAATGTTAACTTAAAGAAAGTTTTTTTGTTTTTTTCTTTTTTCTTTGGGAGATGCACATAGCTTTCCGTAAGAGTTTTATCTAAATTTATACTTGTACCATCAAACTTAGAGCTTAATAAATTTGCTAGATTCTCCCGAGAATATTGTGTATCATTTCTCTAGACTCCAGACCCTTTTTCAGAGCCCAGCAACAAAATCCCGTCCTTCCTAACTGCCGAAGTAAGACCTCCCAACAACAAATACTGCGGAGGCCGAATCCACGAACCCTAACTTTAGCCTAACATCCGCTCGGCTAGGCTAAAGTCTATTAAAAAATTAAGATTAAAAACAATTTAGTATATCACATCTGGTGACAACAAATAATTAAGAAACTTCTTTTCGGTTATTACACAACAGTTTCTCCAATTTTTAAATCGGGCGATAAAATGAACATAGAAAATTATCGGCCAATTTCAGTTATGTGTGCACCATCTAAACTGTGAACAAATTATCTGTAAGGGTGATTACCCTTATTTGGATAAATGGCTATTAAAAGTAAATCTGAATATAAAAAAAAATCTCTGTACTCACCAAACTACTGCAAATATCAGGTATTCTTTGCCTAGGTGCACTTTGGGGATAAGGGGGAAAGGGAAGGAGTCACCAGCGAAATAATTGTTGATTTTTTAGATTAATTAACACGAAAACTAAAAACTTAATTAAATTCTATTATTAACGAGAATGGCTCTGAAATCGTACTACCACGATCGGGTCGTTTTTCGATCCATCGTATCTAGGTGCGATAAAGAAAAGGTCAAGTACGCCGTGCCTACTATTACGGCGAAAGTATACTTAACATCCTCCCCCGCGCAATGAAACTTTGAGGGGGTGGCAAAAAATAAAACAAAACTTATAAAACTAACCCATTGTCCAATAAAGCTACTTATATAAAAAAAATAAAAAAAATAGCACATGAGGAAAGAAAAAAAAACTTAATATTAATGAAATAACTATGCTCTAATCAAAACAATAATAGTAGTTATTGATTGGGTAACGGACATAACTTCGTTACAGGCCGAATATATAGGCCCATTTTGGTTTTAATTGTAGCCACTCTTACCACTCCGTCTTTACCCGGATGAACGTGGTCAATAATGCCTAAAGGCCCTTGTAAAGGTGGTATATTTTCCTGCAAAATTATCACTAGGTTTCCTTCCGCAATAGGATTCGTTGGAGTATTCCACTTTTGCCTGACTTGAAGGGTAGACAAATATTCCCTATGCCAACGCTTCCAATAATGGTTTACTAGTGAGTCGAGAAGTTTGTATCGGTCTACCGGTCTAGTATTTTCATTATAGTTTTCTGAAGGCAAGAAGTTTAGTGGGGCACCATACAAAAAATGAGCAGGAGTTAACGCTATTGGGTCATTAGGATCGTTACTAAGGCTACATAAAGGTCGGCTATTTAAAAGGGCTTCGATTTGTGTAAGAACGGTATTGAATTCCTCATAACTGAGAATTTGGTTTCCAATAACCTTTGCAAGATGAATTTTCATGCTTTTAATATTTGATTCCCAAATACCTCCAAAATGGGGGGCAGAAGGAGCATTTCGAATCCAATCGATTTTATTGAAAGTTAATTCTTTCTGGAAAGAATCTTTAAACTGCAAAGAATTAAGAAGAATATTCAATTCGTCGAGTTGGGTTTTGGCGCCTATAAAATTAGTGCCACAATCCGAGAATAATTTGAGGCAGTTACCTCTTCGGGACAAAAATCGTTTAAAGGCCGCCAAGAAACACTCAGTAAAAAGAGAAGATGCTAACTCAAGGTATATAGCCTTGGTCGCTAAACAAATAAAAAGACAAACATAGGCTTTTTGAGTTTTCACGCCTCGATGACGACTCATAGTAATTGAAAATGCGCCAGTAAAATCAACTCCTGTATTAAGAAATGCTTTGGCTTGATTTATTCGTTCTGAAGGTAAATCAGCCATTAAAGGATAAGTTGGTTTGGGATTTAATCTGAAACAATGATTACACTTCCAAATACATTTTCGGATAGCTGATCTAGCCGATATTATCCAATATTTTTGTCGAAGTAATGATAATAATAACGATGAACTTGTGTGACAATAAAGTTTATGGAAATAATTTATTAAGAGTATCACAAATGGGTCATTCTTGGGTAACAATATTTGGTGGAGATGATCATATTTCAATGGGGAATGGGTTAACCGACCACCTACTCTTAATATACCGTCTTTTACAAAAGGATTCAAATGGCGTAAACTTGTTTTAATTGTTTTTTTTTTGCATAAAGGCATTATATTCCTCTGAAAAATGGCGTCGTTGGACTGCTTTAATCAGATGAATTTCGGCTAGATCGAGATCTCGTTTACTGATTGGTTTGTTCAAAGGAATAATCTTTACAAATTTTAAGGCATAAATAGTAGCGTTCAATAACTTTGTCCACGAGGAAAAATAATCAATTAAAGAATAGAAAGGAGAGATATCTGGAGAAGATGCCATACAAACCAAGATTTCAGACTCGACTAAAGACAAATCCTCCTGATTATCGGCTTTGATCTTCTGAATAGGCCATTCGTTTAAATCTAAACCTAGCCAAGACGGTCCGGATAACCAATAAGGATTTTTAAAAAGACTAAGGGGAGTAGAACCTCTGGAGGCACAGTCGGCAATGTTATGTTCTCCAGGAACATAAAACCAATTATTAGCTGAAATGTTTTTCCGAATAATATTTGCTCTATTTGATACAAAGGGATTCCACTTTTTAGGGGTAGACTGAATCCAGTATAAAGTTATGGACGAATCCGAAAGGGCAAAAACCTGTTGAATTTCAATTCGAGAAGCCCATGTTTGCAACACATGCGCCAGAAGTTTCGAAAGAAGTACAGCACCACAAAGTTCCATTCTAGGAATGGTTATAGCAGACATAGGAGCCACTCGAGCTTGTGTTTGCAGTAAAGATACATTTATGTGCCCCGTAGGCGAGACAGACCGAACATAAATGGCCGCTGCATAACCATTCTGGCTGGCATCACAAAAACCAATTAGACTTATGGGTGACTGTTCAAAGGCAAAAATATGTCGAGGAATTCGCAAATGTTGAATACAATGGATCTCCTTTTGGCAAATGTGCCAAATCTTTTCAATTTCAGAAGGGGCAGGTTGATCCCAATCAAGTTTTAATTTCCACAAAGATTTTATAGCTAGTTTAACCATTAACAAAAGAGGACAGAGAAATCCAAGGGAATCGAAGGAACGAGCTACAAATGATAACATATTTCGTTTAGTACAAAGTTCCTCCGTGGTTGCAATTTTAAAAAGAAACACGTCATCTACGGGATCCCATTGCAAACCTAGGATTTTTGGGAAAGTATCATCAAAGGTTTTGATACAATCTAGCTTCAAATCGCTTGGCACATGGGAAAGTACAGTGGCCGAATTTGACAACCATTTTACAATTTTAAAACATCCAGAATTAAACATTGAAATTATTTGAGAAATACTTTCTAAGGCTATATCAGTATTAGGGAAACTAGAGACCATATCATCCATGTACATGTCTCTCACAATAGGCGTAACAGCAAGAGGATAGTGAGACCCTTCATCGATAGTTAATTGACGAACTGTTCTCAAGCTTAGAAACGGAGAAGACTTTACACCAAAGGATACTGTATTTAGGGAATAAATCGATATAGGATCCTCAACATCAAATCTCCATAAAATGCGTTGGAAATCTCGATGTTCAGCTAAAAGTTCTATTTGGCGAAACATTTGCTTAATATCGGAGGTAAAAGCTATGGGAAATAATCTAAAATTTATTAGAATAGATATGCAATTGTTCTGTAATTTTGGACCAGCAAAAAGAATATCATTTAAAGAAACACCTTTGTTAGTTTTCATACTTGCATCGAAAACTATTAATTCTGACCGGTGTAGATGAGCTAGTAGGCTTAAATATACAGTGGTGAGGGATATAATACGCGGGGCTGCTAATTAAGGGCTGTGGAACAATCGACATGTGTCCCTGATCAAGATAATCTTGTAAAATGGCAGAATATAATTTCCGAAGATCGGGATTTTTAGAAAATTTTCTTTCTAGGGTAAGAAGTCGGCTTTTGGCTAAGGCATACGATTCTCCTAACGAGGAAACATCATTTTTAAATGGGAGGGCAACCTTGTATCTACCAGAATCGTTGCGAGTAACAGTTTTCAAAAAAAGCTCCTCACAAGTGCCTTCTTCCTCACTAAGGGGCGAAACTGAAGACAAGTCCTCCAATTCATACATTTTTTTTACTAGATGTTCTAAACTTGAATCGCTTTCCCTAATGGCACAAAGACTATAATCAACAAAAGGTGTCTTCGATAAAGAATCTGCAACGCCAGTTACGATGTATTCAAGAGAAGTATGAATGGCCGTAGGTGTTCCCTCTCGACCAACAACCTTTTGGCTTCCTAAAATATCGGCAAAAACTGTCGCACCCAGGATTCCATCCACAACACCTGGAATATCAAAAGAAGGATCACCTAAAAGTATGGTCTCCAGATAGTCCAATGAGCTAGAGTCCACCACGAACTCAGGCAACTGATTTGTAATTTTATCCACCAGTAATATTTCTATGGAAAAGGAAACATCACCATCGAAAGTAGAATAAAATTTAAGATTGGAAATTCCTTTGATAGGTTTTGAACTTCCTCCAAGACCTACAATGTTGGAATTACCTTTGAAATATTTCAGTCCTAAACGTTTGCAACAATCAAAGGTCATAAGATTCACCATAGAACCACTGTCCAACAAAAAACGAACCTTTTGAATTCTATTCCATTGATCCCGAACATTTACAATAACAGTACCTCAAAGAACTACTTTATGTGGTTTTGAGACAAAAGTATTTGCGCAAAATGTAGCATTGACGCTAGAGGTATTTGGCAGATTTACATCACTTTTCGTAGGGGCATTGCTAATGGAGCTAATAACTTTCAAAGCTTTACCAGAAATACTTCCTAACAGATACTGAAGTTTTTCAGCCCTACTAAACTCACTCTGAATATGTATCAATTTTCATGAAACAAAGGCCATATAGACAAATCATCGCCATTAAATTTCATAAGATCTATTTTAGGCATTCTTAATCTATTTTCATTTCTTGCAACAGGTGGAGCCGTAGGGGAATTACTTTGTGGAGGGGGTATTAATTTGGCTGCAAAATATTCTATATAGGAAACTAAATCTTCAAAGGAGTTAAGGCTTGAATAATCAACTTCACTTTCAGGGTCAATTCTTTGCTTTAGTAGAACTATATCCTGAACTATCTCCTGATACTCGGACATGGTTTTAGGAAATGTACAATAACGAACCGAAAAATTTTTCAAAAGTGTGGCATTTGTGGGATCCGCTTCAAGAGCTTGACCCGCATCAAAGGCTTGTTCAGTTCTCAAAAAAAGGGTTTACCTTTTGGCTATAGCTCTGTCTAATTTTAATTCGTCGGAAGATTTAGGCATTTTAAATACGTTTAATTAACTTAAACACAAAAAGAGTATGAGTTCAAATAAATTAACAAAGGTAAATTCTAATAATTGATCCAAAAATATTTCTTTACTGGCATATTAAATTTATTAGGGCACATAAACCTGTTAAATCAAATTATGAGGGCAAATGATCACAAAAAGATCCGAAAATAAAGGCAACGCTTAAGTTTTCAGTGGCTAATTAGATAACTTATTCTTTACTAAGTAGTAAAATGGAAAAAAACTTAAAAGGCAAATATTTCCTTTATGATCACGATATAGAGCATTGTTATTTGATAAACTTAATAAAATCAACAAACTACAGGAAAAATTTATTACTTTATTTCGCTTTGACCAGAGCAAACAATTATTATCAAAACATAAATTCCAACGATTATTATAAGTATCCTTTAACAGAAACAAATAGGTGAGTTTCACTTAAATAAAACACTACTATTCAAAACCTGTCCTTTTATCGCAACAACTATCGAACAAAAAATCGCCAGCAATGACGATAAAAATAAACATTTATACTAAACTAAAGTTTATTAGCATTAAAAAATTGAAAAGTCGTGGCTCTGAAGAAGCAAGATCCTACTGACTGCGCCAGATGTAAGGGTGATTACCCTTATTTGGATAAATGGCTATTAAAAGTAAATCTGAATATAAAAAAAAATCTCTGTACTCACCAAACTACTGCAAATATCAGGTATTCTTTGCCTAGGTGCACTTTGGGGATAAGGGGGAAAGGGAAGGAGTCACCAGCGAAATAATTGTTGATTTTTTAGATTAATTAACACGAAAACTAAAAACTTAATTAAATTCTATTATTAACGAGAATGGCTCTGAACTCGTACTACCACGATAGGGTCGTTTTTTGATCCATCGTATCTAGGTGCGATAAAGAAAAGGTCAAGTACGCCGTGCCTACTATTACGGCGAAAGTATACTTAACATTATCTATACGTCTTTATATCGTTATGTCGAGAAATACATTGTATCTCAACAGCACAGTTTCGTCACAAACAGATCGATCAATTCAAACCTTTCTGTATTTACCAATCACGTATATGAAACTTTTTATTGCAAATCTCAGTTAGATGTGATATATACTGATTTTTGTAAGGCTTTTGATACAGTAGATCATGACGTACTTTTGGCTAAGTTAAATAAGTATGGACTGTCAAATAACTTTCTTAAATTAATAAAAAACTATTTATTTGATGCGACTCTTGCAACTATGTGTTGATTGGCAAACCATTACAACTCACTGTGATTTAGATTGGTCATTTTCCCAAACTCACTTTCGAAGAGATATGTTAAGTCTGCTGGTAAATTTTAGTAATTGATGAGAATCTATGAAATTGTATAGACACATAGGAGTATACATATACACTTGAATCGCTGAAAGATTACCCGTGCGTCACGATTCAACGATTATATCACCGACATATTTTCTATGTGCTGTCCTTTTCTATAAATATCAAACGATAATATTAAATTATAAACTGTTGTTTTCTCTATCCAAGACATACGTACGTATGTATACAGACGTGTTTACGAATCATAAAAAGAGAGAGAGCGATATAATTGACCAACTGTGATCAATTTATGTTGTATATTTACAGTTACTCAATTGACCAGTGTGGTACCTGTTAATTGGTTGTCATCATTGATTGTTTCTGTTTATTATTTGTATTATTGTCGTATTTTTTGTAAAAATTAGTCCTTTTAAGAACCATTGTTGCTTTATATTGTGTTTTTAAGTTGGTAGGTAGGTATTTATTTAAATAAAATAAAATCATAAAAAATTTAATTCAATCAGCTGTAGATGTTATGTCTAAGGAGAAACCCCTTAATTCACAAGCGCAGGAGTTGGTCTTAAACCTCTGCGAGTATTTTGAGTTGGAAAAAAGAAATGGTGGACCCTTGGAACCCCTTTCATCTATTCAAGAGGTAAAATATTAAAGAATTATTCAATTCTTTTTAAGTATTCTATATTTGACTTTCGTTTTAGAGAGTGGCAGCTGCACTTAAGATTTCTAGGAAAACAGTTTATACTGTCAATAAAAGAAAAGAAAATAACCCAGTGCTATCTACTCCGGGGAAGAGCAGATCGCGTTTGAAACCAAAAACAACTGACTTACCTGATGGAACCAAAATGGCAGTACGAAATACGTTGTATTCTATGTATGAACAAAGTAAGTACAGTTACTTATTCGTGAAAACATTAATTAATTTTATTTTTATTTTAGAAAAGCACGTTACCATCAAAACTTTAAACATTGAGTTAAAAAAGAAAGATGTAGTGTCTTTGGGTAATACATCTTTGCGAACATTATTAAAAGAATTGGGTTTTAAATACAAAAAGGATGATAATCGAAGAGCATTAATAGAACGAACCTGTATTGCTGGTCAAAGAGCTTGCTTCCTTCGTAAAAATATGGAAAATGGGAATAGTGCTTCACCAAGAGAAGTAATTTTTTTAGATGAAACTTGGATATATGCTAAGGGAAACAAAACAAATTCTTGGCAGGATAGTAATGTAAAAAGTGTACGTAAACCACAGGGTTATGACGGCAAACGTTTTATTGTCGTTCATGCTGGTTCTTCTAAAGGATTCGTCCAAGAAGCAAGTTTGCTGTTTTCTTCAAAATCTTTAACGATTGACTACCACGGAGAAATGAACAGTAATATTTTTAGTAAATGGATTATAACGCAGTTAATTCCTAGTTTGGAGGAACCTTCATTGATAGTAATGGATAATGCTCCTTACCACAGTTTACTTGTAGAAAAGCAACCTTCGACTTCTTCCAGAAAAGATCAAATAACCACTTGGCTACAAGCAAACAATATAAACTATAATGAGAAATTTACAAAACCAGAATTATTGCAACTTGCCAAAATGAACAGAAAGGAAGATGTATATGTAATAGATGAACTTTTACGAGAACATGGCCATGAGGTGTTAAGGTTACCGCTATATCATTGTGACTAACGCAATTGAATTAATTTGGGCCAAGTGCAAAACCGATTACAACAATCATATTGGTAGAGACGGATATGGGGATGATAAAGTTTTAAACATGTGGAAGGAGTCACTAGAAAATTGCAATGAAGAAGTTTGGAAAAATTGTGTAAGACACACCGAACAGCTTATTGAAGAATGGTTTACAAGAGAACAATATTTAATAAACATTAACGTGGAAAAAATCATTATAAATGTGAATGAAAACAACTCAGATTCTGAAAGTGATTATTAGTAGAAATTTTCTGAATTGTGTTCTTGTAGGATGTTTAAGTATGTTTACTTATGAAAAATTTATTTTTTATTTGATATACTCTTTATAACAATTTTCTTTACAGTAGAACGAGTAGGTATCATATTTAATTTTCTATATCATATATTAACACTTTATTTATAGACTTTATATGCTTTTTTTTGTTTGGTATGTTATTTATTTACTGTTAATAATTTATATGTAATTAACATAAACGTATGTAGAGTTTGTAAGGTTTGTTTAAATAAATAATAATAGAATACACATATGGAGGTATAATTTTTATTTCTATTACCTGTGCTTTTTGTTGATGACTTTTTTTTCGTATTGAGGCTAATTAATGTAAATAGGAAAACTATTGAGGTATTAACAAAAATATATTATTTTGTTACATTACAAAAGTGTATAAAATTTTTGTCTGCTGATAAAAAAAACTATAGGTATTATTTCCTTAATTGCAGTATTAAAAATAACATTTTTCTTTAAGAATGAGAACAAGAATAACATAACATTTGTTAAAATAATATTACTAAAATTTTTTGATTTGATTCGTATGCTTACATACAATGACGCGTTTCAAGTGTATGTATATTCGTCTAAGTATGTATAGCTTGTCCAGTATAAATATAAGTGCACGTCATCAAAGTGAACAAATCGCTCTGTTCGTTTGACTTCCTTCGTTCGTTTGCTACTGTCAATCAGTATCTTTTATTTATATTATGCAACAGTGTTTATGCTTATATTCCATGTTTGCTGGTTATTTGCTTTTTTGTTAATATACTAATTAAGATATTTTATCCATGTAATTAGACCTTTGTGTCTGTTTGGGTATTAATAATAAATAAATAAATAAATGAGATTCCATCGTATTCCTCGGGGAGCGTATCTCGAGGGGTTGCTTGAAGTAAGCGAAGTGGTAGATATGGGGTTTTCCTCTTGGGTTTTCGGGAGCGACGGTTGATTTGCCAAGGGAGTTTTAGGGAGTTTTTGGCTAGTGTGTTGTCAGAGAGAAGGGTGCGCTGGACATAGCGTAATTGTAAGTTTTTGAATCGCTCCAAGATTGGAGTGATGTTGGTGTTTTGATAGACTACAATGCTGGGGGTGAGTCGGTTTTGGTATTTGCAGTATCTTAGGATAGCTCGTTCACAAGATTGGATGGTGCTTGTGATGCTGGTGGAGACGGTGCTGTATAGAATATCTTTGTAGTCTAAGAGTAGGCGAATAAATGTTTTGTAGGTGTGCAGAAGAGTGGAGGGGTGGGTTCTACCGAATTTTCCTCCTAATTCCTTGATGAGATTGGCTCGTCTCCGGAGTGAGTCCAGGGTGGACTTTACCTCTACCGTCTAACAGAGGGTGCGAGTGTATTTCACCCTCAGGTAGATGGCTTCGTTCCGGAGTTCGAACCTCTCCCCAAGAGCATTATTCGGAAGATTCCGAGAAGAAGTTTTTGATTTAGAGTGTCGGGGTGTTTGAAAAAGAAATGTTAGGATTTGTTTGAGTTAAGGGTAACCCTCCATTTGCGACACCAGTCGCAAAAGGTGTTGAGGAATTCTTGGAAGCGGGTTTGGAGGCGGTCTTGGTTAGGAGCGGAAGTGAAGATTGCAGTGTCGTCTTCGTAGAACTGGAAGTGGGTGTGGGGGTTCCGTGGAGTGGGAACGTCGTGGGTGTAGATTAGGAAAGCCCTTGAGGAGTCTCTCAAGGGCTTTCTCCAGAACGCTGATAAGGGAAATGGGCCTGTATGATTCGGGCAGGTAGGGTCTTTTCCGGGCTTGGGAATCATGACTATGTTGGCAGGGAAATAAGAGAATTTGAGGCAATCGTTGAATAGATTTTGAAGGACCGGGAAGAGAGCTTCTGGGAGATTTTTTAGAGATTGTCGAGAAATTGCATCGGGGCCAGGCGCTGTGTTTTTCCAGTACGGCAGGAGTGTTTTATGTAATCGATGGAGAAAGGTGAGTAAAGGGGGTTCTCTTCATTGAAGGGGGTTCTCTTCATTGAAGGGGGTGATGACGTATGGGCTGTGTTATGTTTTGGATTAGGAGGTCGGACTGAGCAGCGAAGTTGTTGTAAAAGAGTGGGTTATTTGAATATATTAGGGCATTTTGGAGGTTCTCCTTGAAGATATTGGCTTTTTGCTCAGATGTATGGAATTGTTGACCTCGGATAGATAGGTGTGAGTTTGGTTTTTCTTTTTTCCAACTAGGGAGCGGAATTTTTGTCAAAACAAGTTTCCCTTCCTGTAGTCCAGACCCGCAGTGGTATTTCTCCACTGCGTTTGCTTAAAATTGTTAATTTCAAGTCTGACCGTGGCGTTCAGTGGGTTTCACTGTGTTTTGACATTGGGATCTCTTGTCCGAAGAAATAGGTGATACAGTTGTCGTTTCTGACTGATTTTTCGGACGATTTGATTTGGGAGTGAGAGGTAATCGCATCTGATGGTGGTGAGTGGGACGGCGTTGCTTTGTGCATCGAAAATTAGGGTTTGTAAGTTTTGGGCTTGCATGTCGATGTCGTCGGTGGATTGACATATCTGAGTTTCTGGAAGAGATGTTGAAATGTGATGTTGGAACAACTGCGAATCAGCTTTTTTGAAATTTTGAAAAGTCTAGGTTGTTGGCGGTGGTTTAATTGGGTCGAACAATGAAGTTTTGACGAATAGAGGGAGATGGTCGGAGCTGATTGTTGTTCCAATGTAACATTCTAGGTCGAAGTGAACGATCAGGTTAGCAGAGTATATAATATGATCTACTATGGATGAGCCTAGATGACCAAAGTAGGTGGGAGAGGGGTTTCTAATTCTAATCAGGGGGAGAGAATAAAGTTCCCTGGCTAGGAGAGTGTCGGCTGGATTGGCACAGGTTTCCCCGAACATGGAGTGGCGGGCGTTGAAGTCGCCCATGATGATGGAATTGCGAATGGTAGAGACGTTCAGAAGAGCAGTGTCTAAGACGTCGATGAGTCTTTGGGTTTGTGGGTGAAATTCAAAGAGTTTTTTGGGGCGAGGTAAGGTAAAGGGAGCGGTTTCTTGGGGAAGGATTGGGGGTTCGGTTCGTTTGGGACATCTGGGATGAAAGGCGGGATGTTGACCTTTGAAATTGGGGCAGAAAGAGAGAGGGTTTTTTTGCAGGACCCGGCCTTTTGGTCTGGATCGCCACAGATGGGACAGGTGGGGGCTATAGATCTGCACTCGGCAGACATGTGACCTAATTTGGTGCACTTGGTGCAATACTTGCGTATTGCAGGAAGCGCATTGGAATTGGAAGCCTCACAGGGATGGTTGAGGCCATGGAATTTGATGCCTTCTGTTAAGGCACAATGAAAATGGGATTCAGTTGGGGTGATGATTCTCATCATTGATGTAGGAATGTCGTTGGATCTTGAGATGATTCTCCAGCATCGGGTGTGGTCGAACTTAAGTTCGGCCAGAATTGCGGAGAATTCCGCGTCGGTGATAGCTTTGTCTACATTCCTACAAAGGAAGGAAAGTTTTTTGGGGTTGGACTTGGAAGAGGCCCTGGGGTTTGAATTGAGAGGGATGCAGCTGAAGGCTGCATCTCCTGAGAAGTGGCGGAGTTTTGCTTCGAGCTCCGCTGGCACGATCGGGGGAGTACCGGTTCCTTACGGACGGGGCATAAGGGGAGGAAGGACGGGATTTGTGAAGGAGAGCTTGTTTCAGCTCCTGGTTCTCGGTTTGGATGGTTGTTAGTTTGCGGGAGAGTTCTTGGACATGTCGGGTGAGATCTTGTACTAGGGCGTAAGTGAGGTTTGTTTGAGGGTTTTCGTCTTGGGGGGATGGAAAAAAAACTTAAAGGGTTAGAAATTGCAGAGCTGGAGGGTGGAGATGAAGAAAGGGCGGGGAAGTCATCAGAGGAAATGGGGATAAGTTTGGATATGGTTGAGCGGGTTTGGAGGGGGGATGACCTGGAATTTGATGACATGTGAAAGTTGGGAAAGATAAGGTTAGTTGTTTGGGTGGGTTTTGGGGTTTCTGCCGAGGAATTGAGGACTTCCCGGCTGGTGGATGGTGGTGTTTGGTCCATGAGGGTGTTGTCTTTTGTGTTAGGAATTCTAGGAATTGTTTTTTTAGAGGTTTAGTGGGTTTTCAAATTTTTGGTGGAGAAACTTGGAGGATGCGCCGGGATGAATGTGTGAACGCTAAGAGCGTGAAGAGGGTGAGGTAGGCCGGAAGTCTACCTTGATATGGTTAGTATAAGTGTTAATTCGGCAGAATCAACAATAAAAATGGGAGGTTTATCGGAAGGATTTCGGTGTAGAATCAAAAAGGTGTTTTTTACCTGTGACTCACTCTCACTGTAACTCAGAGATCGCCATTCGCGCAGAAATCTGTATTGGCTACTATACACAGATAAGCCGTTAACTAGATGGTGTGACGGGTAATAATTCCGTCAGAGACCACTATGCGTTAAACAACGTCTCTGCTTAAGATACAATACAGAACTCGATCTGTTTAAGGACCTAAACTGATTTATATATTCATCGGATCTCCCACTCCTATCTCAAGACTCGTTCTGGATCATCAACAGACGATATTTTTAAATCGAATTAGTTTGCTAATGAGCTCATGGATAGCTTCCTTGCTCCGATTTATGACAAATCAGATACAGTTACTATTAAGATATAGGTAAGTAAAACATTAGTTAATTAATATTTTTATTTATTTACTTACTACTTACTAACAAAATCACCGTACAAATTAAACAAATTTATAATTTAAAATGTTGATGTGTGGTAGTTGAAGGTGAAATTAACTTTTGGGTTATTATTATTACAAGTTATGGAAAACGACACGGTAGGTAACCAAATAAATATTATGAATTTTGTAGGCGGGAACAGGTATTTTATGTAGTGCTAAAGTATGATGCATAGTCATTACGTATTTCATGAGTAAGTTCTAATGTTCTTATTGATATCTGATCTAGTGATCTTAATTGTGGCTCTTGTAAAACACTCTCTATATTACCCTCTGGCATATATATATATATATATATATATATATATATATATATATATATATATATAAATATATATATTTCGATAATGCCCGCTCGTTTTCAAAAAATTAAGAAGTACAGCGCAAGTGAGTGTTATAATGGAAGCCTTTCCGAGTTGTAGCAGCATATTGGTTTTTAACACTCTTTTAAAGCTCTTGTAAGTCGACTATTGAATTTTCTATTTTGTAAGCCAGCTGCAGGTGTGCCAGGAAAAGGATTCATGATTCTTCTCGACAACGCAAAAGCTCCGTCTGCTACAAAAACATAGGGCACAGGAAGATGCCGATTAGGTAGAGGAGTATCTTCCGGAAAAATGGAATCTGTCCCATGTATTTTGTTATAAAGTATGCTATCATTAAGTATTCCACCGTCACTCATACGTCCATGTGTTCCTACGTCGGCAAATAAAAAATTGTAGTCACTATCAGCTAGTAATATTATACTAAAACTGTGTTTATAGTTATAGAACTCTGATCCACTATTAATGGGTGACTGTATTTTGACGTGTTTGCCGTCTATAGCGCCCAAACAATATGGAAATTGCCATTTTGTTTTAAACCCTCTAGCAACTTCAAGCCACTCCTGATCACTTTGAGCCATCTAAAACAGAAAAAAATCTGTGTAATAGTTAATAATTAAAATAAGGGTTGAAATTATTTTTAGTTCTTTAATTTCAGACTATGGAGTTTCCCAATGAAAACAACATTCAAGATAATAGTAATTCATCAACTGGCGATACCAAATCAACTTCCACATCAATGAGAAGACGGCGAGAAACAGAATTTTCGGAAGTACGAGCTCAAGTGAAGACAGCTGTAGATGTTCTTAAAAATATCTCAAACCGACCTCGAGCTGAAGTGGATGAGGTAGATTTATATTGTCAACTACTGGCTAAAAAAATTAAAAAAATTAAGCAACAACGGGAGATTATAATGCACGATATAGACGAACTTATTTATCAGAAGCGAAATGAATCATATTTGAATATTAGCATCCCCGCTAGTACCAGCACATACTCGTACATCAGGTCTACCCCGGATTCCATGAGTTATGAACCCTCCACACCTTCCCCTTCATCTCAAATGATGCCAAGCCCTGCATATCAGGTTGCTAATGATTATAATGATTTTACAATTATACAACCACCTTATAGCCAAGCAGAATATGCTATGGCAGTTCCATCCACCTCCTCCACTTCTACTCCAATAGTGAGAATTATTTCTAATGACATTGTCTCACAGGCACTTACACTCTTTAACATACAAAACAAGGAGTGAATGCTAATGAAAAAACTCTATTAATTTGTCTACTTTTTCTTAATAAACCTGTTTTGGTTATTATCATTATTGTTTTATTTAATTATAAAAAATAAATAAAAGAAAATTTACCTTTACAAAAGAACGCCGACTTTACAGACTTCTGGCACGATCTACCTCTTTGCAAAATTTCATTTATGGACATCTTCTTTTACCCACCAGCTCCAAAGGATATATCCGAATTTGCGTTAAAAATTCGCTTACAATCCATTTTTAGCCTACTTGGAACGTTTGTAAGTAATTTTTGAATATACCAAATGAAAGAGAATTATTTTTACTACCCAGTTGCAAAATTTCATTTAAGGACATCTTCATTTATCCACCAGCTCCAAAGAAAATAACCGAATTTGCGTTAAAAATTCGCTTACAATCCATTCTTAGCCTACTCGGAACGTCTGTAAGTATTTTTTGAATATACCAGATGAAAGAGAATTATTTTTTCTTCCTCTGTGCAAAATTTCATTAATGGACATCTTCATTTACCCACCAGCTCCAAAGGTTATATCCGAATTTGTGTTAAAAATTCGCTTATAATCCATTTTTAGCCTTCTCGGAATGCTTGTAAGTCACTTTTGAATATACCAGATGAAATGAAAGAGAATTGTTTTTTCTACCTATTTAAAAAATTTCATTTATAGACATCTTCTTTTACCCACCAGCTCATAGGATATATCCGAATTTGCGTTAAAAATTTATTTATAATCCATTTTTTGCCTACTCGGAACGTTTTTAATTACTTTTGACTATACCAGTTGAAAGAGAATTGTTTTTTCCACCTCTCTGCAAAATTTCATTTATGGACATCTTCTTTTACCCACCAGCTCCAAAGGATATATCCGAATTTGCGTTAAAAATTCGCTTACAATCCATTCTTAACCTACTCGGAACGTTTGTAAGTAACTTTTGTATATACCAGATAAAACAGAATTGTTTTTTCTTCCTCTGTGCAAAATTTCATTCCTGAACATCTTCTTTTATCCACCAGCTCCAAAGGATATATCCGAATTTGCGTTAAAAATTCACTTATACTTCATTTTTAACACAATAGGTACATTTATCTAGTATATGTTAGTATTTAAATAATATTTTATTACATTTTATATATTTGTTTTCATTTAAATTAACTTTAAAATGTTTTTATTAACCATTAATTAAAATGGTTCTCCCGTATTTGAATGTATTATCATGAGCGAGCGTTCAATTTTACATACAACTTGGTCGAGTTTGAATGCACAGTGGATTTTTATGCGCTGTTGCCAAATGGGTTGGTTGTCATAGGTCTTCGGTAGGAGCTAGGAGCTTGCTTTACCCCGATTAAAATATCACAATGGTTAGGTATTTTTGATTTTACCCGAAATTTTACTTTGGTGATTGATAAAATGATTTTTTTGAACAAGGCGCAATCGGGTAAAAAGTAATTTACATATATATCAAAAAAATTATTTAAACAAAAATAAATTATCGAGGCCGGTCCTGAAACAGGTGTAAGTAGGTTGTGTTAAACTAGCTCTCAAGTTCTTTTACCCGTTACTAGTAGTTAAAACAACTAATAATTACAAATAACATAATATAGTAGTGCAGTTATAAACAGTGCATCTATCTATGTAAGTACTTTAAAGTATTCAGTTTTATAAATATCTAGCGTTTAACAATTATCATAGACATAGTGTAATTCGGTTTTGGAAAACAAAAACCGGTCTTTTGAACTATCATTAAGATAAAGATATTTTAATGACAGGGTCGTATTTACTTGTTTAAAAGTGATATGAAATTTCGCAAGAAATTAATCAAAATAGACTTTTAATACTACAAAACGTCCATTAATATTTCTGACTACAGCGGTAAACCAATGGTTCCTAATCAACAAACGCCTTAATACTCTAACGTTACTAAACAACATGCAGTAACAACTTTTACCAGCAAAAATCAAGCAATCATTTTTCCATCCATCAGTACGATTAAATTACATGAGTACGTCTTATCACTAGAAACACTAGTCCAACCTAAAAACATTCTATTTTTATCCTGAAAGTCTAATGGCCGAGTTTGTATCTACCTTTCCAGTAAAGAAGTTGTAGACAACTTTTTAAATAATTACGGAGAAATAAAAATCGGAGATAATGTTATTATAGCAAAAAGATTAATTTCACCAGCGAAAAGATTACTTATGTCTAACGTTTGCCCGACAATTTCACATTATATAATTGAAAAATACATAACTAATATCGGATTAAAATTGTTATCCCCATTATCCTTTCTAAGAGCAGGCATCCCAGATCTGCAATATAATCATGTCCTCAGTTTTCGAAGACAAGTATACTATACTCCAGAAGAAAATTCATTCCAGAGTCAATCGTCATCGATTTTGAAAATACTTCTTATAGAATATTTCTTTCTGATGGATCAAACTGCCACTTATGTCTACAAACTGGACAGATAGCAGCAAACTGTACCTACAATCCTTTACAACCAAGTTTATCCCTTACCTTTAACCAAACTAATCAAAACAACCTTCCAACATGTATCTTATCGGAAAATGAAAATAAAAACTCATCAAGTCAAATTGATGAAGTACATGAAACAATGGAGACCCAAGACATAGGTTCAAATTCAACTGGACAAAAACGATCACATTCAGAACTTTCAACACCTTGGTGTTCTCCTTCTGTATTTCGTTTCACTTTACTTTGTACCCACCAAGAAGTTTATTGAAGTCAGACTTTGTACTGAAAAATAATGAACTAGTTAATTTTCTAATAGATGTCCATAGTTGTTCCAACCCCATAGAAATTGCGCAAGAATATACCACTGATATACACGGACTCATTAAAATGCTAAGAGAAGTTTATACGAAACTTGAAGAGAGAAGTATTAAAAGCAGAATTACTAGAATAAAGAAAAAACTTTTTAAACAACTAACAGATGACATCCCAAGACAATTAATACAAAAATAATAATATCAATTTATTTATAATGAGCATATTACAGTGGAACATACAAGGTTTATATACACATATGGAAATGCTTGAGCTCCTAATTAAGAATGCCAAACTCAAAATTATTTAAGACTAATAAAAAACTCTTCGTTTTTAACGTAACTTCCAAGTTTAATTGAAAAAATATGTTTTATATCACAATGACAGCTAGATAGATTTTTCAATTATATAAATACCTTAAATCCTAAAATTAATTTTACTTTAGAAATTGAAGCAAATAATTCAATTAATTTTCTAGATTTAAGAATTGAAAAAGTTAATAATTCATTAAATTTTTCAATATACAGAAAACCTACACAAACAGATGTAACCATACCATATAATTCAAATCATCCTATAACGTATAAATTAGCAGCTTATAATTCTATGATACATAGAGCATTTTCAATTCCAATGGACAAAATTAACTTTGATAAAGAAATTAATATCATAAAACAAATAGCTACATCTAACGGCTATCCAATCCATTTAATAAATAAATTAATTAATAAGAAAGAACAGAAAGTGTCACTACAAATAATATTTCCTAAACAAAATAAAGAAATTAAAAGTTATAAAAATATTACATATTGTGGAAATATTTCCAATACAATTTCAAAAATAATATGTTCGGCAACATCAGCATTAATATCATTTAAAACACAAAATAATGTTGGTACTAAATTGTTAAATGTAAAATCAAAATTACCCAAATTAAAAAAATTTGGTGTTTACAAAATTAATTGTCCAGAATGTTATGCTGTATATATAGGTCAAACACAAAGAAATTTTGAAGTAAGATTTAATGAACATTTAAGAGCCTATAGATTAAAACAACCAGATAAGTCAAATTATGCAAAACACCTACTTGAACATCCAACCTCACTCTTACACACCAATGACATCCAAATAGTACACACTTGTGATAAAAAACAAAATTTGGATTTCCTTGAAGAACTTGAAATAAAAAGACATCTAGCAGATCCACAATTTAAAGTTGTTAATGAACAAATAAATCTTGGAAGTTCTCCACTATTAAACTGTTTACTTTGATTGAGTTTACATTTTATACATAGATAAGACATAATTGTAAAACACAAATATATTAAGTTATTGTAAAGATCAGCAGGATATAGTTTTTTCCTGGTTTTTCTATATCATTGCACAGTTATACTGATCTTAGAGGGAATTACATCCAGGATAATCCCTTAGGGCTATTAACATCTAGGCTTTAATATTGTTATGTCTTATTACTTCCATACTTGGTCTAGCCTTAATACTACCTAAACATCAGGTACCTAGCTACAAACAAACAAAATGTAACTTGAATGTCAATCTGACGATGCTTCTTAGCGAAACGGCCGTCATTGTGATATAAAACATATTTTTTCAATTAAACTTGGAAGTTACGTTAAAAACGAAGAGTTTTTTTATTAGTCTTAATAAGATGGACTTCCAAAAAGTAAGAGTTAATACAATAAATTTAACCAAAATTATTTGTTTACAAGAAACAAATTTTTAACAACAAAACTTATAATTTAAAAAGATTTATTGGATATTATAAAATAAGAAACTATGCCCATAAAGCTACCGGTGGAGTATCCATATATAATTTTTCCTTCATTTACTATTCTCTAGCATCAGCTACTAGTAATGTTTACGCAACCCCATCAACAAGTAATATGTAAAGCGTGTTGCGTACCCCAGTAGTACTAATGCGCAAAGCGTGTTGCCTATCTGGGTTTGTTTTGTGGTTTAGTGAGAATGGTACTTTCGTTATTAAATTTTGCTTAGGTTAAGTCCAGATATTATGTACGTGAGTTGTTTTAGTTAAACTAATACATGTGTGTCTTTTAATTGTATCTCTCTTTAAATTTGCGTATGTGTAGTCGCCAATAGGTGCCTTGCGGTTGGTACCGACGATTAGTTCAATCAAAGTTTATGTTGGCCTCATTTGACAGAAGAATTCTAGTCAATCAGTGAGTGTGTCATTTTTCAACGCATTCTGGTCGATGTTGGTGCTTAGAAATATTCTTTTTTTGAGTTTAGATTTTTATCTTTGGCAATTTGGGGCCATCGGATTTAAAAAGAAAAACCATTTATATAGTTAGTCTGACTATCGTACGTGATTTGCCTTATGTATTTTTGGATTCTGTCAGCTGACTAACCATTTTTGGGATTTGTTAAGAAGATATATTTTCTCACGCACACACACACCACGTGTTCGAAATAACCCTTAACATCTAAAGGGTTTTTTTATTACGGGTTTTGGTACCCCCTACGTCCTGATATTGGAAGCATTATCATAGCTTGAGATCTAAGTCACCACCTCCTTCGAAGTGACACTAGTGACCCGAAGAGCTGTCTGAACAGCGATTGGAACACCTCCGGATTACAGATAAGCTCTTATAGATCTACATACACAGAACTTTTTTTGTATCTCTCTCTTGAATTTATATTTATCTACTTGTTGCGTTGATTTCATTACTCGGTACCTTCAGTACCAGTACTGAATAATATTTATTTACTTGTAGCGTTGATTTCATTACTCGGTACCTTCAGTACCAGTACTGAATTGTATTTATCTACTTGAAGCGTTGATTTCGTTACTCGGTGCCTTCAGTACCAGTACTAAATTATATTTATTTGACCATTGTGTCAATTTCATTGTTTGAACCCTACTGTATGAGCAAAGCTCACAATTATTACTATTTTTTTTTCTATATTGTGATATTGAAGACCTAAATTGTTAAGTAAAGTAATTTATATTTATTTTATCCCCTAGTTTTATTTATCTGGTTCACCATATTGATAAATTATTATTTGTTTATCTTGGTAGTTCTCTGCTAGTGCCTTAAGACTCAGGAGTTTCTGGCTTTAACCGTAAAGCCAGTGGCGCGGACTCAATTCTCTTTATTTCTACTGTTTACCTCTACGGCTGAGCTCGGGCATAATTTGCCAGTAGAGTTACCGCTAGCTGAGTATTGCCAAGTTAACTTTTTAACTACCTTATCTTAAACTAAACTCAAAGAAACGTGGCAAATTTTTGGCGCCCAACGTGGGGCAGATTTTCGCAAACTATCAAAATTTTTCTTTAATTGTTTATGGTGAACCAAATAAATTAGTAAACTTTCCTTTTTGAACATCTTTGAATTTACTAGCGTATTTGTCTATACTTAACAGTTCATTTTCTTATTTGTTGGTAACATAGTAGTGATTTAATCTCGTTTGATTTATGTAAATGGATATAACTTTTGCCTAAATTTATCTAATTTATTTATTTTTTTACACTACTTGCTTACATTTACTTATTGATTAATTCACCTTGTATTACGTTTTATTATTGCTCTACTTACCTATATGTTATTGATTATTTCTTGAATTTATTGATCTAATTACTTATTGCTGTCTATATATTGATTCACTACAATAGGGTGTTGATAGTCCATTACCTTATATATTTCGTGTCGTGATTTCTTATTGGTTTATTTGGTTGAATTTTGTCTGTTGGGTACATTTTGTGAACGAGATGGATTACAAGATGGACGTGAATCATTTGAAAGAGGATATGCTCATCTATGAACTTGTTGTCCGAGGTATTGCTGCAGATTCCAAGCTAACAGTTGATCAGTTAAGAGCAGCTTTGAGACCCGTCTTACAGATGGAGAAGAGGGGATCATTCACTTCACCCCCATACTCTTTGAAATTTAGTGAGGAAAAGGTTCAAATTAGGTCTCATTTAGATAAGGTTAGGGGAATTATTTCAACTGTTGATGTCGATAATCCCCAGCAAAATATCACTCTTCTCTTTCTAAATTGGTACATCTTTACCGCCGTGTCCAACGGATACCTGAATCTGGGTTGACCCTAGAAGAGATTTCTGAGAGAGCTAATCTGCAGGTGGACGTGCTGAGTGCACTGGATTCTTTAGAAATATCAGCTAGAGGCAATCCCGAACTTAGTGCCATCCTTCATGAATCCGATGAGGAGCTTCATTCTTCACCTAACGTTTCACGATATCACCCTCGTCCTCAGGCTACGCCGATACAGTCCGGTTACAAACAACCAAACCTGGAGAAGTGGAATCTCAAATTCACGGGAGATGCTAGATCATCTGTACACAATTTTCTCGAAAGAGTTGGAGAACTGAGTAGGGCTCGTAACATTACGGACCGTCAGTTATTCGATAGTGCGATAGATCTATTTGCTGGTAAGGCTTTGAATTGGTATCGGGCCAATATCGATAGGGTTCATGATGGGCTAGCTTATCGGAGTTGCTTTGTCGTCATTTCGAAAATCCCGATTACAGGTCTCGTCTTTTTAAAGAAATTATCGAACGAACTCAAGACACTTCGGAAGGCATAATTGAATATCTTTCTTGTATGCAGGCATTGTTTAGGCGCCATGGTGGTCTCTCTGGTGAAGTCCAATTAGATCTTCTAATTCGTAACCTGTCTCCTTTTTACACCACGCAGCTTCCCGTCGTTCAAACCATTGATGAGCTTGAATCAGAATGTCTTAAGTTAGAGACTAAAAAGTATCGGGTAGAAAGCTATGTTTCTCCCTTTCTTAGGAAAAATCAATTTGTGGAACCGGATTTCGCTTTTGTGGATGTAAGACCCATGTCAGCAGCTCCACAACCCCTTTCGAATCTTGATAATAGTCCTGTCAGCGTCGATAGAATAGATACACCGAGTAGCAGTCGTCCGAATAGGAATATCGTTTGTTGGAATTGTCAGAATACAGGATATCTAAACCGGAACTGTCCGAATCCCCGGAAATTGCATTGTTTTCGTTGTGGAACGCCAAATGTTACAGTCAAGGATTGTCCGAAATGTGTCAATTCGGGAAACGACACAAGGGAGAACCGTTAGGTCGTGACTTTCTCTCCCTAACAACATCGACGACCAACTATGATTTCCGTAATAAGGTACTTTTAGATTTCGTTATTTCGCACGCTAAAGGTGATCAGCGACCCTATCTTCGAGTTGATGTATCGGGCTACTCTATGCTAGGACTTCTCGATTCTGGTGCTAGCCGAACTATCGTAGGATTGCCAGGGTATGAAATTCTTTTAAGTTTAGGTCTTAAGCTCATTAAGCACTCTTCTACCTGTACAGTTGCTAATGGTGAGTCGTGTTACAGTATCGGTTATATACAAACGCCTGTCACATTGTTGAACAAAACTAGGATTATAGATATTGTAGTACTGCCTGAGCTTTCACATAACCTCATTTTGGGAATAGACTTTTGGAGGGCGATGGAGATTATCCCAGACCTTAGGCAGGATGTCTGGCGTTTTTCGGAACCTTCAGCTGACCTTGAGGTGTCGTTTATAGAGAGTGCTGATAGCTTAAATCCATCAGAAAGGCGCTCCCTGGATGAACTGGTTACTAATAAATTTTCTGAAATAGGTATCGGTCTTGGTTGTTGTAAGGTAGCAGAACATGACATCATCTTAGAACCAGGAACCAAGCCAATTAAGCAACGATACTATCCGGTATCCCCTTTTAAACAGAAGATCATTGACGACGAGGTTACCGAAATGCTGAAGTTAGGTGTTATTGAAAGGTTAAATAGTCCAGTGTGTCTCGTTCGTAAGAAAGACGGCTCGTATAGATTCTGTGTTGACTTCCGTAAGGTGAATTCTTTCACTAAAAAGGATGCATATCCAATTCCTTATATCTCAACCATTCTAGATCGACTGAGAGATGCTCGTTTTATTAGTTCCATCGATATCAAATCTGCCTTTTGGCAAGTTCCGCTTAGTGAATCATCTCGTGAGTATACAGCTTTCACTGTTCCTGGTAGAGGCCTTTTCCAGTTCCGTCGAATGCCCTTCGGACTTTCAAATGCTCCTGCAACCTGGCAGAGAATCGTATACACCATTTTAGGCCCTGAACTCGAACCCAACGTCATGGTATACCTAGATGACATCATCGTTATTACGAACAACTTTCCTGACCACTTACGACTATTGGGGGAGGTTCTTGATCGTTTGAGTAAAGCCGGTTTAGTTGTGTCAAAGGAGAAGTGTACTTTTTGTAAGCCGCAATTGAAATATCTCGGCTATGTCGTTGATGAGAAAGGGTTGCGCCCGGATTCGGAAAAAGTGGAAGCTATAGTAAATATCCCACCACCTCGTAATGTTAACGAAATACGTAGATTTGTAGGGACCGCTTCTTGGTACAGACGTTTTGTACCCAACTTTTCCTCCGTCTTAGCTCCGATCCTAAAATTAACTAAGAAGAATGCCACTTGGCATTGGACTCCTGATTGTCAACGGTCATTTAACACCCTTAAGGAATGCTTAGTGTCTGCTCCTATTTTAACAGCTTCTGACTTCGAAAAGACGTTTTATTTGCAAACTGATGCCTCTAATTATGGTCTTGGTGCTGTTCTAACCCAGCAGTATGACGAAGGTGAAAAGGTTATCTGTTATCTGTCTAGGTCTATGTCTAAACAGGAAATGAGGTTGTCTGTGACGGAAAAAGAGTGTCTTGCTGTTATTTGGGCTATCGAGAAGTTACGTCATTACTTAGATCATGTACATTTCGTTGTTATCACCGACCACGCTTCACTGCTGTGGCTCCATCGATTAAAAGATCCCCAAGGTAGACTCGCGCGGTGGCAGTTGCGCTTGCAGCAATATGATTTTGAGTTGATTCACCGCAAAGGAAAGCATCACATCGTTCCTGACTTTCTTTCTCGATCTGTACCTGCTCCTATCGATTCTATAACCGTTTCGGATCCTTCCATGACCACCAACGACAAATGGTACTCATCAATGCTTCGGTTGGTTCAAGCAAATCCATTAAAATACCCCTTGTGGCAAGTACACAATAACACCCTATATAAACTCGTAAAACCATCGATCCCTGATCTCTCTTCACCTAATGATGACTGGAAAGTAGTAGTTCCCAAGGACAAACGGCTGTCTATCCTTCAACGTTGTCATAATTTACCCTCTGCTGGTCATGTAGGTGTCTTCAAGACTTTTGGGAAAGTTCGTCAAAGTTATTACTGGCCTAAGATGAGAACGGATGTAGCTAAATATGTAAGGTCTTGTAAGTGTTGTGCTCAGAACAAGGTAGAACAGAAGTTGCCCACCGGGTTGATGGGGGAACGACCGGAAATAACTGAACCATTCCAGGCCATCAGCCTCGATTACGTAGGACCACTTCCCCGGTCGAAACAGGGTTACCAATATATTCTTGTCGTGTCGGATTATTTTAGTAAAGCAGTCTTTTTATACCCTTGTCGATCGGCTACAGCTAAGTCTTTGGTAGGAAATTATGGAGAGCTTCTTTCTTTTGTATGGGACCCCAATGACGTTGACTTGTGACAACGGAGTTCAAATGAAATCCAACGAATTTCGTAAATTGTGTGAGAGGTTTAACACCAAAATTTTCTATACTGCTTCATACAACCCTCGCGCTAATCCCACTGAACGCCATAATAGGGTAATTAAAACGATGTTGCGTACCTTTGTGAAACAGGATAATCATCGAACGTGGGACGAACACCGGAATGAGATAGGTTGTGCTATTCGAACTTCTCCTAGTGAAACTACTAAGTATAGTCCATATTTCGTTTTATTTGGTAGAGAGCATAAACTCTATGGTACTGACCATCATACTAAATTACCTTCCAAGCCTATCCCTTTAGATACCTTCGTTAAGAATCGTCGTGACGGGTTTGTTAAATTATATCGTCAAATACAGGGGCGCATTGAGACTACACAGAGGAATAATGCTAATCGGTATAACGTCGACGCCCACTTTCTTTTAATTGTGGAGATAAAGTCTGGCGAAAGAAATAAATCTCTAGCGGATGCGTTAAATTACTATAGTGCTAAGTTAGCTCCGGTATACCTAGGTCCCTTCATTATCAAACGTAGATGTGGTTCTTGGTCATACGAACTGCAAGACGATTCAGGTAATTCTAAAGGCGTTTGGCATGTGCAAGAATTGAAACCGTTTTGTGAATATCCACCTTCTGACGAGGAATAATCCACGGTAGGGAGTTACCTTATGTAGACAATTATCTTACATGGTGAATTACCTTACACCTTTGTATCATTTTGTATCTTACCTTATCTTATCTATCTTATCCTATCTATATTATCTTATCTTACCTTATCTTACGTTCTTTTTCTTTTTTTTGTCCCTGTGATTGGGGGCCGAAGAATACCATTCACCCGAGGATAGTCCAGGCGGGGAGGTAAAAATCCTCCAACCTAACCACTTTCTAGATTCGAGTAATTTCCTTATCTTACCTTGTACCTTACCTTACGTTACCTTGCCTTATCTTGCCTTACCTTCTCTTACCTTACGTTGCCTTTACCTTACCTTTACCTTTTGTTGTTAGTTGCCTGCTTCTCCGAATTTAAATTACCCTCATGGTTTTGGTCTCTCCTTTTTTTTATGCAGTTGTTGTAACTGTTTCACATTTTGTGGATTTTGGAGGTCAAACCTTTTAGTTTACCGACCGGGCCATTGGTTTGGGTGTCCGGAGGAAAACCGTAGTGGTATGGGGAATCTTCCGCTTCGGAGGATCTACGTCCATCTTATCTTTTCTCTCCTATCACACTTTGGGATTTAACGGGGAATTTTGGTTGACTTAGTGGGGAAACATGTTCGTTACCTTTCCTTACTTGAATCAAAATTTTTTTCTGTGTGTTTTTATTTTTTTTCTGTCTCTAGATTGTCTTTGTTTTCGTGCCCTGTGGCTGGGGGTTTGAGAGTTCCGTCACCCGAGGATTCAACTTAACCACTTTTTAGGCCACGTTTTCTATCATTTGGTTGAGGTTGGTGCAGTTAGTTTCGTTGTCATTTTGCGTCAGATTTGTAGGTGAGTTCAGCAGGGGTTGCTCGTGCCTTAGGGACCACATTATGTGAGTGCGAGGCTCTTGGCTGTTCTTTTATACCGCATCTACAATCCGCAGGATAACTAGCTGAGTTATGTGCTGATTTATTCGTTCCAGCCCCATCCTACAAAGCGGTGTAGGCCATGTATTTTCTCTCTCTACCTTTCTTTCTTTCCTTTTTCCCTTAAGTTTATTTTCTTTGTTTGGTTGTGATTGGTGGCTACTACAAATAAGTGCAGAAATCGATACCACATCTTCGAATATGACATCGTACTGTAAACATGTAAATGTAGGCTTGATTGTCTGTTCCAGCTTAGCGAGTACCGTATTTGTAGCAGTACCTTCCTTATCACGAAATTTTCTTTTGTTTGTTTTTTTTTTGCTTTGATTATCCCGATTATGACGCTTTGATTATCCCGATTATGACGCTTTTATTATCCCGATTTTGACTCCATATTTTGCAATAGTATTCCCATGACGGAATTATCTGGAGGTTTTTTCTCTTTCCTGTTAAAAAAGTAGATTTCGTGTTACCTAGTTTTTTTGTTACGGGCTAATACCATTATGGGTGCGAGCCTGGTTGTGTTGTCATCCGTTAGGAAATTGTTGAACCAGGGCCTTGAGTGTTGAAGCATCTACATTGATGGACACGCCAGATAAGGAAACCATCGCCGTTGAGGGTGTAGGGTGTTTTTATCACGAGAGGACTTGGGGATATAAGACTGCTCAGGATTGGGTCGCAGTGTAATGGTATTAGAGATCCATTCATTATTTCTCTTTCTGGACTTAGTTCCATTTTACTAGTTTTTAAGTATCTCTTTTGTTGGTTATCCCTTCAGGATACCATATTATTATTGAGTTTGCAGTACTCTGAACTGCGTTGCGTTTCATCTGTGATCAATTTCCATTGCAGTGTGGGGTGATAGGAGTTGATACGATGTAATGTGGAAGTAGTCGAATTGAAAGGGAGGCTCCCTTTGCCGCTAAGGGTCGCGCAGTTCAATTTTGTGGAACCAATTCCAACAGGAACCACCCTCGGCTTCTATATTGTGTTGTTGGGACTTGTGTCATCTAGCCTGTCTATGTAGACGTCTGGGTTGTCCAGTACCCCGTATAGAAATATGGTCATGAATGTGTTGGGTTGGCCAGTACCCTTTGCAGAAATCTGGTCATGTATGCGTTCTGGTTGTCCAGTACCTCGTACATAAATCTGGTCATGTAATTTTTTTTTATCTACCGTACTTTATTCAAAACTACGTGTAGCTTAGTTTGCCTATTGTTTACCTTTCTACTTATATTTAAAGTTTATATTTCTGTTTCTGTTTTTTTTTATTAGTGACCTTCTCTCTTTCCCGGGATTTCCTTTTAGGAATGTTTACGCAACCCCATCAACAAGTAATATGTAAAGCGTGTTGCGTACCCCAGTAGTACTAATGCGCAAAGCGTGTTGCCTATCTGGGTTTGTTCTGTGGTTTAGGGAGAATGGTACTTTCGTTATTAAATTTTGCTTAGGTCCAAATATTAGTCCAAATATTATGTACGTGAGTTGTTTTAGTTAAACTAATACATGTGTGTCTTTTAATTGTATCTCTCTTTAAATTTGCGTATGTGTAGTCGCCAATAGGTGCCTTGCGGTTGGTACCGACGATTAGTTCTATCAAAGTTTATGTTGGCCTCATTTGACAGAAGAATTCTAGTCAATCAGTGAATGTGTCATTTTTCAACCTATTCTGGTCGATGTTGGTGCTTAGAAATATTCTTCTTTTGGGTTTGGATTTTTATCTTTGGCAATTTGGGGCCATCTTAATTGGATTTAAAAAGAAAAACCATTTATATAGTTAGTCTGACTATCGTACGTGATTTGCCTTATGTATTTTTGGATTCTGTCAGCTGACTAACCATTTTTGGGATTTGTTAAGAAGATATATTTTCTCACGCACACACACCACGTGTTCGAAATAACCCTTAACATCTAAAGGGTTTATTTATTACGGGTTTTGGTTCCCCCTACGTCCTGATATTGAAAGGATTATCATAGCTTGAGATCTAAGTCACCACCTCCTTCGAAGGGACACTAGTGACCCGAAGAGCTGTCTGAACAGCGATTGGAACACCTCCGGATTACAGATAAGCTCTTATAGATCTACATACACAGAACTTTTTTTGTATCTCTCTCTTGAATTTATATTTATCTACTTGTTGCGTTGATTTCATTACTCGGTACCTTCAGTACCAGTACTGAATAATATTTATTTACTTGTAGCGTTGATTTCATTACTCGGTACCTTCAGTACCAGTACTGAATAATATTTATCTACTTGTTGCGTTGATTTCATTACTCGGTACCTTCAGTACCAGTACTGAATTGTATTTATCTACTTGAAGCGTTGATTTCGTTACTCGGTGCCTTCAGTACCAGTACTGAATTATATTTATTTGACCATTGTGTCAATTTCATTGTTTGAACCCTACTGTATGAGCAAAGCTCACAATTATTACTATTTTTTTTTCTATATTGTGATATTGAAGACCTAAATTGTTAAGTAAAGTAATTTATATTTATTTTATCTCCTAGTTTTATTTATCTGGTTCACCATATTGATAAATTATTATTTGTTTATCTTGGTAGTTCTCTGCTAGTGCCTTAAGACTCAGGGGTTTCTGGCTTTAACCGTAAAGCCAGTGGCGCGGACTCAATTCTCTTTATTTCTACTGTTTACCTCTATGGCTGAGCTCGGGCATAATTTGCCAGTAGAGTAACCGCTAGCTGAGTATTGCCAAGTTAACTTTTTAACTACCTTATCTTAAACTAAACTCAAAGAAACGTGGCATGGTGACTTAAGCAAATGTTAAACTTGAAGCAGGAGAACTCGAACAAGTAATTAAACAAATTCCCAAACCTAGAATTATTTTAGGCGACTTTAACTGACGTAGTACATCTTGGGGAAGTCATTCCACAGACACAAGGGGTGAAAAAAATGGAGAAGTTTTTAAATTCAACCGATTTTGTATTATAAAATACAGGAGATAAAACTCGGTTTAACTCTATAACTGTAAACCATTCTAGTATCGATCTGACTTTATGCGATAGTTCTCAAGCATCAACCTTACAATGGGAAGTTTTACCACATACTTACGACAGCGATCAATGGCCCATAACAATAAAAAATTGTAAATATGTAAATATTGTTTGTTGAAAAATGGAAAATTGAAAAAACGGATTGGTCACTTTATCAACAGCTAATCGAAGGGTCATCACAACAATTTAAAAGATTAGGCGGATTAGACATTGTTGAACAATTTACTAGAATCCCAAAAAATATAGCTATGATGTCTATAGGAAAAACCAAGATTTCTCAATGTAGTCACGCAGTACCCTGGTGGAATAAAAAAATGTGAAGTATGCAAAATATAAATATTCTAAAAGTTTTATCAAATCACCAATGGGTGCAAACACAAAGCTATTGAATATTTACAGAACACTAATCCAGAGCAAAATAGATTATGGTTCAATCGTATATAATTCTGCCAAAGATTCGTTGCTAAAACATCTAGACGTGGTACAAAACACAGCATTAAGATTAGCCTTGGGATCATACAGAACTAGCCCTGTAGAAAGTTTATATTTAGAAGCTAATGCTTCCTCCATTATCCATAAGATTACGTCTTAGCCTACAGTATGCAACAAAATTTTTAGCCAACCCAAATAATATTGCCTATCCCTATGTCACTAGCCTACGATTTCATAATGAATTTACCAAAAATCATAATTTACATCCATCTTTTAGTAAAAGAATCAGTAACTTTACACTTCCAACAGTTCCAAGTAATGAAATCGACTACCCTCCTCCATGCACTGTTAAAATTCCATTCTGTAATACCGATCTGACGAATCACTCCAAAGAAAACACACTTCCGTCTTCATATCGTCAATATTTCTTTGAACTAAAAAAATAATATTCTTCATACAACTCCACACCTTTCAGACATATATTAGCACTGACTCGGACAAAAGTATAAATGAAATGGTAGTTTTAGAAATGCTGTCGATTGCTACTTTGGACTTGCCATTTGGAAGTGCCACCACATATGCCCGTAACCACGATGAAGTGTGTAATGCTATAAAAGATATTTCTAAGGAGGCTGTAATGGAAGCTGTGGAAGAAAAAAAACTAATTGCCTTGGAACGAGGAAATGTTATAAATGGTATACCAATTATTAACGTTTATTGTGATGGATTCTGGGCAAAGAGATCCTACAGGACGAATTACAATTCCTTATCTGGTTGTGCTGCTATATTGGGTGCAGCTACAAAAAAAGTTATTTACGCTGGAGTACGAAACAAATATTATTTAACTTGCAAGAGGGCTAAAACAAAGCAAAAAGATATTGGGTCACATCAATGTTTTAAAAATTGGTCTGCTTCTTCTGATATACGCCTTGGATTTGAGAACAATATCTTCCAATGGCTTAATATATAATGTAATGGTAACAGATGGAGACAGTTCCAGTTATAAAACCGTATTAGAAAGTAATCCATACAAAGAATATAATGTAAAAGTAAAAAAAAAATTAAATGTCGCAACCACCCTTTGCGAAATTATTTTAAAAAAGTGACTGAAATCAGTAAAGATGTTGAAGCTGGTCCCTCGTTTTCAGGAAGAAAATTAAGATTATTGTCTGCTTTTCAATTCCAATATATTTATGATCGAAAAAATTAATACTTTTTTATTTTTTAGGAAAATCTGCTGAGCTTTCGGTATGCTGTAACAAAGGCAATCAGCTACAGAATACAAGAAACCTATAATGATCAAGAAAAAGTTAAAAAACTTACTTCTTATATTATGAATAATCCTAGTGATATTTTGGGAGAAAATAAAAGGTGTAAAAAATATGGATATTTCTGTCTGAAAAACGAAGTCTCTACCAACTATATTTTCCATGATATGAACTTAACTCGTAAGGATTTTTTGACAATTGACATTTTTGACAATTTTTTTATTAAATTTATTATACTAACCCTTACTCCGTGAAAGTCCATCTTGCTAAAAATAACAAACAACTAAACGTTTGAATGGAACTTCCACGCTTTTAAAATACAATAACAAGCATCGTCAGCTGTCATTGTATTTTAAAAGCTAATTTTTCAATTATACGTGAAAAATTCGTTCAAACGTTTAAATGTTTGTTTTTCTTAATTTTTTATGTCCTGTGAATAATATAACACATTTTTTAGCTATTTACGATCGACCTGTTCGATACTTGGCAAACCATTCAGAAAGTTTGATAGTGAATGAAGATACCAATTGTGTAGAACAGTTCAATTCCCTTATACGGGGTTGGGATAAAGTATGGATCCAAATAAATATCTTTTAAACGAAAAGAACGATATTTAAGAAAATTTGCAGGTAAGTGCAATGGAACAAAACGCATCTGATGTACATTTTTTTGATAATAATGTACTTCCGGTTTAACCGGAAATGCCATCAACTTCTTTAATTTAAATGGGACACCCTATATATTTTACAGATTTTGAAAGAGCTTGTTATTTTAAATTCATACATACTGAGTTTAGTTTAAAAAAAATTTTTTAAAATGAGTAATAACTCACTGTTAGTAGTACAATAGATGTACATTTCATTATTTTAGAATAATGAGAAACAAAATTACTTCGAATGTTCAAAATGCTCGCCGTTTACTCTCTGATAATATGCCATCCTATTAACAAATTCTTGAGTCACTCTTTCCAAGACTTCTCCACGTATTAGTTCACATTCATCAATAATTCTTTGTCTCAATTCCGCTAAGTTTGTTGGTCTTCTAACGTAAACACGTGATTTTAGATAACCCCAAAGAAAAAAATCTAACGGGCTAAGATCCAAATTTTCATAAATATCGTTCTTTTCGTTTAAAAGATATTTACTTGGTTCCATACTTTATCCCAACCCTGTATATAAGCACATTAGCGGAAAAAAAGATTAACTATTGCTCAAAGAGATTCTTTCAAGGTAGAGTTCACGCATCAATTATTGCCTGGAATACCAAAGAGCTAATACCCGAAATATATCATCTATTCAAGACAGACTAACAGAAAATTTGAAGAAAAGAGCTGTCCAACGGAAAAAGTATCTTCGAGGAAGAAAACATATGCTCAGCTTTATTGGGCAAGATTACGGAGAAAATTGCCAAAAACCCCATATGACAGAGGAGAATGACGAAAAAAAGTTTTAATTTGGATAATTATAGTAAGAAAGAATTTGAAATTTATCAAACTGAACTCATGTCCCACGAACAAACAAATTCTTTTACATGGAGTAATGAAAGGAGAAAAAGGATTACTGCATCAAAATTCGGAAAAATTTGTCGCGTTCAAATAGATACCAACAAAAAAAAAAGATTTGTTGGGGATATCCAAAAATAATTAACTCATTACCAATACGATATGGAATTAGAAATGAACTTAAAGTTTTGTCCGTGCTCGAAACATTGTTAAATGTGCAAATTATGAGATGTGGTTTACTTATCGATAAACATTTACAGTTTTTAGGAGCAACTCCTGAGGGCATTAACTCTAACATACATATATTGTAGAAATAAAATGTCCATACTGTGCTAGAAATATGACACCCGAAGAAGGAATTCAGAGAAAAAGAATTAGGTTTTGGAACAAGACAGGTATGATAAATAAAAAACACAATGGTTTTACTAAATCCAACGTAATGTGACTAAGTTGGATGCTTGCATTTTTGTCGTTTGGACTCCACTTGGATTAAAACATGAAATAATTTCAAAAGACTATTTCTGGATTAATAGTATGGAAAAAAAATTAGTAAACTTTTTTACCCTTTTCATTTACCAGAACTAGTAGACAGTCGGAAAGCCAGAAATATGTAGATTCGTAAACCAGTTTATGTAACGGAAGCAATTAAAAAGAAATCTTTAAAGTAAAATGTTTTAGTTGTTTTATTTTATTTTCCCTATTACCTTATTTCATGACTTACACCATACATAAATTATCTCAGGCAGTATTGATAAAAAAATTAAAGAAAAATATCAGTTTTTAAAGATCAAAACAAAAATGTAATTGTTACTGAACAACTGTCGAAAAAACAAAGAAAACATAGTGTGTTGTGAACACAACATAGTGTGGAAAAGCCAAATTGAATAAATTAATTATTTCGATTACTGTACATATTTATATAAAATCCCGAAACACGTCAAATTTAAATTATAAATTGACATTCTTTAAAGTGAAAGTGTGATCCCGACCTTCAACCCCTGTTATGTTAATTAACTTTAGAAGACTATAAGCGATTTCGTCCCGCTTTGCTACCATACTTTGGTCTGTCCAATACCTACCAATCGATTTCGTTTCGAAAAACGATGGATAGAGAATTCTTTCGAAAAACGATGGATATAGAATTTGTTTCGAAAAACGATGGATAGAGAATGAAGAGACCTTTCAAACGAAATATCACAAGCCCATCCTTCTTATTTAAAAAATTGGGGGTTGGAACTGTCACTCAAAGGGGGTTGCAGGTAGGGATCACATTTTCACTTTAAAGAATGTATATAATTTAAAATTTGACGTGTTTCGAGATTTTCTGTAAATATGTACAGTAATCGAACTAATGAATAAATTCCACACTGTATAAATATATTAGTTACAATATTGTTGGTATATTCTATTGGACATTTTATTAATTAAAAATACATGCGCTAACAAAATTTTCTTTATGATAATTATTATTTTATAAAATCAACAAGTAATCAGCTAATGTGCAGCAATAAATTATTTTAACGGTTAACCTCTTAAGCCGTTAAAAATCAATCTCAACGAATTTACCAGTCTCGCATCAACATTTAATATCAAGCACATATTAATAAAATATTTCACAGCACTTTTTTAGTACCTTATTAATAATTATAACTAAGAAGATTCTACAGTTACGCAAAGTCGGTGGCTGCAGTATGGCCCAGAGCCAGTCAACATTGTAGTCACCCCCAAATCGTGCTGGCGATTGCCTTGAAGCAAAGCCAACAATAAAAAGAAGAAGAAGAAAGCAAATTATTAATACTTTAAATTTTTATTAACTGAGTGTACAAATCGTAGCTTGTAGATTGTCTAGTTGAATATTTCCGTCCCGGTTTAAACAATATTTTTTACGCTTAACGTATTTTATTAACATAGGAACAATTTTATTTTATTTAATAAATTGATTCACCATTACATATTATATCAAATCCAACTCAATATCTATCATTCTTACATTTTTTCATATATAGGAAACATTTAATATTTGATAATTTCAGTGTTTTTATAGTACGTTACTGAAAGATCTATTTCCTACTGGGTTGTATTTAATACACAATTTTATTTTCATACATTTTTTTCATATATTTTATACAATATATTTTAGAGAGAAGCTCGGGACTATTACACATTCCATTAATTATATTAAAAAACTGTATGAGATCTCTTTGCTTTCTGCGAATCTCTAGGGTAGGGATGTTTAATAAAAGCTCTAAAATATCATAACGATGGAAAATACGCATCTTAAAGGCAATGTATCTTAAAAAATTGTGCTGAACTGATTCTAGTTTAGCTTTATAAGTAATGTAATGTAATAAAGAATAATTTCTCGGGGAACAGACTTCGAATATCCTTCTCATTCACCTGAACTGACGCCACCTGACGCATAATGAAGGAAAAAATATTTCATTCGGAAAATCGGTCGGCGAATATTGCCGAACTACGGGAAACAATACAAAATATTTTTCGGCAGTTCCATCAACCACTTTTTATAAATATGTTTATTGACTTTCAAAATCGATATGAAGCTTGTTTGCGTCGAACATTTTGAACACTTACATTACAGAAATTAAAAATTAATTTTTATTTTTATTTTCGGTACTGTTTCTTTTGGCGGATACTGTAAACTAAAATAAAATAAAAAGCATGTTACGCACGAATGGAAAAGTTGCGCACGAAAACGCTTAGCGGCGAGTGCGTAATTCCGTAAGTGTGTAATAGTATATTACGTAACGTGTGTGGTAAAATGCTTTACAGCAATAGTTACGTACTATACTTTACCTACGACTTACTTGTACCTGCATTAATAATCTTTTTAAGAACAATAAATAACTGCACAGTTAAACTAAACTTCCTCTATTTATTCGAAAAATCGCTTTAAAATTCAATTACAGCTGTTTCGCTATAACTAGCATCGTCAGATTGACATATTTTTTCAAAGTTTATTAGAAGAGACATAATTACACCAAACTACCCCTAAACTTTTTTGATAGATAATGAGGTTTACCCCTAAGCGTTTTGAAAAATGATAGGTATCCTAAAAATAATGTAGGTGAGGACTGCAATAGTTTAGGCCAATAAATGAAAGTTTTCGTTTCAAAAAGTAAATCTTGCAGATTATTCGTTGTTATTAAGTATACATTTAATATGTATTACTAATATTTGTGTGTATTTGACTTTTCCTTGCAGGAAATTGGAAATTTTTATACCCAAATAAAATTAATAAAGATTAAATTTAATCAATTGAAAAATGAGAACTGGCGTTTCTTTGAACTTGTAATATGGTGGTAAGGAGCTACTTTTCAAAAACTGACTTTTACCCCTGATAAATGCAAAAAAGGATTTACTACAATAATTTAAATTATTCTTACAAAGTATTAAAAAGTTGTTTAACAGTGAGCTAATTTTTAATCTTATATACTCCGCCACTAGTGTATATACTGAATTTCCTCTAAAAGATATTTTCTTATACGTACAGATAACCAAAGAAAAATATTCTTTCATTAAAGGTATTTTTTGGAAAACTGCCATGAGTAGTATAAAGCAGTGTTTTAGATTTTAAGTGCAGGTTTATATTTGAGAAGGAACCTGTGTAAAATCATTAATACCTGTTTTACTTAAAATAAACACATCACATTCAGATGAATATAAAATTATTTATTATATTACTACCTTAGTTTTACTTTTACACTATTTTTTTATTATTTTCAAATAATACATTATTCGTCACATTCAAATATACATTTATCTACCTTTATAAATGTTTCTTGTTGGTTATGGATAGGTACTTCTATAGAAACCTAGTTATATAGAAAATCATTCTGTTGGAAAGAGATAGTAACTTTTCCCCTAATGTCGTAGATGGTCGTTTATAAATTGTGACATTAATTATACATAAATATGAAATAACAGCTGCGATTTATGAAGCATACTGTACGATTAAAATGCTTATAAATTAGTTTTAGTTTTATGAATATGTAAGATAATTTATTGAATTTTGAACTAACCGCGTAGAAGTGATTTTAAGCAAGTGATTGCTAGGATATTTAGATAATTATTGTGTTGATAAATGATAAATCTGTTTTATGTATTATAAGCGCACAAATAATTTAGAATAGTATTAAAAGTAAGATTATGTTCATTTCCGTTAAAAAATACAAAACATTAATTTAAAACTTTATTCTAAATCAAACACCTACTTATCAGATAAGCCTAAGGGAGCATTTATAAATTTAATTTATTGTTAACTTGAACTATTTGCACCATACGTAACTATAGGCTTTATTACTGTCATATACAGCCAATACATTTGTTTGGGTTTCATTCCCCAAGACTTACCGCATATCCTACTACATGTCCAAAAGGAGTCTTATCCAGTATAACTCCTAGATATTTAACTTTATTGCCTTCCTTAATAGTTTCTACATAGAGGGTGGCAGTGTCGAGTTTATCCAGTGTTCGCTTCCAAGTGAAACTGATTACTATTGCGTTACTGTGACCTTAAGTTGTTCTTAGTTACGCCACATAGTAACAATATTAAGTGCAAGTTGAGTCACTTTAGAGATAACCTCTTACCTCCAGATCATTTGCGTACCTCTATCATCTGGTTGTCAAGGACCAAGATCAGGTCATACACAGCAACTACAGAAGGAAGAAAGTATTCCCCTCTGCAGGTAGCCCCTAACCTTCTTCATCTTTTCAATCTTCAGTAATGGTAAGATTAGCCTGTTCTCAAACGTCGCCTTAATCCAGTTACCGTATGGTAGAGGATATACTTCTACCTCCTCTGGAGGTATTGCTACTTTGAAGACTTCATCGTCCAGTGGCGTTTCTGTTGGTTTTCTTTCCTGATACGCATGCTAGTGGGCACTACGAGAAAATTCCGTTATTAGTTCTTCCTTAATATGTTTATCAAGAATCTCAATGTCTTAATAATTGGTGAACCTGGGAAGTAGTTTCGGAAACAGATTTACATGAAATACATCAAAAATTACGAATATAATCAACGTGTATCTCTTAAGAAAACTAGCAGACGATATTGAGACAAAGGAAAATTTTTGAAGATGACTTCGACCATCAATCTAAAATTCTTAAATACTTGTATTTACTTGCGGAATGCCCTGCCTTGTAGAATTATAGGGCTAGATACCTAGGAACATACGTATTAGAAGAGGAGGATCTACCTGATTTAAAGCCCGACGATGTCCTAAACTTTCTAAGGCTATGGCCTCCAATTTTTACGCGATGCGCTACGTCTAGCGTGCCGTGACGTTGCCTACGGCGTGAATACGTAACTTGTAACTTCACGTGGTCACTTGAAAAGTTGCAGCGCTTCAGAGAGTCGGCTTTTTAATACATGAATTAGTACAAGAATGGTTACAAAAATTTTAGCGCTTCTTTTGCTAGAAGAAGAAGAGGATGACGATTACGTTATGCAAATGTCACTGGCGCAAAAAAGGCGAAGGAAGCACGAGTTATTTGTTACAAGAAATACAGAAGGTTGCTTTAATATGTTGCTAAAGCACCTAACACATAACGATATTAAGTTTGTTGAATATTTCCGTTTATCCAAGGAACAATTTGTAAAGGTGCTAGATCTTGTTAAAATTGATATATCAAGACAACCATCTAAGAGATACAATAAACCGATTTCAGCTGAAGAAAAATAAGGCATTTATTATAACCACATTTAATTATCAGAAGCATCCGAATCATAACCACATACAATTAGAATCATCCGATGGTGGCACTGGAGTTGACTCATAATTGTTTTAAGTCAAAAAGCAAGTCGAATTATCTGAAGACAATGGAGCTGCAACACACTATCGTGATGGTACTGTCACAAGAATTGGCTGGTTTGTCGATACTAAAGGTGCAACTTCTGGTGCTTGAAGTAATTTAATTTGGGCTTCAGTCACAAGCTGACACACTTTGAGCCTAAAAACTGCCTGTGCATGTGGTGGAAAAGTATCAACAACATCGGCCATTGAATAAAAAACATTTTTTATTGGTGTCTGAACCGACTCGGCAGAAGTTTTTTCCAGAAGCTTTTCATAAACAAGAGATCGTTTAGCTTCCCTTTGGTTAAGTATGTCCAACGCTGAATTTGCTTTAATCTTTTTTCGCTTTGGTGCTTGTAATAATTCCTCATATGCATCTGGTATTTGTGTTGGCCTTTGAATGACCCTTGGCGTGACCTCGTCAGCGTGGTCATCATCAAGTAACTGGTGCTTCTGTATTTTATCTTGTGTGTTGTCATATATGACATTCTGTTCACTATTCTCCTCTGCCATAGGTAATGGTATCTGCCGACTTTCTGCTTCGACATTTGTTACGGTTTCACTACAAATATCAATAAATATATGTAAATTAGATTCTATATGTAACTTCACGCACTTATCAACCTACAATGAACTAATAACAATAAGTATGTTAAAATATATTACCGACTGTCAAATACGCTATCTGATAAAAATTACATTAACATTCCGTATTTCCAAAGTGTATTTACTCTTGCTGAGCCAGTTCCCAAGTCTTTTTTCTTTTTATTATATTGGTACCGAAGACTTTTCCATCGCTTTTTGCATTCTGAAACTAAAAGCATATGTTTTTAGGTATTTAGCTACTGGAGAAAGTATGCAGTCTCTGGCTTTTCAGTTTAGAATATCACATAACTATATATCCGTTATGCAAGCACCTGAAACTTATATATCTGCCAAATATAAAGGAAGATATTTTAAGAACTGCTGCCAACAAGTTTATGTCAAAATGGAATTTTCCTTGTTTTGGTGCCATTGATGGCAAGCACTGCCGTATAAAGTGTCCTCCCAACTCAGGATCCCTTTATTTTAATTATAAACAATTTTTCTCTATTGTTTTGCTGGCTATAGCAGATGCTAACTGTAAATTTTTATGTGTGGACATTGGCTCTTACGGAAAAGGCGACAGCGGAATATTTTCTAAATCATTTGTACCTCACTTTATAGTTGGAGATGATGGATTTAAATTGTTGCCTCGTTTAATGAAACCATACCCTTTTTCCCAAATTCAAGATGTTGAAAAAAGACAATTCAACTATCGGCTCAGCAGAGCTCGTAAAAACATTGATAGTGACTTCGGAATTCTTGCAAACGTATTCAGAATTTTTTACACTCCTATACCAGAAACTATAGACACTCTTATTATGGCATCTTGTTGTCTTAACATGCTCATAACAGACAAAAATATTCATTTTAATAACAATATCAACAAGAACAAAATGCCAGCTGGAAATATGATATCTTTAAGACGAGCAGGAGGGGCCGAGGTTGTTTCAGCACTGAATATTAGAAACGAAATAAAACAGTACATTTGTTCACTACAGGGAAGGCTTACTTGGCAAAATGAATAAATGTAAATTGTTTTATACCCCGTACACAATGGTGATAGTTTAAGTATGAAAGTAACAAATAAAACTTAACTGGTAAACCAACAACTTCACTTATTTCTTCCCAACACTTATGCTTTTCTATGTTATTTTTATAGTTTTTATCACTAGCATCATATAATGACCTATAGTTTTTCATCATCTCAATTAATAACTCATCTTTTTCTTTACTAAACTTATTATTCATTTTGGTGATACTTCACTTTTTTGTCTCGCTTGCGTGACGTTATAATGCTCAGAATTGACTCAAGACGCGGCACGCAGCACTTGAACGCCACCTACGACGCGCAAGAGAGACAATACCGATTTATTTGCATTTGCAGCATACAGACGCGGCGTCTGGCGTGACGTTATATGCGACCTATGACGTTTATTGGAGACCAGCGCCTTAGGAAGATAGGACTAAAGAAGCTGCTATAAGTCTGAGAAAACTTCAGGCCCATAGTAAGTAAGTGGGAGGCATATAGATCATAGGTCGCATGCACTCCATACATACATACATACATACATACATTTACCATTATTTCCATGTGTCAATAACAAAATGAGCTAGCAACTTGTTTAGATAAAACCTAGGATATATTTCAAATTGCTCAATCAGAAATCGAATAACTGGGCTTATCAGGTTTGAACTTAACTAAACATGAACGATCTTCAGTTGAAGAAAAATAATTTCAAAAGTTATCTGTCCCCACAATTAAACAGTCAATCGCAACTTAAATAAAATCAAGAAAATAATTCGCTGCAATTTAACAGTAGGTATAGTCAATGGTCAAACTTTACGGACACGTTTAGCGCATTTATTGATAAAAATACTTCTTTGATAAAAATACATAAATTTTATTATTTTAAATCTGCTTTAACAAGTAAGGCTTTAAGTATTATTAATTTTTTAGAGGCTATGGAATCAAATTACAACACGGCTTGGAATCTTTTAATAAAACGCTTTGAAAATAAACGAATTATTATTTATACTCTTGTAAAGGTTATTTTTGATTTAAAATCATTAACCAAGGAATCACATCAGGGTTTAAGACAACTTTTAGATAAACACTTTGAACACATTAAAGCACTAATAAATGTAGGGTAACCAAGTTGGGATACTACTATTAATTTACCTCATATCAAAGAAACTAGATCCAGCAACAATGAGGGATTGGACAACATCAATAACAAAAAAATAATTTACGACCATCTATGAGTTCATTACATTCCTAAAAAATAAATTAATAGAATAAAGTTTAGGAGTTTTCAACACAAATCCAAATTATCCAAAATACTCGAACAAAATCACATACTAACTCATCATTCACAAAAAACACAACAATTAAGAACCGTATTAATTAAGAACCACATTTACAGCTGCTTAAATTTCTTAAAGTAAACCACCACATAAAGACTAGCAGCGGATAAAAAAATAGCGCTTAGATCGTCAGAATATCATTCGCAAAGATACAAGTAATGTCAAAGAAAACACAATACCTTACTTTGTTTTAAACAAAATAATCAAATCAATCAAATTCAACCACTGACAGAGAACACAAATTCAAATAATCAAAATTCAAATGCTATCAATCAGTCTCAAGTACTGTACACAAACTCATTAAGTCAAAAACAATCAGTGCAATCTTTTTAAAACTCAGGCACATCACATTCTATGGACAACAACCTCTCAAACTATTCAATCACGGTAACAAACTATAGTTTCTATTATCAATTGCTCTCATTCAACAATCTTATAACAACCGAGTATATTGTGGATCCCTCCTGGAATCTAGTAGTTCTTCAAACTTTCAGTATTAGTCAAACAAAAAGTAATTAACAATTGTTCGTGAAACCATTAAATCCCTTCTTCTTATTGGTTATAAAAACTCTTTTCTTCTTGGTACTGAAAAAAAAAACTGGAAACATTCCAGATTAATATCAGTAAAGTCTGAATTTATTCAAATGCCTAATGAGTGCATATTAAATATTTTACCAGAGGAACTTGAGTCCCAAAAATATTTCCTAGGGACTACCAAAAGGGATGATTCTCGCAGATACACAGTAAGCCTACCCCTGAAGCCTAATTATGGTACCACAGTCTCCCCAGAGTTGCCAGAATTACTAATATGTTTTCTAGATTTTGAGAAAGTTGAGAAAGTTTTCATTGTGTAATTAATTATATAAAGTGTTGAGTTGTGTTTTTATTAGTGTTATCTTCAATAAACGGCTTGAAGTAAGACCATTTATGTCTAAAAAATAAATAATTTGGTATTTAAATGAGTTCTTGCATCGTGATTATCAAGAAATTTACAAACAGTCGATTTTTAAACTAGTTAAAATCCATTTAAAAATCCATTTAGACTGTTAATAAATCAATTTATCAAAATAAATTAACAAGCAGGTTGCCAGCTTGTAATATTATTCCAATATAAGAGTATAACGATGATGAATGCTGACAAGTCTATTTCACTTAAAGAGATTTTGGAGGAAATTATTAAAACTAAAAAACTTAATAGAGGCATCTGAAGCTAGGCTCTTATTTAAGATACAGACAGTACACAATAAAACTAATGATTTGGAAAAGGAAAACGTGGCAGGACATATTTGAGAATGTTTTTTCACATTATGATCATATCATTTGTGTTGGCGATTTTAATATCAACATGTTAAACATGGATGATAAAGCAACCATTACATTTGCTGATATTTTGGAGATGTTTGACCTTGTCCAATTAATAAAAGTACCCACACGTGGTGCATCACTCCTTGATTTAATTATTACAAGTTTTTCTGTTGAAAGTTGTTCTGAATGGTTAAGTGAAGTTTTAATAGCAGATCACGCAGGACTTAACTGTAAATTTTCACTTAACGTTGATATATTAAATAAACCTAAAATTAAATATAGATCTTTAAAACAAATTGATTGTGCTGCCTTTCAATATGATCTTGAACTGCTTCCATGGCATAATATTTACACTGTGAGTGATATTGATGACAAGGTAAAAATCTTAAATAATAATTTAACCCAAACTTTGAATCGGCATGTTCCATTAAAAACAGTTAAGCTAAAACGTAACACTTAGGCTCCTTGGATCACTCATACTATTAAAATTATGCAAAATTTAAGGAATAAGGCTTTAAATAAATTTCGTCAGACAAAACGTTCAGTTCATTGGGATTACTATAAACAGTTGCGGAATTATACAAATACAGCAATTAAGACAGAAAAACGAGCTTATCTCAATTGCAAATTACAAAACAGTATTAGCAAAGAGAAATGGAGAAAACTGAAAAGATTGAACATTTCCAAAAATAAATTAAAAGAAATACCTTCTCATTTACAATCAGTTAACAGCTTAAACAGTTATTTTATTATTTCTACTGACCATCTACATCCGAATGATGAGTTATTAGAATTTTACATCAAGAATAAAAGAAGTAATATCTCAGAAGAATTTACATTTCAGTTTGTTTCAGACAATGACATCTACAATATCATTATGCTTATGAAATCCAAAGCTTTTGGTTACGACAATATAAATATTGATATCATCAAGTTATGTTGCCCATTCATAATACCGTACATTAGACATATCATTAATGCTTGTTTGAAAAGTGGTTATTTTCCTTGAGCTTGGAAAGTTGCCGTAGTAATGCCTTTAGCTAAAATTAATTCACCTAAAACTTTTAATGATTTAAGATCAATAAGCATTTTGCCGATATTGTCAAAACTCTTAGAAAAAGTTATGGAAATGCAAATAAGATTATTTATAAATAAGTAAAATTTGCTACCTGACAAACAATCAGGTTTTAGAAAAGGTTTTAGCTGTGCTAGTGCATTGGCAAATATAACTGATGAGTTAATGCAGGCTGCTGATTGTAATAAGATTTCAGTTCTAATTTTACTGGATTATAACAAAGCTTTTGACAGGATTGATCACAGTTTTTTAATAGCTATCCGTAATTATTATAACTTTAGTAAGACTGCTTGTCAACTTTTGAAATCATACCTTTGCGATAGAAGTCAAACAGTTAGAATTTGCGATAAAGAATCAAATTTTTTAAAAATCAAAGCTGGTGTTCCTCAGGGTAGTATTCTTGGACCGTTACTTTTTACTATTTATACCATAATAATATTAAAGCCTAGAGGTTAATAGCCCTAAGGGATTATCCTGGATGTAATTCCCTCTAAGATCAGTATAACTGTGCAATGATATAGAAAAACCAGGAAAAAACTATATCATGCTGATCTTTACAATAACTTAATATATTTGTGTTTTACATTTATGTCTTATCTATGTATAAAATGTAAACTCAATCAAAGTAAACGGTTTAATAGTGGAGAACGTCCAAGATTTATTTGTTCATTAACAACTTTAAATTGTGGATTTGTTAGATGTCTTTTTATTTCAAGTTCTTCAAGGAAATCTAAATTTTGTTTTTTATCACAAGTGTGTAGTATTTGGATGTCATTATTGTGTAAGAGTGAGGTTGGATGTCTAAATCATTTGGACTAGATGACATGGGAAATAAAGGTCTAGAGTTTAAAACAGCTTCAACTTGTGTGACTAAAGTTGTAAGACCTTCGTATGTTAACGAAGCCTTACCCATAATTCTTTTTAAATGGTGTTTGCAAGAACGAACACCTGCTTCCCACAAACCCCCAAAATTTGGAGAGTTAGCTAGAATTAAATACCAAGCCACTCCTTCTTCTTCTAGACTACTAGCAATTAATGTTTTACTATTTCTAAAAAACATTTTTAAATCGTTAAGTTCATTCTTAGCCCCAACAAAATTAGAGCCATTATCTGAAAAAACTTGAACAGGTTTACCTCTTCGAGATACAAAACTACGAAAACAAGCTAAAAAAGCCTCTGACGTCAAGTCCGATACCACTTCTAAATGGATTGCTTTTGTAGACATGCAGATAAATAAACTAATCCAACATTTAACTAGTTTTGAGCCACGACCAGAAATACGTTTTATCAGAAAAGGTCCTAAATAATCTATGCCTACAGAGCTAAAAGGTAAAGAAGGAGTAACTCTTGGTTTTGGAAGGATTCCCATTAGTTGGGTAATATTTTTAGGATTGGCTCTAAAACAAGTAATGCATTCGTGTGTGATCTTTCTAGCTAAGTTTTTTTCACCCAAAACCCAATAAGTTTCTCTAATATTGCTTAACAACGTTTGTGAGCAACTTTTTATGTTCATATTGAAAAATTAAGACAGTTAGTTTATGTTTTGCTGTTAATAAAATTGGGTATTTTTGCAAATAACTTAAATTTGACAACTGCAACCTACCCCCCACCCGAAGGATACCATCAGAATCAACAAATGGGTTTAATTTGCGTAGATTTCTATTGCTATTGACACAGTTTTTTCTTTTTAATTCCTTTAATTCATTTTGAAATGATTCTTTTTGAGCAATTTTTACTAGAACCAATTTTGCCATGTTTAACTCATTAGCTCTAAGATATTTTTCCCTGAACTTATTAAACCATCTTAAACACCAGGCAATTACTCGCTGTAGCTCACTATAACTACTCATATTTTGAATCAAGGGAAACAACTCAATTTCTACCACTTGCACAGGTTCAACTATTAATTTCAATTCAGGTAACTCCTGATATTTTATTAAAGATATAGGCCAACTAGATTCATTTAAAATGAGCCACTTGGGACCATACCACCACTTATCACAGTCTATTAAATTTTTCGGAAGTACTCCACGGGACAACATATCTGCTGGGTTATCCTCTGAACGTACATGACGCCAATTCTCAAGATTCGTTAAATTTTGAATTTTTGCTATCCTATTTGCGACGAATACTTGCAAACTTCCAGGAGACATGTTAATCCATCCTAACACAACTGTTGAATCTGACCACAAAATAATACGGTTGAACTTTAATTTCATATGTTCTTTTACCTTGGCAACTAACTCGGCTAAAATCAACGCTCCACACAATTCTAATCTTGGGATTGTTAAGGTTTTGAGCGGGGACACTCTCACCTTAGAACAGAGCAAACTAATTTTTGTTTCATGAGGACCAACACTTTTAATATAAACACATGCACCATATGCTTGCATTGATGCGTCTGCAAATCCATGTAATTCTACATACTCTGCCTCAGAACACAGTACATTTCTTGGAATTTCTAACTTATTAATATCCAGTAACTCTGTCCCTAATTTTTTCCATGTTCTTTGCATCGAAACAGGAATCTCATCATCCCATGCCAAGTGTTCTTCCCATAACTTTTGAAGTAAAATCTTTCCTATAACAACACAAGGCCCCAATAGACCTAATGGATCAAAAATTCTTGAAATTTGAGAAAGCAATAACCTTTTTGTATACTTTTTGTTGCTTTGTTCGAAATTTACACAATACATTAATTTATCCTCGCAAGGAGACCAATAAAGTCCCAATGTTTTGGTTTGATCCTTTTCTCCAAAATGTTTATCTAAATCAGAACTGCCTACTACCAATTTCTGTAAAACGTCATCACTATTAGAAATCCACTTTCTCAACCTAAAACCAGCAGTCTCAAGAATTTTTGATACCTCTTTACATAAAACTATTGCATCTGAGACATTTTTTGCACCAGATAGCATGTCATCGACATAAAAGTCATACTTCTGAAGCTTCAGGTTTGTTCTTCATATTGTCCAATACGAGTTGTACTAATGATCGTATTGCCAAAAAAGGTGCAGATCTTGTCCCATATGTGACTGTATTTAACGCAAATTCCTCAAGTTCATTTGTAGAATTATCCCTCCACAAAATCTTTTGAAGTGACCTCTGACTATAATCAACCAGAATCATACGATACATTTTCTCAAAATCTGCACACATCACTATAGAATGTTTCCTAAATCTAAGAAGAATTGACCATAAATCGTCTTGAATCTTTGGACCTGTATACTGAAGATCGTTAAGTGACTTCCCTGAAGTAGTTTTTGCAGACCCATTAAATACAACTCTTAATTTAGTGGTTGTACTTTTTTCATTTAAGACGCCATGATGAGGGAGATAATAAGAAATACCTTTCTCATCTGATCCTACTGGTACTTTTGACATGTGTCCTAAATTCCTATATTCATTCATAAACTCAACATACATCTTTTTCATTACTGAATTTCTATCTAACCTTTTTTCCAAAGCCAAGAATCTTTTAATAGCTAATTCCTTTGAGTCACCTAAGCTTTCAGGAGATTCACACAAAGGGATCTGAACTATAAATTTACCATTAACACAACGCTTTGTTGTCTCTGTGAAGATTTTTTCACATTCTATTTCATCTACACTTAAAGTAGACGGCACGGAAAATGGTTCTTCAATTTCCCAAAATTTTTTCAATTGTTCCTGGACATCAAAACTAATAGCTAAATTACAATGGACTGTAGACTTCGACCTGACATCTGGAACAATAGACCCTGCCACTAACCATCCTAACTGAGATTTCTGAAGAACAGGTTGTTGGTATCCTAAATTAATTTGCCCAGCACATAACAATCTATAAAATACATTGACTCCTAACAACAAGTCAATATTTCTACTCTTGTTAAACTGTGGATCAGCAAGTTTAATATTACTAGGTACATTCAAATGACAAATGTTCACTGTATGACTTGGAACAGCTTCATTGATAACAGGAACTACTAAACATGACACTTCTAATTGAAAATTACTATGCTTTGATCTAATTCTAATAGTAGATCTATACTTCAATTCAGAAACAACCTGATTTATACCAACTATAGCAGCATCAACATCTTCTAACTCCAAGTCTAATATTTTGCAAAAATCAGATGTTATTAGATTTACTTGTGAACCACTGTCCAGTAAAACCCTACAGGAATGGTAAGATCCATGCACATTTGCCGCATCAACCATTGCAGTGTACAGTATATGAGAACTAGAAACAGATTCTATAAAGTTCGAACCCACTAATGATGTAGCTCCCTGTTCAGAAGTTTGTTGTTGATTAATTTCTAAATTTTTGTCTGAGTCAGAAATTTTATCATAGTGCAACAAAACATGGTGTGAACCATTACATTTTTCACACGCAAGAGCATTTTTACACATTTTGCTCATATGACCTTTTTTAAAACATCGTAAACATAAACCTAATCGTTTAAGTTCCTGATATCTATTAAAAACTTTAAGTTTCAAAAATTTGAAGCACTCTGTGAAATCATGATTACACAGAAAGCAAAACTGCGACGAAGTTGTTAACACGGCTTTTTGTACTTTATTTTTCTGAAAATTATTTTATCTAAAAATTTAACAAAAATATTTATTTAAATTTAAGAGCTCGGCTGTAATCTTTTAAATCTTTCGACTCTTCTATGTCAGACATTTTTATTTCAACAAACAAGTTCACACAAGCTGAGCGTAAAACTAGAAAATAATAGTTACCTAACTATCGAAAGTGTACTAATAAATTTTTTAATTGGAACGACTCACCAATATGTAACACTACCCAGCTTTTTGTTTTCTATAAGCCAGCCTTTCCAATACTCTCTTTGCTAAGACGTTGACTTCCAAACCTTATTGTTCCAACTCTGCTAACTTAAAACATATAGGTCTTCTCGGAGTTCTAAACAGCATATACCAAAATGCAGGGTTCCAGATTTACTCTGCTCTTTTCGCCTAATTATTTCGAGTATAAATTCTTGTCTATCCGGCTCGAAGGACCAAATGTTCTGGATTATTATCCAATCTCCAATTATTTCCAAAAAAATATCAGTACTCGAAATAAAAACTATTTATTCATACATAATGACATTATTCAAAAAAACCGAAGTGACATTACTAAAATTGATATTGTCAAGAACATTTAAAATATAATATCTAATCTTGTGCTGGATAATAAACAGGGTGTTGCCACTAACTAAATATTTAATAATATGGAAAGTTCTAAACAATCTTAATAAGATGGACTTCCAAAAAGTAAGAGTTGGTACAATAAATTTAATTAGTGTATGCTTGTATTTTTATCATTACGATTGTATATGTACATTTTTTATTGTAATGTCTGATGTGGATGATAAATTATTTATTATTATTATTATATCCACACAGGAGAATCGATCAAAGTAGCATCCTGGCGATTTGAATGTAGATTTTACAAAAATCATGTATTAAAATCACTTTAAGTGCACTTTATGAATGAGTATAAAGGTCTAAGACACATGACCATGAAAACATATGAAAACAACACATAATCAGTATAAAATCTATCACTGGTTTCTAAAGGAATCCAGTTGCGGGTGGTTTTCGACGGTTTGAGAGGCATATCAATAAAAGACCCACTCAAGATTGGTCTTACTATTGAAAAACCTATTCTCAATATTATTTCGATTTTTAAGCAATAAGGTAGCGTTTACAGCCGACATTTTATCGACAAGTTAATATCTCTTATGATCAGCAAAAAAAAACAAAGAATAGTTTCGCGAAAAAACGCCATAGTTACTGTAAACCATTGTCCATTAAGCACAAATACATACAATTTGGCATCTTAATTATATCTTTCAATGACAAGTAACGAGTAATCCAGAATAAAAGGCATAACTTACAAAGATAGTGTAAAATTTATATTATTAATAAAAAAAGTTAGTTTAGGATAAATTGAAGGTACTTCCAACTAAATATAATAACAAAAGAATAGTTAGATAATATTTAGTGGCATTTTTACTGTAATTAATAAACACATCAAACTTAAAAATAAATAAAGAGGTTAGGTCACATCCTCGAAACGTATTACCATAAAGTTAAAAAAAGAATTAATTCCCGAATTATAGGCTAAAGACTTCGGTGCTTTTTGGTTTAATTTTTGCAAGTCCCAGCTCCAACATAAACGTCCCCCAAGATTATTATTATTATTATCTTAACCGGTTTTATACTACAAAAATAAAATAAATCTAGTAATATTAAATTCCATACTTAAATTATTATTGCTTTTTTTTATTCTGCGTTATACTTTAGCAAGAAATCTGGTTAGAATAATTAATTTACCTAAAACAATGAGAAAGCTAATTTGGTTGTAGTTAATTTTTTGTCAACAAACAGCTTGAAATATAATACCAATATAATTCTTGTCACTTCGTTTCATCTAAACCACAAATTTAGATGAGGCTTTATCTTGTTTTTAACATAAAAACAAACAGAAATAATTTGTCTTTACTGTATACTAATTAAAACTTGGTGGATCCTGCTAAGTTAGACACAGATATAGTAAGCCTTTTAGATTACTTAGCTCTTTTGTCGAAGAATAAAAAAATACTCGCTAAATACATCAATAAAAATTAGCAGATAGTGTTGTCATAGAATTTAATTTAACTTATATAATATATTTTAAAAAGGTATTTAACTAAACTTTTTTTATTATTAGAAGCGAACATATCACGTTGTGAATGTAATTTAGTCCATTACTTCATTTAATTTTTTCAATTTGTTTTTGCTATATACCATTGTATAAGGATATCCGGTAACTACATCTTATAGTAAGAATAATAATAATAATCTAGAAGGGGCCCAAACAAGAAAGGGGACACTTGAACACCGAAATTCCGACAGAAGACAAAAATAAATAAATTCAGGTCCAATATTTGGTCAGTTCCAGTTTCAGTAATCAAAATGCAGACTTAATCAACCGTAACATAGAAGAGAGACAAATTGATGAAATGGAATTTCTTACAATAGACGGTAAAATATTTTTGGAAGCCATAAGTATCTAAAACACAAAACTGCAAACCGCCGAGTTCGGATTATATTCACAACTATTGGTACAAAAAATTAACAGCTAAACATAAAAATCTTTTATGTCATATAAACCCATTCATACAATCCACAGAAACCATGATAGAAGGAATAACATACCTATAATATGTTGCCGAAAGATTTACTCACCGAAGATCCATTTAAATACAGACCTATAACATATTAACAAAATATACAAAATAGTAACATCATATCACAAGCTATCTATTTTCACCTTACATGCAATAACATGAGGGACAAAAAGGATACAGAAAACAAGAGATGTAAAGAACAATTAACTATAGATTCATTAATAATGCAGACAATCTATAATAAAAATAACATTTGTACAATGTACGTTGACTATCGCATGGCGTTTGATTCTATTCCTCACTGTTGGCTTATACACATCTTACATTATTATAAAATTAATTCTAAAGTTATTGGTTTTCTAAAAACCATGATAAAATCATTGAAAACCAAACTTAGACTCACAACTAAAACCAATTTAATAGAGACTGATTTCATACCCATTAAAAGAGAAATGTTTCAAGGAGATTCACTTAGCCCATTATGGTTCTGTTTATCACTGAATCCTCTTTTAAATATGCTCAATAAAGCTTAAGGAATTAGAATTAAACATCTTTATTTACACATTAATTTGTTTGTCACCAAACATTTTAAAAACACACACGAACTTAACTCATCGATGAAATTAAATTATATGCATCAACAAAAAAAAATATTTACTTTAGCAGACATCACGCAAACAATTACTTAAGATATAAACATGGAATTTGGTATTGATAATTGTAAAACAATTTCACTTAAATCAAGAAAACTATAGCAAAATGCCTAAAGTCTGGAAACTGGAAGTGAAATTCAAGCCATGATTGGGACTGAAAGTTATGATTATTTAGGTTATCAACAGTCTAGACATATTCATCATAAAGAATAGATGGTAGCAATAAAACTCGAAGTCAAACCACAATATATAATTTAAGGGTACAAGTTACATCAGAGCGACATGTTTCGGTCATCATCAGGCTCTATAGTAGGGGAGCCCAAGCGGGAATTTCTGAAGCGCGACAGATTAATATACAGGAGGATACCTTGTACCCGGTTAATTACTTCCACCATATATGAGCCCTATATATGGGCGCCCTTTAAGGATGAAGTTATTGTTTGATATTTTTAGGTTTCGCCTGTTATGTGCGGACACTTAGGTTTTTTGATTAATATTTTTAATTTCTCCCCTCTTTAATTTCTATATTTACCATTGACCCTAATTTCTTTGTTTTTTATATTTTTTGATTATGTTGCTTACTAATATACTTGGCAGCTCTTATTATTTTATGAAGTAAGTTACTTTAATTTTCTGATTTATTCTTTCCGTTTCCGTATTATCTCCGCACTTTTAAACAAACGACTAACCTCTAGACTGTAAAATTGCCATATTTACCAATGTGTAAATATGAATATTATTAAAATGTTTTCTTGAAGGAAAGTAGTTGTCTGCAGAACATGAATACAGAGGAAGGCAGAAGTTTGGTTAAACTCCCATATATATTGTAATGAATATTTTGATTCAATGATTAAAGTTTAATTAATTTATTTATATTTATAAATTTTGATTGATATTTGATTTAATATTATTTTTTAAATGTAATATAGTAGCAAGAACTTCTTTTTCTCAGGGGTATTTTGTTCTGCAAGCTTCTGGTTGGATAATTAGGTAGGAATGTGAATAAAACATGGATTAACTATAATTACAAATTTATTATAAAAGAGTTAAATTAAAACAGTAATCTATTGAATGACTACATTTGACCTTGAAACCATAAACAGATGAAAAATACCTGTATATTTTTTATTAATAAATATCCTATTCGGATACATTTAGGAAGTTTGTTGTGTTATTGTTGTGTCATAGGCGGAACAAATTAATTGTTTTTAGGATTTAAAATATGGATATATAAAAAAAATAAAATAAAATAAGATTTCGGCATTCCTAACAAATAATTAATTAATAAAATTTATTGTACTAACCAGAGTTGGGTCGGATATTGAAAAAAAGTATCCGGATACCGGATACGGATACTCAAAATGTATCCGGATACTTTTTTTAAAAAGGGCATAAATTATTAGTATTAAAACTATGTGATGTGTATGTATTTTTAATGTAATATATAATAATAAAAATACATTTAATGATGAGCTAACGAAAAACTTTTTCGTGTCACTGCCTGAGCTTTTGATATTGAATTTGGCCAGCGTCGGACCAGCCAAGTTATAAAACTTTTTAGGGGGTGTACCTACTTATTTGTACTTGTAGGTAAACTAAAATAAAAATATAAATATTAGGATGTCCTTTATTATAATCCGAAAAATAATTTCTTCTAATAATTATAAATACAGGGTACAAAGGGGTTCTTTAAAAGAGAGATATAGAAAATATAAAAAATAAATAATGAATTAAAGGAAGGGCAGTGTTGCACCTACGTTAGGTGCATTATCGGAGGGCGATAAATAATATTTAAAAGTATCCGAATATCAAAAACAGTATCCGGATACTTTAAATTTTGGTCACGGATACGGATACCGGGTTACAAAATTTAAAAAGTATCCTAGATACAACTTTCGGATACATAAAAAGTATCCGGATATTGTATCCGTATACAGAAGTATCCGGATACTACCCAGCTCTCGTACTAACCCTTACTAATTAAGGTATTTATTAGAATAAATATATTAATTATAATAAAAACACATTACGGTTTCTGAATATACACACATCAACATGGTCTAAAGAAAAATTGAAATAAAGTGGAAAGTATATTTATAATTAAACATTTTTTAAAATTGAAATTGAAATGAATTGGCAACAATGCAAAATTAAACGAGGTTAGTTTAATCAGAGTTTCATCAGAGATTATTTTATTTACTTTCTGGGCCCTTATTCTCATCCAGTGGATATGAATACTCCTATAGGAAAATAGGTACACCATCTTCCTATCGGACTTTCCTATAGGAGTATTCATATCCACCGGATGAGAATAAGGGCCCCTATAGATGTATTATTTGAAGGTGTTGAAGTAGATGTAAATTTTTAGAATATATTTTGTGGGGAAAAATTTAAATATTTTTCCAAAACGTTTGATGAATATTGCAAAAGTGTTACTATGTTTGTAAACTTTAACAGGTAAGTCTGTCTTCAATATGACTTCAAGTAAGTACCTTGTTAATTATTTACCGGGTTATCTTCCAGTTTAACCATCCGCTAAAAATTCTCTGCGCATGTACAAAAATATTCGAAATTGACAGCGGGACAGCCACACAGTGTTGTCAGTTCAAATGTTTTTCTTGAAAGCGAATAGTTTAGTTTTGATTTAGTAAATTTGATTATAAAAAAGACGCACGTTAAGTAATAATTAAGATGCTAAGAGCAACAGTTGAAAATATGAATAATAACGTAGGTAGGTACTTCCCTTCGTTATTTCGAATTAAAGATATTGTAATATGCGAATATAAAAATCTCACGTTTTCATGGTATTCTGTGGTTTTCATTTTTAGAGCAATGGGGCACTGAGTTCAGCTATAAAGAACAAACCTTATATAACAATGGTTTAAAAAATTGAATAAAACAGGTGTTATTTTTTAATTAATTGAAATACAATATAATATTAACATCTGTTGTTTAAATGGTATTTCTGTGATTTTATTTATTATGGTTTTAAATTAATGAAAGATATAAACTACCACAATAACTGCAGTAGAAACTATAAGAAAAAAAACATTTTAAATAATGCATATTATATTAAAATTAAATAATATATAATTAAAATATTATATTACGTCTTCTGATTTATTTAAGGCATATTATGTTTACATGCATATAAAATTTAAAACCAAAATCAGCCCTATAATTATTGAATCTCCTTGTTATAATAAATTAATGTTATCTGCAAAATGTGCATACTGTACATTCAAAATTTTACAGATAACATAGATGTTATCATAAAGTTTCAATCATATAGGTCAACATAAATGTTTTCAGATATGTTTTGATTCATTACTTTTAGTAAAAAACTTGTATGTTATGATGAACATTAACTAAATTTTCCTCTTTCCAATGTCTATTCACTCACTTTATTTATTCATACATATGTGGCAACGCAGCTCGAGATTTAAAGTTTGCCGCTCCTTATCAACCAATAAAATTATCCTTGATACTTCAAATTTTGTACATGCGCAGAGAATTTTTAGCGGATGGTTAAACTGGAATATAACCATTTACCGCCTAAATAAATAAATATCATTTATTTTTTAGAAAGTATTGGACATTCCTAAATTACACACAGATCCATGATTTAATGAAAAATGGAGTACAAAGTAAAGCACACCCTACAATAAAGCTTACCTATAGTTTATTTTTATTTTGAGAATGTGGCACAAGAAAAAAATATTTACATGTTTTCAATAACTTACGATAATAACTAACCAATCTAGTATTTATAGAAATACACTTTGTGCACCTGTTTTCAAGATACCTAAAGAAGTGGGATAAGCTGACTATCAGCGATTGGTCAACAATACTCTTGCAAGTACTAAACATAATTGTTTATGTTATGGGTATATCTTAATAAAACTAATTGTATCATTAAATTAGGGCTATTAATTATATTCCAAAAATGTCAACCCCATACTTTCTGGAATCAATTGAAATTAAAATGTATCCAATAGGATTGTAACTTTAATTATTTAACTGGTATCTTTCACATAAATGAAAAAATCTTATTTATTTTATAAAGATCCATATTTTATTTACATTTGAAAGCACTCTCCATCTAATAATCAAAAGTGATAAGAGGTAAGTTTTAATTTGTTTATATAAGAGGCTTTACTAGGTCATCTCAGAGAAGTGTTAATGCTACTCGTCCGTTGAGCCATCCTTTGTCTACTTTCATTACTAGGATAGACCAGGAAGAATATTAGCATCATTTTCTAAATCAAAACTTTTTTGATTAATTTTTGATTATTTTATTAGGTGGAGTATGGTAAACAAAATATTTCTACAAGATTCAATAGGTTACTACTTTTCTAAAGTATTTCAAAAATGTCCTGAAAATACTATTTTTATTAATATACTTTTTCTGGTAACCATAATATATGTTATTTCATCTATGTTTAGATAATTAAATTGTTGGAGAAATAAATCAATGGTTTTCAAATTATATGCTACTGTTTCCTCAAAAACTTTGGACCTCAAAGTAACTGCCTACACTGGTTGTATTCTGTTGATAGTAAGAAGACTGACAAAATTTGTAACTAAGTTAGTAACGTTATGAATTATTTTATATTTTATTTCTAATCTTTATTTTTTTAGAACTGTTTCCTCAAAAACTTTGGACCTGAAGTAACTGCCTACACAGGTTTTATTCTATTTATAGTAAATAATTAATAATTTTTACTGTTAATTCTAATCTTTTATTTTTTGGAACTCTTTCTTTAAAAACATTGAATTTGGACCCTTATAGAACCCATGGGTACATCAATATGAAACCTGTTGTGGGCAACTATGTGTTTTAAAATACAAATGTTTATTTTAGGGTTCAATTACATTTTAAACATTACCAAATAACATCTGCATATTATTAGTAAATAACAAGTAAATGTTTTATGTTTTTCTTTTTTAGGACTCATTTTCTCAATTATATGTACCCAGTTCACCATTATGGAAATATATGAACTTCATTCTGACATGAATATGGAACTCTTTGGTCTGTTTATTCATTTACCAACAAACTTTTAATGGTGAAGGGGATATATATATAAAGATAACAGATGTATTCAGTATCCAACCCAAATTTTTAAAACTGTTTTAATAAAAATATTACACATTTGACTGCAAATTTTAATTCTTCACATTATCTAAAGAGAAAGCTATTATATTTATGCATATTGAACATGTAAATATTGTAGAAACCCTTACTTTGTAGACATTATTATCCTGCCTATTTAGAAAAACAGTTTAACACTTAGCTGTTAATATTTACATATGTGGTTTTAATTTATAAATGTAAATCCCTTAGGTTCGGTTTATGTTATTTAACAAATAAAGATATAAGATAATGATTAGGTAACTTAAAGATTAAAAATGTATAAAGAAAAATCAGGTCTCTCAAAATGATACTAAATAAACCGTAAACTCTGTTTGAATTGAATTTTGAATAAAACAGGAATAAATAAATAAAACCATAGAAAATATTTAATAGTACTTTGTAATTAGTTAAGCAATTTAAACACTGAAATTGTTAAATGCTTGATTTAAGGTATATGTAAATACTATAAAAACTTACTTGTAATTGTTGTGTTAATATCAAATTGTGACAGAAACTTAGTGTTATTAACAATGTTCGTGGATAAAGTATTTATTTCCAAAAGACAGAAAAAACTGCGTCGGTCGGTCGTATGAGCAAGCTCCACGCTCACAACAAAATTCTATTATACAAGCAAATTATACGGCCGACAATGCTTTACGGCTATCCCATATTCTACTCGGCCACTAAGCTGTCCTTTCATCGATTGCAAGTTGTGCAGAACAAGTGCCTGAGAATGGCTGTTTGGAAAGGTGGACCTCGCTATCCGAGGAACACATGGTTGCACGACACAACTAATATCCCTTTTATTAAAGATTATGTTTACAGTTTAGCCAAAAGATTTTACAAATACAGTATACCCGATAGTCTGAACCAAATTCTAAGGAAGCGCGCAGCATACACCAAGAAAAGATATCTTTTGTTACATGAAAAGATTTTCGATGCATCTCCTACCCACCAAACAAGGGACTAATTCTCTTATAACTAATTTTATTTAGGTATAAAATCTAAAAATCTTTTATTTATTTATATTTTATTTTACAAGTATTTATATTTATTTACATTTTTATTTTTACAATTTTCTAAACAATCTACTTTAAATTGAAACCAATTTATACGGCCCCTTTACAGCCACGTTGAATGAATGAGAGAATGGATGTATTTATTAGTATGAAAGGCAGGATGAATGACCGCGTCAAATTTGTTTACTTTATAAACTAATACATTCAGAAACTATTATTGTAACCAATTCCATGTGCAACCTGTTTTTTTTTCAAGCTTTTTTCAGGATACTTCTTGAAATTTCTGCGGGAATCATAACTTTAGTGTTCGGCCGGATCTGTTTTTGATCATGAACTTCTCTAGAATCATCGGATAGTGCCCACCAGCAAGGTACCGATGACGGGGCTCACACCAGGAGATGGGGATGGCAGTTTAGCCAACGAAGAGGAGGCAACTTCTCTACTTGTTGCAAATTGCTCAAACCAATGATTGTAGTAAATAATTAATAATGAATAAAATCTTTTATCAGAAAAAACTGCAATTTCTAGTGGTATAAACAATGCTCCGTGATTATATGTTCTTTAAAAAAGACAGTGAAAATTATAATCCAAGTGTTTGTGAACAGAGTCTCGTTGTAATATTGTGTTTCCAAAACTGCAGACAGGACTGTAGCCCCCAGTGTGATGAACTGTACTATGTGTACTCTGAAAACATATAAACAATTAATTTATGAATTAAGGAATCATATTATCACAAATAAGTGATTATTCAAAAGACAGTGTTTTAAAAATAAACTGTAATACACTGCAATATGTATTCTTATACTGTCTGTATAAAACATTGTAATAGTGTGTACTTATGTTAATTATGGACATGTATTTTATATGTTACAATTATATGTAGCATATTTTAAATGAAAAATGTGATTTTAAAATAGAAAATCTAATAATACATCTTATATAAGAAATTGAATAAGATTAATTAAATTGTATCTATCCTAATGTTTGATATCAATAATATGATAACATCTATTTAAAAGATATTAAAAGATATCCTAATTTAGATAACAAATCAATAATAAACAAATTTCTATTTATTTTAAATAATATAACATATATTGTATTGATATTGAAATTTTAGATACCAATTATACATATTAATTATGTATTTTGGGGTTAAAAATTGTATTTATAGATGAGTTGAAATGTTAGATTTTCTATATTTAAAGGTATAAATACTGTAAATAATGTTAAAATTTGTTAATTTGTATAAAAATGTATATTTAAGTATATTTTACCTTAGAAATTTCTAGAATAGACTAGTAGATTCTGGACAAAAATCGAATGCACAGTCATTTGTTTTCGAATTTCTATAAATAAGCCGGCATTTTTTGTCAGATCATCAGTTCATAGTATACCATGTATTAGTGCTAATTAGCTATGTAATAAGTTTCAATACCAATCGATTGACTTTTGTTAAAAGTCGCCATCTTGAGTTTTATCTATAAAAAGTGAATAATATGTTAGTAATTATACATTAATCAAAGTTTTAATAATTAAACTGATAAATTGATATAATAATCAACAATAACAATACTTACATCCTAATTTCCTAAATAAATGGTCTTCAAATGGTAAACAATGGCTGGCTCATGTCTATAAGGGAGGATCGACATTGCATCATGGTTGCGGCCGTTCATAGTGATGTATAAGAAGTTTTGGTCACGTGTTATTTGGACTGTCAATTCAAGGTATGTGTTCCGCAATGATATAATAATATATTAATTTGAACTGATATCATTTAATGTTGCGCCTTTTTGTATTAAAAAAAAAAATCGTAATTTTATGCATATAATAATAATAATAAATTGAACATTGCGCTTAATAAGAGTTGTTTTTTTTGAAAATGAACAGTTAATTAGATTATTTCAATAAATAATTGCATATAAAGAATCAATTTAGTTGTTTAAATAAATTGATCTAATATTTGATATGGTTTTATTTATTTGATAAGAAATTCAAAACTCAAATATAAAAAAAATTATATATGTTATGATATAATTTATAATCATTGAACTAACTAAATGAAATCTATAATAATTTTGTGTTGATAATATAATTAATGTGGATATTTTAAAAGTAAATTGCAATTTCATCGAAACCACTCATCAAGAGATTTAAATAACTGAGCTAGTTTCTTTAATAAATTATTACGGGCAAATATAAATTGAATTTATTAATAAATGTGAAATGTATAATTTTAATAAATAGAAAATAGAGTATCGTAATTACAGCGCCATCTAGTGTTCGATAGCTGAATCTTTGCTGAATAATAACAGATATCTGACATTTATGTAGAGAGTTAAAATTTTAATATTAATTGATATACTTTATTAAAATGAATTTGAATAAATAACTTATATTGAGGTATATTTATGTAAATGCTATATATATGTTGTTATTATTCATATAAACAGGTAGTATTTGGAAGTGTTTAATAAAAATTTAATAAAATATAAAACATTGATAATTAAATACAATAAAAATAAATTAAATTAAATATATAATACATTTTAAAAACATAAAAAACAAATAAAACATACAATATATTATAATATATATATATATATATATATATATATATATATATATATATATATATATATATATATATATATATATATAAAGACCAGGAGTCTTTGCTGACCGTTAGGAAATAACTTGTGAGTTTCTTGGGTTTGCAGCAATAATGAAAGAGTACTCTTTTAAGTTATTTATTCCAAGCTTTCGGTTATGATTATAACCATCATCAGGGAGCTACAATATTGTTAACATATTATATAAAATGTATAATTAAATTAATTTGAAACTTACAACTTATTGAGATTGTATCATCCAAGATGTTAAAATCATTAAAAAAACAGCACAAAACATGTTAAAAAACCTTTTCTTCGTGAATTGTAGTTATTAAAAACTTCCAACAAGAAAACATTTCACCGTAAAACACACATTATATAAATTATTATCATTATTACATTCCACCGGTTGAATGTGGTAATGATGCCACGTGGTAAAACAGAATAGGTTAAAGGTTAAAGTTCAACTTCATATTAATGCTCCGAGAGTGACATTGCGATCCCTAACACACCACAGAACACAAGGACCATAAAACGAATGAGTTGATGTTTGGCTAATGAGACCAATTTAGCAACCAACTCATCGTATCAGGCCACAGGAACTGAAGCGGAAGAGAAGATTGAAATGCCAAGGTCAAAGCAGTTGAAATTATTACAAGTACAACTTTAAAATAAATGATTCAATATATAATATACATCAATTATAAAGACTTACGAACAAATGTAACTTGAAGACTTAGAATTTGTTAATGTGTAACATGAATTGTAATAATTAAAGAAAAGGTATTTATATAACAAAAAAGTATTACAATTTAATTTTAGAAAAAAACAAAGCAGCCACCAGTCAAGAAACTGCCCTCTGTCTACTATATCAAATACTGCTTTACGCCAAAACCAAACACCTGAAAAACAAACTGAATGCAGTACCGATCAATCAAATCACATACAGCAACAGCAAAAACAGCAGAGCACACAACTTAAAACCCAATCAGGTCAAACTCACGATCAACAAACAAATGAACCTACCATCGAAAACAAAACACAAACAAAACAAATAAAAGTTACAAACAACCAAGAAACTACTTTGAAAAACGACACAACCCAAACGGAAGAAGAAAAAACAACGAATAAACGCACAATATCAGAAATTTCGCCTACAACATCCACAGAAGAACCAATTTTCGTAAAACCAAAAAATACAGAAAAAAAGATTAAATCTGATAGAAAGAGCAAACCAAAAAAATCATTCGAAAAAATGCTAAGTGGTACAAAACCATTATTTGATAATCCAAAATCCAAATACCCTATAACTTATGATCAATTAGTAGATTTTTTCGAGAACTGTGAGGGATCTCCCGATCCGTTAAGTATTTCAAAAATATACACAGAAGTAACAGATCTACTTACTAAAATATATCCCTACCTGAAAGACCGAAAAATAAAAAGTACATGCACACGAGTGAGAAATAAAATATTAAAGCAAATTAATCCCGATTTTCAAACAGAACCAGATAGCGACACCTCTACAGAAACTAATTAATACATAATAATTCACAGCCTTAATACAATGGAATCTAAATGGGTTCTACACTCATTTAGAAATGTTAAAATTACTGATATCAAAACACAAACCTTCGATAATATGTTTACAGGAAACCAATTTTAAAAACAATCAAGCACATAATTTAAAAAACTTTAACTGCTTCTTTAAAAATAGAGAAAATGTCAAAATAGCTAGTGGAGGAGTAGCGATTTACACAAGAAATAACATGGATATCACACCAATACCACTCACAACAAACATAGAAGCAACAGCAGTCAGAATTAAGGATACCACTAGTTTCTCATTATGCAATATTTATATTCCTCCTAACAAAGAGTACAGTTCAGAAGAAATTTGCAACCTTCTAAACCAACTACCTCACCCACGACTCATAGTAGGAGATTTCAACGCTCATAACCCTTTATGGGGATCAACGAAACTGACTACATTAGGCAAGAAAATAGAAAAAATTGCAGAATATCAAAATTTAAACATCCTTAACGATGGACAAAACACTCGTTTCGATATCAAAACCGGTGGAGGATCGCCTATTGACTTATGTATCTGCGACCCATCATTAACACATGCTTTGACATGGGACGTTTTGCCCGACTTATATGATAGCGATCACTATCCCATATTGATTAATAATGAGCAAACAACAATTCCCACAACAGAATTAAAATGGAACTTGGAAAACGCAAATTGGATCGCATTTCAAAAACATGTAGAAAATGAACACTCTTAATCTTACTGCAGATATTGATACAATAGTTGACTCCTTTACCAAATTAATTACAGTCTCAGCGAATAAATATATTGGAACGTACAAGCAGAATAACAAACATTACCCAGTACCATGGTGGAACTCTGAATGCGAAGAAGCAATAAAACAATCAAAGCGAGCCTTTAACACATTTAAACGTCATAATAGCATACAAAATAGTTTAGAATTTAAAAAGTTTAGGGCAATAGCTAGATTTACTATAAAAAAAGCTAAGCGTGAATCTTGGAAAGAATACGTCTCGTCAATAAATAATTCAACACCTATAACAAATGTATGGGATAAAGTTAATAAAATAACAGGAAGAAAGTCCCGCAACCCAATAAACTTTCTTGTACAAAATAACATCATCTACAAAAATCAGGAAGAAATAGCTAATATTCTGGCAGGAGTCTATGAAAACAACTCAAGCAACTTTAATTACACTTCTGATTTTTTAGATTTAAAAAGAGAGAAAGAAAAGGAGCCTCTAAAATATGAAGAGTTTTATAATACCGACATAAATACACCAATATCCATGGATGAATTCGAAACTGTCCTTGAAAACTCTAAGAATTCATGCCCTGGACCTGATAACATCCCTCTTATATTTCTAAAAAACTTTACTTATGAATGCAAAAAATTTCTTTTAAACATTTACAACATTATCCTATCCTCAGGCGTATTCATAAATTCTTGGAGAAAAGCAATGATTATACCCATCCCAAAACCATCCAAGCCAAAATCAGATCCTCAAACATATAGACCAATATCCCTTACATGTAATATGGGCAAACTGTTAGAGAAAATAGGAAATAACAGAATCATGTGGTATCTAGAATCCAATAAGTTAATCATACCAGAACAATGTGGATTTAGAAAACAACACTGTACCTTGGACAACCTTGTTGAGCTAGAGTCAGAAATACATGAAGCATTCGCAATAAAACAACACTGTATTGGAATATTCTTCGACATAAGCAAAGCATACGACACTGTATGGAAATACTCAATTATCAAAACTCTTAGTGAGTGGTCAATACGCGGCAACATATTGATGTATATTACAAACTTCTTGAAGAAAAGGCAATTCCAAGTCAGAGTCAGCGGCGCATACTCCCAAGGAAAAACACAAGAAAATGGAATACCGCAAGGGTCAAACCTCAGTACAACTTTGTTCCTAGTGGCAATAAATACAATCACGACAAACATTAGAGGACCAGTAAAAGCAAGGTTATACGCGGATGACCTAGTGATTTTTTGCAGAGGTAAAAACTTAACAAAAACCCACAACGAAATCCAAAAAACCATAACTCACCTTGAAAAATGGTCAGCCACGACTGGACTCCAATTCAATACACTAAAAACAAAAGCTGTGTGCTTTACAAGAGGAAACAACACTGAAGCTAAAGATCTTTACCTGAATAAACAGAAAATTGAATACGTAGAAGAAATCAGGTTTCTAGGCATGGTTTTTGATAGGAGACTTACTTGGAAAACGCACATCCATAATCTAAAGAGATCTTGTCAATCCGGACTAAATCTACTACGATCCCTCGCCTACAGAAACTGGGGTGCTGACTTTTCAAGTCTGATACTTATTTATAAATCCCTAATAAGATCAAAGCTCGATTATGGTGCTATAGTCTATAACTCGGCCAAAAAATCTCTTTTAAAATCACTTGACGTAATCCAAAACACAAGTCTTCGCATTTCTTTGGGAGCCCATCGCACCAGTCCAATAAAAAGTATCTATTGGGAAACTGGAGAACTGCCACTCTCTTACAGGAGACAATATTTAAGTCTTACTTATTCATCATCAATCGCATGGAACAAAAATAAACTTGTAAGACATAATGTATTTTCCGACCGGTTCTCAAGTATGTTTAAAAACAGAAGCCGAATCGATCACCCTTTCTATTCTAGAGTACAAACTTATCTATCTAAAATAAATTTCCAATTTCCAGACTCATAAGATTTATCCTCACTACAAATCCCTCCTCCATGGACCATACCTATTCCTTTTACCGACATTAGCTTAGCAAAGTTCAACAAATCAGAAACCCCGCAAATTCTAATAAAACAAGAATTTTATAAATTATTGAATAAACTCGGCAACACTTTTAATATCTACACAGATGGATCAAAAAACGAAGATGGGACTAGGACAGCTATCTTCTCAGAACTTCACTCAATAACTTACAAATTATCTTCAATTACAACAATATTTTCTGCCGAATTGTTTGCTATTCTAAAAGCTTTAACCTTAACTGAAAACCTAAACAAAGAAAGCTTTACAATTGTCTCGGATTCTCTAAGCTCTATAATCGCCCTCAAACAATTGTATTGCGACAATCCTCTCTTACTTCAAATAAAAAAAGAAATAAAAAAGGTAGAAAACAGAAAATGTCGGGTTAATTTCATATGGGTGCCTTCTCATATCGGAATCAAGGGCAACGAGGCTGTAGACAAACTGGCTAAACAAGCATCCACCAATCCAACCTTTGAGGAGTACACTCCAGTTGCACATACTGATCTGAAGCCATTTTTAAAAAACAAAATAACAATAGCCTGGCAACAAACATGGAACAACTCTTCAACCAAGTCGTACGAAGGAATGAAACGCCGTAATCCTTGGAAACCAGATCTTAACAACAGAAGAGAGTAAGTAATACTCACCCGCCTTCGCATTGGACATACACGACTAACCCACGATTACTTATTCCAAACAAAAAACAAAACTGTATGTGAAAAGTGTAAAAGTGATCTAACTGTGAAACACGTAATTCTTCAATGTTCAAGGTATAACACTGAACGAATAAAACACAACATACCCACAACATTAAGAGAAGCTCTAGAAGATGGAAATTTTAAAAACGTTTTACTATATCTTAAAGACTGTAACCTATATAAAAAAATCTAAAGTTAAATCAATCTATCGGACACGTTAATTAAATATACGCTAATAACCCTTCGTGGTTGATGCGTTTCGTAGTTAAAAAAAAAAATTTAAAATTTTTTAAAATTAAAATTTTAAAAAAATTTTAAAAAATTTTAAAAATAGATGCGCTGTTGTTGAACATCACAAGAAATATGGACACCAATTTGCTTTTGAAAAAGTTGAAATATTGGCAAAAGAAAATAATTACAAAAACAGGTTATTTCTTGAAATGATTAATATCAATAAAACTTTTAACACGGTCAATCATAAATCTGACACTGAACAATTAAGCAATATATACTGTAATATTTTTCAATTAAACGGTACTTGATATGGTATTAATATATATATATTTTTTTATTTTTTTTTTATTTATGACTAGTATTTATGTCTTTTATGGTGTTTTTTTTTCTATGTTAAATTAATTAATGTGTTGTTTCTTTTAAAAATAGACGTTAGTTAGTTGTAGAATATTTTATTGTTAGCATGTTTGTAGTTAATATTTAACAACTCTGTTCTGTAAGTACAATTTGATTTTTAAAAAAAATTTTACATTTTAATACTTTGATGGTTTTATGCTTGTAGTTTTCTCCTGAGGAAGCCAATGAATATTGGCGAAATATAGAGAATTAAAGTAAAAGAGTTTATTTTATTCAGACCGCATACCTGAAATTACTTTACACTAGTTTTATACTTAGACCGTCGATATTAGCAAATTGATATATATATATATATATTAAGCCAGATTTTTTTGGGGTAAACGGCAATGTTTTTTAAAAAAACTCTTTTACTTGTTTTCCAAGCTTTCGAAATACATTTATTTCATTTTCAAGGAATAAGTGCAAGTTAAAACAAAATTGGTGTTAACAACTTGGTAAATATAACATAAAAAAACTATTTTAACTTTAATTTGGAATTTAAAAATTTTTTTTTTTTTTTAAGTCAAATTATTTATAAAACAAAATAACGTCATAAAATTAATAAACAACTTAATTGCTTACAATAAAATTTAATAATAAAAGAGTAAAAAATAATAGGTTATAATTTTACTAAATATTTAGTAAATTTTAATCAAAATTCACATTTTTTATAAAAGAAGAAATCAAATTATAACCTATTATTTTCTACTCTTTTATTATTAAATTTTATCGTAAGCAATTAAGTTGTTTATTAATTTTATGACGTTATTTTGTTTTATAAATAATTTGACTTAAAAAAAAAAATTTTTAAATTCCAAATTAAAGTTAAAATCGTTTTTTTATGTTATATTTACCAAGTTGTTAACACCAATTTTGTTTTAACTCGCACTTATTCCTTGAAAATGAAATAAATGTATTTCGAAAGCTTGGAAAACAAGTAAAAGAGTTTTCTTAAAAAACATTGCCGTTTACCCCAAAAAACAAAAAAATCTGGTTTAATACCCATTAGTCGGCAAATAACAGAAATTTAATTATATATATATATATATATTATAATGATTTAAATTTTAATAGATTTTTTTTTTAAATTTAATTTATCAATATCCCCACGTAGTTCTATTAATTTGATATGTTTTATTTGTTTGATTATTATAATTTATGAATTTGTTTTGTGTTATTGGTTATATTTTGTTTGGTTAGTTAGCTTTTATCAATTTTTACTTTTTCTTTGTAATTCTATAGTTGGGCGCCCTTTAAAAATTTAACTAGCTCAATCTAATTATTATGAATTTGAAATTTAGATTATGACTCTTATCAGGGTAGGATTCAAATTAAAATATTATTTAATTATTAACATACAATAAATTTAATATCAAATTTTTCAAAAGAAATTTTACAAATAAAATAAAAAAACACTATTAAATGGTTTTTATATGCTTAATACAAATAAGTCAATGAATAACCTTATATGAAAAGAATGGAGATGATACACAGAAATAAATTAGTTTACCGTTACAAAACAATAAATATAAAAATACAAATCCTTAACTATGACACGTACCTTTTATCATAAAGTTCGTTCTCTAAAAATTGCTATTGTCAAAATGGAACGGCACGAACACCAAGATCGGCTTCTCCTCGTCTTCTCTCGGAACAGGAACAGCTTGCCAAAACCAAGATGTCTACTGCGCTAACGTTATGGACAGGACGCTTGAAACTATTCCTTTAAATTCTATTGGAATCTTGATGTGTTTTGTATAATTTATTACTTTGGTAAGTAATTTAATAATGATAGAATACTTTTGTGCATGTATTTTTGATATTACATGTATTATGTTGACATGAACTGAATTTTTTTAATAATCCAAATTGTTTTTTAGTAATCAAATAATACATACGATGTTAATGGAGCTGCTACCAGGATGACAAGAAAGAGAATCATCGATTTTCCGGCCTTTTTATAGGCTTCCAGGAAAATGACAAAAATGACATAAGAAAACGGATTTCGATTGTTTTTACATACAAAATTTAGCAAAATTCTGGAAAATCAAGGTAATTAAATTACAAATCTAATAGTATCCTTTATAACTTACAGTGAACTCTCATCCTTATATTTACTAAAATTCTATTAATATAATTTTTAATGAAATTTTTCCTATGAAATTTTGGATTTGAAAGAGACAAGTTTCTTAAGCTGTCATTTTTTTAAGACTTTCAAAATTTGAATTAAAACTATCATTTGTATTTAAAATTACTATAAATCCATTAAACTAATCCTAATTTAACTGATAACTACTATTTTAAACTCTAACAACTAAAATTTAAACTTTTAAAAGATTCTGTTATTTCTATCACTTACACTTTATATAAGATAAGATTCTCTGTGTTATAAAAGACTCACAACTTAAAATTTATATAAAAAATTTACTTAACTATCCTACATACATTTTGTTACATAAAATGTCTTTGTTAATGTTTATAAACTAAGTTTTTCAATAGTTATTTCACTATGCACTATTTAAGTGTTCTATCATAAGTTTATGTGATTAAGTCCAACACTATTGATATGGGAATTAGTTTACTATATTTCACCACACCTGCTACATGTTTTTAATTGTTCTTGTGTATTTTTTAGGTACTCATGATCTATTGGAATACTTATTTGTACAATATCGAAGACCACAATTTGTCTCTTTATACTTTTGTAAGTACTTCCTTTTTATAATACTAGTTTAAATACTTAACTAACTAAAATTACATGTTGATTTCTTAAACATGTGAAAACCATTAATACTTTTGATTTTTATTTTCTTTTTTTGTTTCAGATTAAACTTAGAATTTTAAAAGAGAACTAGGACAAAGATGAATTGTTATGTGAAAATGTACTTATTATGGATTGGAAATATTTGATTGTGATAAAATAGCAAATTATGGATCCTATTCAAGATAAGATGTCCATTACATTCTTTGTTTATATTGAATGTATGTCTTGTGAAAATTATAAACTTGAAAACTTTAGATGTACTAAAGAAAAAGTAAATGCTGATTCTATGAAACTTATTAATATATCCTTTTATTGTAAGTTATGAGGTAAGTTCTACTTATTAAATATTTAACTATTAGATATTTATCTCAATATATATATATATATATATATATATATATATATATATATATTAAAATAATATGTTATGTGAGAGAAATTTATATTTAATTAGATTATAATGATTATTTCAATTATCTCACGTTGGGCTAACCAGATTATAATAAATGTTTATTCTGTGTGTAATTATTATTGTTTTATACCAATATCAGTATAAATGTTAATAAGAAATATTATAATTATTTATCTTATTAATGAATTGTTAAATTAAATGATTTAAATGAAATATTCTTTATTAATATCGTTAAAACGTTTTATTTTTATTTATCTCAATAGATGGCGCTGTATTACTTTTATTTTAAATAATTTTTATTTTATTTTATAATTTTTATAATGTTTTAGAATTTAATATACAAATAATATTATAAGTTTAGATATTATGATTTAGATTATAATGAGCATGAAACTTCTTTTCCCTAGAGTTAGGATTCAGCTGTCAATTCTTGTTGATTATAATTATTAATTTGTTTGATGTAAAATTTATTATATTTGTTAAATTTATCCTACCTGTATACTTCTCTAGCAACCTATATTATTGAACAAAATATAATAAAACAACTTGTACAATATCGTGAATTTATTATTAATCAAACTTTTAATCGACCTTTAAAGTATATCAAAGAGAAATTATCTTTACACAAATATACAAAATTGTTCACAATCGTGAATACATATAAATTGTCACTTTGATTAAGAGAAATGTTATAAATAGTTTTTTTGAATTTGCCTCGTAAAATAAAGTTAGTACTCACATTGAAATTGTTCACGTGATCCGACGCAGTCCTAGGCGCAGAGATAGTTTTTACAAAATGGCGAATCCAGCTGACCGCTGCTGTAATCGTCTTGGAATAATTTCACTTTGCATCGATTTAGCTGTGTTGAAATCTTTTACAAGTAAGTGATGGTTATAAAGTGTTGTTAAACTTAAATCAGATGTGAAACTTTACTATATTTGCAGGTATAATTGGATATAACACTTTTATGATTAGTTAACCGGCACAATTTACAATTATTCAATACAGAGGCACGTATTTCAGAGATGACCAGGAAACAAGAAGCTGCTTTTGATTGTGCACCGATTATTTATAACTTTCTCAAAAACAATTGAATCTCTAACGACTGTTGCTATGCAAGGTAATAATTTTGGTCTACAATACAAACATAACCTATACTAAAATAATATTAATAATATAATTTTTTATAAATTAAGACATATTTTAAATAATATTTACTTAAATTATCATTCTTATTTATAAAAATCAATATTCACATGTATCCATAGTTGATATTTTGTGTATTTGTTTATTAATTTGCATAAATGTTTATGTTACAACTTTTTATTATTTTAGGGCTTTTAAATGTTATTCTGTGCTTATTTTATTGAAAACTTAATTAAGATCATTTAATAATCCTTTTAAATACTATTTTAGATACTCAAAATGTGAATTATTGAAAATACTTATTTCAAAATTAATCTGTACTTTGACATATAAATTTTGATAAATATTTTAAAAAATTTGATAATGCTGTAAATATTATCCTTATATACAATTTTTAATCAGAATACAGTATGAAAAAAAAAAATAAAAACATTATAATACAACCTTTTGTTAATTAAAATAATACAATTTTAGATTTGACGTTTAGTCTTTATATGTACATTATTATACTTTCTTTGGAGCACCACACAGATAAATTCTGTCTTTTAATACCATAGGCACTCTGGGTTTTCAACACTGAAGTTGTCTTTTTGGGCATTCACTAGCAATTATGATTTTGGAGCACATTTGTCATAACAAGAGGCATAATTCAAAGTCCTATCTTTGTCCGTATACTTTAGTACACAACACTCAAAAAAAAGTAAGTAGTTTTTCCTTATGCTAATTTGAACAACCTAACTAAATTATACAATTGTTTGTTTTAAATTCACTATAAGTAATTTTATTATATTTTGTTGTTTTAGATTTAAGTTTGAAGAGTTTAATGGAATATACTATGAAAATTTGTAATCACCTTTACATTATTGGAACGATTCATCAAAAATCATAAAGAAAGGATGTCATATGGATTCCAACTCTAGATAATTATTTTTAAATTATAATATCTACACTAATTACTTGTCATAATGTTTAAAAGATTAGTAAATCAATTAATAACGTTTTTTTTTTAAATTACTATTATATCCTTTTTTAAATTGATAATGAAATTGGTGAGTTAAATTATATCATTATTTGATTATATTTAAATTATTATTCTTTTTAACAAACTATTATTATTTTTAACTAAATTATTATTGATTAATTCTCATATTTATTATTTCATTAAAATATATATATATATATATAATTAAATTTCTGTTATTTGCCGACTAATAGGTATTAAACCAGAATTTTTGGGGTAAACGGCAATGTTTTTTAAGAAAACTCTTTTACTTGTTTTCCAAGCTTTCGAAATGCATTTATTTCATTTTCAAGGAATAAGTGCGAGTTAAAACAAAATTGGTGTTAACAACTTGGTAAATATAACATAAAAAAACTATTTTAACTTTAATTTGACTTAAAAAATTTTTTTAAATTCCAAATTAAAGTTAAAATAGTTTTTTTATGTTATATTTACCAAGTTGTTAACACCAATTTTGTTTTAACTCGCACTTATTCCTTGAAAATGAAATAAATGCATTTCGAAAGCTTGGAAAACAAGTAAAAGAGTTTTCTTAAAAAACATTGCCGTTTACCCCAAAAATTCTGGTTTAATATATATATATATATATATATATATTGTGGGGTTATATTTTGTCAAGGTATTGTGTATTTTTAAATTAACTATGGCTTATGTGAAACGTGTTGCCTCCCACAATATTTTCTTAAAAACAAATATGACGCCAATGAAGTTAAATTAAACCAGGCTGCTCAAAGCAATGAGACTCTTAAAAATTTTTTATGATGAAAAGCAAATAACGAAAGAGATACTTAATGTAGTTCCTCCGGTCTCTGTATGACGTCACCCGCTCAGGTTACGTGTGTAGGTTCGAGTTCTATGATTATTATCTCCGGTCAAATGTTGTGTTTTGTGAGGTTAAAGTTCTGAAAGTCACAGCTGATGGAAGCAAATTTAGAAGTGGTTGTTTCGTTAAACAAATTTCCCAGATTAATTTATGTTTGAAATAAACAGAAATTCAAAAGAGACATTTATTATTCAATGTCGCTGAAAAAGATGCATTAGAAAGATTCCAAAATGAATTGATGTTACAAGTGAGTACAATTTTTTTATAATTTTTTTATTCCTATGGAATGTACCTTAAATTAAGATATAGCGTGTTCTTAGTTATAAAACAGTATTCTTCAATTGAACTGTATGAATGTGAAAATTCCTGAATATCCTGTTCTCTCTTCCAAGAACAAACTACATCAAAGTTGTAGCACGTGCTAATTTAATTAAAACCTTATGAGACGAATAAGTTTGACAATAATTATGGATCTCGTACAAATGAGTTAGTGACAACAAAAAAAATCAGTGTGAAATTCTAGAGTTCATCGAAAATGTTAAACATTAAAATAGAGCAACAATAATTGTTGGAATTCTAGAGTTTATCGAAAATGTCAAATATTAAAATGGAATGATAATAATTGATATCACCTTAAAATGTTCAGAATTTGATCCATGCAGTACCAGAGTCCTGGTACTTAATTCTTGCTAAATATGTGTTGGAGCAAAATGGACCCAAATACCTCAGATGTAGAATCCTTACAACTGTCACCTTCTTATGGACAGGAATATGTTCCTTAAGGCTTAAATAACTTGCCTGTCCTCCTGGAACTGCTAGTATTGAATTTTTATGAAAATACACTTCTACACACACACTTTATCGATTTAAGCATTTATCTTATATGATTATGAATTAATTGTTTAATTTCACATACATTATTTTAATTTTATCAGGACAAATTTTCTTACCCTCCTTTCGCTTTCAGGAACAAAAAACAAGAGAGAGATTCAAGATCCAACAAGACCCTGGTTACCAATAATTCTTTTGTTTTCCCAGCTTTCCTTTTTGAACAAAAATAAATAAATTTATGTTGGTAGTGAAAGCAAAGTTACTAAAAAAAAGTCAGTTTTTATGTTGGTGACTGGTAAGCTCAAATGATGTTTGTTGGAACTTTGTTGTACAGGGTGATTTTATTTTAGTGAGATTTGGAATTCTAAAATTAGTCCTCCTGTTTTTGGGAGTGGTCACAAATTTGTCCTTAATATCTAGAAATTAAAACTAATCAATTATTTTCAAGGTACAATTTAAGAAATTTATAAAATTTATAGAATAATTATCTGGAATAAATTAAACTCATCTTAGTTTTTTTTATTATCTTTTTATCTATTAATTTATTTTCATAAAAAAAAATCGAACAAAGATTTATAATGATTTTTAATCATTGTTTCTTCCCGAGTGTTGTATACCAATTCAGTATCTCTTTTGTAATTTATTAATAAACATGTGCATTTGTGTCCTACTCCTAATGCAACCGTATTGATTTGAGACCATCTATATATATATATATATATATATATATATATATATATATATATATATATATATATAAATATATATATATATATATATATATATATATAATAAAATTAAAGGTTTTTTTGAGGTAAGCAGTCAAATAAAAAAGGGCAATTAATGTAAACTCTTTATATTTATATTTCATATATATCAGTCAAGACTACCCTCCTTTATATATATATATATATATATATTTGGCGATTTTTACGTTTTGACGCGAAATCAATACCACGTAATTCAGAATCCATAAATGTCAATACAATAACACGCAAGTCGTTATTTTGTTGTTATTTTTGGCGTGAATAGAACGGTGGTCTATTTTCTTAGTTTTTTTTGGTGAAATAATATTAATATTTTCGCCAGGAGTTGTGGAGTCAAACGTAAGTAAAACTAAATGCTTAAATGTATTTAAAAAATGTATTCAAGTTTTCATAATTAATATTAATAGGAATGTTAGATTTTCAAGTTGACTTACGTGATATTGAAATGGTGTTTTTTGACTTACATGGTATTGTTTTTTTATTCTAGTGTACAAGAATGAGTTCAAGGACCAAAAGAATGTTTGAAATAATGTCCCATCATATGGAAAGGCCAATGAAAATGGCTAAAGTAAGAACAAGTTTATCTGATATCCAATTGGACAATACAGAAAATAATATGGACTATAATATAATGGACTTGCCTGTTTGCCTGTTGATATTATTATTGATGTAAACGACAGTCTTTTAAATAAACTCGATCCGTTTAGACATTCCGATGGTCAAGTTATTACTTTTGAAGAAAACCTGCATTCTGATAACAGATCCAGCGTGATGCAACCGAATCAAAGTGAAAATCATACGAATGCGTGTTCTAAAAGTTTAGAATCACTGAAATATGAAGAACAGATTGAAAAAAAAACACTAGCCAAGAACGTGGAGCCACAAGATTAGCGATTTATGAGAGCGACAATGAAACAATGGAAGACAAAGAAAACAGTGGAGAAAAAAGCATTGTTGAAGAGCAAGGAGCGACTGGATCAGCGATCGATGAAAGTGATAACGGAGTATTGGAAAATAGGGAAAACAGTGGAGAAGAAAGCATTGATAAAGAGCAAAGGGAAGCCACAGGATCTGCAAATGGAGATATTCATTTGAGCGATGAAGATGATCAAATTAAGCCAAAAGAAAAACGTGTGATTGGGACGAACAGAAAAAAACAAAATCAGGAATTGAGAATGAAAGGAAAAGTTTACTTGGGGTACAGAAGACCACCAAATTAAACAAACACTTTTCACGATACCCACAGGGAAAGCAGAAAAATTGGACCGCCATGCACATCTAATTTTTGTAAGAAATCTGAAAAAAGAAAATGTTTGGATGTGGACAACAGAAAACGGGAGGAAATATTTTCAAAATTTTGGCAGGATCTGACTTGGACTCAACAACAAACGCTTATTTGTAGTCTGGTAACTAAAACAGAACCAAAACAGAGGAAAACAATTATACTTGATGGTCAAAATGTTCGTAGAACTGGAACTTTAAAGTATAACTTGAAAATAGACAGCCTTATGGTTCCCGTGTGTAAAAAAATGTTTCTTTCTACGTTTGGTCTGAATGAATGACAGGTATCTAACTAGGTGAAAAAAATTAAACACGGAATAAGTGATGGACAGAAAGTAAAACCTAAAATGGGTATTTTGGCAGATAGGGCACCAAATCGTTTATGAATCGATTTATGGAAAATCTCAATAAATTACCATCACTTTACTGCCGCAAAGATACAAATAAAATGTACCTAGAACAATCTTTTTCCAACATAAAAGACATTTACAACGTTTATGTACAAAGTTGTAATGAGAACGGTGAAAATGTGATTAGTCAAAATTCTTTCACATCAATGTTAAAAAAGCTTAATATCAGTATTTACCAACCAAAAACAGATATATGTTACATTTGTTGTCAGTATGAAGAAAAAAACCTGTCAAAAGACGACTGGAATAAGCATCAGGAACAAAAAGAAAGAGCAAGGAAGGAAAAGAATAACGATAAGGAACAGGGTCTAAAAGGAGAAGTACATGTAATTAATGCCCTTTTGTGTTTATCGGTAGAAATTAACGTTACCATTGAACACACTCAGATGGAGTGTGATAGTGTCCACGCCGCCATCGAGAAAAAAATTAAAAACAAAAAAATCTTTTTGCCAAGTGATTATGCAAGAATTTGTGAGGACAGCCGATCAAGTGGTGAAAAATATGAGGCCAAGGTTGTGAACTTCCAGTTTTTCAGTAATTTCAATAAAGGCCAACTGTATTCATCCATTAGGCCTGGAAGAAAAGCAGGCGATCCAAACGTGGTCGACTTAAGAGAACTAAAGTACTGCCCGGAAGGGGACATTTTATTTAAAATAAATTTTGATGATGAGTATAATGAGTTACCTCAAAGGAAAAATAAAAATATCGATTTGAAGAATATAAATTATGAACAACTTCACAAAGAAAGGATTAAAATTAAGAAAACTAAATTTGAACATCTTCAACAGCTAAAACCTGTCCTCCCAGAACATGTTTATCTTTATAATTACGTTGACTCGATGCAATAATTAAACGATCGAAAATTGCCAAGCAAAGAAAATTTTTATAATAAACTATATGATAAACATATAAATGATGAGCAGTATTGGCATGCACAAAAAATTTGGTCGAGTTTTAAGCTAAATTCTCTGATGGAATATTAAAATATTTATATATCAGATTGTTTTGAAATATTTAGGTATAGGTGTCTTGAGTCTTAAGGACTTGATCTGGCGTGGTATTATACGATGCCTGGATATACTTGGGATCCAATGTTAAAATTTACTAAATGCAATTTAGAATTAATGAAAGGCATTCATAAAATATTATTGATTGAAAAGGGGATTCGTGGGGCATATCAGTATGCGAACAATAAATTTCAATTTCTCTATACCATCAAAATATTTGCTATACACAGATGTGAATAACCATTATGGCAAATCTATGTGTGAGCCACTTGCTTATAGTGGCTTTGAATGGGAAGACACTAATGTAGATTTAGAAGCAATTGCAGACGATGGTGATATTGGTTATATATTTGAGGTTGATTTGGAATACCCTCAAAATTTGCACCATTATCAAAAGGATTTCCCATTTTGTGCAGAACATTGTACTCCACCAAACTCAAAATAGAAAAAACTTTTAACCACGTTACATGATAAAAAAGAATATTTAATCCATTACCGCGTTTTAAAACAAGCTGGTAATCATGGTTTAATAATTAAAAAAATCCATAGAGTTTTGAAATTCAAACAATCCAGGTGGTTAAAATCTTATATCGATCTTAACAATTATTACAGAATTTTAGCTAAAAACGGTCTTTGAAAAGAATCTTTATAAATTAATGAATAATGATGTATTCCGTAAAACAATGGAGAATTTTCGTAAGCATAGAGTTGTTAAATTGTTACGTAATTTGAACGGAAGATATTTTTTAATAAATCTTTATATATTGGTATGAGTGTTTTAGATCTTTCTAAAACAGTAATGTATGATTTTCACTATGGGTTTATTTTACCTTACATGGGTATAGATCGATGTAAATTGCTGTATACTGATACAGACAGTTTTATTTATGAACTTACTTGCTCTGATGCATATAAGGAGCTAATTCCACCAAACATTGATAAATTTGATACAAGCGAGTATCCTGAGGATAATCCTTGTAAGATTTCTCTAGTAAACAAAAAAGTTTTAGGTAAAATGAAGGATGAAGCTAAATCTAAAATTATTACACATTTTGTTGGACTTCGATCTAAGATGTATTCAATTAAAATTCAAGTCAGTGAGAAAGAAAGAGAAAAGATTACCAAATATTTAAATGACAGTAAAATATTAAATTTAGGAGTAACTAAAAGATCAAAGGGTATTAAAAACATGTTATACAAAATAAAACCAAATCAATCATATAACCATAACGTTTTTAGCAATGAACAACGAAAAATCGCTTTAAGTGCATTTGATGATAAAAGATACCTATTACCCGATTGTCATGATACTCTTCCATGGGGTCACTTTAGAATCGCTTTAAACTGATTAAGAAATTTAAATAAAAAGTTATTTTGCATTGTACTAGTCTTTGTAAAAAGAAATAAAAATAAACAATTATTTGCTTAAAATTTGTTTTATTTAACATTATACAATTAAAATCATTTATTCACACAATAAAACAATTTTTCTTAACAAAGTTTTTAATTGTGTAAGTAAATCATCGCTCGGACATGGAACATCAAACAAGTTCAAGTTAAATGGTCCAGCCTCTACAACTTTTTTGGTAAACCCATTATATTTAAAATATGTATTTCCTCTGATAAAGTAAAGATGATCATCTATATACTTAAAGACTGAGTTTACGTCAGGAGGAATATCTTTAAAAACATCCGTAATTTGACCTCTATTTACCACATTTTTAGGTGTGGTAATAAATTCTATGTAAGTTTTATTTTCAAAGAAAATATAATTTTTTCCACTTTGCGTTTGAAACAGCATTAATATTTCTATATACAGGATAACTCTGTATAATTTTTAAACTTGGAAATGATGCAATGTAATAAATTGATTCCCTATTATTAATAGCTATCCAATCTCCTTCCGAATTTTGATATAGATGTGAGATAGTAACCGATTTAAGTGTGTTAGGAATATATTCTCAAAGGGGTTTTGGTTCCTTTGGTCTCGACTTGTTGTGAATTGTTTTCTCGTAAAGGTCATACGAGAGTATTTTTATCAATCTAACTGTTATGTTTGTTATCAAAACCGAGCCATTTGACACACGTTTGGTTTCCTTTTCGTTTTTGTACTTTTTCCACCAAATAGATGTCATGATTGACTGTTTTCTGCAATTCTTCGTCGTAAAATGCACCTCTGATTGGATTACTCTCCAGTAGATACGTAACAGGACTGGTTATTTTAATTTTAACAATTCTAAAGAGCTCCGTAGTCCAGTTTGGTGTGTAACCCTTATCAAACAAATGCTTCAATTTTGATATACGAACAACATCACCAACTTTTAATTTTCTGGGTCCGGCAATTTTTAAATGACTAAATGCTCGATTTTAAATCATTTGGATTCATTAAGTTCGGAAGGTTTGTATCCGATCGTTTGATGTTTGGTGTTATTATATTCTCGCGTAATTTCGGGTAAAACATTTGTCCATTTATAAATACCATGCAAACTAAAATATTTATATAATTTTGATTTTAAAGTTCTTATAGCTCTTTCCGCAATAGCAGCTTTCTTCACAGTAAACGTGTTGTAATTATTAATATCATATTTTTTCATTAAATTTTGAAATTTTACATTAAAAAATTCCTTTCCTTGATCGGTTTGTAAATTCTTTGAAGGTGTAAGATTTTTTCTTAGAATTTCTATCAACGACTTTACGATTTCATCACCCGTTTTAGTTTTTAACGATCGTGTCCACATATATTTTGAAAAACAATCTATGACCACCATTATAAATTATAGCCTTTTTTCTCGTGCGCATAAGGGCGCATTTCCGCCAAGTCTATTTGCCACAAATCATTTAATCCTTTGATAATTGTTCAACGACGTGGGTAATTTTTTCGAGTTGATTTAGGTAATTCATTAACGAGTTTAATTTTTTTTCTAGACATTTTTGGTTTTGATAATATTCTCCAAGTCAGTCCGGGTGTTCTTTAAATCAGCTCTTAAAAATGATTTAGTGACCACGATGACGTCATCAACGTATTTCGTGATAGCTAAATGTTTAGCTGCCGTGGGTGGATTAATAGATATGATTCGATTAATTTCCGAGGGTTAACCAAAACTATTGGTTTATTAAAACAATTAACTTAGAATAAATGTTTACTTAAATACAATTAAATTACAACAAATGTATAAATGATATAATGAAAAAGGCGAGCAGTAAATTCTTTCCTAATGTTTTCGAGGACTTCAGGTGTTATTTGTGCAATTTCCTTTCGGATTCGCTCCCCCAACTCTATACTCTGCTCTTTAAATATCCCCACAAAAAAAAAAGTCCAACGGAGTCAAATCTGGAGACCTTGGTGGCCATTCAATAGGCTCCCATCTACCTTTCCATCTTTCTGGGAAAACATTATTAAGGTAATTTCGTACCTCATCGCCATAGTGTGGGGAGCCTTATCCTGTTGGTACCATCAATCAATTCTATTTGGAAATAGCTGATTCAGCTGTGGCAATAGATAATTTTGAAGAAATTCCAGATAACTAGCAGCAGTTAGGTTTTCCTCAAAAAAATATGGCCCTACAATTTGATTGTTTATAATGCCGGCTCAAACATTTACCTTCTCGGGATATTGTGTCGAATACTCTTCCATCCAATGTGGATTTTCATTTGCCCAATATCGACATGTCTGGCGATTTACGTGACCGTTCAGCATAAAAGACGCTTTATCTAAATAAAGTACCTTTTGTATGAAACCCGGATCTCTGTTACATTGTTGCATAACGATTTCGCAGAATTCGATTCTTCTGTCAAAGTCATCTTCTAATATCTCTTGGACCAGATGTACTTTGATGCTCACAGTATTATAAATGTTAACAACAACCGATTGTATCCTATTTACACATGTAAATTTAATGTTATCCTCTTTAAGCCAGATATACGATACCCTAACTACACCGAAGTTCCTTCTCTTAATAATGTTATCTTGAAAAACATATTGAATCATTTTGTAGATAAAATAGTAATTTATACCGATGGTTCGAAGACTGAAGGTGGAACTGGTTTGGCATTTTACGTTTCTAATATAAACTTTACACAACGGTACCGCATTCCGAATATATGCTCTATATACACAGCAGAAGCACTGGCGATAGAAAAAGCCCTTACGTGGTGTTTAAAACAAAATATTAAGGGTGTTGTTATCATATCTGATGCTAAATCAGTCCTAGAAGCTCTCCAAAATTCCCCTTTCAAACAATTTAAAAACGCTATTATTTTTAACATCAAAAATTTAGTTTATTACCTACAGTCTATAAACATTCGTACAACATTTATCTGGGCGAAGGCTCACGTAGGGATTTTTGGTAATGAGAGGGTAGATTTCGAAGCTAAAGAAGCTACTAAAGGGGAGATTATTAAGTATCATCCACAATACTGTGATCTGATAAGTAATTATAAAAATCAAATTAGAATAGATTGGTCAGAAATATACAACCAAGCAGCTCAAAAGTATAATAGCCATTATTTTCTTCTTCATCCCAAACTTCCATATAAAATCCCACACCTTAGTTTTCCCAATATAAGCAAAAACTATTCAAGTACAATTTCCAGGTTAAAGTTAAATCATGGGCGTTTCCCTTCACACCTTTACAGACTTGGCATAGTTTCCTCGCCTTGTTGTCCATGCGATAATAATAAAACAGCTGATCTTAATCATCTCTTCTTTCAGTGTACAAATCATGAACCACAAATCAAACAATTCTTGGATGATTTAATTAAAAATGGTTACCAACTACCTGCTAACATTACTTCACTAATAGCAACCAATAAAAAGCCAATAATGGACATAATAATAAATTACTTAAAGACTATTAAATTAAATATATAACCCCTAATAATTGGAATAATTTGGTTCGCAATCCTTTAAGTTTAAAAAGTATGTGGCAAATAGCGTACGCTGATGCCATTCTACCACACACACACACACACCAGATGTACTTTGTATGGATGCCACTCTTACAACAGTCGATTGGTGGACATTATTATCTAGTGCGACCTGCCTAGAACTAGTATGAGGATTTTCTTGAAACGCCAGTACAATGTCCAGTTTTTTGGCTTCGGATATTGATGTTCTACCACTTCTGGGAGGATCTTTAACATGGCCCATTTCTCTAAATTTTTTTTCAATTTTACTTACTGTTGATTAAGTAATTGGATCGCGATTGGGGTATTTAGCATTAAATAAATTACGAACTTCTGCTTGAGTCCTTATTTTATCTCCATAACCAATTATGGTTAAAATCTCGGTTCGTACTGTTTTTGTTAGTTTAATTTTTGTAAAATGCTGTTATTAATGTCGGCAAAAAACTAGAAGAGTAAAAATTTGACGTCTATTAGGTATTTGACAGATTCACAGATCATTGACGAATAAAGACGAGTTAATGACAATATTGATTTAAATATTTTTGTAAAAATAATTCCGAGTACTTACTACAATAATTAATTTTAAATTATAATGTAGCATTGTTTTTATCAATGTATTTTTTTTCGGAACCAACAATAAACACTATTTTCTGTTATTCCCAGTGGCGGTCCTTAGTGTATTCTAGTTCAGTGAATGAATATTTATTGTAATTCCATGTTACTTAACAAAGTTCATAATTTTGGTTAAGGCGACGAAACCGCTGTATATTATTCCCTATGATATCACTACTTACGCAAATTTACTCTTCTCAATAACGGCAGTACTAAATTGCTTTCTGAAAACGTTTGTAAAATTTCATGATACTTAACGCCAAAAAACCATTTTTTCAACATGTTGAAATATATTAATCGCTTCTAATTTATATTTAATATGTAGTTTTACTCTTAAACTATCACGACCCAAAAAATTACCTATTAATTTTCATCCAACTTCCTTAAAAGTAAAAAAATGTAATCGAATGTCGTAATTAAGAAATATACTTTCTTATGTTATGGTTGTTTGTAGAAACCTTTAACATACTTGAAATCTTTGTACAACAACGGTAAATTTTAAATTGTTGTTCATACCTTCACTCTGAAGGTATGGCGGCCTTGTGTATGGTTTAAAAACTGGAATTGTTTCATAATGTTAACCAGCGTTATTCCAGGATCGTACCTATGTAGTGGAAGAAAATATTATTTTGTTTGTTGAAAGTCTGTGCGACATACGATTTAGTTTTGGAATTTAAAAAGAGATTTTATGTTTCATAAGTAGGTATAACAATAAATTATTTATTTTTCAGAACATATCAGAGTGAATTAAATTAATATTATTAGTTTATTCTTTTTATCGGAGAAAGTAATAGATTAAATTTTCTGAAACATTTATGATGGAATATAATTTTATAATTATTAATTTATAAACAATTTACTGAGCCAATTGGCTTATTTTTTAAAATAGCGCATATTTTTTGTAACACGTCAATAGGCAAATCAAATATAACCAATCACCTGAAAATGTTTATATTATGTGTAAGTAACTAAATCGATTTTGTAGTTTATAAATAAAGTTAATTGTTTATTCCAGAGTCTTATAAAGTGAAATCTATTGTTAAAAGGCTCCTATAAGAAACATTTTTTTTTATTTATTTCTTGTTGCATATCAACATTCATTTTGTGATAAAATATTGAGATTTATGGGACTAAGAAGCTGTTGAAAAAAACTCATTTTTTGAAAAATTCTCATTCAAATTCCAAACTAAATATTTTTTAATCAATTAATAGTTAACATACATAATAGTAACAAATTATAAAATTTAATGTTTTAAAACATTGCATATTCAGGACATTGCAAAACATTGAAATGACTAGTCAGTTTGGTTAATAAATAAATCAAGTACGGCCCTGGATCCTGCCTTCAGCAAATATTTTAAAATATATTGGTTTACAATCGTCTACCGAAATTTTCTATCAAAAAATGTAAATAAGTTTCCAAATTTTGCCGTAAAACGATTATGGCAGACTACGATAGGTATCGCTGTCTTTCTCGGAGATAAAATCAGTTCCTTGTCGCTGGGATCCTCACTTTAATGTAGAAATAAATATTTAAATGATTACATTGTTGCAAAAGCGATAGGGAGACCTTTCAAATGAGCTGTCACGTGACCTCGGTTTGTATATAAAAAAATCGTCGATGACGTCATTACGCCATCACTAATGACGTAATGTCCAACACATCTATAGCAGTTGATGACCATTCAAAAATTAAAATTGACGTGTTTTAAGATTTTTTTTAAAAGTCGTCTGTTTCTGAAATAATGAATGTATTCCATACATTTACATACATTTGATAGTATCGAAACCCTGCTGATATCTTCCATCATTGAGATCAAATTCCTTAACAATTACCAACGTTCCATATTTATTCGAATTCCAAAATTTAGATCACATTTTTTAAAAACATCAAATTCCATATCTGGCGATACGTGCTCTTCAAAAGCATGTTTAAGATTCACCTCGTCTTGCTTAAACAGTACAATCATATTACAATTATCTCGTATAAGCTGTTTGGGTATTTTCGCGTAAGTTTGACACCAGTTTGCAGCATCGATATCTTTATGCCGCTCCATTGAAAAATATTCACGTATTTTTTGCTGATTATCGCATGATATATCATCAAAGATAAACACAGAATTTGGTTTGGCTTGTTCAGGACTAATAACTTCATCATTCTCTTTATACGGAAAATATCCTATTCCTTTAACACCCCTTAAGACCTATTCTAATAATCGATATTTTGGTTGGTATAACGACTTTGAATACACATAAACGTTTTTAAATTTAGTGCCGATGGGGCTGTAAAGTAATGCCATCATTGCGTTGGTTTTACCGCAACCGCTGGGACCGCATATAATTGCTCGAAAAGAATGATGTAATAAATTTCCGTGTTTTCCACTTCCATATTCGTTTGCTGTAAAGTCTAAATTTTCAATTGGTATCTTGTGCTCTTGTCGAAAGAACTTCATTGTTTAATAATATTTTCAAGTTACGCCTGCCTATATGAATAGATGTTAAGATGTTAAGATGTTAAGATGTTAAGATGTTAAGATGTTAAGATGTTAAGATGTTAAGATGTTAAGAATAAAACACTATTTCCAATGTTAATTTTTTATGGTGAAGGTGTGCTAAATACTATTATTAATAAACTACCTTTCGAATTACATTTACCTGGGTATCAGTATTGTGGACCAGGTACAAAACTACATAAGCGTTTTCAAAGCGTTGATGTAGGCATGAACCTATTGGATGCTGCTTGTAAACGTCACCATATCGTGTACACTCAACAGAACTCTTTACAAGAAAGACATAAAGCAGATTTTGAGTTGTAAAACGCTGCTTGGAATAGAGTTAAATCAAAAGACGCTAAATTGGGTGAAAAAGCAGCCGCTTGGTTCGTAACTACAGGCATGAAGTTGAATCTTAAATTGGGTATGGGTATAAAAAAACGGGGTGCGGGGTTTAAACGAAATATTGTCACAAAAATTGGTAAAGTTTTGTTAAAAAATCCATAAGCCGACTTAAAAAATTAGCTGTTATTGGATTAAAGGCAGCAAGAGATGCTGTTAAACGTTCAGGCGGTAAAAAGAGCGTTAGAATTCCACGCATTATACCAATATCAAAGTCTAGAGGTTTTCTACCACTAATTCCACTATTCGCAGGTCTGAGTGCTCTCGATGCAAAAAATACTGAAAAGAAATTGGAAGAAGATCATCGACACAACAAAGCTATGGAATCGATTGGCCAAGGTCTTTACTTAAAACGTAACGCTAAAGGAGGACTAGGATTGTTTTTGAAGCATCAAAAAAACTACCTATAAAGCTACCTACTAAACCGTTAACCAACATCGAGTTATTGAGAAACGTTAAAACGTTATAAATTACAAATTTTCGAGGTGATTCGAGAATATATGTCGATGGACCGGCAAGCGCGCATTAAATGGTAAAAGCATCTACTCCAGAGCTTTCTGGATCTGGATGCGAAGATATGAATTTTTTACACTTTGTATACAAATAACTGGCAAATAAATCAATTTCTGGTATGTCTAAATTTTGTATTATATCTTAGTATGCTTTTGGTTGCAGAAAATATTCTGTTTCTGTAACCTTAGCTCGTGATGCTTTGTCGGCTCTAAAATTTTTTTGTCTTAATATATGATGCAAAGATAAAAATATTCTGACCCTCGCACCATTTCCATATCTCTATTGCTATTTTACTGAGATTTTTTTAGTTTACACCTCCCATTCTGTTTTTATTTGAGATTGCTGTTTTATTATTAACCCGTAACAGAATATGGCAATTGCACAAGTCTTTGGCAAAGGTTTTTAACACGTAAAGTATTGCTTTCAGGTCTATACTTGTTTTGTTTTGATTTGACATTTTACTGGCCATAATTTTAATTTTTTAAATTTATTTTACTAACCCTTACTTTTTGGAAGTCCATCTTATTAAGAATAATAAAAAACTCTTCGTTTTTACGTAACTTCCAAGTTTATTTGAAAAACTAGGTTTTAAATTACAATCACGGCCATTTCGCTAAGATTAGCTTCGTCAGATTGACATTTAAGTTAAATTTTGTTTGTTTGTAGCTAGGTACCTAATGTTGTTTATGCTTTAATATTGCTATGTCTTATTACTTCCATACTGGGTCTAGCCTTAATACTACCAAAACAACATCAGGTACCTAGCTACAAACAAATAAAATGTAACTTAAATGTCAATCTGACGATGCTAATCTTAGCGAAACGGCCGTCATTGTAAATTAAAACATAGTTTTTCAAATAAATTTTTAAATCTATTGATCATAAGATTTTTTGTTGTTCGAATGTCTTCAACTTTTATGTGGGAAGGAAATAAAAAAGTATTCAGTAATTTAAGATTCAATATGAACCTGTACTCGTCATAGATTTCTTTCTCAAAATATTATTTGAACGAAATTGACCTTTAAATTTTTTGACGCGTTTTATAGCCGCAGTTGAAATAAGGCGTTTTATGCTGTTCAAATAAAGCTTTTCTGATTTTTTACTCAATATTTGTGGTTTGGAAGGTGTATATTGATAGGGCTTTTTAGTGAAAGGTATTTTATAACCCTTTACCCCACCAAGTATTTGTTCGTTGGTAGTTATTATTTCCCATTCGTTATAGAACTGCTTCGCTCTCGTATGGTTGCTTCTGGTGTATGTTCTCTTGAATGCTGATCTCTTGTTGCCATTGTAGTTGGTTTTCCCCCTTTCTTTTCTTGTTTCCATCGGCTTTTGGAGGCATGGCCCTTGAAGGTTTTCGAGCTTGAGGGAATGGAAGCTCGCATTTCCTTAGGTGATAATTTCAGAGTTTTTGCAGACTTGCATCTTTCACCAAAGTCCTTTCCAAATAGCATGGTATCTCTGCTTTGAGCCGATGCTATTTTTTAATTTTTGCTATTGAAGTTTGGATACAGTTGATATATAATAAAAATTCAATTATTTTGTAGGTTATCAGGTAGTGGTCAGTGACTAATAAAACTCATTTATTTTATCTCAATATTTCGTCCTATATTTTAGTGACTTCACCAGGGGGAACTACAAGAACAATAAAAAATATAAAACAACCTAAACGATCAAAAATAATACAACAACATGTTAAAATACTTATAAACACAGATTTAGTCTACACTTACGTTACAAAATCAAAACATAACCAACATCAACAAATTAAAACATTACGTATAAATAAAACTCTAAGTAGTTATAGCAGCATGATTCTGACTTCTGACTATTACAAATTTAATACTATAAATGGCTTACAAATGTATTTTTTTTATTCTTTTTTTTATTTTTTATATTGTTAGTACTATTTTTAATGAACACTGATGGTGTAGTGTTTTTAAATGTTTAGTATGTAGAATGTCTGTATGGGTCATTAATATAAAATTTAAGTAAGATTCAAAATGTTGCAATATTGCTTACTGCTTAACTGGTTCGTATCAGATTTATAATTTAAGGAGTGTTCATTTTCTTATGTAATACATTTCAAAAAAAGGTGGTTTTTGTATTTATCTTCATGTCTCAATATTTGAACGTCGTCATAATTCATTAGATGTTTGGTTTTTTGAAAGTGTTCGGTAATTCCACAACAGTTTTTACCTAATCTACAATCACTCTTATGTTGTGTTATGATTTGCTTTAACCAATGGGAAGTTTGTTTGTAAGTAACATTTTTATTAAAAAGTTTTGGAATTTTGTCCTTTGTTTTTGAAAATAATGTACGATTAATTAATATGTTATAGTTGAAAATATGAATTTGTGGAAAGTTTTTGAACAAAGATGTTATCTAATGCAATAAACCTTTTAAGTACGAAATTTTTTTGTATTTAAATTGATTATTTTGAGTGTCAGTGGGGCCATCAAAGAAATTCGAATTGAAGACTAATTTATTAACAATGTTTTTGGGGTATCCATTATTGATGAAAATATTGACTAGCTTTTTTAAATTATTATGCAGAAACCTTTCGTTACTCATATGAGTAACTCTATTTTTCATTGAAATAACTGTGTTGTATTTTCGGCTTTTTGGATGATATTTAAAATAATTAATAAATCTACCAGATGCTGTACTTTTTTCATACCAATCTAGAATAATTTAATTTTCTTCGGTTCGTATAGCTTTTGAGTCTAAGAAGGGTAAAGCACAATCTTTTTCGATTTCTACCGTGAATTGAATTTTTGGGTGATAGGAATTAAATATATCCAAACTTGTTTCGATACAGTCTAGGGGAACTGAGCAAATTAAGTCATCTACGTAATTTGATTTTTATTATATTTAAGTACGGTCGATATAGTATTTCAATGCTTTTATATATATATATATATATATAATTAAATTTCTGTTATTTGCCGACTAATAGGTATTAAACCAGAATTTTTGGGGTAAACGGCAATGTTTTTTAAGAAAACTCTTTTACTTGTTTTCCAAGCTTTCGAAATACATTTATTTCATTTTCAAGGAATAAGTGTGAGTTAAAACAAAATTGGTGTTAACAACTTGGTAAATAAAACATAAAAACTATTTTAACTTTAATTTGGAATTTAAAAAATTTTTAAGTCAAATTATTTATAAAACAAAAATAACGTCATAAAATTAGTAAACAACTTAATTGCTTACGATAAAATTTAATAATAAAAGAGTAGAAAATAATAGGTTATAATTTGATTTCTTCTTTTATAAAAAATGTGAATTTTGATTAAAATTTACTAAATATTTAATTGTTCTATGATAAAAATAACGATATCTTATTCTTTTTTATAATTTTGAATTAAGCTTCTAAAATGTCATTTAAAAATCAAAAAAATAAAAATGTCAAATAGATGTCATGAATTTTAGGTATTATTTAGATCTTTATTTGTATGTTTATCCAAAGATAGCAGATAATAATAAATGTCACTCAAGTTTTTATGGTCACTTTTTTTATTCATAATATCATTCTCTTGTGATATAGATGCCATTTCCAAAAAAAGTCTTTTTTTAGTGTTAAATTGTATATCTAAAATATTAACAGAAGCATAATCAATAAGATGGTCATTATTTATATATATAAACAATGAAATAATGTGTTAAAATATGTAATTACATCAAAATTTTCTTAAACAATTACTTGCACTTGTGCACTTCTATCGGAAACATGGTTTAAAGCAGAAAAATATTATAATTTTAAAGGCTTCAACAATATTCGCTGTGACCGAGACGACGGGTACGGCGGCTCTGCAATCTTATTAAAATCAGACTTAATATACCAAGAAGTCTCAATTCCAACCACAGTCAACTTTGAGCATACTTGTATCTCGGTTAATTCTCCATATATACTTACATAAAAAAATTTACTTCGTTTCAGTATACTTTAAAGCGAGAACTAGAATATCATTACAACAATGGATTAACTTTTTGGAATAAATTCCAAAACCATTAATAATTGGGGGCGACTTTAACGCACATAGTTTGGCATGGAACGATAGATATAACGATATCTATGGCAAGATTCTTTTGGAAGCTATCGGACAATGCAACCTAGTAATTATGAACGACGGATCACCTACATTAGCAAACAATAAGAAGTCAGCTGTAGATTTGACCCTCTGTACACAGGATCTGACACAACTAATTAAGTAGTTTACTTTAAAGGAACCTTATGGCTCTAACCACTTACCAATACACATACAATTTGGAAGGAATATCCCGCTTGCGGAAATTAAAGAGACAAAACATAATATATGGAGACTCAAGGCTGCTAATTGGGATGTATACACCGTTACACTTGAAGCAACAGAACCAAAATCATCACTAATGGGTATTATCGACAATATTAACAAAGCTGCCAACAAAGCAATTCCCTTACGAAAATCAAACACACAAAATAGAAATCATTGCTCGAAGGACTGGTGGAACGAATACTGTAACATAGCTGCCAAAGCAAGAAAACAAGCTTTCTTAATATACAAACAGGCTCCAAATCTTAATAATCTAACAGAATATAAAAAACTTGATGCAGTATAAAAAAAACTTTTAAAGAAACCAAGAAAAAAAGCTGGATAAATTATTGCCAAAATCTAAATCAAAATACACCAATTAAAGAAGTGTGGAACAAAGTAAACCGATGTAAAAACCGAAAGCAAGCAAATAAACCCCTAATAAACCCCAAAGAAGAATGGATAAGCGAATTCCACACAAAAATCTGCCTCCATGGGTTAAAACAACATTACTTAACAAATAGCTACCGTAACTAGAAACACTTCTTTTCTACAATCGTTATTTCAATTATGGGAACTCGATCATTGCATTAAATCAACAAATAATAAATCTCCCGGGGCGGATAACATTTCATACAACATGTTGCATGAAATGCCTTTAGACCATAAGAAAGCCCTGTTGGAATTGTTCAATTCGATTTGGATGGGTAGGATTCCTTTTCCACCGATGTGGAAAGAATACATCATAGTACCTACCTATCAAAAAACCTGGAAAGCAGAACGGAAATGCAGATTCATATAGACCCATAGCTATCATCGTGTATATTTAAAACCATGGAAAGAATGATAAAGAACAGGCTTGAATATTGGCTAGAAAATGAAAAAATATTACCTGACTCACAATATGCTTTTAGAAAGGGAAGATCTTCCTTAGAACCCCTAACGATACTAGTAAATGACATCTATTTAGGATTCACACACAAATCCACACTTTGGCCACATTTGTGGATATAACTTCAGCTTATGATAATGTTCGAATAAATATACTAGAAGAGAAACTTACCAATATTGGTCTACCAACCTCCTTTGCCAACTTCATAAAATCAGCTTACTCTAATCGATCAGTTTCCTTAAAGATAAATCAAGAAATTTCGGAATCAAGAATATGTAGATCTGGATTACCACAAGGTAGTATACTGAGCCCAATCCTATACAGCCTGTACAAAATGGACATAGAAAATGTTATATCAAAAAAGTCCAAAATTATTCAATACGCCGATGATGTTGTTATTTACACCAGTAGCAAATCAGAGGACAAATGTTTAAAAAATATCAACACTGAATTTATAGAAATCCAAAAATGCCTAGACAACATGGGGCTTTCCATATCCGAGTCCAAAACCAATATATGTATTTTCTCTAGAAACAGAAACAACTATCAAAGATAATTAACAATAGGAAAATATAAACTCGGTATTAGTAACTCTGTAAAATATCTTGGTCTGCATCTAGATAGAAAACTATTATGGAAAGACTGTATCCACCAAATAATCAAAAAAACAAGTAATTCTATAAATATTTTAAGAGCGTTTTGTAGAGCAAAGCGGGGGCAGACCCAAACACGGCTTTACTATTCTACAAAACAATGGTACGATCAATAATGGATTATGGTAGTCAACTCTATGGACCAGCAGCAGATACACATCTAAATAAAATCGAGATACAACAAATTTTTTTTACTGCTATGTTTATTTTTTAAAAGGACTACCTTCCAGTTCTCGGTCCGACTGGATTTTTCTTAACGACTTGCAGCTTCCTAAGATTTGTGTCCAGTCGATATTGTCAAATTTAGATGTAAGTTTATTCTATCAATTATACCTTAGCATAATATTTGAGGTTATGTATTCAAGACATTGAAGTGTTCAACTTTCTGAAAGCTCTTCCTATTTGTTTTGAAAAGTAAGATTATGTTGTTCTATCAATTATACCTTAGCATAATATTTGAGGTTATGTCTTTAAGTCGTAAACCAATTGCTAAAATTAAAGTATTCCTATCCTTAATTATTATTCTGTTTCAGGACTTTGAAGCGTTCAACTCTCCGAAAGCTCTTCCTTTGGTAAAATACATTGGTGCTTTGCTGGGATTACTAACCCAAAATGATGATGCAAAGATTAGGGAAGGACTAGTGGAATGCCAGAAGGGTATAAAGAGGATTCGGGATTCGATGAGGTCTGCTAATACTATAGGCGAAAGGCAACATTTGGAGGCTTGCTTAAGAAACATTAAAAGTGTTAGGGTTCAATTTAAAGCTGTTCAGAAGAAGGGGTCGGGGCTTTCACCACGGACTGCTCGATTGGTTGAGCGAGTTCATTGGGAAGATTCAGAGTCGGTATTTAATAGTCGCATACTCACCGGAGTCATCTCCAACCTCCAGCATAAAGACCCGGGCTCTTTCCTTAAGGATTGTAAGGCTGTTTTTAAAAGAAAGATTCGCAACGCCTTAAAAAAAGATACTTCAAACTCACCAATCTTGAAGAGTTTCAAGAGCGTGATTCAGAATGGGCATTGAAGAATGTTCTCAATCTTGGTATTAATATCAACAAGTACACGCCTCAGCTAGGCTCCTCATACGTCAATCTTCCAGATCAAATTAAGAGGAAAGAGGCTTGCATCAACGTGAAAAATGAAGACCAAGCATATTTTGCATGGGCAGTTACATCAGCCTTGTATCCTTGTGATCAAAAAAATCCTGCTCGATTATCTTCATACCCCACTATTCCTCGGTACTAAAATTAAAGGGCATACAATTTCCAATGACTATGAAGCAGATACCTAATTTTGAAAAACAAAATAATATTTCAATAAAAGTTTACATCCTGCAGAAGAATAAGAAAACATTTGAAACCCTTCCGACATATTTAACTAAAAATAAACAAGAAAAACATGTAAATCTTCTACTGATCCAGGATAAATATAATGATGCTCCAACCAAATATCACTACGTTTGGATTAAAAATTTATCTAGACTAGTATCCAAAGAGCTTAGTAAAGAAGATCATAAAAAATTCTTTTGCGATAGATGCCTCCACTACTTCAGGTCACAAGATAAGTTGGAAAAGCATATCGAGGTATGTATTAAAATGAATGATACAGCCATTAAAATGCCTGAAGCAGCAGGGGAAACTGTTCTTAAATTCAAGAACTATGAGAATAAGGGAAAAGCGCCATTCATGGCATATGCAGACTTGGAAAGCGTACTCGAACCCGACAATGATTCTAATAAGCTTCAACATCACATCCCAGCAGCCGTTGATTACTACCTTAAATGCAGTTATGATGATTCTTTAAGTTTTTATCGATCATACCGCGGTCAAGACTGTATGGAATGGTTTGCTATGGAAATGAATATTTAGCTGAAGATATGGCTGCAGTCTTTTGGTGTCATTATGACATTAATATGACATGGTTGCAGGAAGTTGAGTATAGAAGAGCTACACACTGTCACATTTGTGAACTGCCTTTTACCTCTTATGATAAGAAGGTGCGTGATCACAATCATCTGATTCCAAACAACAATTATAGAGGTGCTGCTCATGGAAAATGTAATATTAACTATAAGGATAGTCACGTGGTACCTGTAGTGTTTCATAACTGTGCATCTGGTTACGATGCACATTTCATTATTACAGATATACAGTCGACAGAAGCAGACATGGTCCGCGGAAAATATGCCAACTAATTTCAAGGTTATCACAATCAGCCAATCACGAGCCAATGTTACCGATAATATCAATTTTAGTGGCTGCATAAGTGAGATGAAAATACAACTACAGCGACAAGGACACGCCCACCCAGGGTTCATGTTTGCTTCTGTCAACTGTAGCTACAAAGATAGGCGGTAAAATAGATTTGCTACCTATCACTAAGGAAAAATATATCTCATTTACGAAGCACATCAATGAATATCCGATACAATTTTGTTTTATTGATTCATATCGATTTATGGCTTCCTCCTTAGATAAGTTAGCATCGTACCTGACTGAATATCCTAACCTCAAGTCCAGTTTCCTAACTTGACCGAAGAACAATTTAAACTTATAACTAAAAAAGGCATCATGCCATATGATTACATCAATTCCTTTGATCGATTTAACGACACGTCTTTACCAGCACGACTCATTTTACAACAAATTAGATAATAAACCATGCCCCCGAAGACTTTATCAACGTGCAAAACTTGTATGGGATAGCTTTAACTGTTTAAATTTGGGCCAGTATGTGGATTTATATATGAAAACTGATAAAATACTTTTGGCTGATGTATTTAAACGATTTCGAGCAAGCTGTCTGAAAACTTACAACTTGGATCCAGCTCACTACTTCACGCTACTTGGATTTACGTGGGATGCGATGCTCAAATATACCAAGATTGAATTGATGCTACTAACCGACTTGGATATGTTTCTTTTCGTTGAAAGAGGCATTCGTGGAGGTCTAAGTCAAGTCTGTTCAAAACGTCGAGCTACTGCTAATAATAAGTACATACCAACATACGATTCATCAAAACCTGACTCATACTTGATGTATTTTGATGTTAATAATCAGGTGAGTAATTTTTTAAACTATGTGAATTTTTTTAATATTTTTTGTGTTTTCAGTATGGATGGGCAATGTGTGAGCCTCTACCTTATAGAGGATTCGAATGGGTGGATGATACCAATATTGACGTTACCACGGTCCCAGATGATGCTGCTGAAGGTTATATGCTTGAAGTTGATCTCGAATATCCTCAACATTTACATGATCTACACAAAGATATTCCTTTCTGTCCGGAGCATATTAATCCCAAGACAATGAAACACCCTGAATTAACGCGAGAATTAACTAAGTTGATGGCTACCTTGAACAACAAGACAAAGTATGTTATCCATTACCGTGCGTTAAAACAGGCGCTAACCCATGGTTTGGTTATAATCTCTAAACGATTAATAGAATTAAATTTATTGTTACAGGAAAAACCATGGAAAATATACGTAAAAGAGTAGACATTCATCTTTTGAGTGAGTGAAATGGCCGGTATGGAGCAGAAGCGTACATTGCTAAGCCTGAATTCAAAAACTGCACTATATTTAATGAAAATCTTGTAGCAGTAGAACTTGGCAAGTTGCAGATATACCTTAATAAGCCCATATATGTTGGGCAAACTATCCTCGATTTGGCTAAGACTACTATATATGATTTTCATTATGGGTATATGATCGATGCTTTTCCATATTGTTCAGTCTTGTACACGGACACCGACTCTCTAATTTACGAACTACATCAGGATCCTTACGTAGTTATAAGACACGATTGTCACTCGCGCTTTGATACGTCTGATTATCCTGAAAATAACATCTTTGACATACCTCGAGTTAATAAAAAAGTTCTTGGGATGATGAAGGATGAAAATAATGGGGTCCCAATGACTGATTATGTCGGGTTGGGGTCTAAACTATATACCACCAGAGTGTTGAAAACTGTTGAGGATATAGCAAAGAAGCGCAATAAGATGGTTGATGAGGGGTATGAAGAGGATGAAATAGATACAGAAATCATGAACTTTGGTGTTGGAAAGAAAGCTAAGGGGGTTAAGTCATCGGTTGTTAAAAATAATATTACCTTTGATGATTATGTTGAATGCTTAGATAGCTGGCAACGAAAAACTGTTCAACAAAATTTAATACGCTCAACTAACCATCAGGTATTCTCCATCAAACAAGAAAAAGTGGCCCTTAGCCCCGAAGACGATAAACGCTATCTGATTTCCGGTTCAGATGAAACGTTACCATGGGGGCATTATAGCACTCATAAATAATGTTCTTTACTGTACTTTATATTACCTTTTTATTTGTATATTTATAAACATCCTATATTTTACACTGTTTTTTTATATCACTTTTTTATTTTTATAACCACCCACTATTTTATACTGATTGTATATTACCTTTTTATTTGTATATATATTTTTATGTTTTAGTAAATATAATTTATTAATTTTTGCGTGTTTTATTACTACAATCAAACATCCGTTTATAAAAATTAAATATAGGGTTAATCAGAATTTTTTCGTATTTATCTCTGTGTACGTTAGTTGTCTACAATATTTCTATATAAATTTAATGTTGGTGGTTAATCGTCTGATAGCTGTAGAATTAGTATTAACCATGTGTGGTTATCATGTAAAAATAGCTCATAATTTTGATGATGAAATTTACATAACGATATATATGCCTGACTTAATACGTAAACGGTTATATCTACGGTCTAATTTGCGACAAACCCTGTATATCCCGTATCTAGGACCTTTGACCCGTACCATTGATATTTTTAACATACCCTGTATACGACAATGTACTTGTACAGCCTCTGTACTTACCATTGCATTCTTTCTCTAGCGACTTTTCTGTTACACTCTGTATATACCTTATGTCTTTTCACGTGCCGGTGGTGGTTTTTTTTTTGTCGATTCACCAAGTTTCTTGAAAAAATAATATACACATCATTTGATAAAAAGAAATTATTTTTGTTAACAAAATCCGTATATGCCGCATCTAATAGGACCTTTGACCTGTACCATTGATATTAAGAGATACCTTGTTATTCAGAGTTTTCTTATCGGGTCTCTAGAGAGTGCCTAATTGACGTGGTGCACAGTATACCTAAACGCGTCTTTTTCATATATCCACTATTGAAAATTATGCGCAAAGGGCGGATTCAGTAGCTTCGCTATTTCGGCTCTCTCGCTGGTAATGCCTTTTTGACTTGTGAGTGACGTCATAGAAGTTGTGTCACGTGATCTGTTTGTTGGCCTTTGCCCGTCCACCTGTCTTTTTGATTGCGTTGGCTTGTTACCACCCGTTAATGCCCTTTTGACGTCACGCTGGAGGCCTTTTTGACTTGCTTGTAAAGCCTCAGGAGATGTCTTCTTGTAAAGCCTCTTCTTACTCCTACCATTCGACACCTTTTCCGTTACACCCTGTATACACGACGACGACTTCTTGTAAAGCCTCTGGAGACTTCTTGTAAAACCTCTGGAGACTTCTTTATGTTTTTTGACCTTACTTGTATACGTCGCGTTGGAGGCTGGCTTGTGTCCTTTGATCACTCGTAACCTTGAATTGCGTCAAAAATGACGTTTTTTGACCTTAGCTTTTTTGACGATTTTCTTATGGAGATTCCCATGTTAGCGCCTCCGCCATGTCACCGAACCGGTGTTGCCTATCTACTTATATTGATCAACAGGGTAGCCAAACTACATTAATATTATGTGATTCTCTTAGTTCACTTCAGGCTCTTGAAAACATTTTCAACAACGATTCGTTGATCAAAAGAATTCAGGTTTCATTAAGTTGGCTTCAAGAACAGGGTAAAACAGTAAAATTTATGTTCATACCCAGTCATGTGGGGATTCAAGGCAACGAAATAGTAGACGAAGCCGCCAAGAAAGCAGCGAATAGGGAAGAAGTAGAAGACATACCTATACGTTTTCAAGATCAACAAAATATTACAAAACTGGAGAAGTAAATGGATAAGTCAACAAACTCAAGAAATAAAGCCATCAATTGAGAGAGAAGACACGTTTACAGAATTTAGCCGAAAGGAACAAACCATACTGACAAGGCTAAGAATAGGTCATACAAGACTGACTTCAAGCTATATGCTGAGTGGACAAAGGCAACCACTTTGCAATACCTGTCGAACCCCAATAACAGTTAAACATGTTCTAATAGATTGTCCCAAGTAAGTATTTAGCAGGCTACAGCTATGCTTACCCAACAGTTTAAAAGAAAATTTAAATAGTAAAAAGGCAGCAAAAAAAGTACTTTCCTTTCTTAGATTAATTAAATTGTATAGAGCTATTTAGAAAAAAAAAGGAAACCACTTTAACCTTTCTATGGGCTAATAATTTGAAGTAGTTGATGCCCATACGCACAAATAATAATAATAATAATAAAAATAATAAAAATAATAATAATAATAATAATAATAATAATAATAATAATAATAATAATAATAATAATAATAATAATAATAATAATAATAATAATAATAATAATAATAATAATAATAATAATAATAATAATAATAATAATAATAATAATAATAATAATAATAATAATAATAATAATAATAATAATAATAATAATAATAATAATAATAATAATAATAATAATAATAATAATAATAATAATAATAATAATAATAATAATAATAATAATAATAATAATAATAATAATAATAATAATAATACCATACCATACTATTTATTGACCAAAATTTACATATAAACATACGTGCAAGGTCACAAATATAAGTAATATAAACAATGAACATTTCCTAATAGTACTTATTATATTATTAATTATATATACAAAATATATATTTCATTTAATAACATACATTTATGAAACAAATCAACTTATGATGTAAAAATAAAATTAAAAACATAAGAATTGTTGAATAAAATAAAAACTATGCTTAAGTAAGAATTCTTTGACGGTTCGTTTAAATAAAGAAATAGACATATTTGCAGTTTCCTTACCCAAGATTCTTATAATTTTATTATATAGATTGATATTAAGTTTATTTCGCTTAGTAGTTTCAATCCTTGATATCTCCACTACCAAACTAGAAGCACCTCTAGTAGTATAATTATGTTGGCTTGAATGACTTAGAAAAGTTGTACGGTTCTGGTGTATAAAATTGACCATTTCTGAGATATATATGCAGGGTAGAGGTAAAATTGAATATTTTAAAAATAGTGGTTTACAATGTGTATCCCATTTTGCTCCATCAATAAATCTTAAAGCAGATTTTTGTAATTTGAATGCTGCCTCACTACCTGCTGAATTACCCCATAATAATTTACCATTTGATAAGTGACAATGTACGGTTGAAAAGTAGACAGTTCTTAATGTCTGGGATGGTAAAAATGGTCTCAGTTGTCTAAGTGCAAATATTTGCGAAGCAAGTTTTCTGCACAATGAACTCAGATGAGGTTGCCAATTTAAATATGTATCTAGTGTTATACCTAAGTATACCACCGGATCTGATTTCTGAATTAACCTGCTAGAACTCACCAATAGCGTTTTATTTTTAGCGTCATTAAGCTTAAGATTATTTGTAGCAAACCACGTTCTCACTGGACTCATATTGTCTCGACATTCAGAGCTATTTGTACGGGAACATATGGTTGTGTCATCAGCAAATAGAATACATTTAGAATACTCTACTGCAGCTGGTAGATCATTAATATATAGAAGAAACAATACTGGACCCAAGACCGAACCTTGGGGAACGCCTCTGTCAACACCTTGTATGCTTGAGTTAATGTTATTTGAGCAGTCATATTGTCTTCTATTCTGGAGATAGCTACCAAACAAAAGCAGTTCTTTGGACCTTATTCCATAAAATTCTAATTTTTGTATCAGCAGTTCAGGATCAACACAGTCAAATGCCTTACTAAGATCACAAAATGTGATATCCACATTGGTTTTCATATCCAGTGCCTCAACTGCATAATTAACTAGTTCCAGTAACGCTTTACTTGTTGATTTTTTTTTACGAAAACCAAATTGCGCTGGGGAAAAACATTTTTTATTTCGCAGTAGCTTGTTAGTTTCTTTTTGATTATAATTTCCAATATTTTACTTAGTACTGGTATAATCGCAATCGGTCTATAATTATCATCTGACATCTGACATCTGGATTACCCTTTTTAAAAGTGGGTAAAATTTTTGTTATTTTAAAAGAATCCGGCCAGTTTCCTTCTGAAAGACATTTATTATATAGGCTTGTAAGGGGCTCAATAATAGAGTAAAGACAGCTTTTAATTATTATGCTATTTAGACCATAATAATCTAGACATGGTTTGTTTTTTAAACTTAATACAGCTTCTTTAACATCAGATTCCAAAATTGGACTCATAAAGAATGAACTAGATAGTTTAATTAATTTATTTAGATAATAAAGGGGATCCACATTTGTACTTGTGATAGTATTAACAATGTTTTGTACAACATTACAGAAAAAATTATTAAATTCATCAGGGGAAATTAATGTTTGCTGTACAGTGTTTTTATTCGTAGATCTTTCGGAATTTACCAGTTGCCAAATTTTTTTATTTTTGTTTTCCGCTTGTTCTATTTCTGATGAAAAGGCTAAACGTTTGTGAATTCTAATTGATTTTTTATACGATGAGCGAAGGGCTGTATAAGCTGTCCAATCCGATAAGCAGTTAGTTTTTTTAAATTTATTTTCTAAATTAAATACTGATTTTCTCATTTTTCTAAGCTCTTTATTAAACCAATTTAACTTCCATTTTTTATTTTTTGTTTTTAGTGGGAAAGTGGCTTGCGCAGTTTCTTTAAGTGTGTTTAATAAAAGATTAGCAAGATCATCTGAACCCAGGCCCTGGATGTCACAATTGTACCAATCAATTTGATAGATGTTGCTGGCAAATTTTTCAATATATTTTGCATTAATTATGCGTTCTTTAACAATAGGCAATTTGGGTTTACAAGCATTTTTAAGAGTAACATAAAGTGCTAAATGGTCACCAATATCCACATCTATAACGCCAGCTTCAATGTCATTCGTATCAACGTTGGTAACAACGTTATCAAGTTGTGACCTTGTTGTTGGCGCAATTCTTGTTGAATTATGGATTAAATGTTTAAGATTATAGGTGCACATAATGTTATTTAAGTCATTAATTTTATTGTCGGGATCATCCAAATCGAGATTAAAATCGCCCACCAATATAACATTTTGAAATTTGTAAAATAGATAATCCAGAAGACCAACAAATTTACTTATAAAAATATTAAGATCACCGTTACTAGAAGATCTATAAAGTGATAAAATAACTATATTAGAATTTAAAATTTTAGCTGCACAAAATTCAGCATGAAAAGGGATACAAAATTTACTTACATCAATTTCCTTTATATTGATGTGGGATCTGGAATAAATAGCTACCCCACCATGCTTATTATTTGATCTACAAAAACAAGAAATTAGATTGTAATTTTTAACCTTGACAATTTTAAGCTTATCATATGTTAGCCAATGTTCAGCAAGACATAAAATATCATAATGTATTTCATCGGTCAGTACTTCTAGACTATCTATTTTATTACAAAGACTTTGACAGTTTATAAATAATAAATTTATATGATTTTTGTTAAAAGAATAGTGCCAACGAGAAAAAGTTTCAATACTGCACTCACTAGATGACTTTACTTTTACTTTCTTCTGGAATATGGATTTTGTTTTTGGAACGAAAAAACTCATTAAGAAAAACACCTTTAGGTCAAATTTCTGGCTGAAGAATTTTAGATACTACACTCACAGGTACTGATATCTTAAACGATGAATAACGATCTGGTGCCTTGGTTTTAAGTTTGTAAAGTTTGTTAAGTTTGTAAAGTTTTCATGAATAGCAGCGGAAACATTAGGCAATGTAAATTTTTGATTTTCCTGTTCTTTTGGTTCTTGATATATTAATGGAATTTTATTATTATTAAGAGCCATATTCGCAGAGTAGTTTTTTTCCCTTTCCTGTATGTTATGTTTGGATTTTGTAATGCTGATCTCTTTATTCATAAAATCAACTTGTGCTTGAAGTGATTTTATAGCTATACGCTGGTTCTCAATTGTAAGATCTTTTTGAGATAACAATTCTTCGCAATGCTTTAGTTTTAATTCTAAGATTGTTATTGAAGTTGGATCCCGCGGCTGACCCTGAGTATTGGTTTCCTTGACATCAGGACAACAATTAATTGTTTGGTTTTCGTAGTAAATAATGGTCTTTGACTGTTTCGCACAGCTTACATGTGATATATTTCCACATATTATGCAACGTAAACCTTCTTTTGCTGGTTTTCTGCACCGCTTACATTCACTTGTCAATTCAGTATTCTCTTTACCCATTTTAGTTAATTTACTAGTAACCGTTGGTGGAATAGGTTTCTAATTTAATAGTAATTAGGTACAAAAAACGAGGAATTTTACTGAATAGACAAACAAAAACCACGTGTAAACACACGATTTAGCGTAATTAGGAAAGTTTAATACTTGCCAATAATCATGTAACTGCAGAACATCTAAAATATACCAATGCACAAACACGCACAATTTAAAACTTTCAATAAACACTTAATTTTAGCTAGGCAATATAGCAGTTAAATTTCTATGTCATGGATGGAGCACTGTTCCACCAATAATAATAATAATAATAATAATAATAATAATAATAATAATAATAATAATAATAATAATAATAATAATAATAATAATAATAATAATAATAATAATAATAATAATAATAATAATAATAATAATAATAATAATAATAATAATAATAATAATAATAATAATAATAATAATAATAATAATAATAATAATAATAATAATAATAATAATAATAATAATAATAATAATAATAATAATAACCTAACCTAACCACAGGCAGTGCTCGAGAATGCAGATTTTAGACTCTACTACGATAGGTCCATTATCACCGATAGACAGGTGACGAATAATCGACACGACATTGTAGTAGTGGATAAGAAAGCTAAATCGGTGCTGTTAGTCGATGTTGCAGTTACAAACAATAACAACGTTTTGGATAAGTATAATGAAAAGATGGCAAAGTACACCGATCTTGCCATAGAAGTGGGACAGATGTGGCATGCAGAAAAAGTGGAGGTGGTACCGATCATCGTATCATCAACTGGACTCATTCCTAAAAGTCTTGAAGACAGTCTTAAGAAACTCGATCTTCATAAAAACACTTTTATTGACTTGCAAAAAGCGGCAATTTTAAACATATGTCACACTGTTCGGAAATTTTTAAATATGTAAATTTTGAGCCTAATCCCATTTGCGTTTACGCTCGGGATAGGTAAATATTACCAGCGAAAGCTGAGTAAGTGCATAAGTCTTTTGATAATATTAATAATAATAATAATAATAATAATAATAATAATAATAATAATAATAATAATAATAATAATAATAATAATAATAATAATAATAATAATAATAATAATAATAATAATAATAATAATAATAATAATATTAAAATAATAAATAATAACAATAAAAGGGGTGCACAAAAACAGCTAAAGGATGCAAAGACCAGCTGGTAATCGATGCCATTGTGACAGGCATTGCAAAAAAAGAAAAGAAAGACCTTTTCACTGCGTACATAGATTACCAGAAAGCCTTCGACAGCGTACCACACACGTGGCTCCTGGAAGTACTCGAACTCTACAAAATTGACCCGCAAATAATAAGATTCCTGGAAAAAACAATGAGAACATGAAAAACAACATTAACAATCACAGCCAAAAATAAGCAACAAGTAATCGGGGACTTACCAATACAGTGTGGAATTTTCCAGGGAGATGCCCTGAGCCCCCTATGGTTCTGCATGGCTCTTAACCCACTCTCCTTCACCCTAAAAAAACAAAATAAAGGTGTAAAGTTAGAAAACAATATAATACTTACCCATCTCCTGTACATGGATGATCTCAAAACATATGCTTCATCCGATAAAGACCTTAAACAAAATATTCAATTAATAAAAAGGTTTAGTGAAGACATTAACATGACATTTGGCCTAGACAAATGTCGCATCAATGTCATGGAAAAAGGGAAATGGAGGAAGCATCAAGGAGTGGAAATGGGAAAACAGGCTGGTGTGATAGCTGGAATGGAACAGAACGAGCTGTACAAATATTTGGGATATCAACAAGCACGTGGGATAGATCAAAAGCAGACCAAAGAACACCTTAAAGGCAATCTCAGACAAAGGCTCAAAATGATAATGAGGACGAAGTTACGTGGAAAGAATATGGTAAAAGCGATTAACACCTATGCAATTCCAATCCTAACCTATACTTTCGGCATCATATCATGGACGGAAACAGAGTTAACTGAACTGAATCGCATAACACGAACAGTAGCCACCAAGCACAGGTTTCACCACCCAAGAAGCTGTATGGAGAGATTCCACCTACCCAGAGAGCAAGGAGGATGGGGAGTGTTAAATATTAAAGAACTACATGAGAAACAAATAAAAAACTTAAGAAGCTACTTTCATAGAAAAGCTGAAGAAACCGGAATATACAAAGTAATCGTAGACAAAGATAAAAAAATCACGCCCCTGAACCTAGAAAGTAGACAACTATCTACAAAAGAACCTATCAATCATATGGAAAAATGGCTCAGCAAAGAACTACATGGACGATATCCTGCATTAATCAAACAAAACCATATTGATAAGAAAGCATCATTAGAATGGCTTAAGAAGGGACAACTGTTCCCAGAAACAGAGGGGTTTGTCATGGCCATTCAAGATCAAGTAATTCCTACACGTAATTACCAAAAATACATCATGAAACAACACTTAGAGACAGACAAATTCCGAATGTGTGGAGAACAAACAGAGTCGATTGAGCACATAGTGAGCGGATGCACAGTATTAGCCCCTAATGAGTACACGAAAAGACATGACAACGTAGGAAAAATTATATACCAAGAACTTATTAAAAAAATTAAACCTGATTTGCCACACACTCCATACTATAAACTAAAACCAGATGCTGTGTACGAAAATGAAAATTACAAGCTATATTGGAACAGAGAAATAATTACAGATGTATACATACCACATAACAGACCAGATATGGTGCTTGTGAATAAACAAACCAAACAAACATACATCATAGACATGGCAATCCCGCTCCCAACAAATATTCAACGAAAACATCAAGAAAAAATAAACAAATATTTACCATTAGCAAATGAGATCAAAGACATGTGAAGCCAAGATCGCGTTACCATTGTGCCAATAATCCTCGGAGCTACTGGGGAAATACTATCAGCAACACTCGATGGCCTTAAAACCCTGGAAATAAATGAAAACATATATAGTCAAATGCAAAAAATTACTTTGATAGAAGTATAATAATAATAATAATAATTAGCCATGGAAATCAAAGAAATGTGGGGAGTCGATAAAGTAAAAATCCATCCTATCATAATATCAACTACCGGCATAGTACCTAAAAGAACCGTCAAACAAGTCCAAGATCTTGAATTATCGACCCAACTAATAGCTAAAATGCAACACTCTGTGGTACTGCCAATATGTAACCTCTTTAGAAAAACTATTAATAAATAAATTCACACAACATATTATTTGAATTGGTAACATACCCGCAAATAATATGAACACCACCCCTTAAGGAGATACTACAAGAATAATAATAATAATAATAATAATAATAATAATAATAATAATAATAATAATAATAATAATAATAATAATAATAATAATAATAATAATAATAATAATAATAATAATAATAATAATAATAATAATAATAATAATAATAATAATAATAATAATAATAATAATAATAATAATAATAATAATAATAATAATAATAATAATAATAATAATAATAATAATAATAACCTAACCTAACCACAGGCAGTGCTCGAGAATGCAGATTTTAGACTCTACTACGATAGGTCCATTATCACCGATAGACAGGTGACGAATAATCGACACGACATTGTAGTAGTGGATAAGAAAGCTAAATCGGTGCTGTTAGTCGATGTTGCAGTTACAAACAATAACAACGTTTTGGATAAGTATAATGAAAAGATGGCAAAGTACACCGATCTTGCCATAGAAGTGGGACAGATGTGGCATGCAGAAAAAGTGGAGGTGGTACCGATCATCGTATCATCAACTGGACTCATTCCTAAAAGTCTTGAAGACAGTCTTAAGAAACTCGATCTTCATAAAAACACTTTTATTGACTTGCAAAAAGCGGCAATTTTAAACATATGTCACACTGTTCGGAAATTTTTAAATATGTAAATTTTGAGCCTAATCCCATTTGCGTTTACGCTCGGGATAGGTAAATATTACCAGCGAAAGCTGAGTAAGTGCATAAGTCTTTTGATAATATTAATAATAATAATAATAATAATAATAATAATAATAATAATAATAATAATAATAATAATAATAATAATAATAATAATAATAATAATAATAATAATAATAATAATAATAATAATAATAATAATAATAATAATAATAATAATAATAATAATAATAATAATAATAATAATAATAATAATAATAATAATAATAATAATAATAATAATAATAATAATAGGGCTTCGTCATCTCGATCCAAGATCAAGTTGTACCCACCAACAATTATCGAAAGTTCATCTTAAAAGAGAATGTCAATTACCAGTGTAGGAGATGTAAAGCCTCATCGGAGACCATTCAGCACATAATGTCAGGTTTTTCAAAGCTAGCACCAACAAGCTACCTGCAAAGACACGATCAAGATGCAAAGATCATCCATCAGAAGTTGGCTTTGAAGCACAATTTGCACAGTGATAATAGTCCGTACTATAAATATGAACCACAATCTGTTTTGGAAAATAATACGTACAAACTTTATTGGAACCGCAGCATATTGACAGATAAAACCATACCATCTAATCGACCAGACATCACATTCACCGATAAGATGTCAGCCACAACTTATTTAATAGATATAGCCATCCCCAATTCACACAATCTTCTCTCAACTTGGAATGAAAAACTTACCAAATATTCTCCCCTGGCAGAAGAAATAAAAAATATTTGGAAACAAAACACAGTACACATTGTACCTATAATCCTGTCAACCACTGGAATCATCCCCAAAGATTTACATCGCAGTCTTCAGATAATTAACATGAATCCATTTCTATATATTCAACTGCAGAAATCAGTTCTTCTTCACACTACAGCAATAGTCAGACGCCACCTTAATTTACAATAGTAAGATTCGGGACTTGTATGTGAATACCGTTCCGAATCAGTAAAAGCCGCATGTATGCGAGATCAAGAAAAATAATAATAATAATAATAATAATAATAATAATAATAATAATAATAATAATAATAATAATAATAATAATAATAATAATAATAATAATAATAATAATAATAATAATAATAATAATAATAATAATAATAATAATAATAATAATAATAATAATAATAATAATAATAATAATAATAATAATAATAATAATAATAATAATAATAATAATAATAATAATATGAAAAAATATTTAAGAAAGAAATGAGCGCTTATGAAACTGAAGGAGTTAGAGAAAAATACTCTAATATATGATTTTTTAACTTCAATAAAACCAACCAGTGTTGAAGCTGAAAGGGCTTTTTCGGCCGCTGGTTATATTTGCAGTTCCTTGAGAAGTAGGCTAAAGGACGATACTATTAATACAATTTGTTTTTTCCAACAAGAAAGGGTATCTTTGCTGTGATGAATGCATGGGTATAGTATCCATAAGTTGATTTTGAAAATTTTAATTTTAATTATAAAAGAATATGATGTTGATTTAATTTAGTTTTTATGAACTGGTTAAACGTTAAACTTAATTTAAACCATAAATAATTCACTGTTGTTTGTTATCTTTGAAACTGATTATTATATAATAACTGACTGATGATAATTATAGATAAATAAGAGTTGATTTTCGCACAAAATCGTTTCTATGTTTCCCCGTAGATTATTCCACATATTATGCCTTGAAGTTAGAAATATGCGCTATGTTGAAAACCCAAAATACCGATCCGGTCGGATCCACTCGGATCCGGCAGAATTCTCGTGATCCCGGCTGAATCCGGCCGGATTGAAGGTTGTACCGGATTGCAATCCCTAATTATCACCGATAGACAGGTGACGAATAATCGACCCGACATTGTAGTAGTGGATAAGAAAGCTAAATCGGTGCTATTAGTCGATGTTGCAGTTCCAAACAATAACAACGTTTTGGATAAGTATACCTAATGAAAATATGGCAGAGTACACCGATCTTGCCATAGAAATGGGACAGATGTGGCATGCAGAAAAAATGGAGGTGGTAACGATTATCGTATTATCAACTGGACTCATTCCTAAAAGTCTTGAAGACAGTCTTAAAAAACTCGATCTTCATAAAAACACTTTTATTGACTTTCAAAAAGCGGCAATTTTAAACACATGTCATACTGTTAGAAAATTTTTAAATATGTAAATTTTGAGCCTAATGCCATTTGCGTTTACGCTCGGGATAGGTAAATATTACCAGCAATAGCTGAGTAAGTGCATAAGTGTTTTGAAAATCTAAAATATTTAAAAATTTACAAATTCATCAATACTATGAAAACAATGTTCCACAAGAAAATCTTTGGATAATTTGTTAATAAACTTTAAAGACATTTGCTGAACGTCTTGCTTAGTAAGTGCATAAGTCTTTTGATAATAATAATAATAATAATAATAATAATAATAATAATAATAATAATAATAATAATAATAATAATAATAATAATAATAATAATAATAATAATAATAATAATAATAATAATAATAATAATAATAATAATAATGCCGTGTGGCTGCCGGCTGCTTGCTGCAAAGAATAGCGCCACGGTGTCTCCTGCCCGTCGTAAAAGGCGACCAAACGGAGCAGCTTTCCGCTGACCTCTTATCCTTTGTCCTTTCTTTCCCTACCGGTTTAACCCGTACCTACCCATCCAAATTCGTTACCAACCCTCTATTACGGTTGCCGCCACGCAGGGTACAGAAGGTATATATGAAACTGCGGAAACGACACCCTCTTAGTCGTACCTGGCGCGCATGAGGGCGTCCATGTTTCTCTCCGCATGGGTGTGACGGCAGCCCGGCAAGGGTTACAGCTGGTGGTTGAGGCGAAATATCCAACACACCTCTTTGCTGTAGTTTCGAACCGGGTGAACTGAGGTCTGAGAAATAGCCCACCTCAGACTAGGGGAAACACCCGTTAGTTTTGAACTAATGGGAGACTGGGTAGGGGAGCTCATCGGGTAAGGCCTACTGAACCTTCGAACTTCGTCAACCTTGTCCAGGTCGGTGGAGCAGAGAGGGGGATGGACGGTTCGGATCGGTGGGCTTCCCTATGGATCAACGGGAAGCGGGAGGCGAAGTGCTGGCTGTTGCCTCGGCTGTGGTCCGAGAACGCGACCCGTTACCTGAATAGGGGCAAATACCCATACAATATAATATGAGTTTACTTAGCGGACAACAAATGGGGAATGAAAGTGGGAACAGGGAAAAGGAAAAGAAACTAGCAGAACAGAAATGCCTGGAGGACTTTGAGAGGAATGCTCGAAGGCTCACTCGATCTCCAGTAAGACAGCAGGGGGCTGGCACACAGGTTGCTCGACAGACGCCGACTAAACTGGACAAACAGTTGGCCGGTTCAAGGGAACGGGAGGAGACGCTACTGCGCCGGGGCCAGGAGCTGCTACTTAAGATGCTTGCGGCGGCGAAGAAGCAACCGAACATAAGCCAGGTTGTGAAGAACGGCATAGTGGAACTACAAGATCTACTAGAAGAGGTCAATGAACTAGGCGCGGCTAGGATGCGGACTACTGCCGAGCTCGCTGATTGTGCAAAAAGGAAGGAGATAACGCTGTTACGTGACACTGGCACTCAGGTAGAACAGAGGCCCCGCAGTATCGGAACGCAGACAGCTCAGAAAGAGTAGTTTAAGGTTCCAGCTAAACCTCCGCCAGTAATGGAAACATACTCCGAAGCCAGGACCAGTAAGGGTAGAACACAGAGCTTGGGTAGTGAAACCTCATGCACTAGGAACTCAAGCGAAGCAGGGCCAACCTCAGAGGGTGGATGGATACCGGTAGTGACCAGAAAACAAAGGAGGCGACAAAAGAACGTGGGTGAGACCATTAACAGACTACAAGAACCCGAGACTAATAAACAGAAGCGGATACGCCCAAAAAAAAGAAAGAGGAAAGAGGCAATAATTATCAGCCCGAGTCAAGGAAAAAGCTACGCGGATATTCTTGGACCAATCAAACGTGACGTTCGACCTGAAGAGACCAACACGGAAGTGAATCGAGTCAGACGCACTGCGAAAGGCGGAGTATTACTGGAGCTAACTCGTTGTGGTGACCGAAGCAAACTGCAGGATACTATTAAAATGGCCGTTGGCGAAAGGGGAACAGTTCGTGGAGTAATACTCAAGATGAAAGTGGACAAACTTGATCTGGACGAACTTACTACCGCAGAAGATGTGAGCCAAGCGATCCGCCGGGACATCGGCGATGCAGATATTACAGTTAAGCTCTTTCCACCCAACAGGTGGGGCCAAAGCATGGCAGAAGCTGAGATGGAGGAGACACTGGCACTAAATCTCGTGGGCAAGAATCATATTAAGATAGGCTGGGTAAGATGTAGGGTGCGCCGAAGAATAGAAGTGCAGCGCTGTTTTCGATGTCTTGACTATGGTCACATCAGAGGGCAGTGCAGAGGACCCGAACGCAGTAGTAAGTGTTGGAAATGCGGAAGTGAAGGTTATCGTGCAAATGATTGCAAAGCCCCACCGCTCTGTGTGCTCTGCGCAACGATTGCCGATAATGTGCCTTCCAACCACGTACCAGGCTCGGGCAACTATAGGGCTTTCAGGATTGCTCTTGAAACAAAGAAATTCACTAAGAGACGATAAGACTCTTGCAAGGGAATCTTATGGGATGTAGTGCCGCGGACAGTCTTATGACGCAGCTGGCCTATGAGCACGGAGCACATATCGCAATCATTAGTGAACCGTACCGGGATAGAGCTGAGGCTATCTGGTTTCCGGATCATACTGGCTGGGCTGCGATATGGATTGCTGATGAGCGTACCATTCTTGTGCAGCAACACGGAGCACGAAATGGATTTGCGTGGGTAAGAACTGCTGACATCACGTTTGTAAGTTGTTATTACTCTCCTAACGATACCATCGCAGAATAGGGAAATAAGGTGGATGAATTGGAAGACTTCCTACAAGGCCATGCTGGAAACGTTGTGGTAGCTGGTGCTTTTAATGCACGGGCACCAGAATGGGGCATGCCACAGCGTAACACCAGGAGAAGGCTTCTACTGGAAATGGCGGCGAGAAGAGGATTGCTGGTACTTAATCGCGGTTCGACTCCAACATATAGAAGGCCTGGATTTGGAGAGTCCATACCCGATATCTCGTTTGCATCGGGGCCCCTGGTCTCAAGAATTGATGAATGGAGAGTAATGGATGACTACACCGGTAGCGATCACAATTTTATCACCTTCCAAATCATTGAACACGACAGGCAAGACGGATCTAAGGAAAATTCACAACACCTTGGTTGGAACGTGAACAGGCTAAATGCAATTCTCCTTGAGACGACCCTGCGTCATAACGTAGAAGATGCACCGGAAACGGAGGATGGGGCCTCAAACAGGGAGATTGCCGAGACTAACACAGCCAACCTGATGCGGCTCATGCGGGCAGCTTGCGATGCAGCGATGCCGAAGAGAAGGCCTTTTAAAAAAAAACGACAGGCTTATTGGTGGACCACGGAGATAGCCGAACTTAGGGGCACAGCATTGAGGGCAAGGAGACGGTGGCAGCGAGCTCGTGACAGACCTGCGCAGACAGAACTTTCTGAGATTCACAAGGAAGCTAAGAAGGCACAGGTTCGCGCAATCAAAGATAGTAAAGTAAGGTGCTGGCGCTCACTGTGTGAGGAAGTCAACAATGACCCATGGGGTGAGGGATATAAAATCGTCACTCGACGCCTCAGCTACTATGTTAAGTGAGGAAGCTATGTCCGGAATCGTAGACGCTTTGTTCCCAAAGCACCTGATCAGAAGAGACGAGGAACGGTTGCAGTCGTTTTATGATGCCCCAGAGTTTACTATCGAAGAGTTACACACGGCGGCATCAACTATGAAAAAGCGAAAGGCTCCGGGGCCAGATGGAGTCCCAGCCGAAGCATGGAAGATCGCAGCTGAAGCTTGTCCACTCCTGTTGCTTAGGGTTTTTAACGCCTGCTTGGCGGCAGGAGTGTTCCCGTCGTGTTGGAAAGTGGCTCGGTTGGCTTTGATACCCAAGGGGAAAGGGGGCGATCCCGCATCACCTTCGTACTGGAGACCTCTATGTATGCTAGACACAGGCGATAAAATGCTGGAAAAACTGTTTAAGCCACGACTGCAGTCAGCAGTCGTGGCGGGGGGGACCTCTACCCTAGGCAGCACGGTTTTAGAAAAGGCCACTCTATGATTGCAGCAATAGCAGAGGTAGTGGAAGCGGTCGTAGCATCGAGAGACTTTGCGCACGGGGCCAGACCAATCGTCTTGATGGTGATATTGGACGTGCGAAACGCTTTTAACTCGGCGCGGTGGATAAATATCATCCAAGCACTGCGACAGACATTCCGAATACCTAATTATCTCATGGCTATACTTGAAGATTATATGAGGAACCAGTGGCTAGCTTACGACACCACCGAAGGAATAATGACAAGACCAATCACTGGGAGAGTAGCACAAGGATCGATTCTAGGCCCGGAACTGTGGAACGCGATGTACGACGGGTTGCTTCACCTTGAGATGCCTAACGATGTGTTTTTGGTGGGATACGCCGACGACGTAGCCGCTATAGTTACTGCACGGGAGACCGACGTAGCTCAACACCGGCTAAATCAGGTCATGAGGCGGGTTAGCCACTGGATGACTGATCACGGCCTGGAGTTGGCTATTGCTAAGACGGAAATCGTCATACTAACGCGAAGACGAATACCTCTCATTGTCCAAATGAGGGCAGGCTCCGAAGTGATATCAACCAGGACTGCAGCTAAATATCTAGGTGTGATGCTAGACTCTCGGCTGACCTACTGGGAACACATAAAGAAAGTCTGCGATAAGGCGGAAGGGGCAACGATGGCGCTGGGGCGCCTAATGGCAAACGTGGGCGGACCTTGTTCGAGCAGACGGAGATTGCTTATGGTAACGGTGCAGTCAATACCGCTTTACGGAGCGGAGATATGGGCTGAAGCCGTTGCAATTAAGAAATACCGCTCAAGAATGCTTTCTGTACAACGGCTGGGTGCACTGAGATTCGCCAGCGCTTACCGCACCGTCTCCGCGGAAGCAGTGCTGGTGGTAGCTGGAGCCATTCCAATTGACCTGTTAGCACAGGAGCGACAAGAAATATATCGTCGTAGTATGATTCTCAGAAGATCGGAAGCAACTAGACAGGCTAGAGAAGAAACACGTGCGCGATGGCTACAGCGCTGGGATTCGGCTCCCGTGGGTCGATGGACAGCCAGGCTGCCAGGCGATATTGCCCCCTGGATTGACCAGGGTCACGGGGAAATTAATTTTTATTTGTACCAGTTCTTGACAGGACATGGCTATTTCCGTGCCTACCTATTCAAAATAGGAAAGATCGAAACACCATGCTGTCCCGAAGACAATGATAACGCATATCATACATTCTTTGAATGCAGCAGATTCGCGGCAAACCGCAAGGAACTCGCTCGAATGGTGGGTGATGTGACTCCTGAGACCGTCATTCGGGTGATGCTTCAAAGCGAGGACCTCTGGCGTATTGTTTCAACTTATATTGAAGCGATACTGTGCACAAAGAGGGAGGAGGGGTGCCTGGAATAGAGTTCATGTCCAGACACATGATAATTTAGCTATTAAGCCCTTAGGGTGAAGGCAAGCACGTCCCAGATTGAAGTTATGCTGACGCGGTTCCGATCTGGAGTTACGTGGGCAAGTTGATGGTTTTTTAGCGAGTAGGAATCTCGCATAATCGGAAAACGACGTGATCCGGATACCTTGGGAAGGTTTTTCCATCAACAACAACCAAAATAATAATAATAATAATAATAATAATAATAATAATAATAATAATAATAATAATAATAATAATAATAATAATAATAATAATAATAATAATAATAATAATAATAATAATAATAATAATAATAATAATAATAATAATAATAATAATAATAATAATAATAATAATAATAATAATAATAATAATAATAATAATAATAATAAATTGCGAGACTTCTTTGTTACCAAATCACTGTCATCGAATTTACATAAATCTGACATAGGAGCAGATAAGAAATACTCGCCTCTAAATTTAGCAGACCCTAATATAGATTTAGAAATAACAACTCATGCTGAAAAACAAGTAAAATGGGCCCAAAAAGCTCTACATGGTCGACATCATCACGACCTAAACCAACCACACATTGATAAAATTTCATCAAATAGGTGGCTTGCTGACGGTACCTTGTTTCCAGAGACTGAAGGATTTATGTTGGCCATTCAGGATCAAGTAATTAGTACTAACAATTACAAAAAATTTGTTATCAGGGACCCAACTATTACATCGGACAAGTGTAGACGGTGCCAACAAACTTCGGAAACCATACAACACATCACATCAGGATGTTCAGCCATAGCCAACACGGATTATTTACGTAGGTATAACCAGCTGTGTAATATTATTCATCAGAAACTGGCCAACAAATATAGACTGCTGAATACCTATACACCGTATTACAAGTATAATCCTCAAGCAGTGCTCGAGAATGCAGATTTTAGAATCTACTACGATAGGTCCATTATCACCGATAGACAGGTGACGAATAATCGACCCGACATTGTAGTAGTGGATAAGAAAGCTAAATCGGTGCTGTTAGTCGATGTTGCAGTTCCAAACAATAACAACGTTTTGGATAAGTATAATGAAAAGTGGCAAAGTACACCGATCTTGCCATAGAAATGGGACAGATGTGGCATGCAGAAAAAGTGGAGGTGGTAACGATTATCGTATTATCAACTGGACTCATTCCTAAAAGTCTTGAAGACAGTCTTAAAAAACTCGATCTTCATAAAAACACTTTTATTGACTTGCAAAAAGCGGCAATTTTAAACACATGTCATACTGTTAGAAAATTTTTAAATAATATGTAAATTTTGAGCCTAATCCCATTTGCGTTTACGCTCGGGATAAGTAAATATTGCCAGCAATAGCTGAGTAAGTGCATAAGTCTTTTGATAATAATAATAATAATAAGAACAATAAATAACTGCACAGTAAAACTAAACTTCCACTATTTATTCGAAAAATTCGCTTTTAAATTCAATTACAGCTGTTTCGCTATAACTAGCATCGTCAGATTGACATATTGAATTTCAATTTTAATTTATTCGGACAAACAAATATAAATATAAAAAAAATAGAAATAAAAATATTATATCAAACAAAACTGTGCAAGTAAATATAAAAATTACATTATCGATGCCACAAATTCATCAACTGTATAAAAGCAGCTTTCAAGTAAGAAATCCTTAGCAAATTTCTAGAACCTGCGTTGCGTCATATTCTTAATATCCAAATTTTTATGAAATTTTGCAAACTTATTATATAGACCAACGTTCAATTTATTATTTCTGGACATCTGAGTTCGAGAGAAAGTATTAACCAAATCATTTCTAAACCTAGTTTCATACGAATGCAATTCCCCACTAGCAGACATTTGATTTTGGTTTTTATGAACTAATTTAAGAGTTTCCAATATGTATATACATGGAACCGGCAAAATTCTAAACTTTCGAAACAATTCTTTGCAGTGTGCATCGGGTTTAGCTCCATCTAGAATTCTTACAGCAGCTTTTTGCTTAGAGAAAATCTGTTCTACCCTCGAAGAAACTCCCCACAGAACGATTCCATACATCAAATGGCTATGAACAATGGCATAATAAACAGTCTTTAGTACATTGGAGTTAACATAATAACTTAGCTGCCGCAATGCAAATATTTGAGATGCCAGACGCGAACATAGGGTATCAATATGATCCACCCAATTGAGATGCATATCAAGAGTAAAACCGAGATATTTGACAGAGTCAAATTTAGCAAGTAATTTACTCGAACTAAAGGTAATTTTCTGGGTTTTAGTGCAATTTAGCTTGAGTCTATTTAAGGAGAGCCACTTACTCACACGATCAAAATCTTCAGCACTACGTTGTGCATATGCCTTAGTGGCAATTACAGTATCATCTGCAAACAGAAAACAACGCGAGTCTTTAACCGAAGTCGGTAGATCAATTATATATAATAAGAACAACAAAGGCCCCAATACAGAACCTTGAGGCACACCATTATTTATCTGTAGAAATGATGACTCTTTATCATTGCAGCAAACATATTGTTTCCTGTTCGAAAGATACGATGACACCAGTTCCAGAGTTATACCCCGAATACCGTAATATTCCAACTTCCCTAGTAAAATCTTTCTATTAACACAATCAAAAGCCTTGGAAAGATCACAAAAGGACACAAAAGTATCTACCCCACTATTGATCCCCTCAACAACAAACTGCACCAATGAAGTTAGAGCACTAACGGTAGATTTGTTTCGACGAAAACCAAATTGCGCAGGTGTTATTAACGATTGATTAACAAAATAAAGCATCAATCTATCCATTATTATAATTTCAAATATCTTACCAACTATGGGAACTATTGAAATTGGCCTATAGTTTTCAAGAGAATTTTTCTCTCCTTTTTTAAAGGTAGGAAGCACTTTGGAGATCTTCAAGGAGTCAGGCCAGCAGCCCTGTTCGATGCATTTATTATATAGAACAGCCAATGGGGCAACTATATAGTCAACAGATGATTTAAGAATATCATTATTTAAGCCATAAAAATCAGTACAACGTGAATTTTTGAGTTTCATTATAGCCTCTCTTACATCATGATTTAGAATAGCTGGCATAAAAAATGAACAGGACGGTTTAGGAGTATTATTCATAAAACACATAGGGTCATTACCTAAATCCTCTATACTACTTAATATATCATCTGCAACATTACTAAAGTATTGGTTAAATTCATCAGGAGTAATTGTTTGTGGCGTATTATAATTCTTATTAGATTTACGGTTTTGGTTAACTATATTCCAGACAGTTTTCTTTTTATTATTAGTACCTAAAATTAGTGAATCATAATATTCCTTTTTTGTTTGTCGAATTGATTTTCTATACAGTTTTTGCGTTTCTACATAACTACACCAGTCATCAAAGCTATTGCTGTCCATAAATTTCTGCTTACAATCGTTAAGTCTCTGTCTGAAAAGTTTAAGGTTGTAATCGAACCATTCAGATTTTTTAGAGGAGTTGTTAACCGATTTCAAAGGAAAACACATATCAGCGACACCATTAAGTGTAGTAAGTATGACGGTTGGACTATCATCGCATTCAAGATCATTAATACAAAGGGCATCCCAATCAACAGATGCCATTTCATTTGTGAAAAACTGTATTCTTTTATCATTAATAATCCTAACTTTACGCGTATTAACTTTAGTGGAAGAAAGAGAGTTTAGGCGAACCTCCAAAGCTAAATGGTCAGCAACATGAACGTCAATCACTCCAACCACCATATCATTTGAGGAATAGTTTGAAATTACGTTATCCAAGCACGAACTGGTATTTGGAGTGATTCTTGTAGGCTGGTTTACAAAGTAATTTAATCCGTACATTTTAAGAATATTGACCAAATTCCTCGAATTGACTCTACTGCCGTTGCCAATGTCCCAGTTAATATCGCCAAGTATGATAATCTTATTATATCTGCTGCAAACAAAGTCAATCAATTTTAATAATTGATCCATAAAAGTGATGATACTGCCCGAGGAAGAGGACCTATATACTGCAATGACAATACAGTTTTCATTTGTAATCACTGCAGCACAAAATTCCGCATGCTTTTCAATGGAAAACTGTTTGACATCAACTTTTTTAATAAGCATGTCAGGCTTTGCAAAAATAGCGACTCCACCATGTTCATAAGTTTGTCTACAGTAACTAGAAACTAAATTATAATTTTTAAGATTAATCATATTCAGACAGTTTTCCGACAACCAGTGTTCTGAAACACACAAAATATCAACCGGAAAATCAGATGTATAAAGTATTAGACTAAAAACTTTGTTAGGCAAACTCTGGACATTAACATGCAACAAAATAGTGTCCATTCGTGAAGATATATACACAGGTTTAGTTGTTTTAATTCTGTTCTTTCTTGGGACGAAAAAATCATTTAGATAAATTCCCTGTGGCCAGACCTCCTTTTTAAGCAATTGATCGACTGAAGATCTAGGCACCGAGATCTTAAAATATGAGTACTTATCAGGAAATTTGAATTTTAGTTTTACAACTGCAATTTTAGGATCAATTTCGTTTAGGAACTTTTTAACATCTGCAACGGTAGCATCCGGGTGCCAATTTGTAAAGTGGTAGTGATTTATATTATCAATTATGGCAGCTCCTAACGTTGTATCCAAATCAGTTCTAGTACCCACAAGAATGTTTCCTGATTTACGCCGTCGCTTGTTGTTTAACTGAATTTTTTGCTGATTATTGTGATTGTTGAGATGAATAAAATCAGAACAGATATTAGCGGTTTCTGCATTATGGATTGCAGCTGACACAGTCGAACTAGTAAAAGTATGTCCAGAAGTATTTTCAGTACATTGAGAAACAGCTCTTGATGTAGATGCACTATGAGAGGAGTAATTATAATTTGATGCTGGCTGAATATCTGATCTAGAGCCAGCTGAAACGCGTTTAAGTAGATCAATTTGTTCCTGTAAAGCTTTTATTGCTATGCCCTGATTTTGAATTATTAAATCTTTATCATGTAGAAGTCGTTCCATATATTTAATTGTAAGATCCGCTACTGTATTATCAGGTAGTGATTTTGACTCATAAACTTTAGCGGAATCTACCACAGACACTCTAGGAATATCATCATTGATTACCAATTGACAGCAGTTAACTGTGTTGTCATCAAGAAACTTAGCCTTTAACACCTTTAGACAACTTTTGTGTGACACAATACCACAGGTTATGCATTTTAGGCCAGAGCTGACTGAATTACTACATCTTTTACATTTATTCGATTCACTATACCCTTATACATTTTAATTATCAATGTTGCAAAAATTATTCACAGCAAAATAAATTGCAATCACTGTTAGAAATTAATTTTAATTAAAAATGTTTATCGACCTATGGTGGTATAGTGCAACGTCTAATACCAGTTTTCAAACAGGATAGTAAAAGTTTATCAAGAGTTTACCGAAAAACATTGAAGAAAAACATTAAAAATACCACCTAATGATTGAAATTGTACTTGCCACGTAACTGTTAGATGAAATAATGTATTACAATACACACTGTTAAGCTCTTCTATATTAAAACTAGATATTTAACTACAAAAACACAACTTTTAGGCGGAGCACAAAAATAAACAACAATCGATGCCAACGATATAATAATAATAATGATAATACGATAATAATAATAATAATAAGTCTTCTATAAGTCCAACCCTACGTCCGAGCAATAGATACCAGCCACGTGGGAGACGGGCAACACTCACTATGAACTTGAGTGGCAAACAGGGCTATGGTGAAACATTACCAGAGAGTGACGGTACCCAGAATGGGCGACTTACTGGCGTCAGTAACGTCTGCCTCCAGAGGAGCGGTTACAGACAATCCCTCAAAATCCAGAAGCGACTGACCCAGAATGGGCGGCTCCCTGGTCAGCGTCTGTCCCTTGTAGGGCGGCTGTTTAACTAGGTGTCGGAGCCTATGCTCGCAGAGCTTATCCTGCAAACCTTTATTTTTCAAAGTGGATACAAGTAATGAAAATGAAAATAACCGAGGCGGTATGACTACTAGGGCAAGTAGTCGTAGGAGCCGTCATGATGATTTGCCCTTAACAGAGACCAATGATGGAGCAAGTGGCATCACTCTGCGACAACGGCCCACAAGAAACATGACCCAAACTAGACCTGCTGAACGTGTTTTGCCGGAAAGTCAACCAGCAACCACTAAAGCAGGAAAACCGAGGCAACGTATGGAATGGACTGACAAAATGAATGAAGATGTCATACTCTGCTATTACATTGTCTCACAACTGGAATCCTCTAACAGATCTATCGGAAAGAAATTGCACCAAGAATTCATGAAAAAATATCCTGAGTATATAGATAAGATCACGTCTCAGAGATTAATGGACCAAAAAAGACTCATCTTTAACAAAAGCAAGACAGATGATAACGTTAAGAACTCACTAGAAAGGTTAAAAAGAGAAGCATCCGAAATCCTAGGAATAAACGTACTGAATACTTCAACAGATAATATGCAAAATCATCAAAGAAACCAAAACCAACAAGATGAAAACCAACAGCAAACCGACATTAACCAAACACCACAGCATGAACAAATGGAAGAGGTTACAACGTCAGAAGAATGTCCAATACGATTAAAACTTGAAGAAATAATAGAAAATTTCAAAGAATCTGAACCGATCACCAGACCCCATTTACCTAAACTCAATATCAATCAAGAAAACATTCAAAACACAATAAAAATCAATGAAATTGTTAATAACAAAGTGAACGCGATCACCAACTTACAAGATCTACACTTGCTTCTGTATTGCAGTGCATACACAATACTAGACCTCAATAAACAAATAAAGCCAACAAACAATGAACAACGAAATAACAACAGCAATAGCAGAAAACCCAAATGGGAGATTCGTCTTGAAAAGAAAATTGAAAAACTAAGACTGGAAGTCGCTAGAGTTACAGAACACATCAAAGGGGATATTAAGAAACAGAGGATCATCAAAGCAGTAGAAAAACTCAAAGAAAGCTACAAAGAAAATAACTTCAGAAACCTACTAGACACACTCAAACAAAAACTCATGGCACAAAGTAACAGACTAAGAAGATACAGAGTGAGTAAGGACAGAAAACAACAAAACATCATGTTTACCAATAAGCCCCGCAACTTCTACAATAACCTAAGAACAGAAAGAATTGAAATACACGACAACCCACCTATAGATGAAATAGAAAACTATTGGAAATCAATATGGTCTATTACAAAAGATTACAACAAAGAAGCTACATGGTTAGAAGAAGAAATAGAAGAATCTGCCAACATCGCACGCATGGAAGAAATTAACATAACTACTGAAGACGTACAAAATGCAATAAAACGAAGCCACAGCTGGAAAGCACCGGGTATGGACAAAATATATAATTACTGGTTCAAATACATAACTGCAACACACAAAAAACTGGCTGAACTACTTAATCAAGCAATGGATGACCCGACAAAGATACCAGAATTCTTTACACAAGGCCTGACATACCTGAAACCAAAAACCAATGAAACAAGTAACCCTACCAAGTATCGGCCAATCACCTGCCTACCTACAATCTACAAGATCCTAACATCGCAGTTATCACATCAAAAGTCAATGACCACTTAACAAACAACAACATCATGAAAGAAGAGGAAAAAGGATCAAGGAAAAATAGTAGAGGATGCAAAGAACAATTGATCATTGACCAAAATATAACTATGGATGCAAAAAACAAAAAGAAAGACCTCTACTGTGCCTTCATCGACTATCAAAAAGCTTTCGACAGTATTCCCCATGCATGGCTTCTAGAAATACTTAACATCTATCAAATAGATCCGAAATTATTAAACTTCATATCGAGCGTAATGAAGAGCTGGAGAACCACATTGCAAATAACAACCACTGAAGAAACACTAACAAGCCAAATCATAGAAATAAAAAATGGAATTTTTCAAGGAGATTCCTTCAGTGCTCTTTGGTTTTGTGTTGCGCTAAATCCTCTATCCAGTATTCTCAAAAGAGCAAAAAAAGGATACACCATCAAAGCTGCCAATGTAGAAGTAAACTTTGACCATCTCTTCTACGTTGATGACCTTAAACTGTTTGCTAGCAATAAAGAAGACCTTAACCACAATTTACAATTAACAAAAACATTTAGCGATGACATAAACATGAAATTTGGCATTGATAAGTGTAAAACATGCTGCATCATTAAAGGTAAAGTCCAAGAAGAAGAAGGATTTGAAACAGAAGAAGGTGAACACATTAAATCACTCGAGAAAGAAGAGAACTACAAATATCTAGGACTGTACCAAAACCCACTTATCCTAAAAAAAGACAGAAAAGAAGAAATAAAAACCAAATTCAAAAAAAGAACTGAAGATATTCTGAAAACACAACTGAATGGAAAAAACACAGCAACAGCAATCAAATCAATACATTTGCAATACCAGTTTTGTCATATTCCTTCGGTGTCATACATTGGACAGATACAGATCTCAATAACATCAACATACTAATAAGAACAACAACAACCAAGCACAGGAAGCACCAAAGAACTTCAGCAATTGAAAGGTTCCATCTACCCAGAAAGAAAGGCGGACGAGGTATTATCGATATCAGAAACCTCCATAACAGACAAATAGAAAACCTAAGAAAATTCTTCTATCAAAAGGCACATCACTCACCCATGCATCACATAATAACCCTAGTCGACAGATCGCCTCTACACCTGAAAGATACTGACCTAATACCTAAGATAGAAACAGACGAAGAAAAGATATCAAGATGGAGAAACAAAGGAGTACATGGAGTCTATAGAAAACAAATAGAACAAGACAACATCGACCAAGAAGGAACACACAAATGGCTGACAACACCTGGAATATTCGCTGAAACAGAAGGCTTTATGATGGGAATACAGGACAGAATAATCAAAACACGAAATTACTCCAAGAATGTCCTAAAACAACCTAATATTACAGACCAATGCCGAAGATGTTTCCAGTACGGCGAAACCATTGAACATATCACCAGTGGATGTAATGCCCTTGCCAACAACGAGTATACCCAACGACACGACAACGTCTGCAAACAACTCCACCAAGCCCTGATGAAAAAATATGAGATAACATCTGAAGACCAACCCTGGTACACCACACAACCACAACCAGTTGAGGAAAACGAACATGTTAAAATATATTACAACAGGAGCATAATAACAGACAGAACAAGACCTCACAACAGACCCGACATAGTACTCACAATCAAAGGAAAAAAGATAACATACCTGATCGATGTAGCTATCCCAACCACGAACAATCTAGAGAAGAAACATGCAGAGAAGATAGAAAAGTACATACCACTAGCAGAAGAAATCAAACAAATGTGGCATCAGAATACAGTAAAAATCATCCCCATCATAATCTCATCAACAGGAGTAATACCTAGAAAATTGCATGAAAGCCTTAAAATGCTACATATGAAGAAAAACATGTACATCCAAATGCAGAAGAGTGTGATTATAAATACCTGTTCCATCGTTAGAAGATTCCTGAACGACATCTAAAAGAAGATTTTGACTTTGGTACCAACCTGCCAGTATCTTCTACAACCAGCAGATCGACAGAGACCAGCTGAGAATCCCTGCCATAATAATAATAATAATATTGCAGAGGATACTCTAACACCTAACAGCTTTCAAACTCACAACAATGATAGTACTAAAGATCAAAACATAATCGAAACATTCAACACAACACTAGATTTATACCAACATTCAGACCCAACCAGAAGACCTAAGCTACCTAAACTAAAGTTTAACAAAAACAGTGAAAACATCTTAAAAATAGTCTCACATAAAAGAGACATCAACTTTGATAGATATACAAACGCTAATATATACAGGAGCACATGCCACACTCACTTTCAACGAACAAACCATTAAAGCAACCAAATCTGAAAATCGAAATGCATGTGCTGAAAGAAAACCGGCCTGGCAAAGTAGACTTGAACAGCGAATAAACAACATCAGGAAAGAAATAGGTAAGCTAACCCAAAGAAGTAAAGGCAACCTGAATAATAAAAAAACAATTAGAGAAACTGATAATATTATTAAGAAATATGATGAAAGGGACCTAACTGTATTAATAGATACGCTTAAACAAAAACTTGCAGCATACTCACATAGACTTAAGAGGTACAAATTAAGTAGAGACAGGAAAGGAGATAACAAGCTGTGCAACTCTAACCCAAAAAAATTTTACAACAAACTGGGAAACACTCAAATCGACATCAAAGAACCACCGACGAAACAAGAAATAGAAGACTTCTGGTCAAATATATGGAGCAACAAAACAGCACATAATAATAAAGCAACGTGGATCAAAACAGAAGAAACAAAATCGCAGGCCATACCCGAAATGGAACCACTCACTATCACTAAAGATGATGTAACCAGAGCATCAAAAAAAGTACTGAACTGGAAATCACCTGGCGTAGATAATATTCAAAACTTTTGGATCAAAAAATTCACCAGTACCTACTCACGAACATCTAGCAAAATTGTTTAACCAGTCAATCACCACCCCAAATAGTATTCCAGAATTCTTCACAAAAGGAATTACGTATCTCATACCTAAATCCAACGAAACAAAAAACCCATCAAAATACAGACCCATAACTTGTCTACCAACTCTCTATAAAATCCTCACTTCTATCATTACTGATAAAATTGAAAAACATTTAATGAGAAATAACATTATACATGAAGAACAGAAGGGATGTAAAAGAGGGAACAGAGGGTGTAAGGAGCAAGTCATAATAGACCAAATCATAACAAAACATGCCTACCAGAAACACAGAAACTTGTATTGCGCTTACATCGACTATCAAAAAGCATTCGACAGTGTTCCGCACACCTGGCTCACACACATCCTGCGCATATATAAAATCAACGAATTACTCATACAATTCTTGGAGCATTTAATGAAAACATGGCGTACTACCCTTAACGTTCACACTCAAGATGGAACGATCACTTCCGATGAAATAAATATTAGGAAAGGCATATTTCAAGGAGACTCCTTGAGTGCACTCTGGTTCTGCATTGCACTTAATCCACTATTATCCATGCTTAAAGATACGAACTGTGGCTATAGAATCCAGACACACGATCTCCCTATTAACCACCTTTTATACATGGATGACTTAAAACTCTATGCCCAAACAGAACAACAACTAAAAAATTTATTAAAAACCACCGAAATATTTAGTGATGACATCAAAATGAACTTTGGGATTGATAAATGCAAAACATGCTCCATAAAAAAATAAAGAAAGGCAAGGTACAACAACATCCGGGATACGATAATGAACACGACACTATTGAGGGTCTTCATCAGGATGAAACATACAAATATTTAGGTCTCCAACAAAACCCACTAATCAATCATACCAACTTGAGAGAGCAAATCAAAACCAAATTTCAAATAAGACTGAATAAAATATTTAATACACAACTCAATGCCAGAAACAAAACTTCAACCAATGCCTACGCCATACCATTACTTATTTATACATTCGGAATCATCAAATGGTCGGACACTGAATTAGATGACCTTAATAGAATGGTAAGAACAACAGCCACAAAATACCGAGCCCATCATCTACATTCAGCTGTTGAAAGATTTACGATACCGCGTGAAGAAGGTGGAAGATCATTCATTGACATAAAAATCATGCATTATGAACAACTTAAAAACCTTCGCAGCTACTTCTACACAAGAACTGATAGTACCCTCCACCAGACAGTCATGTGCACAGATAATTCATACACTCCACTCAATCTGAAAAATATAAACATAAACATAGAAGAAAAGATAACAACGAATCAACAAAAAATGGAAATATGGAAGAATAAGCAGCTACATGGGAAACATCCATACAATATAACTCAAGCACACATAGACAAACAAGCGTCCAACTTCTGGTTAAAATCTGGACAACTATTTGCTGAAACAGAGGGTTTTATGATAGCCATACAAGATAAGGTTATCAATACTAGAAACTACAAGAGGCATATACTAAAACAACAAATACCCTCAGATAAATGCAGATTTTGTAACGAACAAACTAAAACCATCTTACAAGCGCATGCAGAATTCTAGCACCAAAACAATATACAAGAAGGCATGATAACGTTTGTAAAATCATTCACTCACATCTAGCTGTAAAACATTTGCTCATGGATACGTACATACCTTACTTTAAATATACCCCCGCCCCAGTCATGGAAAATAGTCAATACAAATTATACTGGAACCGAAGCATTATCACCGATAGAACTACAATGAACAATAAGCCGGACATCACACTAATAGATAAACAAAATAGAAATACGTATCTCATAGACATAGCAGTGCCCAATACACATAATCTGCAAGCTAAACATACAGAGAAAATTGAAAAATATCTACCTCTAGCAGAAGAGACTAGACAAATGTGGCACCAAAATAAAACTACAATCGTACCAATAATAATCTCTGCAACAGGGGTCATACCTAAAAGCCTTCACCAGTCACTCCAATTATTAGATTTTCACCCCCATATCTTTCGAAATATACAAGAGACAGTCATCATGGACACATGCTCAATTGTGAGACAAATACTCAATATACCATAAAATATAGGACAACGATGTAAAACTTGCTAACTAGCCGTTTTACAACGAAGAATCCAGTCACCAACGCTGTGAAAAACACCATAATAATAATAATAATAATAATAATAATAATAATAATAATAATAATAATAATAATAATAATAATAATAATAATAATAATAATAATAATAATAATAATAATAATAATAATAATAATAATAATAATAATAATAATAATAATAATAATAATCATAATAATAATAATAATAATAATAATAATAATAATAATAATAATAATAATAATAATAATAATAATAATAATAATAAGCTGTGGAGCTGTCTGCTCCACGGATTTTGGGGGGAGCAATAATTCGATTGTTACCGATACCTTAACACTTAGGAATCGTCCGGTGAATCGACATTGCAACACCTACAACTCTTGTCGCGTTCAAGTTGATGACAGAAGGGCTTGTTCGAAAAATGATGCATCTTCTTCCTCGGTTAGCGGCATGCGCAGCGTGACACCGAGTATGGCTACTGCGACAACAGAAGAGGAAAATAACACCAAATCTCCTCCACCGGTTTCTGCTGTTTCTGGAGTATCGCAGGACGGCACATCTATGACCACTAAAGCCGGAAAGCCCAGGAAGCGTATGAAGTGGACTACAGAGATGAATTCATTCATTATACGTTCCTATTTTAAAATCACTAAAATTGAGACAGATCTAACAACTTACAGATTCGCCCTTCATCGAGCATTTATAGAACAATATCCGGAGTTTTAACATGTTACAGAGCAACGTATTGCTGACCAGCGTCGAACAATTATTAAAAACAATTTACTACCTGGTCCACTAATGCAACAAATACGAAGTTAAGTACTTCTTGAGCTCCAAACAGAAGACGATTATAATGTAATCCAACATATAAATGATCAGCTGGATAATATAAGACTTGATGACCACACTAGCGAGGACACACCAAACATTGATCAAGACGAAAACCCAAACAGAGACAGTAACACACTACCTGATGAACACGAAAATGTTGTTGCTGAACTCTCTAAGGCAATGTTAGAATTTGATGGTAGCAACCCAATTCACCGACCAATATTACCCAAACTCAAATCAAATAAGAACACCAATAGAATTCTGGCATGCATTAATTCACCTTTAAAGGATCGTGCCAAAGACTACCGTACTCTGGAAGAGATACACACCCTTATCTACTGTGGTGCAGTTGCAGTGCTGCGATGTCACAACCAACAAGTCCGGTTTCCGAACAAAAGGTCTACCGAAAAGCAGAAGCCATTTAAACCTTGGTGGCAACAGCGACTTGAGAAGTCCATTAATGACATAAGGAAGGAATTGGGACAACTCACAGAATTTAACAACAACACCAAACCGTCCAGACGCCTAATTAATAGGGTCAAGAAAATTTTAAAGAAAATTAAAACAAACACAGGTCATCCACGGTATAAGGAACATTTATGCTCATATATGGACCTTCTTAGGCAGAAGCTAAAGGCAAAATCCAAAAGATTATCTCGTTACGTCAAATGTACTAAAAAGAAACAGCAAAACTACTTATTTAACACCAATGAAAAGCTGTTCTACAGACAACTTAGTAGCGCCGGAACAAACAACTACCACAATCTTCCAAGTAAGGATAAACTTACTGACTATTGGTCTTCAATATGGTCCAATCCTGAAAAACACAACGAGGGTGCAGCATGGATAGAATCCGAGACAGACAAATCAAACATTGCTTCTATGGTGTTTGATAACATAACAACAGCTGAAGTAAACCAAGTCGTAGGAGAAACTAATAGTTGGAAAGCTCCAGGAATCGATAATATCCAAAATTTCTGGTACAAAAAATTTGACAGCTTACACGAGGTAATGGCATCAAAATTTACACACATTCTTCAACATCCAGAAGAAATCCCAGCCTTTCTCACTCATGGTTTAACCCATATGCTTTCCAAAACAGCTAACACACAGGATCCTTCGCAGTATAGACCAATCACATGCCTTCCAACGCTTTACAAGATATTAACATCCTGCATTACTAACCGAATTTACAGACATGTTGACCAAAATAACATCTTGGCAGAGGAGCAAAAGGGATGTAAACGTGGTCACCAGGGTTGCAAGGAACAGCTTATTATCGACTCTGTGATCCTAAGGCAAGCGCAAAAGCAATGTCGCAACATCTCGACTGCTATTGTAGACTACCGTAAGGCATTTGACAGCGTGCCTCATTCCTGGCTAATAAGCATTTTAAACATCTACAAAGTACATCCTACCATCGTTACTTTTCTTGAAGCATCTATGAAACAATGGAGAACAAACCTTCAGTTAAATATAAATGGTCAGTATTTTAAAACCGATGAAATTGCTATTCGCAGAGGAATATTCCAAGGTGAATCACTTAGTCCAGTGTGGTTCTGTTTGGCAATGATTCCACTTTCTCATTTGCTTAACGACACAAAATATGGCTTCAATCTTAAGACTAATAGAAACACCAACTGCACCGTTTCCCATCTCCTTTATATGGATGACATCAAAATTTTTGCTTCCAATCAACAACAAATTCAACATCTTCTGGATATAACTGAAAGGTTCTCCAGTGATATACACATGGAATTTGGTTTAGATAAGTGCCGTACTTTAAACATCGAAAAGGGAAAAATTGTCAATGGAGATGTGGCGCTACCTAATGGAGATATAATCGCTACCATGCAGAATGGGGAAACCTATAAATACTTAGGATTTCAACAAGCCAGATTATTAGACCAAAAACAGTCCAAGGTTAAAATCAGGGATGAGTTTTCACACAGGGTAAGTTCCCTACTAAAATCTGGGTTGAACGCAGGAAATCTAAACCGAGCCATTAATACATATGCCGTACCTGTGTTGACCTATTCTTTCGGTATTTTACAATGGACAAAAACCGAATTGGAAGATATTTAGAGAACAAACCGAACTATGATGACAAAGTACAGATGTCACCATCCAACATCGTCTGTGCTTAGAACAACACTACCGAGAAAGGAAGGAGGAAGAGCTTTATGCGATATAGTAAATCTACATAACAAACAGATAAATAGATTACGAGACTTCTTTATTACAAAATCACTGTCATCTAATTTACATAAGTCTGTCATAAGAGCAGATAAAAAATACTTGCCTCTAAATTTAGCAGACCCTAATATAGATTTAGAAAATTGATGCTAAAAAACAAGTAAAATGGGCCCAAAAAGCTCTACATGGTCGACATCATCACGACCTAAACCAACCACACATTGATAAAATTGCATCAAATAGGTGGCTTGCTGACGGTACCTTGTTTCCAGAGACTGAAGGATTTATGTTGGCCATTCAGGATCAAGTAATTAGTACTAACAATTACAAAAAATTTGTTATCAGGGACCCAACTATTACATCGGACAAGTGTAGACGGTGCCAACAAACTTCGGATACTATACAACACATCACATTAGGATGTTCAACTATAGCCAACACGGATTATTTATGTAGGCATAACCAGCTGTGTAATATTATCCACCAGAAACTGGCCAACAAATATAGACTACTGAATACCTATACACCGTATTACAAGTATAATCCACAGGCAGTGCTCGAGAATGCAGATTTTAGACTCTACTACGATAGGTCCATTATTACCGATAGACAGGTGATGAATAATCGACCCGACATTGTAGTAGTGGATAAGAAAGCTAAATCGGTGCTGTTAGTCGATGTTGCAGTTCCAAACAATAACAACGTTTTGGATAAGTATAATGAAAAGATGGCAAAGTACACCGATCTTGCCATAGAAATGGGACAGATGTGGCATGCAGAAAAAGTGGAGGTGGTACCGATCATCGTATCATCAACTGGACTCATTCCCAAAAGTCTTGAAGACAGTCTTAAAAAACTCGATCTTCATAAAAACACTTTTATTGACTTGCAAAAAGCGGCAATTTTAAACACGTGTCATACTGTTAGAAATTTTTTAAATATGTAAATTTTGAGCCTAATCCCATTTGCGTTTACGCTCGGGATAGGTAAATATTACCATCAATTGCTGAGTAAGTGCATAAGTCTTTTGCTAATAATAATAATAATATTCATAATAAAGAGACTAGAGATGAAATACAAGATGAACGAACATCAGAAAGTACGGAAGAACGTCAAGAGGTTAGACAAAGCGAACAGCAAGTTATCCAGAATACACAAGCGCCCGCAGAAACAGCCCAGACGACCAACCAGCAAGAGCAAACTCTAAGCTATAACACCAGTCATCTACAAAATGAATTCTACAGTACCCTGCGATTCTATGAAGGTGGTGATCCTACAGAACGACCTAGGATACCTAAACTAAGCATTAAAAAAGACACATTTACAATAATAGCGATGATTAACGAGATGATCGGTTAATATTTAGATAAAACTGATGACATAGCCCAAATACAACTTGTAATATACGTAGCAGCAGTAACTGTAACCAAAGCAAACGGACAGAAACCATACTGTGAAAGAAGCAGAATAGCAAACAGTACAAGAAGTTTTAGAGAAAAAGAACCCCCGTGGACGACTAGAATAAAAAGACAAATTGCAGAATTAAGAGCAAAAGCAGATGTTATAACTGCATACTTACAAGGAAACAGAAATACAAGAATATTAAAAAAAATTATGAAAATAATGAAGCAAGATGCCATATCAGAAGAAGACAATAAAAAAAAGAGAAACTCACAGAGCTTATAGACACAGTCAGACAGACTTACAAAGCAAAGAGTGCAAGATTGAGAATATATAACAAACTAACTAAACGAAAGAAACAGAACCGAGAATTCGCAACTAACCCAACGAACTTCTTTAGGACACTGTCTAAAACAACCTCAGGAGAGAAAAATACAATCAACAGCCAATGCTTTACCTCTTTTTGGGAAGATATCTGGTCCAATAAGAAATATTACAATCACAATGCAGATTGGCTGCAGAAAATTCAAGAATCTACCGAAGAACTAGTTGCAATGGAAGAATGTATTATTACACAAAAGGAGATAGCAAACGTTACAAGAAAGCTACCGAATTGGAAATCGTACTAAATCTACAAAAAAGATAACCCCAAGCAGCCAAAAAATTACAGACCTATAACCTGTCTTTCGGTGTTCTACAAGCTTTTTACTTCAGTCATCACAGAAAAGATATACCAGCATTGCGAGATGAACAACATCATAGCGCCAGAACAGAAAGGATGCACCCGTAATACTCTGGGATGCAAAGAACAGCTGACAATCGATACCACCATACTGAAAAAAGCCACAACAAAAAAGAGGAATTTAAACCTGTGCTATATTGATTATAAAAAGGCATATGATTCTACGCCCCATGACTGGCTAATAAAGGTACTGGACATCTACAAAATTGACCCAAATATCAGAGCTACCCTGACGCACTGCATGAGTAGATGGCAAACAAAGATTTGGTTGAAGTCTTCTGAAATAGGAACGGTACAAATCAACCGAGGAATTTTCCAAGGGGATTCTCTTAGTCCGTTATGGTTCTGTTTGGCCATCAACCCTCTGTCACACCTCCTGAAAACATCGAATTGCGGCTATAGACTAAATAAAAAACACAATGAAACGAGAATCTCCCACTTACTTTATATGGATGACTTAAAATTGTTTGCGGAAACATCAAACCAACTAAAACATCTTATTGAAATTACAGCTCAATTCAGCAACAGCATCTAAATGTCTTTTGGCTTAGATAAGTGTGCAAAAATACAAATGGAAGGGGGGAAAGTTAACATGAATACAAGAACAGAAACTTTCAGGGACATACAGGACTTAGAGCCTGATAACTTATACAAGTATCTGGGAGTAAAACAAAACTGTAACATTAACCATACAGAAGTGAAGAGGGATTTGAAATCAAAATCAAATCTCGGCAATCAACATGTGGGCAGTACCGGTGTTGACCTATTCATTTCAAGTAATAAAGTGGACAACAACTGACCTAGAACAGCTGGATAGACTTACAAGAACGCTTCTGAACAAATTCAGATGCCTGCACCCCAACTCAGCCACCGAACGCTTATACCTGAGTAGAAAAGACGGGGGACGGGGATTGATGAACATCTTCAACCTCTGCAAAAGACAAGAGAAAAACATGAGAGAGTATTTCCTCAAATCCAACAATCCGATACTAAAAATCATTACATCATCAGATCAAGGGTACACACCATTAAACCTGGGAACACAAAATTACCAACCAACACCAGAAATTAACTTTAAAGAACAATGGACAACCAAAGTGCTGCATGGAAAATACCCCATTCAACAAAAAAATGATACAATCGACATGAAGAACTCGCTTAGCTGGCTTAAAAGTGGATCCTTATATCCTGAAACAGAAGGATTCATATTCGCAATACAGGACAGAGTGTTAAGAACTAAAAACTACGAAAAGCATATACTAAAACAGAACACAGCTGATATATGCCGAAAGTGTAACTTACCTGGAGAATCAATAGAGCACGTAATAGCCGGATGCCCACAACTTGCTCAAACATCCTACCTAAGCAGAGTCGAGAGGGTAGAAATAGTGCCTATAGTAATATCAGCAGAGGAAATAGTGTCTAGAAACTTTAAACAATACCTCCGTAAAATAGGATTGTCTGCAAACCTTATACCACTAATATCAAGAGCCGCTATATTACGGACAACCCAAATAGTAAGAAAATTTTTCACACCGTTGGGATAAGCTGAATTGCTTCTCCAACGTTACATGGAACCAGTGAAAAATATCTGAGAAAGAAAAGAAAGAAATAATAATAATAATAATAATAATAATAATAATAATAATAATAATAATAATAATAATAATAATAATAATAATAAAAAAATTTCGGTCATCTAATTTACATAAGTCTGTCATAGGAGCAGATAAGAAATACTCGCCTCTAAATTTAGCAGACCCTCATATGGACTTGGAAATAACAACAGATGCTGAAAAACAAGTAAAATGGGCCCAAAAAGCTCTACATGGTCGACATCATCACGACCTAAACCACATATTGATAAAATTGCATCAAATAGGTGGCTTGCTGACGGTACCCTGTTCCCAGAGACTGAAGGATTTATGATGGCCATTCAGGATCAAGTAATTAATACAAACAACTACAAAAAAATTTGTTATCAGGGACCCAACTATTACAACGGACAAGTGTAGAAGGTGCCAACAAACATCGGAAACCATACAACACATCATATCAGGATGTTCAACCATAGCCAACACGGATTATTTACGCAGGCACAACCAGCTGTGTAATATTATCCACCAGAAACTGGCTAACAAATATGGACTGCTAAATACCTATACACCCTATTACAAATACAATCCACAGGCAGTGCTCGAGAATGCAGATTTTAGACTCTACTACGATAGGCCCATTATCACCGATAGACAGGTGACGAATAATCGAACCGACATTGTAGTAGTGGATAAGAAAGCTAAATCGGTGCTGTTAGTCGATGTTGCAGTTCCAAACAATAACAACGTTTTGGATAAGTATAATGAAAAGATGGCAAAGTACACCGATCTTGCCATAGAAGTGGGACAGATGTGGCATGCAGAAAAAGTGGAGGTGGTACCGATCATCGTATCATCAACTGGACTCATTCCCAAAAGTCTTGAAGATAGTCTTAAAAAACTTGATCTTCATAAAAACACTTTTATTGACTTGCAAAAAGCGGCAATTTTAAACACATGTCACACTGTTCGGAAATTTTTAAATATGTAAATTTTGAGCCTAATCCCATTTGCGTTTACGCTCGGGATAGGTAAATATTACCAGCAATTGCTGAGTAAGTGCATAAGTCTTTTGATAATAATAATAATAATAATAATAATAATAATAATAATAATAATAATAATAATAATACGATACGATACGATTTATTAACCACATTACGTATAAAATACATTTGAGGTTACAATACAATTTGTAAAAATTACAATAAAATACAATACCAACAATTATACAAAATTAATTAAAACTTTATAGGATAATTATAACAACAATAAAATAAAATAAGAAAATAAAATTAACAGTACAATATAAAGAAACAATTATATATATATATATTAAAAAATTTTAATTTATTCGGACAAACAAATAGAAATATAGATATAAAAAAATAGAAATAAAAATATGATCTCAAACAAAACTGTACAAGTAAATATAAAAATTACATTATCGATGCCACAAATTCATCAACTGTATAAAAGCAGTTCTCAAGTAAGAAATCCTTAGCAAATTTCAAGAACCTGCGTTGCGTCATATTCTTAATATCCAAATTTTTATGAAATTTTGCAAACCTATTACATAGACCAACGTTCAATTTATTATTTCTGGACATCTGAGTTCGAGAGAAAGTATTAACCAAATCATTTCTAAACCTAGTTTCATACGAATGCAATTCCCCACTAGCAGACATTTGATTTTGGTTTTTATGAACTAATTTAAGAGTTTCCAATATGTATATACATGGAACCGGTAAAATCTTAAACTTCCTAAACAATTCTTTGCAGTGTGCATCGGGTTTAGCTCCATCTAGAATTCTTACAGCAGCTTTTTGCTTAGAGAAAATCTGTTCTACCCTCGAAGAAACTCCCCACAGAACGATTCCGTACATCAAATGGCTATGAACAATGGCATAATAAACAGTCCTTAGTACATTGGAGTTAACATAATAACTTAGCTGCCGCAATGCAAATATTTGAGATGCCAGACGCGAACATAGGGTATCAATATGATCCACCCAATTGAGATGCATATCAAGAGTAAAACCGAGATATTTGACAGAGTCAAATTTAGCAAGTAATTTATTTGAACTAAAAGTAATTTTCTGGGTTTTAGTGCAATTTAGCTTAAGTCTATTTGAGGAGAACCACTTACTCACACGATCAAAATCTTCAGCACTACGTTGTGCATATGCCTTAGTGGCAATTACAGTATCATCTGCAAACAGAATAATAATAATAATAATAATAATAATAATAATAATAATAATAATAATAATAATAATAATAATAATAATAATAATAATAATAATAATAATAATAATAATAATAATAATAATAATAATAATAATAATAATAATAATAATAATAATAATAATAATAATAATTTAGATAAGTGCCGTACTTTAAACATCGAAAAGGGAAAAATTGTCAATGGAGATGTAGCGTTACCTAATGGAGATATAATCGCTGCCATGCAGAATGGGGAAACCTATAAATACTTGGGATTTCAACAAGCCAGATTGTAAGACCAAAAACAGTCCAAGGCTAAAATCAGGGATGAGTTTTCACAAAGGGTAAGTTTCCTACTAAAATCTGAGTTGAACGCAGGAAATCTAAACCGAGCCATAAATACATATGCCGTACCTGTATTGACCTATTCTTTCGGTATTTTACAATGAACAAAAACCGAATTGGAAGATATTCAGAGAACAACCCGAACTATGATGACAAAGTACAGATGTCACCATCCAACATCGTCAGTGCTTAGAACAACACTACCGAGAAAGGAGGGAGGAAGAGCTTTATGCGACATAATAAATCTACACAACAAACAGATAAATAAATTGCAAGACTTCTTTGTTACCAAATCACTGTCATCGAATTTACATAAATCTGTCATAGGAGCAGATAAGAAATACTCGCCTCTAAATTTAGCAGACCCTAATATAGATTTAGAAATAACAACTGATGCTGAAAAACAAATAATAATAATAATAATAATAATAATAATAATAATAATAATAATAATAATAATAATAATAATAATAATAATAATAATAATAATAATAATAATAATAATAATAATAATAATAATAATAATAATAATAATAATAATAATAATAATAATAATAATTGTAGTATTACCGTTGCATTCTTAGAAGAACGCGAGTTGGCCTCATAGACACAACCACCGTGGGGGGCTGTCAAGGGTGTCAACGTCAACGTCACGTTTGATTATGTTTCACGACATTCGGACTTATACAAAAGCATGTAATAGTTATTAATAAATTGTAACAGTATCAACCCTCGTTTATTGAATAATACCACATGGTGGCAGCGTAAGAGGATTGCGAACTAAACTAAACACTACTAAACAAAAAGTAAAATGAACGACGACGAAGAATCACCATATTGGCCAGACATGGTATTCCAGAAGTGGTTAGAGCAGATTGTGGAACACAATTCATTGATAGTAAATTCAATGCTTTTGCAAAGAACTACGGATTTCAAGTGGTTACATCAAGTCCATATCATAGTCAGAGTAACGGATTCATTCAATCTCAAGTGAAAAATATTAAGATGCACCTTAAGAAGTCTAAGGACCCATATCAAATGCTACTGACTATTAGATCTACTCCCATAGAAAACGGATTCAGTCCTGCAGAACTCTTAATGGGGAGAAAATTAAGAGGTATAGGACCAATAGCACCAAAATCTTTACAACCTAGCTCTATTGATATGGAAAAATTAGAAAAGAAAGAAAACGAGATTAGAAACAGACAGAAACAGAACTTTGATAAATCACGCAGAGCTAAAGATTTGCCCGAACTAAATGTAGGGCAAAGAATCTTCATATCAGACAGAAAACAGAAAGGAGTAGTTACAGCAAAACACGATTCTCCAAGATTATATGTTGTTTCATCAGGAGGCAGTGAATATCGAAGAAACAGAAAATTCCTTATTCCTATGAGTAGTGAGATTGATAACAAATGAAAACGAATCAGAAGATGTAGAACCTAGATATTTACCTGGTTCTGATCCAGTTACATTTGAGCAAGAGTCTACTCTCCAACCTGTAAGAAGAAGTCAAAGAATAAAAAAACCTGTTATTAGATTAGACTTATGAGGGGAAGATGTAGTATTACCGTTCCATTCTTAGAAGAACGCGAGTTGGCCTCATAGACACAACCACCGTAGGGTCTGTCAAGGGTGTCAACGTCAACGTCACGTTTGATTATGTTTCACGACATTCGGACTTATACAGAAGCATGTAATAGTTATTAATAAATTGTAACAGTATCAACACTCGTTTATTGAAAAATACCACAATAATAATAATAATAATAATAATAATAATAATAATAATAATAATACAATACAATACAATACATTTATTGACCTTTTTTACATACCATGAGTACATTTAAAGTCCGTATTTTACAATAATAAAACAATAAATCAAATGTTAATGAAAAAGTAATGCTTCAATCAGTGTATTAAAAACTCATCAACCGTGTAAAAGCAGTTTTCCAGTAAGAACCTTTTGATGTGTTGGTAAAATGTGTTATGATTCATGGTTTTGATGTCCTGTGGATAGAATATATTATATAACTTGTTGTATAAGTTAATATTTACTTTATTATTTTGTGTCACACAAATTCTGGAGTAGGGCGTGGTTAGGTTTTCTGCATTTCTTGTATTATATCTGTGTACATCTGAATGTTTCTTTAAATTTCCCAAATTATTATGTACAGATAAAACTGATTCTAAGATATAGATACAAGGTAAAGGAAGTATTCCATACTTTTTAAATAGTTCTCTACATGGAGCTCTATATTTTGCTCCATCTATTATTCTTACAGCGGTTTTCTGTACGGAGAATACCTTATGTGTGTAAGTAGAATTTCCCAAAATAAAATACCATAAGTTAGATGGCTATGAATGAGAGCATAGTATATAGTGCGCATTATTTTATTGTCTGTTATGCATCTCCGTATTTGCCTCATGGCAAACGTTTGAACGGAAAGTCGGGAGCGGAGTGCCTCCAGTTGATCTACCCAATTCAAGCGAGTATCCAGAGTTATTCCCAATAGTTTGACAGGTTTGGATTTTATTTCCATTTTGTCAGAACTAAATAAAATACTTTGCGTTTTATTTACATTTAGTTTTAGCTTATTAGACGTATATACCACACTTGAGCAAAATTTAGACATTCCTCTTTTTTTCCTTGTGAACCACGAGTCATAAGAGTGGTATCATCCGCGTATAGGATCGCAGTACATATATCTCCCATGGCATTTGGAAGATCATTAACGTATATTAAAAATAGTATAGGTCCCAATATTGACCCTTGAGGTACACCATTATGTACAACTGTCAGATTGGAGTCTATGTTATTGTGAGAAACGTACTGTCTCCTATTTTTAAGGTAAGAGTTAAATAATTTCAACTCTGTACCCCTGAAGCCATAGTATCCCATTTTCGAAATCAGTATATCAGTGTTCAAACAGTCGAAGGCCTTAGTAAGGTCACACATAAACGCATGTGTTGAAACTCCTTCCTCAATACCCTCCACGACGTTTTCTAAAACCTTCATAACTGCATGAATGCAGGACTTGCCCTTTTGAAATGCGAACTGCGCAGAGGATAGCATCTTAATCCGTTCCAAGTATGAAGATAGTTTATCCTTAATTAAAATCTCAAATATTTTTGAAATGGTCGGAATAATTGCTATCGGTCTATAATTGTCTGGAGCATCTTCATCTCCCTTCTTATAAACAGGTATAACTTTGGAGATTTTAAAACACGTAGGCCAATTTCCGTCGCTCATACACTTATTAAATAAAAAGGTTAACGGTTTTTGTACATAGTTGAGAGATACTTTACACATTTTGGCATTAATACCGTAATAGTCTAATGCAGGTTTTGATTTTAACGAAAGTATGGCCTGTCGCACATCGTCTTCGACTACAGGACCCATAAAAAAAGAATCTGTTGGCTTCGGCATTTTTTTAAGATATGTAAGAGGATCCTGTGAATTTTGGTTATCTATATCTCTATAGACAGTATCCGATATGGAGGAAAAGAATTCGTTAAACTTATTCGCCGATAATAATGAGCTCGTTTTCTTAAAGTGTCCCTTCCTTTCTCTATTTGCGATCTCCCAAATTGCCTTTGATCTATTTTCCGCCGATATTATTTTTTCAGTACAAGCATTCCGTTTTGCCTCTTTCAGTGCTCTCTTATATTCCGCGCGTTTTTTACAATACTTGGACCAGTCTATTGGTTGTTTAGAAGCTGTAAATTTGGTTCTGTAGTCGAATACAAGCTGTCGCATTTTTTTCAACTCACTTGTGTACCATTTTATTCCATGGTTTTTTGGAAAACTGCCCTTACTGGGAAACAAGCATCTGCAGCTCTAGCTAAATTGGATGTAAGTAAGTCCGCAATAGATTCAGAATCCAAGTTTCCAGAATACATCTCTGACCAGTCTATGCCACTCACATACTCAGTAAACTGCAGTAACTTATTTTCAGTAATCAACCTCCTTTTGTAGTGGATTTCCTTTCCCTTAGACCCCTTGAAAAATATAAAAGTACCAACATGGTCTGAGATAAGAGGTTCACACGTTCCGACAAGGACATTATTTTCATCCATACTGCAAATTATATTATCCAAATTGGAATTTTTATTAAGCGTTATCCTTGTTGGAGTGTGAATCATGTGAGAGAGGCCGTATGAGTTAAACATATTCCGTAAATCCCTTGCGCACTCGGCCTCACTGTCAAGATTCAGATTTATATCTCCCAATATAATTATATTTTTATATCGTTTATAAAGATAGTCAATTAAGTCTGTTAAAAGTTCCGTGAATATGTTAATGTCACCAGAACTGGAAGAACGGTATAAAGCTAAAATTGCACAGTTTGATCCCAAGATCTCTGCGGCACAAAATTCAGCATCAAATGATCGGCAATACTTAGAAACCTTTATTTCTTTTAACTGAATATTTTCCCGAGCAAAGATGGCAACACCTCCATGCATTTTCCTAGATTTGCGGCAAAAAGACGATACTAATTTATAAGAACAAATATTAATATTTTCTAAGGTGTCATGATTCAACCAGTGCTCAGAAATGCAAACAATATCAAAAGGATTTTCATTACAAAATAATTCAAGTTCGTTAACTTTATTGAAAATACTTTGAACATTTAGGTGAAATACCGAGTGCGCAAAGTTTATAGACAAATTTTTCATATGAGATTGCAAACCATTAAGTCTTCTTGGGTAGAGTTCTTCTAGAGGACAAAAAACGGTTTAAAACAGTGTTATTTGGCCAAATCTTGCTATTTAGGATTTTCTCCGATTCTTCCGTTGGTATAATTATTTTTAAAAGACGAATAATCATGCGGTCGCCTTGAGTTTAACTTTTCCAATTTAATGTTTGGTGCATATGTTCGCAAGTATTCCAGTAATGCATTTTCATCGGTATCAGGAGCTAGGTTAGTGACGTGATATTGCTTCTGGTTCTCAGGTTCGATGTTTCGTGTTAATAATAATAATAATAATAATAATAATAATAATAATAATAATAATAATAATAATAATAATAATAATAATAATAATAATAATAATAATAATAATAATAATAATAATAATAATAATAATAATAATAATAATAATATCAACTACCGGCATAGTACCTAAAACAACCGTCAAACAAGTCCAAGATCTTGAATTATCGACCCAACTAATAGCTAAAATGCAACACTCTGTGGTACTGTCAATATGTAACCTCTTTAGAAAAACTATTAATAAATAAATCCACACAACATATTATTTGAATTGGTAATATACCCGCAAATAATATGAACACCACCCCTTAAGGAGATACTACAAGAATAATAATAATAATAATAATAATAATAATATTAATAATAATATTAATAATAATAATAATAATAATAATAATAATAATAATAATAATAATAATAATAATAATAATAATAATAATAATAATAATAATAATAATAATAATAATAATAATAATAATAATAATAATAATAATAATAATAATAATAATAATAATAATAATAATTATAACTGGTCCAACACAGAACTTGAGAAAGTCAATAGAAAAATTAAAGTATCGATGACAGAACACAGGATCCACCACACCAATGCCTCCATAACGCGTCTATACCTTCCACGAAAACTAGGTGGAAGAGGACTTCTTAACCTTCAGTACTTACATGATAAACAGATCCTCAACCTAAAAAAGTATTTCCAACAGTCACAATCAGAATTTATAAAAGTTATCTGTAAGGCTGACGAGTATTCACCACTTAAACTTAAATCATTCAGTAACATTATGATACCAAAGCTTTTAGATCAGCACGACACCTGGGCCAGTAAAGAGCTTCATGGGAGATACCTGTATGCATTAAAAAAAGGAGATCTAGAGGAATCGGTCAAATGGCTAACAAAAAGTGATCTATTCTCGGAAACTGAAGGGTTCATCACAGCTATACAAGATGGAGTCATTAAAACCCGGAATTATGCAAAATATATCCTTAAAGAAACATAACAGATGATAAATGTCGACTGTGCCGAATATCCGCAGAAACTATTGAGCATCTTACATCTGGATGTAGCACGATAGCAAATACCGAGTACCTTAATAGACACAATCTTACTGCAGCCATCATACATCAAAACCTAGCAAGAAGGTGCAAATTCATTGAAGAAGTAGTACCCTACTATAAATACAATCCAAAAACAGTGCTAGAAAATGATAGCTACCGCCTCTACTGGGACATAAGTATCATCACTGATAAAGAAATGCATCATAATAGACCCGATATTACTCTTATAGACAAAATAACATCTGAAGCATTAATGATTGACGTGACACACCCCAACGATCATAACTTAGAAGCGGCAGAGAGTAATAAACTAACAAAATATTATGATTTGTCAGAGGAGTACAAAGCAATCCATCAGCTTAACAAAGTAACAATCATACCAATAGTCATTAGCAGTTACGGGATAGTGGGAAAAAATCTAAAATTCAATCTAAAAAAAATACAAGTCAACAGTAAATTAATAGGAGTTATGCAAAAATCAGTAATATTGGAAACAAGTAGAATAACGCGAAAGTATTTAAATATCAAGGAATAACAAATGACAACCAAAGCTTGAAGCCATGTTCATACCAGCTCTACATTATCCATCACAAGTGATTGGCTATAATGCCCCACTTTTGATAATACTATCCTAATAGGATATGAAACTACAAAAAATAATAATAATAATAATAATTTTCCCGCAGGGGAAAATGGTAGTACCTGGCAGTAGGTATAAAATACTATAATCAATATGTCGAGTTTTAAAATTAAATTACTCCAGGTGGGTAGAGTACTACGCTCACAATGTCACACGGCCGGTGTACCTATTATGTCGGCTGTCTGCTGAACGAATTCTGGGGGGAGCAATAATTCGATTATTACCGATATCTCGACACTTAGAAATCGCCAGGTGAATCACCATGGTAACACTTACAACTCTTGTCGCGTTCAAGTTGATGGCAAAAGGGCTTGTTCGAAAAATGATGCATCTTCTTCCTTGGTTAGCGACATGCGCAGCGTGACACCGAGTATGGCTACTGCTACAACACAAGAGGAAACTATCACCGAAGATCCTCCACCTGTTTCTGCTGTTTCTGGAGTAACGCAGAACGGTACATCCATGACCACTAAAGCCGGAAAGCCCAGGAAGCGTATGAAGTGTACCACTAAGATGAATTCATTCATTATACGTTCCTATTTTGAAATCACTAAAATCGAGACAACTTACAGATTCTCCCTTCATCGAGCATTTATCCGGACTTTCAACATGTTACGGAGCAACGTATTGCTGACCAGCTTCTAACAATTATTAAAAACAATTTACTACCTGGTTCACTAATGCAACAAATACGAAGTGAAGTACTTCTTGAGCTCCAAACAGAAGACGATCACAATGTAATCCAACATACAAATGATCAGCTGGATAATGTAAGACTTGATGACCACACAAACATTGATCAAGACGAAAATCCAAACACAGACAGTAACACACAACCTGACGAACACGAAAATACTGTTGCCGAACTATCTAAAGCAATATTAGAATTTGATAGTAGCAACCCAATACACCGACCAATATTGCCCAAACTCAAATCAAATACAAACACCAATAGGATTCTTGCAGTCATTAATTCATTCTAAAAGGATCGTGCCAAAGACTACCATACTCTGGAAGAGATATACACCCTTATCTATTGTGGTGCAGTTGCAGTTGTCCGAAGTCACAACCAACAAGTCCGGTTTCCGAACAAAAAGTTTACCGAAAAGCAGAAGCCATATAAACCTTGGTGGCAACAGCGACTCGAGAAGCCCATTAATTACTTAAGGAAGGAGCTGGGACAACTTACAGAATTTAAAAACAACACAAAACCATCCAGACGCTTAACCAATAGGGTCAGAAAAGTCTTTAAAAAAATCAATACTAACACAGGACATCAAAGGTATAAGGAACATTTATTCTCATATATGGACCTTCTTAGACAAAAGCTAACAGCCAAATCTAAGCGATTGTCTCGATACGTTAAATGTACTAAAAAGAAGCAACAAAATCGCTTATTTAAAAACAATGAAAAGCTGTTTTATAGACAACTGAGTAGCGTCGGAACAAACAGCAACAATAATCTCCCATTGATCTCTGATTGGTCTTCAATATGGTCCAATCCTCAAAAACACAACACTAACTAACGGCAAAAATCAAATCTCGGCAATCAACATGTGGGCAGTACCGGTGTTGACCTATTCATTTCAAGTAATAAAGTGGACAACAACTGACCTAGAACAGCTGGATAGACTTACAAGAACGCTTCTGAACAAATTCAGATGCCTGCACCCCAACTCAGCCACCGAACGCTTATACCTGAGTAGAAAAGACGGGGGACGGGGATTGATGAACATCTTCAACCTCTGCAAAAGACAAGAGAAAAACATGAGAGAGTATTTCCTCAAATCCAACAATCCGATACTAAAAATCATTACATCATCAGATCAAGGGTACACACCATTAAACCTGGGAACACAAAATTACCAACCAACACCAGAAATTAACTTTAAAGAACAATGGACAACCAAAGTGCTGCATGGAAAATACCCCATTCAACAAAAAAATGATACAATCGACATGAAGAACTCGCTTAGCTGGCTTAAAAGTGGATCCTTATATCCTGAAACAGAAGGATTCATATTCGCAATACAGGACAGAGTGTTAAGAACTAAAAACTACGAAAAGCATATACTAAAACAGAACACAGCTGATATATGCCGAAAGTGTAACTTACCTGGAGAATCAATAGAGCACGTAATAGCCGGATGCCCACAACTTGCTCAAACATCCTACCTAAGCAGACACAATCAGGTGGCAAAAATAGTGCACCAAGAACTAGCACTGAAAACAGGACTAATTCAAAATCGAGTTCCTCACTATAAGTACAATCCTGTTAGCATACTAGAGAACCAAGGGTACATATTATATTGGGATAGACCTATAATCACTGACAGAACAATAGATTTCAACAGACCTGATATTGTCCTTATCAACATGGAAGGAAATGAAGCAAAATTAATTGATATAGCAGTCCCACTATCCCAGAATGTCGTCAAAACAGAAGGGCAAAAGAAATCTAAATATGAGAACCTGGCTCTAGAAATCAAACATATATGGAGAGTCGAGAGGGTAGAAATAGTGCCTATAGTAATATCAGCAGAGGGAATAGTGTCTAGAAACTTTGAACAATACCTCCGTAAAATAGGATTGTCTGCAAACCTTATACCACTAATATCAAGAGCCGCTATATTACGGACAACCCAAATAGTAAGAAAATTTTTCACACCGTTGGGATAAGCTGAATTGCTTCTCCAACGTTACATGGAACCAGTGAAAAACATCTGAGAAAGAAAAGAAAGAAATAATAATAATAATAATAATAATAATAATAATAATAATAATAATAATAATAATAATAATAATAATAATAATAATAATAATAATAATAATAATAATAATAATAATAATAATAATAATAATAATAATAATAATAATAATAATAATAATAATAATAATAATAATAATAATAATAATAATAATAATAATAATAATAATAATAATAATAATAATAATAATAATAATAATAATAATAATAATAATAATAATAATAATAATAATAATAATAATAATAATAAATAATAAAAAAATTTAACAGCTTACACGAGGTTATGGCATCAAAATTTACACACATTCTTCAACATCCAGAAGAAATCCCAGCCTTTCTCACTCATGTTTTAACCCATATGCTTCCCAAAACAGCTAACACACAGGATCCTTCGCAGTATAGACCAATCACATGCCTTCCAACGCTTTATAAGATATTAACATCTTGCATTACTAACCGAATTTACAGGCATGTTGACCAAAATAACATCTTGACAGAGGAGCAAAAGGGATGTAAACGTGGTCACCAGGGATGCAAAGAACAACTTATCATTGACTCTGTGATCCTAAAGCAAGCACAAAAGCAATCTCGCAACATCTCGACTGCTTTTGTTGACTACCGCAAAACATTTGATAGCGTGCCTCATTCCTGGCTTATACGTATTTTAAACATCTACAAAGTACATCCTACCATCGTTACTTTTCTTGAAGCATCTATGAAACAATGGAGAACAAACCTTCAGTTAAATATAAATGGTCAGCATTTTAAAACCGATGAAATTGCTATTCGCAGAGGAATATTCCAAGGTGACTCACTTAGTCCACTGTGGTTCTGTTTGGCAATGAATCCACTTTCTCACTTGCTTAACGACACAAAATATGGCTTCAATCTTAAGACTAATAGAAACACCAACTACACCGTTTCCCATCTCCTTTATATGGATGACATCAAAATTTTTGCTTCCAATCAACAACAAATTCAACATCTTCTGGATATAACTGAAAGGTTCTCCAGTGATATACACATGGAATTTGGTTTAGATAAGTGCCGTACTTTAAACATCGAAAAGGGAAAAATTGTCAATGGAGATGTGGCGCTACCTAATGGAGATATAATCGCTGCCATGCAGAATGGGGAAACCTATAAATACTTGGGATTTCAACAAGCCAGATTGTTAGACCAAAAACACTCCAAGGCTAAAATCAGGGATGAGTTTTCACAAAGGGTAAGTTCCCTACTAAAATCTGAGTTGAACGCAGGAAATCTAAACCGAGCCATTAAAACATATGCCGTACCTGTGTTGACCCATTCTTTTGGTATTTTACAATGGACAAAAACCGAATTGGAAGATATTCAGAGAACAACCCGAACTATGATGACAAAGTACAGATGTCACCATCCAACATCGTCAGTGCTTAGAACAACACTACCGAGAAAGGAGGGAGGAAGAGCTTTATGCGATATGGTAAATCTACATAACAAACAGATAAATAGATTACGAGACTTCTTTATTACAAAATCACGGTCATCTAATTTACATAAGTCTGTCATAGGAGCAGATAAGAAATACTCGCCTCTAAATTTAGCAGACCCTCATATGGACTTGGAAATAACAACAGATGCTGAAAACTTGATCTTCATAAAAACACTTTTATTGACTTGCAAAAAGCGGCAATTTTAAACACATGTCACACTGTTCGGAAATTTTTAAATATGTAAATTTTGAGCCTAATCCCATTTGCGTTTACGCTCGGGATAGGTAAATATTACCAGCAATTGCTGAGTAAGTGCATAAGTCTTTTGATAATAATAATAATAATAATAATAATAATAATAATAATAATAATAATAATAATAATAATAATAATAATAATAATAATAATAATAATAATAATAATAATAATAATAATAATAATAATAATAATAATAATAATAATAATAATAATAATAATAATAATAATAATAATAATAATAATAATAATAATAATAATAAAAATAATAAAAAAATTTAACAGCTTACACGAGGTTATGGCATCAAAATTTACACACATTCTTCAACATCCAGAAGAAATCCCAGCCTTTCTCACTCATGTTTTAACCCATATGCTTCCCAAAACAGCTAACACACAGGATCCTTCGCAGTATAGACCAATCACATGCCTTCCAACGCTTTATAAGATATTAACATCTTGCATTACTAACCGAATTTACAGGCATGTTGACCAAAATAACATCTTGACAGAGGAGCAAAAGGGATGTAAACGTGGTCACCAGGGATGCAAAGAACAACTTATCATTGACTCTGTGATCCTAAAGCAAGCACAAAAGCAATCTCGCAACATCTCGACTGCTTTTGTTGACTACCGCAAAACATTTGATAGCGTGCCTCATTCCTGGCTTATACGTATTTTAAACATCTACAAAGTACATCCTACCATCGTTACTTTTCTTGAAGCATCTATGAAACAATGGAGAACAAACCTTCAGTTAAATATAAATGGTCAGCATTTTAAAACCGATGAAATTGCTATTCGCAGAGGAATATTCCAAGGTGACTCACTTAGTCCACTGTGGTTCTGTTTGGCAATGAATCCACTTTCTCACTTGCTTAACGACACAAAATATGGCTTCAATCTTAAGACTAATAGAAACACCAACTACACCGTTTCCCATCTCCTTTATATGGATGACATCAAAATTTTTGCTTCCAATCAACAACAAATTCAACATCTTCTGGATATAACTGAAAGGTTCTCCAGTGATATACACATGGAATTTGGTTTAGATAAGTGCCGTACTTTAAACATCGAAAAGGGAAAAATTGTCAATGGAGATGTGGCGCTACCTAATGGAGATATAATCGCTGCCATGCAGAATGGAAACCTATAAATACTTGGGATTTCAACAAGCCAGATTGTTAGACCAAAAAACACTCCAAGGCTAAAATCAGGGATGAGTTTTCACAAAGGGTAAGTTCCCTACTAAAATCTGAGTTGAACGCAGGAAATCTAAACCGAGCCATTAAAACATATGCCGTACCTGTGTTGACCCATTCTTTTGGTATTTTACAATGGACAAAAACCGAATTGGAAGATATTCAGAGAACAACCCGAACTATGATGACAAAGTACAGATGTCACCATCCAACATCGTCAGTGCTTAGAACAACACTACCGAGAAAGGAGGGAGGAAGAGCTTTATGCGATATGGTAAATCTACATAACAAACAGATAAATAGATTACGAGACTTCTTTATTACAAAATCACGGTCATCTAATTTACATAAGTCTGTCATAGGAGCAGATAAGAAATACTCGCCTCTAAATTTAGCAGACCCTCATATGGACTTGGAAATAACAACAGATGCTGAAAACTTGATCTTCATAAAAACACTTTTATTGACTTGCAAAAAGCGGCAATTTTAAACACATGTCACACTGTTCGGAAATTTTTAAATATGTAAATTTTGAGCCTAATCCCATTTGCGTTTACGCTCGGGATAGGTAAATATTACCAGCAATTGCTGAGTAAGTGCATAAGTCTTTTGATAATAATAATAATAATAATAATAATAATAATAATAATAATAATAATAATAATAATAATAATAATAATAATAATAATAATAATAATAATAATAATAATAATAATAATAATAATAATAATAATAATAATAATAATAATAATAATAATAATAATAATAATAATAATAATAATAATAATAATAATAATTGTAGTATTACCGTTGCATTCTTAGAAGAACGCGAGTTGGCCTCATAGACACAACCACCGTGGTGGGCTGTCAAGGGTGTCAACGTCAACGTCACGTTTGATTATGTTTCACGACATTCGGACTTACACAAAAGCATGTAATAGTTATTAATAAATTGTAACAGTATCAACCCTCGTTTATTGAATAATACCACATGGTGGCAGCGTAAGAGGATTGCGAACTAAACTAAACACTACTAAACAAAAAGTAAAATGAACGACGACGAAGAATCACCATATTGGCCAGACATGGTATTCCAGAAGTGGTTAGAGCAGATTGTGGAACACAATTCATTGATAGTAAATTCAATGCTTTTGCAAAGAACTACGGATTTCAAGTGGTTACATCAAGTCCATATCATAGTCAGAGTAACGGATTCATTCAATCTCAAGTGAAAAATATTAAGATGCACCTTAAGAAGTCTAAGGACCCATATCAAATGCTACTGACTATTAGATCTACTCCCATAGAAAACGGATTCAGTCCTGCAGAACTCTTAATGGGAAGAAAATTAAGAGGTATAGGACTAATAGCACCAAAATCTTTACAACCTAGTTCTATTGATATGGAAAAATTAGAAAAGAAAGAAAACGAGATTAGAAACAGACAGAAACAGAACTTTGATAAATCACGCAGAGCTAAAGATTTGCCCGAACTAAATGTAGGGCAAAGAATCTTCATATCAGACAGAAAACAGAAAGGAGTAGTTACAGCAAAACACGATTCTCCAAGATTATATGTTGTTTCATCAGGAGGCAGTGAATATCGAAGAAACAGAAAATTCCTTATTCCTATGAGTAGTGAGATTGATAACAAATGAAAACGAATCAGAAGATGTAGAACCTAGATATTTACCTGGTTCTGATCCAGTTACATTTGAGCAAGAGTCTACTCTCCAACCTGTAAGAAGAAGTCAAAGAATAAAAAAACCTGTTATTAGATTAGACTTATGAGGGGGAGATGTAGTATTACCGTTCCATTCTTAGAAGAACGCGAGTTGGCCTCATAGACACAACCACCGTAGGGTCTGTCAAGGGTGTCAACGTCAACGTCACGTTTGATTATGTTTCACGACATTCGGACTTATACAGAAGCATGTAATAGTTATTAATAAATTGTAACAGTATCAACACTCGTTTATTGAAAAATACCACAATAATAATAATAATAATAATAATAATAATAATAATAATAATAATAATAATAATAATAATAATAATAATAATAATAATAATAATAATAATAATAATAATAATAATAATAATAATAATAATAATAATAATAATAATAATAATAATAATAATAATAATAATAATAATAATAATAATAATAATAATAATAATAATAATAATAATAATAATAATAATAATAATAATAATAATGATAAGGTGGAAGAGGACTTCTTAACCTTCAGTACTTACATGATAAACAGATCCTCAACCTAAAAAAGTATTTCCAACAGTCACAATCAGAATTTATAAAAGTTATCTGTAAGGCTGACGAGTATTCACCACTTAAACTTAAATCATTCAGTAACATTATGATACCAAAGCTTTCAGATCAGCACGACACCTGGGCCAGTAAAGAGCTTCATGGGAGATACCTGTATGCATTAAAAAAAGGAGATCTAGAGGAATCGGTCAAATGGCTAACAAAAAGTGATCTATTCTCGGAAACTGAAGGGTTCATCACAGCTATACAAGATGGAGTCATTAAAACCCGGAATTATGCAAAATATATCCTTAAAGAAACATAACAGATGATAAATGTCGACTGTGCCGAATATCCGCAGAAACTATTGAGCATCTTACATCTGGATGTAGCACGATAGCAAATACCGAGTACCTTAATAGACACAATCTTACTGCAGCCATCATACATCAAGACCTAGCAAGAAGGTGCAAATTCATTGAAAAAGTAGTACCCTACTATAAATACACTCCAAAAACAGTGCTAGAAAATGATAGCTACCGCCTCTACTGGGACATAAGTATCATCACTGATAAAGAAATGCATCATAATAGACCCGATATTACGCTTATAGACAAAATAACATCTGAAGCATTAATGATTGACGTGACACACCCCAACGATCATAACTTAGAAGCGGCAGAGAGTAATAAACTAACAAAATATTATGATTTGTCAGAGGAGTACAAAGCAATCCATCAGCTTAACAAAGTAACAATCATACCAATAGTCATTAGCAGTTACGGGATAGTGGGAAAAAATCTAAAATTCAATCTAAAAAAAATACAAGTCAACAGTAAATTAATAGGAGTTATGCAAAAATCAGTAATATTGGAAACAAGTAGAATAACGCGAAAGTATTTAAATATCAAGGAATAACAAATGACAACCAAAGCTTGAAGCCATGTTCATACCAGCTCTACATTATCCATCACAAGTGATTGGCTATAATGCCCCACTTTTGATAATACTATCCTAATAGGATATGAAACTACAAAAAAAAATAATAATAATAATAATTTTCCCGCAGGGGAAAATGGTAGTACCTGGCAGTAGGTATAAAATACTATAATCAATATGTCGAGTTTTAAAATTAAATTACTCCAGGTGGGTAGAGTACTACGCTCACAATGTCACACGGCCGGTGTACCTATTATGTCGGCTGTCTGCTGAACGAATTCTGGGGGGAGCAATAATTCGATTATTACCGATATCTCGACACTTAGAAATCGCCAGGTGAATCACCATGGTAACACCTACAACTCTTGTCGCGTTCAAGTTGATGGCAAAAGGGCTTGTTCGAAAAATGATGCATCTTCTTCCTTGGTTAGCGACATGCGCAGCGTGACACCGAGTATGGCTACTGCGACAACACAAGAGGAAACTATCACCGAAGATCCTCCACCTGTTTCTGGAGTAACGCAGAACGGTACATCCATGACCACTAAAGCCGGAAAGCCCAGGAAGCGTATGAAGTGTACCACTAAGATGAATTCATTCATTATACGTTCCTATTTTGAAATCACTAAAATCGAGACAACTTACAGATTCTCCCTTCATCGAGCATTTATCCGGACTTTCAACATGTTACGGAGCAACGTATTGCTGACCAGCTTCTAACAATTATTAAAAACAATTTACTACCTGGTTCACTAATGCAACAAATACGAAGTGAAGTACTTCTTGAGCTCCAAACAGAAGACGATCACAATGTAATCCAACATACAAATGATCAGCTGGATAATGTAAGACTTGATGACCACACAAACATTGATCAAGACGAAAATCCAAACACAGACAGTAACACACAACCTGACGAACACGAAAATACTGTTGCCGAACTATCTAAAGCAATATTAGAATTTGATAGTAGCAACCCAATACACCGACCAATATTGCCCAAACTCAAATCAAATACAAACACCAATAGGATTCTTGCAGTCATTAATTCATTCTAAAAGGATCGTGCCAAAGACTACCATACTCTGGAAGAGATATACACCCTTATCTATTGTGGTGCAGTTGCAGTTGTCCGAAGTCACAACCAACAAGTCCGGTTTCCGAACAAAAAGTTTACCGAAAAGCAGAAGCCATATAAACCTTGGTGGCAACAGCGACTCGAGAAGCCCATTAATTACTTAAGGAAGGAGCTGGGACAACTTACAGAATTTAAAAACAACACAAAACCCTCCAGACGCTTAACCAATAGGGTCAGAAAAGTCTTTAAAAAAATCAATACTAACACAGGACATCAAAGGTATAAGGAACATTTATTCTCATATATGGACCTTCTTAGACAAAAGCTAACAGCCAAATCTAAGCGATTGTCTCGATACGTTAAATGTACTAAAAAGAAGCAACAAAATCGCTTATTTAAAAACAATGAAAAGCTGTTTTATAGACAACTGAGTAGCGTCGGAACAAACAGCAACAATAATCTCCCATTGATCTCTTATTGGTCTTCAATTTGGTCCAATCCTCAAAAACACAACGAGGGTGTGGAATAGAATCAGAGAAGGATAAGTCAAACATTGCTCCAATGTTGTTTAACAACATAACAACAGTTGAAGTAGGAGGAACTAATAGTTGGAATACTCCAGGAATTGATAATATCCAAAAATTCTGGTATAAAAAATTTGACAGCTTACACGAGATAATCGCATCAAAATTTACACATATTCGTCAACATCCAGAAGACATTCCAGCCTTTCTTACTTATGGTTTAACTCATATGCAAAGTTTGTTTACACTTCGTTTGGTAAAACAATGACTTGTTTTAATGGTAACTACACGAATTATATTATCACTTCCAGGGTGCAGTTCTGACCAGTTTTCCAATGTAATGGATAGGGATCATCTTCCATAATAACAACCAAATCACCAACAGCAAGATTGGTTTGAGAACGTTGCCATTTGGTACGATTTTGCAGAGATGTAAGGTATTTAGCAGACCAGCGTCTCCAGAAGTGCTGAAGCATTTTCTGTAGTCTTTCATAAATATTTAGACGGTTGTCAACAGCAGTTATGATTAGTTGTGGAACGTCAGTAAGTATATCCCCTATTAGGAAATGAGCTGGCGTAAGGGGAGTCAGATCTTCTGGATCGTTACTCAACGGACTGAGAGGCCGTGAATTCAGTACTGCCTCTATTTGACAGAGAACCGTGTTAAAATGTTCATAAGTTAAATTACTGTTACCGATAATTCTTATTAAATGATACTTGGCGGATTTCACTCCAGCTTCAATTAGACCACCTTGATAAGGCGTATAAGGACAGTTAAATGACCAAGTAATCTGATTTTTAGCTAGATAGTCTTTGATATCATCATTAGTTAATAAATTAGTAATAATACGTTTAATTTCATTATTAGCACCAACGAAATTGGTACCATTATCGCTAAATAAATAAGTACAAAATCCTCTGCGGGAAGCAAATCTTTTAAGACTATTTAAAAAATGTTTTACTAGATAAGTCACCGGCCAATTCGATGTGGATGGCCTTAGTAACAAAACATACAAAAATACATATATAACCTTTTACTAAAACTCGAGTACGCCTAGAACGCCTTTTAAAAATATAGGCCCTGCATAATCAACGGCAACTCTGGAAAAAGATCGGGCCGGTACTAATAGTGACTGAGGCAAATCACCCAAAACTTGAGGTTTATTTGAAAGCTTACACTTAAAACACACAATACATTTATGTAACACGCTTCTAATTACGCTCCTAGCATGAATCGGCCAGTTAGAGGTTTAGTATTAGGTATAGGTTTACATCGCAAATGGGAAATACAGTGTGTAGAAGCCAAATGGAATAAATTCATTATTTCGGTTACTGTACATATTTATAAAAAATCCCGAAACACGTCAAATTTAAATTATAACTTGACATTCTTTAACGTCAAAATGCAACCCCTACCTTCAACCCCCTTAGAATGGCAGGTACAACCCCCAATTTTTTAAATGGGAAGTATAGGCTTGTGATATATCATTTGAAAGGTCTCTTCATTTTCTATTCAAAAATGTTATTGTTTTTAAATTTAATGCAAAAATTAACATAAAAAAAATTAATATCATGTTGTTACCGAAATTCGCTACAATACAATCAAAAACTAAAATGTAATGCAAAACGTAATAAAATGTAGAACACGAAAAAGAACTATAAATGTTAATGAAGTAGATGTTCAAAATGTTCTCCGCGAACGTCTTCTAACATTATTTAACATATCAGGCGTGATCGACCTAATCGCAAGCGTTATTCGTTCTTTCAAGTCATTTAAATCAGAAGGTTTAGTTTTGTACACATGGCTCTTCACATATCCCCATAAAAAGAAATCTAATAATGTAAGATCAGGTGATCGCGCTGGCCATTCAATCGATCCTCGCCTCCTTATCCACCGATTGGGAAGTATTGTATCGAGGTACTGCCGGACATTAAGTTGGTAATGTGGTGGTGCTCCATCCTGCTGAAACCATATCGTATTCGCTGGAACTTGAGGGTTACCTGGATCAGGGCCGGTATTCTCAACTCACTCCTCTCACAGCGAGCGATCACAAAAGGGAGTGATTTGATTGGCAGCGATATGGCTTTTCTAGATTCTCATGTATCCCTCCGCTCGCAAATTTATGACACGAGCAACTGGTACACATGAAAGCGAGTGAAATAAAGCACTCCTCTTTGACAGGAGCGATCCATGCGAGGAGAGGGCATGAGAATCGATTTGGCAGTGAATTTCACTCCCCTCGCATTCAACGACATCAATATCGCTCCAAGCGAGGACCTGAGAATACCGGCCCAGGATATAAATTTGCCAACGTTGGAATGACATCATTTTGAAGTAGTGCCAAATAATTGTTGTCATTCAAGTTGCCCTCAAATAAAAAAGGGACCAATGATATTGTTCAAGCCTATACTTCCCATTTAAAAAATTGGGGGTTGTACCTGTCATTCTAAGGGGGTTGAAGGTAGGGGTTGCATTTTGACGTTAAAGAATGTCAAGTTATAATTTAAATTTGACGTGTTTCGGGATTTTTTTATAAATATGTACAGTAACCGAAATAATGAATTTATTCCATTTGGCTTTTACACACTGTATAATGTAAAACGTATGCGAAAACACGTTTCAATTTAGTTAGAGATGAAAACTTGTCAAATATTGTGTTATTATATGTTACCAAGGTAACAGTCGTCTTTCATATTTCTGGTATGTTGTCTATTTTTGTAATTTGTTTGGATTCCAAATTAAACCTAATGTCTTAATAGTTTCATCTTTTGTAATACAAAATTCAGGTGCATTACTAATAGCTACATTATCAAATAGTTCAGGACCGTTAGAAGTCCACTTTCGTAGTATAAAACCTGCAGAACTCAAAATGCTATAAATATCGTCTTTCAATAAAAGTGCATCTTGAACAGAGGAAGATCCACTGACCAGATCGTCCATGTAAAATTCAATTTTAATAGCATAAGATGCGTTTGGAAACTTATTTTTGTTTTTAATAGCTAATTGCAATAAGCAACGACAAGCCATAAAAGAAGCTAAAGTTGTCCCATAGGTAATAGTATTAAGTTGGTAATGTCTTACTTCTGTAGGGTCAGACCTCCACATGATCCGTTGTAGATGTCGATGATCAGGTATAATGTTACATTGGTGGTACATTTTTTCAACATCAGCTGTGAATACGACATTATGTATTCGAAAGTTTAAAATTATTGAAAATAAGTCATTTTCAATTACGGTTTTTAAGACATTATTTTAGGATAAGCCAGAATCAGTAGCCGCTGATGCGTTAAATACGACTCTTAACTTTGTTGTGTTGCTACCTTCTTTAATTACACCGTGATGAGGTAAATAATAATTCAAAAAATTATTTTTATCAAGATCCGATACGCGTTGCATGTGACCCAGCTCTTCATACTCATTCAAAATTTAATATATTCAGCTTTAACTTGGTTTCTTGAAGTATAGGTCCATTGACATTTAATTTTAAATGTTCACGTTTAATAATGTCAAAAAATATTTGAACACCTAACAGTAGGTCAATGGAACTATTGATTTTAACCTCTGGATCTGCCAGAACGACATAACCTGGTAAATTTAATTTTGAAATATCAAATAACGTTTGTGGCAAATCGTCGGTAACTTTATACGGAAAATCCCCCTGAAGCCATAGGAAAGAAACCCAACATAGACTTAACAGCAGTAGTACAGAGACAGTCACCAAGATTACAACAAAATAAACAGAACCTTTCCTGAACTACTTAGGCTATCTAAAAACGTGTACCTACTCTTCTTTTAGGCGAAGAACTTTAAGTATAATTATTTTAACTCTTGGGCTCCAAAATAAAATATTTTAATTAACTATTCATTAGTACGGCTTAGCATAAAAAAAATTGTTTTTAATTTCATGTTTTTATTGTTCTGTCTTTGTCTTTAATTGTTATCATATATAGGTATAATAGGTATTTAATTTTTAACTATTATTAAAAATTTTAACCAAATTTTTAGCTATTCTAAATACACAAGAAAATAAATTCTATAGATTGATTCGTTAATTAATTATACACCAATACATACATGATTTTGAAATGTGTCAAGTTAAAATATATACCATTGAAAACGAAAATCAATGTTCAAAAATTTTAAAAGTAAACGAAAATAACAAAAAATTTAAAATTATACAAATGAATATTAGCAGTATGAACAAAAATCTTGACGAATTTAAAATATTTTTAGAACAAATTGGACTAGAGTTTGATTGCATAATCTTAAGTGAGACTTGGAATATTAATATCATAGACTACAATATGGCCTAAATCAAAACGATGGAGTAGTTGCATTTATAAAGTCCTCATTGCATTTTACTTATGAGTCGATTGAAATCTTTAAAAATCTGAAAACTTTAAATATCAATATTAACCTTAATGAAAAAAAACTGGTATTACTACAGCTATATACAGATCACCAAACTCAGATATACAAGAATTTATTGAAGGTCTAACTAGGATTCTTAGTGGATATACCGAGAGTAAATACACAATTTGTATACTAGCAGGGGACATAAACATCGATTTGCTAAATCCAGACAAAAATTAACAATCGAATATTTAAATACATTAAACGAATTTGGATACTTGTCTACTGTAAATGAGGCTACAAGAATCGACGGTGATAGCAAGTGGTGTATAGATCATATTTTTGTTTGAAATGCAATGACGACCTAATGCAGAATATCATACCATTGATTATTAAAACCAATATAACCGATCACTTTACAACCCTATTACAAATAGTATTAAGTAACGATCAAATGCAAATAAAAACAAATAATGTGAAACAATTTATTAATAAAAATAAAATTCGTAATATATTTGAAAACATTTCATGGATGCCTGTGTACAGTTCTGAAAATCCGGACTCTGCAACAAATAATTTAATCACTATTATCACGGATGGACTAAACCGTTGTACTGAAAAACGCTTTATTCTTAGAAAACGCGACAAAATATTGCCATGGATCACAAATGATTTACTGAACTCAATTAATAAAAGAAATGAAATGCACAGTAAATTACAAAAACAACCTAATAACTTGGAATTAAAAACACAATATAAACAAATGAGAAATAGACTTAATGCTGCTATAAAAAAAAATTAAATTTAACTACTACAAGGAAAAGATTGAGAGTAACAAAAATAGTTCAAAAAATGTATGGGATGTGGTAAAAGAAATAAGTAAAACAAAAAAGTGTAAGAGAAACATCGATAAAATTAGTAGCAATAGCGGTAAGATGCTAACTGACAAGTATGACATTGCAAATGAATTCAACAAGAATTGCATTAAAATGGGAACGAATTTGGCGAAAAAAATTAAAATAGATACCAATTTTAGGCACAAGGAACCATCTATCCCCAATACTTTCGTCTTTGCTCCGGTCGATGGAAGAGAAATAACCAGTACAATTCAGTAACTAAAAAATAAAAAGGCAGTATGTATTGACGACATTAAAGCCGAAACTATAAAATTAATCTCATCTTACTTTTCTGGCCCCTTAAATTACGTAATAAACCAATGTGTCAATCAAGGAATATACCCTCTGCTTTTAAAAATTCCATTATTGTTCCACTGTATAAAAAAGGCCATGTATGTGAAATAACGAATTACAGACCTATTTCTTTAATAACTCACCTCTCAAAAGTTTTTGAAAAAATAAAAATAGACTGCAAAGTTATTTAAATAAATATTGTATAATTTCGACGCGACAGTTTGGGTTCCAAGAAAAAATATCAACAAAAGATGCTATCTAAACTTTAACAGAAAAAATAACTGCCTGTATAAATAATAGTATTCTATGTTTAACTGTATTTATCGACTTATCAAAGGCCTTTGATACTGTGAGCCATACTTTACTTTTGCAATCTCTGGAGAAAATAGGAATTCGGGGCAGTTGTCTTGAATTGTTTAGTAGTTATTTAAGTTTCAGAAATCAGATTGTGAGAATTGACGATGTTAAAAGCCGCCCTGAAGAAATTGAATTCGGCATTCCTCAAGGCTCCATACTTGGGCCTATATTATTCCATATATATCAATGGTTTGTTTTCATTGGGGGTTGAGGGTGTTGTAATAGGATTTGCAGATGACACAGCAATATTTTACCGTGCTGAAAATTGGCTCCAGTTAAAATTTAAAGTTGAAAGTGATTTTGCTGTAATTAAAAGGTATTTAGATAGTAAATTGTTAACAATGAATTTAAGCAAAACTAATTACTTACCATTTAGTTGTATTTTTTTTGGGGCTCCCACCTTTACTTAATTAAATATTATTACAGATACAGAAACTCTTACCATCTTCCCCGAAACAAAAATAAAATATCTGGGAGTTCTTATCGATTGTCATTTAAAATGGAATTTGCATATATCTTATACCTTTAACTAACTAAGAAGTATTTTGTATAAAGAAAAAACATTAAAGAATCTGTTACCAGTAGAATCCCTCAGAACAGTATACTTCTCGTTAGTGGAAAGTCATCTCCGTTATGGGATAGTTGCCTGGGGCGCAGCTTTAAAAACCCACTTGCATCCATTAGAAGTCACTCAGAGACGATTTATAAAAATAATCTATTCCAAAAAAATAAGATACCATAGTGACGCTTTATACATGGAAACAAAGATATTGGACTTGTAACAACTTTATTACCTATGCTCTTGTATTAAATATCATACAAACAAACGATGCTCTCAACTTCTAACTCACAATTACGAGACTCGCCAAATACATTATTACATTCCTCCTTTAATGACAAAAAAAAATTCCCAAAGATCACACTCGTTCATGGCACAGAAGCTCTATAATACAGTCCCTGAAAATATAAAAGTATAAAAAATCTTCATCGTTTTAAAACCAAATTAAGGCAATACATAATATCCAATCATCGTAGTATGGTTCATAATTTTTTAAATTATTCTTAGTTCTTGGTTACCACTTTATTCATGTTTGCTTTATTTATTAGTCCGGGATTCGTTATATATTTACCTATAAATACAAGTAAAACATATAAGTTCTTTCATAGTTAAATCTTGGTTATATTTATCTAAACTATACAGTAAGAACTTAATATATTATTTTTAAGGAAGTAGGTATAGTGTACTAACATTTTATTTTGTTCGAAACAAGTGTTTATTCACTTATCGATGTATTTTTACATTCACTAACATACATTATTAATTTTTTTTATATTGTTATAGTTTGTATTTCATTTAAGTGAAAAAGTTATTTTTATCAACTAACAGAAATGTTGTATTTATGACATATTGCTCATCACAAGATATCAATCGCGTCTTAGTAAGTTTTGTAATATGACCTAATAAATTGTTCACTCCAGTTACAGGTATATTAGTATTTTTTAAGTTAAGTTTTAACCTTTGAGCAAAATCACTCGTAATAAAATTAGACTGAGCCCCACTATCTAAAAGCGCTCGAGCCTTTACTTTTTTACCATTCCCATCAATTAAATAAACAATAGCAGTAGCAAGAAGAACTTGTTGAATTGATTGTCCTTCTTGAGATGGCGTATGCGTGCCAGGTAAGGTAGCGCAGGTTACTGTGTTAGCAGTGGTGGACGATGTTGTCGATTGGTCCATAGTTTCAGTAGATGGATTTTGAGATTCATTAATTATTGACGAAGCAATATCAGAATTACTATGTAAGAGCTTTTTACTGCAAAACTTGCATCTTTGAGACCTACATTCTGTTAAAAAATGACCAGGTCTCAAACAATTCAAGCATAGCTTATGCTTTTTTGCTTCCTCGAGTCTTTGTTGAGCAAATTTAGCCACGAATATCTTACAATCTTGATTAAAATGGTTAGAATGACAAAAACTGCATTTTACACTATTCGGTTTTGAAGAAATACGTTTAAAATCGTCATGTTCGCTTTCCAATAATTCGGACCTTTCGATCAAAAACTGAATAAGCCTTTCCACGGATAACTCCTCGATTTCATCCCTGTTAGTTAATTTATCTCATTCCTGTTTAGTTTCTGTATCAGTTTTAGAATGAATTGTGCATATCATAGGCGTATCCCAAAATTTAGTAGGTTGATCTAACGTTGTTAAAGCCCTAAAGTTTTTATTAAAATTATGTGCTAAAGATTTAAATGATTGTTCCGATTGAGGCTTTACCGCTGGTAAATCATAAATAGCCCTCATATGTTTACTGACAATATGTTTCTTATTTTCGAATTGCTCTTTTAAAATGGAACAAGCGATGTCGTAGTTTTCCGCTGTCGCCGAAATACCGCGTATAACGTCAGCAGCTTCGCCCTTAAGACAAGAATTTAAATAATAAAACTTTTTTTATCTATCATATCGTTAAAAAGATCTTGAAAACTAAGCCATTAATCGAATTGACCTGAGAAAGTAGGTAAATTTAACGTAGGCAATTGTACCTTACCTTGAATACAGTTTTGGTTTAGAGTAGAACCAATATATGTACCCGCTTATATAATAAAAAAAGCAATTTTCAAAAGTAAGCCTTTCCTCGTCATCTACGATGTCAGTTATCAATTCAATTCTACCCTGAATATCCCCAAAATTGTCTAAAATGTTAACTAATCCGGAAAATCTAGCTTGCAAATCATTAAATTCAATATCTTGAGAAAGAGTAACCTCGACTAAATAGATCTCAAAACTGGTAAGTTTAGCTTTTAACTGTCCGCGTTGAATCCTTAAAGGTTTCTTTATCTGCGTTAGCCATATTAATAATAAAAAATACGAAACTTTAATATTGAAAATAAATAAAAACACTTTATAAAGTTCACTTATTTCAGGAAAAATCGAATAAAGCGCTAATCACCAGATTGTTAGACCAAAAACAGTCCAAGTCCTAAATCAAGGATCGGCATACTTAGAGGGTTAGTTCATTACTAAAATCGGAACTGAACGCAGGAAACCTTAACCGAGCAATTAATACATATGCCGTACCTGTGTTAACTTATTCGTTTGGAAATCTAAGATGGACAAAAACTGAATTGGAATATTTTCAGAGAATACCGAAGAGCAGAAGCCATATAAACTTTGGTGGCAACAGCGACTTGAGAAGTCCATTAATGACATAAGGAAGGAATTGGGACAACTTACAGAATTTAATAACAACGCTAAACCGTCCAGACGCCTAACTAATAGGGTCAAGAAAATTTTAAAGGAAATTAAAACAAACACAGGACATCCAAGGTATAAGGAACACTTATGTTCATATATGGACCTTCTTAGGCAAACGCTAAAGGAGAAATCCCAACGATTATCTCGTTTCGTCAAATGCACTAAAAAGAAACAGCAAGACCACTTATTTAACACCAATGAAAAGCTGTTCTACAGACAACTTAGTAGTGCCGGAACAAACAACTACAAAAATGCAACGTGCACCCTCGTGCATAGAATCCGAGAAGGAAAAATCAAACATTGCTTCTATGGTGTTTGATATCATAACAACAGCTGAAGTAAACCAAGTCGAAGAAGAAAATAATAGTTGGAAAGCTCCAGGAATTGATAATATCCAAAATTTCTGGTACAAAAAATTTGACAGCTTACACGAGGTAATGGCATCAAAATTTACACACATTCTTCAACATCCAGAAGACATTCCTGCCTTTCTTATTTATGGTTTAACCCATATGCTTCTGAAAACAGCTAACACACAGGATCCTTCGCATTATAGACCAATCACATCTTGCATTACTAACAGAATCTACAGGCATGTTAACCAAAATAACATCTTGGCAGAGGAGCAAAAGGGATGTAAACGTGGTCACCAGGGATGCAAAGAACAACTTGTTATTGACTCTGTGATGTGAAAAGCAATGTCGCAACATCTCGCCTGTTTTTGTAAGGAATTTGACAGCGTACCTCATTCCTGGCTTATACGTATTTTAAACATCTACAAAGTACATCCTACCATAGTTACTTTCCTTGAATCATCTATATATATATATATATATACGAATGGTAGTAGTGTTTTTTTGGTAATATTCTCCTTAGCTATGCCGTACTGATGAAGTCTAAGGAGACAGAAACACGTGTCTACGGCTGCATTAGCGGGCTTAACCCATTATTTTCATTTTTTTATTTAATTCATTCCCGCAAAAATACTACTACCATTCGTATTTATTCCTGGGTAACGGTTTGTCACGCAGGTGGTTATATCTGCCTCCGTGGCGATGTTGGAATTTCGCCGACAATCAATCGGTAATTCCAATTGAAGCCACAAATGTGCGGTTGGCCCTTGTGTTGACTCCGTTTGTGTGATTTATATTGTTTTCCATCATTTAGTGTTTTTTTGGTAATATTCTCCTTAGCTATGCCGTACTGATGAAGTCTAAGGAGACAGAAACACGTGTCTACGGCTGCATTAGCGGGCTTAACCCATTATTTTCATTTTTATATATATATATATATATATATATATATATATATTTATGAAACCAGTAATATTGGGGTATCCAGCAATTAATAAAAGTAAACTCTTTATACTTTTTTCCAAGCTTTCGGAAAATTTATTTCCATTTTCAAGGAATGTATACGAGGTAATAAAATTTGTTGTTTATAATGGTAAATATAAATATAATTTAAACTATTATTTTGAAAAAAATTTTTTTAGAAAAAGATTCTGACACACAAAATTTTATTACCTACGTTTCTTTTCCTTTTATACCAATATTAACTCCTAAACTTTTAAAAATTTTTAAAGGATTTAAAAATTTTAAAATAGCTATAAAGAATATTAAAACGGTAGGTAATTTATATACTAAAACTAAAACACCTTTAACTACATCTGAAAGTTCTAACATTGTATATTCCATTCCATGTAGTAACTGTGACAAAATGTATATAGGTCACACTTCTAGAAATGACTTCTCATAGAAGTGACATAAAAAGAGATATTAACTTATGTGCATTGGCCGAACATGTTCTTAGTGACAATCATTCTTTTAATTTTAATCAAGCAAAAATTTTAATTCGAGAAAAAAATTTCCAAAAAAGAAAATTTCTTGAGATGGTATGTATAAATAAAAATAACTGTATTAATAAAAGATCAGATATTGATAATTTAAATAATATCTACAGTTATATACTATCAAAGGATGTGTAACATATAAATTAAAAATTTAATTAAATTGATTGTACTAACCCTTACTTTTTGGAAGTCCATCTTATTAAGGATAATAAAAAACTCTTCGTTTTAACAAAACTTCCAATATTTATTAAAAAATTACTTTTTTAAAGGCTCAATGACGATGCTTCATAGCGAAACAGCTGTCATTGAGCCTTTAAAAAAGTAATTTTTTAATAAATATTGGAAGTTTTGTTAAAACGAAGAGTTTTTTATTATCCTTAAAAATTTAATTTTCTTTCATTTCTTCTTCTTTTTGATTAATGATTTTAAATTCTAATAGTTTATGTCATCATGAAAAAATCGTCAAATTTTGATTTTGAACATTAATTCTAAATTAACATTTCTTTTAATTTAATTTATTTTTTGTATTTTGGTTAAAATTTTTATAATGAACGCATTTATGAGGCCAAAAATTATTTTTACTTTAATTGCCCTTTTTTATTTGACTGCTTACGTGCTTACGTCAAAAAAACTTTTAATTGTATATATATATATATAAAAAAACACAATTTCTTTACTTTAATTTTGGGTATTGTAGTCAATATATGAAGGGCTTAAATAAAAGCACACTATTTTTTGTGCTTTTAGTGTGCTTTTATTTAAGCCCTTCATATATTGACTACAATACCCAAAATTAAAGTAAAGAAATTGTGTTTTTTTTTTCCAAACTAGTCAAAAAAATTGTGACTACTTTTATATATATATGTATATATACAATAGCTAAAATATCAGAAAAGATAAACAATAACACCAAAAAACAAAAGTCAACAGATAAATGGAAAAAATTGTAACGAAACTAACTGAAACTAACCTAATAATTCTCCTAGATACACTTAAACAAAAACTACTAGCATATGCGCATAGACTAAGAAGGTATAAGAAAAGCAGAAAGAGAAAAATTCAAAATACATTATTCTACCAAAACCAAAAAAGATTTTACCACCAGTTTGAAAGTACAGACATAGAGGTAAAAGAAACACCTAGCTTAAAGGAACTAAGCAACATAACACATATGCAGATTGGATACAAGAAGAAATAGCACTACACTCACATGAACACAATAACAATTACTAAGCCTTTTCTCACAAAAATCATTAAAAAACTTCATAACTGGAAATCACCAGGAGTAGATAGCATCCAAAACTACTGGTACAAATATCTAACCTCCACACATGATAAACTTGCAGAACTTTTTACAAAAATAATTCAACACCCAGATTTAATGCCATCCTTTTTTACCCAAGGAATAACTTATCTTAAACCAAAAGACTCCGATACTAAAGACCCTTCAAAATACCGACCCATTACATGCTTACCCACAATTTATAAAATATTAACTGCGACAATAACAGCAAATATTGAAGACCACTTAACGAATAATCACATACTTACGGAAGAACCAAAATGATGTAGAAAAGGATCACAGGGTTGCAAATAACAATAAATAGTAGACCAAAACATAACACACGACACAAAAAAACATAAATCTAACCTATTAAATGCCTTCATCGACTATCAGAAAGCCTTTGATAGCATACCTCATTTATGGCTTCTTCAGATTCTTGGAATATATAAAATAGACAACACCTTAATCAATTTTTTAAAGACCACCATGCAAACATGGGGAACAAATTTACACATAGCCACAACGAAGACAACCTTAAGTAGCAATCCAGTATATATTAACAATGGAAACTTTCAAGGAGACTCACTTAGCGCCTTATGGTTTTGCATTGCTCTAAATCCACTCTCAAATATACTCAATAAAACAAATATAGGATTCTCACAAAAGAATCACACTCAACAAACAACGCAGCAAACATGCATAAATCACCCATTATATTATATGGACGACCTCAAACTTTATACAACCGCCAAAACTGATCTAACAACACTATTTAACCTAACCGAAACATTTAGCAACGACATACACATGAAATTCAGCCTAGATAAATATAGGACATGCTCAATAGAAAAGGGTAAACTGATAGAACATGACGGACATACAACACAACACAAACAACAAATCAATTCTATTAAATACAGAGAACAATATAAATACTTAGTATTCCATCAATCCCTTATTACTGATTATAAAACAATAAAATCTAACCTAAAAACTTAATTCAATAAAATATTAAAAACAAAACTTAATGGTAAAAATACAACAATAGCTATAAATACATACGCAGTTCCAATACTAACTTACTCATTCGGTATATATATATATATATAATATATATATATTCTATTACAAGATTTTTTCTTGGACCATATTTATATATATACTTGTTATGTAGTATTTTCTTGGGCTCATAGGTCCGGAAATAATAAACTATTATTTTTTACATTTTATTAGTTCTTGACGTTTCACTCATAATTTGGAGCATTTTCAAAAGACTGAATTTAAATATTGTAAGTATTCACAAAGATAAAATCAACTAATTAAAGTAGGTAACATAAAAACTGACAATAAATAAAAATAACTACTATACACATTGAACACATTAAAATTTTAGTAAAATATATAAGTACGCACCTCAGAAAAATTGTTATAAAGATTGTCTTAAAATATTATTTTATTAGATTATAATACAGTTGACTTAAATTTTTAATATCTTTTCTATCATTAACACAGTTATCGTCCTTTTTAATGTAAATCATTTATTTAAAAACTAATTTATGATAATTGGAGTCACGATCTAAAAATTTTGGTGTTTTTATAATCAAATTCATGTTTTTCATTTTGTTTATGTTTGTGTAGAGCTGTTGAAACACTTTTTGTGTATTTATGTCCGTTAATTCTGTTCTCCAAGTATTGTGTTGTCATTCCTATGTAATTTTTTGGACAGTTTGAGCATGGAATTGAATATATTACATTGGATTGTTTATTAAAATTTATATGACCTTTTAAGTTTGTATATAAACATTTTAAATTGTTTTTAGATCTGTGACATACAGTAATATTATGTTTAGAAAGAATATGTTTTAATTTTTCTGATAGCTGATTTGTATATGGTAAAGCTACATATGTTTTTTCTTGACATGAACTTGTATTATTTATTGTTTTTCTGTTATTACTATTATAAATTTTATTTGTACGTTGTTTGATAATTTTGTTTATTAGAGTTATTGGGTATTGATTATTAATTAAAACTTGCCTAAGATTTTTTAGAATTTCGGGACGATATTCTGGAGATGTTAATTTAATAGCCCGATCAGTTAAACCTATTATTACACTATTTTTTTGGGCTTTAGAATGACATGAATTATAGTTTAAATATCGTCCTGACCAAATGTTTTTATTAAAAAGTTTAGTTTTTATTTTATTGCATTGAGTTCTTATTATTGATAGGTCTAAGAAATTAATAATATTATCTTTTTCCACCTCAACAGTAAATTTAATATTTGAGTTGAATCCGTTAAATGCATTCACAAAATCATCAATATGGTTTTTTGGTATAATAGCTAAACAGTCATCAACATATCTTTTAAATAACAACACCTAAAAATTTAAGCTATTTAACACTTTCTCTTCCAAATACTCCATCACAACTTGTGCTAAACTGGATGATATGGGTGAGCCCATTGTACAGCCTTTTATTTGTTGGTAAAATTGATCAGCATATTGAAAATAATTGTTGTCCTGGATAAGCATAATACCTTCTAAAAACTCATCAAGTGAAAGGGAAGTATATTGTTTGAGTAAGGACCATTTTTCGTTTAAAACTTCTATTATTAAATTATTTGGGATATTTGTATACATAGAGATAACATCTAGTGAAATGATTTTGTGATTGTTTGTAATATTTATATTATTCAAGGTTTCTTTAATCTCAAATGAATCTTTAATGTAAAAACTGTTTTTGGTTATTTTTGATAAACAATTAGATAAATATTTGGACAATTTGTAGAAGGGGGATTGTACATATGAAACTATTGGACGTAATGGTATTCCTGGTTTATGTAATTTTGGAAGTCCGTATATTTTTGGTGATAATGCATTGTGTGTTTGTAGTTTTTTGGCATCATTTTTATCAATAGAGTTGTTATCTAAAAGTTTTTTAATAAATTTGTTATTCTTATCTTGAAATACTTTGGTTTTATCTAACTTTATTTTTTTATAAACGTTTTTATCATTTAATATATCAAATATTTTTTTATTATAGTCTTCCGTGTTCATAATTACTGTTTTATTACATTTGTCAGGTTGTAAAATTGTTATCTGCGGATTGCATTTAATGAATTCTTTGGTTTTTTTTAATTTCTTTCGGACAATTTTTTGAGAAATGTTATATTTTGGATTTTTTTTATGTCGAAGTTTAAGTTTATGGTTGGTAATAACATTTACAATATCGGCTCTAATGTTTTCTTTAATTGTATCAGGTTTATGAGAAATGACAGACTCAATACTGGCAATATATTCTGTATATGGTAAATTATTTTCATTAGAATATGGTAATGCAAAATTTTTTCCTAATGCTAAAACTTTAGTGATGTCATTTGGTATATTAGTATCTGAAATATTCTCTATCCAATTATCATTATTAATTTCACATTTATTATTATGCATGTTAACTGATATTAGGTTGTTAAATTTTTTGTTGTTGTTTTTTTTAATTTTAAGAAATTGTTTTTCAAATTTTTCTTTTTCTATTCTAAAATAATCAACATACAAATCACTAGGAATACTATCTTTTAATTTGTTGTTGTTTTTTTTAATTTTAAGAAATTGTTTTTCAAATTTTTCTTTTTCTATTCTAAAATAATCAACATACAAATCACTAGGAATACTATCTTTTAATTTTTTGGTATTTATTTCTATATTTTTCTCTAATTGTTTGATGTTATAAACAGATTCAGTAATACTTAAGTTAATAAGCTTAGATTTGGTAGTATTTATAATATTATTAAATTTCTCTTTAAGGTACGCACCTGTCATATTAATATGATTAACATTAAAATTCAAAAACCTGGGATGGGTTCCAGTGTTCTTGCATCGTAATAAAAATATTCGTCGGTTCTTCTGATTGGCTAGCTTTCTGAATGAATTGGTTATTGACTTCATAGTTGTAACAACTGCTAATCCATGATTTCTATGTATAGTTTCATAAAATGACATGTTTGTGGCAGATTTATTTGCAATTTAAGCCCTTGCAAATTATAAATTCTATTACAAGATTTTTTCTTGGACCATATTTATATATATATACTTGTTATGTAGTATTTTCTTGGGCTCATAGGTCCGGAAATAATAAACTATTATTTTTTACATTTTATTAGTTCTTGACGTTTCACTCATAATTTGGAGCATTTTCAAAAGACTGAATTTAAATATTGTAAGTATTCACAAAGATAAAATCAACTAATTAAAGTAGGTAACATAAAAACTGACAATAAATAAAAATAACTACTATACACATTGAACACATTAAAATTTTAGTAAAATATATAAGTACGCACCTCAGAAAAATTGTTATAAAGATTGTCTTAAAATATTATTTTATTAGATTATAATACAGTTGACTTAAATTTTTAATATCTTTTCTATCATTAACACAGTTATCGTCCTTTTTAATGTAAATCATTTCTTTAAAAACTAATTTATGATAATTGGAGTCACGATCTAAAATTTTGGTGTTTTTATAATCAAATTCATGTTTTTCATTTTGTTTATGTTTGTGTAGAGCTGTTGAAACACTTTTTGTGTATTTATGTCCGTTAATTCTGTTCTCCAAGTATTGTGTTGTCATTCCTATGTAATTTTTTGGACAGTTTGAGCATGGAATTGAATATATTACATTGGATTGTTTATTAAAATTTATATGACCTTTTAAGTTTGTATTACATAGGAATGACAACACAATACTTGGAGAACAGAATTAACGGACATAAATACACATAAAGTGTTTCAACAGCTCTACACAAACATAAACAAAATGAAAAACATGAATTTGATTATAAAAACACCAAAATTTTAGATCGTGACTCCAATTATCATAAATTAGTTTTTAAAGAAATGATTTACATTAAAAAGGACGATAACTGTGTTAATGATAGAAAAGATATTAAAAATTTAAGTCAACTGTATTATAATCTAATAAAATAATATTTTAAGACAATCTTTATAACAATTTTTCTGAGGTGCGTACTTATATATTTTACTAAAATTTTAATGTGTTCAATGTGTATAGTAGTTATTTTTATTTATTGTCAGTTTTTATGTTACCTACTTTAATTAGTTGATTTTATCTTTGTGAATACTTACAATATTTAAATTCAGTCTTTTGAAAATGCTCCAAATTATGAGTGAAACGTCAAGAACTAATAAAATGTAAAAAATAATAGTTTATTATTTCCGGACCTATGAGCCCAAGAAAATACTACATAACAAGTATATATATATATATATATATATTTAATATATATAAGTTAAGTTATAGAGGTGCAGTTTCTTGAATGAACATAAAGTTTAATTGGAAGAACTATATAAAAGTTTATTTTTTTTAAACTTTAATTTCCAGTAGTTAAGGTAATCTTACATTGTTGTCATATCTCATAGAAAATATCAAAAACTAGAGGTGGACAGGTAGATGATTATATGGTGGATGCTATTTTGAACAAACTCTCAACAAAATTATCTACTATGATTGAAGACCAATTGGAGAAACAATTAGAAAAACAATTCGAAAAAATCAACAAAAAACTTAGTACCTTAATTGACAAACTTTCATCTCTTGAACAAACGGTTGAAGGAAATAAAAATGAAATATTGTCCTTAAACACTCGAATGGACATGTTTGAACAAAAATTGAAGTTAAATTCCTTGAGAATAATCGGCTTAGATGAAGAACCAAGAGAAGACTTACTTACCAAGATACTTAATTTAACAAACAATGTTTAAAAGGTTCAAACTACGGCAAACGATATAAGTAACATTTTTCGAATAGGAAAAATTAATAATTCTTATAATAAGCCTAATACTAGAGTGGTCATACTTACCTTCGTGTCATATATAAAACGCAATGAGATATTTGCTGCCAAGAAAAAATTGAAAGGAACCTTAATGTTTATAAACGAAGATTTATCCGATGCACGCTACAAAATCCAGAGAAAAGCAAAATCCAAATATGGAGCAAGAAATGTATGGTCCAAGAATGGTAAAATTTTTGCTAAAGTTGACAATACTGTAAAATTAATAAACCGAGAAGCTGATATAGAATAGCATGGACTATTATCTAGTAAGCAAAAAGTAGTTACTGATAAAAACATATTTGTTTTAATGAAATAATTGATATTTTTGTTATTGTTTTGGTTTGAGGTCAAAATTTAAAATTAGTATTATTATTTATTTTATTATTTATTGATAAATTTTTATTCCTAGGCAACACTTAATTAGTTATTTCGACTTTTAATTTACACCTACAAATATGCAGTTAAATCGTTTATTTTGTTATTTTGTCTTTTGGATAGTAGTTAAAAATTTGAAATTAGCTTTAGTATAGTTTGTATTAAATTTTTTAGCGAGCTCACCGATATGTTAAAAATAGTAACAGTATAGCTACGACTGATATAGGTGTTTATTACCAGAATTGCAGGGGACTAAATACAAAATGTCACGAATTTTTTAGGAGAAAATTTTGATATTATCATAGCTGTTGAATCATGGTTACAGAAAAATATACGGGATGGAGAAATAGTTGATGTGGAACGGTACAATCTAATGAGATCTGACAGAAATTTGAAACACACTAATCTGTCCACTGGAGGGGGAGTTTTTATAGCGCTCAAAAAAAAGTATAAAGTTTTACATATTGAAAAATATCAGAAAGATTTTGAGGCAATATCAATAAATTTCAAAGTAAGTAACCAGAAATATACTTTGTGCGTAATTTATTTGCCACCAAGCAGTACAATACAAATAGTAGAAACCGCTTTTAATTTTGTTCAGGATCAAATATATAATAACAAAAATATGTATGTTATTGGAGATTTTAATATACACGATGGCAATATACAAAAATACAACTTATTACAAAATTTCCTAGAATTTAATGCTTTTGTACAATTAAATAATATTAAAAATTTTCAAGGAAGGACATTGGACTTGGTGCTAGGTTCTGAAAGTTCTTCAAGTAAATGTTTAGTTGAGAGAGATTTATTACCATTTGTAAAAGAAGACAGTTATCACCCTTCCTTAAATATAACTATTAGTATCCCAAAAACTTTTAATCTTACAAAATCTACACAAAACTTTAGCGAAGTAAAATATAATTTTAAAAAAGCTAACTTTCTTACTTTAAGTACATGCGTCAGAGATGCGGATTGGGGCGAGGTTTTAAATGATAATAACATAGAAACAGCTTTGGATAAATTTTACAGTATATGGGGTAGAATTGTAGCGGAATGTGTTCCAACATACTCCACTAATAATAGAAAAATAAGTAAATATCCTTCCTGGTTTTCTAATGAAATCAAAATATTACTTAAGGATAAAAACCGATACTATAAATTAAAATCTGTTTCTAATCAATTCAATGAAAAATATGAAAACATTAGAAAAAAATTAAAGGATTTATTAAAAAAGGAAGAAGGTAAATATTTTAAAAGTTTAGAGGAAAATATAGATACTGATGTTAATTCTTTCTGGAACTATATTAATAACAAACAAATGAATTGTTCAGCTTCATGTAATTTTTACTACAAGGGATACGAAATATCAGAAAATGAAACTGCGGAATACTTTGAGAAATTTTTCTCCTCAACCTTTCGCAAACAAAGAGCATCTTATACTGTGGACTCAGATAAGGCTGATATATGTTGTAATGATACTTACAACTTAGATCTGCTGAATGAGTCTGATTTTAATAATGCGGCAAAACAACTTAAACCAAAAAAATCTGCTGGAGTGGATGGCATCCCGCCATATATTCTTAAAGGTTGCTATGAATGACTAAGAACACCATTACTTCATATTTTTAACCTGATAATTAAAAGTAAAACATTTCCCTCTTTTTGGAAAACGTCTATAGTTACTCCAATACATAAATCAAAGGATAAAAAAGATATAGAAAACTACAGACCAATTTCAATATTATGTTCCCCAGTAAAATTTTTGAACACATTATTTACACAAAGTTGTATCAATTTGTTAGCAAATACATCGTTCCTGAGCAACATGGCTTTATGGCAAATAAATCAATTAAATCCAATTTATTCCTTTTTAGTAATTATGTTTCACAAACTTTTGAGAGTAAGTCACAATTGGATATAGTCTATACTGATTTTAGAAAAGCGTTTGATCAGTTTGATCACGATGTATTGCTGCATAAGTTAGGGAATTATGGAATAGGAGGGGGGATATTAAAATTATTAAAACATTACTGACAAAATAGATTTTTTACGGTTAAGTACAATCAAAATTTTTCGGGAAAATTTCCTATAACTTCAGGAGTTCCTCAAGGCTCTAACTTGGGTCCTTTGTTATTTACATTATTCATTAATGATCTTCCATCAGTTTTAAATTATTCAATTGGTTCACTTTTTGCAGACGATTTTAGAGTTTTTAAAGACGTAAAAACAGTTAGGGATTGTGTATTTTTACAGAAAGATATAAATAGTATAGTGAAATGGAGTCATGACAAGCAACTCCTATTTAATGTAAATAAATGTCACATTTTAACTATGTATAGAATAAAACATCCCGTTATTTTTACTTACACTATGGATAATGAGGTTTTAGACCGAATAGAGGAGGTTAAAGATTTAGGTGTAATATACAATTCTGCCTTTTCTTTTGCCAGCCATATTCACAATATTGTTAAATCTGCTAATCGAGTATTAGGATATATAATAAGAGAAACCAAGCAATTTAACAGTATAAGAACGGTCAAACTACTTTATTATACTTTAGTACAACCCAAACTTGAGTATGCAACAAAAATTTGGTCAAACGAATATCCAACTATATTGGGAGAGTTAGAAAAAGTTCAAAATAAATTTTTGAGACACCTGTATTTTAAAAAATATCATAAATGGCCGGATTATAGAATCGTGCGCACAGAATTTAAAATATTATTATTACAGCAAAGGCGGGTTTTGATTGTTATGACATTCTTTTACAAAATACTAAACAATAAAATAGATTGCCCTGCAATTATATCTTTAATACCTTTTAACGTACCGTCCCGACGCACACGTTCTTTAATTGAGTTCAAATACCCTTTAAACCAATATGGATCCAGATCTTCTCTAGTATACATGCTTCAATTAGCTAATCAAATTGGTGCCTTAACATCTCTGGACTGGACTCAAAATAGATTTCGTCAATTACTGTTAAATTATATTATTAATACATCTGTATAATTTTCTCTCTGCAGTTCTGGTACGATCACGGCTATATTGTAAAAATTGCTCTGTTATTATTATTATTTTTGTATTATATTTCTACTTAATTGTTATTGTTATCCATGTAATTAGGCTAACCAGCCTGTTTGAATGAATAAATAAATAAATAAATAAATATATAATTAAGTGGTCAGACACAGAACTCACTTAACACTCTTATCAGGACAACACTTTACAAACATCGTAAACATCATATTCATTCAGCCATACAACGCATTACACTACCAAGAGAAGAAGGAAGAAGAGGTTTTATAGATATTAAAAACCTACACAACAGGCAAATAAGCTTACTCTGGAAATATTTCATTGACAAAAAAGACTGCCCACAGCACGAACTGATTATAGCAATAGACCAAACACCATTACAGCTTAAAAAAACAAATTATACACCTACAATAGAAGAAAATCAAAGCAAAATAACAATCTGGAAAAATAAAACATTACACGGAGGCCACATAAATGACACAACCACACTTAGATATAGCTGCTTCCAATATATGACTCAAATCTGGAGGTTTGTTTGTTGAAACCGAAGCATTTATTATTGCCAAAGACCCAACAATCCCAAATGACAGATGTAAAAAGTGCCAAAATCAACCTGAAACAATAGACCACAGAACAAGTGGATGTAGTTTTTTGGCAGCGACAGAATACATACACAGACATGACAACGTAGGACGACAAATACATTTAGAACTTGCTAAAAAACATAAACTGACAACGACAGACAAACCATGGTACCATTATACACCACCAGTAGTATTAGAAAACGAAAAAATCAAACTTTATTGGGATCGAAATATAATTACCGATAGGACCCGAACCAACAACCGACCAGACATCACGATGACGGACAAAACAACAAAAACTACATATCTAATAGACTTTTCCATACCTAAGACATCCAATCTACAGAAGAAATACACAGACAAAATTCAAAAATATCTACCACTTGCAGAAGAAATGAAGAGCGTATGGAAACAAGAAAACGAAAAAATAGTACCCATAGTCCTTTCAGCTACTGGAGTAATACCCAAAACTAGAAGCACATTATCAAAATGAGCGTCCAAAACACCCGATGTAGACTCTGCAGTAAAGACCAGGAGACAATTCAACACCTAATATCTGCCTGTAACCAATTAGCCCCTACAGCTTACTTAAACAGACATAACAACATGGGAAAAGAATTACATCTGGCGATGCTCCAAAGTTGGAACCTAAAAACCGAAAAAATACTAATGCAACAAATACGAAGTGAAGTACTTCTTGAGCTCCAAACAGAAGACGATAGTAATGTAATCCAACATACAAATGATCAGCTGGATAATGTAAGACTCGATGACCACACTAGCGATGAGACACCAAACATTGATCAAGACGAAAACCCAAACACAGACAGTAACACACAACCTGACGAACTCGAAAATGCTGTTGCCGAACTCTCCAAAGCAATATTAGAATTTGATGGTAGCAACCCAATTCCCGACCAATATTGCCTAAACTCGAACAAAAAGTATACCAAAAAGCAGAAGCCATATAAACCTTGGTGGCAACAGCGACTTGAGAAGTTCATTAATTACATCTGGCGATGCTCCAAAGTTGGAACCTAAAAACCGAAAAAATATCAGGATATAAACATCAACCTCCGAATATAGTAAAAAATGAGTGCTATAAAATCTACTGGGATACCTCGATAATAACAGACCGAGAGGTTCAACATAACAAACCGGATTTGGTTCTGCTAGATAAACATAAAAAGTGTGCCATCCTAATTGACTTTTCGGTACCGCTAGATGAAAACTTGGGAGAATCATATAAGGGAAAAATAAACCGATACCGACCACTAGCGGATGAGATAAACGAATTGTGGAATCTAGAAAAAGTTGAGATTAAGCCAATTATTATTTCAGCCAATGGCCTAGTCCATGCCAAAGTAATCAAACATCTAGAGGAGCTAAACTTGCCTGTTCATATTTGTAATTTAATGCAGAAAGCAGTAATTCTGGGAACAACTGCAATCGTCAGAAGAGCATTGACCCTTTAGTCACGTCAGTTTATACCTTGACGTTACAGCGTCCGGTAGAAACTGAGCGGCACCACTCAAATGTGTGAAAATAATAATAATAATAATAATAATAATAATAATAATAATAATAATAATAATATTAATAATAATAATAATAATAATAATAATAATAATAATAATAATAATAATAATAATAATAATAATAATAATAATAATAATAATAATAATAATAATAATAATAATAATAGACCACGCATTCCTAAACAAAACAATTCACAAAAACTGAATCAATATACCGCAATTATTAATGATAGCGTCTTTCCAACAAAGTTACAGGCCATCGATAACTTTGAGGAACTGCACACGGTCATATATGCAGGCGCGGTAGCTGTAGTAAAGTGTCTAGGTGGAAAAATCGAACACAAGGACCCCATAAGAAGGAAAAGTAGAACAGAAGCCTGGGAACGAAGATAAGTAAAGGGAATTGATAATTTAAGAGCTGACATCGGTCGAGTTCATCAATATAAACAAGGCAATAGAAGTAAGAAAATGGTAAAGGCATTTCAACGAATATCTGAAGCAACACGAAAGCACACTGAAAGAGATCCAAATAATAATGAAACAAGCGAAATTTTAGACACCTTAACACAAAAGCTTAAGGCAAAAACTAGCAGACTGAAAAGATATCGGGAATCAGCATTAAGAAAAGCACAAAATTTAAAATTTAACTCTAATCAGAAGGGCTACTACAGGGATTTGATATTTACACAATTTTTGGTTAAAACGATTTAAAAGCACACACCCTCTATTAGCCAAAACCTTTACAACATTTTTAGACAATCCAAATACTATTCCATTATTTCTGACCCAGGGAATTACTTATTTACTACCGAAAGAAAATGGACCTCTCTCAGATCCCTCAAAGTACCGACCAATAACTTGCTTTTGTAGCATATACAAATTGCTTACATCGTGCATCTCTACCAATATCTACATGACCATAAAATCCTTGCTGAAGAACAAAAAGGATGCATAAAAAATTCAAAAAGATGTAAGGAACAATTGATTATAGACTCTATTGTGATTGAACAAGCGGCCAAAAAGCATAGAAATAAATTTACAGCATATATTGACTACCAGAAAGCATTTGACTCTGTGCCACAGGGCTGGTTGATACATGTACTCAGGTTGTACAAAGTCAACGATAAAACTATTAACATCCTACAACATCTCATGTCGTCCTGGAAAACAACGCTGCGATTAAACCACGGTGAAACATCGATTACATCCAACCCAATTAACATAAAGAGAGGTATGTTCCAAGGAGACAGTTTGAGCCCACTGTGGTTTTGTTTAGCTTAAAACCCACTCTCCACACTCCTCAACACCACTAATCTTGGGTTCCAAATAAATCAGGGAAATCGAATCAATCATGTTATTAACCATCTACTATGGATGATATAAAACTCTACGCCAAAAATGAAAAAGCCCTGCATGAATTGATTCGGTTAACTGAGATATTTTCGAAAAATATCCAGATGAACTTTGGCATTGAAAAATGTAAAACCCTGAACATAAAGAAATGCAAAATTATTCATTGCAACTTCGAGTTAGACGATGGGCGGATAATGGAATCGATGAGCGAAAGGGATACATACAAATACTTGGGACTCGCACAAAATAATCAAATCAATCATAAATCTATCAAGGAAGAGGTCTTAAAATCTTACCTTAAGAGAGTTTCTGACATTCTGAAGTCTAAACTTAATGGCCGAAACACCTTTAAGGCTATCAAGACTTTCGCTATACCGGTTTTAACGTACACCTTCGGAATTGTTCGCTGGACACCAACTGACTTAGAAGACATTCAGGTAACAACCAGATGTTAACTGAGAAAGTTTAGAGCTCATGACCCAAAATCAAGTATAGAACGAATAGTACTCCCACGTAATCTTGGGGGAAGAGGACTTATTGATATTGTACAACTGCACAACTCCCAAATTTCCACCTTGCAACAATATTTCATTCAAAAAGAAACATCTTTACATAAAGCTGTTTTTAAAGCAGATTTAGGATATACACCCCTGGACCTTGCACATGTAACGGACGTAAAACGGCCAACAAGGAATAGTAATCATGACGACCATATAACGAGATGGACTAGCAAGGCACTCCATGGCAGGTATCCGAATGAAGTAAACCAACCTCATGTTGACAAACAAGCGTCGAACAAATGGTTAACTAGTTCGGATCTCTTCGTCGAGGCTGAGGGCTTCGTCATCTCGATCCAAGATCAAGTTGTACCCACCAACAATTATCGAAAGTTCATCTTAAAAGAGAATGTCAGTGACCAGTGTAGGAGATGTAAAGCCTCATCGGAGACCATTCAGCACATAATGTCAGGTTGTTCAAAGCTAGCACCAACAAGCTACCTGCAAAGACAAGACCAAGTTGCAAAAATCATCCATCAGAAGCTGGCTTTGAAGCACAATTTGCACAGTGATAATAGTCCGTACTATAAATATGAACCACAATCTGTTTTGGAAAATAATACGTACAAACTTTATTGGAACCGCAGCATATTGACAGATAAAACCATACCATTTAATCGACCAGACATCACATTCACCGATAAGATGTCAGCCACAACTTATTTAATAGATATAGCCATCCCCAATTCACACAATCTTCTCTCAACTTGGAATAAAAAACTTACCAAAGATTCTCCCCTGGCAGAAGAAATAAAAAATATTTGGAAACAAAACACAGTACACATTGTACCTATAATCCTGTCAACCACTGGAATCATCCCCAAAGATTTACATCGCAGTCTTCAGATAATTAACATGAATCCACTTCTATATATTCAACTGCAAAAATCAGTTCTTCTTCACACTATAGCAATAGTCAGACGCCACCTTAATTTGCAATAGTAAGATTCGGGACTTGTATGTGAATACCATTCCGAATCAGTAAAAGCCGCATGTATGCGAGATCAAGAAAAATAATAATAATAATAATAATAATAATAATAATAATATTAATAATAATAATAATAATAATAATAATAATAATAATAATAATAATAATAATACAATACAATACAATACGTTTATTGACCACATATACATACATTTGAAGTCAGAAATCATATATATATGTATATATATATATATATATATATATATATATACTTGTTATGTAGTATTTTCTTGGGCTCATAGGTCCGGAAATAATAAACTATTATTTTTTACATTTTATTAGTTCTTGACGTTTCACTCATAATTTGGAGCATTTTCAAAAGACTGAATTTAAATATTGTAAGTATTCACAAAGATAAAATCAACTAATTAAAGTAGGTAACATAAAAACTGACAATAAATAAAAATAACTACTATACACATTGAACACATTAAAATTTTAGTAAAATATATAAGTACGCACCTCAGAAAAATTGTTATAAAGATTGTCTTAAAATATTATTTTATTAGATTATAATACAGTTGACTTAAATTTTTAATATCTTTTCTATCATTAACACAGTTATCGTCCTTTTTAATGTAAATCATTTCTTTAAAAACTAATTTATGATAATTGGAGTCACGATCTAAAATTTTTGGTGTTTTTATAATCAAATTCATGTTTTTCATTTTGTTTATGTTTGTGTAGAGCTGTTGAAACACTTTTTGTGTATTTATGTCCGTTAATTCTGTTCTCCAAGTATTGTGTTGTCATTCCTATGTAATTTTTTGGACAGTTTGAGCATGGAATTGAATATATTACATTGGATTGTTTATTAAAATTTATATGACCTTTTAAGTTTGTATATAAACATTTTAAATTGTTTTTAGATCTGTGACATACAGTAATATTATGTTTAGAAAGAATATGTTTTAATTTTTCTGATAGCTGATTTGTATATGGTAAAGCTACATATGTTTTTTTCTTGACATGAACTTGTATTATTTATTGTTTTTCTGTTATTACTATTATAAATTTTATTTGTACGTTGTTTGATAATTTTGTTTATTAGAGTTATTGGGTATTGATTATTAATTAAAACTTGCCTAAGATTTTTTAGAATTTCGGGACGATATTCTGGAGATGTTAATTTAATAGCCCGATCAGTTAAACCTATTATTACACTATTTTTTTGGGCTTTAGAATGACATGAATTATAGTTTAAATATCGTCCTGACCAAATGTTTTTATTAAAAAGTTTAGTTTTTATTTTATTGCATTGAGTTCTTATTATTGATAGGTCTAAGAAATTAATAATATTATCCTTTTCCATCTCAACAGTAAATTTAATATTTGAGTTAAATCCGTTAAATGCATTCACAAAATCATCAATATGGTTTTTTGGTATAATAGCTAAACAGTCATCAACATATCTTTTAAATAACAACACCTCAAAATTTAAGCTATTTAACACTTTCTCTTCCAAATACTCCATCACAACTTGTGCTAAACTGGATGATATGGGTGAGCCCATTGTACAGCCTTTTATTTGTTGGTAAAATTGATCAGCATATTGAAAATAATTGTTGTCCTGGATAAGCATAATACCTTCTAAAACTCATCAAGTGAAAGGGAAGTATATTGTTTGAGTAAGGACCATTTTTCGTTTAAAACTTCTATTATTAAATTATTTGGGATATTTGTATACATAGAGATAACATCTAGTGAAATGATTTTGTGATTGTTTGTAATATTTATATTATTCAAGGTTTCTTTAATCTCAAATGAATCTTTAATGTAAAAACTGTTTTTGGTTATTTTTGATAAACAATTAGATAAATATTTGGACAATTTGTAGAAGGGGGATTGTACATATGAAACTATTGGACGTAATGGTATTCCTGGTTTATGTAATTTTGGAAGTCCGTATATTTTTGGTGATAATGCATTGTGTGTTTGTAGTTTTTTGGCATCATTTTTATCAATAGAGTTGTTATCTAAAAGTTTTTTAATAAATTTGTTATTCTTATCTTGAAATACTTTGGTTTTATCTAACTTTATTTTTTTATAAACGTTTTTATCATTTAATATATCAAATATTTTTTTATTATAGTTTTCCGTGTTCATAATTACTGTTTTATTACATTTGTCAGGTTGTAAAATTGTTATCTGCGGAAATCATTTCACTAGATGTTATCTCTATGTATACAAATATCCCAAATAATTTAATAATAGAAGTTTTAAACGAAAAATGGTCCTTACTCAAACAATATACTTCCCTTTCACTTGATGAGTTTTTAGAAGGTATTATGCTTATCCAGGACAACAATTATTTTCAATATGCTGATCAATTTTACCAACAAATAAAAGGCTGTACAATGGGCTCACCCATATCATCCAGTTTAGCACAAGTTGTGATGGAGTATTTGGAAGAGAAAGTGTTAAATAGCTTAAATTTTGAGGTGTTGTTATTTAAAAGATATGTTGATGACTGTTTAGCTATTATACCAAAAAACCATATTGATGATTTTGTGAATGCATTTAACGGATTTAACTCAAATATTAAATTTACTGTTGAGATGGAAAAGGATAATATTATTAATTTCTTAGACCTATCAATAATAAGAACTCAATGCAATAAAATAAAAACTAAACTTTTTAATAAAAACATTTGGTCAGGACGATATTTAAACTATAATTCATGTCATTCTAAAGCCCAAAAAAATAGTGTAATAATAGGTTTAACTGATCGGGCTATTAAATTAACATCTCCAGAATATCGTCCCGAAATTCTAAAAAATCTTAGGCAAGTTTTAATTAATAATCAATACCCAATAACTCTAATAAACAAAATTATCAAACAACGTACAAATAAAATTTATAATAGTAATAACAGAAAAACAATAAATAATACAAGTTCATGTCAAGAAAAAACATATGTAGCTTTACCATATACAAATCAGCTATCAGAAAAATTAATAATAATAATAATAATAATAATAATAATAATAATAATAATAATAATAATAATAATAATAATAATAATAATAATAATAATAATAATAATAATAATAATAATAATAATAATAATAATAATAATAATAATAATAATAATAAGAACTTACACAACAACCAAGTCAAAATGTTGAGAACATACTTCCAAGGTAGGAAAGAAACTTCACCCTTACACCAACTCGTATGCCTGACGGACAAAGGATACACACCATTAAACTTAGCTAGTGAAGAAACTCAAAAGAACGAAACCATAGTGAGACTAAAAGAAAAGCACCAAGAATGGAGAAGCAAAGCCCTGCACGGGAGACATCCGCACGATCTCGACCAACCCCACGTCGACAAACAAGCGTCGAACGAATGGCTGAGAGCGGGCGAACTTTTCCCGGAAACAGGGCCGGTATTCTCAGGTCCTCGCTTGGAGCGATATCGATGTCGTTGAATGCGAGGGGAGTGAAATTCACTGCCAAATCGATTCTCATGCCCTTTCCTCGCATGGATCGCTCCTGTCAAAGAGGAGTGCTTTATTTCACTCGCTTTCATGTGTACCAGTTGCTCGTGTCATAAATTTGCGAGCGGAGGGATACATGAGAATCTAGAAAAGCCATATCGCTGCCAATCAAATCACTCCCTTTTGTGATCGCTCGCTGTGAGAGGAGTGAGTTGAGAATACCGGCCCAGAAGGCTTTCTCATGGCCATACAGGACCAAGTGGTGCACACGAAAAACTATCGGAAGCATATTGTAAAGGAACCAGGACTGACAGATGACAGGTGTAGAAAATGCATGGATAAACCGGAAACCATACAACACATCACGGCAGCATGCAGCACGTCATCGCAAAATGACTACTTACACCGCCACAATCAAGTCACAGCTATTGTTCATCAAGAGATATGTCACAACCTTGGAATACTGAAGGAAAAACGAAAAACACCCTACTACGAGTACACCCCAGCTGCAGTGGTACAGAAGGATCATCTTACTGTTTACTATGATCGGTCCATTATTACAGATCGAACCATCTCCTGTAACAAACCCGACATAGTAATAAGAGACAGGACGAAGAAGGAGGCGTACATTATAGATATTGCGGTACCAAACACTCATAATCTAATGTCCACTATCACTGAGAAGAAAAGAAAATATACCGACCTTGCAGATGAAATCAAGAATATGTGGAATATCAACAAAGTAACTATCGTACCCATTGTCCTGTCCGCCACTGGTGTTATTCCAAAAGATTTGCATAAAAGCCTCAAGACCCTTGCACTGAATAACAACCTATACAAGCTTATGCAGAAGGCTGTTGTATTGAATACTACACGTATAGTCCGAAGATTCTTGAGTCAAGAATAGACGAAAGTGCTTGGTGATTAACCCGTACCTCGCTATAGTAAACACCAGGAATAGAAAATCCTGAGAATAATGGAAAAATAATAATAATAATAATAATAATAATAATAATAATAATAATAATAATAATAATAATAATAATAATAATAATAATAATAATAATAATAATAATAATAATAATAATAATAATAATAATAATAATAATAATAATAATAATAAACCCGCACGGGGTAGTTTTTCTACCTGGGGAGTGACGCCCCCACGGGTCCGAGTTACCTGCGCTAACAGGGGAAAATGGTAGTACCTGGCAGTAGGTATAAAATGCAACTCCAACGATGTCGAATTTTAAAACTATATTACCTCAGGTGGGTAGAGTGTTACGCTCACAATCCCACAGGGCCGGTGTACCTGGTATGTCGGCTGTCTGCTCCACGGATTTTGGGGGGAGCAATAATTCGATTGTTACCGATACCTTATCACTCAGGAATCGTCAGGTGAATCGACATTGCAACACCTACAACTCTTGTCGCGTTCAAGTTAATTACAGAAGGGCTTGTTCGAAAAGTGATGCATTTTCTTCCTCGGTTAGCGGCATGTGCATAGTGACACCGAGTATGGGTACTGCGACAACACAAGAGAAAAATAACACCAAATCTCCTCCACCAGTTTCTGCTTTTTCTGGAGTATCGCAGGACGGTACATTCATGACCACTAAAGCCGGAAAGCCCAGGAAGCGTATGAAGTGGACTAATGAGATGTATTCCTTCATAATACGTTCCTATTTTAAAATCACCAAAATCGAGACAGATTTAACAACTTACAGATTCGCCCTTCATCGAGCATTTATAAAACAATATCCGGACTTTCAACATGTTACGGAGCAACGTATTACTGACCAGCGTCGAACAATTATTAAAAACAATTTACTACCTGGTCCACTAATGCAACAAAAACGAAGTGAAGTACTTGAGCTCCAAACAGAAGACGGTAGTAATGTAATTAAACATACAAATGATCAGCTGGATAATGTAAGACTCGATGACCACACTAGCGATGAGACACCAAACATTGATCAAGACGAAAACCCAAACACAGACAGCAACACACAAACTGACGAAAACGAAACTGCTGTTGCCGAACTCTTCAAAGCAATATTAGAATTTAATGGTAGCAACCCAATTCACCGACCAATATTGCCCAAACTCAAATCAAATAAGAACACCAATAGGATTCTTGCAGTCATTAATTCACTCTTAAAGGATCGTGTCGAGGACTACCGTACTCTGGAAGAGATACACACCCTTATCTACTGTGGTGCAGTTGCAGTTCTCCGAAGTGACAACCAACAAGTCCGGTTTCCGAACAAAAAGTATACCAAAAAGCAGAAGCCATATAAACCTTGGTGTCAACAGCGACTTGAGAAGTCCATTGACATAAGGAAGAAATTCGGACAACTTATTGAATTTAACAACAACGCCAAACCGTCCAGACGCCTAACTAATAGGGTCAAGAAAATTCTTAAGAAAATTAAAACCAACACAGGACATCCAAGGTATAAGGAACACTTATGTTCATATATGAACCTTCTTAGGCAAAAGCTAAAGGCGAAATCCAAACGATTGTCTCGTTACGTCAAATGCACTAAAAAAAACAGCAAAACCACTTATTTAACACCAATGAAAAGCTGTTCTACAGGCAACTTAGTAGTGCCGGAACAAACAACTACCGCAATCTTTCAAGTAAGGATGACCTTACTGACTATTGGTCTTCAATATGGTCCAATACTCAAAAACACAACGAGGGTGCAGCATGGATAGAATCCGAGACGGACAAACTAAATATTGCTCCAATTTTGTTTAATAACATAACAAAAGCTAAAGTAAACCAAGCCGTAGGAGAAACTAATAGTTGGAAAGCTCCAGAAAATGATAATATCCAAAATTTCTGGTACAAAAAATTTGACAGCTTACACGAGGTAATGGCATCAAAATTTACACACATTATTCAACATCCAGAAGACATTCCAGCCTTTCTTAATCATGGTTTAACCCATATGCTACCCAAAACAGCTAACACACAGGATCCTTCGCAGTATAGATCAATCACATGTCTTCCAACGCTTTACAAGATATTAACATCTTGCATTACTAACCGATTTTTCAGGCATGTTGACCAAAATAACATCTTGACAGAGGAGCAAAAGGGATGTAAACTTGGTCGATGTTGCAGTTCCAAACAACAACAATATTTTGGACAAATATAATGAAAAGATGGCAAAGTACCTACACCGATCTTGCCATAGAAGTGGGACAGATGTGGCATGCAGAAAAATTGGAGGTGGTACCGATTATCGTATCATCAACTGGACTCATTTCCAAAAAATTTGAAAACAGTCTTAAAAAACTCGATCTTCATAAAAACACTTTTATTGACTTGCAAAAAGCGGCAATTTTAAACACATGTCACACTGTTAATTTTAATTTTTAAATATGTAAATTTTGAGCCTAATCCCATTTGCGTTTATGCTCGGGATAGGTAAATATTACCAGCGAAAGCTGAGTAAGTGATAATAATAATAATAATAATAATAATAATAATAATAATAATAATAATAATAATAATAATAATAATAATAATAATAATGATAATAATAATAATAATAATAATAATAATAATAATAATAATAATAATAATAATAATATGAACCAACTACATATGTCACCAGCAATGAAAAGCAACACCCTAGGTTCACGGAGTGCACTCGGTGTTGATATAAAAATGAAGAAAATTAATCCTTAGCACAAGTGCTAAGTGGAAACAAGCAATAATAATAATAATAATAATAATAATAATAATAATAATAATAATAATAATAATAATAATAATAATAATAATAATAATAATAATAATAATAATAATAATAATAATAATAATAATAATAATAATAATAATAATGAAAGGAGCTGGAACAACTTACCGAATTTAAAAATAGCATAAAACCCTCCAGACGCTTAACTAATAGGGTCAGAAAAATCTTTAAAAAAACTAAAACCCACACAGGACATCCAAAGTATAAAGAACATCTATGCTCATATATGGACCTTCTTAGACAAAAGCTAAAGGCGAAATCCAAACGATTATCTCGATACGTTAAATGCACAAAAAAGAAGCAGCAAAATCATTTATTTAACAACAATGAAAAGCGCTGTTTTATAGACAACTTAGTAGCGCTGGTGGTACAAACAACAACCCCAACCTTCCAACTAAAAATGAACTTACTGACTATTGGTCTTCAATATGGTCCAATCCTCAAAAACACAACAAGGGTGCAGCATGGATAGAATCCAAAATGAACAAGTAAAACATTGCTCCAATGATGTTTGATAAGATCACAACAGCTGAAGTAAACCAAGCTATAGGAGAGACTAATAGTTGGAAAGCTCCGGGAATTGATAACATTCAAAATTTCTGGTACAAAAAATTTGACAGCTTACACGAAGTACTAGCATCAAAATTTACATATATCCTTCAACATGAAGAAGACATTCCAGCTTTTCTCACTCATGGTTTGACCCATATGTTTCCCAAAACAGCTAACACACAGGATCCTTCGCAGTATAGACCAATCACATGTCTTCCAACGCTTTACAAAATATTATTATCTTGCATTACTAACCAAATTTACAGGCACGTTGATCAAAATAACATCTTGGCAGAGGAGCAAAAAGGATGTAAACGTGGTCACCAGGGGTGTAAAGGACAACTTATTATCGATTCTGTGATCCTAAAGCAAGCGCAAAAGCAATGTCGCAACATCTCGACTGCTTTTGTAGACTACCGTAAGGCATTTGACAGCGTGCCCCATTCTTGGCTCATAAGCATTTTAAAAATCTACAAAGTACACCCTAGCATAGTTACTTTTCTTGAAGCGTCGATTAAACAATGGAGAACAAACCTTCAGTTTAATATTAATGGGGGGAGCAATAATTCGATTGTTACCGATACCTTATCACTCAGGAATCGTCAGGTGAATCGACATTGCAACACCTACAACTCTTGTCGCGTTCAAGTTAATTACAGAAGGGCTTGTTCGAAAAATGATGCATCTTCTTCCTCGGATAGCGGCATGCGCAGCGTGACACCGAGTATGGCTACTGCGACAACACAAGGGGAAAATAACAACAAATCTCCTCCACCGGTTTCTGCTGTTTCTGGAGTATCGCAGGACGGTATATCCATGACCACTAAAGCCGGAATGCCCAGGAAGCGTATGAAGTGGACTACTGAGATGAATTTATTTATTATACGCTCCTATTTAAGAATAATGAAAAATAAGATGATTTAACAACATACAGGTTCGCCCTTTATCGAAGATTTACACAACAATATCCGGAGTTTCAACATGTTACGAAGCAACGTATTGCTGACCAGCGTCGAACAATTATTAAAAACAATTTATTACCTGGTCCACTAATGCAACAAATACGAAGTGAACTACTTCTTGAGTTCCAAACAGAAATCGATCATAATGTAATTCAACATACAAATGATCAGCTGGATAATGTAAGACTTGATGACCACACTGGCGAAGGCACACCAAACATTGATCAAGATGAAAACCCAAACACAGACTGGATTAATTTGTTGGGTTCATCCACTTTAGAGCCACGCTTTACCAATGTGCGCAGCGACACCCTGAACTAACGCGCTGCTGTTTAAGACGGTAGACTGTAGTGAAGTTCTTTTATCCTGATCAAACTCCAATGGAAATAGGGTGAAATAATACTCAATTTAGTAAAGAGTATCTATTAATATTGCAAGCAGTGGGATGTAATGCCACAACATGCAATCCCTACCAGCTACTTGCTGTAACGAAATTTAAATTGCACAATATTTCTGGCTATTCCAAAACCGGGCCTGTTTTTCTTACTCTCCAGGAAATGGTGTATACTTAGAGCTTTATAACTGTCGTTGCACTAAAAACAGTGTCGATATGGAAATTATAACTATTTTTGTTCGTGATGAGATTGTGGGAAAGAAATTTTTTACTATCTCTTGACAGGAGCGAAACTAACTGTCAAAAAACCTCTCTTTTCTTTTTATATTAAACACACTCTCGTTTTTCTAATCGAACATACCGATGACAGTTGTCGCTAACTGTCACGATCAAGTGAGATGAATATATTATTTTTTAAGGAATATGAATTCCGAACATATTGGGCCCTGTTGAAACTTTTAGTTTCAAAATTCTGGTTTGAATGAAATTTAACGAGATGTAAAAAAATTTAATAATGGAAATAACATTTGTTTGAATTTGATTACTGATCAGCTTAAAATGAATTATTGGATTCAGGGAAAGGAACGATCTTTAATATTGATCTGGTATAAGTACCAGTGGCTGTTTTAACTTTAACTACCCTAACCTTTCCATCCGGCCCCGGCATTACTTCGACGATTCTTCCCGTTGACCAATGTAGGGGGGGTAGTCCGTCTTCTTTTAGAAGTACTAAGGAATCAATTTTAATATTATCAGAAGAATTCAACCACTTTTGTCGAGTTTGTAGTTGGTGTAATTATTCTACAAACCAGCGCCGCCAGAATTGTTGCTGTAATTTTGTACACTGTTGGCACAGTGTTAATCGATTCTCGGAAACAGAAATATATTGTTTTTCGGGAAAGGCTGTTAGGCTTGTGCCTATGAGAAAATGTCCCGGTGTTAAACACTCAAGATCAGAAGGATCATCGGAAAGTGGAGAAATTGGTCTGCTATTTAATATAGCTTCTATTTGTACTAAAATGGTTGAAAGTTCTTCAAAAGTGAGAATAGAATTGCCTATAATTTTTAACATTAATCTTTTTGAACTCTTAATTCCGCTTTCCCATATCCCACCCCAATGGGGCGCTCGTGGTGGAATAAATTTCCACTCAATATTCGATTTGGTTACAAAATTTTGAACTGATTGAACATTATTTTGAATTTTGAAAAAACTTTGTAATTCTTTAAAATTATTGTCAGCACCTTGAAAATTTGTAGCGTTGTCAGAATAAATAATAGTGGGATTACCACGTCGGGAAACAAATCGTTTGAGCGTTAAAATAAATGCCTCAGTTGATAAGGAATATGCATCGCTTTTGTGACTAAGCATACAAAAAGTGCTATATAGCATTTGATTTTAGGCGATTTTCTTAGATTTGACGATTTTATTAAAATTGGACCTCCGAAATCCAATCCTGTTTTTTGAAATGGCCGAGCTGGGGTTACCCTGTCTCGAGGAAGATCAGCCATTATTTGAGTATAAGGCTTTGAAGAAAATCTAAAGCATTTATGGCAATTGTGAATAATCTTTTTTGTTGTTCTTAACCCATTTAAGGGCCAGAAGTTTAGGCGGAAATTTGACAACACAGTATTAGCTCCAGCATGTCCTAATCTAATATGTTCTGATTTTAACATTGAATTGACAGTACTATTTTTTGATGGCAATAAAATTGGATGCTTCTGATTGAAGGAGATGTCAGCGTGCTCGAGACGGCCTCCGACTCGTATCATTTCGTTTTCATCTATAAAAGGTTTTAATTTATTAATTTGTTTATCAGAAACAAATTTACTTAGTTTTAATTCATTGATTTCTTTTTCAAAATGAAATTTTTGAATAATTTTAATTATGAAATTTTTAGAAACGTTCAATTCGGTTACAGTTAAGGGTCCGGAAATGTTGGTCGAATTTTTACAATTTAATATGAATCTGTGAACATATGCTATTGTTCTTTTTAATCTTGTGTAGCTAGAAAATTTCGAAAATAAAGTTATCCAGAAGTTTCCTTCTGTTGGTGCTGTCAGTTTGACAGTTTTTGCTTCCGGAATTTCGGATATGTCAATTTTTGGATTTGCGAAATTGTCAAATTCTGCTAAGTCTAAGTTGTATTTCATTAGAAAGTTTGGTCCGTGCCACCAAAGTTTGTTGGAAATTAAAATATTCGCTGGGGTTCCGCGTGATACAACATCAGTGGGATTTTGTTTAGTATTTACATACCTCCAGGAGCATTCTTTAGTTATTTCTTATATTTTAGCGACTCGGTTTCCTACATATATGGACCAACAACACGGCTCGCCTTTGATCCAGCATAGTGCTATTTGGCTATCCGACCATAAGTTTACACTATCTATTTGTATTTTCGACTGAAGGTTTTTATACATTTTTTCTACCAGGTGAGACAGGAGTAGCATGGCGGACAATTCTAGCCGAGGAAGTGTTACGATGTTAGAAATGGATGATACACGCGATTTCTGAATAAATGGTTCTTATATAAACACAGGCCCCGTATGCTTTTAAGCTGGCATCTCCGAAGCCATGCAGTTCAATTTGAATAATTGTTTTATCTAAAAAAATGTATCTGGGGATTTTTAGTTTAGATAGGTGCGGTAAATCGCTAATAAAAGCTTGCCAGTCATTTAATATGTTTGTATCGGTGATTTCATCGTCCCAGCCGATTTTCTCCAGCCATAATTGTTTGACTAGAAGTTTTCCTAATAATATGATAGGATTGTAGAGCCCAAGCGGATCATAGCATCGCGCTATGGTTGAAAGAATTTTTCTTTTTGTTACAGGGGACATAGAAATGGTAGTGGGAACAGAAATACCTAAGTTATCAGAGGATGGGATCCAATTTAGACCCAGGACTTTGTTTTGATAATGATCTTGACTAAGATCAATAGATTGTTCATGGCTTTGAGAAAACTTAGTGTTTTTAGCATTCGATATTTCAAAAGGAACTTTAGAATTATTTGAGGCCCACTTATGTAGTTCAAACCCATGGGTTCTTAACAAAGTTTGAAGCTCATGCATTAATTGAATTAAGTCAGATTCTGAATTTGCGCCAGAGATTATATCGTCCATATAAGTCTCGGCCATAAGAGAATTTGATGCTAAAGGAAATTTGGTGTGATTGGTGCGTGCGATTTCTTGCAAGACACGTTGAGCGATGAATGGGGAGAAATTACAACCGTAGGTAAGGGTTGTCAGTTCTATACATTGTAGGGGCAGGTCTGGACTTTCCCTCCACAATATATTTTGTAGAAAGCAGTGTTCAGGATTTATAACTATTTGTCGAAACATTTTTTGCACATTTGAAGTTAATGCGAATTTATTTAGTCTGAAGCGGCAAAGAATATCGAATAAATCATTTTTTACCTGATAACCTTTCAGAGTTATGTCATTTAGACTTTTTCCAGAAGTAGTGGGGCAACTAGAGTCAAAAACAACTCTTAATTTTGTCGAAATAGCTTGTTCACGCACTATGCACATATGTGGAATAAAATATTTTAATTCTTTTTTAGAATTAGTAAGAGAAAGCGGTATAAATTTTGCATGTTTTAAGTCTACATATTCAGCAATAAATTTGCTGTAGTCGGAAAATAATTCTAGATTTTTGTGAAGTCTTTTTTCAAGAGAAAGAAAGCGTTTCTTAGCGATAGAAAATGAATCACCAAGTTCTAGGTGTTCTTTATCGGATTTTAGCGGAAAGTTTACTTGAAATCTTCCGTTTTGTAAAATTTTCGTAGTGTTTCGGAAAATAGTTTCCGCAAGTTCATCATCTGATGAAAGATTATCTTTAGAGGGTATATCCTCATGAGTCCAGAATTTAGAAAGTGCTGAATTTAATTCATCATCAATTGATGTCAAGATATGATTACAAATTGTAACATCAGATTCATTATTCCCAACATTTACTGAACTAAAGGATATACTATTTTGAATATAACCAGCAATTACCCATCCCAAACCAGTTTTTTGCAGTGTAGGCAATTTTTTACCTAAGTTTATGACTCCATTCATGAGAAGAGTGTAATATAAGTCCGCCCCCAGGAGTACATCAATAGGCGATGGTAAGTGAAAATCGGGATTTGCCAGCACAATATCGCGTGGAATTTTTAAACGGGACAAATCAAGTTTAATCTGCGGTAGTTTGCATGTTATCGTCGGAAGGACAGCGCAATTGACCTCATATTGTCTTCTAGGGTCAGAATGCGGAAAAAACTTTAAATGAACCATTTTACTGATAGTTTGCATTATGTGGAATCAATTGCAATCTATCGACTAGCTTCTGCGACACGAAGGAGTTTTGGGAACCACTATCTAGAGTATAGTAATTTTTATTGGATTTTCGCAGTGATCATATACGATTACTTTCGCAGTGGCTAACAGTACATGTGAAGTTGTGGAAAGAGCAGTCATCGATTGAGAGGGGATAAATGTGTTGGATTCAGCATTAGGGACATGGGAATTTTCTATCTGATTTCCTGGAATATTATTGTTGGTATTTGGTCTGGAAGAACCGTTTCGGCTTGCCGTAGCATTACGAGAATCATTGAAGTTTCCGTTATTTTGACGTGGGAAGTTAGAATTTCTCCAATTTGATGAATTGGAGTTTGAATCATGCCCATTTGAATTATTATTATTATTATTATACCTATTTTAAGAAAGTTAAGGATTTAAACTACCTCCGTGATTTTGTGTGCAACTGGACGCTTGAAATGAATCGGAATGAAGGAAAGTGTGATGTCTTTTGCGACATATTGAGCAAGAAACTAGAGAGTGACAAGCTGCTACTGTATGAAATCCTCCCAGGCAGTTTTTGCAAATATTATTTGGGTTTAAAAATCTGTATTTTTCATTTAAGTCTAGGTTTTTAAATGCGTCGCACTTGTATATGCGATGTGAAGAATTTTTACAATAAAAACACCTTAAATTATGCTCTTCATGATTGTTAGAATTTACATGTAATAAAGATCTGTTATATTTAGGTGCAGATTTTGTTTTTGTTTCATTTGCACTGGGATTTGATTAGGTATAGCTTGTGTTCTTTCAAGAATGCCGCATCTTTCGTCTAAAAGATCTAAAAATTCGTCAAGAGACATAGTTTCATTTTTATTCTTATTTTGTTCAAAAAGTTTTCTAGTTGAAATATCTAGTTTCTTGTCAATTAAAAATATGATAATGGTTTCTAATAATATTTGAGGATCTAAATTTAATTTGTAAAGCGATTGAACAGTTTTAAAAACGTGTGCAGACAGTGCTCTTAGTGGTACAGGGCAGGTTTTGGTTAAGGTTTTAAATCATATAATTCTGAAATAAGATTATGAAGTACTATTGATTGGTCATCATATCTTCGCTTAAGGGTATTTACAGCTATTTCGAAGTTATCACCTGATAAATCAAGGCTGTCAATTAAATGCAAGGGTTCATTTTCTAAGCATGATTTTAAGTATAATAATTTTTCAGTGTCATCCAAATCACTGTTTGAAATAATCAACTTTTCGAAAACTTTAATAAAGGAAGACCATTCGGAGACTACTCCTTTGAATTTAGGTTATGAAATATTTGGTAACTGAGCCTTTGATTTTAAAGCATTATTTTGAACTTGATTGGTTGGACATTGATTGATTGTTAATTCATCGATTTTACATCTTAATTTTGAATCGGTTTTATAATATTTACTTTCTAATGTATCTCTGTCCTCAAAATCAGTTAATGGTTCTTCAGAATTTTCAATAATAATTTCAATTTTTGTTTGTATTTCATTATATGCTAAATAATATTCTTTCAAATTAATTAGTCTGGTTTGACACTCTTTTAAAAATTCATTTTTGTTTACAATTTCAAATTCTGTAATAGCCCATGTGCTTATCCGGGTAATTTGCCCTTTTACAGTGCGCCTTTGAAGTTTTAATTCAGCCAACGACATATTGAATAGATATTTTACCTAGGTACTTGCACAGCACACCCTCCTAGCAGTTTAACTCTTATCTAAAATTTGTATCCAAGTTATATTATTGCGCCCACCCACTTGGGGGCGTATCTGTAGCGTGAAGTTACAGTATCGCCCAATCGGAGGAAACGTGAACTGTCATCACATATTTATAAACTATTCATGATTTGTCATTTCATTTTTAATTGTTAAACGTTAACGTTTGAATTTTTAATTGTGTTTCGCCTGTGCTTTTTCCATTGATTATCGTTAAATTGATTAATTAGTTATTATTTGTGAAAGTTTCTTCCAGTTTATTGAATTTTATATTTTAGTTTAAGGACTTTGTCTTTGTTTTCTGTATTATAAGAGAATTAGAGCAGTGTAAGTATTGTGTGTTAATATTTAAATGTTAACAATTATTTTATAATTATATAGTGTAACATACAATATCATACTATAATATTTTTTACTTTTTTTAGTATAATATAAGCATGGCATCTCGTAAAAGAACGTGTTGTGTTCCTAGTTGTACCAATCAAACAAGTAAGAGGCATCGTTTCACCAAGGATCCCAACTTAATTAATATTTGGATGAAGAATATAAACAATAATGTGTTAAAGAAGAAAACTTCAAAACAACTTTATGGCAATTATAGAGTGTGCCATCAACATTTTGACCAGCAGTTTCATAACGGAGGATTTCAGAAAGAGTTGAAACCAGGTGCATACCCAACTCTACTTTTATCTGGTAAGTAGATACAACTTCAAGTTATATTAGTATAAGTGAGTAAAATTATTTGATTTCAGATACTTCAGTTATTCTACCATCATCCACAACGGTGTCTTTGGAAACTCCCTATATGTGGAGAAAAAGCCTGCAGGTTGATAATTAGATGCAGTATCTTTTTTTGGTGCAAACAAGTGAATAAAATAGCTGCAGGCAAAGACTCCAAATATGAAAAATATTTAAATAGGGTCAAGAATGCCTCCTACAGTGACCCAATAAAAGTACAGGCACACAAATCCTATATAAATAGAATCAACAGAAAAAAGTAAATTTAATTTTTTATATTCCTTATTTATTTATATATTTTTTATGTATATTTATTTAATACAAACTTGATGAACAACGTCGAAGTTTTCTTTAAAACCCAACTTTTCAAAAATATTAATAAAATTTGTATTGTTATGTATAGTTCTGTGTTCTGGGCTGCACGTTCACTAGCGCTCGGAACATGAGGCGGGTGGGCCCAGTACTACTATATTAGATCTGATAATTAGTAGAAGAGTTAGCCTGCTAGAGGGTGTGCTGTGGGTACTTGCAATTAACAACTAATAAATGAATGACAAATATTGGAAAAGGAAAAATGGATATATAAATTAAGTTTTTGAATAATCAGCACTGGCACTTAATCACTGCACTAGAAAATGTTAGAAATAGATGAATCCTACCTTTATTGTTAATTCTTGCTTTCTGGAAGCTGGAACTGCGTTACTACTTGGTAGTCTGAAAACCTGGGTCTGAAATTGCTACTAATTTATAGCTTGGAACTTGAAGCACTATTGGGAAAGGATTTTAAAAATTACTTTTCAACTTGGAATGTTCGTACACCGGTTTTGGGAATGTTTATTTTGGTTTTGTCAGGATCCGGCTGCTCGAAGGACCACAATGGATTAATTTGTTGGGTTCATCCACTTTAGAGCCACGCTTTACCAATGTGCGCAGCGACACCCTGAACAAACGCGCTGCTGTTCAAGACGGTAGACTGTAGTGAAGTTCTTTTATCCTGATTAAACTCCAATGGAAATAGGGTGAAATAATACTCAATTTAGTAAAGAGGATCTATTACTATTGCAAGCAGTGGGTTGTAATGCCACAACATGCAATCCCTACCAGCTACTTGCTGTAACGAAATTTAAATTGCACAATATTTCTGGCTATTCCAAAACCGGGCCTGTTTTTCTTACTTAGAGCTTTATAACTGTCGTTGCACTAAAAATAGTGTCGATATGAAAATTATAACTATTTTTTTCGTGATGAGATTGTGGGAAAGAAATTTTTTACTATCTCTTGACAGGAGCGAAACTAACTGTCAAAAAACCTCTCTTTTCTTTTAATATTAAACACACTTTCGTTTTTCTAATCGAACATACCGATGACAGTTGTCGCTAACTGTCACGATCAAGTGAGATGAATATATTATTTTTTAAGGAATATGAATTCCGAACACAGACAGTAACAAACAACCTGATGAACACGAAAATGCAGTTGCCAAACTCACCAAAGCAATATTAGAATTTGATGGTAGCAACCCAATTCACCGACCAATATTGCCCAAACTCAAATCAAATAAGAACACCAATAGGATTCTTGCAGACATTAATTCACACTTAAAGGATCGTGCCGAGGACTACCGTACTCTGGAAGAGATACACACCCTTATCTACTGTGGTGCAGTTGCAGTTCTCCGAAGAGACAACCAACAAGTCCGGTTTCCGAACAAAAAGTATACAAAAAAGCAGAAGCCATATAAACCTTGGTGGCAACAGCGACTTGAGAAGTCCATTAATGACATAAGGAAGGAATTGGGACAACTGACAGAATTAAATAAAAACGCTAAACCCTCTAGACGCCTAACTAATAGGGTCAAGAAAATTTTTAAAAAAATTAAAACCAACACAGAACATCCAAGGTATAAGGAACACTTATGTTCATATATGGACCTTCCTAGGCAAAAGCTAAAAGCGAAATCCAAACGATTATGTCGTTACGTCAAATGCAATAAAAAGAAACAGCAAAACCACATATTTAACACCAATGAAAAGCTGTTCTACAGACATATTAGTAGTGCTGGAACAAACAATTACCGCAATCTTCCAAGTAAGGATGACCTTACTGACTACTGGTCTTCAATATGGTCTAATCCTCAAAAACACAACGAGGGTGCAGCATGGATATAATCCGAGACGGACAAATCTACCATTGCTCCATTCTTGTTTAATAACATAACAATAGCTGAAATAAACCAAGCCGTAGGAGAAACTAATAGTTGGAAAGCTCCAGGAATTGATAATATTCAAAATATCTGGTACAAAAAATTTAGCAGCCTACACGAAGGATTGGCATCAAAATTTACATATATCCTTTAACATCCAGAAATCATTCCAGCCTTTCTTACTCATGGTTTGACCCATATGCTCCCCAAAACAGTTAACACTCAGGATCCTTCGCAGTATAGACCAATCACATGTCTTCCAACGCTTTACAAAATAATAACTTCTTGCATCACTAACCGAATTTATAGGCATGTCGACCAAAGTCACATCTTGGCAGAGGAGCAAAAGGGATGTAAACGTGATCACCAGGGATGTAAAGAACAACTTATCATTGACTCTGTGATCCCAAAGCAAGCACAAAAGCAATCTCGTAACATTTCGACTACTTTTGTTGACTACCGCAAGGCGTTTGACAACGTGCCTCATTCCTGGCTCATAAGTGTTTTAAACATCTACAAAGAACATCCCAACATAGTTACCTTTCTTGAAGCTTTAATAAAGCAATGGCGAATAAGCCTACAGGTAAATATTAATGGTTAGTACATTAAGACTAACGAAATTGTTATTCGCAGGGGAATATTCCAAGGTGATTCACTTAGTCCATTGTGGTTCTGTTTAGCATTGAATCCACTTTCTACCATGCTCAACGACACAAAATATGGCTTCAATCTTAAGACTAATAGAAAAACCAACTGCACCGTTTCCCATCTTCTTTGTATGGATGATTTAAAAATTTTTGCTTCTAATCAACAACAAATTCAACATCTTCTGGATAAAACTGAAAGGTTCTCCAGTGATATACACATGGAATTTGGTTTAGATAAGTGCCGTACTTTAAACATCGAAAAGGGAAAAATTGTCAATAGAGATGTGGCGCTACCTAATGGAGATATAATCGCTGCCATGCAGAATGGGGAAACCTATAAATACTGGAGATTTCAAGAAGCCAGATTATTAGACCAAAAACAGTCCAAGTCCAAAATCAAGGATCAGTATACACAGAGGATTAGTTCATTACTAAAATCGAAACTGAACTCAGGAAACCCTAACCGAGCAATTAATTCATATGCCGTAACTTATTCGTTTGGGATTCTAAGATGGACACAAACTGAATTGGAAAATATTCAGAGAACAACAAGGACTATGATGACCAAGTACAGATATCATCATCCAATATCGTCGGTAGTTAAAATAACACTGCCGAGAAAGGAGGGAGGAAGAGCTCTATGTGACATAATCAATCTACACAATAAGCAGATAAATAAATTACGAGACTTCTTTATCACTATATCAACATCATCTAATTTACACAAATTTATTATAGGAGCAGATAAAAATTATTCCTGTCTAAATTTAGCAGGTCCCAATGTGAATTTAGAAGTAACAACAGATGCTGTAAAACACGTAAAATGGGCCCAAAAAGCTCTACATGGTCGACATCATCACGACCTTAACCAACCACACATTGACAAAATGGCATCAAATAGGTGGCTTGCTGACGGTACCTTGTTTCCAGAGACTAAGGGATTTATGATGGCCATTCAGGAGTAATTAATACAAACAACTACATAAAATTTGTTATCAGGAACCAAACTATTATATCGGACAAGTGTAGACGGTGCCAACAAACGTCGGAAACCATACAACACATCACATTAGGATGTTTAACCATAGCCAACACGGATTATTTACGCAGGCACAACCAGCTGTGTAATATTATCCACCAGAAACTGGCCAACAAATATGGACTGCATATTGGCACTGCTGGAGAATGCAGATTTTGGACTCTACTACGATAGGTCCATTATCACCGATAGACAGGTGACGAATAATCGACCCGACATTGTAGTAGTGGATAAAAAAGCTAATTCGGTGCTGCTAGTCGATGTCGCAGTTCCAAACAACAACAACATTTTGGACAAATATAATTAAAAGATAGCAAAGTTCACCGATCTTGCTATAGAAGTGGGGCAGATGTGGCATGCAGAAAAAGTGGAGGTGGCACGGATCATCGTTTTATCAACTGGACTCATTCCCAAAAGTCTTGAAGACAGTCTTTAAAAACTCGATCTTCATAAAGACACTTTTATTGACTTGCAAAAAGCGGCAATTTTAAACACATGTCACACTGTTCGGAAATTTTTAAATATGTAAATTTTGAGCCTAATCCCATTTGCGTTTACGCTCGGGATAGGTAAATATTACCAGCAATAGCTGAGTAAGTGCATAAGTCTTTTGATAATAATAATAATAATAATAATAATAATAATCACGACCTAAACCAATTACACATTGATAAAATTGCATCAAATAGGTGGCTTGCTGACGGTACTTTGTTTCCAGAGACTGAAGGATTCATGATGGCCATTCAGGATCAAGTAATTAGTACCAACAATTACAAAAAATTTGTTATCAGGGACCCAACTATTATATCGGACAAGTGTAAAAGGTGCCAACAAACTTCGGAAACCATACAACACATCACATCAGGATGTTCAACCATAGCCAACACGGATTATTTACGTAGGCATAACCAGCTGTGTAATATTATCGACCAGAAACTGGCCAACAAATATGGACTGCTTAATACCTATACACCGTATTACAAGTATAATCCACAGGCAGTGCTCGAGAATGCAGATTTTAGACTCTACTACGATAGGTCCATTATCACCGATAGACAGGTGACGAATAATCGACCCGACATTGTAGTAGTGGATAAGAAAGCTAAATCGGTGCTGTTAGTCGATGTTGCAGTTCCAAACAATAACAACGTTTTGGATAAGTATAATGAAAAGATGGCAAAGTACACCGATCTTGCCATAGAAGTGGGACAGATGTGGCATGCAGAAAAAGTGGAAGTGGTACCGATCATCGTATCATCAACTGGACTCATTCCCAAAAGTCTTGAAGACAGTCTTAAAAAACTCGATCTTCATAAAAACACTTTTATTGACTTGCAAAAAGCGGCAATTTTAAACACATGTCACACTGTTCGGAAATTTTTAAATATGTAAATTTTGAGCCTAATCCCATTTGCGTTTACGCTCGAGATAGGTAAATTATACCAGCGAAAGCTGAGTAAGTGCATAAGTGAATAAGGTAGAACCAGTTGTTCAGCTCCTCTAGTATTATAAGAATGAAAATCGGAATAGGTCGGCATATTCAAAGCTCTCTTATGTATACTGAGCAGTGTCTCAAAGATGTAAATACATGGTAAAGGAAGTATTTTGTATTTAATGAACAGCTCCCGACAGTGTTCGCGTTCTTGGGTACCATCAATGATACGGAGAGCAGTTTTCTGCTGAGCAAACACCTTGTGAGTACTACTTGATTTCCCCCACAAAACAATGCCATAGGACAGGTGACTGTGAATAAGACCATAATAAACTGTTCGCATAACGTCATTACCTCTAATACACGAACGCATTCGCCTCATCGCAAACAACTGTGATGCGATCTTAGCACAGAGAGTTTCTATATGAATTGTCCAGTTTAATCCTGGATCGAGTGTTATTCCTAATAACTTGACCGGTTCTGATTTTATGAGGCATTTGTCTGAACTGAATGTTATATTTTTAGTTTTAGATTCATTTAACTTTAGGTTATTCGCATCAAACCAATTTTTTGCAGCTCTTAAAATTTCTACATTTAAATTATCATTCCCTCTTGTTAAAAAAGTAGTGTCATCTGCAAAAATAATAGTCTTATATATCACAGATGAGGGCAAATCATTTACGTATAGTAAGAAGAGTATCGGTCCTAACACCGAACCCTGAGGTACTCCGTGCTTAACTGGTACAAGCCCAGAGTCATGTCCGTTATAGCTGACATATTGCTGTCTGTTTTCTAGATAAGATCTGAGTAATTGGTGTCCATTCCCTCGTATGCCATAATGTTCGAATTTTTTAATTAGAACATCATGGTTAACACAGTCAAAGGCCTTAGATAGATCGCACATAACAGCATGAGTATTTTGACCCCCGTCAAGACCCTCCACTATGTATTCAATCACATTTGTGACAGCTGAAATTGTAGATTTACCCTTCTGAAATCCATATTGAGCAGTAGTAATAATATGTTTATCTTCTAAAAATGATATTAATTTTTCTTTGATTATTATTTCAAAGAGTTTTGAGACGACAGGAAGAATTGCTATGGGTCTGTAGTTACTGACAAGATCTAAATCACCATTTTTATATACTGGTATGATTTTTGATATTTTTAATACATGTGGCCAGTTCCCCTCCTGTATGCATTTATTAAACAGGTTTGTTAGCGGTGTAACTAATGAAACAAGAGCAGCTTTTAACATTTTGGCGTTCAGATTATAAAAGTTTGCCCAGGCTTATTTTTTATAGTTGTTACCGCGTTCAAAATGTCAGTTTCTTGAACTGGTGTTATAAAAAAAGATGATGGTGGACTAGGCATGCTGGTGAGAAAAGACATAGGATCAAGCATCTTTGAATGGACATTTTGTATACTGTTAAGTAAATTATCGGCTATGTTTGCAAAGTCATGGTTAAAATCATCCGAGCTAAGTGTAGTTGACATTTTATTTTGACATTTTTTGTTCCTCTCCTGATTTACTATATCCCATATAACTTTGCTCTTGTTCTCCGCTTCGTTGACCAATTTCTCACATGCATTCTTTTTTGCATTTTTTATATGTTTGCGATATTCTTTCCGTCGTTGACAATATAGATACCAATCCACAGGTAGTTTCGTGGATAAAAATTTCTTTCTCAAATTAAAGACTTCTTGACGTGTTTCTCTTAACTCATTATTAAACCACCCCACTCTCGGTTTTCTGTGGGACACATTTCTAAGAGGAAAACAGGCATCAGCACATGTAGAAAGAGCGTCAATAACTAGATTTGCATACTGATCAGAATTCAATTTCTCCGACTCCGGCCATTGATAAGCCGAGATTCGGTTACAATAGTTTAATAGATTTTGTTCATTTATTACACGTATGTTACGGCTATTTTTCCTTTCAGTAATGCGTCCATTAATATTTATCAATAAAAAAATACCCCAATGGTCCGCGATTAAAGGTTCACATACGCCCGAATGAAGGTTCTCATTTTTAAGATTTGTAACTATGTTATCGAGACATGAACTAGTCGTATTTGATATTCGGGTTGGTATATGAACCAGATGCCGCATACCATATTCACAAAACGTATTTCTTAAGATTTTCGCATACTCGCTACTACCATCTAGGTTCAAGTTTATGTCTCCCACAATAATGACCGTTTTATATTTATAAAATAGTTCGTTTGTGACCTTTTGTAGCATATTTACAAATATTGACAAATCACCATTTGTAGACGACCTGTAAACCGCTAATATTACACAGTTTCCTTGTTTAATTTCTGCGGCACAGAATTCCGCGTGCACAGGCTGACAGAATCTGGTAACATCAATCCCCAATAAATGGGTATGATTGGCAGCAAACATGGCAACCCCGCCATGCGCCCTCCTGGTATTTCTACAGAAACTTGTCACCAATGAATAGCCATTTAGTACCACACAATCTAAAGCATCAGCATCAAGCCAATGCTCACTGACGCATAGTATATCAAAATTACATTCATTCAAGAATATTTGTAAATTGTCAATTTTATTTGTAATACTTTGAACATTGACATGGAATATCGAGTATTCGAAACGCTCAAGATTAGATTTATTTATAACCGATTTATAATTACAAAGATTTTGTTCATAATCATAGTTCTTTTCACCTATTTTCTGACCCAATCCGGCCTCCTCTTGAAAAAAAACCTATTTACTCGAACGTTTTCTGGCCATATTTCATTTTTTAAAATATAGTCAGCCTCTTCCGCTGGCACTGTTATTTTAAACGATGCGTATATATTTGGTTGACGTGAATTTAATTTTTCGGCTGTAACATTTGGCGCAAAATTTTTCAGATATTTTTCCAGTTCAGATGGTTCAACACCAATTTCAAAATTTGTGGCATGATAGTATCGTTCTCTAGTTAGTGTCGAAGCAGCTTTAAAAGGGCAGCAATCCGGATTTCCATTTTTTCCTGTTACCAAAGTCATTTGGCGTTTCCTCAACATTTTATCAGGAATAATTTCCTCTGTTACACCGGCAATATTTTGGGAAGCTTGCCTGCTATATACATCATAATAATAATAATAATAATAATAATAATAATAATAATAATAATAATAATAATAATAATAATAATAATAATAATAATAATAATAATAATAATAATAATAATAATAATAATAATAATAATAATAATAATAATAATAATAATAATGTTAACATCTTGCCTCTCAGAGTATGAAAGCAGACCAGCTGCCACAAGACCATTCCGAATTCGTTTTCAAGAATTGTGTGCACGATTGGAACTGCCCCAACTAAATTTGGCAGATGCTGGTATTGCTAGCGAATTTCCTTCATGGAAAATGACCTTAGTGCAACTGCACAAAGAGCTTACTGAGCTTCCCATTAAGAAGGAGATGGATCATGTGCTGTTTAGACAGGCTTTCGCGGACTTGATTTCTAGGTTGAAAGCTGACACTGTGATATACACGGACGGATCAAAGACGGATAATGGAGTGGGAAGTTCGATGGTGATCAATAAGTGCTGCCACTCATGGACGCTTCCACCAGAATTATCAGCTTTCTTCGCAGAGCAGTACGCCGTGTGGCAGTCCCTGCATTTCTGTCTAATGTCGATGGGCAGGACGTTTGTTGTTGTAACAGACTGTCTATCTATTATGGATAACCTCACTGCTGTAGATACACGGGATCCCATAGCCCAGATGAGTCGTGATTGCCTAGCACTATGCGAAGAGGCACGGAAAAGCGTAAGGTTTGTGTGGATTCCCAGCCACTGTGGTGTGCCTGGCAATGAAGCAGCTGATAAGGCTGCCCGACGTGCAGCTGAGGAAAGTACCTTAGATGTTACTATGGTCAAATTGACAGACCGGAAAAACTTAGTCCGCCGAAAAATCCGTATAAAATTTCAACAAAGGTGGAACGAAACCAGAACAGGGTTAAGACGAGTGTCGAATGAGTTAGGCCCTTGGACCCCTGCGAGAACCCTACAGAGGAGTGAACAAGTTCGAGTACAACGATTAAGGATTGGCCACACTGCACTTACACACAATTTTCTCCTATCCAATGATGACCCCCCGTTGTGCAGCTGGTGCGGGCAAATGACCAGTGTGGAACACATTCTAGATGAATGTCAAGTTCTGGCGATAGTTCGGCGAAGATTTCTAAAATCACAGAGAGAGTGGTGGAATTACCTCGCAGTTGGTCCTGGGATTAGCCAGGTAGTCGACTTCGTCAAAGAAACAGGAATTTTCTGGCAGCTGTAGAATATATCTGAAGGGGCTAATAACCATTGCTGTTGATGCCCAATAAAAAAAATAATAATAATAATAATAATAATAATAATAATAATAATAATAATAATAATAATAATAATAATAATAATAATAATAATAATAATAATAATAATAATAATAATAATAATAATAATAATAATAATAATAATAATAATAATAATAATAATAATAATAATAATAATAATAATAATAATAATAATAATAATAATAATAATAATAATAATAATAACAACCAGCTGTGTAATATTATCCACCAGAAATTGGCCAACAAATATGGACTGCTGAATACATATACACCGTATTACAAGTACATCTACAGGCAGTGCTCGAGAATGCAGATTTTAGACTCTACTACGATAGGTCCATTATCACCGATAGACAGGTGACGAATAATCGACCCGACATTGTAGTAGTGGATAAAAAAGCTAATTCGGTGCTGCTAGTCGATGTCGCAGTTCCAAACAACAACAATATTTTGGACAAATATAATTAAAAGATAGCAAAGTTCACCGATCTTGCTATAGAAGTGGGGCAGATGTGGCATGCAGAAAAAGTGGAGGTGGCACGGATCATCGTTTTATTAACTGGACTCATTCCCAAAAGTCTTGAAGACAGTCTTAAAAAACTCGATCTTCATAAAGACACTTTTATTGACTTGCAAAAAGCGGCAATTTTAAACACATGTCACACTGTTCGGAAATTTTTAAATATGTAAATTTTGAGCCTAATCCCATTTGCGTTTACGCTCGGGATAGGTAAATATTACATAAGTCTTTTGATAATAATAATAATAATAATAATAATAATAATAATAATAATAATAATAATAATAATAATAATAATAATAATAATAATAATAATAATAATAATAATAATAACAATAATAATAATAATAATAATAATAAACCCGCACGGGGTAGTTTTACTACCTGGGGAGTAACGCCCCCACGGGTCCGAGTTACCTGGGCTACCATGCAAAACCTCGTAATGGAGAGAAAAGCAGAAGAAAAATTGATAAAGCCGCTGCCTGGGGTCCGCCAGGGCACCCTTGGAGCCACTGCTATAATAATAATAATAATACCTCTCACCGTCATCGGACCACAAGATCGGAACAAACTTCTACAACGAGGGATGCTACAATGACATCCACTCCAGTCCCCGAAAGATTGACATCATCTCGTGATGAGGTCCCTTCCGGTGGTACAAAAAAGCGCAAGAAATGGAGCAGTGAAGAAAACTGCGATATATTTAAAGTGTACTTCCGAGCAACTCAATGCGGCAGACATAAGCATGGCTTTAGGAAAAGGATGTATCAGCAGTGGTTACAGATAAGACCAGATAGTAATCGAACTGAAAATCAAATTGCAATACAATTTTATTCCATCAAGACAAACAAACTAATATCGGAGATAACAAGGAAGAATATTGAAGAAGAAATAAAGAAAGAGGTATCCCAGAATCAAAGAAAAAAGCTAGAAACTACCAAAACATATAGAATAAGCCAACACCTACATCAAGATGAAACATTTACAGAAACACAGCATACAATCAAAGAAACATTTCCGGAAGAAGAGCATCAGCTTAACAACACAACTCAATCAGAGATAGAAACGCAAAATGAAATCAAAGAAACATTTTTGAAAATAGAGCCACAAGCTGACTGCTCAATCCCATCAAAACAAGAAAGAGAAGAAACAAAGTTAATTACAACTCACAACTATTCTGACAAAGAAAAAGCATTAATACTTCAATTCAGAGAAAACGTAATTAAATACACCAACACAAACCCAGTGTCAAGACCAAAGTTGAAGAAAATCAAACCCAATTTCACTACATTTGAAGATCTTAAAATTATTAACAAGTTCATCGAAACAGAAATAACTGAAGTTGAAAGTATAACAGAGATCCACACTTTAATGTACAGTGCTGCCAAATCAATCTTAGAAAAAACATCACAGAGGAATAATAGCAAACCAGACCACCAAAGTTCAAAAATCCCGAAATGGAAAATAAGGATAAAAAATAAAATAAAGAAAATACGTAGTAAATTAACAAAAATCAATGAATGGAAACGGGGAACAACAAACAGAAAATTAAAGAAAGAGGTAAAAAACATTCTGAAAGAAATTAACGTTAAACTTAACGATAAAGGATATGAAATTGGAAGAAAGTATAGACAAAATGAAACAGACTATCGCAATGTTGGGGAAGAGGTTAAGAAAATACAGTAAAAGTCAGAAACGACGAAACCAAAACAGAACATTTAAACAGAACGAAAAGCAGATCTACCAAATGTTAGAAAAAACCCAAGAGGAAACGAAAAATAGAGGACTTCCTGATATTAAGGAAATGTACGAGTATTGGAGTAAACTTTGGAAAAAGGACAAAACCCATAATACCAATGCAGAATGAATTAATTCAGAAGAAAAGAGATTTAGTCAAACACCACCTATGAACTCAGTCACCATAGATCTTGAAGATATCAAAGAGACCGTAGCAAAACTTCATAACTGGACAACACCAGGACCAGATAACATCTATAACTTTTGGTGGAAACATCTTGTAGCGATACACCCATACCTCTGCGATAAAACCAACCAAGTCCTAGACAACCCAGAACTTATACCTACGTTTTTACTAGAGGGCATTACATATATGAAACCTAAAAATCAAAATACTAACGATCCAAAAATGTACCGACCGATCACATGCCTAAACACACTATATAAGATTATTACATCCCTCATCACAAAAAAAATTAACAGATATCTAGAACAACACAACATACTAACCGAAAAACAAAAAGGCTGTCGTGCTAAAACACAAGGTTGTAAAGAACAACTAATCATAGATGGAGTCATTGCTGAAAACGCAAGAAAAAAAGCGTAACCTAGCTGTAGCCTGGCTTGACTATCAAAAGGCTTTCGATTCATTACCTTACAGTTACCTAGTAGAAATTTTTAGGATCTACAAAATTGACCCAAAGATAGTTAAGTTGTTGGAAACATGCATGAGGAGTTGGCAGACCAAACTTATCGTGTCGTTAAATGGAGAGACACTGTACACCGAACCAATCTCAATACAGTCTGGAATTTTTTAAGGGGATTCCCTCTCACCTCTTTGGTTCATACTTTGCTTAAATCCAATATCAAATCTCCTTAACGATACCCATAATGGATACAAATTGCAAGACATAATTATTAACCATCTACTATATGTCGACGATGCGAAGATATATGCAACTAACGAAGGAAAGCTAAAAGAATTAATTACCATCATTGAAAAGTTTAGCCATGATATCGGCATGAGTTTTGGATATAACAAATGTGCCAAAGTAATCATAAATAAAGGAAAACCAATAAAATCTTCAGAAACAAATGACATCAAGATAAGACAGCTAGATGACTCCGAAAAATATAGATACCTCGGGTTTGACCAACACCTTGTAAAGAACAATAAAGAAATCAAAATTGAAACTAGGAAAAGGTTGATGGCAAGAGTTCAAAATTTTAAAAAGTGAGCTGAATGGAAGAAACAAAATCAAGGCCCTTAACACATGGGCAATACCTGTTATTTCTTATTCGTTTGGAGTCATAAACTGGTCCAACACAGAACTTGAGAAAGTCAATAGAAAAATTAGAGTATCGATGACAGAACACAGGATCCACCACACTAATGCCTCCATAACGCGTCTATACCTTCCACAAAAACTAGGTGGAAGAGGACTTCTTAACCTTCAGTACTTACATGATAAACAGATCCTCAACCTAAAAAAGTATTTCCAACAGTCACAATCAGAATTTATAAAAGTTATCTGTAAGGCTGACGAGTATTCACCACTTAAACTTAAATCATTCAGGGCCGGTATTCTCAGGTCCTCGCTTGGAGCGATATCGATGTCGTTGAATGCGAGGGGAGTGAAATTCACTGCCAAATCGATTCTCATGCCCTCTCCTCGCATGGATCGCTCCTGTCAAAGAGGAGTGCTTTATTTCACTCGCTTTCATGTGTACCAGTTGCTCGTGTTATAAATTTGCGAGCGGAGGGATACATGAGAATCTAGAAAAGCTATATCGCTGCCAATCAAATCACTCCCTTTTGTGATCGCTCGCTGTGAGAGGAGTGAGTTGAGAATACCGGCCTAGTAACATTATGATACCAAAGCTTTCAGATCAGCACGACACCTGGGCCAGTAAAGAGCTTCATGGGAGATACCTGTATGCATTAAAAAAAGGAGATCTAGAGGAATCGGTCAAATGGCTAACAAAAAGTGATCTATTCTCGGAAACTGAAGGGTTCATCACAGCTATACAAGGAGGAGTCATTAAAACCCGGAATTATGCAAAATATATCCTTAAAGAAAACATAACAGATGATAAATGTCGACTGTGCCGAATATCCGCAGAAACTATTGAGCATCTTACATCTGGATGTAGCACGATAGCAAATACCGAGTACCTTAATAGACACAATCTTACTGCAGCCATCATACATCAAGACCTAGCAAGAAGGTGCAAATTCATTGAAGAAGTAGTACCCTACTATAAATACACCCCAAAAACAGTGCTAGAAAATGATAGCTACCGCCTCTATTGGGACATAAGTATCATCACTGATAAAGAAATGCATCATAATAGACCCGATATTACTCTTATAGACAAAATAACATCTGAAGCATTCATGATTGACGTGACACACCCCAACGATCATAACTTAGAAGCGGTAGAGAGTAATAAACTAACAAAATATTATGATTTGTCAGAGGAGTACAAAGCAATCCATCAGCTTAACAAAGTAACAGTCATACCAATAGTCATTAGCAGTAACGGGATAGTGGGAAAAAATCTAAAATCCAATCTAAAAAAAAAAAATACAAGTCAACAGTACATTAATAGGAGTTATGCAAAAATCAGTAATATTGGAAACATGTAGAATAACGCGAAAGTATCTAAATATCAAGGAATAACAAATGACAACCAAAGCTTGAAGCCATGTTCATACCTGCTCCACATTATCAATCACAAGTGATTGGCTATAATGCCCCACTTTTGATAATACTATCCTAATAGGATATGATACTACAAAAATAATAATAATAATAATAATAATAATAATAATAATAATAATAATAATAATAATAATAATGTTGACCTATTCTTTCGGTATTTTACAATGGACAAAAACCGAATTGGAAGATATTCAGAGAACAACCCGAACTATGATGACAAAGTACAGATGTCACCATCCAACATCGTCAGTGCTTAGAAAAACACTACCGAGAAAGGAGGGAGGAAGAGCTTTATGCAAAATAATAAATCTACACAACAAACAGATAAATAAATTGCGAGACTTCTTTGTTACCAAATCACTGTCATCGAATTTACATAAATCTGTCATAGGAGCAGATAAGAAATACTCGCCTCTAAATTTAGCAGACCCTAATATGGATTTAGACACAACAACTGATGCTGAAAAACAAGTAAAATGGGCCCAAAAAGCTCTACATGGTCGACATCATCACGACCTAAACCAACCACACATAGATAAAATTGCATCAAATAGGTGGCTTGCTGACGGTACCCTGTTCCCAGAGACTGAAGGATTTATGATGGCCATTCAGGATCAAGTAATTAATACGAACAACTACAAAAAATTTGTTATCAGGGACCCAACCATTACAACGGACAAGTGTAGACGGTGCCAACAAACATCGGAAACCATACAACACATCACATCAGGATGTTCAACCATAGCCAACACGGATTATTTACGCAGGCACAACCAGCTGTGTAATATTATCCACCAGAAACTGGCCAACAAATATGGACTGCTAAATACCTATACACCGTATTACAAGTATAATCCACAGGCAGTGCTCGAGAATGCAGATTTTACACTCTACTACGATAGGTCCATTATCACCGATAGACAGGTGACGAATAATCGACCCGACATTGTAGTAGTGGATAAAAAAGCTAATTCGGTGCTGCTAGTCGATGTCGCAGTTCCAAACAACAACAACATTTTGGACAAATATAATTAAAAGATAGCAAAGTTCACCGATCTTGCTATAGAAGTGGGGCAGATGTGGCATGCAGAAAAAGTGGAAGTGGTACCGATCATCGTATCATCAACTGGACTTATTTCCAAAAGTCTTGAAGACAGTCTTAAAAAACTCTTCATAAAAACACTTTTATTGACTTGCAAAAAGCGGCAATTTTAAACACATGTCATACTGTTAGAAAATTTTTAAATATGTAAATTTTGATAATAATAATATTAATAATAATAATAATAATATTAATAATAATAATAATAATAATAATTTTTTTTTTTGGGGCAAAAAAAAATCCGTTAAGGACTGGCGACGGGATACCGCTAGATGGCATTAGCAGACGATTGCTCTCCCGCCCTTCGTGTGGGATTGCAGTATACCCACTAAAAAAAATGCCCCTCGCCAAAAAAGAGACTGCCCTGGAACTACGTTAATGGTATTACTTCGGGGTGGCCTCTACTTGCAGCCAGTTAATTTTGTTGGCCCCTCCTTGATTTAGGCAGAAATAGCCTCGTCTTTTTTGAACCAGCCAGTCTTGGTTTTGCGTTTTTTGGAAGAGGGAAGGGGATTAGCGCTCATCCCTTCCACTCCCTGTCCCTCTCTTTTATTTTTAGAACCGCTACGACGTAGGTGGTGACGGCGTCCCAGTTCTCGCGGCTTTCAATCATTATCCTAACGATGGTCTCAGGGTCTAAAATTCCCAATTTTTCTTCCAGGCTGCTGCGCATCCGCGCCCACCTTGAGCAATGGAAGAAAGTATGGTTAGCGTCTTCATCTCCTATCGAGCAGTAGATACACCTCGCCTCGGCTGCCTTCCCGATTTTGGCCAGATATGCCCGGAAATAATCATGTCCAGTTAGAAACTGGGTAAGATAATAATTCACCTCACCATGAGCCCTTCTGGTCCAAAGCTGAATGTCGTAGATAAGCCTAGCCGTCCATCTTCCTTTACTCTCTTCTCTCCAGTGTCGCTGCCAAGTCCTTAGGGTTAACTCCCTTTCCTGCTGTTTGATGGTGTCAGGAAGACCATCGCCTTTTCTGATGTAGATTCTCCTTCGCTCATCTGCAAGCAGGTCTATGGGAACTACTCCGGCAATGACCAGTACTGCAGGAGCAGATACTGTCCTATACGCACTGCAAATTCGCAGAGCCCCTCTTCTCTGGATGGACTCCATTCTAGCGCTGTATTTGCGGAACCGTAGGGCATCGGCCCATACCTCTGCACCGTACAGCATAATTGCTTCTGTTGTCCTCATGAGTAGTTTCCGCTTCTTTGGAGTTGGGCCTCCTACATTTGACATGAGTTGATTCAACTTCCCTACAATCACCGCTGCTTTGTCGGCCGCCTTGCAGATATGAGTCCAGAATTTAAGCTTCACATCGAGCATAACCCCTAGATACCTGATGGCGTTGGACGTCTCGATAGTCTGACCGTCCACAAGCATTCCGATGTTCCTGTCAATACTTTTGCGTGTCAGCAGCATAATCTCTGTCTTCTGGATGGCCAGAGAGAGGGATCGGGACTCCATCCACTCTAGGACGCGCCTCATCATCTGATTGAGCTTGAACTGCAACAGCTCCGTTGTTCTAGCCTTAATAACAGCAACAATGTCGTCAGCGTATCCCACCAGAAAGATCCCATCCGGCATTTCGATGTTCAAGATACCGTCGTAATTAATATTCCAAAGGTCTGGCCCAAGAATGGATCCTTGCGCTGCCCCTGATGTGATTTGCTTTTTCCTCTTTCCTGCCTGAGTATCATACTCCAGCCACCGGTCAAAAAGGTAATCCTGAAGGACGCGGTAGAGGTAGGCTGGTATGTTAAAGGATCGCATCGCTTCCAGGATGTCACTCCATCGTGCAGAGTTAAAAGCATTCTTCACATCTAATGTAACGGCCATGCAGATGTCTCTGCTCCAGTGGTTTCCTGTTTGTGCTGCCTGTGCAGACCTCACTACCTCACTAATAGCATCTACCGTTGATCTTCCTGCAGTGAAGCCATACTGTCTTGAAGACAGGCCTCCTGCTTCGCCAACTGCCTTCAGGATCCTTCGTCTTAGCATCCTTTCGTAAAGTTTCCCAGCTGTGTCAAGCATGCATAGAGGTCTGTGCGCCGACGCAGTGTTGGGATCTCCTTTCCCTTTCCCAATAAGGACAAGTCTAGCCACTTTCCATCGCTCTGGGAATATTCCTTCGATGAGACACGCATTAAACATGTCCAGCAACACCTGCGGGTGTTTATCGGCTACAAATTTCAGTATTTCTACTATGATCTTATCTGGGCCTGGTGCCTTCTTATTGCGCATTCCTCTCACTGCGAACATTAGCTCGTCCTTTCTAAAGAGGGGTACTTCTTCCAATACCTCAACTGTTGATCTGTCCTCTACATCGTGGGCAGGAAACAGCTCGTCCACTATTCTGTCTTTTACCTCAGGTGACATTTGAGCTGTTGGATCCATGCCCTTGAGTTTTTGTAGTACAATCTTGTAACCAAGCCCCCAAGGGTCATTGTCCACATCCTCGCATAACTCCTTCCATTTAGCCGTCTTGCTTCTTGCAATGGCTACCTTCAGAGCTCGCCTTCCCATCCGGTATTGGTCACACTTCGCTTGGAAGTCGGCAGACTCTCGCCTAGTCCTTTGTGCTGTTCTCCTGAGTCGGAAGCAAGTCTTTCTCAGGTCGGCAATCTCTTGATTCCAGCAGTATGCAGGACGTCGGTCTCGCACTACCTTTTTTTTGGCATGGAGCTATTGCATGCCCTGGTAAGCAAATCCATGGTTGCAGTCACTAAAAGCAATGCCATTGATCCAGCTTCTACTCGTTGCTTTATGCGCTGAAGCGTCCATCTTCCCAGGTGAATCATTGCGTCAAACAGATCTTTGTCCAGCCGTTCCACGTTCCAACGGGGAGGGGGGGCTACTTCCGGTGTGGTTTCGCTTACTCCCATGTTGTACTCAATGTACTGATGGTCACTGGCAGAATAATCTTCCAGCACTTGCCATCCACTCATTCGTCCTGCAACTCGTTCAGAGGCCATCGTGATGTCGGGAATGGTTCCTCTGCATCCTGCTCTTCTAAAAGTAGGCTCGTCCCCTAGGTTAGTGATAACCAAACCAAGGCGTGACACCATATCCATAACCTTATGCCCTTTGCTGTCTGGATGTGGCTCCCCCCACTCCAGTGCTTTTGCATTGAAGTCGCCTGCAACCATCCCCTCGCATCGCATGCCTCGGATCTCGTCCTCAATTGCTGACAGCTTTCCCTCATATTCGGCGATCGGTTCATTGGGCGTCAGGTAGCAGCTGAAATAGGCAACGCCTCTGCTCTTAATCCAAACAAACCCCGGGCCTTCACCCTTTGCCTCTATGGGGACAGCCAGAGTATTTATTATCCATATGGCTGCTGTGCCCGTCGGATCTGCATACCAGTTTTGCTCTCTCCTGCCGTAGGTATACTGCTCACTAATGAGCATCATATCCGCCTTTCTTTCTCTAGCAAATACTTCTTTCAAGTTATTTGCCGTTTGACTTCGGTTCAAGTTAATTTGAAGAACTTTTATGGTCTTTCCGGCTCCCTCCTTTCCGAGGCCCTCCGAAAAGCGGTACACCCTTTCTTGCCTGCCTGGTGATTGGATGGCACTCCACCTATCTCAACACAAAGGAGACAGTTGATTGGCCCCTGGCACGCTGCTGCCTTATGCCCTATTTTGCCGCACTTAAAGCACGTGTCAGTGCGGTCGGACCCTCGACAATCCCTAGACAGATGTCCAAACCCAAGGCAATTGTAGCACCTAGAAACTTCCACCCGCCGTCTCAGTAACTGACCCAGCCACATCTGAGCTTTCCATTAGCCATCAGCTTCTCTGCATCTTCGCCTGTGAGGGTTACGATTGCTGCCCTCTGTTCCCGCTGGTTTGGTGGGGTCAAGTGAACCGTCAGGTGATCTATCTTCCCTTTTCCTAGCTTGGACTCGATAGCCTCCTTCACTTCATCCACTGTAGTGAGACAATCAATGTCTCGGATCTCTAATGATGCCCTTGGCGTCAGGTCTTTGATCATGCCTTTACCCACAGCATCCTCGACGGCCTTTCTGAAGTCTTTAGTAATTTTGCAACTTCTGCTCATCTCGAGCATAACGTCGCCTTTCCCGGTCTTCTTAATTGTTCTTATCTCCGTATTGGTCTTCGCGGGATCCACTCCTTCCTTCAGCTTTCTCAAAACTTCAGCATAAGGAGTCTGCTCTGACACTTTAAGAACCAGGGCTTCAGGCCTATTGTTTTTTCGCTTCAGCCTGAGTGCTGTTCTCCGGTTACTTCCACCCTCCTTCTTCTTCTTATTGTTTTGTGTGTCTTTCGTCTTTTCTTTTTTGGGCTCTAGCACCCGTACTCGGCTGCTTTGTTGTTTTTCTATCCTACGTCGTTCCACTTCTTCTTGCTTGCGAATTTTTGAAAGCCTCTCTTCATCCGTCTTCGCTCTTTCGACTTCCTTACTTATTTCACTCTTGCTGAGGTCTGTCTTCTTCTCATAGGTTTTGAGATCGCGAGCGCTTCCAGCGTCTGAGTCACTAACGGGAAAGCTGGAGGCATCCGTTTCCATTTCTGTCTCTTCATCCAAAATGAAACAACAAAAATCACTTGGTTCGCCAGTCCTAGGCCGTTTCTGACTTCCACCTTTCAATGCCTTGGCGGGTGACCACCGAGACAATTTTTGCGCCTCCTCAATCAGTTTTTTCTGCAGAACAGTCCTCTTCTTTTCTCGGGCGACGAGACCATCACATAATTCTACCATTACTTGCAGCCCTGTCTTGACCACCTGGCTGATATTTGGTTGCGGTTTAACAGCTTCTCTCATGTCAGCCAGAGTCTTCTTCATCGACTCCATCCTCTCTTGGTCTTCTCTCTCCAAAATTTGCAGCTCCATTAGTGCTGTTACTTCCTTCTCTCCTTTTTTATTAGATGTATTTGATTTTGCCATTCTTATTCCCACGAGTAATAATAATAATAATAATAATAATAATAATAATAATAATAATAATAATAATAATAATAATAATAATAATAATAATAATAATAATAATAATAATAATAATAATAATAATAATAATAATAATAATAATAATAATAATAATAATAATAATAATAATAATAATAATAATAATAATAATAATAATAATAATAATAATAATAATAATATCAGTAACAGGAACTACTCCCATCTCTTTAACGCAACACCTTCAAGATCTAAGACTCCCCTTGTATATTCTCCACAACTTACAAAAAGCCACCATTCTTAAAACATGCAATATTGTCCGACGTTTCCTACAATCAGAATAAAAAGCTACATTTCAACTTGGCCAAGCCCGTTAAAATGTAAAACATCCGTCGAGTGAACGAGAAAAAGAAACATAATAATAATAATAATAATAATAATAATAATAATTAAGGATATGGACGAAGGTGAAGTTTACAAGTATCTTGGTATAGCTCAAAAAATAAGAATCAATCAAAAAGATGTTAAGAGTAGGTTACAAAATGAATTCAAGAGCCGCATTCATAAAATAGCAAAAACCAATCTTAAAGGCAAATATCTAATAAAGGCTATCAATACCTTTGCTATACCCATTCTAACATACAGCTTTGGTGTGATCAAATGGTGCACAACTGAAATACAAGCAATGCAACGCAAAATAAGAACAATGCTGACAGAGTACAAGTTTCATCATCCAAAGTCTTGCTGTGAAAGAATGACCATGCCCAGGAAAAATGGGGGCAGAGGATTGATTGACCTTCAGATATTACATGACAACCAAATCTCATCTCTTAGGGAATATTTCCTTGAAAAAGCCGAGAACGATGCACTTTTCAAAACATTGATGGAAGCTGACAAAAACTTTACCCCACTAAACTTAGCCGGAGAATTCAAGAGAAAAGCACAAGATAGGGATACCAAAGAACAGGCTTGGGCAATTAAGCCCTTACACGGAAGGTATTATAGGTCCGTTAATGCCGAAAATGTTGACAAAATCAGGTCACACAAATGGCTAACAAATGGAAACCTGTTTGCCGAAACTGAAGGGTATATGATTGCTATACAGGATCAAGTTATCCCTACAAGGAATTATCGTAAACACATAATGCAAGATGCTTCTATTGAAAATGATAAATGTCGTAGATGTGGTACGCAACCTGAGAGAATAGAACATATTCTCTCAGGCTGTACATGCTTAGCTCAAACAGAATACACAAGAAGGCACAACAATGTTGTAAAAATTATACATCAAAAAATATGTAAAAGCTTTAACCTTTTAAACAACGAAGAGGTTCCTTATTACAAGTATGAACCAAAAGCAGTACATGAAACCGACGAAATCAAAGTGTATTATGACAGAACAATTTACTCAGACCACACGAGATTGCATAATAGACCAGATATCACAGTATTATATAAAATCTCTCGCAATGCCTATTTCATAGACGCTGCTGTCCCAGCAACAAAAAATATGAGCCGAACATACGACGAAAAGTGTACGAAATATGCAGAACTGGCTGTAGAAACAAAAAGGAACTGGAACCTAAATAATATACAAATAATCCCAATAATAATCAGTGCAGAAGGTGTTATACCAAAAAGTTTAGCACCAAACATAAAAAAACTCGGACTTGGAGAGAACGTTGTGGATACTATACAAAAAAGTGTAATTCTTGATGCATGTCATATAACCCGTAAGATCATTAATTTATAATTCGATAATATTAAATCAATAGCCATGGATGCATTTTGATCTGACTTAGGTCACCAAAATGTTTCTTTTTACCCACAAGAAAGGAGAAAAAAAAACATAATAATAATAATAATAATAATAATAATAATAAACCCGCACGGGGTAGTTTTACTACCTGGGGAGTAAAGCCCCCACGGGTCCGAGTTACCTGGGCTACCATGCAAAACCTCGTAATGGAGAGAAAAGCAGAAGAAAAATTGATAAAGCCGCTGCCTGGGGTCCGCCAGGGCACCCTTGGAGCCACTGCTGAGGGTGACAGCATGCGGGACAGTGGCGACAGAGAGTTGAACAGGCGAGCCTCTGTCAACCAAGACCTTACAGCTGATTCTATTTCCGAAACAAGAACGTTTGTTAGATACGAAATAATTGGCGATGGTAGTTGCCTCTTTAGGGCAATAAGTCTACATCTATATGGACACCAAGACAAACACACGCAACTAAGACAGGACTCACTAAATTACATAAAACAAAATTGGACTGAACTACAACATCATGCATTCATTGAAAATAAGAGCATGAGAGACATTGAAAAATACTATAACCATATGAAACAAATATCTACATACTGAACAAGCCTTGAAACACTTGCCCTTTCCGAGATCCTTAATCTAAATTTTCACATATACGTAAAGCAACGAAGAACAAAAACAAAAAAAATAATTAGTGTAGACAATCCAACCATCATAAGTAAAAGAAATTACCCTAATACCATATATCTATTACTAATAGGCAACCCAGAGGCGGGACATTTCGAACTTCTCACACCAGAAAATACCGAAAATGACCAACGTGACGAAATACGACAAACAACCCGGAAACCCTCTAGAAGTGCTTTGCTGGAACAAACAGCAACCACCAAGGCGGAACTTACCAGACAACGCTTGATATGGACAAATCAAATGAACTACAACGTCATGCGATGTTATTATAAAGTAACACAACTAGAAACGATCTCAACAGGATATAGACATCAACTACACCAACAGTTTTTAGAAATATATCCCGTACTGAATCAGAAAGTAACAGCATAAAGATTAATTGATCAAAAACGAGTGATAATAAATAATAACAGACTAACAAAGATGGAACTAGAAGACATTAAAAATGAAATTGCAAAAGAAATACAAATAACCAGAACAGTATCCACAGTAAATAAAGAAAAACTACAAATACAAGAAGAAAATAACAAAAGAATTATAAACGAGACAACCATATACGAAAAATCAAACACACCTGAAAAGCAAGAGCAAACAGAAACAAATTTAAATCTAGATCAAGATATCAGAAATGAAATAGAAAAAAATATCGTTAAATGGAAAGGGACCAATCCAATAACAAGACCAGCATTACCAAAACTAAACATTAACAAACGCACAAACAACATAATCAACAATGATATTATCGAAAACTATCTAAATAAAAACATTGACTTGGAAGAAATACATCTTATTATATACGCCTGTGCAAGTGCAACCCTTACACTAAACAATCAAAAAATAACGAACAATGAACAAAACAAAACACCGAATACTGAGAAACCGCGTTGGCAAATTAGACTAGAAAAAAGGATATACCAACTTAGGCAAAACATAGGTAGACTCACCCAGTATATTCAAGGAAATCAAACAAGATCCATAATAAAAAAGATTACACCTATGATCAGCAACACATCTCAAACAACAATAGAAATACTCGAAACAACGAAACAGAAACTTGCAGTATACTCAGCTCGTCTAAAAAGATACAAAGAATCAAATGAACGGAAAACTCAAAACGCAATGTTTGTGAAGAGAGAAAAACATTTTTATAATAAAATCACCACAGACAACACAAAAGAAATAATACCACCAACTAAAACTGAAATAACTAAATACTGGAGTGAAATATGGTCAAATCCTATATAGTCCAGGAAGAATCGGCGCATGAGTACCGAAAACTATTCCACCTCAATTTTTTTATGTGATCCTCTTCAAATTGTCCTCCTAATGATATAAATGCATGTTGCCATGGCGCAACCCGGTGCCATATTGTTTAAACCGAAATTGTTTAAACAATCACAAGGAATTGTTATTTTTCAAACGGAATTTTTTTTTATATTCTTTATTGAAATACCAATAAAAAAGGTCCTATGACTTTTCACGATAAAGTTAATATTTTTAAAGATATGAATTTTTTAAAATTCGAAAAATCTCAAATTTGGGTACTTTCGACCCATGAAAAATATATTTAAAAAAAAGATGATGTGAAAGTAATATTTTTTTTTTAATTCTCCATACAATAGTTAATAATATTGTTAATAGAGATTTAAAAAAATTTCATTGTTTATATATTTTTTTTAATTGTTAATTTGGCGCGCTCACAAGTATGCATCATCGCTTACTTTTAAGTATCGTTGTCTCTCTCTGAAACATTCGTTGCGTAGGCCTCTCTGTGTATCCACACCACAACAAATAGAATATCTTATCACCAAGGAAGACTTGGCAAAGACAATTAGGAAAACACATAACTGGAAATGTCCAGATCCAGACCAAATTCATAACTATTGGTATAAGCAATTTACAAAAACACATACATACTTAACGACACAGATAAATCAAATTATTCAATGCCCAGATCTGATACCACAGTTCATAACCGAAGGAAGAACATTTATAAAACCAAAAAATCTGGAAACACAAAACCCTGAAAATTACAGACCTATCACCTGCCTACCAACTATATACAAAGTTATCACAGCAACAATAACTGATACAATTGACCAACACTTAACTAAAAACAACATATTGACAGAAGAACAAAAAGGGTGTAGAAGAAAGAGTCAAGGATGTAAAGAGCAGTTAATAATAGATAATACAATAATGAAACACGTCGACAAACAACAACAAAACCTTCACATAACATACATTGACTATAAAAAAGCCTTTGATATGATTCCTCATGGATGGCTTCAAAAAATTTTAGAAATATACAAAATACACCCTGTGATCCGAAACTTTCTCCGAAGCCTAATGGAAACCTGGAAAACAAAAATACAACTAAGGACAAACAAAGTAAACATAGGGACAGAATATATTGGTGCAGTTGGCAATTGCAACGCTTTATTTTTTTTTACTATTTTACTATTTTTTTGTATGTATATTTGCTGAGTTAAAAATAAAGATTATTATTATTATTAAACGTGGAATATTTCAAGGTGATGCTCTTAGTGCTCTTTGGTTTTGTATATGCCTAAATCCCTTATCTAATACCTTAAATAGCACTCAATATGGATATAAAATTAAACAACAAGGAGTAACAATGCACAGAATAAACCATTTAATGTATATGGACGACATTAAAATATATGCCTCCACACCAACACATCTACAAAGATTACTTAAAATAATCGAAAAAATATCAAGCGACATCAGTATGGAATTCGGAACAAATAAATGTAAAATACTCCATATAGCACGGGGAAAATGGAAACAAGAAAAAACTTGTGAGACACTAAATAATAAGAAAATTCAGCAAATGGAGCAACACGAATTATACAAATACCTAGGCTTTCATCAAAACTACAAACTAGATCACACCAAAATTAAAGGAGAACTACAGGAGCAATACACGACTAATCCTACTTCTAAACTCAAAACTTAAGGCTGGGCATTGGGAGTGAGAAAACGTCCCTAAAAAGAGAGCGAATAAGTGTACCCGAGAGGTGCTGCCTCTTGCAATGACCTTCCGCGATAAACGAAATAATATTATATTCATTCTTGGAGTATATCAGTTTCCTTTAAAAATTTCAGGGCTGGATTAATTTTAAAACAAACATGTTTGATTTTGTTAAATATGAATTGGCTATTTGTATTTACATTAAACGATATTAATTTATAGATTTTACACAATATTTTTATTTATATATGTTTTTTTTCTCAAATCAAAATTATAAATAGAATATTTATTGGGGTATTATTTTTAAAAAGACAATCATTCAAGTTTTTTCAAGTGTAAAATATTATCATTTGTTTATCTTAACTAAGCAATAACGAGTAGGTAAGGACCGAACAGCGAAGGAAAATATTTATACTACATACCGGATGGTCATTAAAAACTCACGATATACATATTCATATATGGCAATATTTTGAAAAGCTCTTTAAAAGGGAAAAAAGAAGAAAAAAAAAATTAAAATTTACCAAAAAGCAGTTGAGCGGATTATTTTAAAAATCTTAAGTGTTTAAATATATTCGGTTACCATTACCTATACATATTCATAAAAAAACTGAAATAGGTTCCAAAAGTTCAAAGTAACGAACTGGAAAAACTAAAATGGTCAAAAATTCGATTAACAAGTTTTTTAGTAAAGAAATTTAAGAAAATGATGCATAAACTTAAAATAAATGTGTAGCAGCAGTAACTAACAGTTCATTTTAAAAAATTAAAAAGAACAAAGTTTTACCTTTTAAATGGATTAAAAAAAAATACACGATTAATAGATCCACCAAGAACTAATATTCGACCTTTTTATGTTTTTTTTACTTATTAATCCAAAAATCTAGTAATGGACTCCAGTAAAACTCCACTAATAAAAACATTGTCCAAAGATATTCTAAGATAAATTCTATGGACGATAGTGGCAATATTTTGCTTAATATAACAAGGAAAGTCATTGAAAAATATTGAAAGTTTTCAGGAAAAAACTTACGAAAATATTTCTCCTATTATAAAAATTGATCAACGGATTATAGGAACTTGATATCAGAGAAAGGAAATGCACTGGTTTATGTTGGTGGATATTTTTTACGTAGATGTCTCTGTAACATTCATGTCAAACTTGTTTACAATATTGTTCATCATCCGAAATAGACAATTCTACTTCATTTTGTGAACTCAAAGCTTACAGTCACAGTAAAAATATTTTTGATGGCTTAACAGTACCTCCCAATAATTTTTCAGAGTATTTAATAAGATCAGAGAATATGTTTGTTTTGAATTTTAATAATTATTGTATACAGGATGGTATAGGAAACATATTTTTTAAAGATTTTTCCAATGCAGAATTCTTCCTCCCATATGGCAATAAAGATTATTTACTTTCATTGTTTACAAGAGTTCGAATCTACTATACAATAAAATTTGTAAACCGACAAATAAAAGATCAACCTTTAAATAAAGAACATCCGAAATATAAAATTTTGCAAAATATGTAATAATTGAAAACAATGATAATAGTATGAGTTTGAGATTGTGGATGTCGATATCATTTGTTTTTATGAAATAATTGAAGATTTTATTGCACGAAAATTGTTACTTTATTTTAGAATAGAGTAAGCAAGTCTACCTGAGTTTTATTACTGTGTTCGAGTACCCTTATTCTTACTACAAAGATAAACCCTTACAAGGTTTGCAACATGTTTACCAAATGTTAAAATAAATGGAAACTTTCACTTTTTCAATCAAAATAATCTTAACTATAAATAATATAATATTTTAACAGAGATAAACTGTTGTACATGAAATCAACATATTTCAACATAAGCAAATAAAGAGCCTTAAACATTGTGTCTTTTCTCTGAATTCCCTTTTTAAGTATTTTACCCTTTTACCCGTCCCAATTTAATCAGGTAATTAATGTTAGTTATTACAACGAAAAGTTTCTTCATTGTTGTTATTAGAATAGTATATGTAATAATCCCAATAAAAGATAATACAGAAATATAAATAATGAATGTGATCAAAACACCCCACGCTTAACCCTCGTAGACACACTTTCGAATAAACATACCCCATTGACCCTCGTATAACGTATTTTTGCTAAAAAAGCGACAAATTTTACTACATCAAAGGAGTTACCAGACTTGTTAGAATATCTTTGGACCATGGTAAAAATACTTATGAGGATTAAAATTTGACTAGAAAAAATCGCAGGTACTTTACTTTGTTAGAATGAAATGGATCTCTGGCACAAGTGTCTTTCTTTTCGTTATTATAAAATCTATCTTCTACGGTGTTTCAGAACAAGCAAAACTTTTTATCAAGAATGACATTTTTCACTAAAACTAATAGGTATTTAAACATTTTTCACCTATAGGATACCCCATTCGTGGACACGCTGTATATTAGTATTAATATATTAGTATATTAAATTAAATAAAGATTTGCTAAATTCCTAATGCGGACCTGATAAATAAGATTTAATAGATGTTTTATCACAACGCCCTCAATTAGACAATGCTCACACTAATTTGGAAATAATTTTTTAAGATTCCTTTTTATATGTGACAAAAGAGTTGCCTAAATTTGTAAAAAAATGGCACCATTTCTGATTTCTTAAAAATTACTTTCAAAGAGCATTTAAGAAAAAAAACGAATTTATTGTAATTTTTAAAAACACTGACTTATGAGTAGATATATCATCTATTCAAAGAAGAAATATTTTTAAAATCATATCACGTTTAAGTGAGATATTAATCATTTTATGAAATGTAAAAATAGACATATTTCGGGAATTTTTTCTGGATGATTCCTTGTACTCTCAAGCTTCAAAATTCTTTATTGAATAACTTTATATATCTAGTATACTACTGATCAATTTTCATTGCCTTATAGTTTTTGCTAAAAGCTCTTTGAAAGGACGTCGCGTTTGCCTATAAAAAATACACTGCCAATGCCCGGCCTTAATTCAAAAAACTTATTCAAAGCAATTAATATATTTGCTATTCTCATACGTACATATTCCTTTGGTGTTATAAAATGGACGACTACTGATCTTGAAAACATACCTATACTTACAAGAGCACAACTAACCCAAAACAGAAAATTACATCCGAACTCATGTAAACAAAGATTAACACTTAGCAGAAAAGAAGGAGGGAGAGGCATGATAGACTTACACGAACTACATACCAAACAAATTAAAACACTAAGAGCCTATTTCCATAACAAAGAGCACCCACTACACAATGCTATAATACAAACAGATAAAAACTACACACCATTAAATTTATCAAATAAAGAAGAAATAACGACACAAAACATAACAGAACAAAAGAAAAAAGAATGGTCATCTAAACCCCTACATGGCAGACACTATAATTACATAAATCAAGAACATATAAATAAAAACCTCACACATATGTTCTTACAAAAAGGTCAATTATATCCAGAAACAGAGGGTTTTGTACTAGCAATACAGGATCAGGTAATAGCAACCAATAACTATAAAAAATACATTTTAAAAGATAGTTCGATTAGAGATGATAAATGCAGAAAGTGTCAGTTGTTCTCTGAAACCATTGATCATATCACCTCAGGGTGCAAACTCTTAGCTAGTGTGGAATACACGAATAGACATAACACTGCAACCAAAATCATACACCAAGCAATAGCATTGCAATACGAGCTACATAATGACAAGCAACCTTATTATACATACTCCCCGCAAACAGTAGAAGAAAACAAATTTTATAAGTTATATTGGGATCTAGCCAACCGCACAGATAAGACAGTAAAACATAACAGGCCAGACATAACCTTCCAAGACAAAACAAAAAATATAACATACCTCATAGATATTTCAATACCATGCGACCAAAATGTAATAAAGAAATACAGAGAAAAGAAAGAAAAATACCAAGAACTGGCAATCGAAGTGGAGAGAATATGGAAACAAAAACAAGTTTGTATTCTACCATTCATTATCTCAGCAACAGGTATCACTCCACAAACATTCACTAAACACCTTAGACAAATTAATCTTGAGGAAAACAAAAAGCAGATACAAAAAGCAGTCATACTTCAAACATGCAACATAACGAGATCGTTCTTAAATCAAAAGTAATCCCCTGATTGACTTGGCAATAGCCCGTCTACCAGGAGAATTAACTAGTTAAAACTGTGAAATCAAAGAATAATAATAAAAACTCAGATCAAATCCAACACCATCAGGAATAGCCATAAATCTTAAAACTAGAAAAATACCCATAAATAGAGGAATATTCCAAGGGGAAAGCCTTAGTGGATTACTATTCTGCCTCTGCCTCAATCCACTATCATTGATACTGAGAAAAAACGTTAAAGGGTTCAAAATAAAAACGAAAGATACAAAACACGCGCTAACACACCTCTTCTATGTAGATGATCTTAAGATCTATACGAACTCAGAAAATGAATTACAAAGTGCCATCAAAATAACAGAGAAGTTTAGTTCAGAAATCAAGATGGAATTCGGAACAAAGAAATTGCAAGATCCAAGCAATTAAAAAGGGAAAACAAATAACCAACCCGGAATACAAAACAACTAACACAGAAAAAATATTGTCAATGGAGCACAATGAATACTAAAAATATCAAGGATTTGAACAGTGCAAAACCATAGACCACACCATGGTAAAAAATAAACTGAAAGAAGTATTTCGCACACGCCTTAAAACACTGCTTAAAACATATCTGAACTCAAAAAATCTTACGAAAGCAATCAACACATATGCCGTTCCAATCCTTACGTACTCCTTCGGAATCATAAAATGGACACAAACAGATCTAAAGGAAATCGAAACTTCCATCAGAAGATCATTTACCAAAACCAATAAACACCACCCAAAAAGTGTAATCGAAAGAATGACACACATCTACACAATAAACAAGTGAACAACATGAAACAATACTTCAGGCAGAAAGAACACTCAGAACTGTTAAAGGCAATAATACAGGCCGATATAAATTACACTCCACTCAATCTCTCAAACCCCGAACTAGCAAACATCAACACCATAGACATAAAACTCGAAAGATGGAGAAGCAAGGAACTTCACGGAAGATACCCCAGCGAAATAAGTCACGACTATGTCGACATTCAAGAGTCGCTCAAGTGGCTTACCGAAGGCAGACTCTTCCCAGAAACTGAAGGCTTTTTCATCTCAATCCAAGACCAGGTTGTAGCCACCAAAAACTACCGCAAACATATAACAAAAGAACCCAACATGCCAAATGACCTATGCATATGGTGCAATACTTACTCAGAAATAACTCAACATATACAAGCAGGATGTTCCAAACTAAGCCAAAACTAATATACCATCAGACATGACAACATGGGCAAAATCATACACCAAGCAGTAGAAGAGGAAACGATCCATCCATACAGACCGAAAAGTAGCGAACAACAGACCGGACACCACACTATGGAAGAAGAAAGAGAAAACAGTACACCTAATAGATTACGCAGTGGTAAACAGTCACAACATCCAAACAACATACAATGAGAAAACCCAAAAATACCAAAATCTAGCCCAAGAGATCAAACAGATATGGAACGTAGAAAAAGTTAAGATCCACCCAATAATCATATCGACTACAGGAGTCGTGCCCAGGACAACTACCAAACACGTCAAAGACCTGGGATTACCACAACATATTATCTCGACATTGCAGCATTCAGTAATACTGTCGGTATGCAGTCTCTTCCGAAAAACATTGTCATAATGAATCACCACGATCACTTGTTTTGACAATAGTCAGCAAGTGACCGTATATACCAAGACCCTACAGAGGAGAATAAAGGATAATAATAATAATAATAATACGAACAACTACAAAAAATTTGTTATCAGGGACCCAACTATTACAACGGACAAGTGTAGACAGTACCAACAAACATCGAAAACCATACAGCACATCACATCAGGATATTGAACCATAGCCAACACGGATTATTTACGCAGGCACAACCAGCTGTGTAATATTATCCACCAGAAACTGGCCAACAAATATGGACTGCTAAATACCTATACACCCTATTACAAATTCAATCCACAGGCAGTGCTCGAGAATGCAGATTTTAGACTCAACTACGATAGGTCCATTATCACCGATAGACAGGTGACGAATAATCGACCCGACATTGTAGTAGTGGATAAGAAAGCTAAATCGGTGCTGGTAGTCGATGTTGCAGTTCCAAACAATAACAACGTTTTGAATAAGTATAATAAAAATATGGCAAAGTACACCGATATTGCCATAGAAGTGGGACAGATGTGGCATGCAGAAAAAGTGGAGGTGGTACCGATCATCGTATCATCAACTGGACTCATTCCCAAAAGTCTTGAAGACAGTCAAAAACTCGATCTTCATAAAAACACTTTTATTGACTTGCAAAAAGCGGCAATTTTAAACACATGTCATACTGTTCGAAAATTTTTAAATATGTAAATTTTGAGCCTAATCCCATTTGCGTTTACGCTCGGGATAGGTAAATATTACCAGCAATAGCTGAGTAAGTGCATAAGTCTTTTGAAAATCTAAAATATTTAAAAATTTACAAATTCATCAATACTATGAAAACAATGTTCCACAAGAAAATCTCTGGATAATTTGTTAATAGACTTTAAAGACATTTGCTGAACGTTTCTTTCTTTAAATGCACAATGAAATTTGTTGTATAATCTAAACTAACCTAATTTTTTTGCGACATACACATTCTTGAATATGAGTCTATCAAAAATCCACCAAACCTTGTACCTCACGAACAAGAAAATGCTGTTGCCGAACTCTCTAAAGCAATATTAGAATTTGATGGTAGCAAATAAGAACACCAATAGCACTTTTAAATTATCGTGCCAAGGAGTGCCGAACTGAAAGAAATCCACACCCTTATCTACTATGGTGCGGTTGCAGTGCTACGAAGTCAGAACCAACAAGTCCGGTTTCCGAACTAAAATTGTTAAACTTTGGTGGTAACAGCGACGAGAAGTTCATTAATTACTTAAGGAAAGAGTTGGAACAACTTACAGAATTTGAAAACAGCACAAAACCCTTCAGACGCCTAACTAATAGGGTCAAGAAAATTCTTAAGAAAATTAAAACCAACACAGGACATCCAAGGTATAAGGAACATTTATGCTCATATATGGACCTTCTTAGACAAAAGCTAACAGCCAAATTTAAAAGATTGTCTCGATACGTTAAATGTACTAAAAAGAAGCAACAAAATTAGTTATTTGACAACAATGAAGAGCTGTTCTATAGACAACCAAGGAGCATCGGAACAAACAGCAACAATAATCTCCCAAGTAAGCATGAACTTACTGACAATTGGTCTTCAATATGGTCCAGTCCTCAAAAACATAACGAGGGTGCCAAATGGATTCAATCTGAGAAGGATAAGTCAAGCATTGCTCCAATGTTGTTTAGCAACATAACAACAGCTGAAGTAAACCAAGCCGTGGGAGAAACTAATAGTTAGAATGCTCCAGGAATTGATAATATCCAAAAATTCTGGTATAAAAAATTTTACAGCTTACACGAGATTAACACATATTCTTCAACATCCAGAAGACATTCCAGCCTTTCTTACTTATGGTTTAACCCATATGCTTTCCAAAACAGCTAACATACAGGATCCCTCACAGTATAGACCAATCACATGTCTTCCAACGCTATACAAGATGCTAACATCTTGCATTACTAACCGACATGTAGACCAAAATAACATCTTGGCAAAGGAGCAAAAGGGATGTAAACGGGGTCACCAGAGTTGCAAAGAACAGCTTATTATCGAATTTGTCATCCTAAGGCAAGCGCAAAAGCAATGTCGCAACATCTTGACTGCTTTTGTAGACTACCGCAAGGCATTTGACAGCGTGCCTCATTTCTGGCTCATAAGTGTTTTAAATATCTATAAAGTACATCCCATCATAGTTACTTTTCTTGAAGCTTTAATGAAGCAATGGAGAACAAACCTTCAGGTAAATATTAATTGTCAGTACATTAACACTAACTAATTGTTATTCGCAGTGGAATATTTCAAGGTGACTAACCTAGTCCGCTATGGTTATGTTTGGCATATACCATAATCAACGACACAAAATATCGCTTCAATCTTAAGAATAATAGAAACACCAACTCCACTGTTTCCCATTTTCTTTATATGGATGAGATAAAAATAAAAATGAGCCGAATCCCATTTGCGTTTACGCTCGGGATAGGTAAATATTACCAGCAATTGCTTAGTAAGTGCATAAGTCTTTAATAATAATAATAATAATAATAACATGGACGGAAACAGATCTAGACAACATCATACAAAAAACAAGAACAACACGAACAGAGCTTAGAAAAATCCCAAGTCTAGCACACTATGAATGACGTTACCAAGAAAATAAAGAGGCCGAGGATTGATAGACGTGAAGAACTTACACAACAAGCAAGTCAGTAAGTTATTGCTAAATGACTACTTACACCGCCACAATCAAGTCACAGCTATTGTCCATCAAGAGATATGTCACAACCTAAAAGAAAATGAAAAACGCCCTACTACGAATACACCCCAGTTGCAGTGGTACAGAAGGATTATATTACTATTTACTATGACCGGTCTATTATCACAGATCGAACCATCTCCTGTAACAAACTCGACATAGTAATAAGAGACGGGACGAATAAGATGAACAGAAAAACTTCTTTGTCAGGTATTTATTTGCAAACATGCTTGGGAAGAGGGGCATTATTTCCAATGGGATTCTGCACAAATAGTATTGAAAGAGCCCACTAATATAAAACGAAAAATTAAAGAAAGTGCTTTAATACAAGTAAATGTAGACTAATGTGTAGCTAGTATTTCAGCCGAATGAAGTCAAATTTGGTTATCAATGTTAAAAAAAGGAATCTCCAATGATCAATTACCTGCGTTATCGGAATATTATCATAAGTTTTTATCTAGGTTTTCTTATGATTTATTATTGGAATTGTTGTTAATCGATACACACTTCAATACACAAAATCGCAAAACTGCTTAGACATAATTTAAAAACGAAAATAATCATTAAAAAAACGCTATCCCAAAGAAAACCGTTCCTGGAGCGCGCACTTCACTGGATCCCATTCTTAGTGCATTATGAAATTGTTAGAATCATACAAAATTTTATTAATTTAAAATTAATAAATTATATTGTCTACTGCGAATGAACCTTTAAAATTTGACAACAATAATTTTGTAGTCTTAATGTTCAAAATATTATTGATTGTCCAGTTGTCAAATTTTCTGAAGTGTCATTTAAAAACTAAAGTCCTTGATAACGTTAGAAACGTTGAAATAAAAATATATTAAAAGCATTTTGGTTTAATTCCCATAAAAGTAACAATATAAAAATAATTTTGTGATAAAATAAAAACATGTTTTTAAAAACGGACTTTTATTAATTTTTTATTTAACAATATTAACATTTATTTGTTATTCAACTACATTTATACACAAATCTCTTCGACTTTATAAAAATAAATTTGATCACGTCGTCATATTTAGAGAAATTAAATCGCTTTACTAGACAGGTCCCAAATACATTTTTAATAGTAATTGAAACCGTGTAAAACTTGGAGTTTTAGTAGAAAATTAATCAGTGTTTTTATGATAGTGATTTAGCATAGTTGGAATGCCCCAAAACACAACTAATCCAAATCTGAGAGAAAAAGCAATTTTAATTAATGATAGTGTGACAGAAAACATGCGATAGAAGATAATCGAGATGATCGTGCCTGATTGGGATTTTAGGGATGGCTTGTAATAATGGTCAACATTTCCTAAACAATAGCCCCTTTTAAACATGTTATCAGTGATGATACGTCGATACACAGATTAATCACATGCTCGAACAATAACAACAAATTACGCCTCTAATGATATCTTTATATAATTCTTTGTTCTATGCATCTTTTGTTAATGAAACAGAAAATGCGAATATTAAAAAATTATTTAGTGTTCGTTATTCTATTAAATTTATAAGTACTTTTTTAATTAAGTATAAAAATGTGTTAAATACAAATCTAGTGATATATGTGGCGGTCCAAATATTATGTTACTATAGTTTTGATAAAAACTGTCAGTAGTTTTAGTTTTGATTAATTGGTTTTGTCAAAAATAAATAAAAAACCTTAAAAGTTTCACAAAAAACGTATTTATTTGTAGTTAATACTACAATTTGGTGACCCCGAGGTTTAAATTGAGTAAGATGTACCTGCAACAACTTAGCAAAAGACAAGTTATGAAAATTTTAAGATGTTTTGGATTAAGTAATGAAGGAACTTTGGAAGATCTTAAGCTTATATTAGAAGAAACGATTAGAAAGAATTAATCTAATGTTACCAATATAAATGATTTTGATTTTTCCAATTTACTTACCCAAAATGAGGAGTTAAATGATATTAATTGCCAAGATGAACAACAAAATACAAGTTTTCAAAAACTTAATAAGCGTGTAAATCAACTAGAACAACTGTCCCTTAACACATACTTCAAAAAATTGAAGAAAATAACAAACAACTACAGAAATTTAATACACATCAAGAATCCAAAAATCTTTCCAACAATTTATCGATTCGAAATATTGAAGGTTTAAACTTAATACCTGGTGAAAATATATCCTCTTTGTCTGAAAATATTTAGCTTCAATCTACTTCAAATGCAAAATTCTCGTCTATTCCATTACCTTCAAACTCAACAGATAGTTTTTAAGATCAACAACGGAAATCCAATGTAGTTAACCTACCTCAATTTTGGAAAAGTGAACCAGAGCTTTGGTTTAGCTTAGTTGAAACCATTTTTGAAGTCAACAATATAACCTTTTGCAAAATAGAATTTAGCAAAATAATAACTTTGTTAGATTTTGAAATTTTAAAAGAGAATGCAAACTCCTTCTCAATGTAGGAACCATTCTATTCCTTGAAGGTCGAGAATTTACAATTTTCACTGATCATAAGCCATTGATTTTTGCTGTTATAAAAAAATCTGAAAAACTTTCACCCAGACAGATTAGACATCTTCATTTTATAAGTCAGTTTTCTACAGATATCAAACATATTGTAGGTAAAGACAACATAGTTGCCGATGTCTTATCAAGAATAGACATTATAAATCTTACCAATACCACAATAGATCTATGGAAAACAGAACAGCTTAAAGACTCTGAGCTCCAAGAACTTCTTAATGGAAATTACTCAATAAAATTGTCACCTCATAAATTACCGAACAGCAGTGTAGAAATATTTTGCGGAACCTCAAATATTTGAACAAATGCATAATTTATGCCATCCCGGAATTAAATCGACTTCATTAAAAGTAACTATGTTTGGCCATATATGGAAAAAGATATTAAAAATTGGACAAAAAGCTGTACACCTTGCCAAAAGTCAAAGGTCACAAGACATGTTCATAGTTCCAATTCATCATATGAGATTCCATCTTGCAGATTTAAACACATCAACATTGATCTCGTAAGTCTCTTACCGCCATCAGAAGGATATAAATACTGCTTAACATGTATCGATAGATATACGAGATGGCCTGAAGCTTTCCCTATTAAAGACATTACTGCAGAAACAGTAGCTAAAGAGCTATACAATGGTTGGATAACGCGTTTTGGGATTCCTTCTCGTATAAATACTGACCAAGGAAAGCAATTCGAATCAAACCTTTTTCAATCACTTGCAAAACATTTGGGGATTAAACATTGTCGCACTACACCATACCACCCTAACAGTAATGGACTAATTGAGCGATATCACAGAACTATAAAAAGTGCTCTTATGTGTCATTCCAATAAGAAATGGTCACAAGCGTTACCAACTATCTTACTTGGAACACGTGCCGCCTTCAAAGAAGATATTCAAGCTTCTGCTGCAGAACTTGTTTGTGGAAGTCCTCTTGTTGTACCTGGTCAACTGGTTACTTCATCACCACAATCATCGTCTAATATAGAACCTACGAAATTTCTTAGGAATCTTCAGGAATTTATGAACAATTTAAATCCTAGTAAAACTTCCGATCATAGTTCACAGAAAATTTTTGTATTTAAAGAACTTCAGAGTTGTTCACATGTTTTTATTCGTGGAATGCAGTTAAGCGTTCTTTACAGCAACCTTACCAAGGATCTTACAAAGTTATCCACAGATATAAGAAATATTTTACTTTATTAGTAAAAGGAAGATAAAAGAATATCTCCATTGTCCGCCTCAAGCCTGCATTTTTAGCGACAGCCAATGATGAACCCTCAACAGGAAATAATTCCGAAAAATACTATTTCACTAAATATGGAACAGCAGTGAAATAAGGGGGAAGTATTGTGGCGGTCCAAATATTATGTTACTATAGTTTTGATAAAAACTGTCAGTAGTTTTAGTTTTGATTAATTGGTTTTGTCAAAAATAAATAAAAAACCTTAAAACTTTCACAAAAAAAAAAGTTAATACTACATATATACTAATAAATAAGAGCTATAAATTTATTAAAAATTGGTTTATTCACATATAACCAAAACAAAAAAAATGTACTGGGTTCGAAAGGACACTAATAATGAATTGAATAAAATATAAATAAAAAAATAAAGAGGTTTAAATAATACAATGATACAAAATATTTAGAATTGAAGGTAGAAATAAACGAAAGAATTAGTACAGACAATAAAGTGTATTTTGCTCTAAACATATTTTTTTGGATAGGAAAGAAAAATCATTTTTTATAACGATCGCTAAATCAATTTTTATTAACGTACGGACGTGAAAGTTGAAAAATAAATAAACCAAAAAATTAAGATATTAACAGAGAAAATTAAGTTTTTACACAGTCAGAGTCGCAAGAGGAGAATTATCGATTAAAAAACGAAACTATAACAGAGTAATTAAATGTAAATACCAAAAAAAAAATCAACAGAAAAACATCAGCTCAAATAGTTTGGTCATATTTGCAGAATTTAACAATCCAAAATAGCATGTAAAAGAAAAAAGAGGCTTTTCGTCGGCTGAACTGAAAACGACGTGTTTTATTCAGCCCAAATTAAGCTTTCATAAAATAGCGTTAGATTGGATTATTTTGGGTCCTTTTTCTTTACCCTTAGGGCTAATAACATCTAGGCTTTAATATTGTTATGTCTTATTACTTCCTTACTTGGTCTAGCCTTAACTACCTATCAACATCAAGTACCTAGTTACAAACAAACAAAGTGTAACTTGAATATGTCAATCTGACGATGCTATTTTGATAGCGAAACGGCTGTCATTGCAATTAAAGTATTTTTAGAATAAATAGTAAAAGTTAATACAACCTTTTAGTTGTTTATTGTTCTGAATAAGATGAACTTTTACACAGTTAGGGTTAGTACCATAAATTTCATCAGAATTAAAAACAATACCTTTAGAACAATACTCTTTTTAAACGAAGAAGTGTAATAAAACTATCAATAATTGTAACATTTTAAAACTGGTAAAACAATTTTTTATTTACCACAGTACTAGACAAACCTGGTGTTTCCCCAGTTTCCACCCTTTCTTCACCCTTTCTACGATTATTAAGTTGTCTTTGTAGTAGACAAGCTATATTTCGTCATCATTTGATCCAATGGCATTTCGAATATTGGTTCGCTGTCCAACTACTTTTGTAGCTCGAGATATTTAGAATTATGTAGGCTTATTATAAACACTGTCCTTTTAGTGAGCTGGTACGTGACCAACCTGCTGTGGGGTTCTTCGGGTCCTCTTGGTACTTTGCGTGGTGATTCCCTCCGCAATTTTTGCACTTGGAGGTCTCTTTTGCCTCTAAGTTGCAAGCGGCTGCTCTGTGTGCTCCTGCACACTTTACTTATCTCACTTTCATGTGACTTTGTCCATGGTTAAACCTCTGGCATCTATAGCACTGGACTGATCCATCATACACGAAGAGAAGTGGCGATGACAGCCCTCCATGGGGCATCCATTGCCTACCTTGGCTACATGGGAAGCTTTTCTCAGCGAGGATATTAGAGTCTTTTCCTTAAGACACAAGACAGGCCTTTATTCACAAACAGAGGTGTTGAGGCACTCCTCTGTTTTCTCTTGCTTGAGTACTTGATATGCACCCAAAATTATTCAATTTTCGTATTCTATAACCAATATATTTAATAAATTTTTTTAATTAGAAAATATTTCATATTCAATTTATATTACTTATTTATAAAATTAAATTAAAATATTGAAAGTTTGATTATAATCATTCTTATAATAAACGAATATGAAATAAGTATTCAACTTTAATTTTATTCAAACATTTTAATGAATATTTTAATATAATTAAAACTATGGAATGAAAATTATAGCATCCATCACATGAATGAGGAACCGTCCAGTGTATGTAAATCACGGCAGTTAAGTGAGATATAGATTTAGAAACTGTAATTTATTAAACAAAAACGTTCAGCTACAATGGTAAGACAGAATAATCCCTTGACTAATACAGTTAAACAGTGCTTAAAACAACAAAAACGGATATGAATAAGCATAATAAAATGTTATATTTCTTGGTGCTTTGCAATAGTGTCGTCTCGTAACTCCTCCATCTCTATGACGAAAAAATAATGGAGTTATTTTTGCGTTTTGAGCTGGCTGGGATTTCTTCTACTGGGATTGCTTCTGTTTCTTTCTTCTTTCTTGATTTTTTATATTTTATTATTTTCTGAAGCACTATTATGACTATTATTATTATGAAAATTTAAATTGTTAATTTTAATGTGATTTCAAAAGTATTATTACTTTCTTCAAATGGTTTTAACTGCTGAGATTTTCTATTTATTTTATATAGATTATCGAATGTTATTCTTGTAAGGTTAAAAGCTTAATTCCTTTGAATCTTGAATTTTCCGATTTAAAACCTTGGTAAAATGTTTCTCTTCTTTATTTGAATATTTTAATCTATTAATTAATAATTCACAGTTTTCTGGGATATTAATTAATAATAGTGACTGAATTTGAAATATTCCAGAATTTTTGGGGTAAACGGCAATGTTTTTTAAGAAAACTCTTTTACTTGTTTTCCAAGCTTTCGAAATATATTTATTTCATTTTCAAGGAATAAGCGAGAGTATATACAAAATTGGTGTTAAAAAAATGGTAAATATAACATTAAAAACTATTTTAACTTTAATTTGGAATTTAAAAATATTTTTTAAGTCAAATTATTTATAAAACAAAATAACGTCATAAAATGAATAAACCACTTAATTGCTTAAGATAAAATGTAATAATAAAAGAGTAGAAAATAATAGGTTATAATTTTATTTCTTCTTTCATAAAAAATGTGAATTTTGATTATAACATTTAACTGTTCTATGATAAAAAATTAAGATATCTTATTCTTTTTTATAATTTTGAATTAAGCTTCTAAAGTGTCATTTAAAAATCAAAATAAAAATGTCAAATAAATGTCATGAATTTTAGGTATTATTTAGATCTTTATTTTTATGTTTATCCAAAGATAGCAGATAATAATAAATATCACTCAGGTTTTTATGGTCACTTTTTTTATTAATAATATCATTTTCTTGTGAAATAGATGCCATTTCCAAAAAAAGTCTTTTTTTATTGTTAAATTGTATATCTAAAATACCAACAGAAGCATAATCGATAAGATGGTCATTATTTACGGAATGTTTAGCCAATTCACATCTTTCAGGATGTAATCTTGTATCACTCTTATGTAATGATAAACGTTGTTTCAATCTTTGGCCAGTTTGACCTATATATTTTTGATCGCAAACAGAACAAGGAATACAATATACTACATTAGACAGCTCTAAAATTGGAGTTGAATCTTTTACTTTGCTGAAAATGTTTTTTATGGTAAGACATGTTCTACTAGTAATTTTAATATTATTTAATGGTTTAAAAACTCTACTTAATTTGGATGAAATTTCTCTAATATATGGTAAAGATACATATAATTTTGTATTATTAGTTTGAAGTTCTAATTCTTTATTATCATTTTAATCATATGTATTTAAATTGTAAGAATAATTATATAGTACATTTTTTATTAATTTATTAGGATAACCATTTTCTAAAAACATTTCGTGTAAAATTTTAAAATTTTTATTATGAAAAATAGGATCCGAAATCAATGTTATTCTTTTTTTCATTTGCATTATTAAATTAATTTTAGTTGAAAATTTATGATATGACCAAAAATTCATTATTCTACCAGAATTTATTGGTTTTCTGTACCAATCTATAGTTATAGTGTTATCTTTTCTAATAAATTTTGTGTCTAAAAATGGTACACTATGTTCTGCGTCCTCTTTTTCTAATGTAAATTGGATATGAGGATCATAAGAATTAAATATGAAAAGAAGTTCGTTTAAACCATCTTTAGGTAATGCCAAAATAATGTCATCTACATATTTTTTAACAAAAATTAAATTAAAAGGTAATACGGGAATAACAGTGTCCAATAAATTATCCATTACATAACAAGAAATTATTGGAGAGATAGAAGCTCCCATAGGAGTACCGAATGTTTGTTTGTATAATTGATTGTTAAATGTAAAATAAGTATTTTCAAATAAAAAAATTAAAATTTCTTCAAAGTATTTTTTGGAAATTGAACAATGCTGCCTAATATCATTCCATTTTTTATCTATTGCTCTTAAAGCAAATTCTAAATAAACATTACTAAACAAAGAAACGACATCCAAACTACAAATAATATAATTATTTGGTAACTGAAATTTATTAAATTTTTTAAAAACATCATAAGAATCTTTAATGTAGTATTCTGTATTGTAATCATATGCTTTTGTTAATATTTCAGTAATATATGAACCAAGTAAATTAGTAGGAGTGTTTAATGAAGCTACAATAGGTCTAATTGATAATACTGGTTTATGAATTTTGGGAAGACCATAAAATTTTGCTGGGATTCCATTATAGCAAATCAATTTTTGTTTCGTAGTTTTATCAATTTGTTTTGTATTGTAAAGTTTTTTTATAATAGAATTACATTTATTTTGAATTGTTATTGTTGGATCTTTTTTTAATTTTACATAAGATGAACTATTATCTAGAATTTCCAGTAATAATTCAATATAATTGTTTTTAAACATAACCACAGTACAATTTCCTTTATCACTGTTAGTTACTATAATATTTGAGTGATTCTTTAAAAATTTTTTAGTTTTATGATATAAATTACGAAAAAACTTATTATTAGAATTTTGGTTAATATGATTTGTAATAATATTAGTTGATTTTGCTATTAATGTTTTCCTTAAGTTATCGTCTGATGTTTGAGATGTAATATATTCAATATCTGCTAAAATATGTTTAAATTTAAGATCTTTTCCAATAATTGGTTCAATACTAAATTTATGCCCTAAAGATAAAAAACACAAAATGTCATATGGAATTTCAATGTTTGTTAAATTTTTAATCCATTTGGGATTTGTACTAAGTTTTATTTTAAATTCATCATCTATTAATTTATTAAATTTTTTAATATTATTTCTTTTGGTTAAATTAAAAATTTTATTAAATGTTTTTTTCTGAAAAAATTCATAGTTTTTAAATACAAAATTTGACGTTGATTGAATAATGTCATTTTTTAAATTTTCTAAATTCTTTTCTAATGATAAAATAGTTTTTTGATTACAAGATATTTCAATATTAATAATCTTAGATCCTAACCTTAAGAAAAAAAAAAAACTTGTGTTTTTCTTCATGAAAATATTTTGACGATGTAAAAGATCTACTATATTGTCAACATGCTTTGGAATAACACCTTCTCTTCTACATCTCAATAAAAAGTATCTTCGATTAAGTTCTTTTGCAAGTTTATTCTTAGCCTTGGACCAATCTTTAAAATATTGAACAGTATATTTACCATAACGTTCTTATATATATATGGATCCAAATTTGATAAAAATAATGTTCTTTAAGTTACAAAAATGTGATTGTGAACTTACATATAAGGTAGTTAAAGAATTGTACATAGCTGACACACTATCTGGATGTTGCTCAAAATCACCAAAATTAAAAAATGATTTAGGCTATAAGCTTAAATCTCATATTTGTTTGGTTAAATTATCAATGAATGTAACAATCTGTCAGTTTTAAAGTACCAGTGAAGCAACTATTAGAGATAAAAATTAAAATAATTTGAAAACTTTTATAACAAAAAGTGGGCCTAACAACATAGATAATTTACATAAAGACTTGGCCATCAAGGTATAAACAAATCTTAGTTCCATACAAGCAAATGTAAAATCCTACTTCGACAAACATTATATTGGCTTATGACTTCTGCAATTGGTAAAAAAAAATATTAGGAGGTACAGTTAACTTAAGTGCATTTAGAAATAGTCAAACAATATACATTAAACATGAAAAAATAAATGTAAGGGAGGCTTTTTTCACTAAAAATATAAGAGACAAACTCAGTAAAACAAAAAATTTAGTCAGAAATTGCAAGAAACCATCTAAGTACAAGATGAGTTAATAGATCTCTTAGAAGGTTAATAAAATAAAACAGTAGAGCTATAGAAAGCATAAAAATAAATACAATCAAACTAAACAGCTCTAACGTGCAAAAAATTTAAAAAAAAACATAAAACATAAACATAAAAACATTCTAAAGACCATAAAATTTGAAATAATATATTTTAAATAGTATCTCTTCACATAGATCTAACGGACAAATCAGCAATCAATACCAGTATCAATGAGGGGTATTCCATTCTAACAGATGCAGTATGGGGTATACATAACACTGTAAATACGAGCTAATGGTTCACGACGTGTAAACTCAAGTTTGGTTTTGAAACCTTAAGACAGGTAGATTTAGAAAAACCCGATAATATTAAAACGAATAAGAATATTGAATGACAAGAAGAAAAAAAAACCAAACAGGCTAATAACGTAAAAAATATATGTGATAAAAAAAATTTGCGTGTTTATACTCACTTGCTGATCTGGTATTGTGGAGCGGTGGTGAAACTTAAATAGGAAAGTTACCAAATAATTGCCCATTAAATTTGGGGGAGTCTATAAAATAACGAAAGTAAAAGGTAAAATAGATATGAAATTTCTTAATTAGAGGGTGTAAAAAGTTACACACAAATATAAAGCCATATAAAGTTGACCAATTGAGAGAGTTTAAATCTTGTATAATTACTGAAGATGAATGCAGTGTCGTTGAAAGTACCGAGGAATTGTTAGATTTATGGGAAAGTTAAAGAAAATAAAATTCAATGCAAAATGAAGAAATCAAGTAAGCATAAAAACTAATACTGTAACATGATATGTTAACTAAAAACGTATTATATTTAAATTTATTATATGGCTAACGCTAACGCCATCTTAACATGTTAATTATTACAAACGATTCCTGTCAGTAATTCAAACTTTAAACACGATCTTTAATGTGGCATAGTCCAATACCTTCAATGCCACGATTCATTCTCTTATTGTCATTGGTTTTACACACAGCACTGGAATATAAAATACCAAAGACACTACAAATTTCAAAGACACTACAAGTTTACTACAAATTTACCTCAAATTTGCTAATGAGTTACCACTGAATTACCGCTGATTGGTTCTTCATTGGTGGACTGTTCACCAGAACAACCCTTCACTGGACCAGCCCTCTCCTGGATCAACCATTGGATCGCAGATGTAAAAAAAAAATATGTCGACTAACGTAAATAATTGCATTTATAATCTTATACAGCTGTCTCTACGTTTTTTTCTTTATTTCTTAACCATAATATCAAAATCATTGTCGTATCATAGTAATTATTTTTTGTTTGCGGAATATTACCTATGTAAATTTAATTTTTTTCAGACGCACCAAGGAAATCTCTTTATCTTTTATCGGTTGGTACATTTTTATTTCATTTTTTTCTTCATAGACAGTTTTTTTTGACATTTTCCTGTCATCTTATGATACTTATTTAAATAACTCAGCTTAAAAGAACTTTCTTCAGTAGTATCATAAAAAATAAAAAGATTTCAGTGGCGCCCTTAATAATTTCTAAAAGAATGAAAACATTGTACTTGAGTCAGAGAAAATGAAATAATCCACCCCTAGCTGTGGCATGTATATCTTTTCGTATTTGTGTGGATAAACCTATATATCTTGTTGGTAAAAATATAATTTTTATGAACAATAAAGATCAAATTTAGCCTAATAGTTGTTTTATTAAAAAATCAAATAATAAATATCACAAATTGACGCTCAACGCATAATATTATTACAATACATTAAGATCAATATTATTTAAATAGCAGGGCTCTAGTAAGCATAAATACTAACAAAATAAGATTAATATGTTTAATAACAGAGCTTTAGTGAGCATATTAACGATCAATATATTTTAATATTAGAGGTCTATAGAGCATAAAAAAATGTATGTACACAAATATTTATCATTAAATAAAATATGTGACCGAATGTAACAGATTATTGTTCCTATGCACATTATCATTTGTATATATACATATTAGCTATATTGTGATTATTGTTTTTATATTATATAATTTATCCATAATTCTGCTTTATTGTGTTATATTCATAATTTTAATCAACTTTTATAATTTTTTTATATTCAAGTAACCAATATAAGGAAGTGATAGGAATTTTTTGTAATAAGCATATATTTTAATATCATTTATGTATTTCAGCTACTTCTGTTAAAGATAATGATATATTGACGAACTATTGAGTAATAAAGATATATTATTCTATGTAGTTTGTCACGTGTTTTTTTCTTCATTTACTATTCTCTAGCATCAACAAGTAATATGTAAAGCGTGTTGCGTACCCCAGTAGTACTAATGCGCAAAGTGTGTTGCCTATCTGGGTTTGTTCTGTGGTTTAGGGAGAAAGGTACTTTCGTTATTAAATTTTGCTTAGGTTGAGTACAGGTATTATGTACGTGAGTTGTTATAGTTAAACTAATACATGTGTGTCTTTTAATTGGATCTCTCTTTAAATTTGTGTATGTGTAGTCGCCAATAGGTGCCTTGCGGTTGGTACCGACGATTCTATCAACGTTTATGTTGGCATATTGACAAGAGAATTCTTGTCAACCAGTAAGTGGGTCATTGTCATGGTCATTTTTCAAGACATTCTCGTAAATGTAGGTTCTCAGAAATATTCTTCTTAGGTTTGGATTTTTATCTTTGGCAATTTGGGGCCATCTTAATTGGATTTAAAAAAAAAAACCATTTTTATAGTTAGTCTGACTATCGTACGTGATTTGCCTTATGTATTTTTGGATTCTGTCAGCTGACTAACCATTTTTGGGATTTGTTAAGAAGATATATTTTCTCACACACACACCACGTGTTCGAAATAACCCTTAACATCTAAAGGTGAGTTAATGACTTTGCATAATTGATATAAAATTGCTATGGTGTCTACTAGAAATGTAAATGTGATCTATTTTGATTTTAATTTTTTTTCTAATTACTATCTTTTTCTTAAATTTTTTTTGTGTCACTTGGAAGATATAAAAAACTAGTGAACTGTTTGAATTATTTGATTGAATAAATGAAACGCTAGCTATTTTGTAGTATAAATCTTTATTAAAGTAGGTATATGCATTTTATTTTAAAATTACTTTACTGTAAACTTTTAATATGTAAAAAAATAACTTTATTAGCAACTATCTCATTTATTAGCCATTCTGTACTCACATGTTAATTTAAATATTGTTTCTTTTAGTCAATATTAGTAACCATTTTATTGTTAATCATTCTGTACTTACCTTTGATTTAAATATTGGTTCTTTTCATTTTTATATAACATCTGCAACTTAAATAGTATGTAAATTGATCTTATGAGTAACTAGTTCATTTGTTGGTAATTTTGTACTCATATATTAGTTTAAATATTGTTTCTTTTAGCTTTATAAAACATGTGCAACTTAAATTTTCATGTAACTTATGCTGTGTTGCTAATTTGCATTGTTATAAAAATGCTGTTAAGTCTCTTTTCTAATTGAATTGTATTATCTAGGGTTTTTTTATTACGGGTTTTGGTACCCCTACGTCCTGATATTGGAAGGATTACCATAGCTTGAGATCTAAGTCTCCACCTCCTTCAAAGGGACACTAGTGACCCGAAGAGCTGTCTGAACACCGATTGGAACACCTCAGGATCACAGATAAGCTCTTATAGAACATTTTTTGTATCTCTATATTGAATTTATGTTTATTTATTTGTAGCGCTGTTTTCAATACTCGGTACCTTCAGTGCCAGTACTGAATTATATATTTATTTATCATAGCATTGATTTCATTACTCGGTACCTTCAGTACCGGTACTGAATTATAATTGTTGAACAATTGTGTCAATTTCATTGTTCGAACCCTACTGTATGAGCAAAGCTCACAGTTATTACTGTTTATTATTTTTTTTTTCATATTATGATATTGAAGACCTAAATTGTGAAGTAAAGTAATTTATTTCTTTTATTTCTATCTTGTTTTATTTGTCTGGTTCACCATATCAGTCCACTATTTGTTTATCTTGGTAGTTCTCTGCTAGTGCCTTAAGACTCAGGGGTTTCTGGCTTTAACCGTAAAGCCAGTGGCGCGGACTCAATTTTTTCTTGTATTTTTACTGTTTACCTCTACGGCTGAGCTCGGGCATAATTTGCCAGTAGAGAGTTACCGCTAGCTGAGTATTACCAAGTTAATTTATTTTCCTACCTTCTTTTTCTTTACTAAACTCAAGAAACGTGGCAAATTTTACTGACCCGAATAAGAAACCTAAAATTATATAAAAACTGGAAAATTGTTTCCACCTGCACCCAGGGTAAGGAAACTTAACAGTTTCTATACCAAGCTTGACCGTTTTCTATCAAAAAAACAACTACTTCCTGGGCTATATGCCCCAACGGACATTGAATTACATTCCAATAGAAAACGTGATGGCAACCGACTTCGTTGATACTTGCAACCATCTCTATCGATTTGCAAATTAACAGAAAGAACCTACTCGTAGAGTGCAGTCAATAAACAAACTGAAAAAGTGGAAAATTGTATCCACCTGCACCCAGGGTAAGGAAACTTTACAGTTTCTTTACAAAGCTTGACCGTTTTCTATCAAAAAAACAACTACTTCCTGGGCTATATGCCCCAACGGACATTGAATTACATTCCAATAGAAAACGTAATGGCGACCGACTTCGTCGATACTTGCAACCATCTCTATCGATTTGCAAATTAACAGAAAGAACCTACTCGTACACCGGTTTCGACATTATTGTGTCTCATCAGCACGAGGTAAGTAGTTCTTCTCATCCCGCAGAGCAGGATGTAGAATGATTCTTTTACGTCAATACATAAACCGTGTACCCATGATTCCATGATATAGTCGCAAAAGCGCCATCATACCATTAATTTGCAAACCAACAGATCAAAGGTAACTGTAATCGCAAGATAATAATACAAGAAATAAATTTCTATAAGGTGCAGTCAATAAACAAATTGAAAAAGTGGAAAATTGTATCCACCTGCACCCAGGGTAAGGAAACTTTACAGTTTCTATACCAAGCTTGACCGTTTTCTATCAAAAAAACAACTACTTCCTGGGCTATATGCCCCAACGGACATTGAATTACATTCCAATAGAAAAGGTGATGGCGACCGACTTCGTGGATACTTGCAACCATCTCCATCGATTTGCAAATTAACAGGAAGAACCTACTCGTAGACCGGTTTCGACATTATTGTGTCTCATCAGTACGAGGTAAGTAGTTCTTCTCATCCCGCAGAGCAGGATGCAGAATGATTCTTTTACGCCAATACATAAACCGTGAACCCACGATTCCATGATATAGTCGCAAAAGCGCCATCCTACCGTTAATTTGCAAACCAACAGATCAAAGGTAACTGTAATCGCAAGATAACAATACAAGAAATAAATTTCTATAAGGTGCAGTCAATAAACAAATTGAAAAAGTGGAAAATTGTATCCACCTGCACCCAGGGTAAGGAAACTTTACAGTTTCTTTACAAAGCTTGACCGTTTTCTATCAAAAAAACAACTACTTCCTGGGCTATATGCCCCAACGGACATTGAATTACATTCCAATAGAAAACGTGATGGCAACCGACTTCGTCGATACTTGCAACCATCTCTATCGATTTGCAAATTAACAGAAAGAACCTACTCGTAGACCGGTTTCGACATTATTGTGTCTCATCAGTACGAGGTAAGTAGTTCTTCTCATCCCGCAGAGCAGGATGTAGAATGATTCTTTTACATCAATACATAAACCGTGTACCCACGATTCCATGATATAGTCGCAAAAGCGCCATCCTACCGTTAATTTGCAAACCAACAGATCAAAGGTAACTGTAATCGCAAGATAACAATACAAGAAATAAATTTCTATAAGGTGCAGTTAATAAACAAACTGAAAAAGTGGAAAATTGTATTCACCTGCACTGCCCTGTTAAGCATAAGAGTCGTATCTACATATTTAAATATTTTGAGAAAATAAGGAAAAACCTTTTGTCTTTCTGCCATCCTAAGTACTAATATGATTTAAATTGTAATAACCTTAATGTATACATTTTTTAACGTAGATTTTAAATACAAACTTGTTTTTTACAATCTAAGAGTTTAAAACATGTTTTTGTTAGTTACGACAAATTTGCCTAACAATCAGCAACTAAAATAGTAATGATGATTAGTTTAACAAATCGTAAGTGACCATCTCTATAGAAAAACTAAACTTAACAAAGGTTAAAATGTATATTATAACTTCAATTTTTTCATATAAATGTTTTACAAAAAAATATATGTAATGTTCATTAGACGCTGAGCTGTAACTTACTAGTAAACTATACTCTGTTTAACTTAAACAACGTTTTACATAACTAAAAAACATTATTATCATTTGTATTTGTAACTTAAACGAAAACTCTAACTTATATCCAATAAATACAAAGCAATATTATGTCAACTGAAATTTTGATTATGATTAGTAATTTATTCATCTTCAGTTACAGGATATTCGGATACCGGCAAATCATTTCAAAAGTTCATTCTGGTAATGGGAATAATTCCACGAAGTAGGTTTATAAGAGTGTCCTTCCTATTTTGACTTATGCCGCGATAGTCGATCTTGCTTTTAGGCTTTTCCAAACCATTCTTTTGGTGCTTTGCTACTAAAAAATTCAATACTGTAGCCTCTTGCTCATTAAATGTGGATTTGTACGACAATGACTGATTTCCTCTTTCAAAATCAACCTGCACCATATTGTTTAAATATGGCCGAGGATTTATTCTGCAGAATTTATACTGAGAACTTTTGTCTTCCCGGTTGAAAAAATTGTTAATTTTCATTTCAATTAATTTCACTTTGGACGAGTTAGCTTTTTGAACAGCATCTTTATAATCTTCGAAATCAAACACCTTTTTCATTTGCTTTAGGGACTTTTCTACCTGGTGGTGAAATGAGTCCGCGGACATAAATGTATGTCCCGGTTCAAAAAATTTTAGAGATAAAGATTTTAAAGCGACGTCAGAAGAATTTACCAGATACACACAGAAACTAAAGAAAGCCCAGTTTTTATTTTGGGCTGCACAGTTGTCCAACCACAAAATAACATGTTCCACGTCTCTGTTATCCAGAAAAAAAGCATAGAAGGCACTAATAATGTCTTCTTTGGATCGTCCCGATATGGTTTCATGCCAAACTACTGCTGTGGGGAATTGCTTGTGTTTTCTTCCTAATGGAACAATACTTTCATTGAATGCTATAATACGAGGTACGAAAATCACCTCCTTAAACATTTCGCACCGCGGCAGCATAATGACCTAAAAAATATTACTTTGGGAGAAGAAAACAATATAATGTGATTAGGGCTGTCACGACTAATATTAAGAAACATGTTATCGAAACGTCGCGTCAGGAAGAAATTCCAATTTCCTGTAACTAGCATCGGAGATGGTAGTTGCAGTAAATTGGAATTTACTGCAATTTTTAAAGTAGCCGCCAGCCGCCCACAAGCCCAAAAAATATAGTTGTAGATTGTAGATTGCAGAAGGGGTCGATTGGCCCAGTTGACCTTACTACACTGCGACCTATAAGATCTTTTGTGTATACCCTACATCTATATTTTAGTCCAAAAGGTCTAGGCTTCTAAGAAAGTCCATTATCCGTTTTGGAGCTAGGTTTGTAATCTGATCAGGATCAAGGAATACCTGTTCCAGATATTTATGGCGTTGCCGAACAATTACTCTGCAATTGCAGATAATATGTTCTGACGTCTCATCTGCCTCATCGCAGAATCTGCATGTCCCACTGTCCAATATGCCCATTTTGCAGAGATGGTATCTGAGTGAGCAGTGTCCAGTAAGAATTCCTGTGATTACTCTGAGATCAGATTTCTGAAGCTCTAAGAGTAATTTCGCGTAGCGGGCAGAGGGTCGTAATAACCTTTTTGCCTGGAACATTTTTCCAGTAGGCTGCACTGAGTTCCTTTTCATATTTTCGAACTTCTTCCATTATGCGGCTTTTTGATATGCCACAAAATGGTTCAGGTCCGATAAAAGGAGCACAAGCTCCTTCCTTTGCGAGACTATCGGCAATCTCATTTCCGACAATTCCTTTATGCCCTGGCACCCATAGCAACGTTAATTTGTTGCGACTAGCCAGTTGTTTAAGGGATTGTTTACAATTCCAGGCTATTTTTGACTCATAGGTTGTGGACTTCAGAGCCTTCAAAGCAGCCTGACTATCAGATGCAATAAATATTCTTGCTGTGTTGAGGCCTTTTCTTAGGCACTCTTGGGCACAGAATTCTATTGCTAATAGTTCTGCTTGAAATATTGTTGGAGCATTTCCAAGGGCTGCGGATATCCTAATATTAGGACCTGTGATCCCTATTCCTACTCCTTCGTTTGTTTTTGACCCATCAGTATAATAAGTGAGGGCACCTTTTGTGATTTGAGCGATTTCGTTTTCTGTCAACTCGCGGTCGTTAATAATAACATCTAACGCGAGTTCAAAATCTTGTTTTGCAGGCATTACGTCTGTAGGCATCTTCATGATTTGGGTTGTTACAGCCCTTAATACCTCAAGATGTACTGTTAAGTCACCGGGTTTCAGAGATTTGGTCTGTGTCAGCCTATAGGCATTTTCCAGAGCGATCCTCTGTACATGTAAATGTAGTGGAGGAAGGTCTAGCATTGCCTCTAAGGCTGCGGTAGGACACGATCTCATAGCACCCGTGATCCCAATACAGGCAAGTCGTTGCACTTTCTGCAACTCGTTTTTTGCCTTTTGCTGCTTTGTTTTGGTCCACCAAACCATCGCAGCATAAGTGATAATGGGCCTGTTCTGGCTTAGTTAATTTACCCAAATTGTTAGAATATTAAAATCAGTTTGACAACAGTGCTTTTCTAGCTTGCTGAAGTTTTTTGTTAGTTTGATTATTATTAGTTTTAAATTTGTCAGAGAGACAATTTTTAATAGTTGAGTTAGTCGGAAACCAATTTAGAGTACGGTCCTTCGATTATAGTTTTTTTTTGTTTCTATTGGTATTCCTAATTCCTTATTGCTTTTCTTATCCTTCCCAAACCTACCATTGTGAAAGTGAAACAATATTAATTTTTGATCATCAAAAACCGGTGAGTAAAAAAATACTTTTTAAGTTAATTTAAGCTATTGAAGGAACATTTGGTCAATTTCGAGCGCGGATAATCAGCAACAATAATATATTTGCTAATATATCTTGTTTTTCCAAAAATAAAATAATTATCAGTAATTAGTATTGTTAGAATCTGTATTAAATATATTAAAATTCGAATCGCTTTTTCTAGGTGTAGAATAAAAAGTGGTCGGTAGGTTATTGTTTTCTTTTAATTTAAAGCAGTTTATATTGGCAAGGTTGTCAGACTGTTGTAAAAATCGGAAATTTAATTTGTAAAGCGGTTATTATTGGTTTGCGGTATTAATACATTTTTTAAGAATTGTGCGAAAAAGTTGTGTTTGAGTTTAAAATGTCTGAAAGAAATTTAAAAAAATTGAATTCAAAAAAGAAAATTATTTTGCTATCTTACAAAAATTATATGATTTATCTAAAGATTTATCTACGGAAACATTAAAAAATAAATTTAGAACAATGATGGTTACATATGAAAGCACAAAAAATTCTATTTATAATATTATAGAGGAGATTAATAATATTCAATTTGATATTGAGGAAGATTTTGTACCAGATTATCAAATTTTGCAAGTTGTTAATGAACTTTGTTGTTACATTCAAGCGGCGGCAGAAAAATCAAATTGCCTTCTGAAAATTCTTTAAATAACGGAACTAATTCTACCTCTATTGGGGGAAGCGGTGGTGCACCAACTTTACGTCGATCATTACAGATACCTGATCTAAATTTACCTGAATTTAACGGGGAAATTCGGCAATGGGAAACTTTTCATGCGTTATATCAAAGCATGGTTCACTTGAATCCAAATTTAACAAATCTTGACAGGGTCCATCTTTTAGTCGGATGCTTGAAAGGGTCTGCTCAAAGCGTCTATGCGGGAGTTGCGATTGTTCCAGCTAATTATGACACAATTTATAAGGCGTTGTGCGACAAATATGAAAATAAACGGGTTTTAGCAAACACTTATTTGCAACAAATTATGGATTTTAAATCGATTAATTTTGAGTCAGAAAAAAATTTAAATTTGTTTTTAGAACGGTTTGATACATCTGTTTCGGCTTTAAAAAATTTAAACTTACCAGATTTAATGGATTTTGTTTTTACGTACATTGCTTTATCAAAATTGGATCACGAAACAGTTAGATCGTTTGAAGTTGATCAGAGGGAGAAAGATTTCCCGTCTTATGCGGACTTAGTAAAATTTATTATAAGACAGACACGGATTCTTCATTTAAATAAACCTTCGAATAGTTCTGCCGGAAAAAGTATATCAAAAAACTTTTTATACATGAAAATAAACCTTTAAAAAACAATTATTCTTGTTTATATTGTAAAAAGGCTTATCATTATTTAGGACGGTGCGAGAAGTTTAAGCAGCTTACACCATTTAAACGGTATGAAATTGTAAGGGACAATAATTGGTGTTTTTTATGTTTATGTTCTACTCATGGAGTACGAAATTGCAACTCAGACAAACTTTGTTTTTCCTGTGGGAAAAAACACCATCATTTATTACACTTTAATAAGGTACCACATGAAATGGAACAACGCGGTTCTAGAGTAGGACAGGTTGGGGAAAAGTCGGGCACGCTAAATGTCGCGGAAAATAGTCAGGAAAATACAGAAACTCATGTTTGCTATGACTTGGCTACAAAAAACAATTTAACATATACTAACTTACTATCAACGGTAGTGGTTTCGGTAGTAAATAGTTGCAATTCTAATAATTCGGCTAGATTTTTGTTAGATACGGGAAGTATGGCAAATTTATTGACGGTTCGATGTTGTGAAAAATTAGGTTTAAAAATAACTAAAAATTTTTCTTCATCTTCAATAAGTGGTATTGGTAATTCTAAACAAAATGTTAAAGGAAAAACTACTCTTATTATAGCATCGCGGCATGATGAAAACAAAAAATATACTTTAAATGCGGTTTTGGTAGATAAAATATCGGATAGTTTGCCGAAGGTATATGTCGATATTAGCGGTATTCCAGATTTGCAAAATGTATGTTTGGCAGACGATAATTTTTTCCGACCGGGGCAAATTGACGGTATAATCGGTGTGGAGCTTTTCGGTTTAATTTTGGGAAAAAATAGAATTGTAAGTGCAGAGGCAACGACTGTTGCCATAGAAACGGATCTAGGCTATGTGGTTATGGGAAAAATTCCAGTTTTATCTTCACAATCGGTTACTTCAGTTTATTTGTCGTTACAAGATATGTCCATTGAACAACTTGTTGCCAAGTTTTGGGAAGTGGAACAAGTTCCAAGTAGATCAATCATTGGGCCCGAGGAAAAGGAATGTGACAAAATTTATGCAGCCACCTATCGTAGGGACGAAACGGGGCGGTTTACGGTAGCTCTTCCTTTTAGAATTTCTCCAGAAAGTTTAGGTGATTCATTAATTAATGCACAGTGTAGATTTAAGTCATTGGAAAGTCGGTTAAAAAAAGACTTAAAATTGAGATTAGAGTATAATAGAGCCATGCAAACGTTTTTAGATCAGGGACATATGGCGTTGGCGGAACCGAGAAATAATGAAATTTCTTATTATATGGCTCATCATCCAGTAATAAAATTAAGTAGTACTAGTACACCTATTAGAGTTGTACTGGATGCGAGTGCTCCATGTGATAATCATGTTTCTTTAAATGATATTTTGTATAGCGGTCCAAAATTACAAGCGGATATTTTTATTTTACTATTAAATTTTCGGCTATTTCGAATTGCGGTGACAGCGGATATAAAAAAAATGTACTTACAAATTAATCTGGTTCCGGAACATTGGCGGTATCAAAGATTATTGTGGCGATTTAGTCCTGAAGAAGAGTTAAAAACTTATGAAATGCGGGTAGTTGCTTTTGGAGTAAAATCATCCCCATATTTGGCATTACGAACGGTAAAACAATTGGTTTTAGAGGAAGGTCATCATTTTTCTATTGCAGCAAAATTCGTATTACGTGATTTATATATGGATGACTACTGCTGTAGTTTAGACTCGGAGAATGACGCAATCCAGTTGTATCATGAATCGGTCGATTTATTTAAAAAGGAGGTTTTGATTTGGTAAAATGGTCGTCAAATTCAAAAACAGTATTAGATAATATACCTCTGGAAAAAAGATTAATTTCGGACACGGTTGTTTTTAAAACGGAAACAAAAATATTAGGAATACAGTGGGACGCGGAAACTGATGCATTTAGTTTTGAAATAAAAATTCCAGAGGCAAAATGTACTAAACGAACAATTTTATCGGCAGTAGCACAATGTTTTGATCCAATCGGATTACTGGCACCTTTTATTTTATATCTTAAGGCATTGATTAAAGAATTATGGCTTTTAAAAATTGGGTGGGATGATAAACCCCCAGAACATATTGTCAAAAAATGGCAAAAGGTACGTGGTGAATGGGGCGAGTTGAAAAGGTTTAGGGTTCCAAGATATCTAGGCGCATATTCAAGCCAGCCAGTTATTATTTAGCTTTTGCGGATGCTAGTATAGTTGGATATGGCGCAGTAGTTTATATGCGAACAGTTTTATCAGTGAACAAAACGGATATTAACGTACAATTAATTTGTGCGAAATCAAAGGTAACTCCGACAAAATATATGACAATTCCTCGAATAGAACTTCTTGCAAGTCATCTTTTATCGAAATTGGTGAAGGTTGTTGTCGAAGCATATCAAGATCGAGTATTTATTGCCAAAATATACGCTTTTTCAGATTCATCTACTGTGTTAAGTTGGTTGAAATCAACAATCTTTAAAGATATCTTTGTAGCAAATCGTATTAATTCGATAAAGGAAAACATAAACAATGCAGTTTGGTTTCACATTGACGGGAAGCAGAACCCAGCGGATCCTTTGTCGCGCGGTCTTACACCCTCTCAGTTAATAGATCATCAATTGTGGTTAAAGGGACCTTCTTGGATTAGCAAACCAGAAAATGAATGGTCTGATTTTACAAAGAATGGAGTTACTATTCTTGACGGAAGTGATAAACACGATATTCTTCTAGTTAAAAATGAGGTTTTATATGAACCAATATTAAGGTTAATAGAACGATGTTCTTCGTTTTCAAAAATTTTGCGGATTATGGTGTACATAATGCGATTTACAAAAATGCTTCCTCGCCACAAAGGTATAATTTTGGCAAGTGAGTTGAAAAAGGCAGAATTGAATTTAGTAAAATCGGTACAAATGAGACACTTTAAAGAAGAATTGGCACGCTTGCATGAGGGAAAAACTTGTAAAACAAGTCTCAAAAAACTGAACCCATTTGTAGAGGATGGATTGCTTAGGGTCGGGGGTCGAATTAGGGAGTCCAATCTAGAATTTTCGAGGAAACATCCTTTTATTTTGCCAGCTAAAGAAATCTTCACGGAAAGGTTAGTAGACTATTACCATAAAATACATTTGCATACGGGTGCCTATTTATTGGAAGTAATTTTACGCCAAAAATATTGGATTTGTGGTGGAAGAAATCTAATAAGAAGTCGCATACATAAATGTAATCGTTGTTTTCGACTAAATCCAAAGGTGGAGGAACCTTTGATGGCTAGTTTACCTGCAGTTCGAGTGAAAGAAGCTAAAGCTTTTGAAAATACTGGAGTGGACTACTGTGGTCCATTTAAACTTTCATTGGGTAAGCGAAAGAACTCCCCAGTTTATAAAGGTTATATTAGTCTTTTTGTGTGTATGTCGATTAAGGCCATACATTTGGAGCTGGTTAGTTCTTTGTCAACCGATCATTTTATTCAGGCATTTAAACGATTTATTTCAAGGAGAGGTCCAGTTAAAGCACTTTTTTCGGATAGAGGCACTAATTTTGTTGGAGCGAAAAACCAAAAAACTGATATTAATCAGTTTATTAATTCATCGGCATATACAAAGGCTTTTGAAACAGAATTGGGTAATCAAGGAATTGAATGGCATTTTAATAGCCCAGCAGCACCTGAACAAGGAGGTTTATGGGAAAGCAATATAAAATGCGTAAAAAATCACATTTATAGGGTAATTGGAGCTCAGTTACTAACTTATGAAGAATTTTCGACTTTGTTGACGGAAATTGAAGCTATTTTGAATTCGAGACCTTTGTGTCAGTTATCGACGGATCCTACGGCACCAGAAGCGTTAACTCCGGCACATTTCTTAACTCTCACACCGTTGCGAGGTTTTCCTTCTGATAATGTTCAGGATGTAGCCTTAAATCGATTGGATAGATTTCAATTAATAGACAGAATGGTTCAGGATTATTGGAGTAGGTGGAGACAAGAATATTTGACTACGTTGCAAACTCGAAAGAAATGGAATGATAAAACTTCAAACATAAGAACCGGAACGGTTGTAATATTAAAGTCAGATAATGCGCCACCCTTGCATTGGCCATTAGCGATAGTTACTGAAGTCCACCCAGGACGGGACGGAGTTGTACGTAACGTTACGGTAAAAACAAATAAGGGTACCTTTACGCGTCCGGTGGTAAAATTGTGCCCATTGCCAACTCAATAGAGTTAGTTATTACTTTTATTATTATTAATAATTTATTTGGGGTTTAGTTTAATACAAAATTTGGGTAAGTTTTAGAATTATTTTTTTTTTGTGTTTTCAAGTGTAACTGAAAAATAGATTTTCAGGGTCGGGGGTATGTTCTGGCTTAGTTAATTTACCCAAATTGTTAGAATATTAAAATCAGTTTGACAACAGTGCTTTTCTAGCTTGCTGAAGTTTTTTGTTAGTTTGATTATTATTAGTTTTAAATTTGTCAGAGAGACAATTTTTAATAGTTGAGTTAGTCGGAAACCAATTTAGAGTACGGTCCTTCGATTATAGTTTTTTTTTGTTTCTATTGGTATTCCTAATTCCTTATTGCTTTTCTTATCCTTCCCAAACCTACCATTGTGAAAGTGAAACAATATTAATTTTTGATCATCAAAAACCGGTGAGTAAAAAAATACTTTTTAAGTTAATTTAAGCTATTGAAGGAACAGGGCCAGTAGATCATTTTTGGCTTCAGACCCCAGGTTTTCCCAAAAAGCCTACGGCACATCCAGAAAGCCCTTGTTGCTTTTGTGGTAATATGAGTGAGGTGTGCATTCCACGCAAGTTTCCTATCAAGGATGACTCCTAGGTACTTAACCTCTTCTGAGAAAGAAAGGGTTACTCCATTCATGATCGGAGGCTGTAATGGTAGTTTCCTCCTGTTAGTGAACGGAATAAGTGTCGTTTTGTTGGGATTGACTGATAGCCCTTCCCTCGAACACCAAGTAGTTATAATGTTTAAGGCCTGCTGCATGCGTTCGGCAATAATACCGTCATGTTTGCCTCTAGCCACTATAACTAGGTCGTCAGCATAGCCCAGAGCACTAAATCCTGCTCTTTTGAGCTTTGTTAGGAGGTCGTCAACCACTAGCGACCACAGTAGAGGTGATAAAACTCCTCCTTGAGGACAACCTTTTACTGCTTTTATAGTAGTTGATTTGCCTCCTAGGTAGGTAATAATTTTCCTAGTATTTAGCATGGATTGAATCCATTTAGTTATGGAAGGTTGGATAACTTTTGCTGTTGCGGCGGCGCTGATTGATTCATATGAGGTGTTGTCAAACGCACCCTCTATGTCTATGAATGCACATAGCGCCACTTCCTTTGATCCTATTGCCTTTTCTATGTCTTTTACGAGACAGTGCAAGGCATCCACGGTGGATTTGCCTAATTGGTAGGCAAATTGTTCTTTGTGAAGCGGTATGTTTGTTAAATATTCGCTTCTTATATATGTATCAAGTATTTTTTCCATACTTTTAAGTAGAAGGGAGGTAAGGCTTATGGGTCTATATGACTTCGGCTCCTCTGGAGGGCGTTTACCACTCTTAGGAATGAAGCATACCCTAACCTCTCTCCACCCTTTTGGAATGTAGCCCAAGATGAAGCTCATCTTGAATAATTTGACTAAATGAGGAGTTAATGTATCAACGCCCTGTTGTAGCAGGGCTGGGAAGACACCAACCTCTCCAGGAGATTTGTAGGGCTTAAAGCTATTTATTGCCCATTTAATTCTGTTTTTTGTGAAGATTTTTCCCGCTAGGCTTTTTGCAGCTCTTGATGTTCTGTAATTAGATTCATCAAGATTAACCCTTGGGTCATCTTCAATGAGTGTTGACCCGGGAAAGTGAGATTGTAGTAAGCAACTCATGCTTTCCTCTATGGTTGCAGTAAACTCTCCGTTTGGCTTTTTTAGAAGTCCAATACCGTTTGAGTGGTCCTTTGAGGTTACTTTTTGGAGGCGTACTGCTGGGACTAATTCAGTTATCCCCTCGCAGAATTGCCTCCATGTTCTTCTCTTAGACCTTCTAAGTTCTTTGTTGTATTCTGTTAGAGCCTTTTTGTAGGAATCCCAGTTACCTATACTTTTGGCTCTATTAAAAGCTTTATGGGCTTGAGCTTTTAACTTACTGAGTTCCCTGTTCCACCATGGCACATCTTTTTTGACGGCTTTGGTCTTGATGGGACAGGCCCCCTTATAGCAGCTAATTATCGTACGATTTAGCCATTATGAGGCACCTTCCAGTTCCTCTATGGTTTCAATCGAATAAGTTACGCCTTCAACATCTGACCTTAGGGTATCCTTATAAGCACACCAGTCAGTCTGTTTCGGTATTCGACAGGACTGTATCTGCTCCCGCTCAGCCTCGAATTCGAACCTTATGGTTCTATGATCCGACATCGAAACCTCATTGGAGACATGCCAGTTCTGTATTAAATTTGTAGCAGAGCAACTAGTTAAGGTGATGTCAAGCACCTCTTTTCTATTTGCAGTGATAAAAGTTGGTTTGTTACCTCTATTGATAATGTCTATATTGGAGTTAGCCAAATATTCTAAAAGGTACTCACCACGTTTGTTCGTGTCTGTGCTGCCCCATGCCTCCCATGTTGTGGGAGTTCGCATCACATCCAAGGATAAGTTGTCTGTTCTTTTTGTTGCACCAGCTGATGAGGCCTTTCACTTCCTCTGACGGAGGTTGGTCTTCATCACCCAAGAAGTAGGCAGAGGCAATTATAATTTGCCTTTTGCCCCTCTCCGTGGGGAGCTCCACTTCAGCTGTTGCTAAGTCTCTTGTGATAAACTCTGGAACAGAAACGAATTTTAGTTGTTTAGAGATGAGCAACGCTGCTCTTGGCAAGTCATGCATTTGTGAATAGATCAACTTACATGTATTATTTGGAAGTTCTTTGATAAGTCCTTTGTCAGCCCAGGGCTCTTGAATGAGCCCGATGTCAGTTGGGTTTCTGCTAAAACTCCTGTTAAGCACACTAGTTGCGGCTTTTGCGTGATGGAGATTTAACTGCAAAAACCTAATATTTTTGTTGAAAGCCATTTTACTGGCTTTTGGGACCTTTATCCGATCCCTTTTTAAACTTCGCAGGACCCTTTTCCTGGGCCCCTTTTTTTGTGGCAATTTTTGCTGCTTCACTAGTTGAAGCAGCTTCTGGCGCACTAGGTTTTGGATGGCCTTTTTTTGGTAATATTCTTACCTGGCCAAATTTATAGTTGGCTTTATAGCCATTTTGTTTCACCCTTTCAGCGGATTTAGGGTCCATTGAAAGAGTGAGCTCTACAGTAGGGCCTTTGTCAACCCTTCTTACAACTCTCCAATTCTGTGAGTTGAGGTCTTCATTTTGGACCTCTAAGAATCGGAGAATTTTTAAATTTTCGTTGCTCAGACTATCAGGAAGATATGTCACAAAGATCTCGGAGTGAGGAATATTGCTTTCCTCTTCCAGTCTCAGCGAGATACCCTCCTGTGGCTGCAGCTCCTGAACTATGCCTTTAAGCCACTCAACTGTGGCTTTGTCAGCACAAGACAGAAGCATCCAGCCCGGTCTGAATTGTAGGTTGCTGAATTTAGGCCTAATTGTTGCCTTTGGATCCAGCTCCACTATTTTTTCCAGAATCTTCTCTTTCGTTGCGGCTAGTTGTTCCATTGTTAGTGAGGATTCTGGATGGTTTTTGGGCAATATTCCTACCCTTATTGCCGCTGCAACCTGTCCATAGGATGGTTTGTTTTCTTCGCCACTGCTGGTTATCCCAACGGTGCCAACTCCCTTCTTCCTAGGATTTTCTGGTGTGCTCTCTTCAGACCGGATCCTCTTGGACCCTTTGCCCTTGGATACATCCTTCGGCTTATGCTGTTCCACCTTGGCTTGGGGGGATTTTTGTGGTTCCCTTCCACTTGGCCAGCCAATCAAGGCAAGCCCCCACATCGGTAAGCACATCCTCTACAGCCACCGGCTTACCAACACGGTATATACCGGGCAGGTTTTCACAAGTTTGCATTGTTTCCGGATGCCCGCAGAGGTTCCGAACGATTAGTCCAGTTACCTCCGCACCCACCCCTCTACAACACTCCCTCTCCACGCTGTTGTTCCCGGTATTTGCGTACGCCAGAGCTTCGTTAGCCAGCCTCTTTGTGACGTGTCTAGGTCCTAGGACCCTTTCCACGTCAGCTCGAAGCTGTTACCACCACACACCACGTTGGTCTTTGTGCAGTAAAAAAAAAAATATAGTTAAACATTATAATATTTTCTTACCTTCTGAAGATCTGCTGAACATGCCAATGTGTTGGGATTATCCGCTTCTGCATCAGTTTGATATTGGTGTCGAGCTGAGTTTGCCTTTTCAATATGTTTATTCCATGAATCACACTCGGCGCAATCATTTTCAATATTTTTGGGATCATGGTTGGTATTATTTTTATGGTTTTTGAATGCTGCACAAGAAAAGCACTCTTCATGTCCAAGTGCAGCGAATGAAATGTTCATTTTACTGACGACTTCCCTATATAAATAATAGGAAAAATTAATTGTTGGATGTTTCTCCTTGAAGTCGTTGTACATAGTCACTATGGTGATATCACTTAGAAGGTATCTCCTATTTGGAGCGTGCTTCCTCCGGTAGTGTGAAATTGTAGGCTTGAACGACTCTATATGCTCTCTAATTATAGAGCGATCTATCTTTTTCGAGGAACTAGCGGTACCTCTTTGGGATTTTTTTGCCTTTAACTGAGATGTAGTAGTGGAGGAGAATGCACTTCTGATAATTCGATCATTGTTTGGCAAATATCCAAGGGTGGCCCAGAAAAATATTTTACATACTTCCTGTATTTTACCGTTGTCATCTTTGAGCCTATAGGTAAAACTCATTGACCGTCTTGAATTTAAAGATACTTTTCTTTTCGCATTTTTCTTTTCCGTCATATTTAACACAAAAGTTTTTTGCTCTGAATTCGTTAATTGCCAAAAACTTAAATGTATATTTGCACGTTGTGCTTCTGAAATTTTTTAAGTATAGCATTTTTTGCACTTGCCTCCACATGGATCTTTCAGTAAAAACTTATTTTTCCTGTCTTCTAATTTTTGTTTCTTTCTACTCTGTAAAGACATACTAAATCTTCTTCGTTTACGTAGCTGTCCAGATTTTGTATATAAACTGGCTTTTCGATTTTCGGATTGCTCAATTGCAGCATCAATCATGTTATCGACAATTTTGGTAACCAAGTCGATAACATTATAATGGTTATTGTTATTTGAATTTATATTTATAGTGTTTTCAGGACAAATAACTATGTTTTGTTGGATTATAATCGAAGGACGTCTAGGTTCCTCATTTTCTGTTTCTAAAGTTGATGAACTAGACGACGATGGAATCACAAAAAATCTGGATCATTTTTTTCACAATTTTTTGTTAAGCGGGTTTTGGCATTTTTTTCTTTAAATTCCTTTAATTTACTTACCAGTTCTTTATTGTGCTTTGCTAGCTGCAAAATTCGCATAGATCTGCTATTAGAATTAGCAGCCATTGCCCTAAAAAAAGACTAGTTTACCAAACGAAAAGGCTACGAGTACAGAAATAATTTCCAAGAAAATAAGTGTTAGTATAGATCAAAATATATTCAAAATGGTATTTCTAGTTATAAAGTGTCTGACATTAAATAATTGGTCCCTAAATAATATGTTTTTTATTTTCTATGACAACATAGATCATAAGTATGGTAGCTACTAATTTAGGTCAAGAAAATTTACTCACCTTCTTTTTAAGTCCTCCAAAGGTATCACTTTAACACTACAAGGATAACGTTTATTTATTTCTAAGAAAACAATACCCACTGTCCCAACAGAGGCAACAAATGGAAAACAAATAGATTTTTTAGGTTATGTCAAGCGTCAAAATACTAGATTGCCCGCCAAAGCCAGTGTTAAATTAATTTGACGTATCTACTTCATTGTTAAGTAAATATGTCGCATGTACACTGTGTTAGGTTTATTTGTCGTATTTAAACTGCAAATACGACATATATACCTAAAAATATGCAATTTGGACAATTTTGCTTAACAAAGTGGTCATCATTTCACATACGACAAACAAATATTATGGTTTAATTGGCCAGTAATGAATGTTTTACGACATTTTGATTTAACAAATAGATGTAAAACTTTAATATGATGTGAAATACCAGAAAATTTCAAAATTACCAAAAAGTGCAGATACGACTCTTATGCTTAACAGGGCAGTGCACCCAGGGTAAGAAAACGTAACATTTTTATACCAAGCTTAACCATTTTCTATCAAAAAACAACTACTTCCTGGGCTATATGCCCCAACGGACATTGAATTACATTCCAATAGAAAACGTGATGGCGACCGACTTCGTCGATACTTGCAACCATCTCTATCGATTTGCAAATTAACAGGAAGAACCTACTCTTAGACCGGTTTCGACATTATTGTGTCTCATCAGTACGAGGTAAGTAGTTCTTCTCATCCCACAGAGCAGGATGCAGAATAATTCTTTTACGCCAATACATAAACCGTGAACCCACGATTTCATGATATAGTCGCAAAAGCGCCATCCTACCGTTAATTTGCAAACCAACAGATCAAAGGTAACTGTAATTGCAAGATAACAATACAAGAAATACATTTCTATAAGGTGCAGTCAATAAAAAAACTGAAAAAGTGGAAAATTGTTTCCACCCGCACCCAAGATCAGGAAACTTTACAGTTTCTTTACAAAGCTTGACCGTTTTCTATCAAAAAAACAACTACTTCCTGGGCTATATGCCCCAACGGACATTGAATTACATTCCAATAGAAAACGTGATGGCGACCGACTTCGTCGATACTTGCAACCATCTCTATCGATTTGCAAATTAACAGAAAGAACCTACTCATAGACCGGTTTCGACATTATTGTGTCTCATCAGTACGAGGTAAGTAGTTCTTCTCATCCCACAGAGCAGGATGCAGAATGATTCTTTTACGCCAATACATAAACCGTGAACCCACGATTTCATGATATAGTCGCAAAAGCGCCATCCTACCGTTAATTTGCAAACCAACAGATCAAAGGTAACTGTAATTGCAAGATAACAATACAAGAAATAAATTTCTATAAGGTGCAGTCAATAAAAAAACTGAAAAAGTGAAAAATTGTTTTCACCCGCACCCAGGGTAAGGAAACTTTACAGTTTCTTTACAAAGCTTGACCGTTTTCTATCAAAAAAAAAACTACTTCCTGGGCTATATGCCCCAACGGACATTGAATTACATTCCAATAGAAAACGTGATGGCAACCGACTTCGTCGATACTTGCAACCATCTCTATCGATTTGCAAATTAACAGGAAGAACCCACTCTTAGACCGGTTTCGTCATTATTGTGTCTCATCAGTACGAGGTAAGTAGTTCTTCTCATCCCACAGAGCAGGATGCAGAATAATTCTTTTACGCCAATACATAAACCGTGTACCCACGATTTCATGATATAGTCGCAAAAGCGCCATCCTACCGTTAATTTGCAAACCAACAGATCAAAGGTAACTGTAATTGCAAGATAACAATACAAGAAATACATTTCTATAAGGTGCAGTCAATAAAAAAACTGAAAAAGTGGAAAATTGTTTCCACCTGCACCCAGGGCAAGGAAACTTAACAGTTTCTATACCAAGCTTGACCGTTTTTTATCAAAAAAACAACTACTTCCTGGGCTATATGCCCCAAAGGACATTGAATTACATTCCAATAGAAAACGTGATGGCGACCGACTTCGTCGATACTTGCAACCATCTCTATCGATTTGCAAATTAACAGAAAGAACCTACTCGTAGACCGGTTTCGACATTATTGTGTCTCATCAGTACGAGGTAAGTAGTTCTTCTCATCCCACAGAGCAGGATGCAGAATAATTCTTTTACGCCAATACATAAACCGTGAACCCACGATTTCATGATATAGTCGCAAAAGCGCCATCCTACCGTTAATTTGCAAACCAACAGATCAAAGGTAACTGTAATTGCAAGATAACAATACAAGAAATACATTTCTATAAGGTGCAGTCAATAAAAAAACTGAAAAAGTGGAAAATTGTTTCCACCCGCACCCAAGATCAGGAAACTTTACAGTTTCTTTACAAAGCTTGACCGTTTTCTATCAAAAAAACAACTACTTCCTGGGCTATATGCCCCAACGGACATTGAATTACATTCCAATAGAAAACGTGATGGCGACCGACTTCGTCGATACTTGCAACCATCTCTATCGATTTGCAAATTAACAGAAAGAACCTACTCATAGACCGGTTTCGACATTATTGTGTCTCATCAGTACGAGGTAAGTAGTTCTTCTCATCCCACAGAGCAGGATGCAGAATGATTCTTTTACGCCAATACATAAACCGTGAACCCACGATTTCATGATATAGTCGCAAAAGCGCCATCCTACCGTTATTTTGCAAACCAACAGATCAAAGGTAACTGTAATTGCAAGATAACAATACAAGAAATAAATTTCTATAAAGTGCAGTCAATAAAAAAACTGAAAAAGTGAAAAATTGTTTTCACCCGCACCCAGGGTAAGGAAACTTTACAGTTTCTTTACAAAGCTTGACCGTTTTCTATCAAAAAAAAAAACTACTTCCTGGGCTATATGCCCCAACGGACATTGAATTACATTCCAATAGAAAACGTGATGGCAACCGACTTCGTCGATACTTGCAACCATCTCTATCGATTTGCAAATTAACAGAAAGAACCTACTCATAGACCGGTTTCGACATTATTGTGTCTCATCAGTACGAGGTAAGTAGTTCTTCTCATCCCACAGAGCAGGATGCAGAATGATTCTTTTACGCCAATACATAAACCGTGAACCCACGATTTCATGATATAGTCGCAAAAGCGCCATCCTACCGTTATTTTGCAAACCAACAGATCAAAGGTAACTGTAATTGCAAGATAACAATACAAGAAATAAATTTCTATAAGGTGCAGTCAATAAAAAAACTGAAAAAGTGAAAAATTGTTTTCACCCGCACCCAGGGTAAGGAAACTTTACAGTTTCTTTACAAAGCTTGACCGTTTTCTATCAAAAAAAAAACTACTTCCTGGGCTATATGCCCCAACGGACATTGAATTACATTCCAATAGAAAACGTGATGGCAACCGACTTCGTCGATACTTGCAACCGTCTCTATCGATTTGCAAATTAACAGGAAGAACCTACTCTTAGACCGGTTTCGTCATTATTGTGTCTCATCAGTACGAGGTAAGTAGTTCTTCTTATTCCGCAGAGCCGGATGCAGAATAATTCTTTTACGCCAATACATAAACCGTGAACCTACGATTCCATGATATAGTCGCAAAAGCGCCGTCCTACCGTTAATTTGCAAAACAACAAATCAAAGGTAACTGTAATCGCAAGATGACAATACAAGAAATAAAGTTCTATAAGGTGCAGTCAATAAAAAAAAACTGAAAAAGTGGAAAATTTTTCCACCTGCACCCAGGGCAAGAAAGCTTAACAGTTTCTATACCAAGCTTTACCGTTTTCTATGAAAAAACAACTACTTCCTGGGCAATATGCCCCAACGGACATTGAATTACATTACATTCCAATAGAAAACGTGATGGCGACCGACTTCGTCGATACTTGCAACCATCTCTATCGATTTGCAAATTAACAGAAAGAACCTACTCGTAGACCGGTTTCGACATTATTGTGTCTCATCAGTACGAGGTAAGTAGTTCTTCTCATCCCACAGAGCAGGATGCAGAATGATTCTTTTACGCCAATACATAAACCGTGAACCCACGATTTCATGATATAGTCGCAAAAGCGCCATCCTACCGTTAATTTGCAAACCAACAGATCAAAGGTAACTGTAATCGCAAGATAACAATACAAGAAATAAATTTCTATAAGGTGCTGTCAATAAAAAAACTGAAAAAGTGGAAAATTGTTTCCACCTGCACCCAGGGTAAGGAAACTTAATAGTTGCTATACCAAGCTTGACCGTTTTCTATCAAAAAAAGAACTTCTTTCCGGGCTATATGCCCCAACGGACATTGAATTACATTCCAATAGAAAACGTGATGGCAACCGACTTCGTCGATACTTGCAACCATCTCTATCGATTTGCAAATTAACAGAAAGAACCTACTCATAGACCGGTTTCGACATTATTGTGTCTCATCAGTACGAGGTAAGTAGTTCTTCTCATCCCACAGAGCAGGATGCAGAATGATTCTTTTACGCCAATACATAAACCGTGAACCCACGATTTCATGATATAGTCGCAAAAGCGCCATCCTACCGTTATTTTGCAAACCAACAGATCAAAGGTAACTGTAATTGCAAGATAACAATACAAGAAATAAATTTCTATAAGGTGCAGTCAATAAAAAAACTGAAAAAGTGAAAAATTGTTTTCACCCGCACCCAGGGTAAGGAAACTTTACAGTTTCTTTACAAAGCTTGACCGTTTTCTATCAAAAAAAAAACTACTTCCTGGGCTATATGCCCCAACGGACATTGAATTACATTCCAATAGAAAACGTGATGGCAACCGACTTCGTCGATACTTGCAACCATCTCTATCGATTTGCAAATTAACAGGAAGAACCTACTCTTAGACCGGTTTCGTCATTATTGTGTCTCATCAGTACGAGGTAAGTAGTTCTTCTTATTCCGCAGAGCCGGATGCAGAATAATTCTTTTACGCCAATACATAAACCGTGAACCTACGATTCCATGATATAGTCGCAAAAGCGCCGTCCTACCGTTAATTTGCAAAACAACAAATCAAAGGTAACTGTAATCGCAAGATGACAATACAAGAAATAAATTTCTATAAGGTGCAGTCAATAAAAAAACTGAAAAAGTGGAAAATTGTTTCCACCTGCACCCAGGGCAAGGAAACTTAACAGTTTCTATACCAAGCTTGACCGTTTTTTATCAAAAAAACAACTACTTCCTGGGCTATATGCCCCAACGGACATTGAATTACATTCCAATAGAAAACGTGATGGCGACCGACTTCGTCGATACTTGCAACCATCTCTATCGATTTGCAAATTAACAGAAAGAACCTACTCGTAGACCGGTTTCGACATTATTGTGTCTCATCAGTACGAGGTAAGTAGTTCTTCTCATCCCACAGAGCAGGATGCAGAATGATTCTTTTACGCCAATACATAAACCGTGAACCCACGATTTCATGATATAGTCGCAAAAGCGCCATCCTACCGTTAATTTGCAAACCAACAGATCAAAGGTAACTGTAATCGCAAGATAACAATACAAGAAATAAATTTCTATAAGGTGCTGTTAATAAAAAAACTGAAAAAGTGGAAAATTGTTTCCACCTGCACCCAGGGTAAGGAAACTTAATAGTTTCTATACCAAGCTTGACCGTTTTCTATCAAAAAAAGAACTTCTTTCCGGGCTATATGCCCCAACGGACATTGAATTACATTCCAATAGAAAACGTGATGGCGACCGACTTCGTCGATACTTGCAACCATCTCTATCGATTTGCAAATTAACAGGAAGAACCTACTCGTAGACCGGTTTCGACATTATTGTGTCTCATCAGTACGAGGTAAGTAGTTCTTCTCATCCACAGAGCAGGATGCAGAATAATTCTTTTACGCCAATACATAAACCGTGAACCCACGATTTCATGATATAGTCGCAAAAGCGCCATCCTACCGTTAATTTGCAAACCAACAGATCAAAGGTAACTGTAATTGCAAGATAACAATACAAGAAATACATTTCTATAAGGTGCAGTCAATAAAAAAACTGAAAAAGTGGAAAATTGTTTCCACCCGCACCTAAGATAAGGAAACTTTACAGTTTCTTTACAAAGCTTGACCGTTTTCTATCAAAAAAACAACTACTTCCTGGGCTATATGCCCCAACGGACATTGAATTACATTCCAATAGAAAACGTGATGGCGACCGACTTCGTCGATACTTGCAACCATCTCTATCGATTTGCAAATTAACAGAAAGAACCTACTCATAGACCGGTTTCGACATTATTGTGTCTCATCAGTACGAGGTAAGTAGTTCTTCTCATCCCACAGAGCAGGATGCAGAATGATTCTTTTACGCCAATACATAAACCGTGAACCCACGATTTCATGATATAGTCGCAAAAGCGCCATCCTACCGTTAATTTGCAAACCAACAGATCAAAGGTAACTGTAATCGCAAGATAACAATACAAGAAATAAATTTCTATAAGGTGCTGTTAATAAAAAAACTGAAAAAGTGGAAAATTGTTTCCACCTGCACCCAGGGTAAGGAAACTTAATAGTTTCTATACCAAGCTTGACCGTTTTCTATCAAAAAAAGAACTTCTTTCCGGGCTATATGCCCCAACGGACATTGAATTACATTCCAATAGAAAACGTGATGACTTCGTCGATACTTGCAACCATCTCTATCGATTTGCAAATTAACAGGAAGAACCTACTCGTAGACCGGTTTCGACATTATTGTGTCTCATCAGTATTATATTTATATTTTATATATAATTATATTTTTTAATAGTACGGTCAAAAAACCAAAATTGCTTATATATATATATATATATATATATGGTGACTATACTGTATCTGTTAACATAAAAGTGTTTATTGTGACAAAAGTAAAATAATTTTAATTGTAGTTGATAGACAGAAATCAATTTTAATACAAAGCCAGCTTTTACCATAATAAGAGTATAACGGATTATTGTTCTTATACACATTATTATTTGCATTTTGCTTTATTGTAATATATTCATAATTTTGTAGTATTTATTATAATTGCAAATTATTTCTTTTCTATATATATTTATACCGTATAATTATTTCAAACGAGTTGTGATTCATTGTAAGTAATTAAAAACATATAGACTTCCAAGTTACATGATTTATGTTTAATGAATTCGAAGATACTTTTTTAAAAAATTTATTTATTTACTACTTGACAATATATTATAGTTTTAACAATACTCTTCAAAGATCAAAACTAAAAGATTACATATCAAGGGCTCAAAATCAAAAGATATTTTACAAAGCAAAATCTGAATATTTATAATAATTCCTAATCTTGTTTACTAACATCGAAATTAATAAAAACAATGAAAAAACAATGAGAAATATTGTAAACAGAATCATTAAGACTTTTTATTAACTAAAATAAAAAAGGTTTTTTAACTTAACAAAACAAGCAAAAACGTTATTGCGTTTTAACTTAAACATATCTTATTCTTCTAAGACTGTAACTCATGGATGGAATATTCTATTTTAGTTTTTATCATAATTTTTAATAATGAGTTTTTGTTTTGTTAGTAATTTAAAAATCATTTAGAAATCATTTGCAAGTTATGTTTTTAGGATAATTTGATAAGAACTTTGTATAAATAGGGAATTATTGGAATTATCATTAGAATTATATATTATATTTAACTGTCAAATCAATGTGAGCTGTTGTAGAAAATAAAGTTATATAATTGTTAAAAACAATCATTTCCATCGTGAAAACGTAATTGGCGCAGTCAGTAGGATACTGGGGACCTTCATCAAGAATAGTCCCTTGATTCTAATCAACTCACCAGTATTAAAGTATTCGTCGCTCTAAGCAATGAATTTTTAAATTATCTCCTTCTTGTCGAAATTTAAATTTTATTCTTAGATAATTAAAAATTCATCGTTTTAAGAAAGAAGTTAAGAATTTCAAGAAAGAAGTTAAGAATTTCGTCGTGCTACAAGAAAGAAAACTGCAGTACTTCAGACCGTCTGTAAGTACCAAATTTCCTTTCTATTTCCTATTATTTAGATTCTGGAAAGATAATTTTGTTGAAATCATTAATATATTGAAAAATTTCGTATTATTTGTATATATAAATATTTATGTTTGAATTAGAAAATTTACTGAGTGAATTAAATATTGAAAAAGAAAATCTAATTTCTGCTGAAAAATCCAAAATGGCTACAACTAGTAAAATCAAAACTATTAATTGGGATCTTTTTAAATTAAAATTAGAAAATATTAAACCGTATGATGGAGATAATAATACACTCAATAAATTTATCAGGCGATGCGAACGATTAATTGAAGGTTACACTATTTATAGTAATGATGATTTAAATAACTATATCATAGAATGTATTCAAGAGAAATTAATGGGTAAAGCTGAAACTATGGTAGGCAATAGAATAGAACTCAATACTTGGAGTCAAATTAAAGAAGCTTTAAAGCAATGTTTTTCAGATAGGAGAGATTTAGACTGTTTGTTGCAAGAACTAACGCTAACTAGACCTTTTGAAAACGAAATCATGATTGATTTCGGTGCTATCAATTATGGAAAAACAATGCAATATTAACCATTGCGATAAAACAGCTTTGAATACTTTTGTGGCAGGATGTACTGGCGTCCTGAAAAATAATATGCACCTCAACAAACCAAATTCTTTAGAAGAAGCCATGGTATAATGTAGATAAATTTAAAAATTTCGAAAAAATTTATGGTCAATCAATGAACCAAAAAATGTATCAAATAAAAACAATTATAATAATAATAATAATAATAATAATTTAAGAATTCAAAACTTCAGTAATTTCAGAAGAAATAATAATAATTATAATAATAATAACTTTAATAATGACAATAATTATAATAACAACTATCAAAAATTTTCAAATTTTCCAAGTCAGCCTATTAATATACAACAACAATATCAAAAACCTGGAAATTATCCGACTAACGCTTAGGTATTTGGTCCTCCACGTAAGGTTTTTAGACCTAATCAAACTCCAACAAATAAATTACCTAAACCAGAGCCTATGTCAACGACATCTAGGAATTTTTCAGATTATAATAACCGTTTCATTCCATCAGATAATAGATCTTGTAGCAATTTTAATCTATTCAGAAATAATAATCAAAGACCTAATTTCGAATCAATTACGAAACAACTTCTATAACTTTAAACGAACTTGTTGTTAAACAAAAATTCTTGTCAAATTCTGAAATATAAAATTTTAACTGTATTAATCAAGAATATGTAAAAGGTAAATCTAATTTAACTGTTAATAATTTAATTAATATACCAATGTTAGAGGAAAACATCGGGACTTTGCCTGAATTAGATGATTTAGTTGACATTTTTGGTGATAGTAAAAATAAAATGAACGTAATATCAGACGTTCAATTAAAACTTTAAAAATTCTAATAATAGAACAATTAATTTAATTTCAGATACCCAAATAAAAACCCCAAATTTAATTGAATTGATAATAATATTATTGATAATAATAGAAATCCCCTGGATTTTTATTATTATCTAAAACGTTTTTTGAATCATTTAAATCATTTAAATCATATAAGTTATTTAAATCAGGGAATGTTTCAATATTTTCCTCTAACATTGGCAAATTTGTTAAATTATCAATTTCTTTGTGAATTATTTCATGAATTATGTCATCTAAATTTACATCTAAAAATTCAGTTTCTAATGCATTTAGATCGTTATCGAATTTTATTGGCGGCAAAGAATCTGCAACTAAATTAGATTTACCTTTTAAATATTTTAGTTTGTAATCCTACTCTTCTAATTTTAAACGCCATCCTACAACATGTGAATTAGGTTTCTTTAAAGAAAATAACCATTGCAAGGGTTTATCATCAATAAAAATTGCGAATTAATGACCAAAATTGTTTGTAGTCAATTCAAAGGGTTTATTTAAATCAGGGTAAGGTAATACATGCTCAGAGCTTAACAAATTTATACATATATTAAAACAATTAATAAATTCTTGGGTATGTTCTATCTTATTACCTTTTTTTAGACAAACAGTCATTGGTTTCGTTATTTTTGCAAAATTTATGAATTTTCTATAGTACCCTAGCAGACCTAAGAAAGATTTAATTTGCTTTTGTGTACGAGGTATTGGAAAGTTTTTAATTGCATCTATTTTCTTTGCATTTGGTTTTATTCCATCTTTCGTTACTACGTGTCCTAAAAATTCAACCCCTTTATGTAAAAATTCGTATTTATCTAGCTGGATTTTAAAATTTGCTTCTCTTCTCTTAATTTTAAAAATACTAATTATTGTAAATTTTAAATATGTTCTTGAAGGCTAGTGCTAAATACAATTATGTCATCCATATATACCATACATATTTTATCTCGAAGATCTTTAAGAACTTCGTCCATAACTCTTTGAGCATTTGGGCATTTTTAAGACCGAATGGCATTTGAAGAAATTGGTAATGGCCATTGTCGAGACTAAAAGCGGTTTTTTCCATTGAATCTGGTGACACTTCTATTTGATGAAACCCATTTGCTAAATCTAAAGTAAGTAGTAAAATATTGGTCTCTACCCAATTTATCTAACATACCTGAAATATTTGTTACCGGATATCTAACGGAAATTATTTTTTCATTAAGTTTTCTATAATCTATCACCAACCGCCACTTTTGACGTCCAGAAGCGTCTAATTTTTTGCTTACTATCCATATAGGTGAGCTCCAAGCCGAATACGATGGTCGTATAATGCCTCTGTCAAGCATTTCATTAATCTGCCTTTGAACCTCCTCTCTCTGGACATAAAGCATATCTATAAGATTTTACGTGTATTGGGCTTTCATCGGTTGTTTTAATAAAATGTTTAATTTTGGAAGTAAAAGTTAAAGTATAACTTGGATTGAAAAATAAATCAGAAAATTTTCGGTTATAATTGCACAAGTGCATAAAAATTACCGATAATTTTGCAAGAAAGCGTGTTATCTAAAAATTGCACAAGATTTTTTTCATATTTTGGCGAAAGAGCCCGACTCCGAAGGAGGAGGGCTCTTTTACAAAATATGAAAATAACGGAGTGCAATTTTTATAGATAACACGCTTGAATGTAAAATTATCTGGTCATTTTTATGCACAAGTGTAATTCAATGGAATATTTCACGAATAAAGAAATAAGTATTGATTTTTTTCTGAGAAAAATCACATACTACTGACAAAGACTATGAATAAAATTATGCTAGACATGCTTTCAAGTATATCTGACATTTATCAGTATTGTCAGTCAGTGTTGTTGTTATTGGTGTCATGCCGACGGGATGTTTTCTCAGTGCAATCATCGCTCCGCAGTGCAATTACCGCTGTAATTTTTCGATAATTGCATTCCTTTTATGACATATATTATACATGAGGGTTTATCTAAAGATACTGAAATAGTTTCATCGGTTGTATTGATTATTTCACAAATTGCATATCCGTTTCTTGCTATTGTTAATGTTTCGGGTATTTGTAATTTATTTAAATATGTCTCGGTAATTAATATTTCTCCCTCAGCTACACTTACGGGAAGTGATTGGACCTACTGAAAATTTAAATTTTATTTTTGCAGGAGACATAAACGTTATTGGATTTGCTACATTTTTATTAAATAATTTTTTTATTAGTAAAATCTATATTTAAATTCATTTTCATTATATATTATGTTCTACCCCTATGATCCCATCGAAGAAATCGTGAAAATCATATAAAATAAAATTTATGTTCCCATTACGATTAAATTCTTTAAATGCTGGTATATTGGCTTGAAATTTAACACGTTTACTAACTAAACTGGTTTTTATATCTACGATAGAATGATAAATGTAATTTGAATAAAGTTTTTCTACTATTAAAGGTCTCAAAATTTTAGTGCTACCAGAGTTACAGTTCCTGGAATAAAGAAGCTATTATTTATAATTACGTATTTATAATTACGCAGGAGACCTTATGTCTAGACGCTACGCTTTGTTTTATTGAATACTTTTATTTTCTACTTTATAATTGCGCATTATTACTGTAATTTGATATAGAAGTAAATATCACGTACTAATTAATATATAAAGAAGAAATATTGTTTGTAGTAAGTTAGTATCTAGTAGAAGTATCTAGTAGTAATAGTACTCAGTAGTAGTAGTTACTCAGTTAAAATTATAATTCTGTTAAAATAAATTTGTTAGTTCTAATTGAAATATTTGTTTTTAAAAAACAAGTGTCAAGTCAACCGAACATAACTGGCGCAGTCAGTAGGATATCTCCAAAAGTGTGCGAACTAGTTCAAAAAAATTTCGGGTGCTTTCCATTTTTATGATTAATTGGCGAATCCTGCTCCAACAGAAAACAAAAAAGAACTTTAAGCAAGGGAGAACGAACAAGAATAGTCGTCTCTTATTTGCAAGTCCGAGGAACAAGAATTGTCCGAAGACTCAACCCACGGTGAGCCATCAATGAAAAGATATACTTTTAAATATTTTAAAACGGAGAACTCATTAGAAAATATTGTTGAACAAATAAATAATTTAAAAATAAATGATACTATGGCTCAACAGAACTATCAACTAATTCGTTATTAAGCAGAAAATATTCCATATTTTAACGGTAATCCTAAACAAATTAATATATTTATTTGTGAAAATTTTATTAATAATCATAAAGATCAAAGATCAATTGTTTGTTTAGTCCAAGATATCATATATTTAAAACCTGACAGAAATGAAAGTCCTGTAGATTTTGGTTTAAAAAGTAAAGATGCACGAAGTTTATTATTTTCTAAAATTAAGGTTTAAATTATCATATGCAATTAGTAGTTAGATTAAAAAATCCAGATTCAATAGAACAAGCTCTTGCTTTTTTTAGAGAATAAGAAAATTTCCTTTATTTTAAAAATAACCTTAATGAATAACAATAATAATAATAATAATAATAATAATAATAATAATAATAATAATAATAATAATAATAATAATAATAATAATAATAATAACTCCATAAGAATACCTACATCGACATCCAGAAAGCGGTCATCTTGAACACCTGCCACTCGGTCCGTAAGTTTTTTAATACGTGACAAAAGAGCCTATTCCTCCTGATACTTGTATCTGAGGATAGGTGAATATTCCAGCATTATGCTGAGAAGTCTGTAATTCAGTCATAATAATAATAATAATAATAGTAATATAAATAATTCTAGAAATCAAAATAATCATAATAATAATGTTAGATATAATAATTTTAATAGAATTATAAAAATTATAATAATAATCGTCAACAAGCTAGTTTTATTTCACGTCCAATTGATTTTTCAAATTTTAAGCATTTTTCAATAATAGATCCAATAATTCCAATTTCCGATCAAACTTTAATTCTAATTTTAATCAAAACTATAGATCTAACATCAATCCCAATTCTAATAACTTGAAGCCACAATTTCAAAATTATCGTCCAAATAATACTAATCGTCCCGAACCCATGGATACTTCTTCTAGCAATACTCATCGTAGTAAAAATACTAATATAAATTTCTTTAAAAATAATAATCCTCGTCATTACCACAGAAGAATTATTTACTCAAAATGTTTCCGAAAATGACAATCATGAACAAGTAAATTTTCAGAGGCCTCCACATCAAACTAGACCCGAAAATAAATGCTGTCTATTCAATTTTACCCAAAATTATAATTCCAGAATTAAATGCAACTTTTTTAAATGATACAGGTTCAGGTAAAAGTTTTTTAATTGAAAAATTAGCAAATAAATTTTATAAAAAATATATTACAAAAGAAAACTCCCCATGCTATTTCACTTTATCAATTCCAATATTTCTAACATTTAAAGAAAAAGATTTCCACAAATTTTATTTATTTAATTTTTCACCAAATTTCGATGGTTTAATTGGATACGATTTTTTAAAACACATTGGTGCCACTGTTAATTTTAAAGATTTTGTCATAAGAACCCCTAATACTATTTTACCCCTTTATGCCGCTTCTAACGACCCTAAGTTAAAACAAAAAATTTTTGACCAAGTAGAAATTATAATTCTTCCTAGAATGTCCAAACAGATAAAAGTTCCACTTGATAAACCCCAAGGTATAGGTATACTAAATTATGTTAAACTTGGCAATGCAGAAATCCCTGAATGTTTAGTAAATATAAAAAAATTCTTATGCATTAACAACGATAACAAACATTTCTGAAAATCCTGTAAAAGTAATATGTAATGATCCCTTAAATGTAGATTTAATTAATGAAGAAATATAGGAAAGTTTAAAATGTAATTGTATTGAAAATATGGATATTGATAATTTTTAACTAGATGAATTACAAACAGAAAATTTAAAAAGGTTAAGATTAGATGATTGTAATAAAGAAGAATATAAAGCTATTTATAAATTATGTCCTGAGTGTAGAGATATTTTTATGTAGAAGGTACGCCGTTAACATTTACAAATCACATTAAACATAAAATAAATTTAACAGATGAATCCCTGTATATACTAGAAATTATTATCGTTATCCTGAAATTTATAGAAATGAAGTAAAAGCTCAAGTTGACAAAATGTTAAAAAATGGTATTATAAGAGAATCAAATTCACCTTTTAATTCACCAATATGGATTATAGAGGAAAAAGCAGACGCTAGTTATGTCTAGAAACCGATGAAGTTGCAGAAATCGCCAACGTTCTCAGAACTTTTATCTTGTTGCAGGTGTTCATTTTTGTTAGTTGTAAAATTATAATATATAAAATCTCACTCTTTGTTCAGCTCTCATCCAATAAAGCTGTAGTTATTTAAAAAAGCGATATTTCGTAAAGAAAATTATAATTGGCGCAGTCAGTAGGATTCGCGCAAGTCGTGAAAAAATCTAGCTTTATAAATAAAAGCAAAAAGTATACAGTGCGTACCGTTATTCCGGTTTCTCGAGTATATGTGTAGAAACTTTTTAACGTTTAAGTGCGAATTCCAACGAACAATCGTTTTACCCTTGTGTGGTCAGGAATTAAGAGCTGTATTAAATAAATAAATAAATAAATAATTTTATAGCTCTCTAGTATAACATGTTACATGAGCAAGAAAAGTAGATTAGATTACATATGTTAGAGTAAGGATATCTCAAAAAAAAAACATAACAGAAAAGAAAGATTCGGACTGGTTGAGTTGCCATCAGTCATTCATTGGTTATGAATGCTCTATGTTTCGTTGCTTCGCTTATAAACCTGTGAAGCTTTTGCATTATCCTAACGTTGTTTGAAGTTAATAAGACGTCAAGGTCATCTGAATATCTCTCAAATTTTACTAACGAGCCTCGTAAACCACTATACATCGGACAAGTCAGGATGATGTGCTCAAGGGATTCAGGTGTTTGTTGGTTACAAATTGTACATATTGATTTTGTTTTAATCAGGTACGAGTTATTATTTACATATATGTACAGAGTTTCGGTATTAGTAGTGCGTAATTGTTCAATTAATCTTTTAATATAGAAGGGGGACATGATATTTTTATATGCATGAGATTTTGCAATATCCCATTTGTATCTTTTAGTTACGAACTCAGATTTTGCATTGCTTTCCTTTTCTAAATAACGCTCAAAAGCTAAGGCAGCCACACAACTTACATGGTCGGAAATGAATTCTGTATTAATATAAAAATTGTCCGATGTATGTGAAGTCACCTTGATAATCATCAAATCTGTGTGATCTGTGTGATGAAGCCCAAGTTCTCAAGTAACTCAACCAATAACCCTCCTCTGAGTGTAACAATACATCTTTAGATTGGGAAGGTTCAACGTTTATATAGGGTGTACCAACCTTATGACAAACTTCGGTAAATGGGTTGTTTTAGAAGATATCAAAAAATGTTTTTGTTGTCTTTAGGGTCCATATTTTGAAATTACCTTAAACTATACAGAGTGTTGTATAACTCCGTTACAAACCAAACATATGATTTTTTAAATGGGAACCCCTGTATATTATACAGAATTCGGACTGCTCACATTTTTTGAAGATTTTGATATAAGGTTTTGATACATTATACAAAGTCCTTCAGAAGTTTTGAACACGTTTGTGTGAAAATCGTAGGTAAATCAAGGCTCTGTATCTTATTGTAGGTTGAAAAAAAAAATATTTTTCCTAACACAGTTTCGTAATATGATACAATGTCGCCGTATTCTATTAAATATTAATTATTTATCCTTTTGTATACAGGATGGACGATAACTCGAACCTTTCATTTTCTCTCTTCTTTCAAATGGAATACCCTGTATTTTATATCATAAATAGAATACCCGATTATGTTTAATTTTTGTTAGGCATTCCCTATTCCCAAAGTTTATGAAAACAATCCTTAAAAATAATAAGTTTTAATAAACAATATGTTCTAAATAAAACAAGTCTCCAAAAGTTTAATTCTAACCATAATATTAAACTAAATGTTCAAAGTGTTCACCGTTAACATCAATGCAATGCTGCAGTCTAAGTTCAAATAATTGACTAACATTTTTCAGCATTTCAACGTTAACAGATTGAAATGCTGCTGTAATTCTCTCTTTCATGTCGTGTTTAGTAAAAATCCAAATTAGTTAAATCGGGAGACCAGGCTGGCCAATCATTTGGGCCCCCTCTTCCAATCTGTTATGGAATTCGGTATTGAGATAATGTTAACGGTGAGCACTTTGATCATTTAGTTTAATATTATTGGTTGGAATTATACTTTTGGAGACTTGTTTTAATAAGAATAAGTTGTTTATTACATTTATTGTACTAACCCTTACTTTTTGGAAGTCCATCTTATTAAGAATAATAAAAAACTCTTCGTTTGAACTTAGCTTTCAAGTTTATTTAAATAAATTATGTTTTAAATTATAATGACGATACTAATTAGCAAAACGGCCGTTATTGTAACTTAAAACATAATTTTTTCAAATAAACTTGGAATTTAAGTTCAAACGAAGCGTTTTTTATTATTCTTGTTTATTACAATTTTTATTTTTAAGAATTGTTTATTTCTTTAATAGGTTAATAATGGTTTACAATAAATATTACAAAATAACTCTGTTTTTATAAACTTTGGGTATAGGGAATGCTTAACCAAAATTAAAGTTACATAATCGAATATTCTATTTATGATATAAAATACAGGGTGTTCCACTTGAAGAAAGAGAGAAAATGAAAGGTTCGAGTTATCCCCCACCCTACAATAAATATTACTTTAAGTACACTACACCTAAGATAAAAAACATGAGATTTATTAGTATCCTCATAAACAACCACATATTACAAACATCAACAATATCAATATACTTTAGTTCCTTTAAATTCGTATCTACTACTACTAGTATTAAGATACCCCCACTGCCTCTGGCCCTTTGTTTATCTTTTTAAGTTTGGCTATGGTAAAAGCTGTAGTTATTTAAGAAGTTAGGAAGCACAGGGTCAGTGGAGGTATTCCAAGTTTCAACAAGACCTATTATTGAGAATCTGCAAAAATTATGAATATCATGGGAATCAAAATTGTTCAAATTGTTCATGCCTTGACAGTTCCAGAATAATATATTTAGTTGGTTCATATGTGAATATGTTACTTTATTTTTTAAGGAGAAAAACTCTACTTCACCATTTTTGACGATACTACTGTCTTTTTTCTTTGTTAAACGTCTTCTTTTTTGGTTTTGCTTTGTCGCCAATGAATTATGTGTTAGGTTTATGGATTCGTCACTTTCCAAAGCTGAGTCTTCCACGCATCTGCTCTGCGCGGAGTAATCTTGATTCATTGGTCCATCTCTAATCTGAGGCTCACTGAGCTGTCTTACATATACTTGATTATATCTAATAATTACATCCATTTCTTGTGCCTTGAGGTCCTTAGTAGTTCTATTCTTCATCTTCTTAATATAATTTTTTTGAAGAGATCTTCATTAACTCTGAAGGAGGTTTTTTTTTAAATTGGTACAGTTTCTCAGAACCTCATACTTTTTGTGTAGCGATACAAAACTTAAATTGATTGTACTAACCCTTTTTTTGGAAGTCCATCTTATTAAGAATAATAAAAAACTCTTCGTTTTAAAAAAACTTCCACTATTTATTTAAAAAATTGCTGTTTTAACCTCAATAACAGCCGTTTCGCTTGAATTAGCATCGCCAGATTAACATATTGAAGTTAAATTTTGTTTGTTTATATCTAGGTACCTGATGTTTATTAGGTAGTTATAAGGCTAGACCAAGTATGGAAGTAATAAGACATAACAATATTAAAGCCTAGATGTTATCAGCCCTAAGGGATAATCCTGGATGTACTTCCCTCTAAAATCAGAATAACTGTGCATTGATATAGAAAAACCAGAAAAAAACTATATCATGTTGATCTTTACAATAATTTTATATAATTGTGTTACAATTACGTCTTATCTATGTATAAAATGAAGACTAAATCAAAGCAAACACTTTAAAAGTGGAGAACTTCTCAGATTTATTTGTTCATTAACAACTTTAAATTGTGGATCTGCTAGATGTCTTTTTATTTCAAGTTTTTCAAGGAAATCTAAATTTTGTTTTTAATCACAAGTGTGTAGTATTTGGATGTCATTGGTATGTAGGAGTGAGGTTGGATGTAGGTGTTTTGCATAATTTGACTTATTTGGTTGTTTTAATCTGTATGCTCTTAAATGTTCGTTAAATCTTACTATAAAATTTCTTTGTGTTTGACCTATATACACAGCATTACACTTTGGACAATTAATTTTGTAAACACCAGATTTTTTTAATTTGGGCAATTTTGTTTTTACATTTAACAATTTTGTATTAACATTATTTTTGAAATTTTATTGGAAATACTTCCACAATATGTAATATTTTTATAACTTTTAATTTCTTTAGTTTGTTTAGGAAATATTAGTTGAAGTGACACATTCTGTTCTTTCTTATTAATTAATGTATTTATCAAATGAATTGGGTAGCTATTTGTTTTATGATATCAATTTATTTATCAAAGTTAATTTTGTCCATTGGAATTGAAAATGCCCTATGTATCATAGAATTATAAGCTGCTAATTTATGTGTTATAGGATTATTTTAATTATAGGTACTGTATGGTTACATCTGTTTGTGTTGGTTTTTTGTATATTGAATAATTTAGTAAACTATTTACTTTTTTAATTTTTAAATCTAGAAAATTAATTGAATATTAAAAATTAAATGAATATAAAGTAAAATTATTTTTAGGATGCAAGGTATAAATATAATTAAAAAAACATATCTAACTGTCGTTCGCTACCTACAAATCCTGCTTACACATCATCAACATATCTATACCAAATTACAATATTGTTTTTATTACTAGAATTAAAGATTATGATTTCTAAATTATCCATAAAAATATGTGCTAAAATTGGAGAAATGGGACTTCCCATTGGAAGATCCTCATTTTAAATATATACTTTGTTATCAAAAATAAAATAATTTTGACTAATGCATACATTAAATAAGTCAATTATATCTGATATTATTCCTGAATGGATATTTCTTTCATCTAATAGCTTTTTAACTAAAACTATACATTCTTTAGGAGGTATTTTAGAGAACATATTAGTTACATCAAATGATACTAATTTAGTATTATTTTGTAATTTACATTTATTTAATTTCTTTATCAAATCTAATGAATTTTGTACTGAATATTTAGATGTGTAACCATAATTATTTAGAATAGTATTTAATTTTTTAGCTACCTTTGTATTAGGAGTGTTAACATACGAAATTACTGGTCTAATCGGTTTTGACTCTTAATGTAATTTAATAGTTCCATATAATTCTGGACATTAAGGATTTTTATTTACTAGGTATTTTTTATCATAGTCATTTAATAGGTAATTTGAATCGTTTACATGTTCACTTATTTGGTTAGAAAATTTTTGAGTGGGATCGTGGGAATCCAATTTAAAAGTCCAATTAGATAAATCAGAGTTTTTACACATAGAAGTAGCTTATTTAGGTCATGTAATTAATAAAGATGAAGATAAAATTAAGGCAATTAAAGATTTTCCTATCCCTCAAAATCAGAAACAAATAAAATCATTTTTAGGCTTGACAGGTTACTATAGAAAATTTATAAATAATTTTGCTAAAACTGCTAAACCATTAACAAATTAATTGAAAAATAATGCAAAAGTAATTCATTCACCAGATTTAGAACATTAAATAAAACCGAACAAAAATATTCAACCATAGAAAAAGAACTTTTAGGTATAGTCTGTGCATGTAAAACTTATCGACCTTATTTATATGGAAGAAAATTTATTATTCAAACTGATCAGTATGATTTAGTATGAATATTTAATTTAAAAGAACCCAATTCAAAATTATTACGATGGAGATTAAAATTAGAAGAATTTAATTATATAATAAAGTACAAACCTAGTAAAAATAATATAGCTGACCCTCTTAGTCGTATTGAATTGCATGCTATTGAACTTGAAACAGAATCCAATGTAAATAACGCAGGAGACATTGACTTTGGCATTGAAGAATTTGTACAAGATTTTGATAAAATGCAAAATATAAATGATGAAAATAATCCTTTAATAAATAATGGATGTCCAAATGATACTGAAACTATTCACAGTGCAGATTCTTCTAATGAACAAAATTTTATGCTTAAAGACGAAATAATAATCAATAAATCATATTATCAAATTATAGTAAAAAGGCACCTTATGATGATTTTATTAAAAGAAGTTTTGAAAATTTTTATGGTAGAAATTATAAAATAAACAATAGCTGATAATCCAAATAAAATATTACAATTTTTAAAAGAAAACTTAACAAAAAATACTATTTATCCCCTGAAGTCAGAAATACTTTTCAAGATATTTTACTAAAATAAAACTTATAGAATGCACAAAATTAATTAATAATGTTTTACCAGAAGAAATAACATAGTTAATAAAATATAAACACGAAGGAAAAACAAATCATCGCGGTATTAATGAAACTGTTTAATTTTTGAAAAAGAATTATTATTGGAAATCATTAAAACAAGATGTTACAAAATATATAAATAATTGTGAAATTTGTCAAAAAACTAAGTATAATAGAAAACCTATAAATCAACCTCTTATATTAACAAAAACTCCATTAAAACTTTTTGAAAATATTCTTATTAATACTTATAAGAATGGAACTCATAAATTTTTAACTATTCTAGATACATTATCTAAATATGGTCAGGCATATCATATTTTGGTACAGCAATTCTACACTACATCATCATGAATCTAATTCCTTAGTAGAAAGATTTCATTCTACAATAACTGAACACTTAAGAATTTTAAAAGAAAAAGATAAAAATTCAGATATTGATTTTTTAATACCTTATGCAATAATAGCTCATAATAGTACCATTCATTTATCCACAGGTTTTACTTCTTTTGGATTAGTGTCAGGTCATGCAGAGAGTAAAGATCCTATGTCTATTTTACCCAGTGAAGCATATACTTAATTTTTTAACGCTCATAAAATTAATACTTAAGCTTTATATTCATTAGTAAAAGAAAAAGAATCAAATAATAAACAAAAAGTTATAAATAAAGTAAATGAGAAAAGAATAGAGAAAATTCCTTTTATTGGATCAATTGTTTATAAACAAGTTGAAAATAGAGGTAAACAGAAAAATAAATTGAAAGGTCCCTATACATTAACTAAAATTTGGTTAGGTTAGGTTAGGTTAGGTTAGGTTAGGTTAGGTTAGGTTAGGTTAGGTTAGGTTAGGTTAGGTTAGGTTATGTTAGGTTAGGGAACAGGGAAAAGTTGAAATTGAACATAATAAAACTAAAAAGAAATTAACTGTGCATTTAAATGAAACTAAAATTATTCACATTATTTCAGATTCACCATCGGATTCATCTTATTGATGCAAGCTAATGATGTCCTATTCCATGATGTTAATAATTACCCCGGAATACTTCCTTACAAATTAGGTACAACAAAATTAATTTCATCATATTTGTAATTTGTTCAAATTTATAACCTACTCCAATTATATCCCAATTTTATGCGAATAAAGAAAATACAATTAATTTTCATAATAGTATTAAGTCTCAAGAAGTATATGTGGCAGAATTTGAAAATTCATTTATTCCATTATTTACTTTACAAAATAAAATATAAAAACAAACTTTTCAAATTGATCCATTATTAATCAAAAATAATAATGTTATTAATAAAAGAAGAATATTATATCCTTTAGGTTCACTAATTAAATGTATTACAGGAAATTTAGAACAAGGTGATGCAGATAGAATAAATACTTAATGAAATTGAACAAATAAAAATAAATCAAGATAAAATTAAAAATAACTTAATTAAACAATTAACTTTATTAAAAGAAACAATTAAACAATTTAAAAGTATTACAAAAAATATTTCACATAATCAAAATATTTAAAAAAAAATTGATTTAATAAAAAAGAATTTAATGCTAATTGAAAGAAAAACAGAAAGTAATTTACAAACATTTATAATTATAATTAAAATAACGTTGTTGTATCAAACAATTTATGATATCTTGAAGTAGCCATTTCTTTTGCAAAAAGTAAATACCTTACATAATTCAATCATAAATCCAGTAGAGTTTTTAAAAGCAATAAAACAATGCGATTTACCAAAAAGTTTAACATTTCCATTTGAATTATCCACAGACAATATCATACAGTTAGAAAAATTAATTAATATAAAAAGTTTTTCAATAGGAGCTACGGTTACGTTTATTTTAGAAATTCCTATTGATGAAAAAAAATATACTATACTATTATCAGTTATTTTCTATATTTGTCCCAACAAATGATTCCCAACATTACTTTCACCTTCCAAGAAATCTTTTCCCAGCACTCACGGACAATAATTATGTGTTTATGGACAATGTGAAAATATTATAAAAAGACAATATATTTGTGAAGAGAATCAAAAAATTGTAATTAAAAATAGTGCACCTTGTGAAGTTGAACTAAAAAACTTTAAAGACCCTTCAAATTGTGAACCTTATAAAATAAAGATTACTGAAATTCACTATACCAAAATTCGAGAAGGAACATGGATTTTATCAACTCCTCAAGAAACAGTAGCAGAAGTGAAGAAACACTGAAAAGAATACCATTAATAGGAACATATCTTATAGAATTAAAACCCAATTTAATTAAAATTGACTCATTAATATTTCAAGCAAATAAGTATAGTAAAGTAAACTTTGAAAAAATATCTTTACCAAGTATAAATGTCAATTCAAAACTTTTTTAAAAACTAATAATCCAAAACATTTATTAATTAAATCGTTAAAATCAATTAATCTAAAAGAAACTCAAACTCAAACAACGAATAATGGAACAACAAAAAGAATTAGAAGAAATTAATTAACCAGTATATTATACGAAATCAAGTTTTTGGACTATATTAATGTACTTAATAATTATTGGAATAATAAGTTATATAGTTTGGAGAAAATGCAAGAAAACAAAAATGAAGAATCAAGAAAAGAATAAATTTGTTTCGTATAGAATCATATCCTGGAGGATATGCTTCTTTCTGAAGAGGAAGGAGTTACAGTTCCTGGAATAAAGAAGATATTATTTATAATTACGCAGTAGACCTTATGTCTAGACGCTACGCTTTTTTTAATTAAATACTTTTATTGTCCAATTTATAATTGTAATGTGATATAGAAGTAAATATCACGTACTAATTAATATATAAAGAAGAAATATTGTTTGTGGTAAGTTAGTATCAAGTTAGTATCTAGTATCTAGTAGTAATAGTACTCAGTAGTAGTAACTCAGTAAATTGAAGTTAAATCTTTGTAATTTTTGGTAAAACAAATTTGTAAGTTCTAATTGAAATATTTGTTTTTAAAAAACAAGTTTCAAGTCAACGGAACATAACTCCAGTATCTATTAAAAGTTTTAAATTTGGATTTTTAATTTGGAGATACGGTCACGGATTATTTTGATGCTATATTAATTTATATTATCTCTTTTTGTTTCTTACAGGAACCTCCCGAAAATTTTGAGCCTGTTCTACATTTTCATATTAATTAAAATGCTCGTATTCAATATTATTATCAATATCCTCATTTTCGTCAGATTCGTAGTTATTAGTATAAAATTCTTCAGCTATAAAATTTGGATTTTAATTGTTATTTCTGAATTGGTTATTATTAGATCTATTTATTGGAACAAAACGATTATTATTTACTCTATTATTATCTGAAAAATTTCTAGAGGTTGTTGGCATAGGCTCAGGCCTGGGTAATTTATTCTTTGAAATCTGATTGGGTTTGAAAGCATTACAAGGGGTCCAAATACCTGTCCATTTGTTGGATGAGTTTTTGAAATTGCGGTTGATAGGTTGTCTTGGAAAATTATGATTATTATAATTATTATTGTAGTTATTATTATCATTATAATTTTGATAATTATTAGTTCTTCTATCGTTTTGAGAATTTTATAAATTTAATATTATTATTTTTATTTACTTGATTTCTATTTTCATTCAATTGTCCGTATAAGTTTTTAAAGTTTTCAAATTCTTCAACATAAGCCATAGCATCTTCTAGAGATGCTGGTTTTTTAAGATGCATGTTATTTTTCAGGACGCCAGTACAGCCTGCTACAAAGGTATTTGCAGCCGTTTTATCGTAATGATTTATTTGGCATTTCTTTTCAATTTTATGCAAGTTTATATCGTTATTGATTCTAAGAATAACCTGATTTTTTTATAACTGTATCCTAGCACCGAAATTAATTAAATTTTCGTTTTTAAAAGGTCTAGTTCTGGTTAATTCTTGCAATAAGAAATCTAAATCTCGCCTATCTGACAAGCATTATTTTAGAGTGTTTTTAATTTTTTTCCTGAATACATTTTACTATACATATAATTACTTAAATCAGCATCATTATGAATCAAATAACCATCAATTAATCGTTCGCAACGTGTAATGAATTTATGTGTTACTGTCTTTATTATAAGGTTTAATGTTCTCTAGTTTTAATTTAAAAAGATCCCAATTAATAGTATTTGTATTAGCCATTTTATTTACTTGTTTATTTACTTATTTACAAAACTACACAAACAAACTGAATAAGATAAAATAATGTTGTTTACTGCGTTTCCTGTATAAATTGTAATAAAAAATACATAGGTGTGGCATTTCAATATCTTAAATTACGTTGTACACAACATAAAAGTGATAAAAAACTAAAAAAAACGAAAGTGTGCTATGTCGGAACATGTTTTAGACGAACTACATTACAAATACTTTAAAAATATTGCAATTCTTGATTTGAAAAGAATTTATCATAGAAGAAAATAATTGGAGATATATCACATAAATAATTGTGAGAGCCCGATTAATAAAAAATCTGACATTGAGTCTTTGAGTTAAATTTACACTTATTTATTACATTATAAAAACTTAAACATTAGTGATAAAAGTGAGAACTACGATTCCACGATGGAAATAAGTGTTTTTAAAAATAAAATAATTTATTTAACAACGGAGTTTAACAACATCTGGTATACAATTTCGTATATAATAATAATATTCTTACAAACTATTTATATAAATGTCTTATCTTAATTGTCTCAAAAACTTAAACAAGTAAATTATATTTTAAGATATAAAACCTTATAACAAAATGAAATAAAAATGTTAGCAAAAAACAAAAATGGAATTCTTAAATTTATTGTACTAACTCTTACTTTTTGGAAGTCCATCTTATTAAGAATAATAAAAAACTCTTCGTTTCAACGTAACTTCCAAGTTTATTTGAAAAATTTTTAAATCACAATGACGGCCGTTTCGCTAAGAAGCATCGTCAGATTGACATTAAAGTTACATTTTGTTTGTTTGTAGCTAGGTACCTGATGTTTAGGTTGGATCAAGGTTAGACCAAGTATGGAAGTAATAAGACATAACAATATTAAAGCCTAGATGTTAATAGCCCCAAGGGATTATCCTGGATGTAATTCCCTCTAAGATCAGTATAACTGTGCAATGATATATAAAAACCAGGAAAAAACTATATCATGCTGATCTTTACAATAACTTAATATATTTGTGTTTTACAATTATGTCTTATTTATGTATAAAATGTAAACTCAATCAAAGTAAGCAGTTTAATAGTGGAGAACTTCCAAGATTTATTTGTTCATTAACAACTTTAAATTGTGGATCTGCTAGATGTCTTTTTATTTCAAGTTCTTCAAGGAAATCTAAATTTTGTTTTTTATCACAAGTGTGTAGTATTTGGATGTCATTGGTGTGTAATAGTGAGGTTGAATGTTCAAAAATAATATCTTCGGCAACATCTGCAATAATTTCATTCAAATCACACAATAATGTTGGTACAAAATTGTTAAATGTAAAAAGAAAATTACCCAAATTAAAAAAATCTGGTGTTTACAAAATTAATTGTCCAGAATGTAATGCTGTAGATTTAATGAACACTTAAGAGCATATAGATTAAAACAAACAGATAAGTCAAATTATGCAAAACGCCTACTTGAACATCCAACCTCACTATTACACACCAATGACATCCAAATACTAAATAAATATGAAAGTTACGTTGAAACGAAGAGTTTTTTATTATTCTTAATGGAATTCTTCCTAACTGTAACTCTTACCTCCCTAAGAACGAAAATACGGTATGTATTTTTCGCTTTCTTCGCTGAACTCATCCTTCATCCTTCATCCTTCATACTTCATCCTTCATCCTTCATCCTTCATCCTTCATCCTTCATCCTTCATCCTTCATCCTTCATCCTTCATCCTTCATCCTTCATCCTTCATCCTTCATTCCTTTTTTCATTCTCATCCTTCATCCTTCATACTTCATCCTTCATCCTTCATCCTTCATCCTTCATCCTTCATCCTTCATCCTTCATCCTTCATCCTTCATCCTTCATCCTTCATCCTTCATCCTTCATCCTTCATCCTTCATCCTTCATCCTTCATCCTTCATCCTTCATCCTTCATCCTTCATCCTTCATCCTTCATCCTTCATCCTTCATCCTTCATCCTTCATCCTTCATCTCTTTCATCCTTTTTCATCTCTTCATTCTTCATCTCATTCATCCTTCATCTTTCATTTTTCATCTCTTTCATCTCTTCATCTTATCATCTCATTCGTCATTCTTTCATCTTCATCTCTTTCATCTCTTCATCTCTTCATCTTCATCTCTTCCTACTTCATCCTTCATCCTTCATCCTTCATCCTTCATCCTTCATCCTTCATCCTTCATCCTTCATCCTTCATCCTTCATCCTTCATCCTTCATCCTTCATCCTTCATCCTTCATCCTTCATCCTTCATCCTTCATCCTTCATCCTTCATCCTTCATCCTTCATCCTTCATCCTTCATCCTTCATCCTTCATCCTTCATCCTTTATCCTTTATCCTTTATCCTTTATCCTTTATCCTTTATCCTTTATCCTTTATCCTTTATCCTTTATCCTTTATCCTTTATCCTTTATCCTTTATCCTTTATCCTTTATCCTTTATCCTTTATCCTTTATCCTTTATCCTTTATCCTTTATCCTTTATCCTTTATCCTTTATCCTTTATCCTTTATCCTTTATCCTTTATCCTTCATCCTTCATCCTTCATCCTTCATCCTTCATCCTTCATTCTTCATCCTTCATCCTTCATCCTTCATCCTTCATCCTTCATCCTTCATCCTTCATCTTTCATCCTTCATCCTTCATCCTTCATCCTTCATCCTTCATCCTTCATCCTTCATCCTTCATCCTTCATTCTTCATCCTTCATCCTTCATCCTTCATCCTTCATCCTTCATCCTTCATTCTTTATTCTTTATTCTTCATTCTTCATTCTTCATTCTTCATTCTTCATTCTTCATTCTTCATTCTTCATTCTTTATTAAAATTGAAAAATATTTGAAATTAATTGAATGTTTTTTAAAAATTATTAAGCTTCTTTCTTCCTTTTTGATAATGAAAATGATTAATTAGATGATTTTAAAATTGTTAAGTTTCTTCCTTCTTCTTCATCCTCTTCTTCTCGGTTGGAAGTGACAAATAAGGATGGGTAGTCGTCTTTAAGGATGGGAATAAATAGAAATAATGTGTGTAAAGTTATTTGAGTGGAGGAATAGTAACATGCTAAAATATCCTTAAATTGAGGAAATCCGTCTGTAAATATTTAATCTTATTTAAATTATTTTTACTTATTTATTGAATTACAAAGCGAATCTAAATTTTGGGAATAGAGCTATTCAATACCATCTAAACTAATTCGATTTGGGGTATCAAAATATAAAATATATTAAATTAAATTTCCTATTATTTTAAAATCCTTTCAATCATATAATGACAATAAATTAAAATTAATTTATATGGTCGTCGATCGATGAATTAAGTTTTCTGGGTTTGCGTACGATGCTTTTGTGATATGTACCTTTGTCGGTTTCTAACAATATCCCACTGTCTTTTACGATTTTTGTTTGTTTAAATTTGGGCATCTTTTTCTCCCATGCTTTTGTACCTACATACGCTATTTGTTGGTCTGAATAATCTGGAGGATCTAATCTATTTTGATTTGCTTTATCGGTTAATTTTTGTTTTGTTTCTTTTACGAATTTTATCGTATATTAACTTAGTGGTTTGTTTGTGATTTTGGATATAAAATGCACAACAATTTTCCCTTGGAAATAAAGTCCATTTCATCAATAACCGCATTTCGTAACGCTTTAAAATTATACTTGGTAAAAAGAGCTTTGTATGCAGTTGACGACTTTTTTACATCTCACGCACTGGAACGTTAATTTGTGATATTTATTTATTTTGTTGTTTGTTGTTTTTTTTTTGTTGTTACTCTGACTAAATTAAAATTTTAAATTTTTTTTATATTACTTATTATTTATCTTTCTCATTGTATAATGTATACATAAAGTATACATTTATTTTATTTTTTTAACTGAACTTTCGCAATGTTTATATTGTGAAGTTTTATTTTTTTGTGTTTTATGTTTTATTTACTTGTAGATACTATTGTATTACTGTTTTAATATGTTTTTTGTTATTTTGTTATATGTGATTTGCTGTTTTTTAAACAGCCTTGTCCATAAATTAAAAACATTATAATATCGGGTCGATTATGCTGGACTGATCTGTCCGTTTGAATGTCTCTATCCCAGTATAGAAGATATTTTTCATTTTTCATTATGTGTTGTGGTGTGTAATTGTAGTATGGGCTTTTTTCCTGGTTCAGTTCTAGTTTGTATGCCAATTCTGTATGGATTATTATTATTATTATTTTTGGGGGTTCTCATCTTATTAGGATGGTTTCATTATTCAGTGGGGCTTGTGGCCAATCACTGGTAATGGTAGGGGTGCTCCGCTCAGTCCTATGGTTTGGGCATTCTTTGATGTTAAGGTATTTTCGTGTGATTCTGCAGGTTTCCATGATGACGTTTTTCTGCATGTTGACGATTAGTTTCGGTTTTAGTCCCAGTTTCTTCAGATTGGATTTTAGAGGTTTTCCTATGATTCCGTTAGTTGTTATTATGATGGGTATCACAGTTACTTTTAATAGTTTATGTATTGCTCTGTATTCCTCAGCTAGATCATAGTATTTGGTAAGCTTGGTTGTTTCAGCATTCTCAAGGTTATGGTCACTTGAATGGGAAATGTCGATGAGGTAGGCTTCCTTTTTGTTCTTATCAATGAATGTGATGTCTGGTCTGTTGTTTGGGGTTGGTCTGTCGGTGATAATGGGGATGTCCCAGTAAAGACGGTGTCTTTCGTTCTCTAGGACTGTTATCGGGGTGTATTTGTAATAGGGTGTTGAGTCTTTTAGGAAGCCGCATTTCTTTGCAAGTTCTTGGTGCACTATTCCTGCCGTGAGGTTGTGTCTGTGGAGATATTCTGTTTCAGCTATTTTACTGCAACCAGCGGTGAGGTGCTCAATGGTTTCCGCGGCATTACCACAGAGGCCGCACTTGTCTTCTAGATTCGTTTCCTTCAGAATGTGCTTCCTGTAATTCCTTGTTTTGATGACCCCGTCTTGAATTGCTGTTATGAACCCTTCTGTTTCACCATATAGACCTCCTTTAGTTAGTCAGTTCACGGATTATTATTATTATTATTATTATTATTATTATTATTATTATTATTATTATTATTATTATTATTATTATTATTATTATTATTATTATTATTATTATTATTATTATTATTATTATTATTATTATTATTATTATTATTATTATTATTATTATTATTATTATTATTATTATTATTATTATTATTATTATTATTATTATTATTATTATTATTATGAATTACAGACTTCTCAGCATAATGCTGGAATATTCACCTATCCCCAGATACAAGTATCAGGAGGAATAGGCTCTTTTGTCACGTATTAAAAAACTTACGGACCGAGTGGCAGGTGTTCAAGATGACCGCTTTCTGGATGTCGATGTAGGTATTCTTATGGAGTTCCAGTCTGGCGAGGCTATCTTCAAGGGTTCTAGGTATCAGGCCTGTAGATGACATAATAACTGGAACCACCTCCACTTTGTCAGCGTGCCACATCTGTCGAATTTCAAAAGCAAGATCATTATATTTGACAATTTTCTCTTGATACTTATCCTCGATGTTGTTATTATTTGGTACCGTGACATCTACCAGAAGGACTGAGTTGCTTCTTTTATTCACCACCACAATATTATTATACTTATCCAAAACGTTGTTATTGTTTGGAACTGCAACATCGACTAACAGCACCGATTTAGCTTTCTTATCCACTACTACAATTATTATTATTATTATTATTATTATTATTATTATTATTATTATTATTATTATTATTATTATTATTATTATTATTATTATTATTATTATTATTATTATTATTATTATTATTATTATTATTATTATTATTATTATTATTATTATTATTATTATTATTATTATTATTATTATTATTATTATTATTATTATTATTATTATTATTATTATTATTATTATTATTATCAAAAGACTTATGCACTTACTCAGCTATTGCTGGTAATATTTACCTATCCCGAGCGTAAACGCAAATGGGATTAGGCTCAAAATTTACATATTTAAAAATTTTCTAACAGTATGACATGTGTTTAAAATTGCCGCTTTTTGCAAGTCAATAAAAGTGTTTTTATGCAGATCGAGTTTTTTAAGACTGTCTCCAAGACTTTTGGGAATGAGTCCAGTTGATGATACGATGATCGGTACCACTTCCACTTTTTCTGCATGCCACATCTGTCCCACTTCTATGGCAAGATCGGTGTACTTTGCCATCTTTTCATTATACTTATCCAAAACGTTGTTATTATTTGGAACTGCAACATCGACTAACAGCACCGATTTAGCTTTTTTATCCACTACCACAATGTCGGGTCGATTATTCGTCACCTGTCTATCGGTGATAATGGACCTATCGTAGTAGAGTCTAAAATCTGCATTCTCGAGCACTGCCTGTGGATTATACTTGTAATACGGTGTATAGGTATTAAGCAGTCCATATTTGTTGGCCAGTTTCTGGTGGATAATATTACACAGCTGGTTATGCCTACGTAAATAATCCGTGTTGGCTATGGTTAAACATCCTGATGTGATGTGTTGTATGGTTTCCGATGTTTGTTGGCATCGTCTACACTTGTCCGATGTAATAGTTTGGTCCCTGATAACACATTTTTTGTAGTTGTTTGTATTGATTACTTGATCCTGAATGGCCATCATAAATCCTTCAGTCTCTGGGAACAAGGTACCGTCAGCAAGCCACCTATTTGATGCTATTTTGTCAATGTGCGGTTGGTTAAGGTCGTGATGATGTCGACCATGTAGAGCTTTTTGGGCCCATTTTACGTGTTTCTTAGCATCAGTTGTTATTTCTAAATCCATATTAGGGTCTGCTAAATTTAGAGGCGAGTATTTCTTATCTGCTCCTATGACAGATTTATGTAAATTCGATGACAGTGATTTGGTAACAAAGAAGTCTCGCAATTTATTTATCTGTTTGTTATGCAGATTTATTATGTCGCATAAAGCTCTTCCTCCCTCCTTTCTCGGTAGTGTTGTTCTAAGCACTGACGATGTTGGATGGTGACATCTGTACTTTGTCATCATAGTCCGGGTTGTTCTCTGAATATCTTCCAATTCGGTCTTTGTCCATTGTAAAATGCCGAACGAGTAGGTCAACACCGGTACGGCATATGTATTAATAGCTCGGTTTAGGTTGCCTGCGTTCAATTCAGATTTTAGTATGGAACTTACCCTTTGTGAAAACTAATTCCTGATTTTGGACTTGGACTGTTTTTGGTCCAACAACCTGGCCTGTTGAAAACCCAGGTATTTGTATGTTTCCCCATTTTGCATAGCAGCGATTATCTCTCCATTAGGGAGCGCCAAATCTCCATTAATAATTTTTCCCTTCTCGATGTTCAAGGCTCTGCACTTATCTAATCCAAATTGCATACGTACATCCCTGGAAAACCTTTCGGTTACATCCAGAAGATGTTGGATTTGTTGCTGATTGGAAGCAAAAATTTTGATGTCATCCATATAAAGGAGGTGGGAGACGGTGCAGTTAGTATTTTTATTGATCTTAAGATTGAAGCCAAGTTTAGTGTTGTTGAGTATGGTAGAAAGTGGATTCATTGCCAAACAGAACCACAATGGACTAAGTGAGTCCCCTTGGAATATTCCCCTTCGAATAGAAATGTCGTTAGTCTTAATATACTGACCATTAATATTTACCTGAAGGCTTGTTCGCCATTGCTTCATCGAAGCTTCAAGAAAAGAAACTATGGTGGTGTTTATTTTGTAGATGTTTAAAACGCTTATTAGCCAGGAATGAGGCACGCTGTCAAATGCCTTACGGTAGTCTACAAAAGCAGTCGAGATGTTGCGACATTGCTTTTGCGCTTGCCTTAGGATCACAGAGTCGATAATAAGCTGTTCTTTGCAACCCTGGTGACCACGTTTACATTCCTTTTGCTCCTCTGCCAAGATGTTATTTTGGTCCACATGCCTGTAAATTCTGTTAGTAATGCATGATGTTAATATCTTGTAAAGCGTTGGAAGACATGTGATTGGTCTATACTGGGAAGGATCCTGTGTGTTGGCTGTTTTGGGAAGCATATGGGTTAAACCATGAGTAAGAAAGGCAGGAATGTCCTCTGGATGTTGAAGGATATGTGTAAATTTCGATGCCAATACTTCGTGCAAGCTGCTAAATTTTTTGTACCAGAAATTTTGGATGTTATCAATTCCTGGAGCTTTCCAACTATTAATCTGTCTTATAGCTTGGTTTACATCAGCTGTTGTGATGTTATCAAACATCATTGGAGCAATGTTTGATTATTATTATTATTATTATTATTATTATTATTATTATTATTATTATTATTATTATTATTATTATTATTATTATTATTATTATTATTATTATTATTAATTATTATTATTATTATTATTATTATTATTATTAATAATAATAATAATTATTATTATTATTTTTTTTTCCTTAAAGGCATCGACAACTATGGTCATCAGCCTTTCGTCTGCTTATTAAACGTTGACACCATTTCTTAAATTTTGTTGTACATATCAATTTGTCTTAGATACATTAATACCTTATTTGTGTTTTTTTCCTGCATCAACTAAGCCATATTGTTGTGGAATTGTAACTGCTGTCGCTTTAAATTATATTTGCTGCATTCCAACAGTAGGTGATTTACATCCAGTTCCATTACGCATGTATCACACAAAGGCCGATTTCTTCCTAAGAGCATATAAGAGGAGGTCAGGTTTGTATGACCGATACGTAATCGTGTAATAATAACTTGTTCTCTACGTTTTAGGTTTATTACACTGGCTGAAGGATCTACAGTCGGTTTTATTTCCTTTAACTTGGATGGTGTGCTATTCCATTGGTTTTGCCACTGGGTAAGTATTTTCTTTTTCAGGTGAGTTTTTGTGTCACCAAGGCTTACGTTGTTAATATCGGTTCTGCCAGATTCAGCAGCTTGCTTTGCTGCTAGGTCTGCATTTTCGTTTCCGATAATACCCACATGACTCGGGACCCATATAAAGACTATTCTTTTACCACTAGATTGAATTCTATGACAGTTTTCTATTACAATTCGAGTTAGATGGTCTGTAGCGAATGTATTAGATATTGCTTTTAGTGCACTAAGCGAATCTGAACAAATAAGATTAGTTTCGTTAGAGCCGCTCTCAACGTATTTTAGTGCTTTATATATTCCATACATTTCTGCCGTAAATATACTAGTGTGTTTTAAGAGGGACCACCCGTAGCTATCATTGTTGACAGAAATTGCACTGCCCACACCTATATCAGTTTTTGATCCATCGGTAAATATGGTTAGGGCGTTTTGGTATTGGTCCAGAATACTTCGGAGTTCGTATTTTATTATTTCGCTCGGTGTATCGCCCTTTTTATATTTCAGACACTCTAGGTGTACCATAGGGGCTTTAATTTTCCAAGGAGGGTCTTGGTTTTGTGACACAAATAATTCGGGTGTTTCCTGGTCTAATTGTTCCATTAATTGTTTTGCACGTATTATCGCTGGTCTAGTTACTGTTGGTCTAGATTCGTATACAGCCTGCAGGTCTTCGTTTCTCACACTATCAAATATCGGGTGTTCAGGTTGTAATTTGACTTTTACGAAATAGTTGGCGATTAATATTTTCCGTCTATATTCTAGCGGAGTTATATCTGCTTCACAGCATAATGATAAATATGGACTAGTCCGATACGCACCTAACGCCAAACGAAGGGATGTATTTTGGATCTGTTCTAGGGCTTGTAAGTGTGATTTCCTAGCTGAGGCGTATATAATGCATCCATAATCTATTTTATTTAAAATTAAAGATTTATATAGGTCTAGTAAAACTGTTTTATCTGATCCCCATTTTATACTGGCCATTGTTTTTATGATGTTTACCCGTTTTTTACATTCAATTGCCAGGTTAGCAATCTGCTCTTTCCAATATAATTTCTTGTCAAAAATTAAACCCAGAAATTTTATTGTACTTTTTATTTCTATTCTATTTCCGTAAAGAGTCAGGTTGGGATCGTTATGCGGTTTTCTCAATCTGCAAAAATGTATACAGTGAGTTTTACTGAAAGACATTTTGAGCCCATGATTTTCGCAATACTCCAATAATAAGTTTATCGTAGTTTGCAGTTTTGTCTCTATCTCTTCTATTTTTGATGCCGAGTAATAAATGGCTAAGTCATCCACATACAGGCTCTTACCAATTTCTTCTGGGATAACATCAGCTAGTCCATTAATGGCAATGATAAACAACGCTACGCTCAATGTTGATCCTTGAGGAATTCCGTTTTCTGGTTGATGGGTTTCTGATAGACATTGTCTTACTCTGACCTTAAAGCATCTATCATTGAGGAAGCTTTCAATAAATTTTGGTAGATAGCCCTTTAGACCCCATCTAAGCATGACTTCGAGTATCCCATACTTCCATGTTCTATCATATGCTTTCTCTATATCAAACAAAACCGCTACTGTATGCTGCTTATTTAAATACCCGTTCTGAATTTTATTTTCCAACAAAACCAGTTGGTGTCTTTCCCGGATTTAGGGATAGCAATAATGATAGCTTCTTTCCAGAATTTAGGGTAAGTACTTTCTGTCCATATTTTATTAAATAGTTTAAGTAAATAATTTTTTTTATTTTCAGGAAGTTCACTGATCATCTCATAAGGAATTTCGTCTTTACCCGGTGCAGTTTTCTTAGTAGCAGACAGGACGTGTTGAAGTTCGTGTAGCGTGAATGGTTCATTGTAAGGTAAGTTTTCATTTGTACTAAAGTCTAGCAATATGCGTTCCTTAACACCCTTAATGGCTATAAACTCTTTAGTATAATTTTTAGTGTGGGTTAATATCCAGTATTTTTATTATTATTATTATTATTATTATTATTATTATTATTATTATTATTATTATTATTATTATTATTATTATTATTATTATTATTATTATTATTATTATTATTATTATTATTATTATTATTATTATTATTATTATTATTATTATTATTATTATTATTATTATTATTATTATTATTATTATTATTATTATTATTATTATCAAATTAATTCTCACTTAATCAAGTGATATTTCTCGTCTGAGATGACGGGCTGTACCAAGTCGTCTCAGATTCTATTGCATTTATCGAGGAATGATCTAATTATATTACATGTTTTCAGAATAACAGACTTTTGTATGTTGGTATGGATGTTTTGATTAAGACCAAGTTGTTTAAAATGGGTATTAAAGATATGTGGGGTGATACCGGTTGTAGAAATAATAAGTGGTATAATAATTACTTTTTTTTGTTTCCAAAGTCTCTGAACTTCTGTGGCTAATTCCGTATATTTTGTTATTTTTTCATTGTATTTCGTTTGAATGTTTGGATCGTTAGGTATTGATATGTCTATAAGATAGGTGATTTGTTCTTTTTTGTTTTGGAAAACGATGTCTGGTCTATTGTTAGGTATTGTTTTATCTGTACGAATTTCTACGTCCCAGTATAGTTTGTATTCATTGGTGTCTATAATAGTGGTTGGGGTGTATTTATAGTATGTTGTTTCTTCTTTAATAAGCTTATATGTATTTGCGAGTGCTTGATGAATAACTTTTCCTGCCATGTTATGTCTTTCGGTATATTCTGTGCCTGCTAAGATTTTGCATCCACCGGTAATATGATCTATCGTTTCCTTGTATTGGTGACATTTTCTGCATAAATTGGTGTGTATATCTGGGTCTTTTATTATATATTTTTGGTAATTTCGTGTGGCTATGACTTGGTCCTGTATTGCGAGAAGAAAACCTTCTGTCTCAGGAAAAAGTTTTTCATCTTCGAGCCATTTATATGTGAGTTTTTTTGATATGTAGTCGTGTGGTATGTTGTACCTATGCTTTCCATGTAGTTGCTTTGTTGTCCATTTATTAAATTTTTCTTCGATATTTTGTGTGGGAGTATACATATCCGATGGATGACTGGTTGAGGATAGATCAAGAGGTGTGTACTTTTTGTCAGCTTTGCAGACTGCTTGATGAAGGGATGTTTGTTTACAAAGGAAGAATTTCCAAAGTTGCTGGATCTGTCTTGTATGTAGATCTTCGATATCTATCAAACCTCTTCCTCCTTCTTTTCTTTTTATTGTAACTCCTTCCTTACAAGAATTGGGATGGTGTTTTCTATATTTTGTGAGTTCTGATTGTAACATGTTCATTGACATGTTCCGAGCGTAAAATTAATTTAATCACACGTATAATTAAATCCTGCACTTAATCATAAATGATAAACATTTTTCACTATCTCACGACTTCAAACCATTAAAAAATACCTTTCGGACGACCAATAGACACAACCGTTTTTGAACGTTGAGAACCCGTTAAAAACTAACCAATCAGAACGCTCGAATTCCTCCCCTAACGAAAATGAACCGTTAATATAATTGTAACGCAGAGAGAACTCTTTCCTTTAGCCTTCTGCCTTTAAAGAATGAGCATCATTTTGCGTATTAACGAATTCTTACCTTAGCCGTTGTAAGTACAAAATTTTTATTATTAGACATTTTAATTCATTTATCAATTTATCTTTATTACTCAGTTGAACACAGATATTAATAGCATTTCAAAATAATAATTTCTAGATATTTCCATAGATAACTAAAGCCATAATTGAACCTTTTTTTATTTAGCCACGTGGCAATTCATGTTAATATGCATGTATTTTTAATACAATCAATAATCGACATTATTTATTATTTTTAAATGAACTAATAATTAATAACTTAACTTTTAATATATATATTTTATAATACTTTTCATGAATTTAACCTTTTTGCTATTCAGCCACGTGCTGGCATGCCGAAATGCATGTATTTTCAATATATTCAGTGATCGATAGTATTTAATACTTTCAAACAAATCAACAATCAATAACGCAACTTTTGACATATACAATTTATAATATTTTTATTAAAAATAAGACTTTTTAATTAGAAACTAAGAACACACGTTTCAGAACATAGATTATAACAAACCGAACCAAGTTTTGATTAGTAACGACTCACATTAATCATTCCTAATTTTTTAGTTTAACCATTATCACACCTATTTTATTTTATTTCATACCATTTGTTAAATAATAAAAATATGAACATTGTTGAGTGCCCGGCAAATAAAATGATAGTAAGGAATCAAATTCAATTGCCGTCCGTTCTCCAACAATTTTCATATTCCATAATTTTTTGATACTCCTTTTCCTGATACACTCTTCTCTCACAGATTTATACGGCCCCAAGTTACCGTCCAATGTAACTCCAGGTTACCTTAAAAATACCTCCAAGTTACCGTTGAAAATACCGCAAATTATTAACTCCAAGTTACCGTTGAAAATACCGCAAATTATTAACTCCAAGTTACCGTTGAAAATATCGCAAATTATTAGCAAGTTACCGATAAAGCACCGATCCAGCTGACTACACCTGAAGTTCGAACTCTCCGGAGAAGTCCCCCAGGTCTGCCTTCCTATAGAAGTCGTCAAAATCTGTAACCAACCGAAGCCGTACACATACCGCTGTGGGAGAAATCCGAAACCCTAAGCTAAGTACCTAACCTTTTGTGGCAAAATAAATTTGAATTTCTTACTTGAGTGTTTGTTTTAAACCCACAGATTTGCTGTGTGTGGTTGCCTATCGGTATCAGTATTTTAGTTTTTTATTGTTGTGTTAAAGTAGTCAAAATATTTTTAATATTCATTTTTTCTTTCTAGTTAAACTTTAAATTAAATAAGGTGTTCTAAAGCAGTGGCGCCCTCACCCATCAATCATATCCTATATACAGAGTGTCGCTAAGCTGGAGCGTACCCACCCCTGAGTTAAAAGGTCTCATAAGCCGGGACAGCTCTCGAGGTAGTAATTAGTGTTACAAATTGGCTTCCTGCCTTTTTGGGATATATATTGCTACAAATTGGCGCCCTAGCTTTTCGTCACGCTGTATATAGTGATATTTGTCGAGTTTCTTTAGTTTTTTTCAGTTCTATCTAAATTTTAACTTTAACTTTTTTGATAATTAAATAGTAATTTGCCTTCAAATTTTAATTTTTAAATAATTTCTTAGTGCATTTTTTTTTTCTCTCTTTTTGATATTTTGATTAGAATCAATTCAATTCATATTTAATATCTGATAGTGGTGTGTCTTAACGTTTCTTATTAAAAACAATAAGGAAATTTTTATTAAGAAATAATAAAGAGTTTTTTATTTTTAACATTTTGGCTTATGTGCTGAATTAATTGAAAATTTTGCTTTACTTGATATTGTTTAGGTAACATTTATTGATACCGTTTATGTTTGCTTATTCTCTTTTAATGTTTAAACTTTTTGAGTAAATATAGCTAAATACCTTTATCTATTTATCGTACCTTTTATGTCTGTTTGGATTCTTACCTTTAATAGTGTGGATTGCTATTGTTAACTTAAATATCTTGGACTTATTTATCTTTACCGTACCTTATCTTATCTTTTTATCGTTCTTCTTAAATATTTTCAAGATGCAGGTTAATCATTTGAAATCACATGAACTTGCATACGAAATCCATATAAGAAATGTTTCTGTCCCTGATTCTGATGAACAAAAAAGGAAAATTCTGACAGGCCTTCTTGCAGCTGAAAACTTTAACAGGAGCATGTCTTCCCCTGTTAACACACTCTCTTTTGAAGATGACATATTACAGATTACAGACTCATTTAATGATGTAGCAGCACTTGTTAGTCAATTTAGTGGCAACAAAAATGATCCAATGTTTTCCATAATAAATTCAAAGTTAACTCATTTAACTAATAGATTACACAGAGTAAATTACCAAAACACTGAACAACATCAAACCAAAGAAACATTAACAAATAAATTAATACTTTTAGAAGCAGATTTCGCAACCAAAATAAATCTTTTATCAAACAGATCAGATGACACCTTACTTTCAAATCCAATAACTTCTCCCACACAATCTAATGTCTCGTATCAAAAACATGATCCGGTTTACAAATGGAACGTTTTCTTTACTGGTAAAAATGAATCCCTTCATTTATTTTTAGAAAAAGTTGAAGTACTCAGACTTTCTAGGGGTGTTACCGAAAATGAACTTTTCTTACAATCTTGTGAACTCTTTAAGGATAATGCTTTCACTTGGTATCTTAATAACCGCAGTAAATTCCATTCTTGGAAGGATATTGTTGCTAAATTAAAGGCTGATTTTTTGCCATATAGTTATGAAACTGATTTAGAACTGGAAATTTCAAACCGTACTATGGGTCCGAATGAACCAGTTACTGTTTATATTTCTTCTATGATAGGTCTTTTTAATAGATTATCCACTGTGGTTGATGAACGTACTCGTGTTGCTAAAATACGTAGGAACCTATTACCTTTCTTCATTTCCGCTTTAGCATTGCATAATCCAGTAACAGTTGATGAATTAACAGACCTCTGTAAAAGAATTGAAGAATCTCGAGTGTGGTCAGATAGATATAGGTCACCAAATTCAAATCATTCTAGAACTCTTGAACCTGACTTATCTTGCCTTTATGTCCCTTCTGTGTCAAATCAAAGACAAAAAACTACTAATGTCGCCGCTTTAACTTCATTAACCTGTTGGAACTGTGATAAAATTGGCCATTGTTACTCACAATGTTTTTCTACAAAATCTATTTTCTGTTATGGATGTGGTGCTAAAAACACTACGAAGCCCAAATGTCGTAAATGTAATTCAAAAAACTTGAGGCAGACTGGCTCACCGAATCTGGCAACTGTGTCCAGTCAAGTACAACAAATTTTTCGGCCAGAAAACTCAAGGAAGAACAAAAAACAGTCAAACAGGAATTCAGAAAACCAAAACCCACCATCGAATCAAAATTAACTTTCTCCACCTCTAATGCCGAATGGAAAAACTATCTTCTTTTTGTTAAAAACTTTTTATCTAAGAACAATTCAAATAACTTAAATAAATCATTACCTTCACAAACAATCATTTCAAAACCTTTATTAACGGAAAACAAAATTCAGTCATCTAATAATGAAAATCAAATTGCCTTACCTACAATGGAATCAAATACCGTTTCAGTTTCAAGTAACTCTCGTCCTTTATTTGCAAAGAAACCTAACGATAATAGACCTTATCTTAGAATACAAATTTTAGATATTCCTGTCTTAGCTATGGTAGACACAGGTAGTAATTCTACAATCTTAGGAAATCAAGGTTTTTCATTATTGCACTCTCTACATTTACCCATACATTATGAACCAAATTTTAGTATCACTACTGCTGACGGCGTTCCACAACAATACATGGGTTATATCTCTGCTCCAGTCACAGTAAATAATATTACAAAAACATTAAAAATTATGATAATACCGTCCATAACTCACTCTCTCATTTTAGGAGTAGACTTTTTAGGCTTGTTCAAAATAGATATTAGTTTTCAAGATTTATCTTATTCAATATTATCCTCTAACTGCGTTATTAACACAATACAACCTATCTCTTCCTTATCAATAGATGAAAAAGAAAAACTTGATGATGTAATAAACTTATTCTCTTCTCTTGCTCCTCCTGATCGAATCGGTAGGACTCACCTCGTTGAACACGACATCGATACCGGTAATGCCAAACCTGTTGCACAACGTCAGTATCCCTTGTCTCCTGCAATGCACACACTTTTAATCAAAGAAATTGAGGAACTACAACGTCTGGATGTCATTCAACCTTCTAATTCTCCTTGGTGTTCACCTCTGTGGGTTGTTCCGAAAAAATCTGGTGAAGCCCGACTATGTTTTGATGGAAGAAAATTAAATAAAATAACTACTCCCGACTCGTATCCTATGGCCCAAGTTGATGTCATTCTTAGTAAACTTCGAGATGCAAAATTTCTTACTTCAATTGATCTTAAAAAAGCATTTTTACAAATACCTCTTTCTGAATCTTCCCGTCCTAAAACCGCTTTTGCAGTCTATGGTTTAGGTCTTTTTGAGTTCAAAACAACTCCTTATGGTTTGATTAACGCTCCTAAAACTATGGCACGTCTTATGGATATCGTAATTGATCCATCTTTAAAACCTTATTGTTTCTGTTATTTAGATGATATCATTGTCGCTACTCCTACTTTTGAACTTCACATAGAAATCCTTAAAAAATTATATATTCGTCTTAAAGAAGCTAATCTTACAGTAAATTTTAATAAATGTGAATTCTGTCGTGATTCCCTTAAATTTCTTGGTTTTGTAGTCGATACAGCTGGTCTCCGAACAGATGAGGATAAAGTTTCTGCAATTCTAAATTATCCCACACCTAAAAACACTACCGAAATTAAGAGATTAATTGGATTAATTCGTTGGTACCGTCGTTTCATAAAAGATTTTTCTTCCGTTTGTTCCCCAATAACTGATCTTCTGCATGGCAGAAAGAAAGGACAATCTATCTCTTGGACTCCAGAAGCCGAAAATGCCTTTATCGAAGTCAAAAAACGACTTACTTCTAGCCCAATTCTCGCAAGTCCCGATTTTTCCAAACTGATGCCAGTGACACTAGATTAGGAGCAATTTTATATCAACAATGTGATGGTATTGAACACCCTATCGCTTATGCAAGTAGTACCCTTAATAAAACTGAAAGAAAATATAGTACTACAGAAAAAGAACTTTTAGGAGTAATTTTTGGCTTTGAAAAATTCAGAGGTTATGTAGAAGGAACACATTTTGTACTTGAAACAGATCATTCATCTTTGCAATATCTATCAAAACTTTCTAACCCTTCAGGACGTTTAGCCCGTCTCTCTCTTAGACTTGCACAATTTGACTTCGAAATTAAACATAGAAAAGGAACCACTATGGTCGTTAGCGATGCTCTTTCTCGTTCATTTCCTGATATTTCTGTTATTGACGTTAAAACATTTAAACCAGATGCTTGGTATACCTCTATGATTAAAAAAATTGAGAACAATCCTGATTTATACCCTACATTTAAAGTCGAAAATAATATTCTTTATAAACACGTTTTTTCTTCAAATCCAATATCAAGCAATTTATCTAACTGGAAAATTGTAGTTCCCACCGCAAATAGAGCAGATATTCTTAAAACTTTTCATGATAGCGAAACTAGCGCCCACCTTGGGATTTCTAAGACAATTGCTCGAATTTCAGAACTCTATTATTGGCCTAAACTCAGAAATACCGTATCTCGTTATATAAATAAATGTTCCGTTTGTTCTTCTTGTAAAACTCAAAATTTGCCCAAGGCCGGCATAATGGGTCAATATAAAGATATTAACTTTCCTTGGCAATGGATTTCAGCCGATTTAATAGGACCTTATCCCAGATCTTAAAATGGCAATAGATTTGTTCTTGTAATAACTGATTGGTTCACTAAATTTTGTCTTGTCCATCCTATGCAAAATGCTACAGCTTCTAGTATCGTCAAATTTATCGAAAATCAAGTTTTTCTTATCTTTGGAGTCCCGCAAATATTTTCTGTCGACAACGGCACAGTTTTTACCTCAACTCTTTTTAAAAACTTAATGGAACAATATAAAGTACAAAAGATTTTCTACAATGCCCGTTATCACCCTCAAGTTAATCATACCGAACGTACTAATAAAACAATAGTTACCGCTTTACGTTGTTATATTCATGACAATTCCTCTCATAAAAATTGGGACACTTCTTTGCATAAGGTCGCGCAAGCGATAAGAACTGCAAAACATGACGTTACAGGATATTCTCCCGCTTTTCTGAATTTTGCTAGAAACGTACCTTTAAGTGGTGATTTTTATGGAGCAATTTTTGATAACGCTAACAATCTGATTAATATTTCAAATAAATTACAATTAGTTGATGATCTCCAAACTCTTCCTAAACTTTATATTGATGTACGTAAAAAATTAAAACAGGCTTATGACAGAAATTCTAAATATTTACGAAAAAGGGACATTGAATATCATGTTGGTGACCGTCTTTGGAAAAAGAATTATGTACTTTCCTCTAAACGTGATAATTTTGCAGCCAAATTCGCTCCTAAATATATACCGTGTATCGTTCATAAAGTAGTTTCTAAATTAGTATATAACCTTAGAGATTTGTTGGGTAATGACCTGGGAAATTGGCATGTTTCTGATTTAAAAGCACAATTTATTGATGTCGACGAAAACCTTCCTGATGATTCAGATAATGAACGTGATTACAATGATTACATTTAATTAGAAATAATAAACTTTTAGCATCAAACATTTTAATATATCTAAAAAATATAAATAAATCATAAATAAATAACTAGTAAATGATATTAACTATAGTAAATTTTTTTTGTTAGTCATCACTTTAAACACGCTTCACTGTACTGGATATATTGTGTAGGAACCCCTCATTTGTGACTTCTGTGCGATGACCTATGGCTACCGTGGACGCTAACAGGCAACCTCCCAGAATAATCAGTTCGAGTACTCCTTTACAATTTGACCAGTATTGCATTAGTCTTCGTCTACATATTCTTGTTTGTTCAATATAACTTTTAATTTTTTGCTCTTATTTTTTTATTACTTTTTTTATTTTTTTATTTTTTTTTTGTACCCTTATTTTGCCACACTACAATATATAACCGTCTACATAATCATACCATATACAACTTGGCTCCCCCATTGACTTTCCCCCGTGTAGAAAAGGAAGTAGACCAAGCTACATGGAGTTTATACCGTTCTCCGGACAAAACGGCTCCTTTTCTTATCCCGCATAAATTTCATTCTGTTGAACCACATTAGAATACCGGATAATTTGATAACACAACCGTGAAGCTCTACATTGCTAAAAATGTATTTTACTGTCCCTTCAATTTTTGGTCCCCATTTTTTGCTTTACATATTCCCCCACCGAGTTTTCTTACCGTTTCTCAAACAAAAAACATGGTATTTTGTTAACTTAGAGTCAACGATTGACGTGTCACGAAAGGCGTCAGGCCCCAATTGGATCGGGTTGGCCTCTGCTGGGTGGCGGCTTGCGCCCAGTATATAAACATAATAGGTCCGAAAAAAAAACGACTGCTTAGTCCTTTTTTTCTTCTTCTTCGCACTTCTCTTATCTAATACCTTTATATTTCTCTTTCCTAAATCTATATTTTCCTTTCTTACCGTATCTTTAATAATTTAACTTTTTTCGCCTTAATCTTTCAGGTTGGCCAAACTTTCATAAAGTTCTGTGCTGACGTACCGTATTCCTTAACAGGGTCATGGGTATAGTGTTAGTTCTACTTCTTATCTTCTTACCGTATATCTAACTACCTTACTTCCGTAATTACAAGCCTTAACTAATATATTACATTTAATTATTTTTTTTCAAACATTTTCACCGTTACCGCAACAAATAAATAGTATCTTTACCGTTTACACTTTGAATTCAGTACCTATGTACTTTTCTTTTGTTTCAAACCACCTACCTTACCTTTTTTTACGCTGTCTATAGTGACACTTTATGTATTTATCATTGTCGTTGTAAGTTCCATATGGAACACTATAGTGCTGTCGTCTTGCCAAATATTTTTGACTTATAAGCTAACAATTCACCCTAGGTGACGTCATTATGACATATTTTTGTTTATTTATTGGTTGGAAATTAGGCTATTTCATTAAGTAATAATCAGGATTCCATGAGAATTGTACTTTTTGATAAATTATGACTGATAGCACTTTAAATATTTTTATGGGTGTCCCCCTGTTGGGATGCTTTGTTTCGAATTCACTGGAATTACCCCGCTATGCGAATCTGGAAGTCCAGTTATCTTTCGAAACATTTATCGTACCGTATCTTATCGTATCTACCGTACCGTATCTTACCGTTTTATATACATTGAGAATGTATCGTATGTTTATTTTTTTCTCAGTGTATACTTTATTATAACGACACAAATATACATTAGTCACAAGACAACAATTACCTTACCTTTACCTAAATTTGGTTGCATTTGAATAAGTACATAGATTCAGGATTGATTTTCAGTTTTACCGCATTAAAATATCCTCACGTTTTGTTTTCATTCTTTATACTATCTTCTATTCTTTCTTCCCTGTTTACACTACTTCAAATAAAAAATAATTCTTCGAATCATTTTTTTCCCGAGGAGAGGGGGTGTAACATGTTCATTGACATGTTCCGAGCGTAAAATTAATTTAATCACACGTATAATTAAATCCTGCACTTAATCATAAATGATAAACATTTTTCACTATCTCACGACTTCAAACCATTAAAAAATACCTTTCGGACGACCAATAGACACAACTGTTTTTGAACGTTGAGAACCCGTTAAAAACTAACCAATCAGAACGCTCGAATTCCTCCCCTAACGAAAATGAACCGTTAATATAATTGTAACGCAGAGAGAACTCTTTCCTTTAGCCTTCTGCCTTTAAAGAATGAGCATCATTTTGCGTATTAACGAATTCTTACCTTAGCCGTTGTAAGTACAAAATTTTTATTATTAGACATTTTAATTCATTTATCAATTTATCTTTATTACTCAGTTGAACACAGATATTAATAGCATTTCAAAATAATAATTTCTAGATATTTCCATAGATAACTAAAGCCATAATTGAACCTTTTTTATTTAGCCACGTGGCAATTCATGTTAATATGCATGTATTTTTAATACAATCAATAATCGACATTATTTATTATTTTTAAATGAACTAATAATTAATAACTTAACTTTTAATATATATATTTTATAATACTTTTCATGAATTTAACCTTTTTGCTATTCAGCCACGTGCTGGCATGCCGAAATGCATGTATTTTCAATATATTCAGTGATCGATAGTATTTAATACTTTCAAACAAATCAACAATCAATAACGCAACTTTTGACATATACAATTTATAATATTTTTATTAAAAATAAGACTTTTTAATTAGAAACTAAGAACATACGTTTCAGAACATAGATTATAACAAACCGAACCAAGTTTTGATTAGTAACGACTCACTATTAATCATTCCTAATTTTTTTAGTTTAACCATTATCACACATATTTTATTTTATTTCATACCATTTGTTAAATAATAAAAATATGAACATTGTTGAGTGCCCGGCAAATAAAATGATAGTAAGGAATTAAATTCAATTGCCGTCCGTTCTCCAACAATTTTCATATTCCATAATTTTTTGATATTCCTTTTCCTGATACACTATTCTCTCACAGATTTATACGGCCCCAAGTTACCGTCCAATGTAACTCCAGGTTACCTTAAAAATACCTCCAAGTTACCGTTGAAAATACCGCAAATTATTAACTCCAAGTTACCGTTGAAAATACCGCAAATTATTAACTCCAAGTTACCGTTGAAAATATCGCAAATTATTAGCAAGTTACCGATAAAGCACCGATCCAGCTGACTACACCTGAAGTTCGAACTCTCCGGAGAAGTCCCCCAGGTCTGCCTTCCTATAGAAGTCGTCAAAATCTGTAACCAACCGAAGCCGTACACATACCGCTGTGTGAGAAATCCGAAACCCTAAGCTAAGTACCTAACCTTTTGTGGCAAAATAAATTTGAATTTCTTACTTGAGTGTTTGTTTTAAACCCACAGATTTGCTGTGTGTGGTTGCCTATCGGTATCAGTATTTTAGTTTTTTATTGTTGTGTTAAAGTAGTCAAAATATTTTTAATATTCATTTTTTCTTTCTAGTTAAACTTTAAATTAAATAAGGTGTTCTGCTTTACACCTAGTTATTAAATTTTGTCGAATCTAAAGCAGTGGCGCCCTCACCCATCAATCATATCCTATATACAGAGTGTCGCTAAGCTGGAGCGTACCCACCCCTGAGTTAAAAGGTCTCATAAGCCGGGACAGCTCTCGAGGTAGTAATTAGTGTTACAAATTGGCTTCCTGCCTTTTTGGGACATATATTGCTACATGATCTAGTTAATATATGGATATTTTCTGGGTCTGTTTGGGTCCATTTGATTATACCAAATGAGTATATTAGTATTGGAATTGCAAATGTGTTGATGGCTTTAAAAAGGTTACGTGAATAAAGTGGAGTTTTTAAAATGGCCCGCAATCTTTGTTTGTATTGTTCCTTTAATTGTGATTTTATTTCCGTGTGGTCTATCTTGTTATTTTGTTGGAATCCAAGATATTTGTAACTTTCGTTTTTTGTAATATTGTCTAATGTTTCTTTATTTAAAGATTCTCTGTTATTGCTTTCATTCCAATTACCTTTTTCAATATGTAGTGCTTTACATTTATTTATCCCGAATTCCATTTGTATATCTGTTGTGATTGTTTCTGTTATCTTAAGCAACCCTTTAAGTTGTCTTGTTGTTGGTGCGTAAAGTTTTATATCGTCCATGTATAAAAGGTGGTTTATTTTATGTTGTACTATTTTTTGATGTTTTATGTCAAAGCCGTACTGGGAGTCATTGAGTGTGTTCGAAAGTGGGTTTAGGCACATACAAAACCATAAAGCACTCAACGCATCACCTTGAAAAATGCCTCTCCGGATGAATAGTTCATCTGTTTGTATGGTTTCAGTGTTTGACGATATGATAATTTTCGTTCGCCAGGTCTTCATTATCTCTGTCAGAAATCCTTTAATTTTGATGTCTATCTTGTAAATGTCTAAGATCTTTGTTAACCAACTATGCGGTACGGAATCGAAAGCCGTTTTATCATCTATGTAACAGATATGTAAATTTCTCTTTTCCTTTTCTGCTTGTTTTAGTATGACCGTGTCAATTATTAATTGTTCTTTACATCCTTGACTTAATTTTCTGCATCCTTTTTGTTCCTCTGTCAGTATGTCATTTTTTGTTAAGTGTTTGTCTATTTTTTTACATATGGTAGCTGTTATTATTTTGTATAATGTAGGAAGACATGTTATTGGTCTGTAGTTGGCTGGATTCTTTGTGTCCGAGTTTTTCGGTTTAACATATGTATTGCCTTGGGTCAGGAATTTTGGGAATAGGTTTGGATTAAGAATTATTTTGTTTATTTCTCTAGCGAGTGCATGGTGTGTGGATGTGAACTGCTTATACCAAAAATTGTGTATATTATCTGCTCCAGGACATTTCAAGTTATGAGTATTTTTTATGACTGTTGATAGTTCTTCTTGTGTGATGTGATGGTCTGTCTGTGTTGTTATATGGTTATATTTTTTTATTTCTGTTTTGATCCACCCATTATTATCATTGTGTTGTAGAGGTATCGACCATATATCTGTCCAGAAATCTATTAACTCTTGTTTACTAGGTATTTCATTTATAGAATTATTTTCTTGAGATGTTATGGCTTTATAAAATTGTTTTTCGTTTCTATAAAAGGCTATGTTGGCATCTTTTCTCTCATTAGATTCTTTGTATCTACGCAGTCTACCAGCATAAACAGCAAGTTTTTGTTTCATGGTGTCAAGGGTTTCTGTTTCTGTCTGTGTTGGGTTATTTTTCATTATTTTCTTAATAGATTTTTTGATCTTTTTGGTTAGGTTAGGTTAGGTTAGGTTAGGTAAGGTTAGAATTTTTTTATCTTTTTGGATTTAATACCATTGATGTGTTGGGTCATGTGTCCTATATCTTTTCTTAGGTTTTTTATTTTATTCTCTATTCTAATTTGCCACTTTGGTTTATATTTTCTTCTTCTTTTCTCTGTTTGCAGAGGGATTTTTTGACCATTAAGTCTGATTATTGTTACTGCTGCAGCGTATATAATTGTGTGAATGTCTTCTAATGTGCTATTTTGTGTTAGGTATTTAGAAATTAAAATGTTTGTTTTGTTGATAATTTCGGCGGTGCAAGGCTTAAATATTAGTCTTGGAATAGGATTTCTTAAGTTTGGGTTTGTTCCCTGCCAATATAATAAATTAATTTCCATTTCCTCTTTTAGTTGCGAATTTTCATTTGTTATTGGGTATGTGGGTGATCTAGGTAGTTGGTCCATTGATGGTGCCTGGTCAGTGATATCCGTTTTTTGTACTGGTTTGGGTTGTGAACTGCCTGTTATTTCTTCTCTGTTAGTCTTATCGTTTGTGTTTCCATTGCTCTTATTAAGCTCATAAGCTACTTCCTCTTTTATGAGTCGTAATTCCATGACAGTAAGTCTGTTGTTCTTTATGATTACCCTCTTCTGGTCTATTAAACGTTGTTCTGTTATGGTTTTTGACAGTTCTGGATAAGCTTTAAGGAAAAGTGTATGTAATTTAAGTCTGTATCCTGTTTGAATGGTTTCCAATTCTGTTGCTTTGTATTAACAACGCATGACAGTTCGATTCATTTGGTCATTCCATGTCATCCGCTGCCGTGTAAAACCAGCTTTTGTGGTTGCTGGAAGTCCAGGCAAAACACGTTGGGCTGGTGTATTATTTATACTTTGATTTAGTCTATTGATATTGTGGTTTTTATTAAAAACTGGTCTAATAAGTTCAAAATGTCCTGCTGATGGATTGCCGATCAGTAATAGATGTATAGTTGCAGCATGTTTGGTTTTGTTTATAATTGTTGGTTTGTTTCTTAAAGTTATTATTTTTGTTCTTGTTTTTATATTTTTCGAATATATGTGAAAGTTTAATTTTAATATTTCTGATAACGCTAAGATTTCCAAATTAGTTTCATATGTTGTTGTTTTCACCATATGGGAATAGTAGTTGTCTATATCACTTAGTTCATTACTTTCAATTAATGCAAATGATTTGAGGTCATCCCAATGTTGCTTAAGGTAGTATAAAGATCTTTCTCTTAGTTCTTCGTGTTTATCTTGATGGTCATATAGATATAGGCTTACTGATCTAAACAGGCAACTTCCGTCTCCAACAATATCTGATCTAATGAAGGTTGTTATTTCTAGGTTATGGTTAAAATTAACTATGTCGTCGTCATTTTGGTCGAGCATAAGATTCCCGCGCCGTTCTCGACCGTCACGGCACTCGTCCGGGGCTTGTCCATTTCTTTTAGGAACCATAATGTCACACATACCAGGGGGTTGGCCTGTTACGTGGTTATTTCTTCCCCTCGCGTTAGCCTCAGTCTTTAGTCCTTGCCACCTGGGTTGGTTACCAGATCTTAAGGTCATCAGACAGAGTTTACCAGAGTCTACCAGCTAGGAGGTGCGAGTAGGAATTGGCAAAGAGAGGCTATTTGAGTCGCATCATTTGCCCATTTAGACCCCTTATTATTATTATTATTATTATTATTATTATTATTATTATTATTATTATTATTATTATTATTATTATTATTATTATTATTATTATTATTATTATTATTATTATTATTATCATTATGTTGTAATCTTTATGCATGTCTCCTTTTTAAAGGGTATGTATAACATTACGCGGGCCTTAGCCAAACGTAATATTAGTGTAGTATTATGTGAGATATTGTGGGCAGGATCAATTGGGTGTTATTTGCGAAATCGTTTGGTTTAAAAATTTACGGACTATCCTGCACGTGTTGAGAATGACTGCTTTTTGCAACTCAAGGAATATGAACTTATTAAGATCCAGCTCTGTGATGGTCTCATGTAGTGATTTTGGAATAACACCTGTAGATGACAGAATGATTGGTACAGTTCTAACTGACTTAAGTTTCCATTGTCTTTGTATTTCTATAGAGAGGTCGGTATACTTTCCTATTTTTTCTGATCGTGTTATCGTTAAGTTGTGAGTGTTAGGAACTGCGATGTCGATTAGGTAGGCAATATTATTATTATTATTATTATTATTATTATTATTATTATTATTATTATTATTATTATTATTATTATTATCAAAAGACTTATGCACTTACTCAGCTTTCGCTGGTAATATTTACCAGCGAATATTTAAAAATTTCCGAACAGTGTGACATGTCTTTAAAATTGCCGCTTTTTGCAAGTCAATAAAAGTGTTTCTATGAAGATCGAGTTTTTTAAGACTGTCTTCAAGACTTTTGGGGATGAGTCCAGTTGAAGATACGATGATCGGTACCACATCCACTTTTTCTGCATGCCACATCTGCCCTACTTCTATAGCAAGATCGGTGTACTTTGCTTTTCATTATATTTTCATTATATTTGTTCAAAATATTGTTGTTGTTTGGAACTGCAACATCGACTAGCAGCACTAAATTAGCTTTTTTATGCACTACTACAATGTCGGGTCGATTATTCGTCACCGGTCTATCGGTGATAATGGACCTATCGTAGTAGAGTCTACTGTACTTGTAATACGGTGTATAGGTGTGCAGCAGTCCATATTTGTTGGCCAGTTTCTGGTGGATAATATTGCACAGCTGGTTGTGCCTGCGTAAATAATCCGTGTTGGCTATGGTTGAACATCCTGATGTGATGTGTTGTATGGTTTCCGACGTTTGTTGGCACCGTCTACACTTGTCCGATGTAATAGTTTGGTCCCTAATAACAAATTTTTTTTGTTTGTATTAATTACTTGATCCTGAATGGCCATCATAAATCTTTTAGTCTCTAGGAACAAGGTACCGTCAGCAAACCACCTATTTGATGCTGTTTTGTCAATGTGTGGTTGGTTAAGGTCGTGATGATGTCGACCATGTAGAGCTTTTTGGGCCCATTTTACGTGTTTTTCAGCATCTGTTGTTACTACTAAATCCACATTAGGACCTGCTAAATTTAGAGGGGAATAATTTTTATCTGCTCCTATAATAAATTTGTGTAAATTAGATGACATTGACTTAGTGATAAAGAAGTCTAGTAATTTATTTATCTGCTTATTGTGTAGATTGATTATGTCGCATAAAGCTCTTTCTCCCTCCTTTCTTGGTAGTGTTGTTCTAAGCACTGACGATGTTGGATGGTGACATCTGTACTTTGCCATCATAGTCCGGGTTGATCTCTGAATATCTTCCAATTCGGTCTTTGTCCATTGTAAAATGCCGAAAGAGTAGTTCAACACCGGTACGGCGTATGTATTAAGAGGGGCGTTTCTAATTTGGTAAGGCTGCCTGAATTTAGTGAAAAATATGGTTATTTTTAAATTACAAAAATGTAGAGTAGATGGCGATAGTGGTTTCAAATTAGTATTTTTGTTATAAATTTGAATATTTTTAGAGCTTGTTGACTTTCTTTGTCTAAGACAGAGATGAAAATATGAAATATACCTATACATTTTTTATTAAATATCCTATTTGGATATATTTTAGAAGTTTGTTGTGATATTATTGTGTCATAGGCGTAACAAATTAATTGTTTTTTGGATTTAAAATATCGATATATAAAAAAAAATAAAATAAAATAAGATTTCGGCATTCGTAACAAATAAATAATTTATTAAATTTATTGTACTAACCAGAGTTGGGTCGGATATTAAAAAAAAGTATCCGGATACCGGATACGCATACTCAAAATGTATCCGGATACTTTTTAAAAAGTTCGAATAGGTACTTTCATTTAAAAATATATTCGGATACAAGTATCCGGATACTTCCTAGGATACTTTTTTTGAAAAGGACATAAATTGTTAGTATTAAAACCATATGATGTGCATGTATTTTTCATGTAATATATAGTAATAAAAATACATTTAATGATGAGCCAACGAAAAACTTTTTCGTGTCACTGCCTGAGCTTTTGATATTGAATTTGGCCAGCGTCGGACCAGTCGAGTTTTCAAACTTTTTAGGGGGTGTACTTATTTGTACTTGTAGGTACACTAAAATAAAAATATTAGGATGCCCTTTATTATAATCCGAAAAATAATTTCTTCTAATAATTATAAATACAGGGTACAAAGGGGTTCTTGAAAAGAGAAATATAGAAAATATAAAAAATAAATAACGTACTTATGAAACTTTATAACTGATTTATAGGTAAAAACAAAGCTCCATTAGAATATAATAATATCTATATTATAACGGTGACCAGTACGAAAAATGGGATTTAACATGTTAGACATATCTGAATTAAGGGAAAGGGCAGTGTTGTGCCTACGTTAGGTGCATTATCAGAGGGCGATAAATAATATTTAAAAGTATCCGAATATCAAAAACAGTATCCGGATACTTTAAAATTTGGTCAAGGATGCGGATACCGGGTACAAAATTTAAAAAGTATCTGGATACAGCTTTCGGATACACAAAAAAGTATCCGGATATTGTATCCGTATACAGAAGTATCCGGATACTACCCAGCTCTGGTACTAATCCTTACTAATTAAGGTATTTATTAGAATATATATTAATTATAATAACAACATATTATGGTTTCTGAATATACACACATCAACATGGTCTAAAGAAAAATTGAAATAAAGTGGAAAGTATGTATTTATACCTTTTTTAAAATTGAGATTAAAATGTATTGGCAACAATGCAAAATTAAACAAGGTTAGTTTGATGCTCAGAGATTATTTTATTTACTTTCTGATGGATGTATTAGGTATTTGAAGGTGTTGAAGTAGATGTAAATTTTTAGAATATATTTTGTGGCGAAAAATTTAAATACTTTTCTAAAACGTTTGATGATTATTGCAAAAGTTTAATGTTTGTAAACATTAACAGGTTAGTCCTGTCTTATGACTTCAAGTAAGTATCTTGCTAATTATTTACTGTCTAAATAAATAAATATCATTTATTTTTTAGAGAGTATTAGACATTCCTAAATTACCACCCAGATCCATGATTTAATGAAAAATGGAGTACAAAGTAAAGCACACTCTACAATAAAGTTTACCTATAGTTTATTTTTATTTTGAGAATGTGGCGCAGGAAAAAAATATTTCCATGTTTTCAATAACCTACAATAATAACTTACCAATCTAGTATCTATAGAAATACACTTTGTGCACCTGTTTTCAAGATACCTAAAGAATTGGGATAAGCTGACTATCAGTGATTGGCCAACAATACTCTTGCAAGTACTAAACATAATTGTTAATGTAATGGGTATATCTTAATAAAACTAATTGTATCATTCAATTATGGCTATTAATTATATTCTAAAAATGTCAACCCCATACTTTGTGAAATTAATTGAAATTAAAATGTATCCAATAGGATTGTAACTTTAATTTTTTAACTGGTATCTTTCACACAAATGAAAAAATCTTATTTATTTTATAAAGATCCATATTTAATTTACATTTGAAAGCACTCTCCATCTGGTAATCAGAAGTGATAACAGGTAAGTTTTAATTTGTTTATTTACTGGTTTAATTTTTATACAATTAATATGTAGGTATTATTTATTTTATTATCTATGATTCAGATCTAAATATCAAATTTAGTTTTAAAAAATTTATTGATATAGGTATTTTGCACATTAGATATATAATTTTTTTTCTTTTTGAGTACCTACCAATAGTATTTACCCATGTTGAAGTATTTTCTTTGGAAAATTGAAATCAGTAGTATTTTGTGTACTATTGCTACTGTGTGCTTATTCCCCTGTAAATTTGCCTCTTGATACTAAATAATCAACATTACCTGGATAGCATATTTCTTTGCTTTCATATAAGAGGCTTTACTAGGGCATCTCAGAGAAATGTTAATGCTACTCATCCTTTGAGCCATCCTTTGTCTACTTTAAATACTAGGATAGACCAGGAAGAATATTGGTATCATTTTCTAAATTAAAACTATTTGATTAATTTATGATTATTTTATTAGGTGGAGTATGGTAAACAAAATATTTCAACAAGATTCATTATGTTACTACTTTTTTAAAGTAATTTAAAAACTATTTTTAACAATATACTTTTTCTGGCAACCATATATATATGTTATTTCATGTTTAGATAATTAAATTGTTGGAGAAATAAATCAATGGTTTTTAAAATATATGCTACTGTTTCCACAAAAACTTTGGACCTCAAGTAACTGCCTACACTGGTTGTATTCTGTTGATAGTAAGAATACTGACAAAAATTTTAACTGAGTTAGTAATGTTATGAATTATTTTATATTTTCTTTCTAATCTTTAATTTTTTAGAACTGTTTCCTCAAAAACTTTGGACCTGAAGTAACTGCCTATACAGGTTTTATTCTATTTATAGTAAATAGTTAATAATTTTTACTGTTAATTCTAATCTTTTATTTTTTAGAACTCTTTCTTCAAAAACATTGAATCTGGACCCTTATGGAACCCATGGCTACATCAATATGAAACCTATTGTGGGCTACTATGTGTTTTAAAATAATAATAATAATAATGCTTTTATTGACAAACAATTTTTACATGTGTTAATCAATAGGCAGGGTTCAGTTTTATCTGAGAATAGGTTTATTTACTCTCAAATAAACCTGCTCTTCCTCCCAACGAATACAAATGTTTATTTTAGGGTTCAATTACATTTTAAATGTTCCCAATAACATCTGCATATTAGTAAATAACAAGTAAATGTTTTATATTTTTCTTTTTTTTAGGACTCATTTTCTCAATTATATGTACCCAGTTCACCATATTATGGAAATATATGAACTTCATTCTGACATGAATATGGAACCCTTTGGTCTGTTTTATCATTTACCAACAAACTTTCAATGGTGAAGGGGATATATATAAAGATAACAGACGTATCCAGTATCCAACCCAAATTTGTAAAACTGTTTTAATAAAAATATTACATATTTGACTGTAAGCTATTATATTTATGCATATTGAACATGTAAATAAATATTGTAGAAACCCTTACTTTGTGGACATTATTATCATGCCTATTTAGAAAAATAGTTTAATACTTAGCTGTTAATATTTACACTAGCAAAGCGTGGCAGTGCTACGCACCTGCCTTACTATTTATATATTGTTTTCTTTTTGTTTTCCTTTTTTTTTAAATGAAACAAAAGAAATAAAAAAGATTAAATTTTATTTTATTTGTGCAATTTGTCCACGCCTTCAACTTAACGACTTTCCTTGCGCGCCGCCTATTGAAGCTTTAAAAAAGGTTCTGACCAATCGCGTTAAAATTATGGCGTATTAAAAAGGTAACGCCTCTTTTGGGGTGTGGTTATGAAATTAAATTACATTATCAACAATCAGAATTTCCGATAATTGATTCAACTTTTTAGTATATAAACTTGATTTTTTTACAATTTTCATAAACATTCTTCATTTTTTTATATGGAATATGCTAAAGAAAAAAAAAAGTACAAAAAATAAATAATAAAGTGTAGAAACAATAATGAAATTTATGATACTAACCCTTACTATGTGAAAGTTCATCTTAATCAGAACAATAAACAACTAAAAAGTTGAATTAACTTTCTGACAATGCTATTTCGATAGCGAAACGGCTGTCATTACATTTAAAGTATTTAAAGAATAAATAGTGAAATTTAATTCAACCTTTTAGTTATTTATTGTTCTGAATAGAAACAATAAAATTTAAAATGTGATTATTTTAATTTTTTTAATCTATAATTTCTTTATTATAAAAAGAATTCAATAAAATAATTTTTAATTAGATATTATATAATGATTAGGTAACTTAAAAGATAAAAAAAAAATATAAACAAAAATCGGGTCTCTCAAAACTCACATTTTTACCAATTCGACTAAAATAAGACAACTATGTTTAAGTAAAAAGTAATTTAGGAAATAACAATGGTTCATAACACTAAATTCCTTGCACATATCACAGTTGGATAATGCTATAAAAGATGTAAAAACCAACGCAAATTGTGAAAATATACTTTAAAATTAATTTTTTTAACTTCTGGTAAATTATTATAAACGAATATTAATATAGACAATTTTATATTTAAAAGCAAAACACTAAAATTAATATATTTTGACTTTGACGTTTGAAATAAGGTTAGGTTGGTTATGGTAAGTGAAGTTTGGATTTGGAGAATTAGAACAGACATACGTCTTTGAAAAAAGCGCCACCAAAACTGTTGAACTAAATTGACAGATTAGTGCAATGTTCAAATTTTGCGTGCAACAAATCTCAAAAAATATACCTTTCTTTCACTTCATATTTTGCTAGTCGCATTCTCTATGCTTTCTTTAGGAGTTAAGCTGTTGGCGTTAAAATTCGTGATCACAAATTGTCAAACTTTTTAAAAACATACCATCACTTAGACACCAATATCTCTTTTATAACAATATAAAACTTAATTAAAAAACCTTATCTCCTAGAGAAAGGTCTAAGCTATATTCTGTTAAAATTTGAATACGTAATTTAAAGGCGTTCTTTAGATTTGTTGTTTACAAAATGATTGAAATTTTGGGTACAATTCAGGCTTGCCACCCGTTTTCATCTGTCACATTTTTGACGCCCCTCTTAATAGCTCGGTTTAGGTTGTCTGCGTTCAATTCAGATTTTAGTATGGAACTTACCCTTTTTGAAAACTCATCCCTGATTTTGGACTTGGACTGTTTTTGGTCTAGCAATCTGGCTTGTTGAAATCCCAAGTATTTATAGGTTTCCCCATTTTGCATGGCAGCGATTATATCTCCATTAGGGAGCGCCAAATCTCCATTGATAATTTTTCCCTTCTCGATGTTTAAGGTTCTGCTCTTATCTAATCCAAATTGCATGCGTACATCCCTGGAAAACCTTTCGGTTACATCCAGATATTGGATTTGTTGCCGATTGGAAGCAAAAATTTTTATGTCATCCATATAAAGGAGGTGGGAGACGGTGCAGTTAGTATTTTTATTGATCTTAAGATCGAAGCCAAGTTTAGTGTTGTTTAGCATGGTAGAAAGTGGATTCATTGCCAAACAGAACCACAATGGACTAAGTGAGTCCCCTTGGAATATTCCCCTTTGAATAGAAATGTCGTTAGTCTTAATATACTGACCATTAATATTTACCTGAAGGCTTGTTCGACATTGCTTCATCGAAGCTTCAAGAAAGGAAACTATGGTGGGGTTTATTTTGTAGATGTTTAAAACGCTTATTAGCCAGGAATGAGGCACGCTGTCAAATGCCTTACGGTAGTCTACAAAAGCAGTCGAGATGTTGCGACATTGCTTTTGCGCTTGCCTTAGGATCACAGAGTCGATAATAAGCTGTTCTTTGCAACCCTGGTGACCACGTTTACATTCCTTTTGCTCCTCTGCCAAGATGTTATTTTGGTCCACATGCCTGTAAATTCTGTTAGTAATGCATGATGTTAATATCTTGTAAAGCGTTGGAAGACATGTGATTGGTCTATACTGGGAAGGATCCTGTGTGTTGGCTGTTTTGGGAAGCATATGGGTTAAACCATGAGTAAGAAAGGCAGGAATGTCCTCTGGATGTTGAAGGATATGTGTAAATTTCGATGCCAATACTTCGTGCAAGCTGCTAAATTTTTTGTACCAGAAATTTTGGATATTATCAATTCCTGGAGCTTTCCAACTATTAGTTTCTCCTACGGCTTGGTTTACTTCAGCTGTTGTTATGTTATTAAACAACATTGGAGTAATATTTAGTTTGTCCGTCTCGGATTTTATCCATGCTGCACCCTCGTTGTGCTTTTGAGGATTGGACCATATTGAAGACCAATAGTCAGTAAGGTCATCCTTACTTGGAAGATTGCGGTAGTTGTTTGTTCCGGCACTACTAAGTTGTCTGTAGAACAGCTTTTCATTGGTGTTAAATAAGTGGTTTTGCTGTTTCTTTTTAGTGCATTTGACGTAACGAGACAATCGTTTGAATTTCGCCTTTAGCTTTTGCCTAAGAAGGTCCACATATGAACATAAGTGTTCCTTATACCTTGGATGTCCTGTGTTGGTTTTAATTTTCTTGAGAATTTTCTTGATCCTATTAGTTAGGCGTCTGGACGGTTTGGCGTTGTTGTTAATTTCTGTAAGTTGTCCCAATTCCTTCCTTATGTCATTAATGGACTTCTTAAGTCGCTGTTGCCACCAAGGTTTATATAGTTTCTGCTTTTTGGTACACTTTTTGTTCGGAAACCGGACTTGTTGGTTGTGACATCGTAGCACTGCAACTGCACCACAGTAGATAAGGGTGTGTATCTCTTCCAGAGTACGGTAGTCCTTGGCACTATCCTTTAAGAGTGAATTCATGCTTGCAAGAATTCTATTGGTGTTCTTATTGGATTTGAGTTTGGTCAATAATGGTCGGTGAATTGGGTTGCTACCATCAAATTCTAATATTGCTTTAGAAAGTTCGGCAGCAGCATTTTCGTGTTCGTCAGGTTGTGTGTTACTGTCTCTGTTTGGGTTTTCATCTTGATCAATGTTTGGTGTGTCATCGCTAGTGTAGTCATCAAGTCTTATATTATCCAGCTGATCATTTGTATGGTGGATTACATTATGATCGTCTTCTGTTTGCAGCTAAAGAAGTACTTCACTTCGTATTTGTTGCAATAGTGGACCAGGTAGTAAATTGTTTTTAATAATTGTTCGACGTTGGTCAGCAATACGTTGCTCCGTAACATGTTGAAACTCCGGATATTGTTCTATAGATGCTCGATGAAGGGCGAATCTGTAAGTTGTTAAATCTGTCTCAATTTTGGTGATTTTAAAATAGGAGCGTATAATGAATGAATTTATCTCTGTAGTCCACTTCATACGCTTCCTGGGCTTTCCGGCTTTAGTGGTCATGGATGTACCGTCCTGCGATACTCCAGAAACAGCAGAAACCGGTGGAGGAGATTTGGTGTTATTTTCCTCTTGTGCTGTCGCAGTAGCCATACTCGGTGTCACGCTGCGCATGCCGCTAACCAAGGAAGAAGATGCATCACTTTTTTAACAAGCCCTTCTGTCATCAACTTAAACGCGACAAGAGTTGTAGGTGTTGCCATGTCGATTCACCTGACGATTCCTAAGTGTTAAGGTATCGGTAACAATCGAATTACTGCTCCCCCCAGAATCCGTGGAGCAGACAGCCGACATACCAGGTACACCGGCCATGTGGGATTGTGAGCGTAGTACTCTACCCACCTGAGGTAATCTAGTTTAAAAATTCAACAACGTTGTATTTGCATTTTATACCTACTGCCAGGAACTACCATTTTCCCCTGGTAGCTCAGGTAACTCGGACCTGTGGGGGCGTCACTCCCCAGGTAGAAAAACTACCCCGTGCAGGGTTTATAGGGTTTTATTATTATTATTAATATTATTATTATTATTATAAAGTCTTCAAGACTTTTGGAAATGAGTCCAGTTGATGATACGATGATCGGTACCACCTCCACTTTTTCTGCATGCCACATCTGCGCCTCTTCTATGGCAAGATCAGTGTACTTTGCCATCTTTTTATTATACTTATCCAAAACGTTTCTATTGTTTGGAACTGCAACATCGACTAACAGCACCGATTTATCTTTCTTATCCACTACTACAATGTCGGGTCGATTATTCGTCACCTGTCTTTCGGTGATAATGGACCTATCGTAGTAGAGTCTAAAATCTGCATTCTCGAGCACTGCCTGTGGTTTATACTTGTAATATGGTGTATAGGTAATCAGCAGTCCAAATTTGTTGGCCAGTTTCTGGTGGATAATATTACACAGCTGGTTATGCCTACGTAAATAATCCGTGTTGGCTATGGTTGTATGTGATGTGTTGTATGGTTTCCGAAGTTTGTTGGCACCGTCTACACTTGTCCGATGTAATAGTTGGGTCCCTGATAACAAATTTTTTGTAATTGTTAGTACTAATTACTTGATCCTGAATGGCCATCATAAATCCTTCAGTCTCTGGAAACAAGGTACCGTCAGCAAGCCACCTATTTGATGCAATTTTATCAATGTGTGGTTGGTTTAGGTCGTGATAATGTCGACCATGTAGAGCTTTTTGGGCCCATTTTACTTGTTTTTCAGCATCAGTTGTTATTTCTAAATCCATATTAGGGTCTGCTAAATTTATAGGCGAGTATTTCTTATCTGCTCCTATGGCAGATTTATGTAAATTCGATGACAGTGATTTGGTAACAAAGAAGCCTCGCAATGTATTTAGCAAAAAACAAAAATTTAATTCTTCCTAACTGTAACTTGAGTGTTTTTAACTCAGGAGCCGTGAAATGTAAGAGATTTTGCTGTTTTTCTGTTTCATTTACTTTTTGTCAATCAATATTTTTAAGAATCGACAAAAAACCAACACATTTAGTTTGTAATATAAACGAAAATGTTAGTAAATAAATTATAACTTTTAAAAATTTTAATTTTAATTATTTTAATTTCCATGTTTTATTACGCATTATTGTGTTGCAATGTTTTAAGTTTAATATACTCAATTACAAGTAAGCCTTTACAATTTTATCAATATATCTAGTTAAATTTATTGCACTGCACTAGCCCTTACTTTTTGGAAGTCCATCTTATTAAGAATAATAAAAAACTTTTCGTATGAACGTAAATTCCAAGCTTATTTGAAAAAATGATGTTTTAAATTACAATGACGGTCGTCAAAATTGATTAATTATAACTATAAATTTATTATAATAGACAAATTTAAGACAGTAATTTGGTTAACCGATATATTAAATAACTAATTAAGAAAAAATATAGACCGATGTATGGATACAGTTTACCTCCCCAAACTCTCGGTTCATCTACTGACTTCTACTATTAATCCCCATTTTTAGTGCACCTTCATATCCGTTCCACCTTACCATTTCGTCCAATGCTGAACTTCCTCTTTTGTGGGACCCTTCCACTGTTGCCTCTTTGATTTAGCTACAGTATTGGTTTTTGCCTCGCATGGATCCCCGCTCTTTCAGCCCACACTTCCGCTATGTACGGCATACTCTGCTCAATCGTTCCAACAATAACTCTCCTCTTTCATTCTTCCAGGTAGTCCTCCACTAAATTAACCAACCCTTCACCCACTCCGAGCCTCAACAACAAGCTTAATAGCGCCCCCTTGCTGACACTATTAAACGCGTTCCCTACATCGAAGAACACTAGTAATGTCAGCTTCTTGTGTTTCCAGCTGCCCTCCCTAGCTTTTTCCGCCAAATCCACCACTCTACCCAGCGCAGAGATACACGATTTCTCCTTCGTGAACCCATGCAGGTTTTCTCTAATTCCCCCATTTCTCCTTACGTCTTCCTCAGTCCTTACCTTTATTATTCCTTCCGTCACCTTACCCATACTACGCAGCAGACTGATCAGCCTGTAGTCTCCTGTCTGCTTTCCTTCCCTTTCCGCCTTCTTCACAAGTATAACTTTGGCCACCTTCCATACCTCCGGGAATTCTTCCTCCCTCAGTATCTTGTTGAAAAGCTTCCAGAGATACTCCGCCTTCTCCTCCAGTAACCTCTTTATTACATCCCCTTTCAAGTCATCCACTCCAGGGGCTTTCCTTACCTTGATACCTCTCCCCTCCTCCTCACTTATCACTTATCTATCGACCTTATTTCCATTATTTTACCTGCCACCCTACAATCCCACACTTCCCGACTCATGTCATCCACTCTTCCTTCTTTCAACGTGAAAAGTTTTTCTATAAACTTCTTCTCCCATTCTTCCTCTAGTACCACGTTTCTGCTTCCTCCCATTCTTTTCATCGCTATTTAATATGCCTTACCCCACGGATTATTTTCCAGCTTCCCCAGTAACTCCTCCCACTTTTTTTCTCCCTCTCAACTCTTCTCTCCAGATCCTTCTTTTCCTTCTTATATCCCCCTCTTCCCTTCACCCCATCTGTTTCCCTCAACATCATTCGCCGTTCTTTCTTAAATTCCTTCCACAGATCCTCTATTTCCCTTTCTATTTCCTATCTTACTTCAGCCTTTGTCCAGCTTCTCCTCTTCTCTTCTGGCACCTCAGTCTTTATTTTTTTTATATCCGTCTCTACGTACATGTGTAAACTCAAACTATGCTCTTTCTCTATTACTCTCCAACTATTCACTCTTTTCTCCAGCCATTAATCACATGCTGTTACGTCAATAGACGACGAACCCCCGTCTCCCCTTACGAAGGTGGGCAGCAATCCGGCATTTAGCACCGTTAGCCCGTTAGATGTTAACACCTTCTCCAGGATCTCACGTCTCCTATCCGTTTTCTTCCCTCCCCAAACAGTATTCTTAGCGTTGAAACCACTGTCACCATTCTCCTCATGTTTCTTCTTTTCCCTTTTGTTACCCTTATATCGTCCTCCAACGTAGCCATGCTTCGTCAATAATCCTCTAGGCTGATATTAGGGCTAATGTAAACTCTGTACACCGCCATGTCTCCCATGCGTACTCCCACCCATCCGTTTCCCTTCCCCACTTCATCTCCCCTCAGTCCTTTTTTCGATCACTCTTACTCCCGCCTCTCCTGTATTCATACTCCATCCTTGCTTCTCCACATATCTAGCTTTTACCTCAGATCCACACACCACATACACTTTCCTCCTAAAAATCACCTCGTCCAATACATCCTGCATTTCCCCAGGTTTATCTGTAAAACCTTTCATCCACCATTTGTCCTTCCTTCCCCATGCTGTCCTCCCCTACCTCCTATTTTACCTCCCCTCTAAGGGGACCAGAGGGGCTTATTCAAATACATGTCACTCTTCCAATTTTCCTTATGCCAGTTGACTGGCTCTGACGAGACTATTCTATGGTTTACGAAAACGTTCTATGACGCTTAAAGAGTTTAAATTCTCAATTAAAATGTAAAACCATGAACATGTTTATTTTAAGTGCTTCATAAAAACTTAAAAAATACTTAATACGCTACGATTTGTTTATCGAATTTTAAGTCCAGTCAAAAAGATAATATCTTTACCACATAGAATATATCAAAGATAGTGTTATGCATGGTTTAGAATGGATTTGTAAGGACTGAAGCTCATCTATGGTTGATTTTAAAACATATAAGAGGAATGTCCCAGTCAATAATCAATCTTTTTGTGTCACTGGACACAGTACTGAAAAATTTTATTAAAATAGCCATTTTATTAAAGCCCAAGCCGAGCAGAAAAGGAGAAAAATTCAAGAGTTGGAGATCAAGTGGCCAGAAAAACCCAAGAATTAAAAATATCATTAAATTAAAAATGAGATCTGTTAGAAGTTGATATGAAAATGTACTGTATACGGTCTCAGAAGCATTTTAATTTAAACTTACAAATTATCAAATCATTTACTGTTGCCGTGCAAAAAAATAGCCATAATTAACCCAAAACAGTATCCTTATTCTCAAAACATAAAAGAGGCAATTTTAAAAACTAGGAAATATGTGTGGCAAAATTTATGTATACTCTAATATAAAAGGAATACCAGCACAGGTACCAATTTACATAAAGGCAATAACGGTCCAAAACAACATATAATTTGGAAAGTGAGCAGAATTTAAGAAGAAAAACAATGTAACATTTTTATGGATAATAAATGATGATATTTTTATGAGGAAGACAGAAAACTTGGTTTACTTCTAGCGTTTATTACCGTAAACTTTTTAATGACAAATACTAAGTGTTCAATAAAGAAAGGGTAAATCAGCAGGATAAAAACAAGAAATTTTATAAAACAGAGGCAATTTAACAAAACAAGGAAATAAATACAAAGACCCAGATTCAGGCCCAAGACGAAGTAATGAATAAACTAAATTATTCTCAAGGAGACAATGGTAGCATCATAGTAAAAGAATTCAAAACAGTATAGTATATTACGTAACAAGAGTTGTCAGTGACCCATTATGCACGAAGTGAAAAAGTTTACGAGTGCGTAATGGTATTACAACTCGAAATTATTTAAATTGTACGATGAACACGTTTATTTAAATTGATTACATTTTATAATGTGTTGCCTATATTGGGGCATTAATCATTAAATCTAAAAGGTATGTTAATACTAAATAGTTTTATGTTTTTTAATGGACGAAAAGTATGTAAATAGACCAAATAAACTAATAGGCATATAAAAATATCATTGTAATTTCATTAAACAAAGAAATTTAAGTTTGCTTATCTAAACCCATATGGTGTAGGTTATGGGATCTCAATCATGTGTTGCCATAGTTTTTTCTGGTTTTTAATTGATTAAAAGTATGTAAATATAACTAAGAAATTTAAGTTTCTACACAGGGAAAGATAAATCATACATTTGATAAAACAACAATAATTTTTTAATTTTTCAGTGATGCATCTAAACATGGCAATCAAAAAATCAGTTATAAATTTAACATAATGAAGTGTGCTCACCAGATATTCTATGCATAACTGCCAGGCTCTCGCACTGGCATAATATATGTAGCGCTGTTTTGGTATTGATAAAGCATTTAGGAATTCCTACGGCCGATTCGGTTCCGTTAAGTGGAGTTGACACGATCCTCGCCCTGATAGTTCGTCAGCTGTCTCATTGCCAGCGATTCCCTGATGTTCTGGTACGCATTTCAGTGTAACCCTGTGGTGGCTGCCGATCTTCTAAGTTCTTCGCCGTAATCCCATGTCTACCTGAATGACACCTTAAAGCTTTCTAAGGCTTTAAGGGTAGCCTGGCTCTCGCTGTAGATTCTGATATGCCTTCTGTTAAAAGCTCTCATACTATTTTCTCTTTCACAAGCAGGTATAGCATAGATTTCTGCTTGAAACAAGAGGTGTGTTTGGCAAGTGGGAAGCTACCTTAGTATGTGCCTCTGTATATTCCCGCTTCAGTACCCAGCTCATTCTTTGATCCGTCTGTGTACCAGATCAATTTATTCGCTCTACTTAGAGGGGGTATTTTATCCTCTAGTACTTTTTGATCTTTAGTGACAATTTTGAAATTTGGTTGAAGTTTTATTTCATTAGCATGTGGTCTCTTAGCATTTTTAAGATGCTATTATCCACATTTCTGATTTTTTCCTTGCTTTGATCATTATTATACAATGTAGCAATGTGAGGTGCAGCAGTGTTTCTATTGCTGCTGTAGGTGTAGTTCCCATTGTCCCAGTTTTTCCAATGCAGGCAAGTCTTTTTATCTTACTCACGCACTTTTTCATCTGTTTGGTTGGTCCAGGAACAAAAATAAGAAATCTAGACCGCTTGTGAATGTTATTTCGCCTCAACTGCTGTTAAAGCCGCCCCTTTCCGCAAGCCATCCAGACCCGCCGTCCCATCCCGGAGCCAGTCCACCATCTGTGGTTTAGTGCAGGTCATCCAAAGGACTCCACTAAATATTGTTTTGATAAACTGCAGGCTCGTGTCGCTCCCCGAGTAAGCGGCATCAATCGCTTTTACCATCTTGTTTTAAACCAGGTCTGCCTGTTCCTGGCTCAAAGTTATCTGCGAATGGCGTTTGTCTATAATCGCCGTCCGAATTCCTTGCAGAATTGCTATAGGAGCCGGTCTGTGGTGGTCCACAACCAGAGGGTCCCAACTTTACAGCGCCGAGAACTTGCTGTTTTTTCCCCTTATCTATAGACTTGACGGCTTTGCTTGATGTTCAGTGGGATCCAAACGGTCCCCAGGTAGTAAAACTACCCAGTGTGGGCTCCTAGTCTTATGCTATTCCACCTTGAAGTTGAACGAATTTGTATGGAGGTTCCCTTTTACTTTTTCGGCCGATTAAAGCAATTATCCACATCCAAGCTAGTCATAAAGTGTTGTCATATACGGTTGTACCAGGTAGGTTTCTATGGACGGAACATATTTCGTGCCACCCATCGGCGATATCCAGTCTCAACGGCCCACTGCGTGAAGTAAGTTCCTTCCTCCACGCTGTGTTTCCTGGTAGACAGAGTTGTTTCTTTACTTTCACATCTCGCGTGAGAAGTTCACCAACGCCAAAGTATTACAGCTCCTGGGAGTAATTTAATACTACAACAATAAACGGCCATGGCCATTAGGAAACACTAAATACTATATGACAACGTAAAACTGTCCAATGAAAATAGTAAAAGAAAAAGGTGGATAAATGAAATCGAAACTAATGATATTTTTAGGAAAATAAAGAAGCTATTTATATTTCCAATTAAAAAGCAGTATGAAACCAAAGATTAAAATAAATTATAATAGATTTTAATAATGAAAAAAAAAACATACAGAAAACGATTCATTTTCTTTGCTTAGAACATAATATAGGTACTATAAATACATATTTTGACCATAAAAATATCCATAAAGGTACGTCGATGTTGCCAGATGATAAAAGATTTAAAAAGAGGTACCATGTATTCATTAAAGCAAACTATAGATATAAAAGACAGTTTAGAGAATCAGACGCAAAATCACGCCTTTCTGTTGTTTCATATAATTTCTATTTTTTTAGTAAATATTCATATTCTTTATTTTCAGCGTGGCGTCTTAGTTTTACTTGTTCTAACTGGTCCAGTTTGTATAATATTGGCTGTTGGTGGTTTCCTGACTATAGTGAAATGAGTGGATAAATCTCTCCTGACAACATAAGAGGAGCCTTAACAATTACTTACTTACCTAGGTGTAAAGTGCCCTTCTTTCTTCAGAATTTAACTGCATATCATTTAGTTGTGCTACTACGTTAAATTAAAATGCTCAACGTAGCACGTTGGCAAGCGCGTGCTCAAACGATCTGGATCTACGGTATAAGTTGGTTTTTTTTAATTGCTTCTATGAAGTGAAACAGTTACAGCTATTTTCAGTTAGTTAAACACCCTCTAAAAAGGGCTAATTAATTACAAGATTAGTTCTACCTCGGGAATATTCTAGATCATTCTAGCAGACAAGCCGTCACTACAGGAAATACCTTATGTAAATAGTACCTACCCTAGTTGAACTACACCATATCAAATAATGTAAGATCTTCCTACAAAAGAAAGACTAAATTAAAATTAGCTTACAATATACATGTATATTATTTAAATCCGGCCTAACTCTAACACATACCAGAGTCAATGTCAAATTTTTAATATTATACCAACAAAATAAGCTGTACAATAAATTATGGTAAATCTTTCTGAACAAAGAGATTTATTTCAGGAAACATTATAAAATAATAAAACAGCAGATAACTTTAAATTGTACCGTAATGTCAGAATTTCTCGATTAATTAGTATGCAGATTAAAAAAAAGTTATTATAAATCCAATTTTATTTGCAAAATATTTGCTAAATTTTAACAGTAATAAAAATATTAACATTTGTATTTATACACTTCATCTTTAAATTAGTCGAGTCCATTAGGGTAAAGTGTATTCTAATCTTTGTAATTGCACTTTTTGACGCATTTGGCCGAATAAGGCTTATTCAAATTCTGCTTTATGTGAAACGCTGTCTTTGATATTCTTGCTTCTTTGTTTTAATGAAATGCTTTTACATGATTACTGTCAAAATCCACTTTTAAATAAAATTTTAGATCTTAATGTTATTGCATTAATTACTAAGGAACAGACTATTTTGAAAACAGTTTTTTTACTCAATACATAAAAAAGTTTACAAAATATTTTATTTTACAAAAATAAAAAGCTAGTTATTTATCCAGTAGGTATTAATTAAGTATTTAATTTTTTATATTATAAACTTCTTATTATATGGAAAACCAGCTTTAATTATAAGTTAAAATATATATTAAATGATGTAAAAAAATATTTGTTTGTATATACTTATCAGATAAAAGTATCCACCTTTAATAACTTTTGTAATAACTACTGGTATTTAGGAAAAACCCAAAAACTCGTCAATTTATGTTGGAAGGGGTAAAATAATACTAATAATTAGTATCGTTTGATGTAACTAATATCTTCTCAAAAAAAACCTCTTAATGAATGTATAGTTCTAGTTAAAAAGCTATTAGATGAAAAAAATATCCATCCAGGTATATCAGATATAATTGACCTATTTAATGTATGCTTTAGCCAAAATTTGATAACAAATTATATATTCAAAATGAAGGTCTTCCAATGGAAAGCCCTATTTCTCCAATTTAAGCAAATATCTTTATGCATAATTTAGAAAACAAAATCTTTAATTCTTGTTATAAAAACAAAACTTTTAAATTGCCGAGTAGAGAGGAAATTTTTCCAGACATTCCAAAATGGGTTTTAAATTCAATTACAGCTGTTTCACTACAACTAGCATGATCCGATTGACATATTGAAGTTACATTTTGTTTGTTTGTAGCTAGGTACCTGATGTTGATTAAGTAGTTAAGGATAGACCAAGTAAGGAAGTAATAAATATTAAAGCCTAGATGTTATTAGCCCTAAAAGATTATCATGGATGTATTTCCCTCTAAGATTAGTATAACTGTGCAATGATATAGAAAAACCAGAAAAAAACTATATTATGCTGATCTTTACAATAACTTAATATATTTCTGTTACAATCACGTCTTATCTATGTATAAAATGAAGACTTAATCAAAGTAAACAGTTTAATAGTGAAGAATTTTCAAGATTTATTTGTTCATTCACTACTTTAAATTGTTGATCTGCTAGATGTCTTTTTATTTCAAGTTCTTCGAGGAAATCCAAATTTTGTTTTTTATCATAAATATGTAGTATTTCAATTTCATTGGTGTGTATGAATGAGTGTGGATGTTCAGGAACGTGTTTTGCATAGTTTGACGTAACTGGTTGCTGTAATCTATATGCTCTTAAGTGTTCATTGAATCTTATTTCAAAATTTCTTTGTGTTTGACCTACATATACAGCATTACAATTTGGACAATTAGTTTTGTAAACACTAGATTTTTTTTAATATAGGTAATTTTGCTTTTTGCATTAAACAATTTTGTACCAACATTATTATGTGATTTGAATGAAATTATTGCAGATGTTACCGAAGATATTATTTTTTAAATTATACTAGAAATATTTCCACAATATATAATACTTTTATAAGTTTTAATTTTTTTAGTTTTTGAGGAAATATTAGTTGCAGTGACATTTTCTGTTCTTTCTTATTAATTAATTTATCAAATATAATGGATAGTCATTATCTGTATCCATCTATTTTATAATCTTTATTTCTTTATCAAAATTATTTTTGTTCATTGAAATTGATAATGCTCTATGTATCATACATTTATCAGCTGCTAATTTATGCGATATATATGGTGAATTATATGGTATGGTTATATCTGTTTTTGTTGGTTTTCTGTATATTAAATAATTTAATGAATTAATAACTTTTTTAATTCCAAAACAAGATAATTAATTAAATTATTTTCTTCAACTTCCAATTTAAATTTAATTCTTGAATGCAAGGATGCAATATAATTAAAAAATATATCCCAACTATCGTTCGCTACCTACAAAACCTGCCAAGTTTTTACGAAGCACTTAAAATAGACGTGTTCATAGTTTAACTATGAATTTAAAATCGGTCTCGTAAAACATAAAACCATCTAGTAAGAGCCAGTTTACTGGCATAGGGAGAAGTATATGCAAAAGTGAATTATATAAAAATATAATTTTATATTTTGCGTATCGTAATGTAACTTTTTATATTTTGCAATTATAAAAATCTTTATTATAAAACGCATTTGCGTATCGTAATGTAATTTTTGCGCACGCAAATTTTTGTTTTAAATGGTTGGCGACATGAGTGAAGTATCTAATGACAAGACTATTGACAATGACATTTGTGGCTAATAGCAATTTTTTAATTTTATATTGTTCTTTAACAAAGTATTTGTGAATATGAATATCATTTTTTTCTCATATAATATATTATTATTGGTGTATTAGTCATTTTAAAATATTTTAAAACATTAACATTTCATAATTTAAATGTCAAAACTGTCAAATGTTATAAATAACACAGTGCTACCGACATACTTTTTAAAATCAAAATTTTCGGTATTACTTAAAAATAATAAATTAGTTTAAAAATTGATAAAATGGCAAAATATAAAAAATATTATAAACAACTTATTTCATATAGCTGTTGTGACACTCGTTCTTTAAAAACCTCATCGCTTCGCGATTCGTTTTTTAAACTTTAACTCGTGTCATAACAGAATTCCATATGAAATGCATTGTTTAATATACTATTTAGGCATGAAAATTTTTATGTTAAATGGTTGGTAACATGAGACAAGTATTTAATGACAAGACTATTGACAATGACATTTGTGGCTAATAGCAATTTATTAATTTTTTATTGTTCTTTAAAAAAGTATTTTTAAATATATCATCTGTTACTTATATAATCTTTCATTATTGGTGTATTATTCATATTAAAATATTTTAAAACTATAATATTTGATAATTCAAATTTTAAAAATGTCAAATGTTATAAATTACAGAATGCTAACAAAGTACTTTTTAAAATAAAAATTTTCGTAATTTACCTGCAAATAATAAATTAATTTAAAAAATGATAAAATGGTAAAATATAAAAAATATAAACTCTTATTTCATATGGCTGTTCACATTGCTTTGCGATTCGTTTTTTAATCTTGATCTCGTGTCATAACTGAAAGCCATATGAACTGCGTTGTTTAATATACTATTTTAAAACCATCTTCTACAGTTTTATTGGGTATTGTTACATTTTTGGTGGGTATCTATATTTTTAAAATTTTGCTTATCTTGTGAGAAATACGGATACACTTTATATTGGTCTTATTTATAAGAATGTTGGCTAGTGTTGTGTTTCTAATTAAAAACATATTGATTTTTTTAAAAACTTAGTATCGAGGACGGAACAACAACAAAAACCAATAACAGGAGGATCAGCAACAACAATAATCAGAGGACCAACACAAAGAAAACCAGGGGTAAGCTACACTCAAGCCACCCAAAATACGAAAGGATCAGAAAGAAAATTCCTCGATATCGTAACAATGACATAAATGGCAATACACCCAAATCCAGATCAAATAATGGTCGGCTCATGGAAGACCAGAGGACTAAGAACAAAGCAGAATACCATGGCAGATATCCTGGAGGAAGATCTCGACATCTTCGCACTCCAGAAAACGAGATCATCAGAACTATAGGTTAACATGATCGTATCTACAGATACGATCTAAACGGAAGATTCGGAGGTACAGAGTTCCTAGTTAAAAATGAGCTGAACCGTTACCAAGAAAACACACCGGGCGGACTCCTAACTATGGAAACAACAATAGTAGTTGTGAAAACCACTCACGGCGACATAAAAGTACACTCGTGTTCGGTCTTACCGAACACGGTCATTCACGAAGAAAATGTGTTGGTGGTACTGCCAGAAGGTAAAAAAATGCTTAATCATAGGAGACTTAAATGCCAAGTCCCCAACGTAGTAGTGCAGCACAAGAAAAGGACAAGGAAAAAACCTGGAAAGGAAAACCGAAATCAATCTAGTTTTTCGAGTCATAGGTCAACAAAAGCCAACGCACCATCCTTCACAAGCTGGTATACCGGCAGTTCTAGATATTCCGGTGTTGAGAGACATAGGAATGCCCAGGGACATCTGGCTCACCAAAGGAGGAGACGCACAGGTGCCAATACTCCTCACCGTCGGAAATGAAACATGACAAGAAAGAAGAGAAATGAAGAGGACCCATTTGAACAAAATTTAGGAGAATCTCCGGACAACCACTTGGTCCAATCCAAAAAATCCAGGGAAAAGAGGATTGTCTCTTTAAAAAAGCACTATCCGAAGCGATAGAAAGATGTACCACACTCCAGAAAACGAGATCATCAGAACTATAGGTTAACATGATCGTATCTACAGATACGATCTAAACGGAAGATTCGGAGGTACAGAGTTCCTAGTTAAAAATGAGCTGAACCGTTACCAAGAAAACACACCGGGCGGACTCCTAACTATGGAAACAACAATAGTAGTTGTGAAAACCACTCACGGCGACACTCACCGTCGGAAATGAAACATGACAAGAAAGAAGAGAAATGAAGAGGACCCATTTGAACAAAATTTAGGAGAATCTCCGGACAACCACTTGGTCCAATCCAAAAAATCCAGGGAAAAGAGGATTGTCTCTTTAAAAAAGCACTATCCGAAGCGATAGAAAGATGTACCACAACAGCTGCTGCACCAAAACATGGCACATTTAACAATCTGAGCGACGATCTAATGGATGAAAAAACAGGGCCCGCAGAACCCAGGATGCACTACATAAAGTAAGGGCATACCTACTAAAAGAGGAAGTAAAGGAAAAACCAACACTCTGAACAAAGCGAAAGCCTTTAAGGAACATAAAAAACCTATGCCTCCCTTGTATGGAGCAAACGGAATGGCATATACCAACGAGAACAAAGCAAAGGCAATAAAAGGCACTATGGAGCTGCAATTCATGCTCAAGGAATACCCTGATTAGAATATGGATTTCTCAGATAGTGTAAAAAACGGAGTTAAAGAATTGATAGAAGAAGAGAACGAGAAAGAGAACATAGGATGTACCACTCCATAGGAGCTTAAATCATAAGAATTATCTCTCCAAAGAAAGCACCGTGTATTGACGGAATCACAGACAGGACCATAAAATGTATGCCAGCTATAGTGACTAACTCATTCTTTTACTTATTTTTTATTTCCTTTAAGTTTCAACAAAACTATCAAAGTATTTATTACTCTCAAAGTAGTGTTTATTACTCCCAAACTAGCCAAAATATTTATGCACCTAACAAGCATAATAAGTAAAATATCAGGATTTAAATAGTTTCCAGAAAGATGGAAAAAAGACGAAGTAGTCATGGTCAGGACAGGGGGAAGAATCTTTCTTTCCTTCAAAACTATCGCCTAAAAATCTTGCTACCTTCGATAAGCAAAATTGTTCAAAAAGTAATTGCAAGAATCCTCAAAACACAAAGAGAATTAAACGTACTATCAGAGAAGCAGTTAGGATTCAGAGGAGGCCACAATATAGCAAAGGTGCTATATTTTTGGATATAAGCAAGGCCTTCAAAAGAGTCGGGCATAAAGGTCTAATATACAAAATGAAGGAAGCAGGTTACCAAAAAGGCCTACTAATAGCTATCTTATAAATTAAGTGCAGGGAGCAAACACCAGATCCGCAGAAAGACCGTGTCTGCGGAGGGTTGGATGAAGGAGGCTGAAAGTGATTTCCTCTTAATATCTCATACAAGTTTTCGAGGAGGGGGCTTTCCACCCGACATGGCGCGTCTTGTCAAGGGACTCGGGCTTTTTAAGTTGTATGAGCCTAATGACCGACCAACTCTCGGGATAAGCAATGAATAAGGATCCGGCATGGGAACCCCAATATTTTCTCGTGGATCAAGCGGAATAGAGGAGTGTGTGAATTGAGCAGCGCTAGCTACTGCGTCCGGAGGCAACCGTGAAAAAAGCCTAGAAGAGTAAACTTCGATAATCAATCGAAGGCAGATGAAGAGAATGTAGATGATCTGAAGGAGGCTGAAGGAAAGAGTCGAAAAGCTGGAAAAGCAGAAGATTGCGGCAGAGAGAAGAGAATTGGAGAAGTTAGGGAAAAAGGACGTGGCGACGAGAAAAATGCAATCATGAGGAAGTTAAGGATAGGGATGGAATGAGAAAACAATTAAAGGAGTGTGTCCAAATAAGGGTATATTGAAATGGAAAAGGGGGTAATAATAATATAACATAGATTGTTTCGGGAAGGGTTCTTTTTACTGGTTGAAGAGAGAAAGGAAATAGAATGGGTTAAGGAAATAACGACAAGGGAATGGAGGGGCAAGAATTAATCAACAAGAACGTATCTGTCGGATGGAAGGGGATAGTGCAGACGATAAGAAAGTCTACGAGCTACTAAGTGTGTAGGAAGCGGCGACAGTGTGGGGATTCACAAGACGGTTATTCTTAAGGATGTGGGGAATATCGATCGGGAGGGCATTTAGAGGATCAAGGAAGAGTTAGGTAAAATAATGGGTTGAGTCGATAGACTTAGGGTCTCAAGGAATAGAGGTGATTATAAAAGCAAAGAATGGGGTTTAGGTGAAAGGAATGCTGGGAGAGGTGGACAGAGTTATAGGGGCAAGGAAGGTTGTGGCGGGGAGAGCAGTAAAAACCATTAAAGTAATAGGAATAGATCCTTAGATGGACGATAAACAAGTGAAGGAAAACATAGAAAAATTGGTAGGAAAGGAATCTAAGGTGATGAAGGTGGTAAGAGAGATAGAGGAACGGGATGAAGATGGCAGTAGTGAGGACGGAATGGAAGAAGGCGGAATGTTTATTGGGAGATGAAATTTGGATGAAATAGAGTAACAGTTGTAGAGGAGAGGGAGGAGGGCATATGCTTTGCCTGTGGAGCTAAAGGCCATAAGGCAGCGATGTGTAGGGTGGAGAGAGAGAAGGAAAATACCGCATATTGGATCAGCAATGGGGGAGGGGTACTTGCCCAGAGAATGCAGAAAGGCATTCCTCTGTAGAAAATTTGGGAAATGGGATCATAGGGCAGGAGAAGTGAGAAGTGGGACAAAATGGTCTGCAGACTGTGAGAAAGAGGTTGGAAAATATGTAAGGACCCCTCTGGACCCCTTAGAGGGGAGAAAAATGGTAATAGAGGAGGTAGGGGTAGACAGAAAGAAATAGGAAAGAACAGAGACGGAGTGAGGTTTTTGCAGATAAACCTGGGGAAGTGCAGGGTTGCGCATGATATTTTGGATGAAGTGATTGTTAGGAGAAAAGTTGATGTGTGTGGATCTGAGGTGAACGCAAAATATGTTAGAAAGGATGGAATATACGACTCAGAGGAGGCAGGAATAAGAGGGGTGGGAAACGGACTAAGAGCAGACGAAGTGAGAAAGGGAATCGGATGGGTGGTCGTTTATATGGGAGACTTGGCGGTTTACAGCGTGTACATTAGCCCAAATGTAAGTCCAGAGGAGTATGACTGGGTTGGAGGACGAATTGAGGGTGTCAAAAGGGACACATATAATGAGAGTAGTAAAAGGGGACTTCAACGCCAAAAATATTTCATGGGGTGGGAGTAAAACAGACAGCGAGTGTTGATATCCAACGGGTTAACGGTGCCCAATGATAGGTTGCGCCCACCTTTGTGAGGGTGCATTGGGGTTCGTCGTGTGTAGATGTGACTGCATGTGACGAATGGCTGGAAAAAGGAGTGAGTAGCTGGAGAATTATGCATAGGTATGTGGAGACAGACATGAGGAAGATGAAAAAAAGAGTTTGCTGAAGGTAGAAGGCAATGTTGGACGAAGACCGAGGCGGAGAGACTGAGGAAGAAAGTAGGTGAGGAGGTAGAAAGAGGACTCAGGCATGATGTGAATGTTTTGTATGAAGTGATAGAATACTGTAAAAGGGACGAGAAGTGTGGCAACAGGCGTGTATGGAGGGCTAATTATTGGTGGAATGAGGAAATAGAAAAGTTGTGGAAAGAGTACAAGAAAGAACGAAGAAGGATGTTAAGAATAAAAGGTCAATGTAAGGGTAAGGAGAGATACGATGCGAAAAAGAAGGAACTTGAGCGGGAAGTCGAGAGGTCGAAAATAAATAATACATGGGGTAAGGCATATGAGATAGCAGTGAAAAGAATGGGGGGAACTAGGAATATTGTGCTTGAGGAAGGTTGAGAGAAAGAAATTATTAAAAAACTATTTACAGTGGGAGAAGGAGTAGGGGACAATAAAATTAGGGTAGAGCAGGGTTTCAGTAGGAGATGTAAAATGAGGGGGATACGGCCGGTAGAGATAAAGGAGATATATAAGGAAGGGTGTGATATTTTAACATGATATGTTAACTAAAAACGTAGTATTTTTAAATTAATTATATGGCTAACACTAACACTATCTATTGTATAGAGTTCTTAACATGTTAATTATTATAAATGATTCCTGTCAGTAATTCCAACTTTATACACGATCTTTAATGTGGCATAGTCCAATACCTTAAACCACGATTCATTCTTTTATTGTCATTGGTGTTATACACAGGTATCTTTTTTGATTTTTATTTTTGGTAAAAGATTTTAAATATAATTTCTATAAATCTTGACAGTACCTACTATATAATCAGATGAGAATTTGTACATTAATAATTATTTCAAGTATATTTTGAGGGCAATTTAAAAGTAAAAATTGTTTATTTTTTTTATAAAAACAATACAAAATGGCGAGTTGAGTACTTTTTTGGAATTCTAATTGTAATATTAATTTATCTTTTGTTACTACTGTATTTTCTGTAATATATCCTAATGATAAATGTAGATTTCGGAATACGCTGTTTTGTACTTTTTGTACGGAAAAAAATAAACGAACACGTTGCTGATGCTGACAATTTTTCACAGCTTTGGAATATAAAATACCAAAGACATTACAAATTTCAATTTCAAAGACAATCCCAATTTCAAAGACATTACTGTGTTACTACCGAATTACCGTTGATTGGTTCTACATTGGTGGACTGTTCATCAGACCAACCCTTCACTGGACCAACCCTCTCCTGGATCAACCAATGGATCGCAGATGTAAAAAAAGATAAGTCGACCAACGTAAATAAATGCATTTATAATATTATACAGCTGTCTCGTTATTCTCTATTTCTTAAACGTAAAACAAAATTATTTTCGTATCGTCAACTGTATTAGAATAAGTAGTTGTAAAGAACTGTTTACGGATTATTTTTTTGTAACGTATTCTCAACTTCATTCATTTTGACACCAAGGAAATCTATTTATCTTTTATCTGTTTGTACATTTTCATTTCATTTTTTTTATCTTCATAGACAGTTTTTTTCTGACATCTTTCTGTCATCTAATGATACTTATTTAAATAACTCAGCTTAAAACACTTTTCTTCATTAGTATCATAAAAAATAAAAAGATTTCAGTGGCGCCCTTATAATTTCTTAAAGAAACAAATATTGTACTATAGTTAGCGCTAATGAACTTACTCACCCCTAGCCGAGGTATTTAACTATTATAATTTTAGCTGTGATAAACATTTATCAATTTTGTTAATTATTGAAATATCTTTTACAACTAATTAAAGACGAAATTAAGATTAATGGTTGTTTTATTGTAAATTACATTTTTTCTTTTGGTATATTGTTATGTTGGATGATAATGGGGAGTATTTCTTGGAAATTTTCAATAAGGTGCTGAGGAAGAAAGAGTTTCCTAGAAGCGTGGAAAGTATCCAGAGTGGTACTGGTGTTGAAGGCGGGTAGTGAGGAGAAGCGGACAGGGAAATACAGGCTCATCAGTCTGCTGTGCGAGATAATCAAAGTTTTGGAGGGGATAATAAAAACAAAAATTGAGGGGGAAGTGAAAAGAAATGGGGGCTTTAGGAGAAATCAGCATGGGTTTGTGAAGGGGAAGGCTTGTATTTTAGCACTGGGCAGAGTGATGAGCTTGGTGGATAATGCTAAGGAGCGCAGTTGGAGAAATAAAAATTGGTTCAGTGGGTTCAGCAAAACTTAATTAACTTAGTAGAGAATTATCTGACGGGGCGGGTTTTAGTTGACTCGAGAGGGCGGAGGTGAAATACCTAGTCGTGTGGTTGGGTAGCCAGCTATCGTTCAAAAATCACATGTCGAAGGCAGCGCAGAAGGCAAAAATTCGGGCGCATAGCTGGGGAGATTGATGTGTAATGTGAAAGGATAGGGAGAATGAAAGAAAATAGTTATTTGAAGAACAATTGAGCAGAGTATGCTGTACGGGGCGGTAGTGTGGCGTAAAAGAGCGGCAGTTTATGCAAGGATTAAACCACTAGTGAGGGTTCAGAGAAAGATGTTGCTGAGGGTGGTGTAAGGATACAGGACAGTGGTGCTGGCAAGATGCTATCCATAGGATGTGATGGCTAGAGCCAGGAGACTACAGTGGAAGGGCGCAATGAGAAAAGAAGTTATGGACTGATTGAAGGAGGAAATGCAAGTAAGGTAGAAGAAGTATGAAGGTGCACTTAAAAGAGTAATTGGAAGTAGGAGAGGATGGATGTTTAGGAAATTCAGCGAAGTAAACTACTTCTTGACACAGGTGCTGACTGGGCTATCTTCAAAAGATTGAGAAAAGAGAGAATGAAGTGTGTGAAAGGTACGAAGTGGTGGATGATGCTGGAGGAATTAAGAAGTGCAGAACTGGAGTAAAGACTCAGAGAGGCGGTATATTGGGAAATATGGTGGACATAAGGTTGATAGGAGAGGGAGAAAAGATGGAGGTAAGTAAGGAAGTAGAGAGTATGGTTAGGAAAGGATAATGTTTATGAGTTTCAGAGTAAATAGAGAGTGTGTGAGGACCGCCGCCCGTCTTGAAGTATGCTGAGGTAGTGATTCCGATACAGGAACAACGGCGAGTTTTGAGGTGGTTTTGGTGGGTGGCGTCATCCTAGCGTTTATGAGTCCAACACTCTTTTTCCATCTAAGCCCGTAAGAAAAGGGACACTACTATAGAGTATATTCACTTTTGACAAACCCAAAACAATTGAGTTATAGGCAGATGACACTGCTATAGAAACAAAATATAGAAAAATAAACAACGTAGCAGGGAGGATACAAACAGCAGCCAGTGCAATAGAAAAATTGTGCACAACCTGGAAAATAAAAGTTAACGCAGAAAAAGTCAAGCGGTAATATTTCAAAAAGGTAGACAAATACCAGACACAAATATCGAAAGGGGAGATATCCTCTGGACAGACAAAACCAACTATTCAGAGGTAACCATAGATAATAGTCTCACCTTCACTGACTACGTCAACACCCTAGTGGCAAAAGTCAAACAGGCGAGATCAAGGCTCGCTGGACTACTAGAAAGAAGCAGTAAGCTAATCCCAAAAACGAAGTTAAGATTCATAAGGGGCATAATAATTCCTATCATGAAATATGCCTCTGAAGCTTGGGGACGTGTGATACGAACAGGAAGAAACTAGAAGCTCAACAAAACATCACAATCAGGCCATCTTTCAAAACTCCCTGGTATATATAAGAATCAAAGATATACACAGATACATAAAACCAGAGAAGGTACCTAGAGATAATGGACGCAAGAGCCAGAAAGCTATATGAAGATAGGACTTATTCGAACACAGAACTCAGAGACCTGACGGATTTTACAGCCGAAGGCTAAAAAGAGCAAAACAACAAATAGAAGAACGATAAGGCCACAAACCAGAACAAACTCCACACAAAAAATACATTATCAAAAACCACCCCGTTTGTGACTAACCCGGCTCCTGGCACGCGCCTGTCGTTTTTCCAATATTGATAAAACTTTTTAAAGGATTTTCACAGAGTTTCTAGCAAGGCATTGTCACCTCAGAGAACACTGTAGGAAACTGAAACTTGAACAATCAGGATAATTTTGGTGGCGATGAGGAACAAACTTCAGATCACTTACTAATTGCATGCAAAAAAGCTGGAGGTCAAGAGATATCTTAACTATTATAAAAGTGCAGAAAACAATCTACCATTCCTTGAGCATATCCTCCAGGATATGGTTCTATACAACACAAACTTCTTCTTTTCTTGATTCTTCATTTTCTTGTTTTATCTTCATTCTTGTTTTCTTGCAATTTTTCCAAACTATATAACTTATGATTCCAATAATTATTAAATACATTAATATTGTCCAAAAACTTAATTTTGTACAATATACTGGTTGATTTATTTTTTCTAATTCTTCTTTTTGTTCCATTATTCGTTGTTTGATTTCTTGAGTTTCTTTTAAATTAATTGAATTTAAAGAATTAATTGATAAATGTGTTTGATTAATACTTTTTAAAGAAAATTTTAAATTTACGTTTATACTTGTTAAAGATATTTTTTCAAAGTTTATTTTACTATTTATTTGCTTGAAATACTAATAAATCAATTTTAACTAAATAATTTGGTTTTAATTCTATAAGATATGTTCCTATTAATGGTATTTTCTTCAACGATTCTTCGCATTTTACTTCGGCTACCGTTTCTTGAGGAGTTGATAAAATCCATTTTCCTTCTTGAATTTTAGTATATTGAATTTCACTAATTTTTATTTTATAAGGGTCACAATTTGAAGGGTCTTTAAAGTTTATAAGTTCGACTTCACAAGGAGCACTATTTTTAACTACAGTTTTTTTATTTTCTTTACAAATATATTGTATTTTTATAACTTTTTCACAAATTTGGTCCATAAACCCATAGTCATTGTCCGTGAGTGCTAGGAAAGGTTTTCGGGGAAGGTAAAAGTAATATTGGGAATCATTCGTTGGGACAAATATAGGAAATAACTGATAATAGTGATATATTTATTTTTCAACAATGGGAATTTCTAAAATAAACGTTACAGTAGCTCCCAATAAAAAACTTTTTATATTTATTAATTTTTCTAACTGAACAATATTTTGTGTGGATAAATCAAATGGAAATGTTAAACTTTTTGGTAATTCGCATTGTTTAATTGCTTTTAAAAACTCCACTGGATTTATAATCGAATTATGTAACGTATTAATTTTTGCAAAAGAAATAGCTAGTTCAATTTTTTCTTATATATCATAAATTGTTTGGTACAGTAAAGTTATTTGATTTATTATTACAAATGTTTGTAAATTACTTTGTGTTTTTCTTTCAACTAATATTAAATTCTTTTATATTAAATCAATTTTTTCTTTTAAATTATTTTGATTATGTGAAATATTTTTTGTAATCATTTCGAATTGTTTAATTGTTTCTTTTAATAAAGTTAATTGTTTAATTGAATTATTTTTTAATTTTATCTTGATTTAGTTTTATTCGTTCAATTTCATTATTTATTATATCTCCATCATCTTTATTTAAATTTCCTGTAATACATTTTATTAGTGAACCTAAAGGATTAAATATTCCTCTTTTATTTATAACATGATTATTTTTGATTAACAATGGATCAATTTGAAAAATTTGTTTTACTATTTTATTTCGTAAAGTATATAATGGAATAAATGAATTTTCAAATTCTGCCACATATACTTCTTGAGATTTAATACTATTATGAAAATTAATCGAATTTTCTTTAATTGCATAAAATTGGGATATAATCGGAGTAGGTAAGGTTATAAATTTGAACAAATGACCAATAGGATAAAATTAATTTTGTTGTACCTAATTTGTAAGGAAGTATTCCGGGGTAATTATTAACATCATGGAATAGGACATCATTAGTTTGCATAAATGGGATTCGGAAGATGAATCCGATGATAAAGCTGAAATAATTGGAATAATTATAGTTTCATTTAAATGCACAATTAATTTCTTTTTAGATTTAATATGTTCAATTTCAATTTTTTCGTGTACTAAAATTTTAGTTAATGTATGGTCCATATATACATTTATATAGTCAAATTTATTTTTCTGTTTGCCTCTATTTTCAACTTGTTTATAAACAATTGATCCGATAGCGGGAATTTTCTCTTTTCTTTTCTCATTTACTTTATCTATAACTTTTTGTTTATTATTTGATTCTTTTTCTTTTACTAATGAATATAAAGCTTGAGTATGAATTTTATGAGCATTAACAAATTGAGTATAAGCTTCACTAGGTAAAATGGCATAGGATCTTTACTTTCGGTATGACCTGACACTAATTCAAAAGGAGTAAAACCTGTGGATGAATGAATCGTACTATTATAAGCAATTACTGCATAAGGCATTAAACAATCAATATCTGCATTTTTATCTTTTTCTTTTAAAATTCTTAACTGTTCAGTTATTGGGGAATGGTATCTCTTTACTGGGGAATGAGGTTTATGATGATGTGGTGTAGTAAAATGTATTTTTATTTCATGAACATTTAACAATTCTTTTAAATCATCGTTCTTAAATTCACCAACACAATCAGCTACTATTTGTTTTGGTATTCCGAAAAATGTGAAAAAATGTATTAGTTGTTGACAAGCCGATATTGCTGTACCAAAATATTGACAATGCCTGACCATATTTAGAAAATTTATCTAGATTAGTTAAAAATGTATGAGTTCCACTTTTATAAGTATCAATATAAATAATTTCAAAAGGTTTTGACGGAGTTTTTGTTAATATAAGAGGTTCATTTATAGGTGTTCTATTATATTTAGTTTTTTTGACAAATTTCACAATTATTTATATAATTCTTAACATCTTGTTTACATGATTTTCAATAATAATTCCTTTTCATAAATTGAACAGTTTCATTAATAGTTTTTCCTTCATGTTTATATTTAATTAACTGGGTTCTCTCTTCAGGTAAAACATTAATAATTAATTTTGTACATTCTATAAGTTTATTTTACTAAAATATTTACTTTTTAAAAAGTATTTCTTAATTCGGGGGATAAATAATATATATAATAAGTATTTTTTGTTAAGTTTTCTTATAAAAATTGTAATGTTTCATTTGGATTATCAGATATTGTTAATTGTATAATTTTATTACTATCAAAATTTCTTTTTTAAAAATCATCATAAGGTGCCTTCTTTACTATAATTTGATAAGATTTATTATTTATTATTTCATCTTTAAGCATAAAATTTTGTTCGTTAGAAGAATCAGCATTGTGAATAGTTTCAGTATCATTTATACATTCATTATTTATTAAAGGATTATTTTCATCATTTATATTTTGCATTTTATCAAAATTTTGTAAAAATTCTTCTATATCAAAGTCAATGTCTCCTGCGTTATTTACATTGGATTCATTTTCAATTGTTCAAGAGCATGCAATTCAATAGGACTTAAAGGGTCAGCTATATTATTTTTACCAGGTTTGTGATTTTTGAAAACCGCGTAAAACATTATTCATAACTCAAAAAAGTTGCAGGGGTATTTTTTATTCCAAAACTCATTCTTAAAAATTCATAATGGCCAGTTTCAGTGGAAAAAGCTGTTTTAGGAACATCATTTGGATCCATTTCGATTAGGTGATAACCGTTTGCTAAATCTAAAGTTGTAAAATAATTAGCTCTACCTAATCTATCTAAAATTTGATCAATTAACGGCAAAGGAAATTTATCATCAATAGTTTTTTCATTTAATTTTCTATAATTGATTACAATTCTATATTTTTTCTTTTTACTAGCATCTGCTTTCTTTTCTAAAATCCATATTGGTGAATTAAAAGGTGAATTTGATTCTTTAATAATACAATTTTTTAACATTTTGTCAACTTGATCTTTTACTTCATTTCTATAAATTTCAGGGTAACGATAATTTCTAGTATATTTCATCTGTTAAATTTATTTTATGTTTAATTTGATTTGTAAATGTTAATGGAGTACCTTCTACATAAAAAATATCTCTATATTCATAACATAATTTATAAATAGTTTCATACTCTTCTTTATTACAATGATCTAATCTTAATCTTTTTAATTTTTTTTTTTGTAATTCATCTAATTCAAAATCATCAACATCCATTTTTTCAGTATTATTACATTTTAAACTTTCCTTTAATAATTCTTCATTAATTAAATCTACATTTAAGGGATCATTAAATATTACTTTTACTGGATTTTCAGAAATATTTGTTATCATTATTAAAGCATAAGAGTTTTCTATATTTACAAGACATTCAGGGATTTCTGCATTACTAAGTTTAACATAATTTAATATACCTGTACCTTGGGGTTTATTAACTGGAACTATTACTTTTTTGGACATTCTTGGAGGAATTACAATTTCTACTTGTTCAAAAGTTTTCTGTTTCAACTTAAGGTCGTAAGAAGCGGCATAAAGAGGTAAAATAGTATTAGGGGTTCTTATGACAAAATCTTTAAAATTAACCGTGGCACCAATGTGTTTCAAAAAGTCATAACCAATTAAACCATCGAAATTAGGTGAAAAATTAAAAATATAAAATTTATGGAAATCTTTTTCGTTAAATGTGGGAAATATTGGGATTGTTAAAGTTTCATTATGATGAGAAATGCATGGGGAGTTTCTACAGTAAAATTTTCTTTTGTGATATATTTTTTATAAAATTTATTTGCTAAATTTTCATTTAAAAAGCTTTGACCTGAACCGATATCAACTAAGAAGGTTGCATTCAATTCTAGAATCATAATTTTAGGTAAAATTGAATAAACAGAATTTATTTTTAAGTCTGGTTTGATGTGGAGGCCTTTAGTTGAAAATTTACTTTTTCTTGATTGTCATTTTTGGAAACATTCTGGGTAACTATTTCTTCTGTTTGATAATGAGTGGGACGAGGATTATTATTTTTAAAGAAATTTTTATTTGTATTTTGACCACGACGAGTATTGCCAGAAGAAGTATCCATAGGTTCGGGACGATTATTATTATTTGGACGATGAGGTTGAAATTGTGGCTTAAAATTATTAGAATTGGGATTTAAATTGGATCTATAGTTTTGATTAAAGTTAGAATTAAAGTTTGGTCGGAAATTATTTGATTGATTATTAAAAAATGGTCTAGAGTTAAAATTTGAAAAATTAGTTGGACGTGAATTAAAATCTGATTGTTGACGACAGTTATTATAATTGTTATAATTATTTCTATTATAATTATTATTTTTATTAAAATTATTATTTCTAACATTATTATTATGGTTATTTTGATTTCTAGTATTATTTCTGTTTATATTATTATGCTTATTAAGATTATTTTTAAAATAAAGAAAATTTTCTTCTTCTCTAACGAAAGCAAGAGCTTGTTCAATCGAATTCGGGTTTTTCAATCTAAATACTAATTGCATGTGATAATTCAACCCATTGATGAATATTTTTAAACATAGATCATCATAATGTTGAATTTTTAATATTTTTACTTCTCTACTATCATTACTTTGATTTATTTTAGAAAAAAATAAACTTCTTGCGTCTTGAATTTTTAATCCAAAATCTACAGGACTTTCATTTCTTTCTGGTTTTAAATATATAATATCTTGTACTAAACAATCTATAGATCTCTGATCGGCAAATGTAATCAATAATGAATCTTTTACTTTTGGCCACGCATCCAGGAGCAATTAAATCTGCTGCTCTACCTGTTGATTTACTTATAATAGTATCAAATAAACAAACATATATAGATGCATTCGAATTAGTTCTATCTTTATGATTATTTATAAAATTTTCTCAACTTTGAATGAATCGATTATATTGTTTAGGATTACCATCAAAATATGGAATATTTTCTGCTTGATAACGAATTAATTGATAGTTCGGTTGAGCCATTGTGTGGTTTATTTCTAAATTATTTATTTTTTCAACAATATTTTCTAATATATTCTCCGTTTTAAAATATTTAATCTCAATTATTTCAATATATAAATTATTTTCAATTATTTAAAATATATCATTATAAGAATAATAAGGATAATAATTATAGAATAAGGTACTCACATATAATTCATAAATCTCTTCATTGCTTGATGGCTCACCGTAGGTTGAGTCTTCGGACTATTTTTGTTCCTCCGACTTGCAAATAAGAGACGACTATTCTTGTTCGTTCTCCCTTGCTTGAAGTCTTCTTTGATTTCTGTTGAAGCAGGATTCACCAATTAACCATTAAAATAGAAAGCACCTGAAATTCTTCTGAATTAGTTCGCACACTTTTGGAGATATCCTACTGACTGCGCCAGTTATGTTTCGACGTTGCGAAACTTGTTTTTTAAAAACAAATATTTCACTTGGAACTAACAAATTTATTTATATAGAAATTACAAAGTTTGACTTCAATTATTTTGAGTAACTACATACAGATACGATAGAGCGGGTCACAGTTATTATGCAGCATTGCGTTTATGGACGAAGGCGTTGCCATATCGGCATGTTTTTCGAATTTGGTTCCAACTGGCGCGGGAATATAACTTGCCATTGTGTTACTATTATGATTTAAATGTTGACTAAATTATTCATTTGAAAATCGTTTAGTGAGTAATTAAGAATATTTATAATTATGCTTTTAGATAAATTTTACGCGTTTAAAGGAAAATATTGTAAATCCGCTAAAATATTCAAATTTTATACGTTTAATTATCACGTATAAAGAAATAAATAAATACAGCGGCCTTACAATAGACCTTTGTCAAATTATGAAATAATAATATAATAATATAATTAATAATAAAAATATGTCAATAATAATAATATATACATAAATTACAAGACGAGTGGTAAAAAAGCCAGCTGTCATCTAAATTTTAAGGGAGAACGATTAACAGAGAAAAGCTAATGAAATCTTGCCGACGTTTCGATGATTTTTCCGAGGATTTTTCTTCTTCTGGCGGGTTGTTGTAACAAACAAAATAAAGAATAAGTAAATGAATTAATAATTACGTATTTTAACTTGAATTAAAATTAAACTTTAAAAATGACAATGATTAGCAGGTAATAACTAAAATAAATAAAAATTGAATGGAACATTTGAGGGTTAAGAAATATATTACTGATCTTCATCGTCATCCAAGTCTTCATCTTCATCGTCTTTATTTAGATTTATTATTATTGGCTCAATGTCTTTCATTAAATGATCTGTTTGCCACATCTTTTCCTTTGTCTTCTCTACCTTTTTTTCATAATTAGACCACTGCATTGGGGTTACTTGCGAATACGCTGTTTTTATAAGTTTTTCCACATCCTCTTTTTTAAAAGTACTATTATTACGAGCCACATATCCTTTCACTTGGCTCCACACCATTTCAATAGGATTTAATTCGCAATGATAAGGTGGTAATAGTAGGACTGTTATATTATGTTCCGTGTAGTACTTTATTTGTTCCTTATTCCAAGTTGTCTTTGGAAAAGGCAACTTCGCCGAATGGTATGACGCATTGTCCAACACTACAACATTCTTTGATCCGTTTTTCGGCAAATTAGGGATCAATTGATCTTCAAACCAGGCCTCAAAGCCATCTGCGTCCATTTCGTCGTGGTAATCGTCTGCACCTTTCTTTGCCAGAAAAGTTTTTTTCTGCACCCTCAAGAAAACCGTCTTTCCAGCCTGCATGAAGAAGAACAAATCTCGGTCCTCGTTGACTTGGAGCCTTCAGTCCTGTTGTCAGTCCTTTGACAAATGAATCTCGGGCATTTTTTATGGTAGTGTCTTTCTATTCAAAATTTACACTGTGGCCCACATTAATCCATGACTCGTCCAGATATATTACGTTATATCGTTCTTCGCGGAACTTCTTCACTGATCTTAAATATTTGTGCTTCCAGGCGATTATATCAGCTCTTTCTATTAGAATCGAGTCTCTTTCTCTCTTTCCATAAACAAACCCCATATTGTTAAGCAAGCGTCTTAGCGTACTTTTAGAAAAATTTGGTACATTTTCGTCTGAATTTATTTTAGCAAGAACTTTTGCCAGTGTTGGTGGAATATTTTCGGAGTAGAATTCATGCACAGCTTTTCGTATTTGCGATTGGATACCTTCATCGTAGGTGATCAGTCTTGAATTCGACTAGCTGCTGTTCCGTCTTCGTTTTTTTGGCAATGTCAAAGGTCCAGTAGCGGCTTCGCTTTTCAGATTATACACTGTTCTCACACTAAGGCCAGTCATTTTAGAAATCAGTTCTATTTTCGCTGTCACACTTTTGTCATCTTTTGTATTCAACGTATACGTTAAAATATTCAATAAAAGCCTCTTGGTTTGACGATGAAGATTTTCACCTTGTTTAAATTTTTCAAACGGTGCTGCTAACTGCATGGTTGTTGTTTCAATAATGCCCTTTCGTTTATCAGCAGAAACAGATAGGTACCTGCCTATGTTATTACTTACCTGTACATTTACTTACCTCTACATTCCAGGAATATTACATAACGGTTTACGAGGATCAAGGGATCATGCAGGTAAAAATAATTAGCATATTTGTAATTAAATAATGTTTTCACTGGCAATAGGATTAGGATTTGTCTGAAAGATTTAGTAGAGACCTAAATAATCCATCAAGTGTTTAGGTATATACTGATTACAATCTACATAAATAGATTTGAATTCCATTTTTTAATAATATGTATTATATAGAATACATCTGTTTTGCAAAATTCATAATAAAACGTTTCTACGAAAATAAATTGGCTGAGTTAATTGTGGTTCAAGCCGTAACCAAAGCGGCAACAGTGTTGAATATTCGCCCATAAGATTTACATTGGCCTATGCCGGCCACACTGCATAATAACTGTGACCCGCTCTATAGATACTTGATGCTAGATACTGACTATAGATACTAACTATCACAAACAATATTTCTTCTTTATATAATAATTAATAGTAATACGATACGATTTATTAACCACATTACGTATAAAATACATTTGAGATTACAATACCATTTGTAAAAATTACAATAAAATACAATACCGACAATTATACAAAATTAATTAAAACTTTATAGAATAATTATAACAACAATAAAATAAAATAAAAAAATAAAATTAACAGTGCGATATAAAGGAACAACTATATATATATATATATATATATATATATATATATATAATTAAATTTTTTAACATATATATATATATATATATATATATATATATATATATATATATATATAAAAAATTTAATTTATTCCGACAAACAAATAGACATATAAATATAAAAAAAATGGAAATAAAAATATGATATCAAACAAAACTGTGCAAGTAAATATAAAAATTACATTATTGCACAAATTCATCAACTGTATAAAAGCAGCTTTCAAGTAAGAAATCCTTAGCAAATTTCAAGAACCTGCGTTGCGTCATATTCGTAATATCCAAATTTTTATGAAATTTTGCACACTTATTATATAGACCAACGTTCAATTTATTATTTCTGGACATCTCAGTTCGAGAGAAAGTATTAACCAAATCATTTCTAAACCTAGTTTCATACGAATGCAATTCCCCACTAGCAGACATTTGATTTTGGTTTTTATGAACTAATTTAAGAGTTTCCAGTATGTATATACATGGAACCGGCAAAATCCTAAACTTCCGAAACAATTCTTTGCAGTGTACATCAGGTTTAGCTCCATCTAGAATTCTTACAGCAGCTTTTTGCTTAGAGAAAATCTGTTCTACCCTCGAAGAAACTCCCCACAGAACGATTCCATATATCAAATGGCAATGAACAATGGCATAATAAACAGTCCTTAGTACATTGGAGTTAACATAATAACTTAGCTGCCGCAATGCAAATATTTAAGATGCCAGACGCGAACATAGGGTATCAATATGATCCACCCAATTGAGATGTATATCAAGAGTAAAACCGAGATATTTGACAGAGTCAAATTTAGCAAGTAATTTACTCGAACTAAAAGTAATTTTCTGGGTTATAGTGCAATTTAGCCTAAGTCTATTTGAGGAGAACCACTTACTCACACGATCAAAATCTTCAGCATATGCCTTAGTGGCAATTACAGTATCATCTGCAAACAGAAAACAACGCGAGTCTTTAACCGAAGTCGGTAGATCATTTATATATAATAAGAACAACAAAGGCCCCAATACAGAACCTTGAGGCACACCATTATTTATCTGTAGAAATGATGACTCTTTATCATTGCAGCAAACATATTGTTTCCTGTTCGAAAGATACGATGACACCAGTTCCAGAGTTATACCTCGAATACCGTAATATTCCAACTTCCCTAGTAAAATCTTTCTATTAACACAATCAAAAGCCTTGAAAAGATCACAAAAGAATACAAAAGTATAACGTGATACGTGATATTTACTTAGATATCAAATTACAATAATAATGCGCAACTAGAAAGAAAACAATAAAAGTATACAATTAAGCAAAGCATAGCGTCTAGACATTAGGTCTACTGCGTAATTAGAAATACGTATTTTAAATAATAACTTCTTTATTCCAGGAACCGTAACTCGGGTGCAAGAAACCAACAGGTACCAGTTTGTTACGTATCTGACTGGTATCGGTAAACTGATAGTTATTTTATTTTAGCGAGTTACGGTTCCTGGAATAAAGAAGTTATTGTTTATAACTACGCAGTAGACCTTATGTCTAGACGCTACGCTTTGCTTAATTGTATACTTTTATTGTTTTTTTTTTATTGTAAATAATTTAGAAATAAACGATACAATGGCTCAACCGAACTATCAATTAATTCGTTACCAAGCAGAAAATATTCCATATTTTGATGGTAATCCTAAACAAATTAATAGATTCATTCAAAGTTGTGAAAATTTTATTAATATTCATAAAGATAGAACTAATTTAAATGCACCAATTAAAGTTTGTCTTTTTGATACAATTTTAAGTAAATTAACGGGTAGAGCAGCAGATTTAATTGCTTTTAGAACGGAATTGGATACGTGGCTAAATTAAAAGATTCATTATTAATTACATTTGCCGATCAAAGATCTATAGATTGTTTAGTACAAAATATCATATATTGAAAACCTGTAACGAATGAAAGTCCTGTAGATTTTGGTTTAAAAATTCAAGACGTTTATTATTTTCTAAATTTAATTAATGTAATGATAGTACAGAAATAAAATTATTAAAAATTCAAAAATATGATGATCTATGTTTAAAAACATTCATCAATGGGTTGAATTATCATATGCAATTAGTAGTTAGATTAAAAAACCCAGACAAGCTCTTGCTTCTTGAGAAGAAGTAAATTTTCTTCATTTTAAAAAACACCTTAATAATAATAATATAAACAGAAATAATTTTAGAAATCAAAATAATCATAATAATAATGTAAGAAATAATAATCTTAATAAAAATAATAATTTTAATAGAAATTATTATAATATTTATAATAATAATCGTCAACAATCAAATTTTAATTTACCACTAACTAATTCTTTAAATTTTAACTATAGACCATTTTTTAATAATCAATCAAATAATTTCCGACCAAACTTCGTCTTCTTCTGGCAATACTCGTCGTAGTCAAAATAAAAATAAAAATTTATTTAAAAATAATAATCCTCGTCCCACTCATTATCAAACAGAAGAATTATTTACCCAGAATGTTTCCAAAAATGACAATCAAGAAAAAGTAAATTTTTAAATAAAGGCCTCCACATCAAACCAGACTTAAAAATAAATGCTGTTTATTTAATTTTAGCTAAAATTATAATTCCAGAACTAAATGCAACTTTCTTAGTTGATACCGGTTCCGGCCAAAGCTTTTTAAATGAAAATTTAGAAAATAAATTTTATAAAAAATATATTACAAAAGAAAACTTTACTGTAGAAACTTCCCATGCTATTGCTAATCATAATGAAACTTTAAAAATCCCGATATTTCCCACATTTAACGAAAAAGATTTCCATAAATTTTATATTTTCAATTTTTCACCTAATTTCGATAGTTTAATTGGTTATGACTTTTTGAAACACATTGGTGCCACGGTTGATTTTAAAGATTCTGTCATAAGAAGCCCTAATACTATTTTACCCCTTTATGTCGCTTCTGACGACCATAAGTTGAAAAAAAAAATTTTTGAATAAGTAGAAGTAGAAGTATAATTCCTCCTAGAATGTCCAAAAAGGTAAAAGTCTCAGTTAATAAACCCCAAGGTACAGGTATACTAAATTATGTTAAACTTGGTAATGCAGAAATCCCTGAATGTCTTATAAATATAGAAAACTCCTATGCTTTTACAATGATAACAAACATTTCTGAAAATCCAGTAAAAGTAATATTTAATGATCCCTTAAATGTAGATTTAATTAATGAAGAATTATTAAAGGAAAGTTTAAAATGTAATTGTATTGAAAATATGGACATTGATGATTTTGAATTAGATGAATTACAAAAAAAAATTTAAAAAGATTAAGATTAGACCATTGGAATGAAGAAGAGTATGAAGCTTTTTATATATTATGTCATGAGTATAGAGATATTTTTTATTTAGAAGGTACTCCGGTAACATTTACAAATCAAATTAAACATAAAATAAATTTAACAGATGAAACCCCTGTATATACGAGAAATTATCGTTACCCTGAAATTTATAGAAATGAAGTAAAAGATCGAGTTGACAAAATCTTAAAAAATGGTATTATAAGAGAATCGAATTCACCAATATTAATTATAGAGAAGCTGATGCTAGTATATATATATATAATCAATACCCATTCTACCCTAAGGTGTTGGGTTTCAAGTCTCTTCTTAAGTGTCGTATACAAACTTCCTCCAATTCTTCTTGTTTCTAGCCATGTTCTTCGCTTGTTCTCTGGTGACTCCTCTCTTATCTAGGATGGCGGCAATTTCGTCGTCCCATGTCTTCATGGGTCTTCCCCTCGGTCTTTTCAAGCTTCTTCTCGCTTCCCACACTTGTTTCACTGGTCTGTCTTTGTCCATCCTTACCATGTGGCCGTACCATCTCAGCTGGGCTTCTTCTACTTTCTTTTCTATTGATTGGACCTTGAGGCGTTCCCTTATTTCCTCGTTCCGTATCCTATCCATTTTAGTCACACCTAGTACTCTTCTTAGATACTTCATTGCGATGCTTTGTAGTTTACTTTTTAATCTGGTGGTGAGCGTCCAGCTTTCACATCCAAATGTTAAGATAGGTACAAAAACTGTGTTGTAGATGGCTATCTTGGCTTTTTGGGATACTTCTTTTTTCGATAGGAATGTGTTCTTAATTGCGTGGTATATTCGGGAAGCGTTTGCTATTCTTGTGTTTATCTCTGTTTCCTGCGTGCCCCTACTCTCTAGTTGAACGCCCAGGTATTTGTAGGTTTCGACTTGTTCTAAAGTATTGTTATTCATTTTAATGTTTGTGCGTTGGTTTGTTCTCCCACATACCATAATCTTGGTTTTACTTTCGTTAATTCTCAGATTACGTTTTTCAAGTTTGTCTTTCCATATTTGGAGGTTTCTCTTAAGAGCGTCCTCGTTTTTTCCAAATAAAACAAGGTCATCTGCAAATGCGCACTCCGCTATCTGTATCGTCTCCAGGTTTCTATGTCCAACAAATATTCTCGATGTTTCTTCTCTGGTTTCCTTCATAATATCATCTAGTACGATATTGAATAGGATGGGGCCCAGTACACCTCCTTGTCGTAAGCCGTCATTGACTCTAAACTCGTCTGATACCATATTATCTGTTCTTACCCTGTTTCTTGTGTCCTTATATAGGCTCATAATAGCCTTTCTCAGTTTGGTGTCTATTCCTCTATTTCTTAGGCTTTTATCTATTTCAATCCGCGGGGTTCTATCAAATGCTTTTTCGAGGTCTATGAAGGCTTGGTATAGTTCCGTGCTTGTATTTCTTGTATTTTGTATTAGCTGCTTGAGTGTAAAAATATGGTCATGGATGCTTCTTCCCTTCCTGAATCCGCTCTGTGACTGCTCCAGCTTATGGTCTACTTCTTGTAGTAATTTTTTCTCCAGTATTCGTTCATAAACTTTGGAAGGGATACTCAGGAGGGTTATACCTCTGTAGTTGCTGCAGTCTCGTCTGTCCCCTTTTTTGAAAATGGGTAGAATAACGCCCACTTCCCAGTCTTTTGGGATCTTGCTCTCGTTCCATGCTTTATTACAAACTTTTCTGAGCATTTCATTTCCATTTTCTCCCATATTTTTTAACATTTCCGCAGTTATTTTATCATAGCCAGCTGCCTTTCCTCTTTTAAGCCTGAGTATTATTTCTCTTATTTGTTCTATTGTTATTTCGTTCTGGTTTGGGGTTTCATGTGAGTTTTCTTCTGTATTGTCTGTTACATTATTAGAGTCTTCTTGGGTCAGGAGATCTTCGAAATATTCTCTCCACCTGTTCATAATACTTTCGTTCTCGGAAAGGATGTGGCCATATTTGTTTTTAATTTGTTTTGGTGTTTGTTGTCTGTTCTCTGTTCTCAGGCTTCTCATAGTTTTGTAAAATAATTTTTGGTTTGTGTGGTAGTCTTTCTCCAGTTTATTCCCAAAATCCTCCCAGCTCTTCTTTTTTGCTTCCATCACCATGTCTTTTACTTTTGCCCTCTGTTGCTTATACTTTTGATAGTTTTCTGCGTTCTGGTTCCCCAAATATTTCTTCCAGGCTAACTTCTTTGACTTGGTCTCTTTTTTTATTTCTTTATTCCACCAATTCGTGCACTTCCTGTTTTTATTGATTCTAGCAATTCCGCAAATTTGCTTACCTCCATCTAGCAGAGATTTTTTAAGTTTTTGCCAAGTTTCTTCTAGGTCATAGTTCTGGTTTAAGTACTTTTGTAGGCTATTGTTCACATAGGTTGTGTATTTTTGTGCAATTTTCTTATCTGCTAACTTGTATGATCTAATAACTGTGTTGGTGAGGTTTCTAGGGGTTTTGTCTCTTTTTCCTGTTACCTTGTGTGGGACTTTTTGTTCCGCCCCGATACTAGTTCGGGATACTACCAAGTAGTGGTCGCTATATATTTCTGCTCCTCTTTTGACTCTGACATCTTTGACACATTTTCTTAGGGGTCTGTTGACCAATACATAGTCAATAATGGACTTTTCTCCTCTACTCTTAACTTCTCTGGTATATTTATGGACATCTTTGTGTTGGAAAAACGAATTCATAATTATCAAGTCATTCTCTCTACAAAAGTCTATAATTCGTTTGCCATTATTGTTTCTTACCAGTTCTCCGTGTTGTCCTAATACATCTGAGGAGTCTTGGTCTTTTCTGCCTACTCTACCGTTGAGATCTCCAATTATTATAATGTTACCTTCTGCGCTATCTATAATTTCGGACGTTTTCTCCCAAAAGTGTCTTTGGTGTTCGCTCGTTCGGTCTCATTTGGTCCGTATATAACAAAGATGTTGACTAGTTTCTTCTCTTCGGTTGTCATCCTTATTTTCAGGATCCTTTCGGTGATACATTCCCAATCTTTAATTCTAGTAGTCAAGTTTCTGTTGATGAGACAACCAACCCCTTCACGTGCTCTTTCTGTCGGTGGTGCTCCACTGAGTATTAAAAAATGGCCATTTTCCAGAAACTGTGTGCTCTTACCTTTTCTTTTTGTCTCTGTTATTCCTAGTATGTCTATTTTAACCTTATCAAATTCTTCTACAAGTTCCACTTCCTTGCCGTTGAGACCTCTTACGTTCCAAGTTCCTATTGTCCATCCTTCAGGTATTCTGGTTTTTTCAGTTGCCGTCGTTTTCCCACATTTAATCTCATTGTGTGTAGATGCTTTATTTGTTTGTACGTGGTTCTCATATTTCTTCTTATTTAAGCTTTTATCCTTGTCTTTGTATAGTGCTTTACTACTACTCGTGTCCTTGTTCATTGCCTGTTTCGTCGTCGGTTTTCCGTTGTCGTTTTTTATTAGTTTTTTGGTTTGTCTATCTTATTTTCTTTATTATTCCATTTCCATTCTTCCTTATTTACCCACAATTTGTTTGTACCAGTCTTTACGTCGTTACCTTTCTCTCTCTCCTCCCGTGCAATCATTCTTATAGCCTTTTGTATTTCTCTTTCTTTCAGTGTGGTGTCGTTGTTGATATATATTTTTCCTTCCTTGTGATTTTTCAGCTTGGACTTGTTTATCATGACTTTGTGTTTTTCTTCCTGGTCTTCTAGTTCGATTAGACAGGTTTTTGTTCCCAACTTGTATGCATCTTTGATTTTAACCTCAATTCCCAAATGTGTTCTAAAAATATTAAGCATCTCCTTTTTTATTACTTTGCGGTCATAGGTATCTATTACTATACCATTCATTACTACATTGTTTTTCCTCCTTTGTTTTTCCATAAATTCCATATTCTCCTTGATTTCTTTCAATTCCTCTTTGATTTCTTTATTTTCTTGTTTTAGGTCTTGTAACGAACCGTACGCGCTGCCTCGTCGGCGCACCCATACATCTGATTCCCCCATACCTATCCCCAGTAAACGTGATCGCCCCACTCTCCGAGAGCTGTATAAATTCACGTCCGCTAGCACAGAAAAGACACTTTCCTACGGATCGTCAACCAGGCTAGTAGCTTCCAGCGTGCTGAGCTGAGTGAACACTTGACTGGCTTTTTCCTTAGGAACGACTTACCTCCAGCGTGTTGAGCTGGGTGAGACGTTCAAGGCAAGAACGTATCCGTACTACGAACGCTTCGCCTACAGCGTGCTGAGCTGGGCAACAAGCGAAGGTAGAAAGTCCTGCGTCAGTTCCGCCGCATCGTGGAAGCACGAACGTTTCGTTTCTAGCGTGTTGAGCTAAACGAAACGACGGTGTTCTAGATCGAGGATTGACTGACCGCCGTCCTCCGATACCGACCCGTCCCTTCCTGTCCTGTTTTATCCCCGACTAGGACCGTAGTCCACAGAGTCCGGGATCCGTTGTAATTGCACTCCGATACCGCGGAGCGTGTTAATTAGTATACCGTAGAAGGTTCGTTACGTTCTTTCTGTCACTGTAAAGTATTTGTACATATTGTAAATAGTTGTTTTCATTAGATAAGTTTTAGCGATGTATATAGTCCAGGAATAAATATTTATTTTTACCGACCGTTTGCGTTTCCTTAATTCAGACCTTTCTTGGATAAATAAATAAAGTCCGATACAGATCCAGAACAGAAAACCGGTGACGTCCGGAAAACACGTCACATAATTTGGCGCCCGAGTATTTTTTTTGAACCGAAAGGAAACGCCCGAGTAATTTTTTTTTAACCAAAAGGGAACGCCATAATTTGGCGCCCGAGTATTTTTTTTTTGAACCGAAAGGAAACGCCCGAGTAATTTTTTTAACCAAAAGGGAACGCCATAATTTGGCGCCCGAGTATTTTTTTTTGAACCGAAAGGAAACGCCCGAGTAATTTTTTTAACCAAAAGGGAACGCCATAATTTGGCGCCCGAGTATTTTTTTTTTTTGAACCGAAAGGAAACGCCCGAGTAATTTTTTTTAACCAAAAGGGAACGCCATAATTTGGCGCTTGAATATTTTTTTGAACCGATAGGACACACCCGTGTATTTCCACTGGAACAAACAATAAACGCCATAACTTGACGCCCGCGTATATTTACTAAAAAAGGAAACGCCCGAGTTTTACATAAACCGATATAACAGGAAAAAAAATGCAGTCAGAAGGCGAAGAAACAGTTGGTTTGGAAATCGCAGATGCCTCTGTTGGTTGGATTTACAAACTAAAAAAGGAAGAACTGCAAGTTGAACTAAGCAGGTATGGTTTCACAACTTCCGGGACGACAGATGAACTGCGACAAAGATTACGAAAGTTTGTTAAAAACGTTTCCAAAAATCAAGAACCGGTAACAAAACCAGAACCAACTACGAACATATTAGACCAGGTACGAAAATGGAATACACGTTTCGACGAGAAAAAAGATCCGATTTCATTTCTGGAACGAATCGAGGAATTGAGAGAAGCATATGGTTTCACTGCAACTCAAATGCAGAAAGCAATACCAGAAATCTTACAGGACAAATCACTTCTGTGGTACCGAAACAACAAACATACATGGAATACATGGGAGGACTTCCTCATAGCCTTTAAAAGTTTTTATGTACGACCAGAACAATACCAGAGAGAACTAGAAAAACAAATTGAAAAACGTAAACAAACACCAGGAGAAAGTGTAAAAGACTATGTGACCGCTATACAAACTTTACTTCGACGCCTAGATAACATCACACCGGAAAGCCAACTAGAACGGATATATTCCAACCTCAAAACAGATTACAAGAAGTACATAAGAAGAAAAGATTTTTCTACAATCTCAGAGCTTATGGAACAAGCTTACGAATATGAGAATTTATGCGAAGAAGAAACAAGTAGTCGAACACAAAAACATGAATCCGAAAAGATAAAAGATACACCAGTCTTCGAAATCCAGAAAAACAAATACCACCGAAACGATCACAGGAAAATAAGTCCAGTATCGTCCAGTTATAACAAACAAAACAATACACAGTTTACGCCGAAAAACCCACAATACATAAAAGGCTTCGATAGAAGAAAAGACTGTTGGAAGTGTGGTGGTAGAAATCATTCCCGTTTCCAATGCCGAAATAAACCAAAAATTTTTTGCTCCCACTGCGGCAAACTAGACATTTTAACAAATAATTGTCGATGTCAGGGAAACGAATTGTCGACTGGACTAAGGCGAGAGACGTCCAGTCGAGTCATAATAAACTCTCGCAGAGGAAAAATCCAGACGAGTATTAGAACCGGTTACATCGTTGAATTGTTTAGAAAATAGATTAAAATTAAAAATAATATTATCAACTAAAAACACGGTCGAAGCATTAATTGATACCGGATCTTCAAGGTCATATATTGGAAGTAAAATCGCAAATTTAAAACAAGCAAAGGAAATACACTGCCCGCCGTATACCGTTCGGCTAGCGAATAAGTCAGAAGTTCTGATAAACCGCGGTTATATAGTCAGGGGACAAGTAGTACAGGAATATTTCGAAGAATTATTTCTATATTTACCAGATTTAGCGTCCGACATGATAATAGGTATGGACCTTTTAAAGAAATGGAATGCCAGTATAGATTTTTCCAACAATAGTTTAAAAATAATGGGAAAACATGTCAACCAGGAAGGCGACAATGTAGATAATTTCATAACCGAAGGACTTTGTGAGCTGGGACAACTAGAAAAAGAAACCTTGGAAAATTTTCTTGCGACAGAATTAACGAAATTTTCCACATCAAAAGGAATAACCCATCTAGTAGAACACGAAATAAAATTGACAAATCCTACTCCTATTAAACAAAGACATAGACCTTTAAATCCAGCAATGCAGACAATAGTAAACGACGAATTAGACAGAATGCTCGAAGAAGATGTTGTAGAACCATCTAATAGTCCATGGAGCTCCCCCATTGTTATGGTCAAGAAAAAGGACAATAAATTTCGATTTTGCATCGATTTTAGAAAAGTCAATGAAGTGTCAGAAAAAGACGCATACCCGCTGCCGTTTATAAATTCAATCTTAGAACGATTGAGAGAAGCTAGGTACATTTCCACCATAGATTTACGCTCCAGCTATTGGCAAATCCCGTTAAGTATAGACAGCCGTCCTATTACTGCATTTACCGTTCCGGGTAGAGGATTATTTCAATTTAAAGTATTACCGTTTGGCCTTCATGCAGCACCTAGTACTTTCCAGAGGTTGCTAGACAATGTTATTGGTCCAAGTATTAATTTTGCTTTTGCGTATCTCGATGATATCGTTATAATAAGCAAAACTTTCAACGAACATTTACAGCACATACAGACCATTTTCAAACAACTCCGAGAAGCAAATCTTCAGATACAGACAGAAAAATGCAAGTTTTGCAGAAAAGAATTGAAATATCTGGGACACCTCGTTAGTGAACACGGTATAAAAACCGACCCAGATAAAGTTAAAGCTATTGTATCTATTCCGAGCCCAAGAAAAGTCAAACAGTTACGAAGATTTTTGGGAATGTCATCTTGGTATAGACGGTTTATAGAAGCGTACTCGGATATAGCAGCTCCACTCCATCGACTCCTGAAAAAAGATATAAAATGGAGATGGACTGATACAGAAGAGAAGGCATTCCTAGCGTTAAAGAAAGCACTAACCGAAACCCCAGTTCTTGTTTGTCCAGACTTCTCAAAAACTTTCTATTTACAAACCGATGCTTCAGACGAAGGTCTAGGAGCAGCTTTAACACAAAAGATAGACGGTCACGATAGAGTCATAGCTTATGCCAGCCGAACTTTGTCTACTTTAGAAAAGAAGATGTCCACAACCGAAAAAGAATGTGCAGCAATAGTTTTTGGGATCCGTAAAATGAGAGAATACCTTGAGGGTTATCACTTTGTAGTAATATCCGATCACCAAAGCCTTAAATGGCTGCACTCCTTGAAAAATCCAAGCGGACGTCTTGCCCGATGGGCTCTGGAACTACAACAGTACGACTTTGAAATCAAATACCGCAAAGGCGTTCTAAACAAAATCGCCGACGCTTTATCCAGAGACCCTGACCAGGAAGAACCAAGCGCAAACGAAGATTTATTCGCTCTAGAAAAAGCCGAAAATTGTCAGTGGTATAAACAAACCATGGAAGCTGTTCAACAAAATCCCGATAAAAACCAGACTACTGTATCATAGACGGAAAACTATACAGACATTTGTGGGAAAACAAAAATTACACGGACCCAGAATTCTGTAATCCATGGAAACTCTGCATACCACAACCGCACCGTAAAGAAGTTTTAGAGGAAAATCATGACGCACCTACGGCTGGTCATTTAGGCATTGCGAAAACAATATCCAGAATCGCCAGCAAATACTACTGGCCGCGAATGTACCGAGATATAAGCAACTACGTCCGACAATGTAAGAATTGCCAGAAATACAAACCGTCACAGCAACAACCGGCAGGAAAGATGCAACGGTCTGAAGTTAAAAACTGCTGGGATACCGTTAGTATAGACATAGTCGGCCCATTACCGCGGTCTAGTAAAGGAAACACCAACCTGATTGTTTTCCAAGATAGATTTTCGAAATGGATAGAATGTCAACCTATAAGAAAAGCAACATCTAAAAACGTATGCACAGCATTTACCGAAAAATTATATCACGGTTTGGATGTCCCAAAACGGTCATTACAGATAACGGAAGACAGTTCGAAAGCAAAGAATTCGAAGACCTGCTGTCACAGTATGGAATAACCCACCGTTGTACTCCGCCGTATTCTCCCCAGTGCAATCCAGTTGAACGACCAAACCGGGTCATAAAAACAATGATTGCCCAGTATACCGACGCCGACCACAGAAAATGGGATCAGTACTTGCCAGAGTTCACTCTTGCCTTAAACTCGTCCAAACACGATTCAACAGGGTTCTCTCCAGCAATGTTAAACTTCGGAAGAGAATTGACCCTGCCCAGTACACTAAACCAGGTTCGATACCCAGAAGATGGGGAAAACATTACTCCGGATGAACAAGTGACAAAACTACAAAAGCTTTCCGATATTTATAGCCTCGTAAGGATAAACCTGGCTAAAGCTTTTGAGTCACAAAGTCATCATTACAACCTAAGACGACGCCAGTGGACCCCAAACGTGGGCGACAAAGTAATGAGAAAGGAACACCCGTTATCCTCAGCTGCAAGAGGATTTAATGCGAAACTCGCACCAAAATACTCCGGACCGTACATTGTTGACCAAATCGTGTCGCCAGTAATTGTAAATTTAAAACACCCTAAAGGAAAAAAATCAATCCGCGCCCATGTTAAAGATTTAAAAATAGCTTACTAACTAATACCTAATTTACCACTACCGATAAATTTCCACCACTCCACCAATTTACTCCCACCTACCTTATACCACAAAATGGATATATAAAGCGGCCGTTTCACGGTCTGAGTACTGTAACATCAAGATTAGCAGAAGAACAAGTAGATACTACAAGATGCCGTCACCACTACCATCAACACCGACTAGATGCCACACTCCGGAACCTAGAGTAGATATTCTAGACTTGGAGACGTCCCCACTATCGCCCCAAGCGAAGAAGAGAAAAACCGACGAACTACTGTGGAGGTTGTTCGGCGACTCTCCAGTAGGGAAACCACCCACACCGGGCAGAAATATACCGTTTCTGCTTGCCGGAGTCTCCGAAGAAGTAATCCCGAAGTCCATTCCGGCCCGCACAAAGAGGAAGTTCCGGACCAGAAACAAGGATGGGTCAACCACCCGTGTGCAGATAAACGGGATAACGCCACTACCGAACAAGGACCAATAAAAATGTCAATGTTTCTTTTGTATTTTTTTTTACCGTTTGTAATAAATCTAATTAAGAAAAATAAATTTTTCTTTTGCTATGTAGGGGGGGGATGTAACGAACCGTACGCGCTGCCTCGTCGGCGCACCCATACATCTGATTCCCCCATACCTATCCCCAGTAAACGTGATCGCCCCACTCTCCGAGAGCTGTATAAATTCACGTCCGCTAGCACAGAAAAGACACTTTCCTACGGATCGTCAACCAGGCTAGTAGCTTCCAGCGTGCTGAGCTGAGTGAACACTTGACTGGCTTTTTCCTTAGGAACGACTTACCTCCAGCGTGTTGAGCTGGGTGAGACGTTCAAGGCAAGAACGTATCCGTACTACGAACGCTTCGCCTACAGCGTGCTGAGCTGGGCAACAAGCGAAGGTAGAAAGTCCTGCGTCAGTTCCGCCGCATCGTGGAAGCACGAACGTTTCGTTTCTAGCGTGTTGAGCTAAACGAAACGACGGTGTTCTAGATCGAGGATTGACTGACCGCCGTCCTCCGATACCGACCCGTCCCTTCCTGTCCTGTTTTATCCCCGACTAGGACCGTAGTCCACAGAGTCCGGGATCCGTTGTAATTGCACTCCGATACCGCGGAGCGTGTTAATTAGTATACCGTAGAAGGTTCGTTACGTTCTTTCTGTCACTGTAAAGTATTTGTACATATTGTAAATAGTTGTTTTCATTAGATAAGTTTTAGCGATGTATATAGTCCAGGAATAAATATTTATTTTTACCGACCGTTTGCGTTTCCTTAATTCAGACCTTTCTTGGATAAATAAATAAAGTCCGATACAGATCCAGAACAGAAAACCGGTGACGTCCGGAAAACACGTTTGTTGTTTTCTTTCTTTAGCTTTTTGTTATCTTCGATGAGCTGTCCTATTGCTTCTTTATTGCTCTTTTGGTTATTCTTTATCTCTGTGACATCTTCTGCCAATTTATTCATCATTTCGATTATAGTATCTAGTTTTGCTTCATGCTTATTCCTTGGCGTGTTTGTTGAAAGCTTTATATTCTTCGTATGCTCTCCTCTTTCCTCTTCTTCGATGTCCTCCTCTCTCATTTTTCTTTTTATTCCGTCGTCCGTTGCTGAGCTATCACTATCCCAATCTTTTCCTTTCTCCAAAAACTTTTTCATTATTATTATTATTTGGCGCCAGACACTAGTTTCCACCTCAACGGTTCAGAGAAAACAGTGTCTACCGTTTGTTTATTACAACCAGAGAAAATATTATCGCCTGGGATATTTTGCTCACAGTGGCAACGTCGCGTATAAATTGGTCAGGACTTCAATAAATGTTTTGCTTTTTATCACAATTATCAGTTAACCTCTTCGGTGTTTTTTGGTTAATTGTATATAATTATTTCTCTGATTCACCTATTAGAAGTCCACTTTTTGCACTACTGATTAGTTTTTAACTTTGTTTTGCACTCTAACTAACTTTGATTGTTTAAATTTCGTTGTAACTCTCGAAAGATCGGGTTAATTACAGCCGAAATTCACAAACGTATTTGTCTAATCACTGATGCTAGTAAAAAGAAAAAAATATAGATTTGTAATCGATTATAGAAAATTAAATGAAAAAACTATTGATGATAAAATTACTTTGTCGTTAATTGATCAAATTTTAGATAGACTAGGTAGAGCTAATTATTTTACGACTTTAGACTTGAAATGGATACAAATGATGTTCCTAATACAGCGTTTTTCACAGAAACTGGCCATTATGAATTTTTAAGAATGAGTTTTGGATTAAAGAATGCTCATGCAACTTTCCAACGAGTTATGAATAATGTTTTAGGCTGTTTCTAAAATAAAATTTGTTTTGTTTATTTATAATAATTATTTATAATAATTTTTTTAACATTCTTACAAGAACATATTGAATGACTTAAGAAAATTTACAATTAGTAGTACAATTAGATAAATCAAAATTTTTACACACTGAAGTAGCTTATTTAGGTCATGTTATTACAAAAGATAAAGTTTTACCAAATCCAGATAAAATTAAAGCAATCAAAGATTATTTTCTTACCCCTTAAAATCAGAATCAAATTAAATTATTTTTAGGCCTGGCAGGTTATTAGAGAAAATTTATAAATAATTTTGCTAAAATTGCTAAACCATTAACAAATTCATTAAAAAAGAACGCAAAAGTAATTCATTCACCGGATTTTATTAATTCATTTAATCACTTAAAAGAAGTTTTAATTTATGTCCCAATTTTAAAATATCCTGATTTTTCAAAACCATTTATTTTAACTACAAACGCTTCAAATGTTGCATTGGGTGCTGTTTTATCTCAAGGTGACCCTCCTAATGATCACCCTGTAGCTTATGCATCTAGAACCTTTTGAATATATTCATATTGATACTTATAAAAGTGGAACTCATAAATTTTTAACTATTTTAGATAAATTTTCTAAATATGGTCAAGCATTATCATATTTTGGTGCAGCAATATCGGCTTGTCAACAACTAATACATTTTTTCACATTTTCTGGAATACCAAAACAAATAGTAGCTGATTGTGGTGGTGAATTTAAAAATGATGTTTTAAAAGAATTACTGAATGTTCATAAAATAAAAATACATTTTACCACACCACATCACCATGAATCTAATTCCCCAGTAGAAAGATTTCATTCCACAATAACTGAACACTTAAGAATATTAAAAGAAAAAGATAAAAATTCGGATATTGATTCTTTAATGCCTTATGCAATAATAGCCTATAATAGTACTATTCATTCATCCACAGGTTTTACTCCTTTTGAATTTGTGTCAGGTCATACAGAAAGTAAAGATCCTATGTCCATTTTACCTAGTGAAGTTTATACTCAATTTGTTAACGCTCATAAAATTAATACTCAAGCTTTATATTCATTAGTAAAAGAAAATGAATCAAATAATAAGCAAAAAGTTATAAATAAAGTAAAATGAGAAATGAAAAGAGAAAATTTCTTCTATTGGATCAATTATTTATAAAAAAGTTGAAAATAGAGGTAAACAGAAAAATAAATTTGAAGGTCCCTGTACATTAACTAAAATTTTAGAACACGGAAAAATTAAAATTGAACATATTAAAACTAAAAAGAAATCAATTGTACATTTAAACGAAACTAGAATTATTCCAATTATTTCAGATTCATCATCGGATTCATCTTCCGAATCCAATTAATGTAAAACAATTTATGATATCTTAGAAATAATTAAAGTAGCTATTTCTTTTGCAAAAGTTAATACGTTACATAATTTAATAATAAATCCAGTAGAGTTTTTAAAAGCAATTAAACAATGCGATTTACCAAAAAGTTTAACATTTTCTTTTGAATTATCCACAGAAAATATCATTCAATTAGAAAAATTAATAAATATAAAAAGTTTTTCATTAGGAGCTACGGTAATGTTTATTTTAGAAATTCCTATTGTTGAAAAAGAAATATATCACTATTATCAGTTATTTCCTATATTTGTCCCAACGAATGATTCCCAATATTAATTTTACCTTCCAAGAAAACCTTTCCTAGCACTCACGGACAATAATTATGTGTTTATGGACAATGTTTGTGAAAATATAATAAAAAGACAGTATATTTGTGAAGAAAATAAAAAAACTGTATTTAAAAATAGTGCTCCTTATGAAGTCGAACTGATAAACTCTATATGAATGTATTTAATAATAATTATTGGAATATTGAAGATTAAACAAGCAAATGAAGAATCAAGAAAAGAAGAAATTTGTGTTGTATAGAACCATATCCTGGAGGATATGCTTCTTTCTGAGGAGGGAGGAGTTACGGCTCCTGGAATAAAGAAGTTATTATTTATAAATTACGCATTTATAATTACGCAGTAGACCTTATGTCTAGACGCTACGCTTTGCTTAATTGTATACTTTTATGGTTTTCTTTCTAATTGCGCATTATTATTGTAATTTGATATATAAGTAAATATCACGTATTAATTATTATATTTTATCGTGGCTGAATGGATCAAGCAGTCCAAAGCCAAAAAAAAAAAAATTATTATATTAAGAAGAAATATTGTTTGTGACAGTTAGTATTTAGTATCGAGTATCTAGTATCTCCATCAGTATCTGTATTTAGTGCTCAGTATAAAGTTACTCCTGTAAAAATAAATTTGTTAATTATGAATTAAAATATTTGTTTTTAAAAAACAAGTTTTAATACAACGGATATACACCTTTCTTGAAATGTTTATTTTGCTACTTTTGCCTTTTCGACTATAGATGACGTTGGCGCTCGTAGTAAATATTTTGATTTCAAAGTTTTTTTAATAACATTACTGTCCTCGTAATTAAATTCCTATAGTTATTTGAATTGTGAATGGTAGTTGTTGAATGTTGGCAAACTTTTTTTTTTAGTTTAATTAACGTGCCACTCACACAGGTACAATGAAATATATGGATCATTCCTTCGATACAATTAATTATTGTAAATAAATTAAATATTAAATTAATACAGGTTAAATAAGCATTAGATTTTGTGGTACAACTGAATATCTTTAAAGAACTGGATAACGGTGAAGGCATTGTCTGGATTTCCGAGTATTTCTTGTATTTCCCTTGAGATTGAGCTGCTGTCTTCTAGCTGTGTACTGTTGACATTCTATAATAATGTGTTCAACAGTAAGGTTGAAGTTACATGTTGAACAGAGAGGTCGATTGTTAGATGACATGAGGTAGCCATGGGTAAATTTAGTGTGACCAATTCTTAGTCGTCTCAGAACCGCTAGGTCTTGTCTTGAGAGACTTGCAGCTCCAATAGAGTAATGTTGGCTTAATGAAGCTTGGATTTGATGCAATTTTGTCGGAATGGAGTTCCAATGATCTTGCCATAAAGATCTGACCTTATGCTTGATGACTTGCTTGAGATAGGATACAATTTGGATATTATCTGCAAAGTGGTTCGAAGTTATGGCTTTTTTAGCTAACTGATCTGCAAGTTCATTTCCCATTATACCAATATTGGATGTCCATAGAATGGTAACTGTTATGTTTTGGGAAAAGGAGAGTTATCATGAATTTTCTGTACAAGAGGATGGTCACTGAATATATATTTAATGGAATGTATAGAGGCAAGTGATTCTGTACATATGCAGACATTTTTGTTGGGAGCGAATATGTGTTTGAAAGCTTGAAGTATACTATAGAGTTCTCCGGTATGTATACTACAAGTTGATGATATTGTGGAAGAGAAAATTGGAGATTGTAAAGTCGTTACGGCACAACCTACTCCTATTTCGTTTTTCGAGGCATCAGTATACAGTACCAAGTCATAATCATTACGGTATATTATATCCAAAAACGTTTTTCTGATTATTCAGAACAATAAACAACTAAAAGGTTGAATTAACTTCCACTATTTATTCTATAAATACTTTATTGTTCTGAATAAGATGAACTTTCACACAGTAAGGGTTAGTACCATAAATTTCGTTTTTCTGATTAGATCGTTTGGTGTTTCATTTTTATTCAGGGTTGTGAGAGATGTGTTAATATGAGGAATGTTTTTCGTCCATGGGGCCATTAAGGGAACAGGTAGTGGTAATGTTGAAGAAACATCAATTTTGATTTGCAATGACTTTAGAAGAATAGGTAAAGGTTTTATTGTTAAGAATGTTGAGGTATTCTGTAAATTATCATTGGTAAACAAGCTGTATACAGGGTTAGAAGGATTGGAAGATACCGAGATAACATAGTTAATTGATAGTTGCTGACGTCTTATCCATAAAGGAGGTTCATTTGCTTCGCAATAAAGACTTTCTACTGGGCTGGACTTAAGCGCCCCCAGGCACAGGCAAAGAGCTGTATTGTGTAAAGAGTTTAAGATATTAATATGTGATTTAGATGCAGATATATATACGCAGCAGCCATAATCTAATTTAGATCGAATAAGAGATCTGTATATTTTTAGGAAAGAATTTTCATCAGCGCCCCAATGATAGTGAAAAAGGGTTTTTATAATATTTAGTCATCTGTATCCTTCGCTCTTTGTATCTAATATATGTTGTCTCCAAGAGAGACGGGAGTCAAATACCATACCCAATATTTTACAGAGATTTATAACCTGGAGGGAAAAGTTATTGATTATAATATTATGGACGGTGTTTATTCCAGATTTACTAAAATTGATAATCTTGGATTTTGTTGGAGATAGAAAGAGTCCCAATAATTTTATCTTGTTGGACAGGGAATTTACAGCGGACTGAATCAGAGAAGAGGTAGTGGACACTGACTGACCGTGACAATATAATACTAAGTCATCGGTGTACATTGTGCATTTAATAGGAGCAATAAAACCAGAGCATAGATCATTTGTTACAAGGTTGAAAAGAGTGGGACTGAGTACAGAGCCTTGAGGTATATCGTCGCTTTGGGTAAAAGTTGAGGAAAGGATGCCATTAACAGATACTTGAAAGGATCTTAGCGATAAAAAGTTTTTGATAAAATGAAATAAGTGTTTCCATTGATATCGAAATGCATCAATTTCTCAAGTATAACATTTCTGTGTATTGTATCAAATGCACCTTCTATATCAAATGTAGCAAGTATAGTTTGTTGTTTTTTTTAAAGCGGTGGAGATATGTATTTGCAGTGTTAACAAATTGTCTTTTGTTGACTTGTGCCGCCGAAATCCAGATTGTTCTTTTGATAAAATGTCGTGTTTATCGAAATACCATATCAATCTTTTATTGATCATTTTTTCCATCATTTTACACATTGTGCAAGTTAATGAAATGGGCCTATAGGACTTCGGGGAGGTTGGTAGCAGATTATGTTTTTTTAGGGGAATTACAATGGATAGTCGCCAGAGGCTGGGAAATCTGTTAGATGTCCAAACTAAGTTGAACACTTTGTGTTTGAGTTGACCTAAGATATTAAGTTTTTTAAGAAAAATGTATGGAAGATCATTAGGGCCAGCAGAAGAATTTTTGCACGAACTTAGCGCAGCAGTAAATTCTTGGTAAGAGAAAGGCAGGTTGAGTGAGTTAATATCTTGACTTAATGAAATTGCGCATGGTAAAGAAGTATTAGTATTTGTAGTGTTTGGGTGTGACTTAATTTCGGGATTTTGCTTCAAAATTTTGGGCCATGATGTTCGCTATTTCATGGTCATTATTTATTACAGTACCATTTGAAATAGGATGGGGAATTCCATTATTGGATTAATTTCCTTGAATGGATCTAATATTATTCCACACTTGACTGGGATTTGTATTTTTGCTTATAGACGAAACATAACTTTTCCATGAGGATTTTTTACTTTGTTTGATAATGAATTTTGTTTTTGCTCTGGCTTTTTTAATTTTAATAAGGTTTTCAGAGGTATTGTTTTGTCGGAACAGTTTCAATGCTATTTTTTGTCGTTGTACAGCATCTTTGCAGAAAGAATTCCACCAAGGAACATTTTTCTTTGGATGGGATATATTTGTTTTACCTACATGTAATTCAGCACCTGAAATAATGGAATTTGTAAATATTGCGATATTATCATCAACACTATCGAAAAACTTGAGAAAATGGAGGGCATCTTCTGTTTGTGATGTAAAAACTTTTCCAGTCGGCATTGTTTAGACGCCAGAAAGTTCTGGTAGTGATTTTTGGGTTTTGAGAGGCAATGGAAGATATAACGATAGGGAAATGATTACTATCATGTAAATCATCAACGGTATGCCAAGTTAATGAAGAAGCTGATTTTTGGTCGCATAGACTGAGATCAATGGCGGAAAGGGAACCAGAGGAGAAGTTAAGGTGAGTATTGGATCCTGTATTTAGTAGGCAAGCATTGGTACAGTTTATTACATTTTCTATTGTTTTGCCTCTGCCATACGTTGAGTTGGATCCCCATAAATTATTATGTGCATTAAAATCTCCCATTAAGATGTAAGGATGAGGAAGGTGAAAGATGAGGTTTACTAGTTCCTCCTCTTTTAGACAATGTTTTGGGGGAATGTATATACTGCACACAGTTAGTCTATTGGGAAGCCATATAGTAACAGCAACTGCTTCAAGGTCGGTAGTAAGGAGAAGATGGGATGAGAATATGTCACTAGAAACAAAAATAGTGGTACCGCCACTGGCTCTGTTGCAACTACTGCGTATGTAATGGTAACCTTCAAAGTTTTTTAGGTGAGGAAGTTTCGCGAATTTGACATTTGTTTCTTGAAGACATAGGATCTGATTGTTTTCGCTGGCTACAAGTTGTTGGATTATCTTCAGGCGAGGAAAAAATCCATCACAGTTCCATTGAATTAGCTTTAATATTATTATTATATGTAAAGATATTGTAAATATGGACTTTTGGTTCAAACGTATTAAGAGGTTAGGTTATTTGACTCTTCGTCAGTTAGGGTTTCTGATGTGTAGCTTTTATCGTCAGACGAGTCTTCAGGATTGAGTTGAAGCTTTATTTTCTTTTGTATTCCAGTTAACCGATTTTTAAGAGACAGTTCTTTGGTTTTGTTGAACAAAAGAGACAAATCATTTAATAGTCCTTGTATATTTGATGTAAAAGAAAGGGCTTCGTTCAATGGATTTGACATTCCATATGCATTTTCTAGGAAGGCGGTAAGTTGAGTTTCAGTCAATGTTAAGTCAGTAGAATTATTTTTACATAGTTCCTGCACAGTAGTTTAAGTAGTGGGGGTGAGTTTAAAATCCTCATTACCGGTCTTTTTAGTTTTTTTCTTTTGTTGTTTGATTGGGTTTTGAGGTGTTGTGTATAAAGGGGGAAGCATTTGGTTTTCGGTGGGAGTATCTATCGATGAGAGTTGAGAGGGATTTTCAAGATTGCTATCTGTAGATAAACCTCTCTTTTGGCCTAGAGCTACAGGTCAATTCACTTGCTCGATGGGTGTCAGATTAGATTTATTATATTCGACACTTATACTCTGATTATTAGATACAAGTCAGAATTTGTATTAGTTGTTTGCAATATCGTAGATGAGGGTGGAGATTCGGTGGTATGTCCAGGTTGTTTACATAAAAAACATTCCAGTTTATCAGTGGACACAAAGATTCTATAAGGCTTATTATTAAAAGGTATTTAAAGGGATGCCTGCAGTGAGAAGTTGTCGTTCTCTGGTATAATATATGTTATTCTACGAAAACATGATGTAAGAATAGTTTTCATCCGGTACGCCACATTTCACGAATGAAACAGGAGAGGCTAGCTGAAGACCGATGTCTTTCAAAGCGTTTTCTATAAGAGAGTGGGGATAGTGGGAGAAACGTCAGAAATCAGAATTCTTTTGGCCGGTGTCTTCGAATTGGTATTACGTTAGATTTAATAGATATACTATAATGTTCTTTGAGAATACTGTCGACAACAGCAGTAGAACTTAAGTAGATGCATATGCGGTTGTTAGAGATTCTAGATGCAAATTTTACGTTTTTGGGAGTTACAATTTCCCCTACAGCTTTTATGTATTCGAAAAGGGTGGTATTGGTTATGGAGTACATGATGATTGCTTTATCTCTTTTAGGGAAGGTTGGTGGAGGAGGTTTTGTTTGAGCGGCAGCGACACAGGACTTTGCAACATTGGGTACATTTTGAGAAAGTGAGTTTGCTGTAGATTGGGATTGATAATTATTCATATATGTGGCGCTGGATACCAAAACCAATACAAATAAAAGGGAAAAGGGGAAAAACAAGGGTCCCGAATGGACTCTTGGAAATATTTAGGAGGAAGTAACAGTTACCTGACTTGATGTTATGCCACTGATGAAATTAAATGTCCTCACTTATTAAAACTTTTGTAAACTATTATGTTTAATTGTTCATCGTATCCAAATACTTAATATTGTAAAAATTCACATGTTGATTGTATTTACTACTTTTCACGATACGCAAGGAAAAGAACTATTTTAATTTGAATTTAATGAGCTGTTTAAGTACCGATAAGCGATGTTTACTCATCGGCTACCAGACACAGAGTGATTGGCAAAATTAAATACAATATTATACATTATAAATTATATTTATAACTAAAAAATTCTTTCATGCTTAACACTGTATATCTATGTGTATCTATGTTTTTAGTTGTATGAGTCAGGGTTTCTACAGTTACATAGTCGGAATAATCCAAATTACGTTTCCACGATGGAAATTTGTATTTTAAAAAATTAACTTTATTTATTACAACTGTTAACATAGATTTTACATCTGAATATAATATATTAATTCTAATAATCCCAACAATTCCCCATTTAAACATAATTATTATCTTAATTATCACAAAAATTTAACTTGTAAATTACTTTTGACTATTAACAAAACAAAAACTTAATATTAAAAATAATAACAAAAACTAAAATGAAATATTTTGACTATGTAACTCCTCCATCCCTTAGAATGAAAAATATGGAGTATTTTTCATTTTCTTAATTTATCTTCTTCTTTCTTCTTTCTTTTGATATTTATTGAAATTATTAAATTTTTCTTGCTTAATGAAATTGAAAATTATTAAATTTCTTTTCTTCTATTCTTGATGAATTAAAATTATTTAAAAAGTTTTTAAATTTAACTACAAAGTCTTCTTCTTCTGGGACTGGTTTCTTAAATTCTATGTGCCAAATGAGGATGGGTATTGGTTTTTAGTATGGGAATGGGGTTTTAATAAAAATAGGGTGTGGCATTATTTAAATTTTGAGGAACAAATAATAAGTCAAAATATTCCTAAATTGATTAATTCCGATTTGTTTATATTGTAAAGGTGCGTCCTCACTGATGCGCCGCGCCGCGCCGTGCAGCGCTAGACGTTCGCGAACGTTCACAAGCACATTGCTTGCAGAACGTCTAAACTGCTGCAACATTTAATAGTTCGTTTGTGTTTGCGAAGGATCCAGTTTTGTCCCGCGCATTTTCATATTAATCAAAATAAGTTTCCGTGTCATCATGGACGAGGAGTCTATAAAAATTGCTTGCGCTGCGTTTATTATTATTAATGCTGGTATATCGAAGCCAAAAAGGAAATTAGTAAGAAAACGCCGATACTGGATGACAGAGTTATTTAAAAGTAGAAGCAGATATAGTGGAAGTGATCTTCTAAGTGATTTAGCTATTCAAAACACAGGCCAGTTTAAATATTTTTGTCGCCTGTCCTCAACAGATTTCGAGTTTATTGTTAGCCTAATTGGTCGAAAATAATGAAGAAAAACACTGCAATATACACTAAAACACTGTGGAAACTACGAGCGCGTCAAAATAAAGTGCGCCAAAACAAACAGACGTCCACACTGAACAACGTTCATCGCGCACTTTTCTTTGATGTACCGACTCCTGGCGGATCGTGTTTGTTCGCGCGCGTTTCTGCGCGTTCGCGCGCAGTTTACTGTCCACATCAACTAAAAAGGCAATGTTTGGCACTGCTCGGCGATGCGCGGCGCATCAGTGAGGACGCACCTTAACGTTTATTTATTTTTACTAGTCTTTTTAATTTATTTTTATACTATTTAAATCACTAACACTGTTTAATTTATATAACACAATTTATTTACAATACTTTAATTTATGTAACACAATATTTCTATTCGCATTTATCTAACAACATACTACTAACTAACTAACTAACTAACTTAAAATATTCAAATTGGTCCTTTATATAGGTAAATATTGTTCGAGCATACTCCAGTCTATTCTGGGAATTGTCTCGATCATTCGACCGCTTCGCTCATCAAGCGCCGTTGAAAGAAACGTATATTCTGGAATATTCTTGCGTCATCTGTCTGCTTCGCGTCTGGGTCATAGCGCCAGGGGCGTACTCGCACAACATTGCCCCCTCCTTAAGAGATAGTTCCTCCTGGAACTTTTAAGGAATTGAGACTGGATGGAGATACTTGCAACTGAATCCTCGTCTACAATTTCCAGTTGCATGGAAATAACATGGAAAGGTCTTTGATGTCAGTTGGACACGGGGCGAATGGCTGCATACCAACACTTGGACTTGGGTATCTTGAAATATTACTTCCACCATATTTCGGATGACCCTCCAATCCAATGGGTTGCACTCTATTTTCGGCATGGCTAGCTTCTGTATGTTGGACTCCAATACGTGCTCTCTCAAGTTAAGTAATGATTCCCATATATTTCGATAAGTGGGCTGGGAGGCAACGGGAGTCATCTCGAAGTATCAAAGCCTTCCCAGTGGCTGGTAACTGATTTCGAAATTCTGACAATCGACCAAACTTCCTTCGAAAGGCAGACGCTATCTCTCTGTATCTGTAATTCTGGAAGGGTGGGTCGCCCCACATCACTTAGGCCACATTTGGCCCATTGTGCGTCCTTCTGAGATTGAGTCTAACCTATTGGCTCGTCAACCATCCTACCTGTTTGTAATATAGCGCTATATTTGTAATGGTATTTATATCTATATTTGTAATTGTATTTGTATTTGTATTTGCATGTTTTATATTTATACTTATATTTATAGGTTTAAGTATTTATATATTTATTAATTTGGAAACACTCTGTAGACTTTTACGTTTATTAATAAGTTATTTAAGTTTAGTTAAGCATATTATTATTTAGAAATAATGTAAATTATTTCGTCACCAATTCCGGCGACTCAGCAAGAGTTATGAACTCGTCGGAGTGAGTGACCGAAAATCGGGGCTTTTTGAATAAAACTTTTTAACTAATAAGATGTATTTGATATAATTAAGAAGGTAAACTTATCTATACATATATGCAAGAGATGTTTTATTACATGGCGATCCTGCCAGTCCAGCGTTATCACTTTGATTGATGTTAATGGGCTACTCTGTTATTTTTAATAAATAAAATGGGACAACAAGAATCCAAAGAGGAAGTTATAATTGCACAAGCTGGTAACAGTGGAGGCCAAACAAATAATACTCAATCCAATGGAGTAAAGGAGGTACTAGAAATTATATTTATTACATTGGCTTTTTTTATGGTATTAGCATATTTATACCGTAAATGTAAAAATATGGTAGACAGAAAAATCGACAGACATATAAGGGCGAGCCAAGAGTTAGTTTAAGAAGATAGAGAAGATTTTATTTTTAGGTTTTGCAATTAAGTATAAAATGAATGGATCTAGAAGGGCAATGCCAAAATTTTGCTGAAGAACTAAAAGTGTTTCATAAGAATTTAATAAAAGACAATACTGAAAGAAGGACAGATGAAAGTGTTACAAATCCTAAGTTAGAAACTTTAGCTAAGTGTAAAAATAGTTATAAGAATTTAAAACATTTATTTAATAAATCAGACATAGATTTTCGGATTAAAACTAATATTAAAGAACTTGCTATTACAATAGAAAAATTAATTAATGCAATAGAAAGTAATTTAACAGAAAGATTACAGTTTTTGCAGCATACTGAGCAAACTGTACAGGGTAATAGGGTATCAAATTTAGATTGTTCAATTAATAAAATGACGGAAAAATTCGATTTAAAAACAGCGGCAAGTCTGCTACCGGTTATGGACGGTTCTGAAACTGTAACCAAACAACTTATTGATGCAATTGAATTGTATGATTCTATGCTTGATGCAAATGGTAAAATATTATTAACTACTTATATTTTAAAGAAAAGTTTAAGTGAAAATGCAAAAATTAGATTAAATAAAACTTACACTGATAATGGGGCTCTAGTAAATGATTTAAAGAAATATTTTATAACCAAAAAATCTGAAACATCCTTAGCTAGTCAATTACATAATGCTAAACAAGGGTCAAAGACTATTGATCAGTTTGGAAAAACGTTAGAAAAGTTATTAGCAGAGCTAACACTTTCTCAAGCTGGCGATAATTTAAGTCATAGTAATATTTTAAATCAAGTTAACAAAAAGATTGCAATCAATACTTTTGCAAATGGGCTAAGAAATAATAATTTACAAATAATTGTTAAAGCACGAAATTATACAAATTTAAGTCAAGCAATTCAAGGTGTGAAAGAAGAAGAACTTAAAAACTGTTGCAAAAGTAATGACCAAAACTATCAGATAAGAGAACATAAGAATTTTAGAGGTAATAGTTTTAGGGGTAATAATAGTAGAGGAAATAATTTTAAACCAAATAATGTTAGAGAAAATAACTTTAGAGGAAACAATGGTAACAGAAATTCTTATAGGGGTACCAATTATAGATCAAATAATTTTAGAGGTAGGCATAATAATAATACGTTCAATAGCAGAGATAATAATAGAAGGGTATTTCACATAAATAATTCAAATGCTAATATAAGTGGTGAATATTCAGAAAATCCTCAAATATCTCAACCATTTTTTCGTGACCAACACTAATTCAGAAACATTTTATAATATTTTTGCTTTAAATGGATTGAATTTTATTAACTTATTTTATAATGGTAATAAACTAATATTTTTACTTGATACAGGCGCTAGTGTAAGTGTAATTTTTAAAAATAAAGTAGTTATTAGCGAAAGAATTAATTCCTCAAAGAAAATGCATATTAATGGATTATGTGGGTCAGTAGTATCAGTTGGCACAGTACATCTCTCATTACAAATAAATAAAATAAAACTTTGTCAGGAATTTTAACTCCTAGACGGCCTTGCAAATGACATTGAAATGCACGGTATTTTGGGATCAGATTTCTTTTATGACTACGGAGCTACGATAGACTATGAAAAGTGTTTATTCTCATTTAATTTATATAAGACCAGACAAGTAATTCCTCTTGTGTCGGAACAATAATTGTATATATCAAGTCCTAGTAGATGCAAAATAGTTAAATATTTTAAAGTTCAAACCGACGGAGATTATGTTGTTCTGCCGGGTGAACTGTGTGAAGGAGTCTTTGTAGCGGGAGCTTTAGTTCGTTCTAACCAAAATATTATCCGTATTAAAATTTTAAATGTTAGAGATCAAGAAGTTATCTTAAAAAATTTTAATCCAAAATTAGAAACAATAGATTGCTATAATTTATGCGAATTTAAAGCAAAGCCAACAAATTCTGTCAGTAGAGCAGATAAACTATTAAATTCAATAAATTTCCAGCATTTGAATTCGGACAAAAGAGATTCATTACAAAAAATTTTAGTAAAATATTCAGACGTATTTCAGCTTGAAAATGATCCGCTCACGGTGTGCAACATTTATAAAGAAAAAATTATACTTAAAAATTCAACAAAACCACATTTTATTAAACCTTACAGACTGCCACATGCACAAAAAACACAAATTCATAATGAAATAGATAAAATGCTTCGCGACGGGATTATAGAGGAATGTAGGTCAGAGTTTCAATCACCTTTGTTAATTGTTTCTAAAAAGGGTTTTGATGAAAATGGTGTTAGAAAGGCTAGAATTGTGATAGATTATAGACAATTAAACCAGCAAATAGAGCATGATAAATTTCCATTGCCTTGTATATCTGAAATTATGGACTCATTATCAGGAGCAATGTATTTTTCTCATCTTGACTTATCTCAGGGTTATTATCAGATCGAACTAGACAAAAATAGAAGGAAATATACAGCTTTTGCAACCGATAGAGGTTAATATCAAATGACTCGACTCCCCATGGGATTAAAAACAAGTCCCAGTTCATTTTCACGGGCAATGACAATTGCAATGTCGGGACTAAACTACGAATGTTGTTTCGTTTATCTTGATGATTTAGTAGTTTTTGCAAATAATTTAATTAATCATAAAAATTTGGTAAAAGTTTTTCAAAGATTAAGACAGGTTAATTTAAAATTAAATCCAAATAAATGTGAATTTTTGAAAAAAGAAATTCTTTACTTAGGTCACCAAATATCTGCAGAAGGTGTCTATCCTGGTTCTTCTAAAATAGAAGCTATTCAAAGATTTCCACTGCCCAAAGATTCTCAAGAGGTTAAAAGATTCGTTGCTTTTACTAACAACTATAGAAAATATGTAAAAAATTGTGCAAAAATTGCTCAACCTTTAAATTATCTCACGAGAAAAAATGTCCCTTTCATTTGGACTAACGATTGTCAAAATTCTTTCGAAAATCTAAAAAAGGCTCTAAGTAATCCACCGGTTCTACAATATCCAAACTTTGCACCAGAAAATGAATTTATACTTAAAACCGATGCATCAAATTATGCATTAGGTGCTGTACTATCTAATTCAGATGATAGATCTGTTGCATTTGCAAGTCGATCTCTTAATAAAGCCGAGAAAAACTATAGCGTTATCGAGAAGGAGCTTTTAGCAATCCTTTTCGCAGTAAAACACTTTAGACCTTACCTATTTGGTAGAAAATTTTTGATCTTGAGCGACCATAGACCGTTAGTTTATTTATTTGGAATGACAAATCCCAGCAGTAGATTAATTAAATTTAGACTCATTCTCGAAGAATACGATTTTACAGTAAAATATATTAAGGGTAAAGATAATGTTGTAGCGGACGCGCTATCACGTATCGATATATCTTCAGAAGAACTAAAAAATTTAAATAAAGAAGTGTGCGATTCAATTTTTGTTACCACAAGAGCACAATCAAAAAACATCGAAAAAAAATTTTTAAGTAGTTTTAAAGATGATTCTGACGAAAGGATTGATCACCCTGGAGTTTTAGAATTATTGAAACCGCCTAAAGATTCGTTTAGTTTAAATATAATTTCAAAAAAGGAATTCGAAAATTTAGTACGTAAAAATAAAAAACATAATTATATAGTTGGAAACTTAATATGTGATAAAGATTCGCGAATTATATATTTTTATCAGGATCCTCGATCTTCATCAGACTTAGGTACGATGTTGAGAGACCTGAGATATATTTATAATAAAAATAAAATTCCGGAATTAATTATTTTAAAGAATCAAAAAAGTGCACAAATCATTAAATTGTTAATGAAATTCCGTAACGAGATTAAAAATATGAGTATCAAAATATCTATTATAAAAGATGTAGAAAATATCTTAGATAATGAGACTAGACAAATTATTCTAAATGATTTTCATATTCTTCCTACTGGAGGACATGCAGGTATAAACAGGATGTACAATAATATTAAAAAAAAGTATTTTTGGCAAAATTTAAATAAGGATGTAGAAAGTTTTGTAAAAAGATGCGACCATTGTCAAAGGTGTAAACATTTCAATCCAAATAAAGAACCTTTTTCTATAACCACAACTGCTTCATCAGGATTTCAAAAAATTTTTATAGATTTAGTTGGTCCACTCCAAGAAGATGTAGAAAATAATAAATATATTTTAACGATACAGTGTGAGTTAACTAAATTTGTAGAGGCATATCCATTAAAAAACAAGGAAGCTAATACAGTGGCAACTACACTAACTAATAATTTCATATTACGTTACGGCATTCCAGATGAAATTGTCTCAGATCAAGGTACTGAATTTATGGCGTGTATTTTTAAAGAAGTCTGTCAAATTTTACAAATTAAGAAACTTAATTCGACCGCGTATCATCACGAGACACTAGGCGCTCTTGAGAACTCTTATAAGAATTTGGGTGCTTATTTGCGAATTCAAGTTGCAAAATTTCAGAATGCATGGAGTTCTTGGGTTCCGTATTGGTGTTTTGCTTACAACACAACGGTAGATACTGAAACAAAATATACCCCTTACGAACTTATTTTCGGAAAACTTGTAAAAATCCCTTCTAATTTAAATTCTTGGATAGATCCTATATATAATTTTGAAGATTACCCTCACGAATTAAAGTATAGATTACAACAAGCATGTAATGATGCAAAACATAATTTGGTTGCATCAAAATGCAAACGAAAATCTAGGTATGTATGATAAAAACATAAAATCTGTAAAATATAAAGTAGGGGATAAAGTAATGTTAAAGAATGTAATTAGAAATAAATTAGAACCATTGCATATAGGTCCATATACTGTGATTGAGGAGAAAGATCCCAATATTTTTTTTAAAAGTAGACAACCGTATAATAGAGGTTCACAAAAATAGGGTAAAGTTATATAATAGTTAAAAAAAATATATGTCTAATTGGTTAAGTGAAGAATATATTTTTTTTCTCCTTCTCATGGGAGATGTAATAGCGCTATATTTGTAATGGTATTTATATCTAAATTTGTAATGGTATTTATATCTATATTTGTAATTGTATTTGTATTTGTATTTGCATGTTTTATATTTATACTTATATTTATAGGTTTATGTATTTATATATTTATTTATTTGGAAACACTCTGTAGATTTTTACGTTTATTAATAAGTTATTTAAGTTAAGTTAAGCATATTATTATTTAGAAATAATGTAAATTATGTCGTCACCAATTCCGGCGACTCAGCAAGAGTTATGAACTCGTCGGAGTGAGTGACCGAAAATCGGGGCTTTTTGAATAAAACTTTTAAACTAATAAGATGTGTTTGATATAATTAAGAAGTTAAACTTATCTATACATATATGCAAGAGATGTTTTATTACATGTTTAAAGTAGGTGATGACGTCGCCTGTAGGCAGCTCCCTCAAGTTGGCATGTGTTAGCCAGTTCTCGCCAAATACAGAAAGTCTTGTTAGAGAGAGTGCCGGACAGTCACAAAGGACGTGCTTAACTGTCTCATCCTCTTGTTCACATCCTCTACATAGTGGGCTGTCAGATAAACCCAACCTGTTTAGATGTTTTCGTAAATGACAATGGCCAGTAAGTATACCTGTGACCAACCGCAGGTCCTTTCTGGTCATGGCCACGTATTTCTTGGCTGCTTTGCTATTCGGATATTTCACAAGTTCCTTGGATAGTATGCAACCTTTTTCTTCGTCCCATCTTCCCCTGAATTTGTCAAGGCAGCGTTCCTTTACTAGGTCAACCACCGCTGATGCCGGCAAGCTGACAAGACTACCGGGTCCCAAGAGCCTTTGGGAGGCAGCTTTTCTAGCCAACGAGTCAGCTATGCGGTTGCCTTTAGAAATTCCATGACCTTTTATCCAGCCTAGAGTAACCACATTGTTGTAGCAGGCTTCCGTAAGGGCCATGTGACATTCTAATACTAGTCCTGATGTGATCCGTGGCCTATTCAGGGCTAATAGTACTTGTCTGCTGTCCGTAAGGATACGGATGTTTTTGCCAGTGATTCCTCTTATGGTAATCTCTTTTGCGGCTATGGAGACGGCAGTTAGCTCTGTCTGAGCTATACTTGCATTACAACCCATTGCCCATTTTATATTTAGGTTTAGGGATCTAGAGTAAATTCCACATCCTGAACCTTCTTTTGTCTTAGATCCATCGGTGAAGATACATATAGTACCTGTCGCCAATGCATTTTGAGCGTTGTCATTAATGATTATCTTGTAGGGCCTGTGAAAGGTATATCTTGGTGAAATCGATTCTGTATTTGCTTGTAGCATTGGAAGCTCGTTTATAGCTTCGCGCCACAAACCACACCTCGACTCACCAGATTCTGCTACAAGTTGTGTACCAGTAGAGCGGAGCCGTAGCATGGTCATCAAAACCACCTCCTTGATATATATATCAAGTGGGGTGAAACCGAGGATCACCTCCATCGCTCTAGTTGGTGTAGTTCTCATGCCTCCTGTTATGTTAAGACATGCTGTTCTTTGTATATGGTCAAGTTTGCGGACGACTGTCAGCTGGTTTGTTTTTACTCCCCAGGCAATCGCGCCGTAGGTTAGCATAGGTCTTATGATTGCAGTGTAGATCCACTCCGTGACCCTTGGTGAAAATCCCCAGGTACGACCAATGGTCCTTCTACACTGTTCATAGGCAATATATGCTTTTTTGACTCTGTTTTCCAGATGAGAGTTCCATGTTAACTTGCTGTCAAAGGTGATCCCTAGATATTTCACCTCTGCAGAGAAGTTTAATTCAGTTTTTAGGAGTTTTGGAGCCCGAAGGTTCACAAGCCTCCTTTTCTTTGTGAAAAGGACCATCTCTGTCTTCTGTGGGTTTAATGACAGTGAGTGATCCTTGCACCAGCTTTCTATGATATTGAGGGCCTCTTGCATTCTAGCACAGAGTGTTTCCTCGAACCTTTCTGTTTGCAGAATCACTAGGTCATCTGCATAAGCAATAGTGTAGAAGTTCTCACTGTTTAGGCGGTTGAGTAAGGAGTCTAAGACCAAGTTCCACAGTAGAGGTGATAGCACCCCTCCCTGTGGACATCCTTTGACAACCAGGCCTCTTATAGTGACATCTTCCACACTCATTATTATTGCTCTCTGGGAGAGCATATTGAATATCCATCCATTTACTGTCTGGGGAATGCTCCTTTCAGTAATAGCATTGGTTATTTTAAGGAAGGTGGTTTTGTCAAACGCACCTTCGATGTCTATAAATACGCCCAAGGTGGACTCTTTCTTGTCCAGCGATCTTTCGATGCGGTCGGCCACAAGGTGGAGTGCCGAATCTGTAGATTTCCCTGGGGTGTATGCATGCTGATTTGGATGTAGTGGATTACTCGTAATCACTACATCTCTTATGTACCTTTCACATAGCCTCTCCAAAGTTTTCATTGTGAACGATGTGAGACTGATGGGTCTGTATGCCTTTGGAATGGAGTGGTCCAATCTTCCTGGTTTTGGTATAAAGACCACCTTGACTTCTCTCCAACCTTTAGGAATGTACCTCAGTGCCAAAGAGAATCTGAGGATTTCTACCAGGTGCGGCATCAACACCTCCAGGCCCCACTGTAGTAGGGCTGGATAAATGCCGTCAGTTCCTGGTGATTTAAAGGGGGAGAAGCTCAGAATGGCCCACCTTAATTTGTCTTCGTCGACAATCTGGTTTGCTATTCTCCAGTCGTCGTCCGTAGGATAGTGTTGTTCCTCGTCCCTCCAGGTAGCCATATTTTGAAATCTAGTGTCGGGGAAATGCGTTGACATTAGCAGTTCCAGGCTTTCCTTCAGGTTGGCAGTTTTTGTGCCATCCTCTTTGGTTAGTACGCCAATGTTCCGGTACGGGTCTTTCGAGAAAGCTCTCTGGAGTCTGGCTGCCTGTGGAAATTCTTCAATTTCGTCACAGTAGGTTTTCCAGGCTCTTCTCTGATTTTGTCTAATGACTTTTTTATACTCTTTGAGGTGGGACTTATATATGTTCCAATCCTCTTTGAGTTTGGTATTCTTACCCTTGTTAAAAGATGTTCTGGCCATTACCTTTAGTCGATCCAACTCACGGCTCCACCAGGGATTGGTTGCACCGCTAAGTTCGACCTTTCCGAGGGGGCAGGATTTCTTATAGGCATGTTTTATGATGTTTTGCGTAGTTACATAATAACTTTCTAGTTCAACATTGCTATTACACGTCATTTCCTTGATGTTACTCAGGGACCCGTTCAAAAGGTGGACGTATTTAGTCCTGTCCGTTTTCCTGGGGTTCCTAGTTAGTTCAGAGGTTGACAGTGATAAGTTTATTTCATATTTTATCCAGCGATGATCTGACATAGAAATTTCGTCAGATACATGCCAGCTGGAAAATTTTTATGGTAGATAATGTGATATCTATTCGTGTTTGGCTACGAGAGTTTATGAAGGTTGGTTCAGTACCTCTATTTAGAATGCAAAGATTCTTACTAATTTTGTAATCATAAAGCGACTTACCTCTAGTGTTGATGACTCAGCTACCCCAGATGACATGGTGTGCGTTCGAGTCGCAGCCTATTACCAGTTCAAGCTTATGGGTGAGGCAGTGTTCCACAAGGTCCTCCAGTTCCCTGCTAGGTGGTGTTTCAGCAGCGTCCGAGGGGAGGTATGCGGATGCCAGTATCATTACTTTCTTTTGACCCTTTTGCCCATATTCGACTTTGACCACTGTAAGGTCAGATGTTGAAAAGTGCGACATGGAAAAGGCCTTGAATTTTCTAGGAACGTATATTGCGGTCCTAGGTTGGTGATTGCTAGGGAAGCTGAAAATTAAACCTTTTAGATTGCTTAAACCTAATATTTTCGTTTGTCTTATCCAGGGTTCCTGGATGAGTGCTAGTGTATCCTTTGACACATCGAGATGGCGGCATAGTGTTGCCGTAGCCATTCTGCTGTGTTGAAGATTACACTGAATTATATTTACCTTCTTTGTATCCTGGGACATATTGAAGATTAATTTCGGTTCATTTAGGGCTTCTTATTATTCGGCCATCGACTCCTCCACGGTTAGGGGTGGATTGGCCTCGCCGTCACTTGACTTAGGCGGTTCCTCTGCTGAGGCACTATCGATCGCCATCATTGAAGATGGCTCGACCGTGTCAGCCTCCGCCTTTTTTATTTTGAGGATCAATGAGGAGAGCGCGTAGCTCATCCTCATTGACCTTTTTTCCAGGACTTTCATCTCTTCGTCCCCGATACCGAAGACGAAAAGGTGCCCTTTAGGGTTTTCCTTTGCACCATCCATCCACATAAAGATCAGAGTTTTGGCGACCAAGCCGACGCAGCACATCCTCTTTTTCACCGAGGTCAGCGTGTGCGTCGCTCGGGATCCAGAGGGTGGCTTTTGTCAGCTTAGGGAGGTTGTCGACGTGCACCACATCGAGCACTGCCTCCTGCCACGGTTTGAGGTTTTGCACCGTCTGCTTTAACCATTCCAACGTTTCCTCGTTATCGCAGGTTACTCTGATTATTTCACCAGAGTGCGACCACGACCTGAACGTTGGTGGTTTCTTTTCGCCGTAGGTGGCGGACAGGGTCTTGTCCAAAGCCTCCACCAGCTGTCCCTTGATAAGACCTTCCCTTTCGGCATTTACTTTGCCGTACGGGTCGGCCTTGTCAATAACAGCTACCCTTAGGTGGTTGGTAGCTGCTTCCCTATAGCTTTTGTTGGCTATAGTTTTAGCGTCATGCCTTGCTTTCTTACCTCTAACGGGTGTTCCCTCAGAGGTATCAGAGCGCATGCGCTTCTTTTCTTGAGTGACGACGCGTTCCTGGCCTCTTTTGGAGGAAGAACTGGCGCCGCTGCCCAAGTTTTGCTGGCCACTGGTGCCTGGTTTAGACTTGGAGGGGCGATTGGAGCCGGTGGTGTCTTTGCAGACACCCTCCTGTTCCCTCGCCTTCCTCCTCCTCTTCACCTCAGCACCGCAGACTCTTTTACCTCTACGGTGCTTTGGAGGTGTGCGTGTGCGCTCAGCCTCCGAACTTGTTTTCGGAGGTGTGCGTGTACGCTCAGCCTCCGGATTTTGGTTTTTGTTTTTAGTCTGTATTGTTGTTTCCATATTGGATCCCACGAGTAGCTGGGAAGGGTTGTGTCACCCCTGGCAGAGCCCGCATACCAGAGGAAGGCTGATATACAAAAGGGTGTCGCCTGGTGCCCTCAGGGGACCGTTCGTGGCCACGTTCCCTGTGACCATTCAGTACATCGGCACGGTACCTCACACCATCACTTGGGGGGCTGGTCCGCGGCGGCAGTTTTCGCAAAAGCTTTTGGGGGTTTTTTAGGCCCCCTCACTATACTTATGACTGCCACTAATCAAGACATAAGTCCTAACCGTCCTCCTATCCGCCACCTGGAGACGCGTCTGGTAGATAACCCAACCCCCAGGAGGTAACCCAACCCCCAGGCAGACGCTAATCCTCGGTCGTCGCTGATAGTGGCGGAAACGCTATGGGCCAATGAGTAGTCATCAGGAAGTGTGAACAGGTCTTGCTGTTTCTCAATAGTCACGCCGTATCTAGCTTTCCCAGTACCTCCATATGCACCCATAAATTCTTCGAAAGCAAGGTCGGGTGTATCTTGGACTTGATTTACGACTTCTTCTTCCTGGTCATGATCTCCTTCAAATTTCGCCAGTCGGTTTCGGTGTACTACCTTAGACTTTCCATTCGGGGTCTTTATTATACGGTATATGACGTCATTGATTCTTTTCTTGATGATGTATGGACCCTCCCAAGATTGTTGTAGCTTTGGTGAGTACCCCTTCTGTCTTTTTGGGTTATGGAGCCAGACTTTGTCACCTTCTTGGAAACATCCCTCTATAGCTTGGGTATCATACCGTTTCTTCATCCTGTTACTGGCAACTTGGAGATGGGAGCGAACCAAATCATGCATGTCGTCCATTTTTCTTCGAAACTGGATAACATAGTCTTCTCCGGCTATATCCTCTCCAGGTCGGCATCCAAACTCGAGGTCGCATGGTAACCTCATCTCACGTCCATACAAGACTTTTGCTGGTGTTTGACCTGTTGATTCATTGACGGTGGATCGATAAGCCATTGCAAAGAGCGAAATATACTGGTCCCAGTCTCTTTGGTGATTGGATACTACTTTTAATAGATATTTGCCAATGGTTTTATTCATGCATTCTACCATTCCATCCGATTGTGGGTGCAATGCTGTAGTTCTTGTTTTCTTCATTCCTAAATTGTCGCAAATTCCTTGAAAGAGTTGACTTTCGAAGTTTCTTTCTTGGTCACTGTGAATCTCCAAGGGCACTCTATATCGGCAAATAAACTCCTTCACTAGCCTTGATTTGGAACGGCGTAGACTTTAAACCACTTCGTAAAATAATCCATTACCACCAACATGTATTTATTCTTATTCTCAGTAGTGGGGAACGGTCCAGCAATATCTAAAGCAATTCTCTCAAATGGACTACCAACGTTATATTGTTTCATGGGAGCCTTTCCTCTTTTCTGAGGTCCATTACTAGCAGCACAGATAGTACACTTCTTACACCAGTCCTTAACATCATCGGAACTATTCATCCAATAAAACCTTTCACGAACTCTCTGCAGGGTTTTCTTAACACCAAGATGACCTCCTGATGGACTGTCGTGTAACTGTCGTAGTACTTCGGCTACTCTATTCTTTGGTATAACTAATTGCTTTCTTTTAACGGAACCGTCATCATTTTCAATTATTTTCTTTAATAAATCGCCTTCCAAAATGAAAGACTCCCACTGAGCCCAATATGATTTAAGGACTGTAGAGAATTTTGACACTTCTTGCCAAGTAGGTCGACGATCTTCCATTCTCTCATTTTCTTTAAAACAGGATCATTATCTTGTTCTTCTTTAATTCTAGTAGGTGCCCAGTCGTCGTTAACTACAGTTGTTCGTAGTATTGCAGTTTCTTTTAATTCTGTCTTACTGCAGTGAGAACACTCTTCTGGGCACGGTCTTCTGGAAAGGGAGTCTGCATTTCTGTGACTTATCCCAGCTCGATGTTCGATCCTAAAGTCGTACTCTTGGAGTCGTTCGATCCACCTGGCAATTTGACCTTTAAAATTACTTTTGAGATCATAAAACAAATAGCTACATCTAATGGCTATCCAATACATTTGATAAATAAATTAATTAATAAGAAAGAACAAAAAATGTCACTAGAACTAATATATCCAAAACAAACTAAAGAAATTAAAAGCTATAAAAGTATTACATATTGTGGAAATATTTCCAATGCAATTTCAAAAATAATATCTTCGGCAACATCAACATTAATATCATTTAAAACACAAAATAGTATTGGAACAAAATTGTTAAATGTAAAAACAAAACTACCAAAATTAAAAAAATCTGGTGTTTACAAAATTAATTGTCCAAAATGTAATGCAGTATATATAGGTCAAACACAAAGAAATTTTGAAGTAAGATTTAATGAACACTTAAGAGCATATAGATTACAACAACCAGATAAGTCGAACTATGCAAAACACCTACTGGAACATCCAAACTCACTTATACACACCAATGACATTCATATACTACACATTTGTGATAAAAAACAAAATTTAGATTTTCTAGAAGAACTTGAAATTAAAAGACATCTAGCAGATCAACAGTTTAAAGTAGTTAATGAACAAATAAATCTTGGAAGTTCTCCACTATTAAACTGTTTACTTTGATTGAGTCTTCATTTTATACATAGATAAGACATTATTATAACATAAATATATTAAGTTATTGTAAAGATCAGCATGATATAGTTTTTTCCTGGTTTTTCTATATCATTGCACAGTTATACTGATCTTAGAGGGAAATACATCCAGGATAATACCTTAGGGCTAATAACATCTAGGCTTTAATATTGTTATGTCCTATTACTTCCTTACCTGGTCTAGCCTTAACTCCTTATCAACATCAAGCACCTAGTTACAAACAAACAACATGTAATTTCAATATGTCAATCTGACGATGCTAGTGATAGCGAAACAGCTGTAATTGATTTTAAAGCGAATTTTTCAAATAAATAGTGGAAGTTTAGTTTAACTGTGCAGTTATTAATTGTTCTTCTTATTTGATGTTTATCAGTTGGTTGTGGCCATTGTTTGATAGAAGAAACCTTGTCCTTATCTACAGACACGCCTTCCTTGCTGACAATATGACCCAGATAATTAACTTTGTTTTGGAATAACTGACATTTCTTTGGATTCAGCATCAGTTGGAGAGCTTGAAGTGTTTTAAATACATCTTCTAAGTTTTTCAGATGTTCTTCGAATGTCTCCCCCAAGACTATGATGTCGTCTAAGTAGACCAGGCACGTTTTCCAAGACAACGCTCCCAATACGTTCTCCATCAGTCTTTCAAATGTCGCAGGAGCATTACATAGTCCGAATGGCATGACATTGAACTGAAATAATCCAGAACCGGTGGTAAAGGCTGTCTTTTCTTTGTCTCTTGGGTCCATTTCTACCTGCCAATAACCAGACTTTAAATTTAAGGTAGAAAATAATTTACTTCCAGCTAGAGTGTCCAAGGTATCGTCGATTCGAGGCAGAGGATAACTGTCCTTCTTGGTAACATTGTTCAATTGACGGTAGTCTACACAGAACCTCGTAGTTCCATCCTTTTTCTTAACCAAGACTACCGGAGAGACCCATGGACTGGTAGAAGGTTCTATCACTCCATCTTCTTCCATTTCTCGAACAATCCTTTCAGCTTCTTGCCTTTTTGCCTGTGGTAATCTTCTAGCTGATTGACGAATTGGCTTGGCATCACTTGTGTCGATTTTATGTTTTACAGCAGAGGTACCTTTGGTACAAAAATGTTGCGATACCGATGAAGAAAATCTTTCATTTTTCTTTTCTCTTCTCGGTTTAAAGATGTACAAGCAACCGCCACCATTTGTTCAAGCTTATTGTTGGAATTATCGGGAATAGTTGTCTGTCGAATTATAGATGTTACTGGTACGGAGGTTCCAACTTTGGTCTCTTTCTTGATCGTGATTGGGTGATCATTGACATTTATAACTCGTACTGGAATTTCTTTAGCAGAAGTGACCAATCCTTTTCCTATCAAAATTCCTCGACCGACCTCCTCATCATGGTTCCATGATTCCATCATCACAGGTATTCCTTCGTCAATAGTTCCTTGTAGTCTGGCCACTATGATCGTTTCGCTTCTACCAGGTAACACAGTATCCTCCTGGACAACGGCTGGCACGGTTTTGTCCTCATATGGATGAAGGAATATTTCTTCAGAACCGACTTTGATAACTCTGTTCTTGAAATCCAGTTGGAAACCATGTAAGTTCATCACATCCATTCCTAATATGACATCTTCCTCAATATCAGCGACAATAACAGTATGCGTGAACTTTTCTGAGCCAATTCCTATTTGAACCTGGACTTCTCCAAGGATGTTAGCTCTATCACCTGTGGCAGTTCGCAGTCGTAGCCTTGTTGGTTCTTACGGCTATTTATAGTTGTTGGCCGTATAATCGTTCTGGTCGCTCCAGTATCCACCAATAGTGTATACTTTTTACCGTTGACTTCACCGTCGACATATCCACCAATAGTGTATACTTTTTACCGTTGACTTCACCGTCTACATATACACTGTCTTCGCGGCATTTTAAAGAGGCTATTATTATGAGAGGGTCTTTGGAAACGTTCCGGCTCGAAGCTGCCCCCTCTAGGCCGGCCCGTTTTAGTTTTTCCTGTTGAGTAGTTTCTTGATTCGTAGTGACCCCAAGACGTTTACATGAATTGCGAGCATGTCCTATTTCACCACAATTCAGTACCTGATGGTCTTCTTCTTTTTCTTATCAGTAAAGTTCTTCATCATGTTTACTAATTGGTCTAACTTATTTTCATCTTCCTCTTCCGTTACAAACCTTACTTTACTGTATCCTCCACAAGCTTTCGAAGCCGCTTCATACTCAAGCGCGGCAGACAAGATGTCAACCAATGTTTTGTGGTGAGCTAAACGGAGTGTCTTTGCCATTTCGTGGTCACGAAGTCCATCAAGAAATGCTTCAACAGCTAAACATTCCATCATTTGTTCTGGAGCTGAAGGGTAAGCAAATCTTACCAATCTGGCAATATCTACTTCGTACTCTTGAAGTGTCTCCTCTCGCTTCTGTTTTCGAGTCTTTAACTGCGATCGGTACAAGTTCTCCAAGTGTTCGTGACCATATCGCATGTTCAAGCTTTTCTTCAGTTGCTCAAAATCATCTGTGTCCTCCACTGGTATGGTCTGAAGAACATCCAAAGCGTCTCCTCTCAGAGCGATGGTGAGGTTTATTGCCTTCTCTTTTTGGGACCATCCGTTCGCTCTTGCAGCTGTTTCGAACTGTTTGAGATAATTTTCCCAAGACATCTTTCCGTCAAAGGTTGGGGCCCGAACAGAACTTTCGTTGCCTTCCAATTTCGGTTTCCGCTCCACTTTGTAGCTTCTCATTTCGTCCTTGTTTTCCTCTCCTATATCTTCCATATCTGTTTTACCTCCTTTTTCCATCTCTTCCATTTGCTTTTCCATTTCTCTTATTTTCTCTTCAATTTATTTTTCAAATGAAGACATTTTATTTTCCATAGAAGAAATATCCAAAGAAACTTTGTTTTCCAAAGAAGAAATGTCAGAAGAATCTTTATTTTCCAAAGAAGAAATATCATTTTTTAAAGAAGACATATCAATAGAAACTTTGTTTTCCAAAGAAGAAATGTCAGAAGATACTTTATTTTCCAAAGAAGAAATATCACTCTTCAAAGAAGACATATCGGAAGAGACTTTATTTAAGAAAGAAATAATTGTAGCAGAAGAGTCGTCTACGAAAATATGATTTTCTGGATCTAAACCATCATTTTTCAATGCTTGTTTAAGTCGCTCCAACAACTCAGTCTTCCTTCCAGTTGTTTCCAATTCACGATCCTCCAGCTCTTGACGCAATTCTGTCACTTTCAAGTCACAAAGTTTTTTCGACATATTTTTTTTACACTATTTATTTACAATATCCCACTTCTGACACCAATGTAACGTTTATTTATTGTTACTATTCTTTTTAGTTTATTTTTATACTATTTAAATCACTAACACTGTTTAATTTATATAACACAATTTATTTACAATACTTTAATTCTGTGGTGTTATGGCATAAGCTGATATGTCATTGTGAACTACAAACGTCAATAAAACATAAGGCAACTTATGATATGTCCATTTATTTAAAATATCGGTATGCCAAAACTTGACTTATGACATATCAAGTTATGCAATATCTTAAATCAAACGAGTTTCGTTTTTCTGTCGGTAGGGCAGAATTTGATATGTCAGATAACCAACAAAAATCGCAATTCAATTCATTAGCATTGAATGCGTTACACGTGGAGCACGCAAAATTCGTTATTTGTGAAATTACAAAGTACATTGTAAAAACAATGAGTACTCGGTCAAGAAAGCTTCTTGAACTTGCGAGGGAAGCAGTTTTAGAAAATATGCCTTGTTGTAGCACAAGTTTTGTGAATGGAACCAAACCAGAAACTTCATTTGGAGACACCGGTAAGTTTAGCTTTATTAGTAAGCCAGTGAGATATAGTTTTGTATAGATTAGGGTTCTACCGATATTTTATAAGCCTCTCCGATTTTACATGGGTTTATTATTTACTGTAATTATAATATAACGTAAATACAATTATGCGAATTTTCTGCAGGGAAAACATATACTCAATTACAACCAGTGCTACCAATTAGTCACATAAGCATGGACAGCGATGACTCGGTTACTGATAAAAATTTTGAACCTAATCCAAGCGACTTTGCGGAAGATGAAGAACTGCCGTTGAAACGGTTGAAAACAACTGATAGTGGAACTGGACAAAAGGAAAGATCTAAAGAAATGAGATTTAGTAAGCAAGATGAAGATTTGGTAGTACAGTATGGTAAGTTTAGAGATATATTTCGATCATCCTTAATTTGCTCATTCTGTCTGTCTCTCTGTCATTCCGTCACGGATATTTTTTATGTTTTATGTTAGCCAATTTGCAGATAATTTGTATACGTCAGGTTGGCCGAGCGGTCTAAGGCGCAAGATTCAAGGTGTTCCCGAGAGGGAGCGTGGGTTCGAACCCCTCACCTGATAGAAATTTTTTTTGATAGATGAGACTGTTTTTATAGAGAAATAACATAATTTTATATTATCAGTAATACGATCCCAATACTTATTACGACATTACAATACCAATTGAAAATGTTTGAATTTGTTTTGCATACCTTTGTCAGCAAGAAAGTGAATCACATTATTTTCTAGAACCACGATTATGTAGAATCGGGCAACCCCCTAGTATAATAATAATCAATCCATAAATTAGTCGATTCTTTTCAAAAAGTCATAAAAGTAAAATTGAGTTTTGTTTTAGGTCGTCCGAAGCGAAAAAAAATTAACCGGAAAGAACAACTGCAACTAAAAAATCAGGGACTGGAATATGTAACCAGGAAAGGTATTTCAAAACCAGCTAAACACTTTCAAGGAATACTGACTTGTTGCCGAAAGAAGTGTCATATACACTGTCCCATTGAATCTCAAAACGAAATTTTTAATAGATTTTACAAAGCAGGGAAAGAGGCCCAAGAACATATAATTCTAAGTGGAATCACTGTTTTTGATAAAAAAGTAGAAAGAAAGGGTAGATCACAATCGGGACAAGAACATGAAGTATGAAATTAAAATAAATAACTGCAGAGTTTTTGTATGTAAAAAAATGTATCAGTGTGTATATGGCATTAGTAGAGGAAAACTGGACATTTCTGTACGAAAACTGCGAGCATGCGAAGGGTCTTCATTTAGTAAAATGGATCAGCGTGGTAGACATGAACCAAAAAATAAAATGACCGATGAACGAACTGCTATGAAGCAGCATATAGAAAAGTATCCAAAATATAATAGCCACTACTCACGCAGACAGATAAACAGTATCTTCCCAGTCACCTTAATATTTCGAAAATGTTCGATGAATACAAAAAAGATGCGGAATTGTCTGGAAAAACAAGATATGGATCATACGAATTATTTAAGCAAGTTTTTCATCAAACAGGATATAAATTTAAAAAACCTAAGGTTGATACTTGCAAAACCTGCGATTCCTTTGTACTTGATATTAAACAGTGCAACAATGTTGAGAAAAAAGCACAGATTCAAAACGATTATGATACACACAAAAAAATTGCAGATGAAGCGTATGATCAAAAAAAGCTTGACAAATCTAGCTGCATAAACAACCCAAATAAAGTTGTTTTAGTTTTTGACTTACAGCAAGTCTTAAACACTCCTAGTTTAACGACAAACATTACCTTTTACAAAAGGCTTTTGTCGACGTATAACCTGACTATTCGAGACTGCTCAGAAGGTGGGCGTTCTGAATGTTATATGTGGCACGAAAGCACGGGAGGTAGGGGATCTGAGCAGATAGCATCATGTTTATTTAAAAAACTAAAGTCCATTCCCAGCACTGTACACCATGTAGTCACATATTCTGACACATGTGGGGGTCAGAACCGAAACATTAATATATGGCTATGATGTTCAGTTATGTCGCAAGTTCTTCCAGTACACTACAAATAATTGACCAAAAATTTCTACTGCCAGGACACACTCACCTCGAGTGCGATGCTGATCATAGTAGAATAGAAAAAGCGAGAAAATCAACCGACATGGCAATAATGATTCCTAGAGATTGGTTTGTATTTGTGGGGACTGTCCGAGGAAAACTTCCATTTAATGTGATTCGAATGACACAGAAGGATTTTTTTAGTTTTTCACAATATCTGAGATCGCCTTTAATGAAGAAACATGAAGACACCAATAAAGAAAAAGTTAACTGGTTGGACATCAGATGGCTAAGATATAAAAAACCATTCGGTGTCCTAGAATTCAAGTACAGCATTAAAGATGAAGAACCTTTTAGGACTTTAGATTTAAGACGAAAGACAAAAGGAAGACCAATTGAATTTGAAAATATCGATCCACTTGGTTTTTGCTATAATGGGCCACTTCCCATTAATCCACTAAAAAAAGCTGATCTTCTTAGTATGTTCAATTTGATAGATGACGAATGTCATGATTTTTATCGCTCCTTACCAACTTCAGGAAATGCGCCTGAAATTGAAGACGTTCGGGATAATAATGAAGAAGGTAGTTAATTAAGGTAATAAGGGTTAGGTTTGTAATTGTTTTATTTTATGTTCTTTTAGCAATTTCTGCGTCTTAAACTCAGGAATGCCATAACATGATATGTATATTTTTTTTAGAAAAAGCGAAACAGCCAAAGTTGATATGTCATTTTTTCTTAATAAAATACATGATTAAAGTGTCGAGCCTGTAGTTTATATTTCATATCATCCAAAAAACGAATTTCCTGAAACTTCGTATAATTTAACCAATTGTTTGATTTTCTATTAACTAAGGAAACTTAAATTAGCTCCCCTGTAAAATTTTAAAAAAACGACATATCAGCTTATGCCATAACACCACAGAATTTATGTAAGACAATATTTCTATTCGCATTTATCTAACAACATACTACTAACTAACTAACTTAAAATATTCAAATCGCTCCTTTATATAGGTAAATATTGTTCGAGCATACTCCAGTCTATTCTGGGAATTGTCTCGATCATTCGACCGCTTCGCTCATCAAGCGCCGTTGAAAGAAACGTAAATTCTGGAATATTCTCGCGTCATCTGTCTGCTTCGCGTCTGGGTCATAGCGCCAGGGGCGTACTCGCACAACAATATTCAAAATTCGTTTTAATATTTATTGATTAATATAGTGAATCCAATCGTCTTAGATATTTTAAATTAATTTGATTTAATCTAATGGGGTTTTAACATGATTATATTTTCTATTATTTTTGAAACCTTAAAAATATTTTTATATGTTATTAAATTTTCTATTATTATCATTTGGGGGTTTTAATTGAATATCCGGTGTTATTTTAATTTTAATTTTACTATCATCAAAAATATCATCTAAATTATATAATTCAGGTAAAGTTTCTATATTTCCTCTAGTATTGGTATATTGGTTAAATTATGTATTTCTCTTTGAATTATTTCATTAATATCGTCTAAATTAACATCTAAAGATTCTATTTTAAAGCATTTAAATCATTACTAATTTTTAATCGCGATAAAGAGTCTGCGGCTAAGTTAGATTTACCTTTAACGCATTTTATTTTATAATCATATTGTTCTAATTTTAATCGCCATCTCACAAGACGTGATTTAGGCTCTTTAAAAGAAAATAACCAAAGGTTTATGATCAGTGAAAATGATAAATTCATGACCAAACAAATAAGGTCTAAAATATTTACAACTCCAAACTAGAGCCAAAAGTTCTTTTTCTATTGTGGAATAATTAATTTCAGCGCTATTTAATGTTCTAGATGCATATGAAATAGGTTGTCCTTCTTGTGATAAGACGGCACCAATAGCATAATTTAAATCATCAGTAGTTAACTCAAATAATTTACTAAAATCACGATAGGCTTATACAGGTTTGGAAGTTAATAAATCTTTACAAATATTAAAACAATTAATATATATTAGATTATAAACATTTAATTAATATACACGAAATGTTCTTAAAAAGTGAACAAAAATGCGTCAGATATAATACAATCCTATGATATGAATATCGTTTTGACAAATTTCTTGTAACTATATAAAGATAAATCAAAAAGGTCCACTTCGTTACAATACTTGTTAAATTCGCAACATATTCTGTTAATAGGTGAATTTACTCCTAGATTTGTATTGAAATGTGATACATGAAATAGAAATTTGCTACGTGTATTTCTTGGTGGTACATACATAGGTATTAGGCCCAATAACAGAGATGAGTCATATTTATAATTAATTATTTTATAAAGGAAAATAAGATCACCCATTATTCGGCGTTGCTCCAGAGTTCTGATATTATATTGTTTTTTCAATTCAGTCATATTTGTGGATTTATAGATGTTTGTAACTTTAAAATGTAGAAATCTAACGAAATTATTCTGCAGTTGTTCTAGTCTGATTTTGTATATATTATAACTTGGACTCCAAATAGTGCTAGCGAAATTAAGCCTGCTGTATATAAAAGCATAATATATTGATTTTAAAGCTTGTTCGTTTCTAAAACTCCGACAAGATCTTTTAATAAAGCCCAGCATTCTTGAGCATTTGCTCACTATAAAGTCAACATGTTGACTGAAACTTAGTCTGGTGTCGAAAATTACACCTAAATCCTTCATTTGATTCGTTCTGGCAACTGTGTTGTTGTTAATACAAAAATTGAAATTTATTGAATTGAAATGTTTTGTGAAAGTGATACATTGACACTTATTTATGTTTAAATAAATTTTATTTATGGTGCAATACTCGGTGAAATTGTTGATGACTTTTGGAATGTTTACACAATCCCGTACTGATTCAACTCTGCCAAATATTTTCATATCGTCTGCGTAATATAAAACATTTGCATAGCTGAAGCAGCTTCTTGAATCATTAATAAAGATTATGAACAACAACGGTCCCAAGTGCGAACCCTGTGGTACACCAGATGTAACTGAGAAAGGATCACATCTGAAACCATTAACTTCAACCATCTGAGTTCTATTACATAATATGAAGAAAACCATGTTAACAAATTACCCTGGATACCAATCTTATCCAATTTTGATATAAGAATGTTATGGTTCACTTTGTCAAACGCCTTGCTAAAATCTGTATACACGGAGTCAACTTGAACTCTAGAATCCATGTTTTCGGAAATGAATTGAGAATATATGGCCAAGTTAGTTTCGATGCTTTTTTTAGAAAAAAAGCCGTGCTGTTCAACTATTCTTTACAGTTGTAAAAACAATATCATAAACTAAACTTTCAAAGATTTTTCCGAAAATACATAATTTACTTATACCTCTGTAATTGTTTAATAAGCTCTTGTCGCCAGCATTTTTATAAATGGGTATTAATTTAGCTACCTTCCACGCTCTAGGAAAAATTCCAGTATTTAAAGATTTATTAAAAATTATATGTAAGGGTTTACAAAGGGACACATTTTTTAATAAAAAATGAAGGATAGCCATCTACACCAGGCCCCTTCCTTTCATCTAAAGTATTAATTTTTGACAGATAGGTAAATATTATCTATTTGATTTACTGCAAGATTATTATTAGGTGAGAAGTAAGTTTGACGACAAGGTTCATAAACAGATCTAAAGAATTTAGAAAAAATTTGACAAACGTTTTCCGGATTAGTACTAAATTCACCATTAAAACTGACCTGAGACGGCAAACTATAGTCGTGACGGGCACTAGACACAAAGCTACAGAATTTCTTTGGGTTCGTTTTAAGATCATCTTGTATTTCAGAAATATGTCTTTTAAAATCGGTTAAAATAAGATATTTACTGCGTTTTCTCAATAATTTAAATTCTTTGAAATAGCGTAAGTTATTATATTTTTTCCATTTTTTGTGAGAGCATTTTTTATCTTTAATACACTGAATTGTACTAGGTGAAAAATATAGAGGAAACGATGATGATTTTTTTCTTATTTTTGGTACAAATAATTCAGAGGCTACTAAAAGAACTTTGTAAAACTTACTCACCGAATCATCCACAGTCAAAGAATTCAACTCTACATCCCAAGGATATTGCAACAAATAATTATTTGGGTGGTGTGAATCGGGACGAACAACTAGATCACTAATGTGAACATTGTTGTTGCTAAAGATTAAATCTACACATTTATTATTATTGTTAACTATAAAATTGCGTTGCATAAGTTCGTTAATTGCCATTAAGTCTGATACTTCTTCACTTGCACTATCCACTTTTGTTGGAATAAAAAAAGTTTTACACTTACTGGGTCGCCATGAGATATTAGGAAAATTAAAATCACCAAAAATTAGAATGCCGTCATAGCATCGGGAAAGAAAAAATTTAGAATTGTAGTAGATTTTCGTAAATTAAACGATAAAACTATAGATTATAGGTTTCCCCATTCTACATGGCAGCGATTATATCTCCATTAGGCAGCGCCACATCTCCATAGACAATATTTCCCTTTTCGATGTTTAAGGTTCTGCACTTATCTAAACCAAATTCCATGTGTATATCACTGGAGAACCTTTTGGTTATATCCAGAAGATGTTGAATTTGTTGTTGATTTGAAGCAAAAATTTTTATATCATCCATATAAAGAAGATGGGAAACGGTGCAGTTGGTGTTTCTATTAGTCTTAAGATTAAAGCCATATTTTGTGTCATTGAGCATGGTAGAAAGTGGATTCAGTGCCAAACAGAACCACAGTGGACTAAGTGAGTCGCCTTGGAATATTCCCCTGCGAATAACAATTTCGTTAGTCTTAATGTATTGACCATTAATATTTACCTGAAGGCTTGTTCGCCATTGCTTCATTGAAGCTTCAAGAAAAGTTACTATGATGGGATGTACTTTGTAGATGTTTAAAACACTTATGAGCCAGGAATGAGGCACGCTGTCAAATGCTTTGCGGTAGTCAACAAAAGCAGTCGAGATGTTGCGAGACGGCTTTTGTGCTTGCTTTAGGATCACAGAGTCAATGATTAGTTGTTCTTTACATCCCTGGTGACCACGTTTACATCCCTTTTGCTCCTCTGTCAAGATAATATTTTGGTCGACTTGCCTATAAATTCGGTTAGTGATGCAAGATGTTAATATTTTGTAAAGCAATGGAAGACATGTGATTGGTCTATACTGCGAAGGATCCTGAGTGTTAGCTGTTTTGGGGAGCATATGAGTCAAACCATGATTTAAAAAGGCTGGAATGTCTTCTGGATGTTGAATGATATGTGTAAATTTCGATGCCAATACTTGTAGGCTACTAAATTTTTTGTACCAGAAATTTTAAATGTTATCAATTCCCGGAGCTTTCCAACTTTCCTATAGCTTGGTTTACATCAGCCGTTGTGATGTTATCACAGGATTGGACCATATTGAAGACCAATAGTCAGTAAGTTCATCCTTTCTTAGAGGATTATGATTGTTGTTTGTTCCGGCGCTGCTAAGTTGTCTATAGAACAGCTTTTCATTGTTGTTAAATAAATGATTTTGTTGCTTTTTCTGTGTACATTTAACGTATCGAGATAATCGCTTATATTTTGCCTTTAGCTTTTGCCTAATAAGGTCCATATATGAGCATAAGTGTTCCTGATACCTTGGATGTCCTGTGTTGGTTTTAATTTTTTTAAAGATTTTCCTGACTTTATTAGTTAAGCGTCTAAAAGGTTTGGTGTTGGTTTTAAATTCTGTAAGTTGTTCCAACTCCTTCCTTATGTCATTAATGGACTTCTCCAGTCGCTGTTGCCACCAGGGTTTATGTTGCTTCTTCTTCTCGGAACAATTCTTGTTCGGAAACCGGACTTGTTGGTTGTGACTTCGTAGCACTGCTACTGCACCACAGTAGATAAGGGTGTGGATTTCTTCTAGTGTTCGGCAGTTCTTGACACGATCATTTAAAAGTAGATTAAAAAGTGCAATTGGTGTTCTTATTTGATCTTAGCTTGGGCAATATTGGTCGCTGAATTGGATTGGTACCATCAAATTCTGCTATTGCTTTAGAGAGTTCGGCAGCAGCATTTCCTTGTTCGTCTGTTTGTGTGTCATTATCTATGTTTTCGTTTTGATCCATGCTTGGTGTGTCCTCGCTAGTGTGGTGATCAAGTCTTACATTGTCCAGATTATTATTTGTATGATGAATTACATAAGACACATCTTCTGCATGAAGCTCAAGAAGTACCTCGCCTCGTATTTGTTGCAATATCGGACCAGGTAGTAAATTGTTTTTAATAATTGTTCGACGCTGGTCAGCAATACGTTGCTCTGTAATATGTTGAAACTTCGGATATTGTTCTTTATATGCTTGATGAAGGGCGAATCTGTAAGTTGTTAAATCTGTCTCCATTTTGGTGATTTTATAATAGAAACGTATAATGAATGAATTCATCTCTGTAGTCCACTTCATACGCTTCCTGGCCCGGTTTCCGGTTTCCGGTTTTAGTGGTTATGGATGTACCGTCCTGCGATACTCCAGAAACAGCAGAAACCGGTGGAGGATCTTCGGTGATATTTTCCTCTTGTGTTGTCGCAGTAGCTATACTCGATGTCACGCTGCGCATGTCGCTAACCGAGGAAAAATATGAATCATTTTTCGAACAAGTCCTTCTGTCATCAACTTTAACGCAAGAGTTGTAGGTGTTACCATGTCGATTCACCTGGCGATTCCTAAGGGTTAAGGTATCGGTAATAATCAAATTACACCGACATACTAGGTAAACCGGCCGTGTGGGATTGTGAGCGTAATACTCTACCCACCTGGGGAAATTTAGTTTTAAAACTCGACATAGTGATTAAAGCATTTTATACCTACTGCCAGGTACTACCATTTTCCCCTGGTAGCCCAGGTAACTTTGACCCGTGGGGGCGTCACTCCCCAGGTAGAAAAACTACCCCGTGAGGGTTTATTATTATTATTTTATTATTATTATTATTATTATCAAAAGACTTATGCACTTACTCAGCAATTTCTGGTAATATTTACCTATCCCGAGCGTAAACGCAAATGGGATTAGGCTCAAAATTTACATATTTAAAAATTTTCTAACAGTATGACATGTATTTAAAATTGCCGCTTTTTGCAACTCAATAAAAGTGTTTTTATGAAGATCGAGTTTTTTAAGACTGTCTTCAAGACTTTTAGGAATGAGTCCAGTTGATGATACGATGATCGGTACCACCTCCACTTTTTCTGCATGCCACATCTGTCCCACTTCTATGGCAAGATCGGTGTACTTTGCCACATTTTCATTATACTTATCCAAAACGTTGTTATTGTTTGGAACTGTAACATCGACTAACAGCACCGATTTAGCTTTCTTATCCACTACTACAATGTCGGGTCGATTATTCGTCACCTGTCTATAGGTGATAATGGACCTATCGTAGTAGAGTCTAAAATCTGCATTCTCCAGTACTGCCTGTGGATTGTATTTGTAATACGGTGTATAGGTATTCAGCAGTCCATATTTGTTGGCCAGTTTCTGGTGGATAATATTACACAGCTGGTTGTGCCTGCGTAAATAATCCGTGTTGGATATGGTTGAACATCCTGATATGATGTGTTGTATGGTTTCCGACGTTTGTTGGCACCGTCTACACTTGTCCAATGTTATAGTTGGGTCCCTGATAACAATTTTTTTGTAATTGTTAGTATTAATTACTTGATCCTGAATGGCCATCATAAATCCTTCAGTATCTGGAAACAAGGTACCGTCAGCAAGCCACCTATTTGATGCAATTTTATCAATGTGTGGTTGGTTTACGTCGGAATGATGTCGACCATGTAGAGCTTTTTGGGCCCATTTTACTTGTTTTTCAGCTTCTGTTGTTATTTCTAAATTCACATTTGGACCTGCTAAATTTATAGGCGAGTATTTCTTATCTGCTCCTATGACATATTTATGTAAATTCGATGACAGTGATTTGGTAACAAAGAAGTCTCGCAATTTATTCATCTGTTTGTTGTGTAGATTTATTATGTCGCATAAAGCTCTTCCTCCCTTCTTTCTCGGTAGTGTTGTTCTAAGCACTGACGATGTTGGATGGTGACATCTGTACTTTGTCATCATAGTTCGGGTTGTTCTCTGAATATCTTCCAATTCAGTTTTTGTCCATCGTACAATCCCAAACGAATAAGTTAACACAGGTACGGCATAATATGTATTAATAGCTTGGTTAAGGTTTCCTGCGTTCAGTTCGGATCTTAGTAATGAACTAACCCTTTGTATATACTGATCATTGATTTTGGACTTGGACTGTTTTTGGTCTAATAATCTGGCTTGTTGAAATCCCAAATATTTATAGGTTTCCCCATTCTGCATGGCAGCGATTATATCTCCATTAGGTAGCGCCACATCTCCATTGATAATTTTTCCCTTTTCGATGTTTAAGGTTCTGCACTTATCTAAACCAAATTCCATGTGTATATCACTGGAGAACCTTCCGGTTCTATCCAGAAGATGTTGAATTTGTTGTTGATTAGAAGCAAACATTTTTATATCATCCATATAAAGAAGATGGGAAACAGTGCAATTGGTGTTTCTATTAGTCTTAAGATTGAAGCCATATTTTGTGTCGTTGAGCATGGTAGACAGTGGATTCATTGCCAAACAGAACCACAGTGGACTAAGTGAGTCACCTTGGAATATTCCCCTGCGAATAACAATTTCGTTAGTCTTAATATACTGACCATTAATGTTTACCTGAAGGCTTGTTTGCCATTGCTTCATCGAAGTTTCAAGAAAAGTAACGATGGTAGGATGTACTTTGTAGATGTTTAAAATACGTATAAGCCAGGAATGAGGTACGCTGTCAAATGTCTTACGGTAGTCTACAAAAGCAGTCGAGATGTTGCGACATTGCTTTTGCGCTTGCCTTAGGATCACAGAGTCAATAACAAGTTGTTCTTTGCATCCCTGGTGACCACGTTTATATCCCTTTTGCTCCTCTGCCAAGATGTTATTTTGGTCATCATCATTATTATTATTATTATTATTATTATTATTATTATTATTATTATTATTATTATTATTATTATTATTATTATTATTATTATTATTATTATTATTATTATTATTATTATTATTATTATTATTATTATTATTATTATTATTATGCCATTATGCCATTGTTCATAGCCATTTGATGTATGGAATCGTTCTGTGGGGAGTTTCTTCGAGGGTAGAACAGATTTTCTCTAAGCAAAAAGCTGCTGTAAGAATTCTAGATGGAGCTAAACCTGATGCACACTGCAAAGAATTGTTTCGGAAGTTTAGGATTTTGCCGGTTCCATGTATATACATACTGGAAACTCTTAAATTAGTTCATAAAAACCAAAATCAAATGGCTGCTAGTGGGGAATTGCATTCGTATGAAACTAGGTTTAGAAATGATTTGGTTAATACTTTCTCTCGAATTCAGATGTCCAGAAATAATAAATTGAACGTTGGACTATATAATAAGTTTGCAAAATTTCATAAAAATTTGAATATTAAGAATATGACGCAACGCAGGTTCTTGAAATTTGCTAAGGATTTCTTACTTGAAGGCTGCTTTTATACAGTTGATAAATTTGTGGCATCGATAATGTAATTTTTATATTTACTTGCACAGTTTTGTTTGATATCATATTTTTATTTCTATTTGTTTGTCCGAATAAATTAAAAAGAAAAATTTTTTCAACATAAATACATGTATAATTGTTCCTTTATATTGTACTGTTAATTTTATTTTCTTATTTTATTTTATGGTTGTTATAATTATTCTATAAAGTTTCAATTAGTTTTTTATAATTGTTGGTATTGTATTTTATTGTAATTTTTACAAATTGTATTGTAACCTCAAATGTATTTTATACGTAATGTGGTTAATAAATCGTATCGTATCGTATTATTATTATTATTATTATTATTATTATTATTATTATTATTATTATTATTATTATTATTATTATTATTATTATTATTATTATTATTATTATTATTATTATTATTATTATTATTATTATTATTATTATTATTATTATTATTATTATTATTATTATTATTATTATTATTATTATTATTATTATTATTATTATTATTATTATTATTATTATTATTATTATTATTATTATTATTATTATTATTATTATTATTATTATTATTATTATTATTATTATTATTATTATTATTATTATTATTATTATTATTATTATTATTATTATTATTATTATTATTATTATGGAGGGGTTTTCACGGTTATTGGCCGGTTAGATTTGGTTGGAGGATTATAATCGTGTCAACCAAATTATGTGATGACAAATGAGTGGAATGAAGCTTATTTGGTATATAAGAAACGCCGAGTTGTACGGCATGTGTTTAATATGACGGACTTTTGCATTAGTTGAACATGGTATGATTTTATGTCCAGTTCTTCAAGGGTTTTTAATAGTTTTTTTGGTATTAATCCCATGTTGGATATTGCAATGGGTATCACTCTTACTTTTTTATATCTCCACATATCTTTAATTTCGAAACACAGGTCTATGTACTTGCTTATTTTTTCTGAATATGTTTGTTCCAGGTTATTATTGTTGGTAACTGCAAAGTCTATCAGTAATACTTCTTTATCTTTTTTGTTCTTTACTACAATATCTGGTCTATTATGTTCTATTTTTTTGTCAGTGATGATAGTCCTGTCCCAGTATATTTCGTATTCGTCATTTTCTAGTATGGTGCTAGGTTCATATTGGTAGTAGTTGACTTTTTTGTTTAAGAGCTTATATTTAAGTGCTAGTTCCTGGTGTATGATTTTTCCCATTTGATCATGTCTTAATTTATAATCAGTTTGTGCAAGTGCTTGACAACCTCCTATGATGTGCTGAATGGTTTCACTCCCTTTCTTACATTTTCGACATAGGTCAGAATCAACTCCGTCTTTTAGGATGTATTTCCGGTAGTTTTTGGTCTTTATAACCTGATCCTGAATGGCTACAAAGAACCCCTCAGTTTCTGGTTGTAGCTCCCCATGAATAAGCCAGTTGTAGGATGCTATTTTGTCCACAGTGTCTTGACCTACTTCATGCGGAAACCTTCCATGAAGTGCCTTTTCCCTCCATCTGGTCAGTTTTTCTGCATCGTCTACTATTTTAAGTGTCTTATGTTCATCACTTAGAGTAAGTGGGGTGTACTTGTCGGCTTTAACAATGGCGGTATAATACTGAGACTCCGGTTGCTTAGAGTAAAAGTATTCTCTTAATTTAATTATGCTCTTGTTATGCAAGTTCAGGATATCGATCAGTCCTCTACCACCATCCTTTCTTTTTAATGTCATCCGTTCTATTGAGGCTTTGGGATGATGAACTCGATGTTTTGTCATAGCTACATGTGTTTTTGTTTGGATGTCTTTGATTTCTGTCTGTGTCCATTTTAATATACCAAATGTGTATGTAAGTAGCGGAACAGCATACGTATTAATGGCTTTTATAAGATTTTTTCCATTTAGTTTAGATTTTAGGACCATGTTAACTCTTTGAAAGTATTTTTCTCTCATTTTCTCTTTCATAACTTTATGTTCCGTGTTCTTCTTTTGATGCATCCCTAGGTATTTGTACATTTCTTCTTCATCCATTGGTTCTATGTCTGGTAGTTGTTCTCCTTCTAATCTTAACACTATCTGCTCTCCTTTTCGTATTGTTTGTGTTTTGCATTTATCTACACCGAATTCCATTTTAATGTCGTTCGAGAAGTTGTGCGTAAGTTCAATTAGATGTTTTAGTTGTGTTTCTGTGGTTCCATATAGTTTTATGTCATCCATGTATAGTAAGTGTGATAGTATGTATTCGACATTTTTCTCATATTTGATTTGGATACCAGTTTTTGTTAAGGATAATAAAAAACTCTTCGTTTTAACAAAACTTTCAATATTTATTTAAAAATTGGAAGTTTTGTTAAAACGAAGAGTTTTTTATTATCCTTAATAAGATGGACTTCCAAAAAGTAAGGGTTAGTACAATTAATTTAACCAGTTTTTGTATTTCTTAGAAGGTTTGACAGCGGATTTAGTGCTAAGCAGAACCATAGTGGGCTATGGGATATAGGTAATTATGCATTTTTCTAAGAATGCCATACTTCCATGTCATATCGTAAGCCCCTTTAATGTCAAAGAAAACAGATACAAGATGTTCTTTATTTTTGAAGGCTTCCTGAATGTCGTTCTCCAGTTCTACCAGGTGATCTAGAGTTGATCGGCCTTCTCGAAATCCAGCCTGGTATGGTATTATGATTTTATGCTTTTCCAAGTACCACTGAAGTCTTTTATTTACAATTTTTTCAAAAAGCTTTCCGAGGCAACAGGTCAGACTAATGGGGCGGTAGCTTTCTTTTAATGATGGATCTTTTTGAGGCTTCAGTACTGGCACAATAATAGCTCTCTTCCATTGTTCAGGGTAGGTTCCTGTATTCCATAAGTTGTTATAGAGGCAAAGTAAAGACTCTTTCATTTCAGGTGTTAAGTGACGTATCATATTGTTAGATATTTCATCTGGACCAGGAGAAGACTTCTTCAGAGAGTTGACAGCACCAGTCAGTTCGGCGGAGGTAAAGGGTAAGTTATATTCTTCAATGGTTGATGTATCGAAACATAGTGGTTGCTCTAGTTCTTGCCTATTTCGTATGAATTCCTCATCATAATTCTCATCGCTACTCATGTCGGCAAATCTCTTTGCAAACTCTTCTACGATATCCTTGGTATCTTGAATAATGCTATTGTTTTCTGTTTTCAAGCAAGATATCTGAGAGAATTTAGTATTGCCTCCAATGACTTTGATTTTTCGCCAAACTTGGTTGATATCGGCACTCGATGATATGGTATATGTGTATTCATTCCAACATTTTCTCTTGCTTTTCAGTACTATTCGGCGACTCAATGATCTTTTAAATTCCTCATGATTTTGCGCAGTCGGATGCCTTTGGTATTTTCGAAAAGCTGTTTTTTTGTTGTTCAATGCTGTTCGGACATCTGGGTTCCACCAAGGCAGGGGGCGCTTTATTATCTTTTCTCCGCTCTTGGGTATGCTAACCTCGGCAGCTGATATTATAGATTCCGTAATGGTTTGTATATTTATTGTTTGTGGTGGGATTAACGCCTGTTAAAAATTTGTCCAATCTGCACGGCTTGATATCCATCTGCGGGTAGTCGTTTTTACATATTCAGGGGTATCAGTTTCAATAAGTATTGGAAAGTGGTCACTATTATGGAGGTCTTCAATAACTTTCCAGGTAACACGGGGTGCCAAAGTGGTAGAACATATAGTTAAATCTATTGCAGAGAAGGTGTTAGATCGCGCATTGTGAAATGTTGGATTGCCTGAGTTTAATAGAACTAATTCATCTCTTTCCAACCACCTCTCAATTTGATATCCTCTAGCATCTGTTGTGAGAGATACCCATAGCGTATTGTGGGTATTAAAATCACCAGTTATTATAAAGGGTGTAGGCAACTGTGAGACAACATTGTTTATGTCTTCAATCCTCCATTCAGAATTAGGCAGATATATGTTACAAACTGTCAACTTAAACGGATGTTCAATCATTACTGCAACAACTTGCAATTGTGTTTTAATTACAATATTTTTATAATGTGTATCTTCTCGCATCAGGATCATCACTCCTCCACATGCACGTTGTTCATTAACGTTATCTCGTCGAATAATATTGTATCCTCTAAGTGCATATTCCCTGTCAGACCTTAGGTGAGTTTCCTGTATGCTGAGGCATATTGGGTTTATGTCCTTTATTAATAGTTTGATATCACAGTATCTTTGGACAATTCCTCTACAGTTCCATTGTAGTATTTTGTTTTTGTTCGTTTAATTGTTTATAAATAAATATATTAATTAACATATACAGGACAGTAATACTAAAAGAAGAAAATATCACAAAAAAGTATCACATAGCAGAAATGGTCTTAGTTTATCACTCAGGTGGTTTGCGAGGTTTTCCTTTTTTCTGTTTATTTTGATTAGCATCAGAACTTTCTGATTCCGATTCAATTGGACTAGGTGTTCTGGTTACATTCTTACGCTTACCCTTAGTTTTTGAGTCGCTTTCGTCGCTTTTTTCCTGGGCAATTGTAGATGATGGATTTTTAAAGGTATCTTGGTCTTTCGTTTTGGGTTCAGGATTTAAGAGCGCCAGTTTAATGGCATCTATAAGAGGCGGCAGTAGCTCCTTCAACAGTAAGCTAGTATCTAGTTTTGTAGGAGTGGCAGCTACTTTGGCATAAGAGACTCCCGCTGTCGGAGTATTTATTACAACTTTCTTTCGAGCTTCAATATATGAAATATTATCTCTACACTTAATCTCCTGTATCGCAGTTTCTGTTTTAAATGAGGGTCAGTCACGTGATCTTGCCGAGTGATTACCGTTGCAGTTAATACATACAATTGGCTCTTCACAAGGTTTTCCTTGATGTAGTTCTTTGCCGCATACACATATCTGGGGCTTCTCACATCGAAGGCTTGTGTGTCCAAATTTTTGGCACTTGAAACATCTCATAGGTGGTGGTATATACAACCTAACCGGCAATGGGTGGATTCCTGCAATAATTCTCTTTGGTAGATTTGGAGTGTTGAAAGTAAGAATATGATTGGCGGTATTTTGTAGTGCTCAATTAATTCTTGATTTTATTCTTTTCACTTCAATTACTCCTTGCTCTTTTAGTTCTTCGACTATTTCTTCAATAGAGCAGTTTAATAAGTCACGACAAAATATAACACCTCGCGATCTGTTTAAGTTAAGGTGCGGAATTACTTCTACATTTATTTCTATAATTTTTTCAATGTTCATGAGTTTTCTCGACTGTGCTGATGATGTGGTTTCGACCAATAGACCTTCTTTTATTTTTTTGACTGATTTCAATTCACCTACCAATCCATACAATAATTTATTAATAACAAATGGACTAACCAACAAAAAATCACCATTATTTCTTTTGACGACCAGGAACCGGAGTGAACCCTCCTTCTCCTGGTTCGTTCTGTTTTGCTTTTGCGCTTGCCTTAGGATCACAGAGTCGATAATAAGCTGTTCTTTGCAACCCCGGTGACCACGTTTACATCCCTTTTGCTCCTCTGCCAAGATGTTATTTTGGTCCACATGCCTGTAAATTCTGTTAGTAATGCATGATATTAATATCTTGTAAAGCGTTGGAAGACATGTGATTGGCCTATACTGGGAAGGATCCTGTGTGTTAGCTGTTTGGGAAGCATATGGGTTAAACCATCAGTAAGAAAGGCAGGAATGTCTTCTGGATGTTGAAGAATATGTGTAAATTTCGATGCCAATACTTCGTGTAAGCTGCTAAACTTTTTGTACCAGAAATTTTGGATATTATCAATTCCTGGAGCTTTCCAACTATTAATCTGTCCTATAGCTTGGTTTACATCAGCTGTTGTGATGTTATCAAACATCATTGGAGCAATGTTTTATTTGCCCACTTCGGATTCTATCTATGCTGCGCCCTCGTTGTGTTTTTGAGGATTGGACCATATTGAAGACCAATAGTCAAAAAGTTCATCCTTACTTGGGAGATTGTGGTAGTTGTTTGTACCACCAGCGCTACTAAGTTGTCTGTAGAACAGCTTTTCATTGGTCTTAAATAAATGGTTTTGCTGTTTCTTTTTAATACATTTCACGTAACGAGATAATCGTTTGGATTTTGCCTTATGTTCCTTATACCTTGGATGTCCCGTGTTGGTTTTAATTTTCTTGAAAATTTTCTTGACTCTATTAGTAAGGCGTCTGGACGGTTTGGCGTTGTTGTTAAATTCTTTAAGTTGTCCCAATTCCTTCCTCATGTCATTAATGGAGTTCTCAAGTCGCTGTTGCCACCAGGGTTTATATGGTTTCTGCTTGTCGGTACATTTTCTGTTCGGGAACCGGACTTGTTGGTTATGACTTCGGACAACTGCAACCGCACCACAGTAAATAAGTGTGTGTATCTCTTCCAGAGTACGGTAGTCCTTGGCACGATCCTTTAAGAGTGAATTAATGACTGCAAGAATTCTATTGGTATTCTTATTTGATTTGAGTTTGGGCAATATTGGTCGATGAAGTGGGTTGCTACCATCAAATTCTAATGAAATTTATGGTACTAACCCTTACTGTGTAAAAGTTCATCTTATTCAGAACAATAAACAACTAAAAGGTTGAATTAACTTTCACTATTTATTCTATAAATACTTTAAATGCAGTGACAGCCATTTCGCTATCGCTGACGATGCTATTTCGGCAATTTTTGAAATGTACCTTATGCTGTTCATCTTAATTTACATAGCATTGCTGCTTAGATTGAGAAGACTAACAAGAACCTTTACTCACGGTTTGGGATCGACCTGTCTTCTTGATTATAAGGAGATCGAACCTCTTTTATGGATCTCTCCTTTTTTTGATTGTTTTTTACAATCATTTCTTTATACCTCCACTTATGTTCTTTTCTTCTTGTTTCTTTTAGTAATGTAAAACTTGTTAATTGAATTTTATTGATACAATTTTCTTAGTATGAATATGGTCCCACATTTCTATCCACTTTAATCTAATCAACACAACCATCATTCTCTATCTAAATAACTTCTAAAGTTCCTCTTCTTTTTTATATATTAACTCTCTTATTCATCCATTATTCTTCACTTATTTATGGATGTTTAAATTTTAAATTTAAATTATTTACAATCCCTATACGTTCTGCACATATAGGTGAGTTTATATTGATTGTGTAACATAATTAACTTGCTGTTTTGCCATAGTATAAGTTTTTGCAATTCATGTATTTAACTTTTTACTTTAAACTTGTATTTTTTCCACTTGTAATTATTTGTCATATTTAAAATGTTTTAACTTTAATCACTGATGTAATCGGACAACCGACACCATTGGCTCTTTTAATAACTATAACTATTTTTGTATTCTCCTGATACCATTGTTTTTCTTTATAGCCTGATGATGGTCTAAAGACCGAAACATGTTGCACTTACTATTGAACCTCACTATTAAACGTTGTGGATAGACTTTGAGTTTTATTACTACGATTATCTACATCATCCACATTTGAGAGATGGATTTCCTTTTCATTATTATTATTATTATTATTATTATTATTATTATTATTATTATTATTATTATTATTATTATTATTATTATTATTATTATTATGGAGGGGTTTTCACGGTTATTGGCCGGTTAGATTTGGTTGGAGGATTATAATCGTGTCAACCAAATTATGTGATGACAAATGAGTGGAATGAAGCTTATTTGGTATATGAGAAACGCCGAGTTGTACGGCATGTGTTTAATTTGACGGACTTTTGCATTAGTTGAACATGGTATGATTTTATGTCCAGTTCTTCAAGGGTTTTTAATAGTTTTTTTGGTATTAATCCCATGTTGGATATTGCAATGGGTATCACTCTTACTTTTTTATATCTCCACATATCTTTAATTTCGAAACACAGGTCTATGTACTTGCTTATTTTTTCTGAATATGTTTGTTCCAGGTTATTATTGTTGGTAACTGCAAAGTCTATCAGTAATACTTCTTTATCTTTTTTGTTCTTTACTACAATATCTGGTCTATTATGTTCTATTTTTTTGTCAGTGAAGATAGTCCTGTCCCAGTATATTTCGTATTCGTCATTTTCTAGTATGGTGCTAGGTTCATATTGGTAGTAGTTGACTTTTTTGTTTAAGAGCTTATATTTAAGTGCTAGTTCCTGGTGTATGATTTTTCCCATTTGATCATGTCTTAATTTATAATCAGTTTGTGCAAGTGCTTGACAACCTCCTATGATGTGCTGAATGGTTTCACTCCCTTTCTTACATTTTCGGCATAGGTCAGAATCAACTCCGTCTTTTATGATGTATTTCCGGTAGTTTTTGGTCTTTATAACCTGATCCTGAATGGCTACAAAGAACCCCTCAGTTTCTGGTTGTAGCTCCCCATGAATAAGCCAGTTGTAGGACGCTATTTTGTCCACAGTGTCTTGACCTGCTTCATGCGGAAACCTTCCATGAAGTGCCTTTTCCCTCCATCTGGTCAGTTTTTCTGCATCGTCTACTATTTTAAGTGTCTTATGTTCATCACTTAGAGTAAGTGGGGTGTACTTGTCGGCTTTAACAATGGCGGTATAATACTGAGACTCCGGTTGCTTAGAGTAAAAGTATTCTCTTAATTTAATTATGCTCTTGTTATGCAAGTTCAGGATATCGATCAGTCCTCTACCACCATCCTTTCTTTTTAATGTCATCCGTTCTATTGAGGCTTTGGGATGATGAACTCGATGTTTTGTCATAGCTACATGTGTTTTTGTTTGGATGTCTTTGATTTCTGTCTGTGTCCATTTTAATATACCAAATGTGTATGTAAGTAGCGGAACAGCATACGTATTAATGGCTTTTATAAGATTTTTTCCATTTAGTTTAGATTTTAGGACCATGTTAACTCTTTGAAAGTATTTTTCTCTCATTTTCTCTTTCATAACTTTATGTTCCGTGTTCTTCTTTTGATGCATCCCTAGGTATTTGTACATTTCTTCTTCATCCATTGGTTCTATGTCTGGTAGTTGTTCTCCTTCTAATCTTAACACTATCTGCTCTCCTTTTCGTATTGTTTGTGTTTTGCATTTATCTACACCGAATTCCATTTTAATGTCGTTGGAGAAGTTGTGCGTAAGTTCAATTAGATGTTTTAGTTGTGTTTCTGTGGTTCCATATAGTTTTATGTCATCCATGTATAGTAAGTGTGATAGTATGTATTCGACATTTTTCTCATATTTGATTTGGATACCAGTTTTTGTATTTCTTAGAAGGTTTGACAGCGGATTTAGTGCTAAGCAGAACCATAGTGGGCTCAATGCATCTCCTTGGAATATTCCTCTGTTTATTGTTATATATTGTGTTTCTATTTTACCAGTCTCATTATTTAAAATAATTTTAGTTTGCCATTTGCCCATTGTACTCTTCAACAGATTTTTAATTATTGGGTGTACTTTGTAGATATCTAGTATTCTAAGTAGCCAGCTGTGAGGTACGGAGTCATATGCTTTTTTAAAGTCAATGTATGAGGTATGAAGATTTTTTCTTTGCTTTATTATTTGTTCTGTTGCTACCATGTCTATTATCAATTGTTCTTTGCATCCCTTCGATCGTTTAATGCAGCCTTTTTGTTCCATAGCCAAAATCTTATTTTCATCACAGTGATTGTACAGTCTGTTGGCGATAATAGATGTGAATATTTTGTAGATGGTCGAAAGGCATGTTATTGGTCTGTATTTGCTTGGATTTTTCATATCGTTGTCTTTAGCTTTGAGGTATGTAATTCCGATTGTCATGAACTCTGGTATTGTGTTTGGTTGATTTATTATGTTGTTAAGTGTTCGAGCAAGGTGACTGTGTGTGCAGGTGAAATATTTGTAGTAGTAATTATGGACGTTAACAATACCAGTTGCTTTCCAGTTATGTGTTTTTTGTATGATATTTCCCAATTCGCCGGTTGTTATTTCTTCGTGTTTCATTATAGGAATATTCTGGTTGGCTGTGCCTTCTTTCTTGATCCAATCTGCAGTATCATTGTGATGTACTTCATTTGACCATACCGTTTTCCAGTAATTTTCTATCTCTTCTTTGGTTGGTATTCCATTCCCTCTTTTGTTAGTAGATGTTTTAAAATTATCGTAGAAATATTTTTCATTCCTTGTAAATTGGTTGTTTTGGGTCTTCCTTAACGTTGTTTCTCTATATCTCTTCAATCTTTTGTTTAATGCTGCTAACTTTTGTTTGATTGTATCAGTCGTTTCTTGTATAGAATTATTGTTTTTGTTATGTTTGGCATGGATATTATATTCATTCATAATGTTATTAACATGTTTTTTTAGTCTTCGGGATCTATTGCCTTTCTTGTAGCCTAATAAGCGGTTAAGGACGGCTCTTATTTTTTCTATTCTTTTCTCAAGTCTCATCATCCATCCTGGTTTTCTATAATTTGGTTTGGGTGTATTTTCACTTCGAGCAACTACTTTTCTTCCCATTACTCTTGTTATAGTTAATGCTCCACAGTAGATTACAGTGTGGAGTTCTTCAAGCCCCATTTTTTCGTTTAGAAATTGTGGAATTATCTTTTCATTCACAATTTTAGTTGTTATGGTTAGTTTTCGGGATGAGTGTAGCTTTGGAAGAAATGGTCGTTTAGTTGAGTCTGTTCCACTATATTCCAGTCTTGCTCTTTCCATCTCTGCTAAAATTTCTTCAGTGTATTTATCAACTTCTTCTACATTGTTTAGCCTATTTTCTTTCTATTATTATTATTATTATTATTATTATTATTATTATTATTATTATTATTATTATTATTATTATTATTATTATTATTATTATTATTATTATTATTATTATTATTATTATTATTATTATTATTATTATTATTATTATTATTATTATTATTATTATTATTATTATTATTATTATTATTATTATCAAAAAAAGACTTATGCACTTACTCAGCTTTCGCTGGTAATATTTACCTATCCCGAGCGTAAACGCAAATGGGATTAGGCTCAAAATTTACATATTTAAAAATTTTCTAACAGTATGACATGTATTTAAAATTGCTGCTTTTTGCAAGTCAATAAAAGTGTTTTTATGAAGATCAAGTTTTTTGAGAATGTCTTTCAGACTTCTGGGAATGAGTCCAGTTGATGATACGATGATCGGTACCACCTCCACTTTTTCTGCATGCCACATCTGCCCTACTTCTATAGCAAGATCACTTTGCTATCTTTTCATTGTATTTGTCCAAAATATTGTTATTGTTTGGAACTGCAACATCGACTAGCAGCACTGAATTGGCTTTTTTATCTACTACTACAATGTCGGGTCGATTATTCGTCACCTGTCTATCGGTGATAATGGACCTATCATAGTAGAGTCTAAAATCTGCATTTTCCAGCACTGCCTGTGGATTGTACTTGTAATACGGTGTATAGGCATTCAGAAGTCCATATTTGTTGTTCTCTAAATATCTTCCAATTCAGTTTTTGTCCATCGTACAATCCCAAACGAATAAGTTAACACAGGTACAGCATATGTATTAATTGCTCGATTAAGGTTTCCTGCGTTCAGTTCGGATCTTAGTAATGAACTAACCCTTTGTATATACTGATCATTGATTTTGGACTTGGACTGTTTTTGGTCTAATAATCTGGCTTGTTGAAATCCCAAATATTTATAGGTTTCCCCATTCTGCATGGCAGCGATTATATCTCCATTAGGTAGCGCCACATCTCCATTGATAATTTTTCCCTTTTCGATGTTTAAGGTTCTGCACTTATCTAAACCAAATTCCATGTGTATATCACTGGAGAACCTTCCGGTTATATCCAGGAGATGTAGAATTTGTTGTTGATTAGCAACAAAAATTTGTATATCATCCATATAAAGAAGATGGGAAATGGTGCAGTTGGTTTTTTTTATTAGCCTTAAGATTAAAGCCATATTTTGTGTCGTTGAGCATGGTAGAAAGTGGATTCATTGCCAAACAGAACCACAGTGGACTAAGTGATCACCTTGGAATATTCCTCTGCGAATAGCGATTTCATTGGTTTTAAGATACTGACCATTAATATTAAACTGAAGGTTTGTTCTCCATTGTTTCATCGATGCTTCAAGAAAAGTAACTATGCTAGGGTGTACTTTGTAGATTTTTAAAATGCTTATGAACCAGGAATGGGGCACGCTGTCAAATGCCTTACGGTAGTCTACAAAAGCAGTCGAGAGCGTTGGAAGACATGTGATTGGTCTATACTGCGAAGAATCCTGTGTGTTAGCTGTTTTGGGAAGCATATGGGTCAAACCATGAGTGAGAAAAGCTGGAAAGTCTTCTTCATGTACTTCGTGTTAGCTGTCAAATTTTTTGTACCAGAAATTTTGAATGTTGTCAATTCCTATTATTATTATTATTATTATTATTATTATTATTATTATTATTATTATTATTATTATTATTATTATTATTATTATTATTATTATTATTATTATTATTATTATTATTATTATTATTATTATTATTATTATTATTATTATTATTATTATTATTATTATTATTATTATTATTATTATTATTATTATTATTATTATTATTATTATTATTATTATTATTATTATTATTATTATTATTATTATTATTATTATTATTATTATTATTATTATTATTATTATTATTATTATTATTATTATTATTATTATTATTATTATTATTATTATTATTATTATTATTATTATTATTATTATTATTATTGTTGGTGGAAGTGTTCACCAACCCAGAGATTTAATATTGTGCTCTTGATCAAGTTTCGAAATTTTATAGAAAATCTGTTTCGTTAAATCGTGAAAAGTGCATCATAGTGTTTATAAGTTCCTATTTGATTGATGAACATGTGGGCAAGTACAATTTTTAAGTAATAGGTACCTATATACAGTATTTCGTTTTTGTTGAATTCTGGTTATTTCCATCAAAACAATTTGTCACAGCACCTATTCCACCAGTGGTCAGATTTTAAACGAAACTTATCACTTTTATTCGATATTACTTGATTTGTTTGGCATTTGCAACAGAATATGGACTCAATAAATAAGTGTAAAAGATGCAAAAAAGATGTTACATCAGGATTAAAATGTGTGATTTGTGGGGTTGTTTCCCATAGGAGTTGCTTGAAATCTGTAAAAAATGCAAAAATTATAGACGATTTTTCTTGCAACTGTTGTATGGACAATGGAATTGCCTTAGAAACATCACCAATACCCACTTATAGTAGCAGTGCTACTTCAGAACTTGAACTCAAAGTGAAATATTTGGAAGAGATAATTAAAAACAAGGATAAGATTATTTTTAATCAAGAAATTGCAATCAAATCGCTTCAAGATCAGCTTAAACTGATTGAAACAGTTAACTATAGAACACCTTTAGAACCATCAAATACTAAAGCACAAGAGAAAAATGTAAATTTAAAACAGCCTTTTAGTAAAATTAGACCATTGGTGAATTCCGAAGTTCTGATGTTTCCAGTGCTATTGCCAATGCTCAGTCTTCCAACTTGCGTCAATCTGTTATCAGTTTGGGAGACGATACCATACCTCATAAAAGTAACACCAGAGAAAGAGTAGCACCCAAAATTTTAATTACGGGAAACAAAGATGACGAATCATTTCATTTAAGATCGGCAAACAGGCAGAGAATGAAACACCTCCATTCTACAAATTGGGATCCACACACATCAGAAGAGGATTTACTTAAGTATTTAGAAGAGTTTGTGTCCGATATTAGTGTTCAAAAGTTGAACTCTCGCCAACCACTTAAATACGCTTCATTCAAAATAACAGTGCCAGTTCTTGAACAAGAAAAAATTTTAATACCGGAAATATGGCCTACAGGTGTAATCATAAACCAGTTTTTTCAGCCACGGAGAGTCATGTTCAATTCCGTGGAGCAGACGAATCAGCAGTAAATATAAGCAGCATCTTTCGGTTTTCCATATTAACGTGAATAGTCTTCAAAATAAGTTACATGAACTATCAATTTTCTTAACCGAACATCCATTTGATATAGTATGTTTTTCAGAACATTGGTTAGATAAGAATAACTTGGAATTAATCAAATTGAATGATTATAACTTCATTTCTGATTTCACTCGTTCTAGAAAGCAACATGGGGGAGTGGCAATATTTTCAAAATCATATCTAATATGCAAAGCAGTTGATCTGAAGCAGTTTTCTGTTATCTACGATGCCGAGTTTTGTGGAGTAGAATTGAACACCACCATAATAATTGCTCTTTATAGATCGTCAAGTAGAGACAATTTTACCATATTTAAAGATCAAATTATTAAACTTCTTGAATATATTCATAGAAAATACAGAAACATTGTTTTGGTGGGGGACTTCAATTTAGACATTTCAAAAAACGACGATAAATCCAAAGATCTTAAAACTATCTTCACAAGTTTCGGATTACGCCATACGATTGAGGGGCCCACTAGAATAGTATTAAATAGTCAATCATGTCTAGATAATATAGTAACAAATATAGACCCTAATCTCACTAAAGTAGGAATAGCAGATCCTCTAGTATCTGATCATAACGGCCAATATATATATATTTTAATTACCCATTAAAAGAAAATGTCCCCATTACTAAACGTGTTATCAACGACACAACAATAACAGATTTTTCTAATAAACTTTCTGAAGTTTCTTGGAATGATTTGGATGTACACAGTATGGGTGCCGATATTTTTGCAGAAAACATATTGAATACGCTGAAGCATATCTCTGATGCTTGTTTTTGTGAAAAAACTGTTAAAACAAATAAACCTAATATCAAATGGTTCAACAACACGTTACGTAATATGAGAAAGAATGTAATAACAGCAAAAAACAAATTTATGAATACTTATTTGGAAGGTGATTGGGTAAATTATAAACATTTAAACAAAATATATAAAAAAGCAATTCGCTCTGAAAAGAAGCTAGCCTACTCAAAGATAATAAAAGATTCGGATAATAAAAATAAAACATGCTGGACAATCGTAAATTCGGAAAGAAGAACTAAAATTAATAAAACCAAACAGACCGATATATCACCGCAAAAGTTTAATGACTTTTTTACATCGGTATCGGGAATAGTATTAAAATCCCTTGGTGATTCTCAATACGAGTCGAGTTTCTTTTTAAATAAATTAAATAAACCTGCATTCTCATTCTTTATGAGTGCAATCTTGGAAAGTGACGTCCATGAGGCAATATTGAAATTGAGTCATTCGTCATGTTTAGATTTTTACAATATAAATAGCAAAATATTGAAACGTTGTATACAATCATTGACATATCCACTTACCATTTTATTTAATAAATGCTTTGAGGAAGGATCTTGGCCTGACTGCTTTAAAATAACGAAAATAATACCATTATATAAAAATGGAGATATGGATTCTCCAGAAAATTTCCGACCCATAGCAATTCTACCGACGATTAACAAAATATTTGAATTGATAGTTAAAGAAAAATTAATCAATTATTTAGAAGATAAGTCACTTCTAACGGAATTTCAATTCGGCTATCGCAAAAACAAGTCATGCATACGTGCTCTTCTTCGACTTTTGGAGGAGGTTGTAGAGAAACTAGAGGAAGGCGTCAACTCTGTTGCCACGTTATGCGACTTAACGAAGGCTTTCGATTGTGTTCCAGCTGATTTACTCCTGAATAAACTGGAATTTTATGGTATTAGGGGAAACGCACACAAATTATTAACATCTTACTTAAGCAATAGAAAACAGTATGTTGTTTGTGGAAACAAGCATTCTGATTTACGTAATATAGACAACGGTATTCCTCAAGGCTCGATTTTAGGTCCAATCCTTTTATAATATTTGTTAATGATTTGCCAGAGGCTATTGACACATTTTGCATTTTATTCGCTGATGATACTACAACTTTATCTGATGGTACACAAGCTGGTGATAATATTATGTTGAATCAGTGGTTCCTGGCAAATAAGTTGAAACTCAACGACACTAAAACCAAACACATTCTTTTCAGTTTAGATAAATGGGCTATAAAATCAGAGCCAGTTAAATTACTGGGCATTCATTTGGATACATACTTAAGTTGGTCACCTCATGTTGACTACCTATGTTCAAAATTAGCAAGCCAAATTTTTGTAATTCGACAATTAAAATCATGTATACCAACTCATTTGTTAAAGTCTGTATATCATTCACTGTTTCATAGCAATTTAACATATGGTATTATACTATGGGGTAACAGCACATCAGTGCACAAGGTATTTGTGCTGCAGAAAACTGTGGTTAGAATAATTTACAATGCACCAAGAAAAACTCATTGTAAAACAATATTCAAAAAACTTGAAATATTGCCGCTTCCGTGCTTGTATATTTTGGAAGTGTTAATTGAAACACATAAAAATCGATATGTTCTGACTAAACATGCAGATGTTCATAATTATGATACTAGAAATAGTAAGGACATTGTTATTTTCAAATCTAAGCTGAAAACAACAAAAAACAATAAGTTAGATGTCACATTGTATAATTCATTTGTAAAATATTTTGAACATATAAATGTAAGTAATATGACGAGGGTTCAATTCAAACATTTTGCTAAGACTTTTCTTTTGAATTATTGTTTCTATACAGTTAATGAGTTTTTGGAGGAATTGAAAACTTGGGGTTGATGCTTATATATTTATACGTTTTGTTTAATTTTAATTTTAATTTCTATTATTTCTTATCTTATTCTTTATATTTTAAAATTGTCATATATGTTTACTCTGTAAAATGTTATTCATATGATGTACTGACTTCTAATGTACTATGTATGTGAATGGGGTCAATAAACCATCTATCTATCTATCTATTATTATTATTATTATTATTATTATTATTATTATTATTATTATTATTATTATTATTATTATTATTATTATTATTATTATTATTATTATTATTATTATTATTATTATTATTATTATTATTATTATTATTATTATTATTATTATTATTATTATTATTATTATTATTATTATTATTATTATTATTATTATTATTATTATTATTATTATTATTATTATTATTATTATTGTAGCAATAACTGTCCCAAAAAGGCAGGAAGCCAATTTGCAACACTATAACTCCTCAAAAGAGATCCCGGCTAAGAGACTCTCTCCAGGGGGTGGTTCGACTCCAAGTTAATGCTCACTATAGGAAGGATTGTGATGTATAAGTAAAAAGGGCGCCACTATCTTTTGAACGATTAAGCAAAAAACTATACAAAAACTAAGGTGAAAAAGATAGAAACACCTTGTAATTACTTTAATTAAACAAATGAAGAAGCTACTTGAAATGAAATACCGGCCACGCTACACCCTTAAGACTTATAGTCTAAGGTATACAAATGAAACTGTTTGTTAAAGCTATTGTTTATTTATTGAGAATATAAGTACTTGCTGATAGTGAACTGGAGTTGTAAAAAAAAGGACTTAACTTTGAATGTCTGTGCTGTCTAGAAGGGCGGCTTCAGCTTCTTTATGGATGGATGAAAGTTTCTGTGATGGTTCTGGCTGCTCGAAATGTAATAGTACCTATTCTTATCTCAGAAGTGGTTCGAAGGGCTGTCTACACATAGGCGGCAACTGGGCTCTAACTTGGATTAATTGTAGCTTGGCTTCAACTTAGGGATGATTTAACTGTAGCTTGACTTCAACTTGGAGATGATTTAACTGTAGCTTGACTACAACTTAGGGGTAATTTTCACTCCTACTTATCACTCCAACTTAGGGGGTTGAATCTTTCTGAAAGTTTCATGTGTGTGAGAAGGAATCATGAAGGTATGGGCGTTGGTATTGGACAGACTTTTCAGATAGGACAGCAAACTACTAGATTTCAACAAATAAATTGTCCTATCTTTAAGTCTTCCAACACAGCGTCCATAAATTTAATAAACACATAGACAAAATTGAAAATTATTAATGTACAGGACGGTGAAGCCGGTCCTGTTCTTTATAATGCAAAAAAATTATCAATAGACTAATAATTGAATAAAAAAAGGTATGTATTTAATTAGTTCTAATAAGACTTTGAAACAATCATATATTTGTACTAAATGCATATTTGTGAAAAATTGATTTTTTTAAAACATTAAAAATATTGCAGTGAAGTGGTTTTTGTTTAATAACTACTGTTAGTTTGGCTCTAGAGCAAGTTTTAATAGCGTGGTTGAGGACTACGGTCTAAGATTTTTAAGAATTTAAAATTTGACAATAATTATGTTTTTAGCTTACGAAAAATGTAATGTATAGCGGTTTACTGATCAATTATTATGTTTTGTCTAAAAGTAATAGCTTACCTTGAACGATTATTGAAGCCACGTGTTCTGAAGCACGCTTCTGATACAATTTTAGTAGTTTTCAAATAATGTGTAGGGATTGTGTGTGTAATTGTGTAGAAAAGATTTTTTATTATGATTAGAGCATAATTAAATAACTAACAATGAAAAGAAAAGAAAAAAAAAATCTACATACCGTCAACCAATTTGGGAAATTTCACAAGCTGAGATACAGACGCTTCAGTTTGCCTGTTAGTCGTCGAGGAAAGGAAGGATCGTTGCCTTGCGGGTCGTTTAAATAGATTTGCTCAAGACGGAATTTGTGTTTTATGTCAGTTGTCAGCGTTCTTTATTTGGCCTCATTCAAACAGATAAATAGTTAGCGTCTATAAGGGGTGTCTTGTTTACAGTGGCATTAACAGTAAATAGGGTCGGTTTTAATGTTAATAAGAGCGGTATCGTTTACGGTCGATAATAGTGCACGGTGACATGACGATAGACATGTTACACCCCCTCTCCTCCGGAAAAAAAATGATTCGAAGAATTATTTTTTTATTTGAAGTAGTGTTAACAGAGAAGAAAGAATAGAAGATAGTATAAAGAATGAAAACAAAACGTGAGGATATTTTAATGCGGTAAAACTGAAAATCAGTCCTGAATCTATGTACTTATTCAAATGCAACCAAATTTAGGTAAAGGTAAGGTAATTGTTGTCTTGTGACTAATATTTGTGTCGTTATAATAAAGTATACACTGAGAAAAAAGATAAACATACGATACATTCTCAATGTATATAAAACGGTAAGATACGATACGATAAGATACGGTACGATAAATGTTTCGAAAGATAACTGGACTTCCAGATTCGCATAGCGGGGTAATTCCAGTGAATTCGAAACAAAGCATCCCAACAGGGGGACACCCATAAAAATATTTAAAAGTGCTATCAGTCATGATTTATCAAAAAGTACAATTCTCCTGGAATTCTGATTATTACTTAATGAAACGGCCTAATTTCCAACCAATAAATAAACAAAAATGTGTCATAATGACGTCACCTAGGGTGAATTGTTAGCTTATAGATCAAAAATATTTGGCAAGACGACAGCACTATAGTGTTCCATATGGAACTTACAACGACAATGATAAATACATAAAGTGTCACTACAGACAGCGTAAAAAAAAGGTAAGGTAGGTGGTTTGAAACAAAAGAAAAGTACATAGGTACTGAATTCAAAGTGTAAACGGTAAAGATACTATTTATTTGTTGCGGTAGCGGTAAAAATGTTTGAAAAAAAATAATTAAATGTAGGTAATATATTAGTTAAGGCTTGTGAGTACGGAAGTAAGATAGTTAGATATACGGTAAGAAGATAAGAAGTAAAACTAACACTATACCCATGACCCTGTTAAGGAATACGGTACGTCAGCACAGAACTTTATGAATGTTTGGCCAACCTGAAAGATTAAGGCGAAAAAAGTTAAATTATTAAAGATACGGTAAGAAAGGAAAAGATAGTTTTAGGAAAGAGAAATATAAAGGTATTAGATAAGGGAAGTGCGAATAAGAAGAAAAAAAAGGACTAAGCAGTCGTGTTTTTCGGACCTATTATGTTTATATACTGGGCGCAAGCCGCCACCCAGCAGAGGCCAACCCGATCCAATTGGGGCCTGACGCCTTTCGTGACACGTCAATCGTTGACTCTAAGTTAACAAAATACCATGTTTTTTGTTTGAGAAACGGTAAGAAAACTCGGTGGGGGAATATATAAAACAAAAAATGGGGACCAAAAATTGAAGGGACAGTAAAATACATTTTTAGCAATGTAGAGCTTCACGGTTTTGTTATCAAATTATCCGGTATTCTAATGTGGTTCAACAGAATGAAATTTATGCGGGATAAGAAAAGGAGCCGTTTTGTCCGGAGAACGGTATAAACTCCATGTAGCTTGGTCTACTTCCTTTTCTACACGGGGGAAAGTCAATGGGGGAGCCAAGTTGAGTATGGGTAAACAAAATAACAGTAAAATGGTGGAAGAAGGGAAAGAACTAAAACTAATGGTTATGAACTAAAACTAAAATGTTAATAAACCGAAAGGGCTAAAATAGTAATACACTACTAGGTACACAACTAGGTTGTCTTAGTTGTTTTGTGTTTCGTCAAAATCGTCAGGTAGGTTTTCTTCAACGTCAATAAACTGGGTTTTTAAATCTGTAACATGCCAGTTTCCAAGGTCATTGCCAGAGAGATCTCTGAGATTATAAACAAGTTTGGAAATTACTTTATGAACAATACAGGGTATGAATTTAGGGGCAAATTTAGCTGCAAAATTATCGGTTTTTGATGAAAGTACATAATTCTTTTTCCACAATCGGTCGCCAACATGGTATTCTACATCTCTTTTTCGTAAATTGTAATATTTTGCGTTTCTATCATAAGCTTGTTTAAGTTTTTTGCGTACGTCAATGTAAAGTTTGGGAAGGGTCTGTAGGTCGTCAATTAGTTGGAGTTTGTCTGCTGTGTGAATGGAATTGGTAGCATTATCGGAAATTGCGCCATAAAAGTCTCCGCTTAACGGTACGTTTCTAGCAAAATTTAAGAAGGCAGGAGAATAGCCTGTAACGTCATGTTTTGCGGTTCTTATGGCTTGAGCAACTTTGTGTAATGATGCGTCCCAATTTTTGTGTGAAGAATTGTCATGAATGTAACAACGTAAGGCAGTAACTATTGTCTTATTGGTTCTTTCGGTGTGGTTTGCTTGTGGATGATAGCGTGCATTATAGAAAATTTTTTGTACTTTATACTGATCCATTAAATTTTTAAACAGAGAGGACGTAAAGACTGTGCCATTGTCAACGGAAAATATTTGTGGTACTCCAAAGATAAGAAAAACTTGATTTTCAATGAACTTGACGATGCCAGCAGCTGTAGCATTCTGCATGGGATGAACGAGACAAAATTTTGTAAACCAATCAGTAATAACTAGAACGAATCTATTGCCACTTTTGGATCGGGGGTATGGACCTATTAAATCAGCTGAAATCCATTGCCAAGGAAAATTGATATCTTTGTATTGACCCATTACACCTGCCTTAGGTAAATTTTGGGTTTTACAGGAAGAACAAACGGAGCATTTATTTACATAACGCGATACAGTGCTTCTGAGTTTTGGCCAGTAATAGATTTCTGAAATTCGGGCAATAGTTTTGGAAATGCCAAGATGTGCACTGGTTTCATTATCATGGAAAGTTTTTAGGACATCAACCCTGTTTGGGGTAGGGACTACAATTTTCCAATTAGACAGGTTGCTAGATATGGGGTTTGAAGAAAAGACGTGTTTGTACAGAATGTTATTTTCTACTTTGAAAGTTGGAAATGCTTCAGGATTATTGTTTACTTTGTTGATCATGGCAGTATACCAGGCGTCTGGTTTGAAGGTGGTGGTGTCAATAACGGAAATTTCTGGGACTGAACGGGACAGTGCATCACTAACGACCATTGTGGTTCCTTTTCTGTGTTTAATCTCAAAATCAAATTGGGACAGTCTAAGGGAGAGACGAGCTAAGCGTCCAGAAGGATTCGAAAGTTTCGACAAATACTGCAAAGAAGAATGATCGGTCTCAAGAATAAAATGGGTTCCTTCAACATAGCCCCTAAATTTTTCTACACCAAAGATAACACCTAAAAGTTCTTTCTCTGTCGTGCTGTATTTTCTTTCAGTTTTATTTAAAGTGCGACTTGCGTATGCGATAGGGTGCTCGATACCGTCACATTGTTGATAAAGTATTGCACCAAGTCCAGTGTCACTAGCGTCAGTCTGAATTATAAATGTCTTGGAAAAGTCAGGGCTTGCAAGAATGGGACTAGAAGTGAGGCGTTTTTTGACTTCCTGGAAAGCTGTTTCAGCTTCAGGGGTCCAAGAAATAGGTTGGCCTTTTTTCTGCCATGAAGAAGATCAGTAATTGGGGAACAAACAGTAGAAAAGTCTTTAATGAAACGGCGGTACCAGCCAATTAAGCCAATAAGTCTTTTAATCTCCGTAGTGTTTTTAGGTGTGGGATACTTTAAGATAGCAGAAACTTTGTCTTCATCAGTTCGAAGACCAGCCTTGTCGACTACAAAGCCAAGAAATTTAAGGGAGTCTCTACAGAATTCACATTTCTTAAAATTTACAGTAAGGTTTGCCTCTTTAAGGCGAAGATATAGTTTACTAAGGATTTCTAAATGAAGTTCAAAAGTGGGGGTAGCGATAATAATGTCATCTAAATAGCAAAAACAGTATGGCCTTAAGGAAGGGTCTATGACGATGTCCATTAATCGTGCCATGGTTTTGGGTGCATTAATTAATCCATAAGGAGTTGTCTTAAACTCAAATAAACCTAAACCATACACGGCGAAAGCAGTTTTGGGGCGAGAAGATTCAGTAAGAGGTATCTGTAAGAAGGCTTTTTTTAAATCTATGGAAGTAAGGAATTTTGCATCTCGGAGTTTGCTAAGAATAACGTCTACTTGGGCCATGGGGTAAGAATCAGGAGTGGTTACTTTATTTAATTTTCTACCATCAAAACATAAACGGGATTCTCCAGATTTCTTCGGGACTACCCAAAGAGGTGAACACCAAGGTGAATTTGAGGGTTGGATAACATCCAAACGTTGCAATTCCTCAACTTCTTTGACTAAAAGTTCTTGCATGGCTGGGGATAAAGGATATTGACGTTGTGCAATTGGTTTTGCATTACCAGTGTCTATGTCATGTTGTACAAGATGAGTTCTACCAATTCGGTCGGAAGGAGCGAGAGAAGAAAATAATTCAATAATTTTGTCAAGTTTATCTTTTTCGTCAGTAGTGAGTGTAGAAGCAGATTGTATTGTATTAATGACGCAGTTAGAAGATAATATTGTATATGACAGATCATGAAAACTCATATCAATTTGAAATAAACTTAAAAATCCATGCCTAAAATAAGATTATGTGTTATTGACGGTATTATTATTATTTTAATTGTTTTAGTGGTATTGTTTACAGTTACAGGTGCGGAAATGTATCCCATATACTGTTGAGGTACTCCATCAGCAGTGGTAATACTAAAATTAGGGTCATACTCAATAGGTAAATGTAAAGAATGTAACAGAGCAAAGCCTTGATTTCCAAGGACAGTAGAGTTACTGCCTGTGTCAACCATGGCTAAAACAGTTTTGTCTAAAATTTTGACACTAAGGTACGGTCTATTGTCATTGGGTTTTTTAACAAACAGGGGGCATGTGTTACTAGTGACTGGAGCAATGTTTTGTTGTAATGAGGGTGAGGCAATTGGCATGTTACAGGTAGATATGGTAGTATTGTTGTCTGTAGTGTGTGGCGTTGTGTTTGGGGTTTGTTCTGTCGGTGAGGACAATGGTTTATCTGTTTTGTTTGTGTCTGAACGGTTTGACGATAGAAACTCTTTAACAAATGCTAAGTAGTTATTCCAATCAGAAGCGGAGGTAGAAAAAGTTAATTTTGATTTGTCGGTGTGTTGTTTGGGGTTGTGTTTGAAGGTCTGTTTGGTCTGTTCGGTCTTCTGGAGTTGCCTGGCTGGGACGTGGTTGGTTGGGGTTGACTGGACACAGCGGCCAGATTCGGTGGGCCAGTCAGTCTCGAGTTTTTTTGTGCACAATTGCGACATTTGGGTTTTGTGGTGTTTTTAGCACCACAGCCGTAACAAAAGATATTTTTGGGGGAAAAACACTGTGAATAGGAGTGACCAGTTTTGTCACAATTCCAACAAACCAAGGAAGTTAGTGTGGCTACATTAGCAGGGACTCTTTGTCTAATGTTCGAAGGTGATGAAACATAAAGGCAAGACAAGTCTGGTTCAAGTAATCTGGGATTGCTAGAAGACGGGGATCTATATCTGTCAGACCAAACACGGGATTCCTCAATTCTTTTGCACAACTCAGTAAGTTCATCCACTGTTTGCGGATCATGAAGTGCCAAAGATGAGATAAAAGATGGTAAAAGGTTACGACGAATCTTTGCAACACGGGTACGTTCATCAACTGCATTCGATAAGCGATTAAAGAGTCCTATCATAGAAGAAATGTATACTGCAACGGGTTCATTAGCACCCATGGTGCGATTAGAAATCTCTAACTCTAAATCAGTCTCATAACTATAAGGCAAAAAGTCGGCTTTTAATTTTGTAACAATATCTTTCCAAGATTGGAACTTACTGCGGTTATTAAGGTACCATGTAAAGGCATTATCTTTGAAAAGTTCACATGACTGCAAGAAAAGCTCATTTTCAGTGACACCTCTAGAAACTCTAAGGACTTCAACTTTTTCTAAAAACAAATGAAGAGATTCATTTTTACCTGTGAAGGAAACATTCCATTTGTAAACAGGGTCATGTTTATGATAAGGGGCTTCTGATTGATTGGGAGAATTTGAGTGTGAGAGTGAGGAGTTTGAATGTGTGTTTGAATATGTATTGTGTTCTGTTCTATTGCTGAATGTTGGTGTTGTTTTTGTGTCAAGGTCGGCTTCCAGAAGTATAAGTCTGTTTGTCAGGGTGTCTCTTGTCTGTAATTCTTCATTAGATTCTGCGTTTAGTCTGTTGAGTCTGTTAGTAACATGTGTCAGTCTCGAATTAATTCTAGAAAATGCTGGTTCGGTTTTGTTTCCGTTAAATTGATTAATTATGTCTGTTAATTCCTCAATTGAAATTGTAATCTCTGCTATGTCTTCTTCAAAGGTATATGTATTAACTGGGGACGAAAAACTTCTATTAGCGTTTTCTCTAGCAAGGAGACCTGTTAGAACTCTACGCTTTTGTTCAACGGTATCAGGGACAGGAAAGTTTCTTATTTTGATTTCATAAGAAAGCTCAAATGATTTTAAATGATTAGCCTGCATTTTGCGAATAATACTTAAACTCAAAGTACTCAATACTTAAACGACAAAGACAAAAGGTAAGTATCTGAATACAACAACAACAATAATCAAAACTAACAAAAGCAGGTGAGTATCCAAACTCCAAATGAACTCTAAAATCTAATAAGAGAAACCCAAAATCCAAATGAATGATTCCAACTAAGCATAGGGATAACTAACAGACAGCTAAATCTTAAATGGACCTAAAAGTCAACGAGCAGGTACTCAAAACTAAATAAAACAGCATAAGAATCAAAAATCAAAAAGCCAAGATCAGCATGACAGGTATCTGAAATGACAGTAATAATTCAAAACCGGCAACAGCATTAATCTAAGTATCAAAAGTGTACAAAAATAAAAAAATGGAAATGCAATACTCAAATAAACATACAAGTCAAATATCAGAACTCCAAAACCAAGACAACAAAGTTATCGAACAACAAAGTGTATGTGTAATACTGTATTGGCATATATAACTCAAAAATAAAATAGCAAATACTACAAATAAGTATCAGTTTAAAATTGTAAAATTGTCTAATATTTTTAACAGCTGTACTGAAAAATTATTTCAAACTCACTTCTTAAATTTGTCAATTGTAATTTAAAAAAAAAATCAAACATGTAACTGTTTCAACTCAAAAATATCTTAAATTTGTACTAAAAAGAAAACAATATACTAAATACTACTGGATATTTAAGAATGCAATATCAAGTTAATTTCTTTCAGCAAAAAATTTATTTTAACAAAACTTAAATAAGCAAAACTCAAAATGTTCAAAAAAAGTCATCGAAACAAGAGGAAAAAGTTATCTAGACATTATGTGTTTTTAGAGCAACAAAAAAATTATTATCTATAGCAAAAGTTAATACTGAGGTCAAAAATGAATCAAAAAAATTTATATACCTCTCAATCCAAACTATAGCAAAGCAATAACAAGGGGCGCCAATTTGTAGCAATAACTGTCCCAAAAAGGCAGGAAACCAATTTGCAACACTATAACTCCTCAAAAGAGATCCCGGCTAAGAGACTCTCTCCAGGGGGTGGTTCGACTCCAAGTTAATGCTCACTATAGGAAGGATTGTGATGTATAAGTAAAAAGGGCGCCACTATCTTTTGAACGATTAAGCAAAAAACTATACAAAAACTAAGGTGAGAAAGATAGAAACACCTTGTAATTACTTTAATTAAACAAATGAAGAAGCTACTTGAAATGAAATACCGGCCACGCTACACCCTTAAGACTTATAGTCTAAGGTATACAAATGAAACTGTTTGTTAAAGCTATTGTTTATTTATTGAGAATATAAGTACTTGCTGATAGTGAACTGGAGTTGTAAAAAAAGGACTTAACTTTGAATGTCTGTGCTGTCTAGAAGGGCGGCTTCAGCTTCTTTATGGATGGATGAAAGTTTCTGTGATGGTTCTGGCTGCTCGAAATGTAATAGTACCTATTCTTATCTCAGAAGTGGTTCGAAGGGCTGTCTACACATAGGCGGCAACTGGGCTCTAACTTGGATTAATTGTAGCTTGGCTTCAACTTAGGGATGATTTAACTGTAGCTTGACTTCAACTTGGAGATGATTTAACTGTAGCTTGACTACAACTTAGGGGTAATTTTCACTCCTACTTATCACTCCAACTTAGGGGGTTGAATCTTTCTGAAAGTTTCATGTGTGTGAGAAGGAATCATGAAGGTATGGGCGTTGGTATTGGACAGACTTTTCAGATAGGACAGCAAACTACTAGATTTCAACAAATAAATTGTCCTATCTTTAAGTCTTCCAACACAGCGTCCATAAATTTAATAAACACATAGACAAAATTGAAAATTATTAATGTACAGGACGGTGAAGCCGGTCCTGTTCTTTATAATGCAAAAAAAATTTATCAATAGACTAATAATTGAATAAAAAAAAGGTATGTATTTAATTAGTTCTAATAAGACTTTGAAACAATCATATATTTGTACTAAATGCATATTTGTGAAAAATTGATTTTTTTAAAACATTAAAAATATTGCAGTGAAGTGGTTTTTGTTTAATAACTACTGTTAGTTTGGCTCTAGAGCAAGTTTTAATAGCGTGGTTGAGGACTACGCTCTAAGATTTTTAAGAATTTAAAATTTGACATTAATTATGTTTTTAGCTTACGAAAAATGTAATGTATAGCGGTTTACTGATCAATTATTATGTTTTGTCTAAAAGTAATAGCTTACCTTGAACGATTATTGAAGCCACGTGTTCGGAAGCACGCTTCTGATACAATTTTAGTAGTTTTCAAATAATGTGTAGGGATTGTGTGTGTAATTGTGTAGAAAAGATTTTTTATTATGATTAGAGCATAATTAAATAACTAACAATGAAAAGAAAAGAAAAAAAAAATCTACATACCGTCAACCAATTTGGGAAATTTCACAAGCTGAGATACAGACGCTTCAGTTTGCCTGTTAGTCGTCGAGGAAAGGAAGGATCGTTGCCTTGCGGGTCGTTTAAATAGATTTGCTCAAGACGGAATTTGTGTTTTATGTCAGTTGTCAGCGTTCTTTATTTGGCCTCATTCAAATAGATAAATAGTTAGCGTCTTGTTTACAGTGGCATTAACAGTAAATAGGGTCGGTTTTAATGTTAATAAGAGCGGTATCGTTTACGGTCGATAATAGTGCACGGTGACATGACGATAGACATGTTACATTATTATTATTATTATTATTATTATTATTATTATTATTATTATTAAAAACAATAAATAACTGAACAATTAAACTAAACTTCCACTAGATATTCGAAAAATTCGCTTTAAAATTTAATTACAGCTGTTTCGCTATAACCAGCATCGTCAGATTGACATATTGAAATTACATTTTGTTTGTTTGTATCTGATGTTGATAAGGAGTTAAGGCTAGACCAAGTAAGGAAGTAATAAGACATAACAATATTAAAGCCTAGATGTTATTAGCCCTAAGGGATTATCCTGGATGTATTTCCCTCTAAGATCAGTATAACTGTGCAATGATATAGAAAAACCAGGAAAAAACTATATCATGCTGATCTTTACAATAACTTAATATATTTATATTACAATAATGTCTTATCTATGTATAAAATGAAGACTCAATCAAAGTAAACAGTTTAATAGTGGAGAAGTCAGTGCGACGGACTGGTAAATATGCGGTTCCTGACTTTAGGAGAAGAATATCCATTGGCAAGGGACTACATGAAGGTTACAGTCTCAAAGCTTATAGACTTCGTTAAGAGAGTCGGACTGGGGGATGTAATCTAGTTTTTCGAGGACCACAATAGATCTGAAAAGGTCGCAGTGGAATAGGCTTCTGGCCACCTCTTAAACATCTATCATCTATCTAATAGTGGAGAACTTCCAAGATTTATTTGTTCATTAACTACTTTAAACTGTTGATCTGCTAGATGTCTTTTAATTTCAAGTTCTTCTAGAAAATAGTATATGAATGTCATTGGTGTGTATAAGTGAGTTGGGATGTTCCAGTAGGTGTTTTGCATAGTTCGACTTATCTTTTGTTGTAATCTATATGCTAAGTGTTCATTAAATCTTACTTAAATTTCTTTGTGTTTGACCTATATATACTGCATTACATTTTGGACAATTAATTTTGTAAACACCAGATTTTTTTAATTTTGGTAATTTTGGTAATTTTGTTTTCACATTTAACAGTTTTGTTTCAATAATCCCAGTTGGCTATGGTTGAACATCCTGATGTGATTTGTTGTATAGTTTCCGACGTTTGTTGGCACCGTCTACACTTGTCCGATGTAATAGTTGGGTTCTTGATAACAAATTTTTTGTAATTGTTAGTATAAACTTCTTGATCCTGAATGGCTATAAAAAATTCTTCAGTCTCTGTGAACAAGGTACCATCAGCAAGCCACCTATTTGATGCAATTTTATCAATGTGTGGTTGGTTTAGGTCGTGATGATGTCGACCATGTAGAGCTTTTTTTACTTGTTTTTCGGCATCTGTTGTTATTTCTAAATCCATATGAGAGTCTGCTAAATTTAGAGGCGAGTATTTCTTATCTGCTCCTATGACAGATTTATGTGAATTCGATAACAGTGATTTGGTAATAAAGATGTCTTGTAATTTATTTATCTATTTGTTATGTAGATTTATTATATCGCATAAAGCTCTTCCTCCCTCCTTTCTCGGTAGTGTTGTTCGGAGTACTGACGATGTTGGATGGTGATATCTGTGCTTGGTCATCATATCATAATGAATATCTTTCAATTCAGTTTTTGTCCATCGTAGAATCCCAAACGAATAAGTTAACACAGGTTAGGCATATGTTTTAATAGTTCGGTTTAGGTTGCTTTCGTTCAATTCAGATTTTAGTACGGAACTTACCCTTTGTGAAAACTCATCCCTGATTTTGGATTTGGACTGTTTTTGGTCCAACAACCTGGCCTGTTGGAAACCCAGGTATTTGTGTGTTTCCACATTTTGCATGGCAGCGATTATATCTCTATTAGGGAGCGCCAAATCTCCATTGATAATTTTTTCCTTCTCGATGTTTAAAATTGCCGCTTTTTGCAAGTCAATAAAAGTGTTTTTATGAAGATCGAGTTTTTTAAGACTGTCTTCAAGACTTCTGGGAATGAGTCCAGTTGATGATACGATGATCGATGTTTTCTAATTCGGGATGTTTTTCCCTAAATCTTTGAGTGTTTCCATCTAATTGACTATCTTTCGTATATATCGCTACATCTCCTGTGTGTAGTGGGTCTCCATTGATTAATTTAGTCTTCTGGTATGCCTCCACTGGCCATTCTTCGTCGGCTAGCGTCCATAGGTCATCTTCTGTTTTAAGATCCCTTCTTTTTTCCCTGATTTCCGTTGCTTTGAGTTGGTCTTTTATCTTTTTCTTTTCTTCGCTAAAGTTTTCTTCTGTAACTTGCACTCCAATACTTCTTGTACTTTTAGTGATGGTCTGTGTTCCCTCCTTTCGCTGGCTTAGGATTGTCTTCATATTCTTCTATATTGCTTCCAACTGTTGTAATGAACCTTGTTATTTCTTTTATGGATGTTCTAATTTCTACTTTAGTCTTAGGTGTATTGTTCAATACCTTATGTAATCCCTCCATCTTCCGTAATATTGTTTTCATAGTCCTCTTTATTACTGCAAGCTTGTCTTCATGTTTTTTCTTTGTCTTCCTGGGTGTAGATCCAGATCTTTTCCTTTTATCTCGGCTTCCTTGGAGCTTATAGCACGGACTCCTCTTCTTCCCACTGGTTTTCGTCGTCCGGAATACTTAATTCGTGGACTTCCTCCTTCTCCTCTAGCGTTTGCTGTTCTGCAACTTTGGGCGTTTGGGATGCTTTATCATTTTTTAGTTTCCCTTCCTGTTTAGTTGGAGTATTTTCTGGTGGTGTCCTCCTACACAAGCTTGATTTTTTAAATGTTCCTAGAGATTTGCATTTTCTTCTGTGTTTGTTGTCATGCTCCTTCCATTCACATCTGCTGTGGTTTGTCCTGTATTTCCTTCCGGTTTTTGAGTTTGTTTGTGTTCGCTCATAAGTGTTCCCACGAGTAGCTAGGGAAAAAAGTTGTCCATCGGTGTAAAGCCCCGCATACATCGATAAGGCATTGCTACTGCCACCACCCCCAAGCCCTCGCCATGACTGGGGGGGACCGTTTGCACCTAGTAACGTGTGGCTATTCAGATCTTTAGCACGGTCAACGCCTTGTCTTACGGATTTTTTCTCACTGGTTTTCTCCATTGGGACTCTTCTGTCTGGGTTACCATACCATAGCCGACGGGTCCCAGTTTTTTGGCGCCGGGAACTCGCCATTCGTCCTCTCGCTTTGGAGTCGGACTTGCCAGTGTGTTTTTGTTAACTGGACCGTTTTGATATTGAACTGGCTTTTATCGGTGTCACCTATTCGGCATCGATGACCCCACCAGTTGTTTTCTGTTTATATGGCTGCTCAGTTTTCGTCTGCTTGCATGAACTACATCCAATAAACTTGGAAGATACGTTGAAACGAAGAGTTTTTTATTATTCTTAATAAGATGGACTTCCAAACAGTAAGTGTTAGTACAATAAATTTAATTAAAACATCTTCGAGAGAAGAATTACCTCGATTATACAAGAAGTTACATGAGAAAAGGTGTAAGGCATCCCAAAACATCTGTTTTAACCAAGAATGTCTGAAAAAGAATTTAATACCCAATTATGTAAACATTAAATGTAACACTCAATCAAAAGAAGCACAAAAAGTAGTTAAAAAAGCCCAAAAAATGTGGATTAAAGAGGAAAGTAGAATGTGGTTTAAAATAAGAGATGCTCTAGACATTTACATTAAAACTGTTTATTCAGAATTAATAATAATAATAATAATAATAATAATAATAATAATAAAAAATGTCTTTATTATTTCCAATACAGTACATTACATACACTAAAACAAAATTTATTTTTTAATTTTACAAGGTTGGAAAGCAAGGGCGAAGTTCATTTCCTATAATGAATCGTGAAAAACACTACGGAAATGCTCTTCCACTTAACCCTTGGATTATAGAGTGTAAATTATACAAAAAAAATTAACACATTACAAATTAGATACAACTTATAATTTATTGAAATTACATAGATAGATAGATACTGGGAAAATAATAGTAATTAGACTTGAGTATGTAAGAGCAGTGATTTATACTTAACTTTAAAAGTACCCAAACTAAAAGATTTTAATTCTTGTGGAATTGAATTGTAAAGCTGATATATTTGATATGTGAAGGAACGCCGAAACATTTCAGTTTTAAACTTTGGAGGAGTTAATATCCCTTAAACCTCAAGTTTAAATTATGTACATCCGTTCTAAAAGAGAGTTTTTCATATAGGTATGTGGGAATTATTCCAAAACACAATGAAGCTGCATGATGTTTTATTTTCCATATTTAACAACTTGGTTTCTATTAATTTATGAGAAATTCTTTGACGTTTTTTAATGCCATAAATCAACCGTAGACAAGAATTCTGCACCTTTTGAATTTTATTTTTAAATAAAGAGGTTAAGTGTGGTCCATAAACAGAATCAGCAAAATTAAAATGAGATAATACCAAAGTTTCACATAAAGATATTCTAACACTTTTGGGAAAAAACTGACGGTTTCCATATATAGTTTTCAAGGAATAATATGCGCGCTGAACCAGTTGGTTAACATGTTTTTCAAATTTTAAGTTGTCATCTATAATAACACCCAAATTCTTTGCAGAACTTGTTATAGTTAACGGTTCATTGTTTATTTTAATAGAATGAATAGGAAAATTTATATTCGCACGAGTGTGTTTAGATCCGAACAACATTAAATTAGATTTAGAACAATTAACTAACAAACAGTGTTTACTAGATAAATCTACAAAATCATTTATTTCCTGGTTGATTACGCCACAAGCAACATCCAGCTGTTGTGGAGGAAAACTAAAGTAAATTTGGGTGTCATCTGCATAGACATGTATCTTGCATTTTTTTTAAGAATTTATTATTATTATTAAAAGTAGTATAAATTGAAAACAGCAGAGGTCCCAAGATGGAACCCTGAGGCACACCAGATTCTAACACTGAATATTCGGATTGCTCTGTATATATTTTTACGCATTGTTGACGATTCACCAAATAACTCCTTATAAGACTAATAGCGTCATCTGAAAAACCTATGTAGTGTAATATGTTGAGCATTAATTTATAGTTGATAGTATCAAAAGCCCTGCTAAAATCAAGTAACACTAATATAGTACATTGTTCTTTATCAATTGAAGTTAATGTATCATCAACTACATTAAGTAAAGCTGTAGTGCAACTATACCTTTTTCGGAACCTCGATTGTACAGTAGGTAATAGTTCGAAGCTCATTAGATGTTCCCTTATTTGTAGCTCTATTGCTCTTTCAAGAATTTTAGAAAGTATAGGTAGTACACTTATACCTCTAAGGTCCCTGAATTCCGTAGGATTCTGTTTTTTGGGTAGAACCCTCACTACTGCCTTTTTCCAAACCTCAGGAAGCACACAACTAGTTAAAAAAAATTTACAATATGTCTAATATATGGTACTAACAAAGGACAACATAGTCGAATAAGTATCACATTTAAACCATCACATCCCACAGCATTAGACTTAATTTTACAAATAATTTCATATACAAATAAGTCATTAACTTCTTTAAATTTAAAATTTGAAGGAACGATATTATTGTTTTTATAAAAATGTAATAAATTATCAGGGGGCGTAACGTTAGTAATAGAATTTATAAGGAAGTCATTAATTTCTTTGGGTTTCCTCAGTATTTCCGGAATGTCATTTCTTTTACCATTAATAAAATTATTTGATTTCAGAGTATGCCATAAGTTGCGCGTAGTAGAATTATTAAATTGGAATACAAAATAAGCTCTTTTTTCTCGTTTTATAGCTTGATTTGTATAGTTTTTTAGATCCTTGTAAAACTGAAAATGTGCTGTTAGCTTTGTGCGCTTATATCTTCTTAAGGCTTTGTCCCTTTCATTCATCATTTTCCTCAGAGTTAACCAAGGAGCTTTTTTCTTCGTGGTCTTTGAAGTTACCAAGGGTGCGTGTCTATCAAATAAATAATATATAATAATAAATTAAATAATTGACCAAATAAGCTAATTTTTCATCCACATTTTCCTGGTCAAAAATACGAGAAAAAGAAATGCTCCTCAGATCTTGAAGAAATGATTCCTCATCAAAAGTTTTTATAAGTACGCATCTTAGTAATGCTTACTTTTTTCACGTTAAGTTTACAAAGTAAAGTTTTGAAGAAGCCGTAATTCTAGTCGGTTCATCAATAATTTGTTCCAAATCAAAAATTTCTAATATATTGACAAATTTGGTCAACACAGCATTTGTCCCAAGGAAATCCATATTAAAATCACCCAAGCATAAAAGCTCATCTACAACTGGAAATAAAGATGCTAAAGAATCTTCAAATTCATTTAAGAAATCTGAGTTATTTACTTCATGTGGTTTATAGACTACACCATTAGTTTTATCCATAATTGCTCCCAAACGTACCCCTCATTCTTTATTTTGATTTCTGAAATATATTTACATTTTACGTAGATGACCCTTTCCTCTAGCATTTCTATCTCCTCTATATAACACATAATCATCTATTTTTAACAAATTATCATTAGTCTGCTCAAATAACCAGGTTTCACATATCATAAAAATGTCATAATCATATTTTTCTAGTATATTTTTCACATTTCTTAGTGAGGGCAAAAGAGAACGAACATTAAGAAAGGCTACGCTGAGATAGCTCATTTAAGAATGATAGTTAAACAAAATGTAAATTCTCCCAGTACCTAATTCTAATTTATTTTAAAATGTAAACAATAAATTAATACACTAATTTTAGTTACAGTTAACAAAAAGTAGTTTACTGAAAGAGTGGACAATTGCACGTGGCTCACAAAATAATCCCATTATTAAATTCAAAATAAAGTGTCATCTCTATATTTTATAAAGAAAATTTAAAATTCTAATCAAGATTAATTACATCTCGTGTATTATTATTAATATGCTAAAAATAAGGAAAAAAAGACAAAAAAATGGTTACACTTAAATTTCACCTATGTTTTTTATTTCACGAATATCGTCTTCATTATCGAATTTGAGTAAGATTTTTCCATTGTTCGACCATAACCTTCCTTTTTTGTTCACCTTCACAATAGCAGCTTTCAATAATTTCAAAGCATTCGTAGATAGATCTTTCCTAAGAGTTATGCCTGATCCTTTTAAGTTCTTTTTAACACCAAAAATAACATTTTTGATGTGTTTTGTAGAGAACTGCACAAGAATCGGTTTGACATTATTTTTATCCGGCTTTTTCAGGCGAAAGCAATCATTAATAGCAAACTTATCTACAGATAAATTTAGTTTATTATTAAGTATATCCAATATTCTATCAATACAGTTCAGATTTTCTCCTTCTTTAACCCCATAATAGTATATTATGCAACGATCATGTAATGATGGTTATTAATACACGAGCATTAACTGGGATACGAAACGAGCCGAAGGCGAGTTTTATATGATTAATGAGAGTGTAGTAATAACCATTACATGAGAGTTGCATACGCTATTTTTTCTACGACCGATATAAATTATCAAGAGGTAAAAATATTATATTTATATTTGTAATGAACACAATAACAGTACACGTATTTCTATAAAAAATTCTACAAAATTGTAACTGATGGTATTACCTGAGGTGTATTACCATAGATGTAGGAAAATTATAAACATTCTATTTATATTTATATTCAACATAATAATAATTGTAATTAATCTGATTTCTTGAGTATGTCAAGATTATTTATTGTGAAGTTGAAAAGTTTATTCCAGGTCCCACTGATCTGGAAGTGGAAGAAATATTTACATTTATTTTATTGTTGTTACTCTAAATAGAGTTCAATATTGTATTGGAAATACATAGTTTCTATCAATTCTTGAAAATAAGCAATCAAACCATTTTCGGAGAATGTCAAAACAGTCCATAAACCGTTGATATAATTTTTCGTACACTTTCTTAGATTTTTGAGCCAAAATATTTTGTACTGCATTTCCTGCTTTCTCCGATATATTTGGGTAATTCTTCTATATCGCTGATATCAGACATTTTGATAATATAATTATTAATTTTTAAAGTTTAGTTCAAGAAGACTAGAGCTCTTGGTTTAGCTGTCTAGGAAAATTTATTGAATTTGGAATGTAGGTTAGAACTGTCAAACACTTTTTGAGAGACGCCCACTTTATACCCACTTAAATCTAAAATATAGGTGGTGTGCAGTCAATTGTTCACTATCTTAATGAAAACCATTATAACACTAGTGTTATAATGAATATCATTATGAAACGGATTGTGGACATATAAGTCTATTATTATAGTACGGGCGTAGAAAAAAAATTATATTTTTAGATCTTCGGTTACTGTCAAATGACTCTTGTCTAATTTTCAATGTTTCGATTGCACACTTTTGGTTTTTGACCATTATTATTTTCCTGTCTCAATTTCTTAAATTCAGTATCATACTTTTCAGCAACAATATCTATTATATTTTAGTTTTAAACTTTGGAGGAGTTAATATCCCTTAAACCTCAAGTTTAAATTATGTACATCCGTTCTAAACGAGAGTTTTTCATATAGGTATGTGGGAACCTTTGTCAAAATTATTCCAAAACACAATGAAGCTGCATGATGTTTTCTTTTATTTTACATATTTAACCACTTAGTTTCTATTAATTTATGAGAAATTCTTTGACGTTTTTTAATACCATAAATCAACCGTAGACAAGAATTCTGCACCTTTTGAATTTTATTTTTAAATAAAGAGGTTAAGTGTGGTCCATAAACAGAATCAGCAAAATTAAAATGAGATAATACCAATGTTTCACATAAAGATATTCTAACACTTTTGGGAAAAAACTGACGGTTTCCATAGATAACTTTCAAGGAATAATATGCGCGCTGAACCAGTTGGTTAACATGTTTTTCAAATTTTAAGTTGTCATCTATAATAACACCCAAATTCTTTGCAGAACTTGTTATGGTTATAGCATTGGACAGTACGTTTATAAAATCATCAGAAGTTACTAGTTTATGGACTATAGTTTTAACGGATGAGTGCAGATCATCCTCACCGGTCTGCACCTTTTCCTGTTCTAGTATTCATATTTATAAAAAAGAAATTATTATTTACGTCAAAAATATGCACTTTCCAAAACCCAATACTCAACTAATCAATAGCATTGAGACTTACTTGCAGATCTTTATAGTTAGGTTTGAAAATAAACACTTATTTATCCTGTATTTGACATTAATGCGGAGCCATAAAAATCACGTCTACTCACAGTAAAACATCGACACACATCAATTAACAGCTATTTAACAGTTAAGCAATTAACGTTTGCAATGCATTCAGTAGAATTTGACTGCTTAGATGATAAAATTAGAAAACAGGTCAGTATTTTGAAACACGATAAATATCAAAAACAGATAGGTAAATTAGAAAAATTAATAAATTCACAACATACTAAAACATAATTTACACAACATAATAACACAGTAAATACTCACGTACCAATACATTTTGCTCCTCGGTTTGTAAATTTATCAGAGACAATTTTTTCAAATAATGAAAATAAGTTTTTAGATAAGGGTTTAAAATATTGCATACCACCAAAATTTACTAATAATATAAAAGAAATTTTAGCCACAGATTCTGAAATAGCTTTAAGAACTAATTCAAATAATTTTATTTATGAAAAAATGCAAATAGCAAATCTTATTAGAGACATTAAACCAGATATATTCAAAAGTCAAAGTCAAATTATTAAAAATGACATTTTAGCGTTAAAATCAATTAAAAATAAAGTAGATCAAAATAACCTAATCATTACAAAATCAGATAAAGGTAACTCAACAGTAATTTAAAAAAAAAGAAGATTATAAATCTAAAGTGAATGATTTCATAATGTCAAGTAATGTCAAAATTCTAAAAAAAGATCCCACTCAAAAATTTACTAATGAAATAAGAGAACATGTAAATGATTCAAATTATCTATTAAATGATAAAAATATCTATGATAAAAATACCAAGTAAATAAAAATCCTCAATGTCCAGAATTATATGGAACTATTAAATTACATAAGGAGTCAAAACCGATTAGACCTGTAGTTTCGTATGTTAACACTCCTAATACAAAGGTAGCTAAAAAATTAAATACTATTCTACATAATTATGGTTACACATCTAAATATTCAGTACAAAATTCATTAGATTTGATAAAGAAATTAAATAAATGTAAACTACAAAATAATATTAAATTAGTATCATTTGATGTAACTAATATGTTCTCTAAAATACCTCCTAAAAAGTGTATAGTTTTAGTTAAAAAGCTATTAGATGAAAGAAATATCCATCCAGGTATACTATCAGATATAATTGACCTATTTAATGTATGCATTAGTCAAAATTCTTTTACTTCCAATGAGAAGTCCTATTTCTCCAATTTTAGCAAATATTTTTATGGATAACTTAGAAAACATAATCTTCAATTCTAGTTATAAAAACCATATTGTATTTTGGTATAGATATGTTGATGATGTGCTAGCAGGATTTGTAGGTAGCGAACGACAGCTAGATATATTTTTTAATTATATAAATACCTTGCATCCTAAAATTAATTTTACTTTAAAAGTTGAAGAAAATAATTCAATTAATTTTCTAGATTTAAGAATTGAAAAAGTTAATAATTCATTAAATTATTCAATATACAGAAAACCTACACAAACAGATGTAACCATACCATATAATTCAAATCATCCTATAACGCATAAATTAGCAGCTTATAATTCTATGATACATGGAGCATTTTCAATTCCAATGGACAAAATTAACTTTGATAAAGAAATTAGTAACATAAAACAAATAGCTACGTCTAATGGCTATCCAATTCATTTAATAAATAAATTAATTAGTAAGAAAGAACAGAAAATGTCACTACAACTAACATTCCCTCAACAACAACAAAGAAATTAAAAGTTATAAAAGTATTACATATTGTGGAAATATTTCCAATACAATTTCAAAAATAATATCTTCGACTACATCAGCATTAATATCATTTAAAACACAAAATAATGTTGGTACAAAATTGTTAAATGTAAAAACAAAATTACCCAAACTAAAAAAAAATCTGGTGTTTACAAAATTAATTGACCAAAATGTAATGCTGTATATATAGGTCAAACACAAAGAAATTTTTAAGTAAGATTTAATGAACACTTAAGAGCATATAGATTAAAACAACCAGATAAGTCAAATTATGCAAAACACCTACTTGAACATCCAACCTCACTCTTACACACCAATGACATCCAAATACTACACACTTGTGATAAAAAACAAAATTTAGATTTCCTTGAAGAACTTTAAATAAAAAGACATCTAGCAGATCCACAATTTAAAGTTGTTAATGAACAAATAAATCTTGGAAGTTCTCCACTATTAAACTGTTTACTTTCATTGACTTTACATTTTATACATAGATAAGACATAATTGTAAAACACAAATATATTAAGTTATTATAAAGATCAGCATGATATAATTTTTCCTGGTTTTTCTATATCATTGCACTGTTATACTGATCTTAGAGGGACTTAAATCCAGGATAATCCCTTAGGGCTATTAACATCTAGGCTTTAATATTGTTATGTCTTATTACTTCCATACTTGGTCTAGCCTTAATACTACCTAAACATCAGGTACCCAGCTACAAACAAACAAAATGTAACTTAAATGTCAATCTGACGATGCTTCTTAGCGAAACGGCCGTCATTGTAATTTAAAACATATTTTTTTAAATAAACTTGGAAGTTACGTTGAAACGAAGAGTTTTTTATTATTATTAATAAAATCTGTTGAATCCATTGCCGTTATTGTATCTGTTATGTTAATTTTATAGTCGCCCGGTTTTATTTTACCTTTTATGATGTGTAATGTTTTCACTTGTCCAAACCAAAATGCATATTAATGTCTTGACTAAATCTTGATGTTATTTCTATTAGATCTTTCATCCCTGTTTCAGATTTAGAGTACAATTTAATATCATCCATGTATATTAAGTGTGAAATGGTGGTTTCATGTGTGGGGTGTTTGAGGTTGTATCCGGCTCCGCACTGGTGCAGTACATGAGACAAAGGGTTCAGAGCGAGACAGAACCATAATGGGCTTAGAGACTCTCCCTGAAAAATGCCCTTTTTAATAGCTATTTGACGTGTTGTAAGAGCGCTGTGCCTGGTATTTAAATGAAGAGTAGTTTTCCATTGCGACATTGTTCTCTGCAAAAATTTAACTAATTTTGAGTTTAATTTGTTTATTTTAAGTATTTCGATTAGCCAAGAATGGGAGATACTGTCAAAAGCTTTTTGAAAGTCTATGTAGGTACAGTGCAAGTTTCTATTTTTTGTTGTTGCGTGTTTATGAATGATGCTGTCTATAATCAATTGTTCTTTACATCCCCCCGCCTGGCCCCGCCTACAACCCTTTTGCTCTTCGGCAATAATTTTGTGTTTTTCTATATGTGAGTTTATTTTTTGGGTTATTATTGCTGTTAGGATTTTATAGATAGTGGGTAAACATGTGATTGGTTTGTATTGGGAAGGTTGTGAAGAGTATTTAGTTTTTGGTAGCGTAAAAGTTATACCACTTGTCAAAAAATCTGGTGAAATTTGATGTCCGAAAATAATATCCGTTAAATTTTTTGCTAAGGATTTATGCACAGAGAACAATTTTTTATACCAAAAATTGTGTATTTTGTCAACGCCTGGTAACTTCCAGTTATGCAGTTGAGCTGTAGTATTTGTACTGTCTGACTCTGTAATCTGTGCAAACTCCATTTCTTTTATAGTGCTTCATCTTGTTTCTTCTTCTGTAATCCATGGTGCTTTTACATTGTGCTGTGTCTTTTCTTCCCATATGCCAGACCAAAATATTTCTAATTGTTCCTTAGTCGGTGTGTCTATCTTATATTCATCTGATGTGCTATTTTGTGGATTTTTTAAGTTTATATAACAGGCCTTTTCATTTGTTGTAAATATTATGTTATCGTCTTTACGTCGGTGTACTTTCTTGTATCGTTTGAGTCTATGAGCCTTTAATGCTAATTTTTGTTTTAAAGTGTCTAAATATTCTTCGGGCTTTTTGTTACCTAGTTCATGACTGGTATGTGTACTACTGTTTTTAAATATAGCTTCAACTCTTTTGACTACTTTACTAGATCTGTTATTATTAATATACTGCGTTAGTCTTCCACAGTCTACCCTTAAGATCGCAATGTCTTTTTCAAGTCTTTGCTGCCATGCTGGTTTAGATTTGTTTTTTGACGCTTTATAACCCGAATATTCTGTAATTTTATAATTTAATTCTCTTGATATAACTACCGCTGTGCCTTTCTCACTCATGGTTTAACCTATATGCTTCCCAAAACAGCTAACACACAGGATCCTTCGCAGTATAGACTAATCACATGTCTTCCAACACTTTACAAGATATTAACATCTTGCATTACTAACCGAATTTACAGGCATGTTAACCAAAATAACATCTTGGCAGAGGAGCAAAAGGGATGTAAACGTGGTCACCAGGGATACAAAGAACAACTTGTTATGAACTCTGTGATCCTAAGGCAAGCGCAAAAGCAATGTCGCAACATCTCGACTGCTTTTGTAGACTACCCTAAGGCATTTGACAGCGTACCTCATTCCTGGCTTATACGTGTTTTAAACATCTACAAAGTACATCCTACCATCGTTACTTTTCTTGAAGCATCGATGAAACAATGGAAAACAAACCTTCAGTTAAATATAAATGGTCAGCATTTTAAAACCGATAAAATTGCAATTCGCAGAGGAATATTCCAAGACTCACTTAGTCCACTGTGGCTCTGTTTGGCAATGAATCCACTTTCTCAAATGCTTAACGACACAAAATATGGCTTCAATCTTAAGACTAATAGAAACACCAACTGCACCGTTTCCCATCTCCTTTATATGGATGACATCAAAATTTTTGCTTCCAGTCAACAACAAACGTTTGCCTCATGCCAAACGTTTGAACGGAAAGTCGGGAGCGGAGTGCCTCCAGTTGATCTACCCAATTCAAGCGAGTATCCAGAGTTATTCCCAATAGTTTGACAGGTTTGTATTTTATTTCCATTTTGTCAGAACTAAATAAAATACTTTGCGTTTTATTTACATTTAGTTTTAGCTTATTAGACGTATACCACACTTGAGCAAAATTTAGACATTCCTCTTTTTTTCCTTGTGAACCACGAGTCATAAGAGTGGTATCATCCGCGTATAGGATCGCAGTACATATATCTCCCATGGCATTTGGAAGATCATTAACGTATATTAAAAATAGTATAGGTCCTAATATTGACCCTTGAGGTACACCATTATGTACAACTGTCAGATTGGAGTCTATGTTATTGTGAGAAACGTACTGTCTCCTATTTTTAAGGTAAGAGTTAAATAATTTCAACTCTGTACCCCTGAAGCCATAGTATCCCATTTTCGAAATCAGTATATCAGTGTTCAAACAGTCGAAGGCCTTAGTAAGGTCACACATAAACGCATGTGTTGAAACTCCTTCCTCAATACCCTCCACGACGTTTTCTAAAACCTTCATAACTGCATGAATGCAGGACTTGCCCTTTTGAAATGCGAACTGCGCAGAGGATAGCATCTTAATCCGTTCCAAGTATGAAGATAGTTTATCCTTAATTAAAATCTCAAATATTTTTGAAATGGTCGGAATAATTGCTATCGGTCTATAATTGTCTGGAGCATCTTCATCTCCCTTCTTATAAACAGGTATAACTTTGGAGATTTTAAAACACGTAGGCCAATTTCCGTCGCTCATACACTTATTAAATAAAAAGGTTAACGGTTTTTGTACATAGTTGAGAGATACTTTACACATTTTGGCATTAATACCGTAATAGTCTAATGCAGGTTTTGATTTTAACGAAAGTATGGCCTGTCGCACATCGTCTTCGACTACAGGACCCATAAAAAAAGAATCTGTTGGCTTCGGCATTTTTTTAAGATATGTAAGAGGATCCTGTGAATTTTGGTTATCTATATCTCTATAGACAGTATCCGATATGGAGGAAAAGAATTCGTTAAACTTATTCGCCGATAATAATGAGCTCGTTTTCTTAAAGTGTCCCTTCCTTTCTCTATTTGTGATCTCCCAATTTGCCTTTGATCTATTTTCCGCCGATATTATTTTTTCAGTACAAATATTCCGTTTTGCCTCTTTCAGTGCTCTCTTATATTCCGCGCGTTTTTTACAATACTTGGACCAGTCTATTGGTTGTTTAGAAGCTGTAAATTTGGTTCTGTAGTCGAATACAAGCTGTCGCATTTTTTTCAACTCACTTGTGTACCATTTTATTCCATGGTTTTTTTGGAAAACTGCCCTTACTGGGAAACAAGCATCTGCAGCTCTAGCTAAATTGGATGTAAGTAAGTCCGCAATAGATTCAGAATCCAAGTTTCCAGAATACATCTCTGACCAGTCTATGCCACTCACATACTCAGTAAACTGCAGTAACTTATTTTCAGTAATCAACCTCCTTTTGTAGTGGATTTCCTTTCCCTTAGACCCCTTGAAAAATATAAAAGTACCAACATGGTCTGAGATAAGAGGTTCACACGTTCCGACAAGGACATTATTTTCATCCATACTGCAAATTATATTATCCAAATTGGAATTTTTATTAAGCGTTATCCTTGTTGGAGTGTGAATCATGTGAGAGAGGCCGTATGAGTTAAACATATTCCGTAAATCCCTTGCGCACTCGGCCTCACTGTCAAGATTCAGATTTATATCTCCCAATATAATTATATTTTTATATCGTTTATAAAGATAGTCAATTAATAATAATAATAATAATAATAATAATTATTATTATTATTGTTATTATTATTATATATATAAATATAATAATAATAATAATTATTATTATTATTATTATTATTATTATTATTATCATTATTTTTTTGGTCAGTTTCTGGTGGATAATATTACACAGCTGGTTTTGCCTGCGTAAATAATCCGTGATGGCTATGGTTAAACATCCTGATATAATGAGTTGTATGGTTTCCAACGTTTGTTGGCACCGTCTATACTTGTCCGATGTAATAGTTGGGTCGTCCCTGGGAACAAATTTTTTGTAATCTGTACTTTGTCTTCACAGTCCAGGTGGTTCTCTGAATATCTTCCAATTCGGTCTTTGTCCATTGTACAATGCCGAACGAGTAGATCAACACAGGTACGGCATATGCATTAATAGCTCGGTTTAGGTTGCCTGCGTTCAATTCAGATTTTAGTAGGGAACTTACCCTTTGTGAAAACTCATTCCTGATTTTGGACTTGGACTGTTTTTGGTCCAACAACTTGGCCAGTTGAAAACCCAGGTATTTGTATGTTTCCCCATTTTGCATGTAAGCGATTAAATCTCTATTAGGTAGCGACAAATCTGCATTGAAAAATTTTCCCTTCTCGATGTTTAAGGTTTTGCACTTATCTAATCCAAATTCCAAACGTACATCCCTGGAAAACCTTTCGGTTACATCCCGAAGATGTTGAATTTGTTGCTGATTGGAAGCAAAAATTTTGATGTCATCCATATAAAGGAGATGGAAAACGGTGCAGTTGGTGTTTCTATTAGTCTTAAGATTGAAGCCATGTTTTGTGTCGTTAAGCATTTGAGAAATTTTGAGATTATTATTATTATTATTATTATTATTATTATTATTATTATTATTATTATTATTATTATTATTATTATTATTATTATTATTATTATTATTATTATTATTATTATTATTATTATTATTATTATTATTATTATTATTATTATTATTATTATTATTATTATTATTATTATTATTATTATTATTATTATTATTATTATTATTATTATTATTCTGTGGGTAATCTCGAGATAAATAATTCTCGGTATCTTACTAGGGGCCATGGCAATACCTGGTAAGTTTTATTCTCTGATCTATAGTGTTTTTCTCGTGATGCGGCATGTTTCCATAATTGTTGATTTTTGTATCGTAGGAAGAAGATGATGTAGTTGAAGTTTTGTTAACTGTGTCGTCGTATTTTTGGTGATAAGTCCAGTTACGCTAACTACTACTGGTATTATAAGAACTGTTTTCAGTTTGTAAATATTTTGGTATTCTGTTGCCAGTTCTTGGTATTTACTTAGCTTTGTTTGTTCCGCTGCAAGGATGTTATGATCACCAGGGTGTGTTATGTCGAAGAAGTATGCTGTTTTATTATTATTATTATTATTATTATTATTATTATTATTATTATTATTATTATTATTATTATTATTATTATTATTATTATTATTATTATTATTATTATTATTATTATTATTATTATTATTATTATTATTATTATTATTATTATTATTATTATTATTATTATTATTATTATTATTATTATTATTATTATTAATTATTATTTGCTTAAAGCGGCAAGTACATCTAACATGAAATACTATCACTCTACAAATTGGAAACCGGACACCCTTGAAGAAGACGTTTAACAACATCTCATAAAGGTAGACCCCAAAATTGAAGTGATGAAATTAAACTCTCGAAATCCTCAACAATATGCATCATTTAAGATCGGCGTTCCAAGTTCAATTGAATCCAAAATACTAGTTCCAGAAATTTGGCCAGAGGGAATTTATCTAAATTATTTTTTTCGGAGTAAAAGTTTGCAAGGAACAGGACATACATCGCGCCCAAATGACAACTAACTGTAAAAACTGTTTCATTAAATCTGTTTGTAAAAATTATTTTATAGTTCACTTAAATGTACAATGTTTAGCTAACAAAATCGATAGTTTAGAAATATTTACGAAAGAAAACTCAACGAATGTAATTTGTTTTTCAGAACACTGGTTAACCAGTGAAAATTTACATATGATTAAGTTAGATCAATACAACCTAGTTTCTTTTCATTCTCGAAAAAACTATTCGCATGGCGGTGTTGCGATTTATTCAAGAAACAATGATTTTAAATCCATTAATATTTCAAAATACTCTATAGAAATACATGCCGAGTTTTGTGCGGCGGAGATGATAAATCAGAATTTTGTTTTAGTTTCATGTTATAGGTCATCTTTAAATGGAGACATCTTTACTTTTATAGACGCTTTGAGTAAACTTATTGATTTTCTTTTCAAAAGATATAAAAAAATAACTATTATGGGTGACTTTAATATTGATTTCAACAGCGACAATATCCATGCAACAGAGCTTAGAAACTCATTGTCAATGTATGGGTTAAGACATCTAATAAATGTTCCCACCAGAATAGCATATTTATCGGCGTCGTGTTTGGACAACATTTTAACAAATCTCGATCGTGCTATTCTTGAACCGAATGTTATTGATTTAGATATTTCGGATCACCTTGCGGTTTCTCTTAAATTTAATCTTAATACCAAATCTACTGATAGTATTATATTCAAAAGACAAATAAATAGTAAAAGAATTGATGATTTATCTAGAAATCTCTCTGTTGTAAACTGGGAAAATTACAACTTTGATTCATTGGATTCAAATAGTTTGGCTGATTCCTTACTGTCGCTTCTTACTGATAATGTTAACACTAGTTTTCCAATGAAATGTATCAAAAATAGTTCTCGGCGCATAAACTGGTTTAATCATCATCTAAGGCAAATGAGAAAGTTGGTTTTTAATAGTAAGCGATATGCTCGCAGTAGTGGTTCGCTTGAGGATTGGGAAATTTACAAATCTAATAAAAAAAAGTCTATAGGAAAGCAATTTCTGAACAGAAAAGAAATACGTATAAACAAATGTTACTAAGTTCTGAAAATAAAAACAAAACGGTTTGGGCAATAGTTAATAGTGAAAGAAAAGCTAAAAAATAAAACAAATTTCCCCAGTTAATTTCACCTGAAAAATTTAACAATTTCTTCAGTTCAATACACAATGTAATATCAAGTTCCATTTCACAGCCAAACGTCGAACCACAGGTTTTTCTAAATAATGTGGAGAGACAGTCTTCCTCTTTTTTCATATCACCTATTTTGGTATATGACTTAAAAAAATTCTTATACTGATGACTACTACGGTTTAACCAGCAACATGTTAAAAAATTCGGTACATTCTTTGACATCTCCATTAACGATTTTGTTTAACAAATGTCTACGGGAAGGTATTTGGCCAAACTCTTTGAAAATAAAAAAAAAATTTACCGGTATTTAAGAAAGGTGATCCAGAGGAAGTTGGTAATTACAGACCTATAGCCATAATTCCTGTGATAAGTAAGATCTTTGAAAGCATTTTAAAGACTAAAATTGTTAATTATTGCGATAGCAAGCATATTTTCTCACCGACTCTGTTTGGTTTTAGAAAAAACTACTCTACAAAAAAGGCCATACATGACCTCGTTGAGTATATCGAGGATAGATTTGATAAGGGCAAAAATACAACAGTAGTTTTGTGTGACTTAACAAAAGCATTCGATTGTGTAAACACAGATTTGTTATTATGTAAAATGGAACATTATGGCTTTAGGTCCGAAATCCTGGGGCTTCTTCGTTCATATTTAACGCGGAGGCAACTATTTACCAGTTGCGGAAATGTTGAATCCACTCTCATTAAAGTTTCAAATGGTGTACCGCAGGGTTCTGTACTTGGTCCTTTGCTTTTTTTATTATATGTAAATGACTTACCGACTATGTTTAAGAGATCAAAATGTTTGCTATTTGCTGATGATACTGTGTTAGCTTCTCAGGGAACTCGTTCTCAGGTAAATCAAAGTCTTAAAATCGCTAAAGACTGGTTCTCCGCAAACAAACTTAAGTTGAATGACGAGAAAACAAACGAAATATTTTTTTGCTCAAGTAAACATTTCTTTAAATCTGAACCAATCCGATATCTAGGTGTACTGCTCGATAGTTACTTAAATTGGATACCACATATTGATTGGTTGTACTCAAAACTAGTATCGCAGCTCTTTGCACTTCGGCAATTAAGTTTTGCTGTAAGCAATGAAAAACTTCAAACTGTTTACTTTGCCACAATCCACTCTCACCTCATTGCTGGGGTTACATTATGGGGTATGGCGTGGATAAAGTATTTCGTGTACATAAAAAAGCAATTCGCATCATAGCAGGGGCTAACTACGATGACCACTGCAGGGATCTATTTATTAACTACAAAATACTCACCTTACCCAGCTTATATATACTTGAAACGGTCATGTTAATTCATAAAAACTTAAATAAGTATCCATTAAATAGTAACTATCACAACTATGGCACGCGAAATGCATATAGTATTGCAACTCAGTTTTCTAGGCTACATATAGAATAATAAAGTTGATACTAGGTTGTATAACAAAATCGTTACTTTGTTTAGAGATATAAAATGCATACAAAACCTGACATCAAGATCTCTTCATAATACTCTAAAACATTTTTTATTGAAACAAGGTTTTATACTATAAGTGATTTTCTAAATCACCATTAAAATCTTTTTTTATATTTTGATTATTTCGATATATGGCATTCTGTCGATAATGTTTTGCTAAATAACTGAAACACTATAACTACTATACGTATGTAACTCTAATTTTGTAAAGTCACTTTTATTTGCATTGTATTATTCTATTCCTAATATTTTATTTATACAGTGCTAAAATGTAAGCCTACCCTCAAACATATTATAATATGTAAAGTGGAAATAAATCGTATCGTATTATTATTATTATTATTATTATTATTATTATTATTATTATTATTATTATTATTATTATTATTATTATTATTATTATTATTATTATTATTATTATTATTATTATTATTATTTATATTATTAATATTATTATCATTATTATTATTATTATTATTATTATTATTAATATTATTATTATTATTTAGGCTAGCTCAGCTTTCGCTGGTGATCATTTAGCCTGATGACTAGGTAGCCAGGTGGAAAAACAGTTCAGTTCCTCCCACTCAGGCTCCGTTCAGGAATTTGCGGACTATATGGCAAGTCTGAAGTATGACTGCCTTCTGCACGTATCCTGTGATGTTCTTTGATAATCCGATGTCCTGAAGATTTTTGGGAAGATTTTTCGATGTAGTTCCTTCAGCCGAGATTACCAGTGGGACTAAAAAAATCTTAGACAGTTGCCATATGTTCTTAAGTTCTACTGCAAGGTTTTCGTACTTTGTGACTTTTTCTACCTCAGTTCTGCTGACATTATGAGATAGAGGCGCAGCTATGTCAATGATGATTCCAGTCTTTTTCTCCTTTTCAATGAAGACGATGTCCGGTCTGTTGAAGTCCACTGTCCTATCTGCTGTTATAGGCCTGTCCCAATACAATACCGCACTATCTGTTTCCAAGACTGCTAGAGGTCGGTATTTGTAATATGCTTCAGCTGTTTGAATTAGTCCGTTTTGAGAGCTAGCTGTTGATGAATAATTTTGGCTACTTGATTGTAACGTCCAAGGTATGCATTATCTGCGAGTGATCTACAGCCTGCGATGATATGCTCTATAGATTCACCCACCACTCCAAACTTCCGACACTTGTCTTCCACATCGAGACTCAGGCAATATTTTTCATAGTTGCGAGTCCTAATAACTCTGTCCTGGATAGCCATGAAAAATCCTTCTTATGCACTTACTCAGCAATTGCTGGTAATATTTACCTATCCCGAGCGTAAACGCAGATGGGATTAGGCTCAAAATTTACATATTTAAAAATTTTATAACGGCATGACATGTGTTTACCGCTTTTTGCAAGTCAATAAAAGTGTTTTTATAAAGAACGAGTTTTTTAAAACTGTTTTTTTAAGACTGTCTTCAAGACTTTTGGGAATGAGTCCAGTTGATGATACGATGATCGGTATCACCTCCACTTTTTCTGCATGCCACATCTGTCCCACTTCTATGGCAAGATCGGTGTACTTTGCCATCTTTTCATTATACTTATTCAAAACGTTGTTATTGTTTGTAACTGCAACATCGACTAACAGCACCGATTTAGCTTTCTTATCCACTACTACAATGTCGGGTCGATTATTCGTCACCTGTCTATCGGTGATAATGGACCTATCGTAGTAGAGTCTAAAATCTGCATTCTCGAGCACTGCCTGTGGATTGTACTTGTAATACGGTGTATAGGCATTCAGAAGTCCATATTTGTTTACTAGTTTCTGGTGGATAATATTACACAGCTGGTTGTGCCTGCGTAAATAATCCGTGTTGGCTATGGCTGAACATCCTGATGTGATATGCTGTATGGTTTCCGATATTTGTTGGCACCGTCTACACTTGTCCGTTGTAATAGTTGGTTTCCTGATAAAAATTTTGTTGTAGTTGTTCGTATTAATTACTTGATCCTGAATTGCCATCATAAATCCTTCAGTCTCTGGGAACAAGGAACCGTCAGCAAGCCACCTATTTGATGCAATTTTATTAATGTGTGGTTGGTTTAGGTCGTGATGATGTCGACCATGTAGAGCTTTTTGGGCCCATTTTACTTGTTTTTCAGCATCTGTTGTTATTTCTAAATTCTAAGTCCATATGGGGGTCTGCTAAATTTAGAGGCGAGTATTTCTTATCTGCTCCTATGACAGATTTATGTAAATTAGATGACAGTGATTTTGTAATAAAGAAATGTCGTAATCTATTTATCTGTTTGTTATGTAGATTAACTATATCGCATAAAGCTCTTCCTCCCTCCTTTCTCGGTAGTGTTGTTCTAAGCACTGACGAAGTTGGATGGTGACATCTGTACTTTGTCATCATAGTTCGGGCTGTTGTCTGAATATCTTCCAATTCGGTTTTTGTCCATTGTAAAATACCAAAAGAATAGGTCAACACAGGTACGGCATATCTATTAATGGCTCGGTTTAGGTTTCCTGCGTTCAACTCAGGGATTTTAGTAGGGATTTTAGTGAGAACTTATCCCTGATTTTAGCCTTGGACTGTTTTTAGTCTAACAATCTGGCTTGTTGAAATCCCAAGTATTTATAGGTTTCCCCATTCTGTATGGCAGCGATTATATCTCCATTAGGTAGCGCCACATCTCCATTGACAATTTTTCCCTTTTCGATGTTTAAAGTACGGCACTTATCTAAACCAAATTCCATGTGTATATCACTGGAGAACCTTTCGGTTATATCCAGAAGATGTTGAATTTGTTGTTGATTAGAAGCAAACATTTTTATATCATCCATATAAAGAAGATGGGAAACGGTGCAGTTGGTGTTTCTATTAGTTTTAAGATTGAAGCCATATTTTGTGTCGTTGAGCATAGTAGAGAGTGGATTCATTGCCAAACAGAACCACACTGGACTAAGTGAGTCACCCTGGAATATTCCTCTGCGAATAGCAATTTTATCGGTTTTAAAATGCTGACCATTTATATTTAACTGAAGGTTTGTTCTCCATTGTTTCATCGATGCTTCAAGAAAAGTAACTATGGTAGGATGTATTTTGTAGATGTTTAAAACACGTATAAGCCAGGAATGGGGTACGCTGTCAAATGCCTTATGGTAGTCTACAAAAGCAGTCGAGATGTTGCGACATTGCTTTTGCGCTTGCCTTAGGATCACAGAGTCAATAACAAGTTGTTCTTTGCATCCCTGGTGACCACGTTTACAGCCCTTTTGCTCCTCTGCCAAGATGTTATTTTCAACATGCCTGTAGATTCTGTTAGTAATGCAAGATGTTAATATCTTGTAAAGCGTTGGAAGACATGTGATTGGTCTATACTGCGAAGTATCGTGTGTGTTAGCTGTTTTGGGAAGCATATGGGTCAAACCATGAGTGAGAAAAGCTATAATGTCTTCTTCATGTTGAAGGATATATGTAAATTTTGATGCTAGTACTTCGTGTAAGCTGTCAGAAATTTTGAATGTTATCAATTCCCGGAGCTTTCCAACTATTAGTCCCTTCTATAGCCTGGTTTACTTCAGCTGTTGTTATGTTATCAAACACCATTGGAGCAATGTTTGACTTTTCCATCTCGGGTTCTATCCATGCTGCACCCTCGTTATGTTTTTGGGGATTGGACCATATTGAAGACCAATAGTCAGTAAGTTCATGTCCCACTTCTATGGCAAGATCGGTGCTTTGCCATCTTTTCATTATACTTATCCAAAACGTTGTTATTGTTTGGAACAGCAACATCGACTAACAGCACCGATTTAGCTTTCTTATCCACTACTACAATTATTATTATTATTATTATTATTATTATTATTATTATTATTATTATTATTATTATTATTATTATTATTATTATTATTATTATTATTATTATTATTATTATTATTATTATTATTATTATTATTATTATTATTATTATCCTTTATTCTCCTCTGTAGGGTCTTGGTATATAAGGTCACTTGCGGACTATTGTCAAAACAAGTGATCGTGGTGATTCATTATGACAATGTTTTTCGGAAGAGACTTCATACCGACAGTATTACTGAATGCTGCATTGTCGAGATAATATTTTGTAGTAATCCCAGGTCTTTGACGTGTTTGGTAGTTGTCCTGGGCATGACTCCTGTAGTTGATATGATTATTGGGTGGATCTTAACTTTTTCTACGTTCCATATCTGTTTGATCTCTTGGGCTAGATTTTGGTATTCTTGGGTTTTCTCATTGTATGTTGTTTGGATGTTGTGACTGTTTACCACTGCGTAATCTATTAGGTGTACTGATTTCTCTTTCTTCTTCCATAGTGTGGTGTCCGGTCTCTTGTTCGCTACTTTTCGGTCTGTATGGATGGATCGATTCCAATACAGGGTGTTATCTTCGTTTTCTTTGACGGGCGTAGCTGCGTATTTCCAGTATGGAATTTCCGTTGTTGATTCGAATGTTTCCTCTTCTACTGCTTGGTGTATGATTTTGCCCATGTTGTCATGTCTGATGGTATATTCGTTTTGGCTTAGTTTGGGACATCCTGTTAGTATATGTTGAGTTGTTTCTGAATAAGTATTGCACCATCTGCATAGGTCATTTGGCATGTTGGGTTATTTTGTTATATATTTGCGGTAGTTTTTGGTGACTACAACCTGCTCTTGGTATGAGATGAAAAAGCCTTCAGTTTTTGGGAAGAGTCTGCCTTCGGTAAGTCACTTGAGCGACTCTTGAATGTCGACATAGTCGTGACTTATTTTGCTGGGGTATCTTCCGTGAAGTTCCTTGCTTCTCCATCTTTCGAGTTTTGTGTCTATGATGTTGATGTTTGCTAGTTCGGGGTTTGAGAGATTGAGTGGAGTGTAATTTGTATCGGCCTGTATTATTGCCTTTACCAGTTCTGAGTGTTCTTTCTGCTTGAAGTATTGTTTCATGTTGTTCACTTGTTTATTGTGTAGGTGTGTGATGTCTACTAGTCCTCGTCCTCCTTGTCTTCGTGGGATTGTCATTCTTTCGATTGCACTTTTTGGGTGGTGTTTATTGGTTTTGGTAAATGATGTTCTGATGGAAGTTTCGATTTCCTTTAGATCTGTTTGTGTCCATTTTATGATTCCGAAGGAGTACGTAAGGATTGGAACGGCATATGTGTTGATTGCTTTCGTAAGATTTTTTGAGTTCAGATATGTTTTAAGCAGTGTTTTAAGGCGTGTGCGAAATACTTCTTTCAGTTTATTTTTCACCATGGTGTGGTCTATGGTTTTGCATTGTTCAAATCCTAGATATTTGTAGTATTCGTTGTGCTCCATTGACAATATTTTTTCCGTGTTAGTTGTTGTGTATTCCGGGTTGGTTAATTGTTTTCCCTTTTTAATTGCTTGGATCTTGCATTTCTTTGTTCCGAATTCCATCTTGATTTCTGAACTGAACTGCTCTGTTATTTTGATGGCACTTTGTAATTCGTTTTCTGAGTTCGTATAGATCTTAAGATCATCTACATAGAAGAGGTGTGTTAGCGCGTGTTCTGTATCTTTCGATTTTATTTTGAACCCTTTAACGTTTTTTCTCAGTATTGATGATAGTGGATTGAGGCAGAGGCAGAATAGTAATCCACTAAGGCTGTCCCCTTGGAATATTCCTCTATTTATGGGTATTTTTCTAGTTTTAAGATTTATGGCTATTCCTGATGGTGTTGGATTTGATCTGAGTTTAATAGTTGTTTTCCATTTTGCCATGACTGTTTGTACCAATGTGGTGTATATTGGGTTTATTTTATATAGTTGTAATACTTTTACGATCCATGAGTGTGGGATTTTGTCGTATGCCTTGGCATAGTCTATGAAACAAGTGTATAAATTTCGGTTTTTCTTGATAGCTTGGTTCATTACTATTGAGTCTATTGTTAATTGCTGAGCAATTATTGCTCCTTGCATCCTAGTGTTCCAGCTCGGCTGCCTTTTTGTTCTTCTGCTAAAATTTTATGTACTGTACAATGGTTGGTGATGATTTGATTGATGCATCCTGTGATAACTTTATAAATTGTGTTGAGGCAAGTTATTGGTCTGAAGTTGGCTGGGTTTAATGTTCCGCTTGTTTTTGGTTTTATGTAAGTTATTCCTTCGCTAACCTCCGCACTTATTTTGGATGGATCACTTAATACTTTATTTATAAGTTCGAGGATTTTTGGATGTAATTTTGTAAATTTCTTTATCCAGAAGTTTTATTTCTGTGACCATTGTTCCAGCTTCTCGGTATCTGACACTGTTTTGAAGTCAGTCTAATTCGGGCGTGGCGAGGTTCAGAGGTGAGTAATTTTTATCCGCCTTTGTTATGATTCGATGTAGCGCTGAGGTTTCGGCCTTTCTGTAGAAGAATTCGCGTAATTTCATTACCTGTCGAGAATGCAGGTTGACAAGGTCGATTAAACCTCTTCCTCCTACCTTTCGGGGTAGCGTTGTTCTGATAGTGGATGACCTCGGATGGTGGTTGTTGTTCTTCATCATGGTTCGTGTTAACCTCTGAATATTTTCAAGCTCTGTTTTCGTCCATCTTATTATTTGCTATGGGTAATGAAACAAAAAATGCTAATGATGGTTCAAATCGCTGTAAGAGATGTAAAAATCTTGCCAAAACTGGCCTACGTTGCATCGTATGTGATACTGTCTCGCATAAAAGTCGTCTACCCGGCCTGAAAAACGTTATACACATTGACAATCAAACTAATAATTGCTGTGCTGATTCCAACATCAGCAATGCTCCTGAAACCTCTCTTGCCTCTTCAGGAGTCAAAAATAATGAAAATGCTATTAATTCTATTCGTATTAAATATATGATTTGTTAACTCAAAAAGACCAAACGATTCAAAATCAAGTAATTGCGATTAAATCACTACAAGACCTAATAAATGCTTTACATCGAGAACTAGCATCATTGAGAAACAGTCAACCAGGTTCCCAAGAATATGCAAAAGTTACGAAAAAAACCGCACCTGATGCTGAGGGTATAAACAAACCATCAATTCTACAGCTATCTTCCTCCAATGTTTCAGCGGCTATTCATGAAGCAAATACTGCAACTGTATGTAATAATATATTTAACCTGGAATCTAATGGGCCTCCTCGCAATACTTCCCGATTTATTCGAAACCAAAGAACATTTTAGTGGGTACCATGCCAGGAAACAGCTCCATGCTTAAAGCTGCAAGTACATCTAATATGAAATACTATCACTCTACAAATTGAAACCCGTACACCACTGAAGAAGACGTTAAACAACATCTCATAAAGGTAGACCCCAAAAGTGATGAAATTAAACTCTCGAAATCCTCAACATCATTTAAGATCGGCGTTCCAAGTTCATTTGAATCCAAAATACTAGTTCCAGAAATTTGGCCAGAGGGAATTTATCTAAATTATTTTTTTCGGAGTAAAAGTTTGCAAGGAACAGGACATACATCGATAGTTTAGAAATATTTACGAAAGAAAACTCAACGAATGTAATTTGTTTTTCAGAACACTGGATAACCAGTGAAAATTTACAATTAATGTTAGATCAATACAACCTTGTTTCTTTTTATTCTAGAAAAACCTATTCGCATGGCGGTGTTGCGATTTATTCAAGAAATAATGATTTAAAATCCATAAATATTTCAAAATATTCTACAGAATTACAAGCCGAATTTTGTGCGGCGGAGATGATAAATCAGAATTTTGTTTTAATTTCATGTAATAGGTCCTCTTCAAATGGAGACATCTTTATTTTTATAGACGCTTTGAGTAAACTTATTAATTCTTTTCAAAAGATATAAAAAAATAACTATTATGGGTGACTTTAATATTGATTTCAACAGCGACAATATCCATGCAACAGAGCTTAGAAACACATTGTCAATGTATGGGTTAAGACATCTAATAAATGTTCCCACCAGAATAGCATATTTATCGGCGTCGTGTTTGGACAACATTTTAACAAATCTCGATCGTGCTATTCTTGAACCGAATGTTATTGATTTAGATATTTCGGATCACCTTGCGGTTTCTCTTAAATTTAATCTTAATACCAAATCTACTGATAGTATTATATTCAAAAGACAAATAAATAGTAAAAGAATTGATGATTTATCTAGAAATCTCTCTGTTGTAAACTGGGAAAATTACAACTTTGATTCATTGGATTCAAATAGTTTGGCTGATTCCTTACTGTCGCTTCTTACTGATAATGTTAACACTAGTTTTCCAATGAAATGTATCAAAAATAGTTCTCGGCGCATAAACTGGTTTAATCATCATCTAAGGCAAATGAGAAAGTTGGTTTTTAATAGTAAGCGATATGCTCGCAGTAGTGGTTCGCTTGAGGATTGGGAAATTTACAAATCTAATAAAAAAAAGTCTATAGGAAAGCAATTTCTGAACAGAAAAGAAATACGTATAAACAAATGTTACTAAGTTCTGAAAATAAAAACAAAACGGTTTGGGCAATAGTTAATAGTGAAAGAAAAGCTAAAAAATAAAACAAATTTCCCCAGTTAATTTCACCTGAAAAATTTAACAATTTCTTCAGTTCAATACACAATGTAATATCAAGTTCCATTTCACAGCCAAACGTCGAACCACAGGTTTTTCTAAATAATGTGGAGAGACAGTCTTCCTCTTTTTTCATATCACCTATTTTGGTATATGACTTAAAAAAATTCTTATACTGATGACTACTACGGTTTAACCAGCAACATGTTAAAAAATTCGGTACATTCTTTGACATCTCCATTAACGATTTTGTTTAACAAATGTCTGCGGCCAAACTCTTTGAAAATAACAAAAAATTTACCGGTATTTAAAAAAGGTGATCCAGAGGAACTTGGTAATTACAGACCTATAGCCATAGTTACTGTTATAAGTAAGATCTTTGAAAGCATTTTAAAGGCTAAAATTGTTAATTATTGCGATAGCAAGCATATTTTCTTAGCGCCTCAGTTTGGTTTTAGAAAAAACTACTCTACAAAAAAGGCCATACATGACCTCGTTGAGTATATCGAGGATAGATTTGATAAGGGCAAAAATACAACAGTAGTTTTGTGTGACTTAACAAAAGCATTCGATTGTGTAAACACAGATTTGTTATTATGTAAAATGGAACATTATGGCTTTAGGTCCGAAATCCTGGGGCTTCTTCGTTCATATTTAACGCGGAGGCAACTATTTACCAGTTGCGGAAATGTTGAATCCACTCTCATTAAAGTTTCAAATGGTGTACCGCAGGGTTCTGTACTTGGTCCTTTGCTTTTTTTATTATATGTAAATGACTTACCGACTATGTTTAAGAGATCAAAATGTTTGCTATTTGCTTCTCAAGGAATTCGTTCGCAGGTAAATCAAAGTCTTGAAATCGCTAAAGACTGGTTCTCCGCAAACAAACTTAAGTTTAATGACGAGAAAACAAACGAAACATCTTTTTCTCAAGTAAACATTTCTTTAGTTCTGAACCAATCAGATAGCTAGGTGTACTGCTCAATAATGACTTAAATTGGATACCACATATTGATTGGTTGTGCTCAAAACTAGCAACGCAGCTCTTTGCACTTCGGCAATTAAGTTTTGCTGTAAGCAATGAAATACTTCGAACTGTTTACTTTGCCACAATCCACTCTCACCTCATTGCTGGGGTTACATTATGGGGTATGGCATGGATAAAGTATTTCGTGTACATAAAAAAGCAATTCGCATCATAGCAGGGGCTAACTACGATGACCACTGCAGGGATCTATTTATTAACTACAAAATACTTACCTTACCCAGCTTATATATACTTAAAACGGTCATGCTAATTCATAAAAACTTAAATAAGTATCCATTAAATAGTAACTATCACAACTATGGCACGCGAAATGCATATAGCATTGCAACTCAGTTTTCTAGGCTACATATAGAATAATAAAGTTGATACTAGGTTGTATAACAAAACCGTTACTTTGTTTAGAGATATAAAATGCATACAAAACCTGACATCAAGATCTTTTCATAATACTCTAAAACATTTTATTTGAAACAAGGTTTTTATACTATAAGTGATTTTCTAAATCACCATTAAAATATTTTTTTTTATATTTTGATTATTTCGATATATGGCATTCTCTCGATAATGTTTTGCTACATTACTAAAACACTGTAACTACTACACGTATGTAATTCTAATTTTTTAAACTCACTTTTTATTTGTATTGTATTCTATCCATATATTCTATTCTAAATATTTTATTTATACAGTGCTAAAATGTAAGCCTACCCTCAAACATATTGTGGAAATAGGTTGGCAACGTTGGTGAAACAGGAATAATTGTTTTATTCTTTCGTCTGCAAAATAACGTGAGAATCGCGGTTTGCAACGGAAAATAAATCAAGGGAACCATATATTTGTTAAAACCGAACTTAATCGTAAGTGTAGTGATATAAAATCGTATTTTAAACCAGTTTGCTTAAGAACTGGGTACGAAAATAAACAACAATTTGTAAGGTTAATTGATTTGATAAGATAATCATACCATAGGTTAGGTTAGGTTCAATGTGAGGTGGGCGCTCAACCACCCCTCCACTGCGACCACCGTTGGGTCTATTGTGGCTCACCCCTAGGGTTATAAATCGCCATACAAGCCAACCCTCCCTGCGAAGTCAATGGTTGTCTGCGACGAGACCTGTTTAAAGTCGTTAGGCTCCAATTTTGGGAAACCAAAAATGCGGTGCCTAGTATTTTCCAGGGCGGAGCAAGAACATAATATGTGTTCTGCAGTCTCGTCTTCCACACTGCAGAAGCGGCAGTCTGAAGTTTGACTCAGACCTATTTTCTTCAGGTGGTATCTTAGACGACAGTGTCCCGTAAGTAGTCCTATAAGAATGCGTAGGTCTTTCCTATCCCACTCTAGAATCTGCTTAGTTATATTTTACGAGGGTTTGGAGATGAAAGCCTTCGAATGGATTAGTCCTGGGATATCATTCCAGTACATGAGGATTTTCCTCTCTATCGAGCCGGAGATAATATCTTTGGCAGTACTTTTGGTAATGCCAAAGAATGGTTCAAGTCCTATAAATGGTTCTGCTCCTTTTTTGGCAAGAGTGTCGGCTTTTTCGTTACTCACCACCTCGCTATGTCCTGGTGCCCAGAGCAAAGTTACCCTGTTGTTGGAACCAAGACATTCTAAGGCTTTAATACAGTTCCATACCAACTTTGAATTAAGCCGGTTTGAGCTCAGTGCCTTAGGAGATGCCTGGCTATCTGATACAATATGTATGTTTTTGTTTACAAGAGGGTGATTTATCAGCTCTCTTGCACACAATTCAATGGCGATAACCTCTGCCTGAAAGATGGTAGCATATGAGCCGAGGTTTACTACGATTTCAACCCTCGGTTTGCTACCATACACTCCTGCTCCAACACCTTCTGGAGTTTTGGAGCCATCAGTGTATAGTACGTAGTCCGTCCCAGAGAAAGAGATAATCCCCTTTTCCCATTCGTCTCTCTTCGGAAATAGGACTTTAAAGGACTGTTCTACGTGCGTCCGGGTGGCTAGGATATCTGAGACCATCCCAAGCGTGTAGCGATCTTTAATTTCACGCATCAGGCCCGAGTGGTCCCAGAGCCTCTCCCCTTTTACTTGACTATCCACCGACAGCAGTCTCAGCAGTTCTCCAATAGTAAATGGAGTGGGGTTATATCCAGGATGATCTCCATTGCCGCTGTCGGGGTAGTGGACATTGCCCCCGTAATGGCCACGCATGTTAGTCGCTGAAGTCCAGACAATCTTGCTCTGGTGGATTTCTGGAGTCCCTTGGACCACCAGGCCACCGAGCCATACGTGATCATTGGTTTTATCACTGTTTGATAAATCCAGTAAATCTGTTTGGGGCTCGTTCCCCAAGATTTGCCGCAGATTCTCCTAAGATTCCACAGGGAAGTCCTGGCTTTATTTATTGTTCTTTCTACATGGGTGTTCCAGGTTAGTTTACTATCCAAGATGATCCCCAGATATTTTACCTACGTCGCAAAGTGAATCGTTTCGCCAGATAAAATTGGTTGGCGAAGCTTAGTTAGCTTTCTCCTTTTTGTAAAAGGAACAATAACAGTCTTGCGGGGGTTAACAGACAACTGTTCCACCTCACACCAACTGTTAACCATATTTAGGGCATCCTGAAGGATCTTCGAGATAACCTCTTCAAATTTGCCTCTAATTATTATAACCAGATCGTCTGCATAGCACTGAAAATCCACCCCCCGCAGAGAGAGGTTGTTCAGAAGGGAGTCAACCAGGAGAGACCACAGAAGGGGAGAAAGAACCCCCCCCTGCGGACATCCCCTAGCCGCCCTAAACCTGACCGATTCTCCCTGCAGTGAGGACACTATATATCGATTTTCAAGCATGTTTTTGATCCAGTTGCATATTATTCTGCTAATTCCTCTACCGTAAATTGAGTCGTAGAGTAATTGGGGTAGGGCATTATTAAAAGCTCCTTCAATATCGAGGAAGGCTGTCAGCGCAATTTCACCTTGTCTTAGGGATTGGCCTATTTTTCCTACGAGATTATTTAAGGTCAAATCTGTGGATTTGCCAGGTTGGTATGCATACTGGTGATGATTTAAGGGATGCTTCCTTAGATTCCCCTTTCTAATATGTCTATCTAGAATTCTTTCTAGTGTTTTCATTATGAACGAAGTTAGGCTAATCGGGCGAAAGGACTTGGGTAGGGAATTGTTCGCCACGCCCACTTTACGTATGTACACAACCCTTGCCGTTGACCACCCTAGCGGAATATAGCTCCACGCTAAACTCGCCCTTAATAACTTTATTAGGAAAGGTAGCAAGATCTCCTGTCCCTTCTGGAGAGGTACAGGAAAAATACCATCCTCGCCTAGTGACATATGGGGAGAATGAATTCACCGCGCCCATATAATAGATGATGGAGTGATCAGTTTAAAATCAACTCCCCAATCTTCCTTGTTTGGTCGTATTGTCGATCCTGTAGGAAGTGGGATTGGTTGCTGGTCATCCAGAAGCAAACTGCCGGGAAAGTGGTTCTGAAGCAGAATCTCTAAAGATTGCCTACCAGAGTCCGTAAAGGAGCCATCTGGTCGTTTTATCGAGCCAACTTCCTGTGCCGGATGTCTGGAGAGAATCTTGTGAATTCTGGTGCTGGCAGGTAGATCTGATATACTCTCACAAAACCGTCTCCAAGAATCTTTTTTGGCTTTCCTAATTTCTTTATTGTACTCAGTTAGAGCAACTCGTTTGAATTCCTAACAGCCTGAGACTTTAGCTCGATTGAAGAGTCTTCGAACTTCTTTTCTTTTTTTATCCAAGCTTCTGCTCCACCAAGGTGTACCTCTATGGTCCCTCTTCTCCTTGAGTGGGCAGTTCCCCTGGTAGGCTGTTAGAATGGCGTTTTGAATTTGTTCATTGGCCACTTCTATTTCAGCCTTGTTTTTTATAGTATCAATTGCGTTTTCCAGGTCAGATTTGAGGGAATTACAATATCCACTCCAATCTGTACGCTTTGGATCACGAAACTGAACTATGGATCTTTGCCCTATTCTCATGTCAAATCTTATGTGTCTATGATCTGAACATGAGGGCTCAGTAGAAACCTGCCAGTTAACAATCTTAGTACTAATAAATTGAGTACTGATTGTTATGTCTAAAACTTCTTTGCGCATTCTATTCACAAAAGTTGGTTCGGAACCTACATTGTTAACCGAGAGGTCCTCCCCTATTATATAATATTATATAGAGACTCACCTCGTTCATTGATGTCGTTACTTCCCCAATCCAAATGGTGAGAATTAGCATCGCATCCAATGATCAGTTGCCTGTTGTTTCTCTTGCAATAGGCGACCAAATCTCGCACTGCTGCTGGAGGAGGTTGAACTGTCCCTCTATCACCCGGGAAGTATCCAGAGCAGACTATTAGGTCCACTCTGTCATCCCCCACCGGAATTGATATTTGGGCTGCAACCACATCTGGAGTACAGAATCCTGTTAACATAAAGAACTTAATGTTATTTTTGACCAGTATGCAAGCCCGAGGTTTTCCCCCAGAGCTGCAATATATTAACCTATCAGAACAGTTTCCCAGTCCGTTTATTCGTCCTGTGTTGGAAATCCAGGGTTCCTGGATTAGTGCTATGTCTAGATTCTCCATAGCAAATCTCCTGCCAAGGACATAAGAAGCCGCTTTGGCGTGTTAGATATTTGCCTGGAGAAATGAGACATGTGACGCCATTATGTCAATGGCGTTGGTGGAGGAGGAGGGTCCTTTTCCTCGCTCCTCTTCGTGGGATTACCCTCCATTTTTTCTCTGACTATGGCGGTCTTTTTCGGCGCCTTTCCAAAAAGGGGTTTCTTCCCCTTGCCTTTAAGGGTCGTCTGCCCCATAACCGGAACCTGTTTTTGGGGTTTCGACTCCCGCAACCCCGCAAAAGCTCTCTTCGAGGAGGATTCGCCCCCCTCGTCAGACCTCGCTGTGTTCCTCTGGGGCTCCCGAGCCGCTACATTCCCCCCCACCCTCGGGGCTTTTGGGTCGGAACTGCACCTTCCCAAATCCGAAGTAGGGGCGGAACCCCATCCGCTCAAGCTCCCCAAAGGACACATCATCCATCGAAAACGTCCACGTCTGACCAAGACCAGCGTTTTCCCTGTGTAAAACAATCCACTCCAGGGTACGCAGGCAGTGGTTCATATTTTGCAGACGTTTTAGCACCTGTTCCCCCTTTAGTCTGGTGGAAGTTACATCATCAGGAATGTAGGCCACACAGATATGGGGTTTGGGTATCTCCCCCATCTGCACCAACTTGAGTCGGGCATTTTCCCAAGGACAGAGAGCGTTGACCGCTCCCTCCATCCATTGGACTGTCGTCTTGTCGGCACAGGTTAGAAGGAGCAATCCAGGCCGAAGTACACAGCTCTGGAAACGAATTTGCGATCCTTCACCCGGTAGTTTTTCTACAGCAGCCAAGACTGATTGCTGTAGAAGTTTCAGCTGCTCGTTTGTAAGCTGGACGTTAGGGTGTTCAGGATGGATGATTCCCACTCTGACACTTTCCCCCACCACTCCAAACGAACGCTTATGTACGTCTACCACTTCTGTTCGGGGTTTTTTCACCACCGATTCAGGAGTACTGCCAACAGAACGCAAGCGTTTACTGGATGAAACCTTCGAGGCAGATTGGTCTCCACTCGTTTGCTTCTCTTCCAGTTCCTTACAGACTTTGTCTAAGGCGGTTTGGTAAGGAATTCCGCTCTTAAGAAGCCGGCTGAGACGTTTTCTCGTCACACCAGCAAACCTTTTCCTTTTGTTCAGGTTAATGTTGGCCATAGCGTTTGTGGCCTCTTCACCTGAAGATTTCTCGTTCACCTCGGGAGCTTTAGGGGATGAGAGCAACACCCTTTCTTCATCCTCTGAGATGCTCGATTCCTTTGGAGGAGCAATAGACGCCACCTCCATGGGTTCGTCCGGTAAAGGACGATCGAGGGGAATGTCCCCATGGTCCACTGCGGAAAAGCCCCGCAATACCGCAGCAAGGCAAAGTACTACCGGGAGGTTGCCTGGTATCCCGAAGGCTCCGTTCACGACACCATAACCCCGGTGTCATCCAGTCTTAGGCACGGGTCGCGTAACACCTTTGACTTGGGGGATTTTATCGACTTAACTTGTCAAGATCCGCTGTGTTTTGTAAAAGCAGGGTCACCTCGTGCAGGATGCGATCGCACCCAGACGGTCTTGGTCAAAGTTTCCTCGGAGATTTGCCTGGTCCCCTCAACTTACAACCCTGGCGTCGGTGGCCTGTAGCCGACACCATAGATAAGCTAAAACCCAGATTAAAATATTTGCGACGTTGCCGGATTGTGGACGCTGACTGTCCTGTTAGAGATTTTTGTAAAATAGCAATTTTATAGGGACGCCGATAGAGGAAAGAGATCCGACGGGTTGACCGGTCTTTGAATCTTTCGCGGTGCCCCCAAGTAATAATAAGTATAAATGAACACAAAAGAATCTAAACGTAAGATTCACGACACAAGCTTATACGAACAGAAGAAGGAAACTCTTTCATAGTACAAAAGAGCAAATTAATTGCCAGACCTCCGATTAAAAAAGATCTAGATAACATGGAGAAAGTATTAAAAACTATCCAACAATTAAGTAAAGAAATGAAAGATGGCTTCGAGAACAAAACTAATCAAGAACCACAGAAAATTAAAGAAGAACTAGTACATAAGGAACAAAAATGGCACATGGAAAACAAACTACTGGAAGGAAAAATCAATAAATTGGAGAAACTGGATAAAGAAAAAAAAAGAAACAATATAATAATAAAAGGTGTCAACATGGGCACAGGAAAAGCAGGTGAAAAAGTCGGAGCACTTATTAAAACTGAACACAGAAGTTAAGGACACGGAAGCTTACGAGATAAAAAAATAATAGGGAAATTGCAAAACATTGATCAGAAGAAAATAGTAATGGAAATGAATCAAAAATTGAGAGGCTCAGACATGTACATTGAAGATGATATGACTTTACAGGAAAGAAATATACAAAGAGAGCTAAGAGGTATAGCAAAGCAAGAAAAGAACAAAGGCAATATGGTAAGGGTGGGTTACAGGAAATTAATCGTTAATGGCAAAATATATAGATGGAAGGAACTAGATAAATTTAAGGACACCAATCAATTGGAACTAACGGAAGTAGCCAACTACCAGCCAAAAAACTAGATAGAATAAATAGCAGCCTAAATACACATTTGACGAAATCAGCTACGAATAGGGACAATGAGATGGAATTTGAAATACATAAAAAAGAGACACACATAAATATTAAAATGACTACATGTAACATTCGAAGTATAAACGGTAAAGAACGGGAACTAATGATGGAATTTGATAAAGCAAAGCTAGATATTCTAGCTATCACCGAAACCGAGAAAAGGACAGGGGACTGAAGAAATGGATGGAGGAGGTGTATTAACAATGGGGTAGACAAAGAACACAGAGCAACTGAAGGAGTAGGATGCATAATAAGCAAAAAATATGCGGACAAGATAAAGGACTGGAAGTGTGTATCATAGCGTAATCTAAAAATTGAGCTTCAACTCGATAAAAAAGATAGAACAACTATAATAATAACGTAATGAAGACGAAACAATTGGAAAAAAGGAGGCATACTAGGAGGAACTGAACGATATGATTAAAAGGACAAATGGAAGAATAATAATCCTAGGAGATATGAACAGTAGAGTGGGAAAAAAAGACGATGAAAATTTAGAAGTAGTAGGAGCACATGAAGAAAAGAGAAATAACAATGGTAAAAGATTGATAAACTTCTGCGTAGAAAACAACATGCTAATAATGAATACTTTTTTTAAGCACAAAGACATACACAAATTTACAAGAGTTGTTGAAAGTAGAAAAGAAAGATCCATAATAGATTATGTTCTAATTAACAGAAAATACAGATAAGAAATCGTAGACGTCAGAGTTAAAAGAGGACCAGAAATATATAGCGATCACTACATGGTATTGTCCAAATTGTGCCTTAGAATCGACACGGATGTAACACAAAGACAAGCCACAAAGAATGCATCAAAGAAGTCAATCAGGACATATAAACTGAACGACGAAAAAGTGGCCACAAAATTCAGAAATCAAATAGAAATAGAAATAGACAGACTGCTGGTAGACACTCAGAATGCAAAACTAGAAAATCAATGGTCTAAATTTAAAGCAATAATTCTGCGCAAAGCTAAAGAAATTTGCGGAACCATTATGATAAAAAAAATAAAAAACAAACATGTTGGTGGAATGAAGAGATGAAAAAGAGCATTAAAATTAAGAAAGAATTATGGAAGATATATCTACAAAAAAAGACGCATAAATGTTACAAAGAATATAAACAACAAAGAAAAATTGTGAAGGAAATGGTACAGAGTGCTAAAAAGACGGCATGGGAGGAATTTGAAACAAAAATGGAATCTGATAGCAAGGCTAACCAGAAGCTGTTCTATAAGGTATTGAAGAATATTAGAACAAATAAGGACCAAAGCACGAGGAAAATAAAAAACAAAGAAGGAACGCTGATATCAGAGGGGCATAAAATCATGGAGAGATGGAAAGAACATTTCAGCGAACTGCTAACATCAAACAATAACGCAGCTTCACACCAAGAAGAAAAAACTGATCACTCTAAAAATAAAGCAATACCCAACATAAGTATGGACGAAATAGAAGAAACAATTAGAAATCTTAAAAAAGGCAAGGCAGCAGGACACGACCAGATTACAGCTGAAATGTTGAAATCTCTGGGACCTAGAGGAAAGGAAATGTTAAATAAAATATTGAACAACGCCTGGAACACAGGAGTAGTGCCGAGTGATTGGAAAGTAGGAATCATTCTTCCAATATTCAAGAAAGGAGACACAAAAACCTGTGAGAAGTATAGAGGTATAACATTGCTGAGCATAGTGTCGAAAACCTATGAAACGATATTGGAAAGACGCTTAAAAAGCATAACAGAGAACTCGCTAGAAGAACCCCAAAGCGGATTCAGGAAAGGACATAGTACACAAGACCATATTTTTACAATAAAGCAGATAATAGAAAAATCAAAAATTGCAGACACAGAAGTGTACCTAACTTTTCTGGACCTAGAGAAAGCCTTTGATATTATGTCGCAAAGATCAGTCTGGGATAGCCTTTAAGAGAATAAATGTTGATGATAAACTTATAAAAGGAATCAAAAGCTTGTACCAAAACAACGAAAGTTCCGTCAGAAAAGACAAAATGGAATCTGAAAAGTTTGTGATAAATGAGGGTTTAAGACAAGGCGGAGTGTTGAGCCCAACACTCTTTATACTAGCAATCGATGATGTACTAAAAATAACAGTCTGTACATCTTGGTTATTACAATTTGCGTCCTGTTGGTGTCCGGTAATGCGTTTTTGCGGATGACTTGGTGATTTGTGCCTCAACTACAGAAAAATTGCAAAATAATTTAAATCAATGGAATGATGAGCTAAAGAAAAGGAACTTGAAAATTAATACAGATAAAACAAAAGTAATGGCGATAGGCAAGGAGAACAGTAAAATTAATAAAGTAATAAACAATAAGTCGTTAGAACAAGTAGACAACTACAAATATTTAGGAGCGATAATTGACAGACGAGGAAATATGCACCAAGAAATGAAGGAGCAAATAAAAAACGCAACAAAAACGTATCACAGCTTAAACAAACCGTTTCTAGAAAATAAACAAATAAGCAGGAAAACAAAAATGACAATACATAGAACAATTTTTAGACCAATTTTGACATATGGTAGTGAACGCTGGATATTAACTAACCAATATAAAAGCAAATTGCAGGCAATCGATATGAAATATTTAAGGAAAGTCAAAGGAATCACCAGAAGAGATAAGATACGGAAGGAAGTTGTAAGAGACGAGCTGAAGGTGGAGCCAGTGATAGAACAAATAGAAAGACAACAACTAAAATGGTTCGGCCACCTAAACAGAATGAACAATGCAAGACAAGTAAAACAGGTATGGCAAGCAAGGACAACAAAGAACAAAAACAGAGGAAGGCCAAGTTAAACTTGGAATGACCAAGTGGGTACTTCATATCAGTGGACTGACATGGACAGCAGCACAAAAGAAGGCAAAAAATAAAAAAGAATGGTTAAAGTTTGTTTACAATCTATAGTGTAAATTATATCACCTTACACCTTACCTTATATATACATATATAAAGTGAAAATAAATCGTATCGTATCATATTATTATTATTATTATTATTATTATTATTATTATTATTATTATTATTATTATTATTATTATTATTATTATTATTATTATTATTATTATTATTATTATTATTATTATTATTATTATTATTATTATTATTATTATTATTATTATTATTATTATTATTATTATTATTATTATTATTATTATCAAAATCAAAATTATTATGCACTTACTCAGCAATTGCTGGTAATATTTACCTATCCCGAGCGTAAACGCAAATGGGATTAGGCTCAAAATTTACATATTTCAAAATTTTCAAACAGTATGACATGTGTTTAAAATTACCGCTTTTTGCAAGTCAATAAAAGTGTTTTTATGAAGATCGAGTTTTTTAAAAATGTCTTCAAGACTTTTGGGAATGAGTCCAGTTGATGATACGATGATTGGTACCACCTCCACTTTTTCTGCATGCCACATCTGTCCCACTTCTATGGCAAGATCGGTGTACTTTGCCATCTTTTTATTATACTTATACAAAACGTTGTTACAGTTTGGAACTGCAACATCGACTAACAGCACCGATTTAGCTTTCTTATCCACTACTACAATGTTGGGTCGATTATTCGTCACCTGTCTATCGGTGATAATGGACCTATCGTAGTAGAGTCTAAAATCTGCATTCTTGAGCACTGCCTGTGGATTGTATTTGTAATAGGGTGTATAAGTATTAAGTAGTCCATATTTGTTGGCCAGTTTCTGGTGGATAATATTACACAGCTGGTTGTGCCTGCGTAAATAATCCGTGTTGGCTATGGTTGAACATCCTGATGTGATGTGTTGTATGGTTTCCGACGTTTGTCGACACCGTCTACACTTGTCCGATGTAATAGTTTGGTCCCTAATAACAAATTTTTTGTAGTTGTTTGTATTAATTACTTGATCCTGAATGGCCATCATAAATCCTTCAGTCTCTGGGAACAGGGTACCGTCAGCAAGCCACCTATTTGATGCTATTTTATCAATGTGTGGTTGGTTTAGGTCGTGATGATGTCGACCATGTAGAGCTTTTTGGGACCATTTTACTTGTTTTTCATCATCTGTTGTTATTTCCAAGTCCATATAAGGGTCTGCTAAATTTAAAGGCGAGTATTTCTTATCTGCTCCTATGACAGACTTACGTAAATTAGATGACAGTGATTTTTTAATAAAGAAGTCTCGTAATCTATTAATCTGTTTGTTATATTTACTATATCGCATAAAGCTCTTCCTCCCTCCTTTCTCGGTAGTGTTGTTCTAAGCACTGACGATGTTGGATGGTGACATCTGTACTTTGTCATCATAGTTCGGGTTGTTCTCTGTTCTCTCGGTTAGTAATGCAAGATGTTAATATCTTGTAAAGTGTTGAAAGACATGTGATTGGTCTATTCTGCGAAGGATCCTGTGTGTTAGCTGTTTTGGGAAGCATATGGGTTAAACCATGAGTGAGAAAGGCTGGAATGTCTTCTGGATGTTAAAGAATGTGTGTAAATTCTGATGCCATTACCTCGTGTAAGCTGTCAAATTTTTTGTACCAGAAATTTTGGATATTATCAATTCCTGGAGCTTTTCAACTATTAGTTTCTTCTACGGCTTGGTTTACTTCAGCTGTTGTTATGTTATTAAACAACATTGGAGTAATATTTAGTTTGTCCGTCTCGGATTCTATCCATGGTGCACCCTCGTTGTGTTTTTGAGAATTGGACCATATTAAAGACCAATAGTCAGTAAGGTCATCCTTACTTGGAAGATTGCGGTAGTTGTTTGTTCCGGCACTACTAAGTTGTCTGTAGAACAGCTTTTCATTGGTGTTAAATAAGTGGTTTTGCTGTTTCTTTTTAGTGCATTTGACGTAACGAGACAATCGTTTGGATTTCGCCTTTAGCTTTTGCCTAAGAAGGTCCATATATAAACATAAGTGTTCCTTATACCTTGGATGTCCTGTGTTTGTTTTAATTTTCTTAAGAATTTTCTTGATCCTATTAGTTAGGCGTCTGGACGGTTTGGCGTTGATGTTAAATTCTGTAAGTTGTCCCAATTCCTTTCTTATGTCATTAATGGACTTCTCAAGTCGCTGTTGCCACCAAGGTTTATATAGCTTCTGCTTTACGGTACACTTATTGTTCGAAAACCGGACTTGTTGGTTGTGACATCGTAGCACTTTAACTGCACCACAGTAGATAAGGGTGTGTATCTCTTCCAGAGTACGGTAGTCCTTGGCACCATCCCTTAAGAGTGAATTAATGCTTGCAAGAATCCTATTGGTGTTCTTATTGGATTTGAGTTTGGGCAATAATGGTCGGTGAATTGGGTTGCTATCATCAAATTCTAATATTGCTTTAGAAAGTTCGGCAGCAGCATTTTCGTGTTCGTCAGGTTGTGTGTTACTGTCTCTGTTTGGGTTTTCATCTTGATCAATGTTTGGTGTGTCATCGCTAGTGTAGTCATCAAGTCTTATATTATCCAGCTGATCATTTGTATGTTGGATTACATTATGATCGTCTTCTGTTTGGAGCTCAAGAAGTACTTCACTTCGTATTTGTTGCAATAGTGGACCAGGTAGTAAATTTTTTTTAATAATTGTTCGACGCTGGTCAGCAATACGTTGCTCCGTAACATGTTGAAACTCCGGATATTGTTCTATAGATGCTCGATGAAGGGTGAATCTGTAAGTTGTTAAATCTGTCTCAATCTTGGTGATTTTAAAATAGGAGCGTATAATGAATGAATTTATCTCTGTAGTCCACTTCATACGCTTCCTGGGCTTTCCTGCTTTAGTGGTCATGGATGTACCGTCCTGCGATACTCCAGAAACAGCAGAAACCGGAGGAGGGAATTTGGTGTTATTTTCCTCTTGTGTTGTCGCAGTAGCCATACTCGGTGTCATGCTGCGCATGCCGCTAACCGAGGAAGAAGATGTATCACTTTTCGAACAAGCCCTTCTGTCATCAACTTGAACGAGACAAGAGTTGTAGGTGTTGCAATGGCGATTCACCTGCCGGTTCCTGAGTGATAAGTTATCGGTAACAATAGTATATTACCCACCTGGGGTAATATACTATTATTATTATTATTATGCTCTTTCTTCTCACAATTTTACTTGCGGTACACTGGTAAATCCGGATCTCAACAAGAGATCAAAATAATTTACCCCAGCACCTTTCGAAGGATATGTGCAGTGCCCATAAGTGCTAATTTCTGCAATTCACTAACTGAAATATTACCTGGAAGCACCATTAAATTTTGTTCGAGCCCTTTCCTTAATGTGCCTAAGGCTCCTATTACTATTGGCACCACTCTCGTCTTACAGTTCCACATTCTACTGATCTCAATTTCCAGATCCTTGTATTTACTGATTTTTTCCGTTTCTTTTAACATGATATTCATGTCATCTGGAACGGCTATATCAATCAACAGGCATATTTTTTCTTTTTTATCGTGCAACACAATATCCGGTCGATTTGCTAAGATAGTCCTGTCTGTTGTTATCGGGACATCCCATAGAATAGTTGAATAATCTATATTAACAACTTTGTCGGGTTGATGTTCATAATACTTATCTGGTACTTGCACCCCCAGGCACTTACACATTGACCAATGGACGTAACTTGCTACTTTATTATGCCTATGAGTGTACTCAGATGAAGGAAGTGTCGTACAACCTGCAACAATATGGCTTATATGTTCTTCTGCCTTGTTGCATAATCTGCATTTACTATCTACTGACTGTTTAAGAATATTTTTCTGGTGGTATCTGGTGTTGAGAGCCTGGTCCTGTGCTGCTATAATTAAGCTTTCTGTTTCTCCTTTAAGCCCGGAACTGCATAGCCATCTCATAGACGCATCCCTATCGACAAACGGTCTTTCCATTTCTCGAAAGAACCGCCCATGCAGCGGTTTCCTTTTCAGTGATTCTATTTTCTCTTTCTCTATGTTGTTGTTTAACTGTTGTTTTACATTTTGAGTTGTGATCTGTTGGCTAACGTAGTTTCCTAGTATTTTTTCTGCTTCTTTTTGAAGCGAATATTTAGCCTTACTGGCATCATAATCTCTAACCATCCTTGTGAATTTATCTTTGCCTAGTTTGATATACATGCTTAAGTTGACAATGGCCTTATTGTATGCTGACTCAAGCTCAGTTAAACCTCTCCCTCCGTCTCGTCTCTTAATGTAAAGTCTGTTGACGTCAGCTTTTGGGTGATGCATACCTCCAATAGTCAGGAGTTTTCTTGTTTTTCTATCCATCTTTTCTATATCTGATCTCAACCAGTCCACTATACCATAACTATAGGATACAACTGGAACAGCTAAGGTATTGATTGCTGTGACTTTGTTTTTAGAGCTTAATTCGGTTTTCAGGATCTCTCTAACTCGTCGATAGTATTCTTTAGTGATCTTATCTTTCATGTGGCAGTTATCTATACCAGAACTCTCATCTACACCCAGGTACTTATACTTTTCACCCGGCTCCATATTTCTAATGACTGTTCGATTCCCCAGCTGTATATTTTGACTTTTTATCAGTCTACCACGTTTAAAGGCAACCTTGGCACATTTGTCTAATCCAAACTCCATTTTTATGTCATTACTGAAGGTTGTGACCACGCTGAGACCTTGTTTTAGTTGTTTTTCATCTTTCGCGAACAGTTTCAAATCGTCCACATATAACAAATGACTAACCTTGTTATTATCGTCAACCTCATATCCAATACCTTTTCTATTTAGCATGTTTGTCAAAGGTATCAGTGCCATACAAAATAATAAGGGGGATAGTGAATCACCTTGAAAAATGCCACGCTTAATAGCTATATTTCCTGTTCTGATGTGACCTCCGGTGTAATAGAGCCACATCTCAGTTTTCCACTCTTTCATCGATGATTCTACGAATTGAGTGATTGTTGGACACACTCGATAGATTTTCATCACTTCAGCAATCCAAGTATGAGGCAGGCTGTCAAACGCCTTTTTGTAGTCAATCCACGCCATGCCTAAATTTCTAAGGTGTTTCTTTGCTGATGATACAACCATTTTACTTACTAACAATTGATCTTTACATCCTCTCGAAAATTTCCTACATCCTTTCTGCTCGTCTGGAGAGGTTTTATTTTTGAGTAAGTGCTCATAAATTCTATTCGTAATTAAAGCTGTTAATATTTTGTAGGTTGTTGGTAGACAAGTTATGGGTCTGTAATTTTTCGGATCCTTTGTGTCCTTGCCTTTTGAAATCAAAAAGGTGATTCCAGATGTAAACCAGACAGGAATACTTTTTGGGTCATTCATTATATCATTGTATGCTCTTGTTAGTTCACCATGTAGAGTAGTTAGTTGTTTTAACCAGAAGTTTTGCACCATATCTAATCCTGGTGCTTTCCAATTATGAGATTGTTTGATGATTTTTACCACCTCATCAATGGTGAAGCTTTGCCATAAACTTGTTTTTACATGTTCATGATTTTTCCGCTCCTGTTCTATCCAATTCGCTTCTTGATTATGGACCGCTTGATCTTCAAGGATACCTCTCCAGAACCTTGTTACTTGTTCTTCAGATGGTGGATTGATAATATCAGTTTTTTGTTGGTTCAACTGACGATAAAATCTTTTTGCATCTTCATTAAATATTTTATTCTGATGGTAGTGATTGCTTCTCTTTGTATACCTTCTTAGTCTTTGAGCTTTTGCCTGGAGTTTCATCTGCACGTTTAGTTCCAGTTCTTCTGCTGTTTGTTTCTCCGACTTGTATTTTTTTATAATCTTGTCTATTTTTTTGCAGACTTGGCGTGTGGTGACTCCTTTCTTGTATTCACAAATAATGGCTAGATCCCTTCTATATGTTTCGATGGTGTTCTGAATCCTTCTCTTCCAAGCCTGTTCTTTGTTTACAGTCGGCGCTGTTCTCGGCTTCGTCTCACCAGCAATTACTACAGCAGTTGCATACATAAGCCTGTTGATTTCAGTAAGGTTCAAACATTTGTCTCGTGTTATGTTTGCTAGGACGGTGTTAGCCAACGAGATTTGATGCCTAACATCCTTAGTTAATCTGACTTTGTTGAGTTTCTGACGCTCATTAATGCTGACTATCTCTATATCTAGCAGTTTCTTTTTCATTCGCTGCTCCATCTCCATTACGTTTTCGTTGATATCAGTTGTTGACTGAACCATTTGTTCTCGTTCATTCGTTATAGCTAACTGTATTTTTTCGGCTTGTTGAACTGTATTGGTGGGTACCGAGTAATCAGTTTGTAGCGTTCGATTGACTTTAACTCGGATTTTTTCTAGTTCGGTGTCAGTGAGCTTCTTAGAATTCACAATGAACCTTCTTTGTGTTGCTAGTTTGTTGGGGTCCATGTCTGTAAATATATCTGGGTTTCTTTCTCTCCATATTTTGAAAGTACCCTTTACAACGCCACCCTCGATGTTTTTAACTTTAGCATAGTAGAAGCACCACATTAAATCCTTGTATTACTCTTTTGTCCATTTTTGTCTTGATTGTCGTTGAGTTGTTTGGGACAATGTTGATGTTTGTTCAGATAGACCAGTTTGAGACATTGTCTCGGTTTGGGTACTACCTGATCCATTGCGAGCATTTGTGCTTGTTGATTCATGATGGTTGTTAAAATCGTCTCCAATATTTCACGCCTTGGTGCTTGCCAACCCCAGGTCAGGGGCACCAGTTCCACTGGGTCCTGGGACAGGTATGTCTGGGCAGCTCCGAACAGGAGATACCTGAACTCCCGTACCGCCTTGTTTGTTTTGGTTTCTCGTACGTACCATATTCACCATTATGGGTAAAGTGCATTTTATAGCTATTGCCAGCTTACAGGGTAATAATTCCGTCTCAGTAGAGCCCTGCCGTACCACTACTTCATTCATGGTAGTACTGAGATGGGGGGATTTATACTCTCAATGGTCCCCTTGTCCATTGTAAAGTGCTAGGGTCCGTGGTATCGCAAATTCCCAAATGTACCTTTGTACATCCCCTGCGGTAACTCGGACCCGTGGGGGCGTCACTCCCCAAGTAGAAAAACTACCCCGTGCGGGTTTATTATTATTATTATTATTATTATTATTATTATTATTATTATTATTATTATTATTATTATTATTATTATTATTATTATTATTATTATTATTATTATTATTATTATTATTATTATTATTATTATTATTATTATTATTATTATTATTATTATTATTATTTATTATTATTATCTCTCGAATTACTTCGGTATTTAATGATTGTTAACGGGCTATAGCCAAAGATAACAATAATTTTCTATATGTTATTTAATAATCTTCTAACTATTTACGGATTTTTGTATTTGTGGGAGGATATAGTGAGGAAGATTAAGCGTTTGAAGGCTATCCTGAAGGGTTTCGGGTATTACTCCAGTAGCTGAAAGGACTATTGGTACTATTTTTACTTTTTCTTGTTTCCATACGCTCTTAATTTCTTCTGCAAGTGGTAGATATTTTTGAATTTTTTCTGTGTATTTCTACTGTAGATTGGATGTGTTAGGTATGGAAAAATCTATTAGATATGTAGTTTTTGTGGTTTTGTCTGTCATCGTGATGTCTGGTCGGTTGTTGGTTCGGGTCCTGTCGGTAATTATATTTCGATCCCAATAAAGTTTGATTTTTTCGTTTTCTAATACTACTGGTGGTGTATAATGGTACCATGGTTTGTCTGTCGTTGTCAGTTTATGTTTTTTAGCAAGTTCTGAATGTATTTGTCGTCCTACTTTGTCATGTCTGTGTATGTATTCTGTCGTTGCCAAAAAACTACATCCACTTGTTATGTGGTCTATTGTTTCAGGTTGATTTTGGCACTTTCTACATATGTCATTTGGGATTGTTGGGTCTTTAATTATGTGTTTTTGGTAATTTTTTGTTTTAATTACGTTATCTTGTATAGCTATAATAAATGCTTCGGTTTCAGCAAGCAAACCCCCAGATTTGAGCCATATATTGGAAGCAGCTTTATCTATGTGTAGTTGTGTCATTTCATTTTGGTTTGATTTTCTTCTATTGTAGGTGTATAATTTGTGTTTTTAAGTTGTAATGGTGTTTGGTCTATTCCTATAATCAGTTCGTGCAGTGGGCTGTCTTATTTGTCAAAGAAATATTTCCTGAGTAAACTTATTTGCTTGTTGTGTAGGTTTTTAATATCTATAAAACCTCTTCTTCCTTCTTCTTTAGGTAGTGTGATGCGTTGTATGGCTGAATGTATATGATGTTTACGATGTTTGTAAAGTGTTGTCCTGATAAGAGTGTTAAGTGAGTCGAGTTCTGTGTCTGACCACTTAATTAAACCAAATGAGTAAGTTAGTATTGGAACTGCGTATGTATTTATAGCTATTCTTGTATTTTTACTATTAAGTTCTGTTTTTAATAGTTTATTGAGTTTTATTTCGAATTTAGTTTTGAGGTTAGATTTTATTGTTTTATGATCAGTGATAGGGGATTGATGAAATCCTAAGCATTTATATTGTTCGTTGTATTTAATAGAATTGATTTGTTGTTTGTGTTGTGTTGTATGTCCGTCATGTTCTATCAGTTTATCCTTTTCTATTGAGCATGTCCTACATTTATATAGGCCGAATTTCATGTGTATATCGTTGCTAAATGTTTCGGTAAGGTTAAGTAGTTTTGTTAGATCTGTTTTGGTGGTTGTATAAAGTTTGAGGTCGTCCATATAGAATAGGTGATTTATGCATGTTTGCTGCGTTGTTTGTTGAATGTGATTCTTTAGTGAGAATCCTATATTTGTTCTATTGAGTATATTTGAGAGTGGGTTTAGAGCAATGCAAAACCATAAGGCGCTAAGTGAGTCTCCTTGAAAGATTCCATTGTTAATATATACTGGATTGCTTCTTAAGGTTGTCTTCGTTGTAACTATGTGTAAATTTGTTCTCCATGTTTGCATGGTGGTCTTTAAAAAATTGATTAAGGTGTTGTCTATTTTATATATTTCAAGAATCTGAAGAAGCCATGAATGAGGTATGCTATCAAAAGCTTTCTGATAGTCGATGAAGGCATTGAATAGGTTAGATTTATGTTTTTTTGTGTAGTGTGTTATGTTTTGGTCTACTATTAATTGTTCTTTGCAACCCTGTGATCCTTTTCTACATCCTTTCTGTTCTTCTGTAAGTATGTGATTATTCGTTAAGTGGTCTTCAATCTTTGCTGTTATTGTCGCAGTTAATATTTTATAAATTGTGGGTAAGCATGTAATGGGTCGGTATTTTGAAGGGTCTTTAGTATCGGAGTCTTTTGGTTTAAGATAAGTTATTCCTTGGGTAAAAAAGGATGGCATTAAATCTGGGTGTTGAATTATTTTTGTAAAAAGTTCTGCAAGTTTATCATGTGTGGAGGTTAGATATTTGTACCAGTAGATTTGGATGCTATCTACTCCTGGTGATTTCCAGTGAGTGTAGTGTTCTGTATGTGCTATTTCTTCTTGTATCCAATCTGCATGTCTGTTATGTTGCTTAATGCCGGACCAGATATTTGACCAGAAAGTCTCTAATTCCTTTAAGCTATGTGTTTTTTTTACTTTCAAGCTGGTGGTAAAATGTTTTTTGGTTTTGGTAGAATAATGTATTTTGAATTTTTCTCTTTCTGCTTTTCTTATACCTTCTTAGTCTATGCGCATATGCTAGTAGTTTTTGTTTAAGTGTATCTAGGAGAATTATTAGGTTGGTTTCATTATGTTTTGTTACAATTTTTTCTATTTCTCTGTTGACTTTTGTTTTGTAATAAAACATCTCTTGCATATATGTATAGATAAGTTTAACTTCTTAATTATATCAAATACATCTTATTAGTTTAAAAGTTTTATTCAAAAAGCCCCGATTTTGGGTCACTCACTCCGACGAGTTCATAACTCTTGCTGAGTCGCCGGAGTTGGTGTGGAAATACCTAATTAACATTATTTCTAAATAATAATATGCTTAACTGAACTTAAATAACTTATTAATAAACGTAAAAAATCTACCGAGTGTTTCCTAATTAATAAATATATATAAGGAGAAAAAAAATATATTCTTCACTTAACCAATTAGACATATATTTTAACTATTATATAACTTTACCCTATTTTTGTGAACCTCTATTATACGGTTGTCTACTTTTAAAAAAATATTGGGATCTTTCTCCTAAATCACAGTATATGAACCTATATGCAATGATTCTAATTTATTTTTAATTACATTCTTTAACATTACTTTATCCCCTACTTTATATTTTACAGATTTTATGTCTTTATCATACATACCTAGATTTTCGTTTGCATTTTGATACAACCAAATTATGTTTTACATCATTACATGCTTGTTGTAATCTATACTTTAATTCGTGAGGGTAATCTTCAAAATTATATATAGGATCTATCCAAGAATTAAAATTAGAAGGGATTTTTACAAGTTTTCCGAAAATAAGTTCGTAAGGGGTATATTTTGTTTCAGTATCTACCGTTGTGTTGTAAGCAAAACACCAATACGGAACCCAAGAACTCCATGCATTCTGAAATTTTGCAACTTGAATTCGCAAATAAGCACCCAAATTCTTATAAGAGTTCTCAAGAGCGCCTAGTGTCTCGTGATGATACGCGGTCGAATTAAGTTTCTTAATTTGTAAAATTTGACAGACTTCTTTAAAAATACACGCCATAAATTCAGTACCTTGATCTGAGACAATTTCATCTGGAATGCCGTAACGTAATATGAAATTATTAGTTAGTGTAGTTGCCACTGTATTAGCTTCCTTGTTTTTTAATGGATATGCCTCTACAAATTTAGTTAACTCACACTGTATCGTTAAAATATATTTATTATTTTCTACATCTTCTTGGAGTGGACCAACTAAATCTATAAAAATTTTTTGAAATCCTGATGAAGCAGTTGTGGTTATAGAAAAAGGTTCTTTATTTGGATTGAAATGTTTACACCTTTGACAATGGTCGCATCTTTTTACAAAACTTTCTACATCCTTATTTAAATTTTGCCAAAAATACTTTTTTTTAATATTATTGTACATCCTGTTTATACCTGCATGTCCTCCAGTAGGGAGAATATGAAAATCATTTAGAATAATTTGTCTAGTCTCATTATCTAAGATATTTTCTACATCTTTTATAATAGATATTTTGATACTTATATTTTTAATCTCGTTACGGAATTTCATTAACAATTTAATTATTTGTGCACTTTTTTGATTCTTTAAAATAATTAATTCCGGAATTTTATTTTTATTATAAATATATCTCAGGTCTCTCAACATCGTACCTAAGTCTGATGAAGATCGAGGATCCTGATAAAAATATATAATACGCGAATCTTTATCACATATTAAGTTTCCAACTATATAATTATGTTTTTTATTTTTACGTACTAAATTGTCGAATTCCTTTTTTGAAATTATATTTAAACTAAACGAATCTTTAGGCGGTTTCAATAATTCTAAAACTCCAGGGTGATCAATCCTTTCGTCAGAATCATCTTTGAAACTACTTAAAAATTTTTTTTCGATGTTTTTTGATTGTGCTCTTGTGGTAACAAAAATTGAATCGCACACCTCTTTATTTAATTTTTTTAGTTCTTCTGAAGATATATCGATACGTGATAGCGCGTCCGCTACAACATTATCTTTACCCTTAATATATTTTACTGTAAAATCGTATTCTTCGAGAATGAGTCTAAATTTAATTAATCTACTGCTGGGATTTGTCATTCCAAATAAATAAACTAACGGTCTATGGTCGCTCAAGATCAAAAATTTTCTACCAAATAGGTAAGGTCTAAAGTGTTTTACTGCGAAAACGATTGCTAAAAGCTCCTTCTCGATAACGCTATAGTTTTTCTCGGCTTTATTAAGAGATCGACTTGCAAATGCAACAGATCTATCATCTGAATTAGATAGTACAGCACCTAATGCATAATTTGATGCATCGGTTTTAAGTATAAATTCATTTTCTGGTGCAAAGTTTGGATATTGTAGAACCGGTGGATTACTTAGAGCCTTTTTTTAGATTTTCGAAAGAATTTTGACAATCGTTAGTCCAAATGAAAGGGACATTTTTTCTCGTGAGATAATTTAAAGGTTGAGCAATTTTTGCACAATTTTTTACATATTTTCTATAGTTGTTAGTAAAAGCAACGAATCTTTTAACCTCTTGAGAATCTTTGGGCAGTGGAAATCTTTGAATAGCTTCTATTTTAGAAGAACCAGGATAGACACCTTCTGCAGATATTTGGTGACCTAAGTAAAGAATTTCTTTTTTCAAAAATTCACATTTATTTGGATTTAATTTTAAATTAACCTGTCTTAATCTTTGAAAAACTTTTACCAAATTTTTATGATTAATTAAATTATTTGCAAAAACTACTAAATCATCAAGATAAACGAAACAACATTCGTAGTTTAGTCCCGACATTGCAATTGTCATTGCCCGTGAAAATGAACTGGGACTTGTTTTTAATCCCATGGGGAGTCGAGTCATTTGATATTGACCTCTATCGGTTGCAAAAGCTGTATATTTCCTGCTATTTTTGTCTAGTTCGATCTGATAATAACCCTGAGATAAGTCAAGATGAGAAAAATACATTGCTCCTGATAATGAGTCCATAATTTCAGATATACAAGGCAATGGAAATTTATCATGCTCTATTTGCTGGTTTAATTGTCTATAATCTATCACAATTCTAGCCTTTCTAACACCATTTTCATCAAAACCCTTTTTAGGAACAATTAACAAAGGTGATTGAAACTCTGACCTACATTCCTCTATAATCCCGTCGCGAAGCATTTTATCTATTTCATTATGAATTTGTGTTTTTTGTGCATGTGGCAGTCTGTAAGGTTTAATAAAATGTGGTTTTGTTGAATTTTTAAGTATAATTTTTTCTTTATAAATGTTGCACACCGTGAGCGGATCATTTTCAAGCTGAAATACGTCTGAATATTTTACTAAAATTTTTTGTAATGAATCTCTTTTGTCCGAATTCAAATGCTGGAAATTTATTGAATTTAATAGTTTATCTGCTCTACTGACAGAATTTGTTGGCTTTGCTTTAAATTCGCATAAATTATAGTAATCTATTGTTTCTAATTTTGGATTAAAATTTTTTAAGATAACTTCTTGATCTCTAACATTTAAAATTTTAATACGGATAATATTTTGGTTAGAACGAACTAAAGCTCCCGCTACAAAGACTCCTTCACACAGTTCACCCGGCAGAACAACATAATCTCCGTCGGTTTGAACTTTAAAATATTTAACTATTTCGCATCTACTAGGAATTGATATATACAATTGTTGTTCCGACACAAGAGGAATTACTTGTCTGGTCTTATATAAATTAAATGAGAATAAACACTTTTCATAGTCTATCGTAGCTCCGTAGTTATAAAAGAAATCTGATCCCAAAATACCGTGCATTTCAATGTCATTTGCAAGGCCGTCTAGGAGTTGAAATTCCTGACAAAGTTTTATTTTATTTATTTGTAATGAGAGATGTACTGTGCCAACTGATACTACTGACCCACATAATCCATTAATATGCATTTTCTTTGATGAATTAATTCTTTCGCTAATAACTACTTTATTTTTAAAAATTACACTTACACTAGCGCCTGTATCAAGTAAAAATATTAGTTTATTACCATTATAAAATAAATTAAAAAAATTCAATCCATTTAAAGCAAAAATATTATAAAATGTTTCTGAATTAGTTTTGGTCACGAAAAAATGGTTGAGATATTTGAGGATTTTCTGAATATTCACCACTTATATTAGCATTTGAATTATTTATGTGAAATACCCTTCTATTATTATCTCTGCTATTGAACGTATTATTATTATGCCTACCTCTAAAATTATTTGATCTATAATTGGTACCCCTATAAGAATTTCTGTTACCATTGTTTCCTCTAAAGTTATTTTCTCTAACATTATTTGGTTTAAAATTATTTCCTCTACTATTATTACCCCTAAAACTATTACCTCTAAAATTCTTATGTTCTCTTATCTGATAGATTTGGTCATTACTTTTGCAACAGTTTTTAAGTTCTTTTTCTTTTGCACCTTGAATTGCTTGACTTAAATTTGTATAATTTCGTGCTTTAACAATTATTTGTAAATTATTATTTCTTAGCCCATTTGCAAAAGTATTGATTGCAATCTTTTCGTTAAGTTGATTTGAAATATTACTATGACTTAAATTATCGCCAGCTTGAGTAAGTGTTAGCTCTGCTAATAACTTTTCTAACGTTTTTCCAAACTGATCAATAGTCTTTGACCCTTGTTTAGCATTGTGTAATTGACTAGCTAATGATGTTTCAGATTTTTTGGTTATAAAATATTTCTTTAAATCATTTACTAGAGCCCCATTATCAGTGTAAGTTTTATTTAATCTAATTTTTGCATTTTCACTTAAACTTTTCTTTAAAATATAAGTAGTTAATAATATTTTACTATTTGCATCAAGCATAGAATCAAGTTGTTTGGTTACAGTTTTAGAACCGTCCATAACCGGTAGCAGACTTGCCGCTTTTCTTAAATCGAATTTTTCCGTCATTTTATTAATTGAACAATCTAAATTTGATACACTATTACCCTGTACAGTTTGCTCAGTATGCTGCAAAAACTGTAATATTTCTGTTAAATTATTTTCTATTGCATTAATTAATTTTTCTATTGTAATAGCAAGTTCTTTAATATTAGTTTTAATACAAAAATCTATGTCTGATTTATTAAACAAATCTTTTAAATTCTTATAACTATTTTTACACTTAGCTAAAGTTTCTAACTTACGATTTGTAACACATATATCTGTCCTTCTTTCAGTATTGTCTTTTATTAAATTCTTATGAAACACTTTTAGTTCTTCAGCAAAATTTTGGAATTGCCCTTCTAGATCCATTCATTTTATACTTAATTGCAAAACCTAAAAATAAAATCTTCTCTATCTTCTTAAACTAACTCTTGGCTCGCCCTTATATGTCTGTCGATTTTTCTTTCTACCATATTTTTACATTTGCGGTATAAATATGCTAATACTATAAGAAAATCCAATGTAATAAATATAATATCCAGTACCTCCTTTACTCCATTGGATTGAGTATTATTTGTTTGGCCTCCACTGTTACCAGCTTGTGCAATTATAACTTCCTCTTTGGATTCTTGTTGTCCCATTTTATTTATTAAAAATAACAGAGTAGCCCATTAACATCAACCAAAGTGATAACGCTGGACTGGCAGGATCGCCATGTAATAAAACATCTCTTGCATATATGTATAGATAAGTTTACCTTCTTAATTATATGCATGCAAATACAAATACAAATACAATTACAAATATAGATATAAATACCATTACAAATATAGCGCTATATTACAGTTTTTTTGGTGTTATTGTTTATATTTTCTGATATTTTAGCTATTTCTTGTCTGGTTGTCTTAACTTGTTTTTCAAGTCTTTGCTACCAGGGTGGTATATAATTATTACTTTTCCTGTGATAATTGTGGTCTACTATTTTTTGATTATTAAGAGAAAGTGCAGTAGATTGTTTATAACTGTTCGGTTTTATTCAACAATTCATATTTTGTTACCGCTACGCCTATGTTCGGTTGTGTATATACTTTATAGACGTTACGCCTATGTTTCTTCACCCCTGCCGGCCTCTCAGCGAAGGGTGCGTCGGCCGCAGTCAGCGATGCATTAGCATTTTTGAAACGAGAGAGAGCACATCAACGAAGCTTACATTTGTTTTACTCACGCTCTACTCTTTTAAACAAAATTGTAAACCTAGTTAAAATTAATAAAATTAGTTATTAAAGTTAAAGGTGTTTAAATCAATGTAAGATATATTTGGAACCACCCTATATGCAAGGTTCGTCAGAGGAATCTCAAAACGAGCGTTATGTGTTAGATAAAAACAAACACAAGCTGGGTATCGAAAAAAGGAAAGGACAACGATGAGGGTTGAAGGGGTCAGGTAGTTTTAGTTATCAACAAGACGTGGAATAGAAACAAGCTGAATACTAAATAATATACGAGATTGTTAGATTATTAGTTTTTGTAGAGACAATAAAATATAGTTTCGAATATAAGAGATTATTTATTTCTTACATCAACGATAGCAATTTCGACCCAGTTTGAATGTAAAATACAGTGCACTAATAAACACACAAAACAATAACGTCGATTGTTTTAGATGTCATTTTATTTTGTTTTAGTTTAGGTAGTCTGGGTCTTGTTGTCGGTTCGTATTCTTTGTATTTTCGTATTGTCTCGTCGAATATCTTGATTATTTCATCGTTAGGCGTAATTTCTTGTATTAGTTCTGGATCTGTTGCTATGTTTGGTTCTGAGTTTGTATTTTTATTGGTATTTTGGTTGCTATCAGTACTTTGTCTTAGATTTTTATTGTATTCGTTTATAGTGTTTAATTGATAGTCACTTTCTATATGTTTTTCTTTTATTTCTTCTAGTATGTGTTTTGGTATTCTTTTGTTTGATATTATAACGCGTTTTTGGTCAGCTATTCTTTGCTCGGAAAGATGTGATAGTTCGGGGTATTCGGCTGTAAATCTTTTATGTAGTTCTTTTCTGTAGCCTATTGCTAATGTTTCTCCTTGTGTTATTTCATAATAGATTTCCATTATTCTTCTATTGAGTGATTCTGTCCATACCATTCTTTGTTGTGATTTTGTCTGGGTGTTTGGCTTGTGGGTACCATTGTTTTGGGTTTGAGGCGGGTTTGTGTCAATTGATGTTGATGGTTGTTGTGTGTCGTTTGATGTTAATGGTATGTCGTTTGTTGGAGGTGTATTATTGTCTATTGGGTTTAATTGTTGTTGCGTATTTGTGGTTGAACGTTGTAATTTGTTTTTCACTTCATCTAGTATATTTCTAATTATTGATGTTGGTAATCTATTGTTTACAATTATTGACCTGCGTTGGTCTGCAACTTTTTGTTCGGTAAGTTGGTCTCTAAGATGTGGATATTTATTAATAAATAAATGGTATAATTCCTGTCTATATCCTAAAGTCTGTGATTCTGCTTGGGTGACAATGTAGTAGCAACGTATGAGCTCTTTATTCATATCTTCGGTCCACTTCATACGTTGTCGGGTTTTACCTGCCTTGGTGGTTGTCAGCTGAAAACCTGACAAAACACTTTCGGCATTATTAGTGGTTGTAGCAATTGAAGAAGGTGATGATATATTAAGATTAGGTGGATTTATAGAAGGGGAAATAATTGTATGTGCTGACAAGGGTGATGAAGGAGGTGTTGTATATGGTTTTGGTAAGGGGGGTAGGGATGAGGTTGGAAATTGTATTGGGGAATGATTACATTCGGCTGTAGTATATTTTTTGGTGGGAGCCCGCCTGTTCAACTCCAGACCGCCGATGGTTCGAATGCTGTCGCATTCAGCATCAGCTCCGAATGCGCCCCGACGATCTCCGGGAAGCGACTGTAAATTATACTTTTTACCAGTTTTATTCTCCATATTATGTAATGGGTCGCCATTGCCCCGTTTTTCACCTGACCTAAGTGGAATAAATGCAAGTGTCTACCTCTCACGTGACTTCATGTTTGGTACAGACTTGGGGTTGGGCTTTAAGAGGCCACATGCCACCATTTTCCCTTGGTAGCCTAGGTAACTCGGACCCGTGGGGGCGTCACTCCCCAGATAGTAAAACTACCCCGTGCGGGTTTATTATTATTATTATTATTATTTTTTTATTTATTTATAGAGGCTTCAACTGCAGTGGTTATTTCGCCTCTTTTATTCTCTTTCTCTGACGTTTTCATATCTTGGCAAAGATTCCTATGTCTTTGCAAAATTTGATTGTGTTTTCAATATTATTAATTTCGCACAAATTGTCTGATAGTAATGGTTTTATGTTGTGTTTCTTACGCTTAACGTTATATAATGGACACTGACATATTATATGTTCCACGGTAAGGTTTCTGCTGCAGCGGTTACATTGTGGTGCCAATTCCCCTTTTAAAATATATTCATGCGTTAGTCCCGTATGACCTATGCGAAGTCGATGAATCTTAACCATTTTTTCTCTATTTAATGACTTTAATGAAAATATATTATGGACAGAATTCTTTATATTTACAAGTTGTGTGCTGACATTTATCCATCGTTGTTGCCATTCTTCTGCAATGTTTTTCTTTAGGTACGTTTTTGCATCATAAGATATTATCATATCCACATCTATATCTATTTTTTCGGCAGCTTGTCGTGCAGCTATATCTGCTGCTTCGTTGCCCGGAATACTTGCATGGCTGGGAACCCAAATAAAAGAGACTGAGACCTTATTATCACTCAGGTATTTTACAAGTGATGTACACACATATTTGTAATGGCACTCAAACAATCACTGACAATGAGGAATTTTTTCTCTTTTATACAATAAAGAAGTGCTTGCCAGAGGGCATACTGCCCAGCAAATTTAGCAGATGTCATGGAATTAAGTGACCAATCGTGTACCTCTCCTCTCACAACTCTAGCAGATCCTACGCCTTTGTCTGTCTTTGACCCATCCGTGTAGATTATTTCATGATCTGGATACTCTCCAACTATGTTATAATATTCCTGGACGTAGATGTTACTGGGAGTACATTCTTTTCTTAGATGTAATAGGTCTTGTCTAAAATTCAATTCCGATATTAACCCTGGTGGTATCTCTTTTATTCCATCATATACAATGGGGGGTAATATAATATTCTTCTTTTGAATATGTTCAGAAAATCTTACTACTGCTGGACGGGTCATTGTAGGTCGATTTTGATAGTGCTGATAATTTTCTAATAATAAAGCATTATTGATATGGTTCTGTAAAGCCTTAATTTTCACCATGTAGTTTGTTAATAAAAATTTTCTTCTAATCGAAAGAGGTGTCAGTCCAGATTCGCAATAAAGGCTTTCGGATCGAGTGGTTGGAAAAGCTCCTATACAATAACGGATGGCTACATTATGAATATTGTCTAGAGTACCTAAGTTTGATTTACTAGCTGAAGAGTATGCAATACAACCATAATCAATGCGTGATAGTATCAATGTCTGATATATTTTAATTAATGCTTCAGGTTCGGATCCCCACTTGGTATGCGCCAATACTTTTAGGATATTGATTTGTTTTAGGCATGTATTTTTTAAAGCAGATAAGTGAGGTTTCCAAGTAAGTGATCTGCCGAATAAAAGACCTAAGAATTTAACTGTGTTATTACAATTTATCGGAAGGTTATTCAAATATAAGAGAGGGTCATAATGAGGCTTTCTTTTCCGACAAAAATAAATACATTTAGTTTTTTCTTCTGAAAATTTGAATCCAATATTCATACCATTGCTAACAATTTGATTGATTGCTAGTTGCATTTCCTGCACTATTTTACCAATTGATTTTCCTGAATAATATATTGCTAGGTCGTCAACATAAAGACATTTAGATATATATTCTGGCGTATTTAATGCAATATTATTTATAGCAATGGCAAATAAGCAGCAACTAAGTGTCGATCCTTGTGGGACACCATTCTCAAGCAGTTTTATGTTCGATACTTGATTGCCAACTCTCACTTGGAAATATCTATCAGACAGAAAAGATTTTATAAACACAGGTAAGTTGCCTCTGATTCCTAGATTAAATAAATTTTGCATGATGGAATACCTCCAGGTCATATTGTATGCACTTTCTATGTCAAAAAAGACTGCACCTAAATGTTCATTTCTAGAAAAGGCATTCTGTACAGCATGCTCAAGCTGGACCAGATGATCTGTGGTTGAGTGCGATTTCCTAAATCCCGCTTGATATGGAACAAAAAAATTATTTTTTTCTAGAAACCATTGTAGCCTATTATTTACCATCTTTTCCATTATTTTTGCCATGAAACATGTTAGGCTAATGGGTCTGTAGCTTGAAGGATATAAAGGGTCTTTTTCAGGTTTAAGTATTGGTATGACAATCGCTATTTTCCATTCTTTTGGATAGATACCAGATTGCCATATTAAGTTGTAAAGTGCTAGTAACGCCGATTTCATTTCAGGTGATAAGTTAGCGATCATGCTATTACATATTCCATCAAGACCGGGAGCGGACCTTCTTAATGTATTTAGACAATTATCGAGTTCTTCTTTAACAAATTCAGCATTGTAATCTAGTTTGTGGTCCGTCTGAAAGGAGAGTATAACTTCTCTGAGTTGTTTTGTCTCAAGAAATTCGGAATTATAGTTTGTTGAGCTACTTATCTTGTGGAAATAATGTGCCAGAGAATTAGCTATACACATTTGATCATCACTAATGTAATTTTGCTCGGTTTTTAGGTAGTGTATTGATCGGTTTTGATATTTACCACTTATAGCTTTAATTTTAGACCATGTTTCTTTAATATCTGAGCTAGAAGTGATACTAGATGTGTATTCGTTCCAAGATTGTTGCTTACTTTTCAAAATTGTTTGGCGTCTCATTGCTCGAGCCTTTTTAAAAGCAATTAGATTTTCAACGGTGTTAGTACGTTGATAAAGTCTAAAAGCTTTTTTTTATTTTTTATTGCTGTTTTTACTTCAGCATTCCACCATGGTATAGGTCGCTTTATAATCGAATCACCTGTTCGTGGTATACTTACTTCTGCAGCACTTAAAATATCTGTTATTGATTGTACATCAATATTTGTTGGCACTTTCAAATTCTCCCGAAAACAATCCCAATTTGCACGTTCTGTAACATCTTTTTACACAACTTGTTACAGGTCTGGTAATATCTGTGTCAATAATAATTGGAAAATGGTCACTATTATGAAGATCATCATGGACTTTCCAATCAAGATGTGGAACTAATTCCGGTGTGGCAAAGCTGAGGTCGATTGCATCAAACGTTCGAGACCGAGGGTTGTGATAGGTAGCTTTTCCAGTGTTGAGTAATACAATATCAATTCTATTTAACCAATTTTTAAGCATTCTTCCATTTGTATCAATTTAAGATGATCCCCATATTGGATTGTGTACATTTAGGTCACCGACAAGAATGAATGGTTTCGGAAGTTGTTGTACAAGTTGCTCCAGATCTTCAATTTGCCACAACCTGTCCGGCAGGTACAAGTTACAAATCGTGAGTTTATTAGGAAGGTTCATCGTTACAGCAATGGCTTGTAAGTTAGTATTAAGTGTAACTTGAGTGAAGTGTATATTGTTCCTAATAAGGATCGCGACACCTCCACAAGCCCTTTCTCTATTTATGTAATCCTTTCTTAATACATTGTAACCCTTTAATAAATACGGTTGGTTTAATTTTAAATTTGTTTCTTGTATACAGAGACACATTGGTTCAAAATCGTTCAAGAGAATTTTCACATCAAATCCGTGTTTAATGATACCTCTACAATTCTACTGCAAAATACTATTTTTTGATTTATAGGTTGTATCTGACATAAAAAGTAAGAAGAATATTATTTCTCCTGAATTATATGTAAATAAATCAGTTATTTATATTGGTAATTATAAATTCTTAAAAAAAGAAATATGGTCGAATAACTAACTAAATAGACAAATAAATAAATAAATAAATGCATAAATAGATAATAAATAAATAAATAAATAAATAAATAAATAAATAAATAAATAAATAAATAAATAAATAAATAAATAAATAAATAAATAAATAAATAAATAAATAAATAAATAAATAAATAAATAAATAAATATATACATATATCACAGCCTCTCTCAGTTATCTTTTGGTGGTTTACGGGGTTTCCCCGCTGGCCATCCCCTTCTTTTTCCTATGTAGACTCGCATCAGATTCCTCTGATTCTGACACCAGATCTGGGCTAGGTGTTCTAATACTATTTTTACGTTTTCCTTTAGTACATACATCACTTTCATGTTTGTCTGTCGATGCTACAGGAGTCGAGGGCTTTTTAAAAGCGGACGTATCTTTTACTGTTCTCTGTTATTGGAAGTACTGCTTTAATAGCTTCTAAAAGAGGTGGAAGAATTTGATCAATTAGAGATTGCGTATCTACCTTAGCGTGTGGTGCTGTTATTTTCGCATACGATACTCCAGGTACTGGTGTCTTAACTACAACTTTATTCTTAGCTTCCATGTAACTTATATTTTCCTTTGTTTTGATTTCCTGAATTGCAGCCTCAGTTTTATAACTGGGACAATCTCGAGAACTAGCCAAATGGTTACCATTACAATTTACACATACTATGGTCTCTTGACAGGGTTGTCCCTGATGTGGGTCTTTACCGCAAACGCATATTTGTGGTTTTTCGCAACGAACAGTGGTATGACCAAATTTTTGGCATCTGAAACATCTTAGGGGAGGTGGAATGTATAAACTAACTGGTAGGTGATGTATACCGGCTATTATTCTTTTTGGCAAATTAGGGGTATTAAATGTAACGATATGATTAGGGGTATTCTTGAGCTCACCATTAATTCTAGATTTAATTCTCCTGACCTCAATAACTTTTTGATCCCTTAATTCTTCTGTGATTTCTTCTAAAGAACAATTTAATAAATCACGACAAAATATTACTCCTTTAGATCTATTTAAATTTTTGTGGGGTATTACTTCAACATTGAAATCTTCCATTCTTTTAATTTCAATTACACGTTTAGATTGTGATGCAGACCAGAAGTCCATGGTTTATTTTCTTGATAGATTTTAATTCTCCAACTAAACCATATAACAATTTGTGTATAAGAAAAGGGCTAATTAATGTAAACTCTCCATCAGTTCTCTTAATGATCAGAAACCGGGGGGATCCCGCCGTCTCCTGATTCATTTTTCTTGTTCCAGTAACTGTAGAACATGCAGCAGCCTGGTTCCCTACCGCCGGCATAGTTTTTTTAACACCTGATGTCAAATTGCCCCCCCCCCCAGAATCCGTGGGGCAGACCGATAACATGAAGTGATCGGTGTGGGATTCTGTGGCTTCGCCACTACCCACCTGGGGTACGTTTAAAGTTTGATCTGACATACCATTGGCTACCCCTTAATCGCAGAGGTCACACGGGCTCAGGTACCTCGGGATTGCCACACCCGTACTCTCAAAGGAAAGCCCCTGAGGGTACTACCATTTTACCTTGGTAGTCCAGGTAACTCGGACCCGTGGGGGCGTCACTCCCCAGGTAGAATATTATTATTATTATTATTATTATTATCATTATTATTTTATTATTATTATTATTATTATTAGTATTATTATTATTATTATTATTATTATTATTATTATTATTATTATTATTATTATTATTATTATTATTATTATTATTATTATTATTATTATTGTTATCCAAAGACTTATGCACTTACTCAGCTATTGCTGGTAATATTTACCTATCCCGAGCGTAAACGCAAATGGGATTAGGCTCAAAATTTACATATTTAAAAATTTTCTAACAGTATGACATGTGTTTAAAATTGCCGCTTTTTGCAAGTCAATAAAAGTGTTTTTATGAAGATCCAGATTTTTAAGACTGTCTTCAAGACTTTTGGGAATGAGTCCAGTTGATGATACGATGATCGGTATCAACTCCACTTTTTCTGCATGCCACATCTGTCCCACTTCTATGGCAAGATCGGTGTACTTTGCCATCTTTTCATTATACTTATACAAAACGTTGTTATTGTTTGGAACTGCAACATTGACTAACAGCACCGATTTAGCTTTCTTATCCACTACTACAATGTCGGGTCGATTATTCGTCACCTGTCTATCGGTGATAATGGACCTATCGTAGTAGAGTCTAAAATCTGCATTCTCTAGCACTGCCTGTGGATTGTATTTGTAATAGGGTGTATAGGTATTTAGCAGTCCATATTTGTTGGCCAGTTTCTGGTGGATAATATTACACAGCTGGTTGTGCCTGCTTAGATAATCCGTGTTGGCTATGGTTGAACATCTTGATGTGATGTGTTGTATGGTTTCCGATGTTTGTTGGCACCGTTTACACTTGTCCGTTGTAATAGTTGGGTCCCTGATAACAAATTTTTTGTAGTTGTTCGTATTAATTACTTGATCCTGAATGGCCATCATAAATCCTTCAGTCTCTGGGAACAGGGTACCGCCAGCAAGCCACTTATTTGATGCAATTTTATCAATGTGTGGTTGGTTTAGATCGTGATGATGTCGACCATGTAGAGCTTTTTGGACCCATTTTACTTGTTTTTCATCATCTGTTGTTATTTCTAAATCCACATTAGGACCTGCTAAATTTATAGTGGAATAATTTTTATCAGCTCCTATAACAAATTTGTGTAAATTAGATGACATTGATTTAGTGATAAAGAAGTCTCGTAATTTATTTATCTGCTTGTTGTGTAGATTGATTATGTCACATAGAGCTCTTCCTCCCTCCTTTCTCGGTAGTGTTGTTCGGAGTACTGACGATGTTGGATGGTGATATCTGTGCTTGGTCATCATAGTCCTTGTTGTTCTCTGAATATCTTCCAATTCAGTTTTTGTCCATCGTAGAATCCAAAACGAATAAGTTAACACAGGTACGGCATATGTATTAATTGCTTGGTTAAGGTTTCCTGCGTTCAGTTCGGATTTTAGTAATGAACTTACCCCCTATGTATACTGATCCTTGATTTTGAACTTGGACTGTGTTTGGTCTAACAATCTGGCTTGTTGAAATATCAAGTATTTATAGGTTTCCCCATTCTGCATGGCAGCGATTATATCTCCATTAGGTAGCGCCACATCCCCATTGACAATTTTTCCCTTTTCGATGTTTAAAGTACGGCACTTATCTAAACCAAATTCCATGTGTATATCACTGGAGAACCTTTCGGTTATATCCAGAAGATGTTGAATTTGTTGTTGATTAAAAGCAAACATTTTTATATTATCCATATAAAGTAGATGGGAAACAGTGCAGTTGGTGTTTCTATTAGTCTTAAGATTAAAGCCATATTTTTTGTCGTTGAGCATGGTAGACAGTGGATTTATTGCCAAACAGAACCAAAGTGGACTAAGTGAATATTTCCCTGCGAATAACAATTTCGTTAGTCTTAATATACTGACCGTTAATGTTTACCTGAAGGCTTGCTTCATCGAAATTTCAAGAAAAGTAACTATGGTGGGATGTACTTTATAGATGTTTAAAACACTTATGAGCCAGGAATGTGGTACGCTGTCAAATGCCTTACGGTAGTCTACAAAAGCAGTCGAGATGTTGCGATATTGCTTTTTCGCTTGCCTAAGGATCACAGAGTCAATAACAAGTAGTTCTTTGCATCCCTGGTGACCACGTTTACATCCCTTTTGCTCCTCTGCCAGGATGTTGTTTTGATCGACATGCCTATAAATTCGGTTAGTAATGCAAGATGTTAGTATCTTGTAAAGCGTTGGAAGACATGTGATTAGTCTATACTGTGAGGGGTCCTGTGTGTTAGCTGTTTTGGGAAGCATATGGGTTAAGCCATGAGTAAGAAAGGCTGGAATGTCTTCTGGATGTTGAAGAATATGTGTTAATTTTGATGCGATTATCTCGTGTAAGCTGTCAAATTTTTTGTACCAGAAATTTTGGATATTATCAATTCCTGGAGCTTTCCAACTGTTAGTTTCTCCTACTGCTTGGTTTACTTTAGCTGTTGTTATGTTGTTAAACAACATTGGAGCAATGTTTGACTTATCCTTCTCAGATTGAATCCATTCGGCACCCTCGTTGTGTTGTTGAGGATTGGACCATATTGAAGACCAATAGTCAGTAAGTTCATGCTTACTTGGGAGATTATCGTTGCTGTTTGTTTCTACGCTACCCAGTTGTCTATAGAACAGCTTTTCATTGTTGTCAAATAAGTGATTTTGTTGCTTCTTTTTAGTACATTTAACGTATCACGTATCGAGACAATCGTTTAGATTTGGCTTTTAGCTTTTGTCTAAGAAGGTCCATATATGAGCATAAGTGTTCCTTATGTCTTGGATGTTCTGTGTTGGTTTTAATTTTTTTAAAGATTTTCCTGACCCTATTAGTTAAGCGTCTGGAGGGTTTTGTGCTGGTTTTAAATTCTGTAAGTTGTCCCAACTCCTTCCTTATGTCATTAATGGACTTCTCGAGTCGCTGTTGCCACCAAGGTTTATGTTGCTTCTTCTTTTCGGAACAATTTTTGTTCGGAAACCGGACTTGTTAGTTGTGACTTCGTAGCACTGCAACTGCACCAGAGTAGATAAGGGTGTGGATTTCTTCCAGTGTTCGGCAGTCCTTAGCACGATCACTTAAAAGTTGATTAAAAAGTGCAAGAATTCTATTGGTGTTCTTATTTGATCTTAGCTTGGGCAGTATTGGTCGCTGATCTGGGTTGGTACCATCAAATTCTGCTATTGCTTTAGAGAGTTCGGCAACAGCGTTTTCGTGTTCGTCTGTTCGTGTGTCATTATCTATGATATCGTTTTGATCCATGTTTGGTGTGTCCTCGCTAGTGTGGCCATCAAGTCTTATATTATTCAGCTGAACATTTGTATGTTGGATTACATTATGATCGTCTTCTGTTTGGAGCTCAAGAAGTACTTCACTTCGTATTTGTTGCATTAGTGGACCAGGTAGTAAATTGTTTTTAATAATTGTTCGACGCTGGTCAGCAATACGTTGCTATGTAACATGTTGAAACTCCGGATATTGTTCTATAAATGCTTGATGAAGGGCGAATCTGTAAGTTGTTAGATCAGTCTCAATTTTAGTGATTTTAAAATAGGAACGTATAATGAATGAATTCATCTCTGTAGTCCACTTCATACGCTTCCTGGGCTTTCCGGCTTTAGTGGTCATAGATGTAACGTCCTGCGATACTCCAGAAACCGGTGAAAGAGATTTGGTGTTATTTTCCTCTTCTATTGTCGCAGTAGCCACACTCGGTGTCACGCTGCGCATGCCGCTAACCGAGGAAGAAGATGCATCATTTTTCGAACAAGCCCTTCTGTCATCAACTTGAACGCGTCAAGAGTTGTAGGTGTTGCCATGTCGATTCACCGGACGATTCCTAAGTGTTAAGGGATCGGTAACAATCGAATTACTGCTCCCCCCAGAATCCGTGGAGCAGACAGCCGACATACCAGGTACACCGGCCGTGTGGGATTGTGAGCGTAGTACTCTACCCACCTGGGTATTATTATTATTATTATTGTTATTATTATTATTATTATTATTATTATTATTATTATTATTATTATTATTATTATTATTATTATTATTATTATTTTATTATTATTATTATTATTATTATTATTATTTTTTTTTGTGCGTATGGGCATCAACTACTTCGAATTATTAGCCCATAGAAAGGTGAAAGTGGTTTCCTTTTTTCCTAAATATACAATTTAGTTAATCTAAGAAAGGAAAGTACTTTTTTTGCTGCCTTTTTACTATTTAAATTTTCTTTTATACTGTTGGGTGAGCATAGTTGTTGCCTGCTAATTGCATATTTGGGACAATGTATTAGAACATGTTGAACTGTTATTGGGGTTCGACAGGCATTGCAAAGTGGTTGCCTTTGTCCACTCAGCATATAGCTTGAAGTCAGTCTTGTGTGACCTATTCTTAGCCTTGTCAGTATGGTTTGTTCCTTTCGGCTAAATTCTGTAAACGTGTCTTCTCTCTCAATTGATGGCTTTATTTCTCTAAGTTGAGTTTGTTGACTTATCCATTTACTTCTCCACTTTTGTAATATTTTTGTTTTTCAAGTGATTTTGTTGATCTTGAAAACGTATAGGTATGTCTTCTACTTCTTCCCTATTCGCTGCTTGCTTGGCGGCTTCGTCTACTATTTCGTTGCCTTGAATCCCCACATGACTGGGTATCCACATAAATTTTACTGTCTTACCCTGTTCTTGAAGCCAACTTAATGAAGCCTGAATTCTTTTGATCAACGAATCGTTGTTGAAAATGTTTTCAAGAGCCTGAAGTGAACTAAGAGAATCACATAATATTAATGTAGTTTGGCTACCCTGTTGATTAATATATTTCAAGGATTGCCATATTGCATATAATTCGCACGTATATACACTCGAATTCCGGGGAAGAGTCCAAGAGAATGCTTGATTGTTACATATAAATGCACTTCCACACCCTTTATCTGTTTTCGAACCATCAGAATAGATAAGGTGACATTGTCCTTGTTGTTCCCGTATGTAATTAATTTTTGTCAGATAAATAGCTTTAGTGTTATCTTGTTTTTTATAAATAGTGCATTCCTTGTAGACCTGTGGCTTATTATTTGTCCATGGTGCAGTTTCATATTCATCAATAGGGTACGTGTCGTTTAATTCCTTTTCTAAGCTTTCCATTAATTCATGAATTCTTCGAGTTGCTGGCCTGGTAATAGTGCTTCGACCCTTAAACACGTCCAACTGTTCTTTTGGGAACATCTTAGAATGTACTGGGTGTGACTGTTGTGACCACATCTTAACTGCATAATTACATAACAGTTGTTGTCTCCGATATATTAATGGAGGCACACCCGTTTCACTGCATAAACTATAATATGGACTTGTTCTGAATGCTCCTAATGCAAATCTCAATGCTTGTCCTTGTATCGATTCTAAAATTTGTAGCTTCGATTTCCGTGCGGATGAATAAATTATTGACCCGTAATCTATTTTAGAGAGAATGATTGATTTGTATAGTGTTATTAACATTTTCCTGTCGCAGCCCCAAGTTAAATGTGCCATCACTTTGATGAAATTTAACCTTCTATAACATTGATCCGCTACATATTGAATGTGTTCCTTCCAGTATAACTTTCTATCTAATATTAGACCCAAAAATTTTGAGGAATTTTTTTGTATAATATTTGCCTTATACAAGTTGATGTTAGGTTCCTTGTGTTGTTTTCTTAATCTGCAAAAGTGAAGGAGCTGGGTTTTTTCTATAGAAAATTTAAAACCACTATTTTCTGCATTTTCTGCGATTTGGTCCACTGCCTGCTGGACTTGCTTTTCTAAATTTTCGGTTGGATACCCTTTGACAAATATGGCTATATCATCCACAACCAAACTTTTCCCCACTTCTTCGGATACGTTTTCGAATATCCCGTTTATAGCTATTGCAAAGAGAATAGCACTCAAAGGAGAACCCTGAGGGATACCATTTTGCATTGTCCTTGTCTCTGACATCGTTTGATTGAATTGAACTTTGAATAATCTATCGGAGAGAAAGCTGTCAACAAACTTTGGCAACTCCCCTCTAAAGCCCCAATCATACATCTTTTTCAATATTCCGTATCTCCACGTTGTGTCATATGCTTTCTCCAAATCAAAAAATACTGCCAGCATATGTTTCCTTTCGGCAAAGGCAGTTTGGATTTCGTGTTCCATGTAAACCAAATGGTCCATTGTTGAACGGTTTTTTCTAAAGCCCATTTGATATTGTGATAATAACTTCTTATTTTCCCATGTCCACATTAGCCTATTTGCGACAATTTTTTCCAGAACTTTTCCTAAACAACAGGTTAGTGATATAGGTCGATAGCTTGAGGGGTTTTGTAGATCTTTGCCAAATTTGGGAATAGGTTTTACTATGGCTGTTTTCCATTTGCTTGGGTAGGTATGTGTTTTCCATATTTGATTATATGTATAAACTAACTGTTCCTTTATTATTTCAGGAAGTTGTTCAATTAATTCGTATGTGATGTCATCACAACCCGGTGCAGTGTTTTTTGCTGAGCGGAGTGCTTCTTCCACTTCTGCTAATGTAAAAGGGACATTATACGAGTAGTCTTGTTCACTAGAGAAGTCTCAGCGTATATTTTCTTGTTGAAATTTTATATTTTTAAATCTTTGACTGTAGTTGTCTGACGCGCTTACTTCTTCAAATTGTCTACTAAAACATTCAGCTATTTGTTGTGGGTCACATACGGAAATATTGTTTATAGTCAAAGACGCTTGAAAGCTTTTTCCAATTATCTTCCTTGTTTTCTCCCAAACTTCTGTCATTGGTGTATCATGTCTAATGGTGACTAAATATTCGTTCCAGCTCCCTTTTTTGCTTTTTATTACAATATATCTTGCTTTTGCTTTTAGTCTTTTAAATTATAGTAGGTTTTTCATTGTTGGACGCTTTTTGAAGATATTAAATGCCTTATGTTTATTTTTAATTGCAATAGCAACATCTTTGTTCCACCAGGGGACATTTCTTTTCCTTTGTATACCTCCTGATTTTGGTATTGATTCATTTGCAGCTAACTTTATACTTTCTGTTATTTTTTCAACTTGTTCCTCAACTGACAAGAGTGGTTGCATAGTATTTCGGTGCTCTAGTACGCTTGTGTATTTATTCCAGTCAGCTTTCTTCAATATCCACCTTTGAATAGTTATATCGTTCGCAAACCTATTCGCAAATTCTATAGCTATTGGTAAATGTTCATATGCGTATTTTCCTAATGCGCTCCATTTTATTAAAGGGGTTATATCTGGTGTACATATTGAAAGATCTATAGCTGACATATTATTTGATCTGGTGTTTATGTATGTACCATCCCCAGTATTTAATATGGTTAGATCAAATTCATCTACTAGTTGCTTTACTGTTCTTCCTCTGGCATCTGTTTTATTTGATCCCCACAATGTGTTGTGCGAATTGAAGTCACCTACTATTAGGAAAGGAGGTGTTAACTGTTGAAAGAGATTTTCCATTTCAGCATAGTTTCTCTTAGTATCTGGTATATAAATATTACAAATCGTCATTTTTTGTGGGTATTGAATACGTATTGCAACTGCTTGAAGGTTTGTGTTTAGTGGGACTTCACTGCAGTTCAAGTTATCTTTTAATAAAATCATCACCCCTCCTCTAGCCCTTATGTTTGGGTCTACCTCACAACGAAAAGAGTTATATCCTCTTGTTGAGAACATTTCTCCTGGCTTTAAATGTGTCTCCTGTAAGCATATCATTATAGGTGATTTCTCCACCAGCATTTGTTTTATTTCAGGATAGTGTGCCTTACATCCGTTACAATTTCATTGAATTATATTAATTGAATGGTCGAAAATGAATATGAAATTTTATATTTTTTGGCAGAGATTCTTTTTAAAATTAGTAAAATATATATAAATAAAATGTATATTATGAACAAACACAATGTATAGATTATATAAAATAATTGATAAAAAGGTGTAATAAATATATATTTGTAAAATTATTGGTAAAAATATCTTTGTATAAATAAACGAATGAAATACTATTCAATATTTTAGTTAAATAAATTTAAAAGGACATGTCTGACTTTTGACTGCTTTCTGGATTATTTTCATTGATACGATGGTTTCGCCGAGGCTTGCCTTTGGGCCATCCCGGTTTCTTTTTTTTCTTGCTACTATTACTTTGCGTTTCGCTTGTTACTGACTCAGCTTCAGAACTATCAGCTCTATTTCGTTTTGGCAATTGTGACTGGGATAATTCGTGTTGGGATAGACTAGAGACGGGTTCGGGATATTGTGACATTATTAAGGGGTTTATTTGTAAGTGTTTCTTAATCTCGTTGATTATTATGGGTACCATGTCGTTTACAAGATCTTTGATATTATTACTCGCGGTATTTGCAGGGGAGATATTGCGGCTGGCTTCAGCGTATGAAGTATTTGGCTTCGGAGTATTAGTAATTACTACCTTTCTTCGGGCTTCAATATATGATAGGTTTTCTTTAACTTTGAGTTCCTGAATTGCGACCTCTCGTTTATATATTGGACAATCTTTGGATCTGGCAGCGTGAGGTCCATGACAGTTTACGCATTTTAACGGAGGCTGACATGGATTACCGGTATGTAAAGGCTGACCACATATACAAATTTGTTCTTTTGTGCATGATAATGAAGTGTGCCCGAAAAATTGACATCGAAAACATCTCAGCGGTGAGGAAATAAATGGACGGACCGAAAGTTTGTAAAAAGCTACTTTAACTTCTTTTGGGAGTTTTGGCGTATTAAAGGTTAAAATTTGATTTGGGGTATCTTTAAGTTCTCCGTCTCGTTTCGATTTAATTCTCTTTACTGCAATTATACCTTGGTCCTTGGTTTCGTTCAGGATTTCTGCTTCCGTACAATTTAATAAATCTCTACAATATATTATACCTTTAGAATAGTTCAGTCTAGAGTGTGGAATCACTTCAACATCAAAATCTAGAAATTTTGTTATCTGGCTTATTCGTCTTGATTGGGCTGCCGAAACCGTTTCAATTAGTAGGCCTTCTTTAACTTTTTGCACTTTTTTAACTTCTGCAATTCCATATAAATACTTATTAATTTGGAAGGGATTTGCGTTAGCAAAATCCCCTTCCTTTTTCTTAACGATCAGGAACCGAGGTGGAACCGTCTTCTCCTGATTCGTATGTGATTGAAGCTGTTCAATAACAGTTACAGATCCAGCTCCAGTACCCGGATTGGGTTTTGATTAATGTTTTGATTCATGATTCATCCCACGAGTCTGGAAGGAATAAAACGTCGACTATGACAGTGCTCCATATCATAGCAAGGCTATTTTCAAGTAAGGGGCGCCAGTTACTCACAAGGAATCGTTAACGACCAACTCCAGGTGGCCATTCATCTATCAGCATTATTATTATTATTATTATTATTATTATTATTATTATTATTATTATTATTATTATTATTATTATTATTATTATTATTATTATTATTATTATTATTATTATTATTATTATTATTATTATTATTATTATTATTATTATTATTATTATTATTATTATTATTATTATTATTATTATTATTATTATTATTATTATTATTATTATCAAAAGACTTATGCACTTACTCAGCTATTGCTGGTAATATTTACCTATCCCGAGCGTAAACGCAAATGGAATTAGGCTCAAAATTTACATATTTAAAAATTTTCTAACAGTATGACATGTATTTAAAATTGCTGCTTTTTGCAAGTCAATAAAAGTGTTTTTATGAAGATCGAGCTTTTTAAGACTGTCTTCAAGACTTTTGGGAATGAGTCCAGTTGATGATACTATGATCGGTACCATCTCCACTTTTTCTGCATGCCACATCTGTCCCACTTCTATGGCAAGATCGGTGTACTTTGCCATCTTTTCATTATACTTATCCAAAACGTTGTTATTGTTTGAAAATGCAACATCGACTAACAGCACCGATTTAGCTTTCTTATCCACTACTACAATGTCGGGTCGAATATTCGTCACGTGTCTATCGGTGATAATGGACCTATCGTAGTGGAGTCTAAAATCTGCATTCTCGAGCACTGTCTGTGGATTGTATTTGTAATAGGGTGTATATGTATTTAGCAGTCCATATTTGTTGGCCAGTTTCTGGTGGATAATATTACACAGCTGGTTGTGCCTGCGTAAATAATCCGTGTTGGCTATGGTTGAACATCCTGATGTGATGTGTTGTATGGTTTCCGACGTTTTGTCGACACCGTCTACACTTGTCCGATGTAATAGTTTGGTCCCTGATAACAAATTTTTTGTAGTTGTTCGTATTAATTACTTGATCCTGAATGGCCATCATAAATCCTTCAGTCTCTGGGAACAGGGTACCGCCAGCAAGCCACTTATTTGATGCAATTTTATCAATGTGTGGTTGGTTTAGGTCGTGAAGATGTCGATCATGTAGAGCTTTTTGGGCCTATTTTACTTGTTTTTTAGCATCTGTTGTCCATATGAGGGTCTGCTAAATTTAGAGGCGAGTATTTCTTATCTGCTCCTATGACAGACTTATGTAAATTAGGTGACAGTGATTTTGTAATAAAGAAGTCTCGTAATTTATTTATCTGTTTGTTATGTAGATTTACTATATCGCATAAAGCTCTTCCTCCCTCCTTTCTCGGTAGTGTTGTTCTAAGCACTGACGATGTTGGATGGTGACATCTGTACTTTGTCATCATAGTTCGGGTTGTTCTCTGAATATCTTCCAATTCGGTTTTTGTCTATTGTAAAATACCGAAAGAATAGGTCAACACAGGTACGGCATATGTATTAATGGCTCGGTTTAGATTTCCTGCGTTCAACTCAGATTTTAGTAGGAAACTTACCCTTTGTAAAAAATCATCCCTGATTTTAGCCTTGGACTGTTTTTGGTCTAACAATCTGGCTTGTTGAAATCCCAAGTATTTATAGGTTTCCCCATTCTGCATGGCAGCGATTATATCTCCATTAGGTAGCGCCACATCTCCATTGACAATTTTTCCCTTTTCGATGTTTAAAGTAAGACACTTATCTAAACCAAATTCCATGTGTATATCACTGTTGTTGATTGGAAGCGAAAATTTTGATGTCATCCATATAAAGGAGATGGAAAACGGTGCAGTTGGTGTTTCTATTAGTCCTAAGATTGCAGCCTAAACGCAAATGGGATTAGGCTCAAAATTTACATAAATATTTAAAAATTTCCGAACAGTGTGACATGTATTTAAAATTGCTGCTTTTTGCAAGTCAATAAAAGTGTTTTTATGAAGATCAAGTTTTTTGAGACTGTCTTCAAGGCTTCTGGGAATGAGTCCAGTTGATGATACGATGATCGGTACCACCTCCACCTTCTCTGCATGCCACATCTGCCCCACTTCTATAGGAAGATCGGTGTACTTTGCTATCTTTTCATTATATTTGTCCAAAATGTTGTTATTGTTTGGAACTGCAACATCGACTAGCAGCACTGATCTAGCTTTTTTATCCACCACCACGATGTCGGGTCGATTATTCGTCACCTGTCTATCGGTGATAATGGACCTATCGTAATAGAGTCTAAAATCTGCATTTTCGAGCACTGCCTGTGGATTGTACTTATAATAAGGTGTAAAAGTATTCAACAATCCATATTTGTTGGCTAGTTTCTGGTGGATAATATTACACAGCTGGTTGTGCCTGCGTAAATAATCCGTGTTGGCTATGGTTTAACTTCCTGATGTGATGTGGTGTATGGTTTCCGACGTTTGTCGACACCGTCTACACTTGTCCGATGTAATAGTTTGGTCCCTAATAACAAATTTTTTGTAGTTGTTTGTATTAATTACTTGATCCTGAATGGCCATCATAAATCCTTCAGTCTCTGGGAACAAGGTACCGTCAGCAAGCCACCTATTTGATGCTATTTTGTCAATGTGTGGTTGGTTAAGGTCGTGATGATGTCGACCATGTAGAGCTTTTTGGGCCCATTTTACGTGTTTCTCAGCATCTGTTGTTATTTCCAAGTCCATATGAGGGTCTGCTAAATTTAGAGGCGAGTATTTCTTATCTGCTCCTATGACAGACTTATGTAAATTAGATGACAGTGATTTTGTAATAAAGAAGTCTCGTAGTCTATTTATCTGATTGTTATGTAGATTTACTATATCGCATAAAGCCCTTTCTCCCTCCTTTCTCGGTAGTGTTGTTCTAAGCACTGACGATGTTGGATGGTGACATCTGTACTTTGTCATCTTAGTTCGGGTTGTTCTCTAAATATCTTCCAATTCGGTTTTTGTCCATTGTAAAATACCGAAAGAATAGGTCAACACAGGTACGGCATATATATTAATGGCTCGGTTTAGGTTTCCTACGTTGTTATTATTATTATTATTATTATTATTATTAATTATTATTATTATTATTATTATTATTATTATTATTATTATTATTATTATTATTATTATTATTATTATTATTATTATTATTATTATTATTATTATTATTATTATTATTATTATTATTATTATTATTATTATTATTATTATTATTATTATTATTATTATTATTATTATTATTATTATTATTCTTGAAGTATCTCCTTAAGGGGTGGTGTTCATATTATTTGCGGGTATGTTACCAATTCAAATAATATGTTGTGTGAATTTATTTATTAATAGTTTTTCTAAAGAGGTTACATATTGACAGTACCACAGAGTGTTGCATTTTAGCTATTAGTTGGGTCGATAATTCAAGATCTATTATTAATATTATTATTATTATTATTATTATTATTATTATTATTATTATTATTATTATTATTATTATTATTATTATTATTATTATTATTATTATTATTATTATTATTATTATTATTATTATTATTATTATTATTATTATTATTATTATTATTATTATTATTATTATTATTATTATTATTATTATTATTATTATTATTATTCTTGAAGTATCTCCTTAAGGGGTGGTGTTCATATTATTTGCGGGTATGTTACCAATTCAAATATGTTGTGTGAATTTATTTATTAATAGTTTTTCTAAAGAGGTTACATATTGACAGTACCACAGAGTGTTGCATTTTAGCTATTAGTTGTGTCGATAATTCAAGAACTATTATTATTATTATTATTATTATTATTATTATTTTTATTATTATTATTATTATTATTATTATTATTATTATTATTATTATTATTATTATTATTATTATTATTATTATTATTATTATTATTATTATTATTATTATTATTATTATTATTATTATTATTATTATTATTATTATTATTATTATTATTATTACTATTATTAGGAAAGGTACTCCATCCTATAACTACAATTTCAAAACTCGTAAAAAGTGTTCTCGAATTTTATAGTTCTTGACCGTTTTATTTTGTGAAAAGTGTACTAAGTGTCTTGATAACTAACAAAGTTCCTTTGAGATTAAAGGCAAGTTGAAATTTGCATTTCTTAGTATATATTTGTTGTTTCCTTTTTTCCAAGTAACTTTTTTGCTGCTGTTTTAAACAATAAGTTGTTAACCCATACCACCATTGGTCGTCTTTGTTAATTAGTAGGAAAACTATAAAATACCTTAAGCATGCCTGAAAAGGGGACAGAGTCGTTACCTACAGTGGATAATTGTGCAAGATGTAAAAATTCAGTAAAAACTGGCTCTAAATGCATCAAATGTGGAAAGCTTTCACACAATAGTTGTCTAAAAGTTTTAAAATCGGTGAAATACCTGCCTGATGGAAAGATCATCTGTTGTTCGTCAGATGACAATCAATGCATAAGTAATATTACCGATCTTGAGCATGTTGTTGAAGTAGTGCACGATGAAATTATCTGTGAACAAATTGATAAGATAAAAATTAAGTATCTGGAAGAGTTACTCAAACAGAAGGATGAGATTATTAATCACCAGAATATTTCTATCTCTGCTCTAACTGATCAAATTGCATTACTAAAATCAAAAATAATGGAAAACAATAATCAACCAATACCATTAATTCCCAGTAAAGAAGTATCGTATGCTGAGAAAACTAGATCTGCCAAATTAGAAAAAGTTGTAAATGTTCTTCCTGTAACCAATAATAATACTTTAAATTCTGGTCATCAGGGTAAACAAATGCCGATATGCAATAAAATTGTCAATGTAGATGAAAATACCAGTTTTAAAAAATAATAATAACAGACGTATTCTTGTGGGTAAACTCGAAAATTCTGTTAATTGCCCATTCAAAGCATCGACTTAATACATAATAATACAAACAATTTACGCTACTACCATATAACAAACATTGATGTAAACGTTAACGAAACTGAATTATTGGGCTACTTAAAAACATTCGCTCCAAATATTCAATTACTAAAGCTACAGTCCCGTCATCCTCAGTTATATTCATCATTTAAGATTACAGTGCCACTGGATGAATCTGACAAAATTCTGAACGGTTCCATATGGCCCACTAACGTTGAAGTAAATAGGTTTTTTCTACCAAAGAGCAGTTTTGTCAATACACAGCAGCGCGTTGTTGAAGAAAACACCTTATGAAATTCAGAATATTCATCTGTTAAATGCGTAAAAAATAATATATGCAATAAATTTGAATTTTCCATGTTGCACCTCAACGTCCAAAGCATTTCTAATAAAGTAGTTGATTTGGATATTTTTTTAAGTGAAAATCCTTTTAATATTGTTTGTTTTTCTGAGCATTGGCTTGATTTATCTAGTCTTAATCATTTAAAACTGAAAAATTACAAATTGATTTCCAGCTTCTGTCGAAAATCTAGAATTTTACATGGGGGTGTTGCTTTGTATGCTAAAGTTAACTTGCAAGTTCAAAATATTGACATCACCAGGTATTCTAAATCAGTCGACGCTGAATTTTGCGCAGGCTTAGTCAAAGATTACAAATGAGCCGTATTAGTTGTGTACAGATCTTCTCAAGGAAACATTTCTGTTTTTATTGATCAACTGCATGATGTTATTGACTTTTTAATTAACAAATATAAAACTCTTGTAATCATGGGAGATTTGAATTTGGACCTTGATGGTGACAACACGAACGCTAGAGACTTAAGGAATATTTTTAGCGTGTATGGCGTCAGACATGTTGTTCACACTCCTACCAGAATATCAAAGACCTCTCGGTCTTGTCTGGATAACATAATAACCAATATTGAGGATAAAAACTTAATTTCTGGAGTGTGTGAGCCTCTTGTCTCTGACCATTGTGCTGTTTACTTAGTGTACAAATCTTTGTCTAAGAATGAGAATATTCGGTATAAAAAGAGAAATGTCAATCATAAGAATATTCAAAAATTTGCTTCCCAACTTAATGAAGTCCATTGGAGTACATTCAATTTATGTGATGCAGGTTCTAATCAATGTGCTGATATTGTTTTGAATATTATTATGAAAGCTGCAAACGAATCTTTTCCTGTTAAGTCTGTTTTCAGCAAATCGCCTGGGGTTGATTGGTTCAATAATGAGCTTAGGGCTATGCGAGTGG